>CM030008.1:63664039-66064039 GCA_017639485.1 Pluvialis apricaria
GTAGGACTGTCCAAGCGCTTAGGGGTAAGCATGTGCTTAAAAATTTGTAGATGGAGTCTAAAATATCTACTGAGATTAGAATTCACATATTTGAAAAACTACCCATAGTCAGGTGACATTTGTGCTCTGTTTGTCTCCCAGTTTGCATGAAGTACTCACTTCCCAAGTTGTACTTGCCATGACGCTACAAGTACCTGTAAGAGTCACCTTTAGGTGCAGTGGCTTTTCATGTTGTTATTTGATTTATGTTAAATATATTCATAAAACTATGTCAATGCCGTTAAACATTTCTCAGTGAGCTTTCCAGTAAAAGGCGAAAACTAATGGCTGCTGCCAAGTCTCTGTTGGCCATTGGGTATCATTTTCGAAAGCCATTACAAGGCAAGAGGAGTGAGGACACCAAATGGTTATATTTAATTATCTTACCATAAACTGTGCACTGCATTTGCACAGAGCATTGAAACAAAAAAGGATTCGATTGACATCTATATGGTAACACTCTGTCTGGTGCTAGGAAATTATTTTACCTGCATGTGTTAGAAAAATCTGTTGGAGGCAGCTTTGCCTATGAAGTTACACAGAGTTAGAGAGAAGAAGACAAAAAAGACCTTTCTGGCAGGAAGATACTACAAAGATGGCAAGTGGGTTCGTTTAAGTCCCCTCTCACAAGTTCCCAGCTACCTGGTAAGCAAGTCTGCAATGGCACCGTCCACTGGCTTGCAGTGTGGTACCAAAATTAAAAGTAGTCCCAGTTTTCTGTATAAATTGGGAGTATTGCCACAGTCATATAAAATATTATTAAGAATTTCTGCTAATATTTATGATATTAGCATTAGCATAATTATTACATTTCATATATTTAAATTATATATTTGTACAGCATATTATTCATTTTGCCTCAGGAAATTGAAGACTTTCTTAAAAACAACAGAATCCATTTTGAAAATGAATCTCTTCTTTGTGGATAGAAATTAAATGCTTTAATTGCCATAGACACTTATTTGTAATTGTGAATCAAGGGCAAGTATGTGAAATGAGAAGGCAAAGCCCAGGTTTCATCTGGATAAGTCAATACCCATTTTTTGCAGGCATTGAGTTTTCCTGGAGTGAGCAGGAGGAAACGAAAGAAGATCCACGGGCATGGCTGTCCATTTCAGGGGACATCAGAAGAACTGTAAACTGGTCTAGAAAGAGGAGGAAAAAATATCTTTTCTATTCTATTACTCTATTGTACAAGTTCCCTATATGGGGCGTTTGGTTTGCAAAAAATGCCTCTTGCCTGGGATTTCTTGTTGTTCTAGACAACACACGTACAATCATCAAAAAGACCTTCCATTCTATGTGGTTATTTTCAGCAGTATTTTGTGTTTAATTCAAAGGTGATATCTGACTATTTCTGAAGTAATTGTTATGTTGTTTGGAGAAAAAATATTTCTCCCAATGTGTTTTTATTTCGAGTTGTTTGTTTTTTTACAAGAGGTTTTTCTCGAAAGAGTAATACCTCTTTTGAATAGGATATCTTTCATTATATGACTACTTAACCTAGTCATCCAAGGAACAGATATATTATTAATATATAAGTTAAATTTTAGGAAATAGTAAGTTTTACTAATTGCACTTATCTTGTAATTTAAGAAAATACTAGCTATATATTTTAAACATCGACTTTGTATCCATATTGCCTCTATGAAGTTCATAAATTGTGTACCTGCTGACATAAAGGCACACAGGTGAAAACCATTATATTTGTGTATTACTAGGAAAAATTACATTTTGATTAATATACAAAATGAACTTCATCTCCTAAAATGAAATATTTACAGTGAGTCAACTAAATACCCTGCTAGTTTGCTTATAATGTCAACCTTTTAAAAATAATTAATAGCACATGAAACTGAGCCTATTGATTAAGCTTGAGACTTCCCAGAAAATATAAGGAAAATTGCCTTTCTAAAGATGCAATACCAGCAGTTCCCAATTCCAAGCATGATATAAGAAAGGAAGACTGTAAAATGCTAAATATTTTAATAGATGTTGCACAGACTAGCAGGGTTTTATTCTCTGTGAAAGTTATTTAATATTTTTCTGATTATGTTTTTCTATTGTATTTCTATAATTCTTTGTTTATGAGCACAAAATATCATCTCTTTGAAGCATAAATTATTTTTTTCTTTGTTCTCATTTTTCTGTGTAAAGAAAAGGAAGTCCAATTCCGATGTTTGTTTGGGGTTTTTTAAACAAATTATGATTTTGTTTTCTGTAGGAATGGTTTAATCTGTTCACAGAAATATAGTCACTGTTCTGAATTCCTCTGTTTTCTAATCACAGAAATCTTTCTGTTCAGCTCAAAAGTTTGTGATCACATTCATTTCTTCCCACACAAAAAAAAAGGAGGGTGAAATGCATAGCTGAATTATAAAATGGCCAATTTAATGAGTTTCTTTGTAAACATCCTTAACAAACAGTGACACTGAGGAGAACCATGAAATTTCTTTGATGAGCAAAATTTCTCTAATAAAATTTCAGAATAAGGATTGTTATTGTAGCCTCCCCCACTCCCCTTTTTTTTTTTTCAGCATGAGTCCTTTAAGTAAGTGCTGTGTTACCATTGTGCTTCTTTTCAGTACCTTCAGCTTCCTTATTGCTGAGATCAGCCACTGGTACTCCCCTAAGAATATCCTAAGATGCCATGGAGAGCTGCTCTGAAGTATAGCTGCTCTATTTTTAATTTACATTTTTTGTGTTTGCTCTGTTGCATCGTATCTCAAGAACAAGGGCCTGGAAAGGAGATTGTCAGTTCGGTTGCAGGATTTGTGCAGGAAGCTGCACGCTATTGCTGTGTTTTATGTCACTATAGGCAAATGAGCTCACATGTAAAAGAGCCAGTGAGGGTATGGGAAAATGTTCTTTTGTTTTCTCCCATTATCCCCAGAGCATACTGTTAATTTCTATGAAATTTGTACCTGTCTGTGTGCCAGCCCCCGCAGTTGCTGACTAGCTGTCTGGCAGGTGGCCATGCCATGGGGCTGACCTTGCATCCCTCCATGCATCCCTCCTTGACATTGTCTGCACACCTTGCAAAGGCTCCCCAGGCTAGCCAGCTCTACTGTCAGCATGGGGCAGGCGACCAGATGGGGCTCGCCTTCCAAACCTGCAGCAAATCTCCAGAAAATGGCCTCTCTGCGATCCCTGATTTTACTGAGGTGGGACTGAAGTAACATTTTGATATCATAAGGAAATCTCCCTTTGGTAATTCATATTTTAGAACTACTTATCATTGAAATTTGGGATGAAAGAATGAAACTTTGGAAAGCTGAATAGAAATTCAAGATAAGAACCATATCTCAGGATCAACTTGTGCAAATAACAGTCTTATTCTCTGCTTGTAAAAGCTGATAACGATCATTTTTTCAGCCTTGCAAAACACTTCATTGAGCAAATACAGTTTTGAGTCTTTCATAATTTAGGTCAACTTTCTTTTCTAAAAGAGGTCAGTGACACTGATTTTAGCTTTCTTTTGTAATGTCTTTTATTTACAAAGTGTTGACAGCTCTATTTTTCTTGGCAATACCAAAGTAGTTCCAGAAAACCTCAGTTTACATGGTACCAGTGCTTCAGCTTTTGTAGGCGATGGAATACCCTTCTTAACTCTTAGCCCCTTTTCTTTATTTTTACCACATGCGTCTGAGGCACAAAAGCATCTCAGGTGGAAGTCATTGGCCATCACTAATTTCCACAGTTGTATATTAATTGTCATGCTCAGTCAGAATTCAATATTTTTGAAAATTTGGGATTTTAATTGCAAACTGAAAAGCCAAAATAATTTATGTTAACAGTGGCACAATGGGAACTTGTAATTCTTCTGAAACTCCTTCTGTGTTACAAAATCTTTCAATTCTGACAATACTCATATGTTTGTAGATTTATATATAGCCATATGTATTCTTTTTTTGAGATATCTTTGCCCGTTCCTGCTAATTACTTTCAGTACTTAATAGACTACTTCACATGCAGACAGGTATTTAGCCCATCCTTTTATAACATCTTCTAAAAAATTGCTGTGGCCCAACTATTCATGCATCAGCTAAAACCTTCTTTCTTAGGGTTCATCTGGATAAATGACAGTTTCTAAACCCAAATAATTTCCTTTAACAAACATGCAGGTGAGAATCAACGCTTTGCAATGAATGATTCTGTGGAAAGGCAGACTTTCACACTGAATACTATTACCAGTACTTCATGACAACTATCTCATTAATATCCATGCATAATAGAGTTATTTTTGAGATTTGGGCTTGGGATATTTTTTCAGTGCAACTGAACAGGAATAATCCCCAGCACCTAACAAATGCTTTAGACTCAGATCACAGTGTTTGCTCTTGATAATAAGACAGGTTCTCTTGGTAGTTTCTGAAATTATTTTTATTTTTAACCCAGTACAGATCATTATGGTAATATCACTCAACCTCCAGGATAACACAGGCCATAGATTTCACTCCAGGATTTCTGCCTGAATTCCAGTTACCTGTGGCTGAACTAGGACCTAGCCTTTAACTGAAAATCTGTAATTTGGTGTTAAAGATTCCCTGCCTAATTGAAGGTTCTACTTCCCCCAGTAATGTGCTCCTTCCATGATGACTGTCATCAGTAAATATATGCAATGTAAGTCGGATTGCTTTTGTATAAAAGTAAAGTTTTCCTTGAAGCATCTTGGAGGAATGTTAAGAACTTTTAAGTTTTCTGAGAATTTTAAGATGCTTCTTTTTGCTCAGGCAATTGAAATATATCTGCAAGGCAAGAGCAGTTCAAAGTTGCCAATATGAGGGGAGACAGGTGCCTTTTAAATTATTCATAGATCTCTGCTGGCTACCCATCTTTTTGCAGATGGGGTTTTTGGTGTTCTTTTTTTTTTTCTTTCTTTCTTTGTCCCTGATGGATTTAATGCCTTTATTGCACTCTTAGGTCCATGAATAGATATGGGAAATGTAAAGGCAAAGCTTCAACTAGTAACAGAAGAGAAAGTCTGATCTGGTTTAACAGATTCTCTGTCTCTTTGTCACTGGCAGCTATCTTAGATTGTTAAGGTGCTTTACAGAGAAGGCACTTCTTTTTTTTGTTAACTTTTCACTGATGACTACAGCTCTTTGTGACAACAATCCAGGACAATCAGAGGTGGAAGATCAGTTGCCCAAGCCTGCAAAATGGTGTATTATATATTTTTTTTCCCAGTCCTGTACAAAATTGATATTTTTTTTTTTTGAGGGGAGAGAACTACAAGAATGAATAGCTTGCTAACTATTAATTTTACCTTTAATCTGTCACCATGTGGCTCTGGAAATTACCTCAGTTATTCTTATCCTCAATGTTTGTTTCTTCTCTGTGCTTATAAGATTTATTTTATTCATCAGCCTTTCTTTAAAAAAAAAAAAAGATTCTGCATCACCTTTTACATCCTTGTCTTACTTGAGGTAAAAATATCTTCCAAAATCCTTTCTCCTTTTTCATCTCACTCATTGTTTATTCTTCACCTTTTTATCTATTAAACTTCCATGTATCCAGTCAAAGAGATGGATTAACCTGCTATATAATGGCACATGATTCAAACGTCTAATGTCAAGTTTGAAAATAAAGTGAGAAGTCAATGTATATTCAAAAATAGAAGACCTTGGAAAAGGAAATCTCAGTCAGGAAAGATATCATCTCAAGATAGTATTTAATACAAATGTTATGCAGGAATCTGTATGAGTAAATAGAAAAGACTTGTGAAAAAGGTGATCTATTGCAGCTTCCATTTGGCAATGATCAATAAAATAATCTCAGCTGTTGTCAGCAGGCTTCCCAGGTCTGACCTTCAGATGTTAGGATTTAAGATGGCTCATGTTTGTAATAGGCCTCAAAAAGGCTTGAAGGCTGGGAACCAGTGCTGCCAGGTGCTGAGTTCCTGGACATTAAATTATACACTCAAACAGGTTTAGAAAAGTTAACTCTTGCCTCTGAAAAGCTGGAAGGGAAATCTTAGGATAAGAATCCTTCCATTGAAACACTACTTGGTCTAAAATCTTAGTGTCTTCAGCTGTTTTTCCTGTCACACGGTGCTTTCATATTAGCTGGAATCACAAAGAACAGAGGCATGCACACATAAAAACTTCAGCATGCTATTAATCAAACTTTTTTGGATTTCCTCTAGAGCTCGTCTCAGACTGCAGTAGGTAGATACTGAGGCTGTGTTTTGTTCAGTAATATTTTTTTTTTCTGAAAGGAATCAAAAATAAAGGTCAGATGTGCCAGTACGTTTTGGGGATGCCCTGTATTTTTGCATGGAGACTGAGTGTCAGTATGAATTGGTGCAGAACCCAGTCAATACTCTCTATTCTATTAGAAGGATCTTTATATATTCTGCTCCCAAACCAAGGGGCTGTAATACTGCATTTTGCTGGTGGGTAAGAATGGGGAGTAAAGCATTAACATATGCACCAATAATTTCAAAATACACCTCTTCCTCTGCTGCACCTTCACATCATTATACTCTCTAAGCCTTCAGAATATATATCCTTCAAGACAGTGGTTTACCCTGTGAGCATACAATAAATTGGTTTTGCTGTCAAGGTCTGGATTAATGCTGTGGTGGATGTCCCAGGTTTTTACTTTTTTTGTTAGTATTTCAACCCACAGGAAACTAGAAATTATTAGAGACTGTCCACATGCAACAAATCTCCACTGACCTGAGATTCAGCTTGTCCCCAGAACATCTTGTCCAAAAATGTTGTTCCTCCATAGCATTATGAGCAATAGTAGGCACCTCTGTGTTTCTTTCTTCTCATGGGATACATCTACAGCTTAAGCATTGTTGGGGGTGCAGGTAGTTAAGTATGTTTATACTATTTTATAATTTTAATGAGCAGGGGTTTATCATAAGTAAATGGAAAAATTCAGGTGTTATTCATACCTGACCTTGAGTACAATTATCAGTTCATTCAGAGAGCAATGTTGTGTTATAAGGGTTTTTTTAGAATCATAGAATCATCTAGGTTGGAAGGGACCTTTAAGATCATCAAGTCCAGCCATCAACCTAACACCGCCAAAATCACCACTAAACCATGTCCCTAAGCACCACATCTACCCATCTTTTAAATACCTCCAGGGATGGCAATTCTACCACTTCCATCAACAGCCAGTTCCAATGTTTGATAAACCTTTCTGTGGAAAGCTTTTTCCTAACATCCAATCTAAACCTCCCCTGGCGCAACTTGAGGCTGTTTCCTCTTGTCCTATTTCTTGTTATGTGGGTGAAGAGACTGAACCCCCCCCTCTCTGCAACCTCCTTTCAGGTAGTTGTAGAGAGTGATAAGGTCTTCGTCAGCCTCCTTTTCTCCAGGCTAAACAGACCTAGTTCCCTCAGTGAATCCTCAGAAGGCTTGTGTTCCTGTCCCCTCAGCAGCCTTATTGCCCTTCTCTGGACATGCTCCAGAATCTCAATGTCTTTCTTGTAGTGAGGGGCCCAAAACTGAACACAGTATTCGAGGTGGGGCCTCACCAATGCAGAGTACAGAGGCGATGATCACCTCCCTCGTCCTGCTCACCACACTACTCCTGATACAGGCCAGGATGCTGTTGGCTGCCTTGGCCACCTGGGCACACTGATGCCTCATATTCAGCCAGCTCTCAGCCAACACCCCCAGGTCCTTTTCTGCAGGGCAGCTTTCCAGCCACTTTTCCCCAAGCTTGTAATGCTGCACGGGGTTGTTGTGACCCAAGTGCAGCACCCAGCACTTGGCCTTGTTGAAATTCATACCATTGGCCTCAGCCCATCAATCCAGCCTGTCCAGATCCCTCTGTAGAGCCATCCTACCCTCAAGCAGGTCGACACTCCCACCTAACCTGATGTCTGTCTAACTTTTACTGAGGGTGCACTCAATCCCCTCACCCAGGTCATTGATAAAGATATTAAACAGAACCAGCCCCAACACTGACCCCTGGGTAACACTGCTTGTGACCAGCTTGTGACCAGCTGCTGACTGGATTTACCTCCATTCACTGCCACTCTCTGGGCCCTGCCTTCCATCCAGTTTTTTACCTAGTGAAGAGTACACCCATCCAAGCCATGATCAGCCAGTTTCTCCAGGAGAATGCTGTGGGAACTGGTGTTAAAGGCTTTACTGAAGTCCAGGTAAACAACATGCACAGCCTTTCCCTCATCCCTTAATCGTGTCACCTTGTCATAGCAGGAGATCAGGTCTGTGAAGCAGGACCTTGTCAGTCACAAGTGATATTCCCCAGGGCTTGGTACCGGGGCCAATTCACTTCCTTTTTTCCCTGTGTTGCAGCCATAACTCTCTGTTCAACCAGGCCAGTCTTTTTCCCCGACAGCTTGTTTTTTGGCACATGGGGATGGCCTGCTCCTGTGCCTTTAAGACTTCCTTATTAAAAAATGTTCAGCCTTCCTGGACTTCTTTGCCCTTCAGGACTGTTTCCCAAGGGACTTTGTCAACCAGGCTTCAGAAAAGACCGAAGTCTGCCCTCTGGAAGTCCAAGGTGGCAGGTCTGCTGACCCCTCTCCTTACTTCTCCAAGAATCAAAAACATTTCATGATCACTGTCCCCAAGATAGCCTTCAACTATCACATCTCCCATAAGTCCTTCTCTGTTTACAAGCAACAGGTCCAGCAGGGCACCTTCCCTAGGTGGCTCCCTCACCAGCTGTGTCACTCAACACACTCCAGGAACCTCCTAGACTTTTCCCTCTCTGCTGTATTGTATTCCCAGCAGATATCTGGTAAGTTGAAGTCCCCCATGAGGACAAGGGTTAGCGATCATGAAACTTCTCCCAGCTGTTTATAGAATATTTCATCTGCCTCTGCATCCTGGTCGGGCGGTCTATAACAGACTCTCACCATGATAACTGGCTTGTTAGCCCTCCCCCCGATTCTTACCCATAAACACTGAACCCAATTGTCACAATCATTAAGTTTTAGACATTCATAACACTCCCTATCATACAGGACCACCCCACCACCTCTCCTTCCTTGCCTATCTCTTCTGAAGAGTTTATAGCATCACAGCACTCCAGTCATGTGAGCCATCCCCCCATGTTTCCGTGATGGTGACTACATCATAGTTATCCTGCTTCCAGCTCCTCCTGTTTGTTGCCCATGCTGCGTGTGTTAATGTCAAAGCATTTCAGTTGGGCTATTGGTCCCATCACCTTTTTGCTGGGTGTTATGGTTTGTGAAAACCTGCAACAATTTATTGTCATTTCGACAATTATTCTATCACCCAATGACCCCTCCCCACCCAGGAAGGGGAATCGGGAAAAACAAGGAAATCCAGGGGTTGAAATATAAACAGCTTTAATAGAATAAGACTAGATGATTAACATTAATAACACTAATGAATCAATATTGATCCCAACAGCAATATAAAATATACAAGAATTATACTCAGTCAATTCTATTGGTAGGGAGCTGTGCACTCCCAGCAGTGGACAGCAAATGTCGGACACTGTTGGTGCTACAGCTTCAGGAGGAAGGGGAAGGCCTCAGGGGTCCGGCACCAGGGCAAGAAGTTCTCTGGATTGCTGTTATCAAGGGAGAGAGAGCACTTTGCAGCAAACTTTCTAATTTATGTTGAATGTGATGTTCATGATATGAAACAGTCATGTTGTCCAGCTTGGGTCAAGTGTCCAGGTCTCTTTCTTCCTCATCCCTTCACCTGGTGAGCTCAAAATGAACACAGAGACCTTGAAAGCCACATACCATAGCTGGCTGTAAAGTAAATATTTTCACAAATTCAGACGCTAGCTACAGTCTTCTGAAAGTGCAGTTTTCCCAACTATTGGAAGAAAATTTAGTCCTGTGTCGCTCAAACCAGGAGACTGGGAGAAGCCCTAATTCCTACCTGGCCATTCCCAGGCATGGCCGTAGTTTCTAATCCATCAATGTCCCTCACATCTCTGCTGTTGCATGGATCTCCATCCCCTATGTTCACTGAGTCAGCAGACCAAGGGACCTCACTAGCACACCATCCCACAGATATTGGCGTGCCACCCTCAGGCTTACCTCTAAACAGCCTGGTTTCATCCCCTTCCCCCTTCAAATTTAGTTTAAAGCCCTTTCCATAAGCCCTGCCAACTCCTGTGCCAATAACCTGTTCCTCCTTTGAGACAGGTGTACCCCGTCTGTTGCCAGCTGGCTTGGTGTCATGTAAACCGACCCATGATCCAAAAACCCAAAGCCCTGCTGCTGACAACAGGCTCAGAGCCAGGTATTGATCTGCTGGCTCTTCCTGTTTCTTCCCTCATGCTTCCCTGCAACTGGAATGATGAGAGAACATGATAGTGAATGATAGTGAGAACACTACTTGTGCTCCTGATCCCTTAACCAGTCATCCCAAGGCCCAGAAGCCTCTCTTGATCACCCTTGGGTTTCTTGTTGCCAGTTCATTGCTGCCTCAGTAATGGGTAGTAATCTGAAAGACGTACCAGGGAAGGAAACTTTTTCTTTTATCTTTAACTTGGGCCCCAGGGAGGCAGCAGACTTCCCTGAAAAGTGGGTCCAGTTGACATTGTATTTAAATGTAATGTCAAATGTCCTATGTGTATTACATCGGGAGAGGTGCTTCTTACATAAACATAAGATGTTTATCTTTGATTTTATTTTCTTGCCTATATTTAATTCTCAAATGCGTAATACCACTGAAGAAGAAATATCTTTAAACCGTTGTTTGACCTTAAGTGATTTGAATAATCAAAATACCTAGCTCTTCAGTATAAGACAGTCATAGCCCTAGAAGCAAACTTTATCAAAGTATATTGCTATATATGTTATATAAACAGGCAATAGACACAAGACGGCTCAGTCAGCCTAGGACCTTGGCCTTGCACCAGACTGTGTGGCCACGAGCAAATCATTTAATCTTCCAGTGCTTACATGTCCTCATCGAACAGTTGGAAATGGGTGCTGCTTTTCTCTTATTTATCTTGTTTACTCAAGTTATTATCCTATCAAGCATGAACTGCCTGCTGGTATGTTTTACAGTGTTGATCACATTTGGCCAGAGAACTCAAGGGGTGATTCCTGCATAAAAGGGAATTTTCTTTAGAAGTGTAAGGTTATCAAAAGATGCCTGTTACTGTTAAACTTCCCCTGTGTCCCACAGTGTTTTCACTCCTTCAGAGACTGTAGTGGGTCAGAAGTTTTAAGTAACATAGATGCAGTGATGTGTACCACCTACATAAATCTTAGCATTCAATTATAATACCAAGTCATCTATTCATCCCTATGTAAGTTTATGCAGTTGTCCACACGCTCTTCTACCAAAATGCACATGCTAACTGTAGGACTGTACATGAAATTTGGTACTCCCAAATGAAAATTTAGTCTGATATCTCAAGTGTTCTTGAGTAAGCATCGGTTATGTTTTGGAGGCTTTTTTCATGGATGGATAATACAGGGCTTCTAAGGTAATGCATACTTTGGTTTTCATGTTAAAGGATTATGTCCATTCAATGTATGAAGGAACATATGTTTTAAGAGTTATGTCATGATTGATAATCAGGAACATTGTCACGAAACCAAAAGCACTGTCATTCCCATTCAAATTGAACAAATTTAAAAATTCATCGATAGGGGCAGTATTTTTCCTTACACGCTTATATTCACTCAATTAAAAAACTCAATCAATAATGAAATGAAATTTTTCCTGAAGTACTGAGAAGCTAAAATCCCTTATTTTCTTAGCTCAAACAAATCAAGTTCTCTGTGTCAAACATGCCAGTAATTGTGTTTCTCTTGCATCTTGCCAGATGTTATGACAAGGCCTAGTCTAGCTTCCAAGCATTTTGAGAATGAACACCTGTAAAGACACTGTATATCCTCTCTTACCACCATCTCATTACAGATTTACTTTTTTTGGTGGTGCAGTTGCATTATTTTGTTCTGATTTCTGAAGAATCGTCAGGCACAAAAAAAATCGCACCTTGTTCTTTCTCCTTTGAACTTCACTAGCAAACAAAATGAAATATATGCCAAATGAATACTGAAATCTACATCTTCATCCAGTTTTAGATAAGCCAAAATTAATTTCCTCTCATCCAACTGCAGTTCAGTTGAAGAAAGGAGGTCAGCTTGATTTTTCACAACTTATCTTAAAGTCAGGAACAGTTTGTTCCTAGAACAATTTGCATAGCCAGGCAAGCAATTCCAACAGAAGTTTTGTTGTGTTGCCAGTGAGTCAGGGAGTTACTTGGGTTCAGGCTGAAGCACTCAGTACTCATTTAGGATCAAATTCATGCCATTACTGTTTATTTCTCTATATTTTAACTGAAAAAGCAAAATGAAGAATTCTTGAAATGGCAGCATTATGTTATAGCCTGCTGTAGGATCTTAAGTCTTACCTGTGTTTGATTCTCTTACTGGTTTTGGGAACCAAACTCAATGTAGCTATATTTCTATAAATGCTTGATGTTGACCAGACAGAACTACCACATGTCACAGTTCACAGTATTTCAGTTTATTCTGGTTTCGGGCAAGGCACAAACCTGCCAAGGCTGAGAAGGGAAAGGAGGCTGTACCTGTCTCTATAACCACACCGGGCATAGTGCGCTGGGTTAGGCCTGTCAGCCTATATGGTTTGGGGAAGACTTCATACATGGCACAGCTATCTGTTGTGTTTGTCCCTGTTGGTAAACTGCACTGGAGCAAACCGATGCAGAGAGCCCTAAGCCATCTTTGTTTATGCTGGCTAGCACCATGCTGTGTCATGCCTTCTTCACAGCAAAGCTAGCCCCAACAGGCCATTGCAATGAACAGAAATCACTAGGGTACATTATATATGTGTGAAATTTATCTAATGTTAAATTAGATATACAAGGCCCCTCTACACTGTAATAGCTTTATGCCATTTGGAGATAATCTTACACTGGGCTGATCCTTTCCTGTGAAGATTGTCTAAAGGAAGGTAGAGTTTAATCGTTAGTTTCCTATACTGTGCAAAAGCTTTATATGCCTCATGTCTGACTGTTCACTCAGTTGTGCAGATTTGATGCTGGTGAAGCTCTGCTGTGGTGAGCAGAGTGACCGTGTAAGCCAAGCAATCTGGGAGCCTTTACAAGAACTCTGCCAATGAATACTGGCAATTACTTTCCTAATGGATTCTAATTGAAATAGAAAATGGAATGAATTAAACTGAACTTAAAGGCCATTATTTTGTTTGGTTTTCTGAGTTTCATATAACCTATTAATTCATTAATTAATTTTTAATTGGCTAAGTTTGCTTTTTGCATAAAACAAAAGCCTCATTAACATAACTTTTCTTTGAAACAAAAGTCAATGTAAGCCGATGCTTTTTCATGACTACTATGTGTTTTTCTGGAAAGAAGAATCTTATTCAGACTTCAGTGAAAGGTAACCTGTGAAGTCAATCTGCAGGAAATCGGCCTTTTTTCTTTTGCTCTTTTTAGGTGTCACTGTTAGCAGGGTAAAATTGTAGCAAGTCTGGGAAAGACCACTAAAGTCACAGGTTTTCCGTGATCTGGCAGTGCAGCTGTCTTGGACCTCTGAATTACTAAGATGGGGTAAGATGCAAATGAGTAATGGCTGAGCAGAGATGACTTCTTCATTCTTTGCACCATAATATTGACCAGGCAGGTGTGCCCAAGTGCAGTACATTCAGGGATACATTTTACATGCCAAACGCTTGAGTGGCTGGACAGAGCCATTATCCGTTATAGCTCTGCAGGACCATATTTATTTGTGTACAATTTACACAAAGTTTTCTTATTTTTCATTGGACTACAAAATCATTATCTGTGACTGAAGAATATATTTAACCTTTTGGGGTAAAAGATTTGTAGTCTTTGTTTGAACTTGCAGCAAGGAAGGTTAATGCCTGGATTTTTTATGCTCTGAAAAATTTCATAGCAGATGGTGGACAATGCAGGGGATGTGAAGATGCCAGAGAACTGGACTGCTTACATTGTCTTCTTCCAGCTGTATGCTCAGCCTCTGGGACTTTCAAAAGACAACTATTATCAGTCATATCTAACTATCACCCTGATGTAATACTGCTAAATGCTCAAGGAACCCTTGCTCTGGGCCCCAAACACGGAGAAAGAAGACAGGATGAATCAATAAGAACACTGTATGAGGGACGACAGAAGGAACCCACCCAGGCCTGGCAAATAGATGAAAGATCATAGGCAAAAATATGGATCAGATGTATGAGGAAAATTTCTCACAGTATTCAAAATATTTTAGATCCAGTTAGCTGTAGGAGAAATTATGTCAAAAAGCAATGCCTGCAAGATAAGAAGCAACATGGCATATCTTAACTACAAAAAGATATGTGTTTAATTATGAATTTTCCAGGCAACACAATGAACCATTCTTTTTCCACAATATCACATGCAGAAAGGTCTATGAGAATGAGCATGCAGTCACAGTGCAGGTATATAGCCTGAGCTGTGATCGTCACATAAAACCTGAGACAGAAAGGACAACGCACTCTGAAAATGGAAGGCACTGAGGACCTTCACAACCATCGTCATTTATGAGTGTTGCATAACAAATGTAAGAAGAAGCCCCATCTGCTGTGAACTTGACTGAGCATTTCCTTATACCCTAGAAATTGGCTTTACTCCACAGTGTACCACAGAAAAGGTCAGAAGACTGCTTGCATTAATATGATGATACAAGTCTACATGTTAGTGAAACAATACTGGCTGCGTTCAGTCTTTAACAGGACTTCAAAAGGAATGGTACAAAGGAAGACCCAGGATCTAGCAAGAATGTGTTTATCTCAGCAGTGATTTTGGGACTGAAGATAGATATATTTCTGAAAGAATTAGGTGATCCAGAAAACTTTTCATTGTTGCTGCTCTCTCAGGTGGGAGATTATGTGTAGTGATAACAAGCTGTGATTTACTCCTCAGGAGAGTAGAAGTTGCCTGTCTGGCCCAACCTTCTCTTTAGAGCTGCCCCATTCCAATGGACAATAACATCTAAGAGTGTACTGCGATAGTTATTGTCTATCCCATTAGTCGTGGCTGTAGGCAATATGTTTGATGAACCCAATAGGGTTCAAAAGTCCTGCAAGTCAGGACAGGATTGCTGTACTGCCTTGCATTCCCAGCATACGTTCTGCTTCTTGAGGATTTTCTCATGCAAAGATTCAGCAGCAGCACAGGAATGCTTACAACCCTGCCCATGCCCAGCTAAATAGAAATCAGTGACTTCTCAGAGAGAAGCCTGTTCTAATGCCTTTAATTCATGTAATTCCACAAATAAATTGTAGCAGATTTTAAGTCACAAAAAGCAGAGGATTTTTGTTTTGTTTTGTTTTTTTGTTGTTTTTTTTTTTTCTCCAAACCAGATCCAAATTCCATTGAAATCACTGGAGGATTATCCACGAATTTCAGGTGAGTTTGGATCAGACTTCATGTGCGAAAATAGGAGACATGGTCTAGCATGTGCATTGGGATTGGTCTGTATTTCTATGCTCAACCACAGTATGGACCAAAGTTAGCCAGAATATTACTTCTATCACACATGCACATAGAGTAAATGGATCACTGATCTCTAAACACATCAGATGTTAGTACTTGTATCTGCTTTCCTACCATTGAAATGCAGATTATACTTTCCCTTCAGCTTTATGCAATCGAAAGCTGCTGCAGCCCACAGTTCCTGTTTAAACTTGAAACCATTCTCTGCTGCCTTTTTTGTATGAGCAGTCAGTTTTTCCAAGGGAGTATAGCATTTTGCTCTCAAACGTCTCCCCAGTCAACAGGCAAGAAATCATTCTGTGGACATGCATTCAGTTTTGTGATGCGGTGTTCATCTCTTGTGGTCAAGTTCTTCTATTCTTCCTTCTTTTTTCAGCAATATTATTTTGATTCCTATGTTACACAAGATATTTATTTTTCTGCTGTTGTACAAGGCACTCCAGAAGGCAAAGCAAACTGTAGTCAAGTCAGTTGTGTAGAACTACATTAACAACTTTAATGCAAAAGGAGGCACAAAATGTGCAATAAATCACCTGATTAAAGTCTGAAAACCTCTTTTTGTTTATACATTTATTGATTTTTTTCTCTAATCTTGTCTAGCTCCTTCAATCATCAGTCTCTTGCCTGCCCTCTATGATCCAAAATCAAAGTAATAGACTTCAGCTAAACAATACTTGCAATTTATAGAGCGACAAGGTATGCCTTTATCCACCAGAGACACTCCTTCCAACTCCAGGAAAGGACAAACTGTTCAGAAGTTTTTCAGTCTTTATGAAAAAAATCGCAAAGCAGAAGGAAAACATTTCCCTATAAACAGTCGCCAGAATAGCCAAAGGGTAAAGCAGTGATTGTTCTGTGTCAATTTTTGTTGGTTTTGCTAATGTATATAACTGCAGGGCAGAATGGGTGGGATGTAAACCAAAAGGTTACGATGCTGTCACGGCCCATAGCAGATGCATTCTCCTGGTGTCTCCTAGTCATGCTGCAGCCTCCTCTACCTTCATTTTTATAATATAGCAAAGCAGTCTATGCATAAACTTTCATGTTGTAGACAGACGTGGTTAAGGATAGGTGAGATGGTTGGTGATTTCCAGTGACAAATGTTGATAGCTGGGTAAGCATGATCATTAATACTGAATGTCAGGACTGAAACATGTATCTTCATGTCTGACTCAGCATCAAAGGTTATCGTAGTCTCGAGGACTTTCTGCTGGTGCGTTTCTTCCTCCTACCCAGTCACAGTGCATGATATCTTAGAGAATTAGAGACACTATCATTCTCACGTTTTCCCTTATTTCTCTTCTCTCCATACAACCAAATGCTAATGGTATAAAATGTCAACCATTCCATGTTTGACTCTTAATTCTCATTTCTTGGTTTGTTGGTTTGGGGTTTTTTTCACTAACGCTGATGCAAAAATGAAGTGAAAGCGTAGCCTTTATTTTCTTCCTTAACTTCCTAGCTTTTACATGTTTTGACTGACAAGCTGAAAAATGTGGGCAGGCAAAGGAAAATTTCACTAAAATATTTCTCCCATAAATGCTTTACTTTTTACTTTTTACTTCAAAAACAGCATTAAACAAAAATTACTCTCAACAGCGCTCCAGGATTATTTGAATACCCTGCTGATTATCATTCCCCAATACCTATTGTTTTCATCATTGCAGCATCCTAGAGAAATTAAATAGATATTTTCATGTATCTCATTCTATTATTTCCTTCATTTTATTTCACAGGTCATTTGCAGTCTCTTGAATGTGGAAGCTAAAAATCTTTATTGTGTAAGCAATAGCATAGAAATAAGGTATGAAAATGGATCAGGATTTTGAAAGGCGACACTTTTTCCTTGTGATTGCTTTGGAAACAGCTATGAAGGGTTCTTCCTAAGTAATGCTGGAATGCTTACGCTGTAGTAAAATTGACATTAACTAGGAAAATGAAATGTAAAATGTAATTGAAGCAACCAAGGAAACCTGCTGCTGCTCAAGTCCTCTATACTGCCCCAACCCTATTTAATTATTTACCTAATATTATAGTAGAGAAACAGTAACTAGACATGATTTATCTATGATTCAGTTAAGGAACTAACCACCAGACAATGTAGCATTGTTGATAAGTAGGGTATTCCTGTCAAGAGAATGATGAACTGTAGGCCTGTTCAGCAAACTGAGAAAACCATTTAGAACAGCCAAGATCAGAGGAGAAGTAGGTAAAAGGTAATTTCAACAGGGGGAGATCGCAACGACCGACTCATTGACCACCTACACAAATAATACCACTTACTCAAAAGCGAACAATGGAAGAAGACGACAGTGTCTGTACAATAATTTACATAGGAAGCGAAGAAATCTTCACCAATCATTAAAGAGAATAACAATGAATATGTATTAATTGTTTGAATATGTAATATCAATGTATAAAAGTGGAGATTTTTGAAACTAAGGTGTGCTCCCATTTTAGGACAAGCACCCCATTTCTGCGTATTAATGGAATAAACTTGGAAATACTTCTGCTCCAGCTTGCACACCGGGTAATGAACCCAGATTTGGGAGAACACATATAATGACAGTTTTTGGTAGTAGGTCTTAGGATCCTTGTCTTCCAATTCGCACTGTGTACAATATGGTGCCAGCACTGAACTATAAAATGGTTTCTGCCCCAGAGACCTTACACTGTGATAAATACACATTGTGATAAACAGCAGTATCAGAATATTATCAAACTAAGTGCCTTCAACTTTTGGGGGCCTTTTAGTAGAAGACACAGCTAGGAAAGAATAGGAAAGAAACAATAACAATCTTACTATTATTTTAAATGTTTAAGGTGCAGCCAAAGTTATTTGTATAATGGAGACTGGTACAGACTGGCTTGTGTTCTTCCGCTATTCCTTCAGGAAATGAATAATTTGGTATCTGCTTTTCTGAGTGTGGTGGTTTAGGCCAGAGTGGCCACTGAGGCGAAATGACAGCTGCTCTTCCCCACTTCTTTTTTCAAGGAGAGGGGGCAGAGAGACAGAGAGACTTATGCATTTAGAAGCAACTAAACTCCTTTAATGAAATATTAATAATAAAATAATAAAAAGTGAAATATATACAAAAATGGACCAAGCTTCCAGGATGACTATCACATCACTGGCAGGCATGGGAAAAGTCCCAGACTGTACTCAGTGATGGATGGGAACTGGATTGTGGATCTGGATTCAGGAATCCATGGATCAGGGTCAAAGGCAGACAAACGGACACAGTCTTCCTCAGATGCCGGTCACTGAAGAAAGAGGGCTGACCCTTTGATCTCTCAGCTTTTATACTGCACATGAGGCAGATGGGATGGAATAACCTGTTGGTCAGTTTTGGGTTACCTGTCCTGTCTGCTCCTCCCCACAGGTGCGACCTCTCTACACTTTTCCACTTCTGACCCTCCAAGGGGGCAAATAACAAAGTTAGCTGCCCTTGGGTGTTACAGCAATAAGTATAAGTAAGAGCCTCTCTGCATACCATGCCTTGGCATCAACTACAAACATAGGTCTTATCACTCTGAGAGCGAACAGTTTCTGCACAGTATGCTGTTAATTTCAGTAGTGAAAAGAGGCTTAGCTGCAAAGTAAAATTTCTGAACAGAAAATGGGTTCTGTTTTACCTCAAACCAGGACACTGAGCTAGCTGTATTTTGAAGTGGCCACCATCCTTGTATTTATGCGTCTGTCTGTGTTGTCAGCCTGAAAACAGTAGCTGATTTTAGCAGGATTTGTGGAGTGTCTTTTTCCCCAATAAAAGTGGAGAAGTGATTCAAAGTTTACACCACTGTTAGTCCATTGATTTAAGTGGATTCCTGAAGGTATCAAAATGAATTAACAGGCAGCAACTGATTCTCATATCAGAACGGGTAGAGCATGTAGTCCACTTCTAATAGAATAAGCGATACTATATGTTGTCATTAAGGCATACAGTTTCTTATTAAAACACTATATGGAAAGAGAATAAATGATATATTGTAAACTGATATAACTAGCAGAATAGTCAACATGAAGAAACCATAATTAAATAACCATCTCAAAAAATACACAGCATGTGGGAAATAGGATGATCCAGGTTAAACAATATGTGAACATAATTTCACAGAATGTTATATATGCAAAATCAAACTATGCAAAGTATATTTATATTACTTAATAAGAAGAGAGGAAAATGTGTGTTGAAAACTGAAAGAATAAAACCAATGGTGATGTATTATGAGTTTGAAGAAAAGCTACAGAAAGGCAACAAACCAGCAAAATGTCAAAGTATGTTATTGAGCAAGACTGCAAGGAACAGAGGTTCCTTTCAGATAGAGATTTTCACCCACTTTACACGTGTTCAAAATCCAGTCCAGATAGGCAGCCCACAGAATCATCAGTCTCTTAACACTGAGGGCTCTACACCGTCATTCCATATAGAATTTCATGGCACAAAAATCGCATGTGAAACAAATATCTGTTAACAGTCGTCTTGGAGAAGCCCAGGAGTTACCTGAACAGAAATAGGGTGGCTAAGATCTGGGTTCACATATATATTTAGGAGCCTAAAGATGATTCATTTCAATAGGGGTCTAATTCATAATTTTTTTTAGGCATCTGAATATCTGTATCTGAAATGTTTCCATGAATTAAAGTCAAAGCTACATTCTAGTCAGTAACTCTGTGTATGGAGAAATATCCAAATAGTCCAAGGTATCAGAAAGTTTCAATTTAGTTCTATACACAGGAGGAGGTATTAATTTATGGTTGTACAGTCACTGTACCTCTACCAGACTGACTTGATATTAGATGATACTTTGTTCTCTAGGCCTTTGGGCTGTTAGGCATAGTATGTTACTTGATTGGCCAGAGTTTATGTGTATTTGTATAGTGAGATTAGAGACCCAGCAGCCAGTTTTTTCCATACTTTCTGATTTATAGCCCTGCTACCAAAAACCCATAGTAGTACACTGATTTCAGAGGTCTCTGGATACCATTTTTCAAAGAGGACTATAAAATATAAATCCAGATTTGATAGTAGTTAATACAGCAGTTGGAAACATGAACAGCCAACAGTGTTGTTTGTCCCCTTCTCGTGCTTCCACTGGTATCAAAATTGCGTACAGACTGTGAAGCAATGGAAAGGGATCAACACCTGCACTATGGTAGGCAGAACACATGAGAGTGTGGCACAGCAATCTCATGAAACTCTGCTTGCCTATGTCGCTGGCTCTCCTCTCCCTCACACTGCTTCGGGGTTACTGCAGCCTGCACTGTTCTCATACAATTTCCAGATTTAGCACGGTAATTGTCTCATTGCCCCATATCAGCCTCCATGGAGGATAAAAGCTCTACAGTCTCCACCTCCTAACATCCGCTGGGCAGTTCCATTTCAGAGATGACTACCCAGGAGCTGTTAGTGATTATAAGAACCATCCATGTTGTGCCTGCTGTCAGGTCCCCTCCTGGGCCAGAGTATTGAAAAGACATATTGTATGCTCAGCAAGAAATTGCAGTTAGCCTAGGATATAGTTAGACCATAGTTTTGAAAGAGAATATTAAGAACTCAGGGCACTGGAAAACAAAGGTCTTTTTCCACCCCAGGAGGTAGAAAGGTGCCAGAAGGTGCATATGAGGCTTTTGTAAGCTTTGAGTTTGTGGATTCTGCTGTCCAACCCAAGGTTCTAGCTCTATAGTATGTAATTTAAAGTCTCCTCTAGGTGCTTATAATTTAATTGTAAGGTGTCTCACAAACAGCTTAGCAGGTGCAAAGAGGACGTGAAGTGATCCTTTTTTCCTCTCTCCTCAGCTGGAACATGAAGAAGGCACTTTATGATCCAATTAGTGCCTCCAGGAGCTCTCTAATTGCATTATAAAGCATCTTAAAAAAATAGAAAATTAGAAGTTGGTTTTAAAGCCTAAAAAAAAAAAAAAGTGTTGTTTAACTATTTGCCCTCCTGGTAACTCAGCAGTGAGAGGACCCACCATCCTTATGCACCACATTTTGTCTGTAACTTCCCCAGATGTGAAATGTGTTGCATCGCCCAGAGCTCGGGGGAGTGGAGTATCCTTTATTGCATGGTAATCGGAGCTTGAAGTATGCTGTGAAGCTTTGCACTCAAAGTAGCTTGTGATGTTTGTGCGTGTTGCTCACTCAAGGAAACTGGACCTCTGCTGCACTCTCCGTGGCCGTTTTAGCCTGCTAAGTATCTGTTCTGTCGAGTTTTTATACCAAGCTCATTGGCATAGTGTCAGAGAGGTATTATATATAATGAGCTATAACATGCTTTCAACTTCAAAGCTCAGCCTCTGTATAATAATTATCACATCACTTTCCATAGCTCTCACATATTTTACCTACTGAGTGGGTGGGAAGAAGATACTGAAATAATATTTAGACTTATATAGTGCTTTTCAGCTATAGATCACAAAATATTGTCTGTTGGCAGTTAAGCATTATCATCTGCACTGTGAAGATGGAAAAGACTAAAAGGCAGATAACACAGAGCTGTGAATAGAACCTGATCTTCTGATCCTTGGTGCATGGCCCTTTCTACTCATTGGATTAGTGCTGCTCCCAAGTACTTTTCTTCATTAGCTGATAAAAGTGATAGGGTTTGTATCCCCTTTCCAACAAAAGAATGAGATGTGTAAAAGCAAAACACTTGAATATGCCTGTTATATCTCATAAATGGCAGTAATACTTGCTTTCTCTTACACCCACACACAGCCGAGCAGAATACAAGCCATGCATTTTGTGTTGTCATCTATTCCTTTTATCGTTGCTGGGATTTAACCCAGCCAACTGCAGGAAAAAGGCACACTAGCAAGACTCTCAGATGAGGTTACATTGTGTGCAGGGTCCTCTACTCATCCCCTCAGGAAGAGACTAACACCACCAAGGGTGTCCTTAAGTACCTATGTATCCTTGAAATTGCTCAGAAAGGGACACCAATCTAGTTTAAATAGGACAAGGTGTTGTTCAAAATTCAGGTGTTATGTTACCTGAACCGAGTACTCTTCTTCCTGACAAATTTGCACTCTTATTTAGGGCAACCTTTTCTTGCCTGGTACAGCGACTGTGCTGGGAACCTCCTATCCCTCTGGCTAACAGGCATTGACAGTCTCTCTGCATTGCAATAATAGGAGAAAAGGGCTGCACCTCTGGGAAGAGAGATCCATGGTCAGATGCTGTTTCAGGAAAAGGGTAAAGGACAGCTGATAGCTTTCATCTTTTGTTCTGACACACTCTGTCACAAACCTGTGCACTGGCATACCCATTCATAACCTGCTTTGAGTAAAGCCACAGATAATTGACAGTAAGTCCTCAAGAGACTTACCAGGATGCTCTTTTTTGTTTCTCTTCTGCAAAATTTTACCCTTATTTCCTTTCATCTGAATTGTGGGTTGTTTCACTCATGCTCAGAGCCCCAAAACAAAATTATCTCACAAAACCAAGAATACTGCTCACATTACAACTCCTTCGATTAACAACAAAAAATGCATCATCTTGTTCCAGATTCTTTCATGGCAGGATCCCCATTTCTGGTATAAAATTCGTAGGCCTCAATAAATCTTCCACAGTAATGGTCTGAATTTCAGGAGTTTAACAAACACGCTGAGTTTTAGATTTTATTACAAACATTTCATATAATTAGCATGAACAGATGGCATATGATTCTACCATTAATCATTTGTGTACAACCAAAATACAGTAATGTCAGTATCTCCCAGAATACTTCTTTGAAAAAACACCTGGCTGCAATTCTGATCTCTCTTGTACCTATCAGACACCATGACTGTAGTAAAATTACGTCTGATTTATCTCAGTATTGAACAATGGTAGAATGAAGCCTTTTTCATTACACAAACTATCCTCAGTGGTTTCAAGACTTACATAGGGTTTTATGCAATATATAATCAGTTAAAAAAAATAACTTCCCTGTGTAGGACAAGAAGGAGGAATATTAATGGAGAAAATCTTTCAAAGCATTTCTGGAAACAATACCCTTATGTATAAAAAGAGTCTTTTTTGGCATCTCTATGTGGTAGTGTTTTCAATTCCAATAGCTATAATAAGAAAAAAATCTGCCCTATTTGTCAATCTGTCAGGAAATATATTTCAGCTTCAAGCATCATACTCCTGGGGTTTATGGAAATCACAAAGCATCTCATTCAGATGAAGAGGCTGAAGCTATAAGCAGTGCAATTAATATCTTCAATTTCTGCCTTCAGCATGAAAAGAAGCTCAAAAGCTTTTTGAATCTGAATCCCAAATGCTGTCTAATAGTTCACATCTGGCTTATGCTATTTATGAGAAACAACAGTTGTTGGTATCAGCAGTGCATTCAGTGACATACTAACCTTCTTACCTAGCAAGGCAAGGGCAGGGCTGGCCGCAGGTCATGGGAAGGTTGTTTGGCAGGTTCAGCTGAGTGGAAGGGTTGCATCTCAAATGTTGCTGTTGTAAAACTTGGAGACAGAAAAGCCTTCACCTCCCTGGCGGTACACAACCAAGGATTACTGTGTGTTTTCACACACTGTACACACAGAGTACAGCCAACAAGAGCCATACCGTTTATTGGCAACATTCTTTGCACAGTGACAAGTTTAACCATTTTATATATTTGCTGTTGACGTTTCAGTAGGGCCCGACGCCCGATCTCAGACACCTCTCTGTTTGGTCCTATGCAAGTACCTAGACAGGTATAATTCATACCTGAAAAAACCCTTCCAGTCTACACCCGTTTGACACCTTAGGAAGAACCACATTGGCAGCTTGTGTTTTCTCTGTGAGACTCTTGTCCCAAATCACTAATAGGCACAACGAAAGCTCGGGAAAGGGGATGGCAATAGGTGTTTCATTACTGGAGCTGGAGATTTGATCAGCCATTCCAAGTAAAGATAAAAAGCAGGTTTTCTCTCCTATGACGACTTTATCTCACAATGTTTGAGAAGGACCCAGAGCGTGTAACATCCATGCTGCTATACCAGAGGAATGTTGTACAGAGAGAGGAAGGGGCTTAATCTGAAAATTACTGCACCAGAGAACTTGGAAGACTTTCTCATAACTCATTCACTTTACCATAGAAACATCCTTTTTTCCCACAGTGCCTATCCCCAAAAAGGAGCCCAATTTTTAGCAGAGTAAGGGAGAACAAAATAGACTTGTATAAACACTAGTTTGTTCCAGTCAGGCAGCTGAGGTGACAAAGGAATTTGGGTCATGTTTTAGGCAGGGATTTGCACTAGGAAAGTGAGTGGTGCCAGCATCAGCTTTCAAGATTCTAATGGATAAAGCTCTTAGCAGTCTGAGTTTATTTAGGTGTAGCCTCTCTTTGAGCATGAGGTTGAACTAGATCAGCTCCCAAGGTCCCTTCCAACCTGAATTATTCTAGGTTTCTAAGAAGCCACGACAACACTCAGGTGGCTGAAAAATGGCAAGCAGCCCATAGTAATGGATTGTTTGGGCACAACCCAAGCGGTATTCTGTACCTCCCATGGCTTTCCTTCTCTTCCAACTGGGCTTTTAACTGGTAATTTACATTTTGCTTATTCTGTTGTAACCACAACTGTAAAAACTGAAGGAAGAAAAGGAGGTAAAAGAAAACAGCTTAGACCCTCTTGCTGATAATGAAAAATAGAGATGCTGTATTGCAGTGCTGTGAAATGGTCTCTCTCCACCAGAATGGTGCATGACAGTAAACCAAGCATGATTAAGAAAACTGCTAACAGGCACAGGCTGCTTAATATTCCTGCACAGTCTACACAAGACAAATGTTTTCCCAATTCATCTCTTTTTAAACATAATAAAGCAAAAGAGAGAGGGGGAAATATTTGTCACACTGGGATAAATGTCTTTCCTTGAACACCACAAAAACCCACTACCAAAGTTTGCTGGCCAAATGTCAGGAAGGATACGATTTCTTCATTGTGATTCAAGCTCAAACAAGTTTTCTTTTAGTCAGTGATAAATTTATCTCATGCTACTACAGAGAAACCACCTGTGCAGCCAAATTTTGATCACAGGTGTGTCTTGTCTGAGCAGTTGCAGGACTGCAATACATGAAGGGCTACTGAACAGTGTGCACTCATACTTCTGGGCTAGGACATGCAGCTACAAAATGGATGAAAGACTACCCAGGGAGAGCCTAACAAACTCTTGCTTATGGCTATGAATAACAATGAGAACTGGGTTGAAGGGTTGGGTGTTTTTTTCATTTTGTGGATTTTTACACTTAAACCAAACCATTTTATTTATTTATTTAGTGCATATGGCTAAATCCCAGCTGAGGGTAATCACTGTAAACTTTATGCCCCCTGCTTGTTTTCTGAAAACATTCAAGACAACCGGAGCAGTGAGACTAGATATCTATTGCTTCGTCACTGGTGCAAAAAGGATGTGAAATAGGACCTTAATGGCCTGGTAACCTTCAGGTACAGGCGATTATACATAATGCCAGGTATTGAATATTGAGACCCTGAATATCACTGTTTAGCCAGCCTGTCCAAGGCTGGGATCATATCATCCTCTAACATTTGTACACAGCAGATCAACTCATTATTCATAAATAACTTCGATGGGTTTTCTCTGGAGCATATTAAGGGTCAAAATTTGTGTATACTCTATATGAATGAGGGAGGGACAGAAAGCTTATTCACAGTTTATAAAAGAAGTGGGCTTAATTTCAGTTTTTACTCTTTATGGATGTCTGTTTTGTCACCATTTTTCTGGCGAATAGTCAGGCCAGGGAGCATATGCTGGAAGGAATATGCTGTCCAATAACAAAGAAATGCTCTAAATTTGGAGTGCTAGAACACTAAATTTACACTAACTGGAGTGCTGCGAGTACTCTGCCTGCTTGGACTCTTCAAAGCTTCAGCTGGCTTTCCAGGGCCTTCTAACACACCACAGTAAACTGGCAGCCTTTTGAGGGGGAAGGAGTCACAGATCATTCTAACACATTGTTTCAGCAATTTTTTTTTCCCAAGTGAAAAGCTGCTATTCTCTGAAAAGGGTTAAAGTCATTTTTTTTTGCCACAAAGGCCTTTTCTTCCTCCCACAGAAAAATGATTGTTTCCTGCTCATAGTAAAACTAGCTTTTACATGAATGAAACACTGGAGAACTTTAGAGGAAAGATTATGAAGTGTCTTGCTTTTCCCAAAATCAGAGCAAACACATGTGAGTTTTGAAGATGGAAAGAAAACAGTTTTTTCTTGACACTGATATGTTTTCATGAAGGTCTAGGCTTGAGTCAAACACAAAGTTTTGTCTTGGTGAATAATGAAAGTGCTTAAATACAACCAAATTTGCATGGAAATATTTTCCTGAACTTTAATTATTATTAGGAAGTACCACAACAGAAGAAAGTATCAGTTGATAACTAGATTAGCAACAGTGATTCTGTCCAGAAATAAAAAAAAAACAAATTGCCTTTTCTTGAGGTAGTTGGCCCTCCTGGTTAACATATTAAAAACAAAGTGATTTATGTCTCAGGGAGCATGGAGAGGGAGGAAGTGGCTCAAATTGCATCCACCTGACATTAGCTCCCCAGCCTTTCTTACCAGGTACTTGAGGCTGAGTCAGCTGTCTATGACCTTCAGAGAAAGGTTTGAATTCATGCCTTAAATCTGCACTGGGTTTTCTTATTGCCTCACACTCTTTCACATTCACTTTGATAAACAATAGAAGATATACACTCATTAGACATGTGGTTTCACTCTTTCAGGTGCCATTCTTAAAACACTGTTGTTTTCAGACTATAGACAAGATATTTACCAATCCTTTTACTTGAATCACCTCCTCTGTCTCCCTGTTGTTGTCTTTCTAACAGATCTTTAGAAATAATTCTTTTTTAAAATTCCACTTTCTTTCCCAGACAGCAAGATGAAATACTGTTGTTTAACAAATTTGTTTACTGATTTATTATATTGTCCCCTGTATGGAAAATTTGATAAGTAAATGAACAGAAATGTTAGCTTCCATGTTTTGCATGCTAGTCTATGCAATAGGATCAGTGATGGGAAGCCTACAAAAAGGGAAATGAAGAGAGGAGCAAAACAGAAATCCTTTAAAATAAATGGTCAGAGAAAAATAGTGAAGACCTTATCAGAGATTCTTTTGTGAAGATCAGGGCTTTACTATCACTCGAATACATACTTCCCAGAAACACTGCACTTCTATTCTTTTTTACAGGTCTATGGGAAAAGAACAGAGAACAAAAGAGAACAAAATAGAAATTAACAACTATTACTATGGTTCTCCCACATGCTATGATGCACACTTTTATACCTTTAATCTGTGGATTTCAAAGACATCATTAAATCTGATTTGATTAACCTAAAGAAATCCAGGAGTTAATTTACAGCTACTTGCCAATTTACAAGCCATTGAAGTGCAATGAGGCTGAGCATTCTTCTTTCAGCACTTTCATAATTAAGCATTTGACTAATTTAAATATTAAAACTGTTTTCTCATAATTGCCTAATCTCAGTCAAGTATAAGAGAGACAAATTCATGTCTGCTTAAAAGATCTGAGATCTGTTTTAGCACTAAAGCCCCCTGAAATCAGTGGAAAGATTCTGGTGTTTTCTCTCACATGCTTCTGCCAGCAAGGTCAGCATCTGCAGGTGCTTTCTGAGAAAGGTCTGGTACCAAATTTACACTATTTAAGAGCAGACTTTCATTACATACACCAAAGGAAACCAACAAAATGGTTTGGGTTTTTTTCTTGTTACTAGCAGTTTCGGAAATGATTTTAAAACAGAAAAAGAGCTGTTAAAATATAGCTATATTGTTGCAAATTATTTGTGTCTTATTTTGCTCAGATGAGATGTTGAAAATGGAAGAATAATTTTCATTCTCTGTTTCTGTTTCTATTCCATTTCATTTTCAGGCTAAGATTCACAAACCAAATTCAAACTTTGGCATAGGTTTGCCAGAGAGGTTGTGGCATCATCTCCATACATGGACACACTCAAAACCCAACTAGACAAAGTCCTGAGTAGCCTGCTGTAGCTGACACTGCTTTGAGCAAGGCCAGAAGTGGACTATAAAACCTCCAGAGATCACTATATCTATTAGGAATAAATTTTAGTCATATTCCTTGGCATATTTTCAGTTGCATCTTACAATTCTAATAGCTTTACTCATTAGCACTTAAACTCTCTTGCACCAATGCAACACAAAAAATACGTGCTTTTGAAAAATGCAGTCAATTTCCTTTGCTTTCATACATTTCTTACACTCGTCCCAGTAAGCGCAGACAGGTCATGCCCTGTCTCCTTTTTGGAAGGGCCAACCTCAAGAGTGATGCACAAGTATCCTTCAGTCCACGCTCAGAAACAGGGGAGCATGCAGACAAATCATTTCCCAAAGAAATGGTGAGGTGCAGGGCTTTTTTTCTCCGTGGCATGAAACCAAATCCTCTTTTACTTCCTTTGTGTCTCCAAATCTAAAGCACATGGGTAGTATTCAAATTTCCTGTACAATAGGATCAGAGTTCTATG
The DNA here is from genome assembly GCA_017639485.1 of Pluvialis apricaria. Taxonomy (NCBI): domain Eukaryota; kingdom Metazoa; phylum Chordata; class Aves; order Charadriiformes; family Charadriidae; genus Pluvialis; species Pluvialis apricaria. The sequence goes on from CM030008.1 coordinate 63,693,040, forward strand.
TCTTCTATGGATGCACAGCCTTGTCCTTGGACTGGTCCATGGGTAAATAGCACACCTGACCTTATCCACTGCTGTCAACACAGAACTATGCATCACTTAAGGTCCACTTCAATTATGAAAATAACGTTTTGTCAGTGCATGGTTCATGCATAATCTATGTTCTGGATCTCTGCACAGGATTTAACTCATTCAGAGATCTGGAGTACTTCAGACAGCTTGCCTCTTACCTCCTCTTCGCATGTCCAAACAAGAGTCTTGCTGCCTGCCAGTTAGCAATCATGCCAATGAAGCACAAACTGCCCATACAGTGGCACTTTTTTTTCCCAGCAAACATGCAATTGCTGATAAGGAGTACAGGTAAATAATATGACATGTAAAGGAAGATTACAATATTATTACCTATTTGGAAGATTTATTTGACCAATACATCAATCCTCAGGGGACTGGAAGCACTGTCACATGCTTGCAACAACAAAAAGACCCCAAACCCTCCAACATAATGTATGTACCTCATTAGTGTTGAGGATGTGTCATTTCAGAAAGTAGAGGAAAAATCAAAGTCAGTAAGGGGGAACTAAATTAATTATTTCAACAGATAAATGTAGCTTTTTTGGACAGGTTATGGGACTTTCTTGTGCTACCATAAAATCAATGCACATGAATTTGATGCAAGTTTGGAGCAAAAGTTCAAGTTCTATTACAGATGTTCATATACCTACCTTTCTTTATAAGCGTATGTACTACAGATTACACCAGTGAAATGCCTTTGTTGATAGCAATAGAAGAAAAGAACATAAAGCCAGTAGGTACTGGTGGTGTCCTGATTCTTTGTCTTATGCTTTGAGGCATTTAAGTTTACTAATATTCAGGATGTTCAGCAAAGCCAATTTTCTTGTGATGAAGCAACCAAGTAGTGGTGCTTGGAGAGAATCTGTGTGGCAAATTAAATTACATAGTCTTGTCAGCAGGCAATTTTTTTACTTGCCTAAAGTAAAATCTAATAAGGAAAAAAGATTTCAAGAACCTTAATTTCTATTTTTCATGAAATTTAGAAAAGTGGACATTAGTAGGTCTAATTAGATTTTGACTAGTATATACGTTTTCTGAAAATTAAACCTTCACTCTTTGGTTACTTAAATACTTTAGAAAATTGTACCCAAAACGTATGTATCAAAATGACTGTTAAGAATGCCTAGGCATTAGATATAATTCATGTAGTATTCAGTTGCTGTGTTTTTTACAAATTATGACAAACTGAAAATCTGGGACAATGTCACTTTGTCTTTCAAAATAAGACACTCTCTTGGTCCATTACATGTGTATGGCTTTGGGAAAACTTGATGGAAATATAATTTACTAATCACTGATATTATTTATTTAACAGTAGAAGGCATATGTATTTGCAAATGTAATTTCAAAAAGGCTGTCATAAACATTTGCTTCCTCCAAAAATTAAATAATACTTGAAACAATACAACAAGATGCACGTAAGATTTTTTTACTTCTTTTTGCTCTAGGGAACTAATTTAAATACACAATATGGACTTTAAGGGGTTTGTCTAGGTGTTCTGGGCTTCCTTTTTTCCCTTTGGACCAGCTCCTAGTTTCAGAAACAGTTGTTATTTATTGTAAGCACAGGAATAACAAACTCACAGTTCCACCAGAGACATAGGCAGGTTATTAACAGCTGGGGAGTAAATTCCAAGTCAAACAGTACCATATTGTTTACGTTTCTCAAATGCTATTTTCATGCATATTAGCAAAATAATTACACTTTCCTTTCATAAGGAAGCATACTTATAACAGGAATTATGACATTTCAAGGCAACTAGAGTCACTGCAGCTAAACTTAAGTAGTGTGCTGTCTATTTTTCACTGGAAAAAGCTTGAGAAAAAGTTTACAAAATTGTACTCTATAAAAAAAAATCAACATGAAGAAATAGTAAACTTATGGAGGGCTAGCCTCACTCCTTCTCCCTTTCTATGTTCCCAATGATGGCAGCTGCAGGAAATGGAAGCTATGTGAGAGGAAAGTAGTCCTGTAGGGGGTTCACAAATGTTCTTGGCGGGAAAAGTTCAATTTGCCTCTTCTGTTACTAATTCTTATAAGATATGGACCTACTTATGCAGGATTCAATGTAATTCAGCTCCAGCTGACACTCAAGTTAGACCCATGGATTTGAGCTTGACATGAGCTAAGTTCATGGCTACAAAGACCTCTCTATCTGTCACTATACTCCTTTGAAGATCTGGGTCAGAACCACTGTGAGTGAGACTTGCATAGGAGTATTAGCACCAACATATTACTAATCCAATGGGAGTCACCTACGTGGGACATGAACTCATGGTGCCTGTCTGCAAAATAGAAACATAATACTTCTGTGAAGTATCTGCACTGTAAGCCACCCAATTAGCTCATGTTTTCTCTCAAGCTGTTACAAGGACAAATGGAGAAAAAAATTCCATTAGTGAGACCCCAGTGGTCCATGTGTGGTCTTAGTTGGTCCGTACATTCAAGAGTTATGTAGCCCTTCCAGGTGCCACACTACAGCCTGCAGTGGATATGTGACCTACACAACACCAGTGGGGCTCCATGAAAAAGCACTAGTCCTGCTGTGAAGACTCCAGTGTGCGTTCTCATTCTGATGTCGGCTGAAGGGGAAGAACACACTTAAAAGAAAAAAACCCAAACACTGTTTTTCCCTAAAATACCTTTGTTGGTCTGGATTTTTAACCAATGTATTCTCAACAATACTTGTGGTGCTGACTCACTGCCGACTCACTGCTCTACTGAAATGAAATGCAGCAGTCAAGGACCAGTGTTTATTCTTGTCATTGCCTGTTACACTACAAGTGGTGTTAATGACTGGGAGAACACTAAAATAAATTGATTTCTGGGATGTTGTTTTAATGCCAGTCACAACAATGTCCATTCGACAGCGAAAATTTCAGCAACCATCCTATACTGGCTTTATACTTATTACTATCACTGATAGTGCATCCTCCATTCTCTTACTACTTGAAGAAAAAGACCAGAAAAATATAAGGCTCTTCCAATTAAAGTCACAACTTTATATCCCACTTGCTGTATGTCATCCAAAGAGCTGCTGGGTGGGTTAAGAAGATCCTCAGATAATCTCAAGCATCACTGGTTTAAATTGCCTTAAATTATCCTAGGCTTTATCTTTTCCTACATTTCTGTGAATGATGATGTGTGTCAAGTGCATTCAGACTTGTAGTTTTTTGCCAGTCTCCTCTGGTGAGGTGTGAGGATGTCAAATGTAGCTAGCATAGCATGCTCTGCCTGCATTGTTGTTGTTTTAAACTTCGCCAAGCTGTTTTACTGTTCAGAAAATTACCTGCTGTTAAAATTTGAAACCAAAATGTCTTTGTTGAAATGATGTCAGTTTATCTTCGTAATGCCAAGTTCTAAAACACTAGAAACTTTGGGATCGTCAAAGAGAGGCTAAGGTAGACCTGACCTTGCTGTCTCAAAAACGGTTAGAATTTACCACAATAAAAATGAGATGGAGGGAATCAGTTTCAATAACAAATGCTACCCCTACTCCATACTAGGGTTATAAAAAATCCCTCATAAAGTCCCTACTCCTGCAAACAGTTGTGTACGCAAGCAGACTTTAAGTTAGCCTTTGAGTTAAGCATGTGTATAATGCTCATAGGGTGACGACAGTTTTCTCTGTATATTTATTTGTGGGATGATGTAGATGGACTTTAAGAAGAACTTGAGATCCACTTTCTTCCCTGCAGGTGAGACGTGCACAAGTCTTACGGTGCCTGTAACATAGGGGCAGGCCATGCCTCTCTTTTTGATATACAGGGTTCTCCTCTTGACACACGCTAGACTCAGTCACCAAAATCCAGTGTTAGTCTTCAGGGTACCTAACTACTGCTATGTCTTCCTGTGAGTTGGACCCATTTACCTCTGTCACAAACAAAATGGCATAGTTGCAATGCCTCTGTGGCACAAAGACAATGAAGGCAGTAGGGTTTCTGAAGAGAAAACTGTGGGAAGATTTTAATGAGAAAATCTGGACTGGTGGGTAAGGCTTTAGTTTTTTTTTCAGGGAGAGGAGAGATGAGGAGAGTAGGAATTGGTGTTGTTTTTTAACAAACCCTACCTTATCATCAGAGAGTCAGAGCTTGAGTTCTAGGTCTGCAGCCTCTCCTTAAAGCATCATGAGGACACAAATTTTTCACAGCACCATAAATCTGGTGGAGACTTTCTAGGAGCAGCTTTTCCTGAGCAACTGCTAAAACAAGTTGCACTCATATTTTGCGAGTACAGGCTTAAAGAGCCTGGCTTTTCTGTAGCTCCCTAAAGCAGGTATGGTGCTTGCTTTCTGTGTGTGAGAAACACGCTCACTGTATTGAATTTTAGTCAGGGGCAAATTCGGTGGAGCAAAGGATATTTATTACAGCTCTGGGAGCTACACAGGGGATTTCTCTTCCTGTGCCTCAGCTTCCCCGTTACAAACGCGGGTTTTTATTTCATATTCCTTATGCCTATTCATGTTTTTTCTTCGAAAACCTTTGCATAATCAATGAGTTTCCAGAACACAACCTATCCCCAATTACATAGTCAATGAGCTCTTGGAACGCAACCCACCCCCAAACATGCCCCCTCCCCTCTAGCAGCGCAGGCGTTGTGCTTCTTGGTGGTCGTTGAAGTCTTTATCACCATGTCCTCCTGGTGGCTTCTTTACTCTTCACACTCCTGTGGTTATCTTGGCTAACGACACCACCTTTTGTTTTTCACAACGATCCGGTACTTTCAACTGTTGTTTTCTTTTGATATCCCATCTAACGCTATCCCTTCCGCCAAACGCATAGGAAGCACATACCTATCTTAGCTAAAGCCATAGCAAGCACATATCTATTAACTGCATAGCAAGCACACACCCATCTTAGCTGAAGCTGTAGGAAACACATATCCATTTTAGCTGAAGTAAAATTCTTTTGCTAAATTACTTATTACATGTGCATGCTGATCCAGAATAAGCACTCATTCTGCCATGCACCTCCTGTTTCATGTTGCTTATTCCTGAGGAATATCATACACGGTGCCTCCCATTTTCAGGGAGTTTACCTGCCTTTCTTTCTGAATGCTGCCTTGCTGAAGATCTGTTCTCCTGAACTGTTGCCTCACGAGTCTGTGAAATGCATCATTGCCTCATAACTTGAAAAAGCCTTATTTCCACCAAAAATGTAAATCAACAGGGTCAACTCAAATCCTACCATATTGTTTAACCAACTTAAAGACTAGAAATTATAATGAACAGAAAAACAAATTTTGAAAAAGATCTCTGTATAGTCTTTCTGTTCATTGTCTCAAGTGGGTACAAGGTACTGAATACTCTGTTCTCTGTAAATGGATGTTTAGCTTTAAGCACTTGAACAGCCTCATTGAGTTAAATGGGGCTACTCAGCCACTTAAAGTTAAGCACTTAAATTTAAGGAAGTATTTTCCTAGTACATTGCTAGTACAATGACAGCATTCTCAACTGCTTGCAAACACAACAGGTCAAAACACTTACCTTTTTTTTTTATTATATTTTCTTTTCTTGGCCATTTTTCATGAGGAAGGAAAAGAACGGGAATTTCAAAGCTAAAATATTTTGATTAGAATTTTAAATGTTTTGATGGCAAAAAGCTTTTATAGTACTTTATGCTAACGGTACATAGGTTGCTTCATGCCTCTGTCTTCTACACTGCTTAGATTATTTCTCCATCAGGAATTTTGATGGAGAGGAAAAGCAATGTGTGGTAAGAGATGGTTCTCCTTAAGATACTTGTCCTGTGGATGGTGATGGAGGTATAAATTAGGTAAATAGTACCTACTGTACCCCTCTATCACAGCCTGTCCAAATGAAAATATTTTACCTTTGGAACATAGAGTTATAAGGTCCCAAGAGCTTTGTGAGGAAACAGGTTTGTTTTGTGAAGAGGAAGAGTGTGCTGACTCGCCATACTTGCAAAATGCATATACAAGATGTGTACAACATGAGACATAGTAATCTATTGATTTTTATCTTGGCATTTTACACAGGATTAAAGGACCTAATTTAAAAATATTCCTGGATCATTGCAACGAAAACTGTCAGAGCTGTCATCATTTTCAAAATGCTTACACTAAAGCATCATTTTATCTGGTTTATACGACAGGTTTGTTTGAGCAGGCATAAACAAACAGAGGCAGTCCCCTAAAATCCATTATTTAACTGATTGTGACCAGCTGTGGCTCCAGCCACCCATCGTATAATAAAGGGTTTATGTTATTGCTGCAGCTTGAACATGTACTTGGAGAGGAAGAAAAAGTTTTTGCCTTCTCAGATGCTTCATAGGCCAGTGACCTTTATAAATGACAGCAAATCTCTGCTGAATGAAGGATGAGGGAAAAGAGGAAAACATTAAGATATTTTGTCCTACTTTTTTGTGGCATGTTGAAAACAATCACAGTGCCTATTTGTCATGTTCCAGCTTTGTCTCCCTTTTGCAGTAGTGTCTGACAGGCTGAATGAAGAAAGTGTAAGTGAAGATGAATTGGCAAAGGTATCACTTCTGGTCTGTCTAATTCTGAAGCAGATGAAAAATATATATAATATCAGGATGTTAAAGTGAAGGAAACATTAAGATCAAGGGACTGCAGGCATAAAATAGAAATCCTTTGGGCAATTTAGGGAACAAATGAATAATCCAAATGTGTTACTCATAATTTAAGATCTTCAGTTACTTCGTGCTATTTGTAACTTTAAAATAACAAGGAGATTGTTTATGCTGGAAAGGAGTGAGCAAGGTGAAAAACCACAGAAATAATAATTCTAAGAACAGAAGAAAATATGAGGAAAATTTCCCTAATATTGATGGTCATTCACACTGCAGAATTGTTCCCTGGGGGAGCACATGCTTCTTTTTTGACTCACTTAAAACAAGACTGGGGAAAAACTCAGGAGCAGACCACACAGAAAAAACCTACCTCAGCATTGGCATTGATGGGATGAATTACATCTCTTTTCCATGCAGCAGTTCTATAATTGAAAACCTAAAAATTGCCTGGTGGTTCTGGGAAGTGTGGCAAGGTCCATGGGATGCTGTCCTGGGCCAGTCCACATACTGCCAGGAGGTCAACATCCAGCTAGCTACCAGTGCCCTGGGGAAGCGCCCTGGTGAGCCTTGCTCGCCATCTTCCCCCTTCCCATCACTCCCTAAAGCAAAATTTCAATATCTCATGATGGTACTTAACAGGAATCAGGGACTAGGACTCATGTCCTGGCAATATTCTCTTGTTCAAAGATGGAAAAAAGATTTTCAGACCTCAGTCCTGTGCAAGAAAACTGTTGAATGTGTTACAGTTGTCACAATGTACAATCATTGAGCTACTCATCCTGGTTCCTTTGTGCAGTCCGATGTCAAGAAAGACACTCAGCCACTCTTGTGCGTGCACACAAAAGCTTGCTCTCGCTCGCTCTCTCTCTGTAGATTCAGGCTGGAGACATATCATTCCATAAAGAATAATACAATCAGATTTAAACTCTCAAGGCAGTATACTGTAGGCAGATTGTGAGCAAGCCAAGATAAGAAGTTCATAAAGGTGCTCCATGCCCTGAAAAACCTTCTTTATGGAAAAGAGTTTGATTATCTTCCCTTGAGTGCTGATGAAAATTTCACTAGTGGCTTCACTCTAAAAATGATTGATCCTAAGTTAACAAATTGAATAAAGGGAATTAAAGTTCTGATTTTATTCAAAGCTTTTTTATACTGGCTTTTCCCCATTCAGTTCAGTGGAACTATTCTTGATTAACAGCACTTGCAAACTAGACCTAAACCTCTGTCTTCTATTTCTGAAAAGATTAATATCACATCTGAAAATAAATCTAGAGCATTAGAGCTACTTGAAATTTTTCAGTAATGATTCTTCCTCCAAAATGTTGGGGTTTTTTTAATAAAAAATTCTTGTTGTAAGAAAATATCATAGTATTGTTGTTGTTTCTTTATTTTAATATTTGAGTTCAGGATTTTCCTAATGTTTGTTAAAAATATTATGGCCTTTTTTCTTTACTGACCTGATTTTAGCAAAGAGAAACTTCTGGATATCCACAGGGATATTTCCAATACAGCATTTTGAAAGAAAAAAATGCAGAAGCTTGTATTTTGTACACAAATCTGCCCAAACCCCAAAATGGATGTTTCAGATAGCTTCAAATGTAAATTACATCAGTAGTTTAAAATATGCCATGAAACCTCATTTTCTTTTTCATCCACCTATACAGACTAATTGATCTTACCTCATTTCTGCCTTTTTTAAGAACTGAATTTCTGCCACAGCCGCAGTTATTTTGAACTTGCTACGTGTTCATGAGGAGCAGTCACAAAGAGAATTTAGAAAATAGAGGAATGACAATGTCTCATTCAAATTACACTCCCACAAAATTGATCTGAGGCAGAGAGTGTGGGAGGCATAGAGAAGAATTGTCTTTGGGATGTAGATTGATAGACACCACATGGCCTGATACTACAGGGCAATGTCTGTGACAGTCACTTTGTACACACATACCTTAATGCACTCTCTACAATGATTTCTTCAGGCCCTATAATATCGGCATATGATGGCACTCAATATTCTGAAGTACATGTTTTATTGAAAGGAGTCTGATTATCTTCACATGGATGCTGATTAAAATTTTGCTAGTGGCTTAGATAAAAAAAAAATCCTAAGTTAACAAATCATACAAAAACATTAAGATTTTGACTTTATTTCTAACAGCTTTATATATACTGACATGTCCCCAGAGTTCAAGGAAGTATTTTTGATTAATGGACCAAGCAAATTATCATGGGTGGTACGTATAGTATGAAATTCAGCACTCTAATAGATACTCTAGTGGGAAAAAAATTTCAATAATGTACTATAGTTATGCTTATTAGGCATGTCACCTGTTACAAATGTAATAGAAAATCCCTACTGCACTCATCTTACTTGATTTCTGGAACCACCAAGACACTGGATGAAAGACAGCAACTGAGCTTCATTTTTCACACCTCTCCTCCACAGACACCAATAGTTCATCCATCCTGAGATGACATCCTAGCCTGTGTGGGTGGAAGGATGTTTCAGTGATTAGATCACTGCCAGCCCAGGACACGTCAGACACACCTTCAGCCTCATGCTCATGATTTTTCTGGTGGCAGGTCACTTATTCTTGCTATGTATTCTGCTGGGTTATTCCATGCATCTTCCTTCCCCCCTGCAGAATTGTGTGAGGTCCTGAGCTTCCCTGTGGCTGGTCCCCTTCTCTTTCCCTTCTGCCCTGTTTCCCTGGACACTCTCACCCACATGTAAAATTTGACCTGTTGCCTTTGCACCGGTGATTCCTGCAGCTTCCCTTTTTCTCCAGACCAGGCTTCCATCCAGGGCAAAAACTCAGGTCACCTCTGTAGCTCTTTCACTAGCAATCTCAATGGTAAGATGAGAATTCTGCTTTTTTTTGGTCACAAGGCCTTGTCAACACCACCACCATCACGGTGCCCGCTCTTAAGGCTGGTACCAGACATCATCCTCAACACAGATCACTCCTTGGATTCACATTTTTAGGGAACAACAAAGTCTCACAAATTCTCCTTGTTAAGATGCTGCCTTCCCTGTTTCTGTAATCAACTCAAATTTCTCATCCCAGCAACCTTTGAGGCCTCAACTACTGCAGGTTACTTTTCTCTAGCTTTGACAAATGCGTATTTGCCCTGAGGATGTGCAAGCAGGATGCAGTTGCAGACAGTATTTCCTTATGCTGTGACACTGTCTGTCTTCACTGCTGTGACAGACACTTGGCTTTCACTTCTCTGCTATAAGAAGCATTCATTACATCTCCTCATTTGTAAAGATTACTCAGGCCTGTTCCCATTGCTCTGTCTCTCAAACATCGTTTCGTATTGAAATAAAGGTGCCAGTATTGGCTTGGTTGGCTGAGCCACAGCCACAGTTCAGACAGCGAAATTTCTGCTTTCCGCAGTACAGGAGTGCTTTATTAAGACCCAAAAAGTGGGTCATTTAGATCTCTCCATTGTCTCTTGTCTTCTCCTCTAACTCTAAGCCTTCCGGGAGCAGAAAATGTTTTGATGCCATTCATTCTGTAGGACAAAAAGATCTGTGGCTGGGTACTCCAGTATTACTAGTAATAATCATTCTGTGGAAAAAACTAGAAAACTTGCTGTCAGCACAGCAAAATTCTTTCTTAACAGCCTTACTTAAAGGAACAGTTGAGGATCACTGTCCAATAACTCTCTTCTTAGCACATGACAACAATTACATTTTGAAAAATAAGAGAAAAGTCAAAAGCTACTTTTTCATCCATCTTACACTCTCTACACATAATAAGACAGGTGAAAAATATTTTACTTGGAGGTAGATGTCACTTCTGAAAGCTTTTAGTCACTAATTACACAGTGATTTTGTTTTGTAGCATACTTAATGTCAATTCTTCAGCAAATTCTGGTTTTCAAAAAACAGTCGTGAGACTCAAATTTTTATGAGATTAAATTGCCAGCTTTTTCTAGGATTTCTGGGTTCTAGTATTTTTCATAGCATTATAACTCTATTAATGTTAAAAAAAAACAATTGTTATCTTTAAGTGGTTTGTTTTAAGAAATGTAAAATGTTTTAACAAGTTCAAAATTGATACATTACATTGTGCTTAAAACAATAAATAACCACATCACATCAGGCTGGAATCTTCTGAATAAGAGAAACAACATCCAAAGATTTTGGGCTTGCTTCTTGATTGAGGTGCTGAGCTGATATGAGGGCTGTCCTACAAATGAGATTTTGTGAGGTTTGATAAATCATTTAGATCTGAATCAATCACATTTAATACTTGCTGTTGACCTGAGGTACCTGATTCAGAAGGTTATGTACGCTAGCCTATGTGTGTCGTAAATGAAGAGAGAGAAAGGCTCCACCAGAAAACGGTTGAATTTGAGGTGAAGTGCATTGCCTTTCATGGGTGCCTTTCTGTCCTCACTGAATCGAAATGGAAAATAGAGCCTAAAGTTTTAGGAGAGAAGCCAGTCTTGATTTTTTGTGTTTCTCAATTCTTGACTATCTAAGGGGGATAATATGTCCTTTCACTATATTTTCTATTTAGACTGTCAGTTCTTTGGGGCTAGAATTATTTTAACTATGCGTGTCTGTCATACCTACAGTAATAGGCCTCATCTTGCAGGTAGTCTCTAGATGTTACTGAAGTACACATTGAAAAAATTATAATTGCCTTAAAAGGAATTTATTTTGTGATAATTCAAAGTAATGTTTAACTTTAAAAGTCATTTCCTTGAGCTTTGTGCATTCATTCCCCAGTTAGTTCTCCCACAATCTCTTTGTCTATAAATAAAATTGAGGGCGTTATTGCATTCCGCTTTGGAAAACCTGGACTATGAGTGCTAAGTGGTGGAGCTGACTTCAATCCCTCCTTCAGCATTTGGCCTAAAGTCTTCTCAATAACCGAAGTGAAAGACTAAGCCCTTTTGACATATTCTGCCAAAGAGATACTGCAGATTTCTGTGGAGGTTGTAATTTTAAGATGGTTCTTTTTTTCTTCCTTTTGGAAACACCATAACGAATGAATGAAAGCAAAAGCTTCCTTTCCTCATCCAGGAATGAATTATTCTCAGTGCAGAAAGCCCATGCTGGTCTGAAGTGTTTTTTGAATATTCCTGTCCTGTTTGGAGCAGGTTTGCATTGAGCATATACCTTTTGTAAAACACTCTTTCAAGGAAAAGATGCTACTAATTATTACTAAACTACAGGTGTAACTCCGTTCTGACTTCCGACTTTGTTCAAAGGAAAAACATCCTAATTGAGATGCATGAATTTGCAGTGGAGAATTGCTTTAATCTCCTCACCTTGCAATTACCCAGTTTTGATCATGGTGAAATAAGTAGCAAGATGTTTTACTTCAGTGTTAGTAGGAAAGGAGACTAAACTAGTTGCCAGAGGGGGTCAGAAAAAGACTTTTTGCCTTTTGGAGGTGAAATTTCATAACTTGCAAGTTCTTGGTGAAATCTTTCCCCTCCTAAAACAAATCATTCTCCAAGACAGGATTTTAGACAAGACAGGCCAATAACCTGATTCAAAATGGGCAATTCCTTTGAAAGTGAAATCAGAAAATCTCAAAATGGATATGGCTATTGGCTTGGGGATGTAGTGAAATTATACAAAAGATAGTTTATATATAAAATTGCCTTTGTACCTTCTTTTCTGCTGCAGACAGCAAAAGCCTTGTCTGATATTTTTGGTGCTACTAAAATTCCTTACATCTGCCTCTAATGGAGAGCTGGGAACCTTTTTCTTATCTTAGAAACTGACTTTTCAAATCTGTCCAGTGGGTCTTGCACTAGTGCATATCTTTGCATGACCTAATAATAATGCAGAGGGAAAAAAATGACAAGTTTATATTTTATATGAGGTGATGTTGCCTCTATTCACAGTCCACAAGCTGCCATTTCTTCATTCTGCTTTACAGGGCTCAGCACTGAAGCCATTCTTGAAGCCTGCAACACTTAGTTTGCCATTCTCGTGTCGCAGTTTCCAGGCATATTTTGATGGCCAGGTGAAACTGCAGGATCAGGCTGTTCTGCTGTGCTACCTTTATCGTCATAAAGCTGTTCTCTAAAGGTACTTAACAATCTGAAATATTGATTTAAGCTTTCTGATTAGCAGCCTGATATAAAACACAGGGACTATAAATCTCGTGTAATATTTGAACAGAGAGATAAATACTGAAGCTTCCAGAAAAAAATACTTGCCTTTCTGTAGGAAATGCTGCTGTGGTAGAGTAAGCTTTACACATTTAAGAGCATATTTCCAAAAAATTTGTTTTAAAATCAAATGTATTGGGGTTCATTTTGGTCTGTGGAATAAAATTATGAAAATTAATTTGTCTCAGGTATTAAGTCAGAATCTGCTCATTTCTTTCAGAGAAATAGCCCTCTGGGCCAATATATGTAGTTTTGGTGTAAGTGATTGCCATTAAAAGGTCATAATTTACCAATGCATATAGAATGCAGAGGTATCTGCAATGGTTTCCTTAACACTTTGAGACTACAAAGTAACTGCTGTAGTTCAGATGCTGAGAGGCAGCAACTACTGGTGAATTTTGACTTTTTATAATGGAAGCCACTGCAAGTTTAAAACATTCACTGTGCTTTCTACAAGTGCATTGGAAAAGAAAACCAAAACCAAACAAACAACCCAAAACCACCAATGACATTTCTAAGGCTATTAATTTCTATTTGATGCTTGCTGAGGCAAATTCCACCATTCTGGATTGTATGCAGCCTAACAGCATACACTGCATTAGCAGAATTAGACTAAAATTATACCAGAGAAAGATCAAAATTTTGCTGAGAACCTGCCTGTATCAACCCACTTCTTAAGGCACCTTTTGCAGGAAAGTAGAATTTAACCCTTCTGGATTAAGTTCAGCCCAATATCAAAGACATGGCATCACAAAATTACTTGGACAACTGTGCAGAACACCTTTTAGAAGGCTTCCCCATCTCTCCAGCTCCTGGTGCCAGGTAATCCTATGGGGAAGTTCCTTGTCTAAATATATCCATGTCCATTTTGTTGACATTTACTCTTTCACAAACATTATCCTTTAGCTTAAATGGCTTTTTTCCCTTCCCTTCAGACAGGAAGGTCCATCTGACTTTTCTTCTACACCCTTTCAGAAAGGAAAGACACAAAATGATGGTTCCAAAAACCAGAAAGAACCCTTTGTCATATGAATTATGGGATAGCGACAGACAATACAAACTAATACAATTAGTAGGTCCTGCAGGATAGCAAAATAGATTTTCTTCTGCCTTGAGCATCACCAAAAAAAAACCCCAAAACAAAACAAATGAAAAAAACCCTAAAGCCACATCATCAGTTTAATTGCAGCTTCAGAATTATGACTGGTGTTAGTGTTGTGCAGATGGACAGAGATCACAGCTGGATTGTTTTTTGATGTCAGGTTGAGCTTGGTGTTTTGACAGCTGGGAAATCAAGTTATGACTTACAAACTGAGTAAATTTGATGTGTAAGTCATGGGAAGAGAATAAATGTAGATGACAGAAATGTCATTTTCCTGAGTCATTTTTACGGCCATGCCCACATTTAAATGCAAAGTAAAGGTTCAGACCAATGATTAACCCAGGAACAAGATGCTGCTGGTATATTAATTGACCTAATAAAGTATTCTACCTTAGGCGGCCTTTGTCTACATCTATTACCGTACAGAGCAGCCAATCAGTCAGAGTAGTTATAATTCACACACACAAAAAGTGTGTTAAAATAATGGATGTGATATGTCAGGCTAGATAAACTGCCAAAACGGAACCAAGAAATCCTGAGTCAATAATACTTTGAAATGTAGGGTGCAAGATTTAAGCACCCCATTCTTAATTAATTTTGATTTACCTGCATCACAATAATGAATGTTGCACAAGCAAATAATGCTGCCTCAATTGCTTCAGTATGATAATTAAAGCCCTATAACTTCCCTTTTCAAGAAGTTTTTCTAGTTGATGAGCTCTTTTTTAGTTTTAGTTTAAGTGTTATTTTCACAAATCCTGTGACAGACGTGTTTCTCAGGACAGTTCACTAGAGGAATACTTGACACGGTCTGATGATTTTTTAGGGTCAGTGCGACCTTTTTTAGGGTTAAGCAAAACTCTAAACCAATTCTATTAAGGCTCCCTGCATATCTTAAACTCTTCATATGAAGTTCATTGATAGGTAAATGGTGGCATAGGAGCAAATGTAATTATGCCTGCAATGTTTAAAGTGCCACCAGGAATCCCAAGGCAAAGTAGACAAAATTAACGTGGAATACTCTAGAAGAATACAACCTAGAGGAGCAGCTAGGTGAGCTTTGTCTCTTCAGCATAGAAAATGGTGGTATGTTTTCCCCTAAATTCACATGGTTATTGGATTGTCATCCTACAGCCAAGCCTAATAAACATAAGATAGAGCTCTGTCCCCTTCCAGTCTTTCACAGACATGAGGGTGCCCTGAGGGGAAAGTGAAATTGCTTAAAGCTTCCAAGATTTAACTGTGCACCTTAATCCTTAGTAACCAGACCTCAAAAGAGTATCTGACTTCCCTGCAGGAAGAATGGTAAAAGAAGTAGTTTTCTTCTTTGAAATTGCGTACAGGTTCTGGCTGTCTGATTTGGAATTTCACAAATAACTTTGTGAATGACCTGAACTGTCGAGAGGTTCTGACGGGAAAACCTGTCATCCCCAAATATATTGCTAAAATACAATATCTGGGTTAGATTTGGTCCTTAGAAACTTGTAACACACGTGGTTTTAGACTAAAGGTACATCCTTCTTCAGTGGTTACTGACTCCAGTGGTTACTCCAAATATTTTAGCCTAAAAACAAATTTTCAGCACCTCACTGTGTTGGGCTCTGAGAATACAAACATCTAACCTACTTTTAATGGAGCAGAATAACTAGCACGTGCAGGATATGTTGTTTCTCTGTTCCACAATTAGACTTTTAAATCTTGGTCTGACTGGCAGTTAATGTTTATGAACTAAAGATTCGTTTATTCCTAGTTACACCTGCTCCCTCATTTCATGACAAAAAGCTTAATGTTTTATTATGATCTTTTCCTTCTCATCTTAGAAATATAATACCCGCCAGTCTCTTGCTTCCAAAATGGTTATAAATTTCCTGACTTGTAGTCCACATTGCCAGAGACATTCATTAAATCTAGATGTTAAACATCAAGTGAGGCTGAACAGCTCTGAGAGCTGATATCTAAGTTGGAGTTTGATTCATATTTTATGTTGAAGCAAAATGTTTCTTGTAGAAATCTTCCAGATCTTTGTCACTCTGCCTCCTCTGAGGTTTTTGCAAGGTCATCCTGCTCAGAAAAGCTTCTGATATGCAAATATATCTACCCATATTTCAGTGCAACGGTAACACAGAGGCCAACTTATTAGTAGCTAAGGTCACTTTTTGTTCTAAAGCCAAATAGTGGAAAAATTCTTTGGTTTAGATCTAGAATAGTTAGTGACGGCAATTCACAGTGCAACCTCAGGAAGAAATTGCTGTTGTGTCAAAGTGTGAAAATGGGTTAGATCTGTATCTTTCTTTTCACGTTAGGTTTTCATAGAGCAAGGTGGAAAAGATGGCTGCAGAAGATGAACACCACACATATTGGACTGTACTCTTCTCTATTTTGTACCAGTATTGTGCAGATATCTAATAAATTATTTATGCAGGTGTAAGAGCGGAGTCAGGTCCTCTGCAATAGCATCCACAGGCCATAATTTAAAAGCTGCATTTGAAAGCCTGCATAACATTTATGGCAAATTCTTGTCTGACTTCCATTTCCTTTTACCTCACTAAACTGAATCCAGGAATCTGTCCTTCAGTCCAGAGGACACATAAGCACCCTAGATTGGATTGACATCAGCAGGTATGGAAATATAACTTAAGTCAAACTGCTATTGATACCAAAGGGACTATGGTGTAGAAGGAGTGTCCTCTATACTTTAGAATTCACTTTCTACAACTCCACCTGACTGCTACAGATTTACTTGCAGAAGAACAAGGCCATTTAATTTTTCTCTCCCAAAAAAAGATGACCGGTATATTGGAAGTGGTTTGGGGAGAGGAGGTGTAAAATGTTCAGTGAGTTACCAACTCGATCGTTCTCATTATGGTCATCACAGGAGCATAACTGCTCTGATAGAATGATTGTGATTCTTTTATATTACGACATATACAAATAGAAGACAATCAACAATGCAGGGATTCAATTTTTGAAGGAATAATCACCTGCCCTAAAGTTAATGTAACTCTCCAGAACTGCAAAATCTTGGTCAGCTATTAAATAATCTGACCTGAATCTTTGGTTTCAAACTGGGCACCTTGATTAAATGAAATAATTTTAAAAACATGAATTGCTTTTTTATAATTTGAATGGTTTCTAGAAAATAATTGCCAATGAGAAACAGTGTTTCCCATATGTTAAATAATGGCTTTTGGGGGTTGTAACAGTTTTTTCTAAGATAATCAAGAAACTAATACACCAAGCAATTACATTTGGAATTTTTCTGTTTTCTTTTTTTGCAAGTGTGTAAAATGGCACTTACCTTTTAATCCAAAAATCTAATGCATACACTAATTCCCTTTTGGATCTAATAGAAAATTTTGATCAATCTTTTTTAATTAAAAAACATAGATTGTTTGGCTGTATTTATATTTCCCATGGCAAGAAAATAATTGCATCAAAACTTGCTCAACAATGTTTTTATACTTTTATTTTGCCTTCTTCGACTTTTCTGGGCTGGACTTATGCTTTCAAACTATTTAGATGAAAAAGTATGATTCATGATTGTATAGTCTACCTGGTAAGGCACATCCCTTTTACAAAATATAAATCCATCTTCAATAGGTGGTTGAACTATTGCTTCTTCCACCTACTGACTCTGAGTTCTTATAAACAACATAGAAGAGATGTGAAGTACATCATGAAGCAAATCCCACTGCACAGGGGAACTTCTGGAATGCAAGCAAGGACAACTCTCTCTCCCGCACCTGCTGCCCTCCCAGGAACATCGGGACAGGGGAATGAGGCACTAAAAGGTTTAGAGTTGAGCTGAACTCATTGCTAATCTGGTATACTGAGTCAGTCATTCCTACATTTAAAAGTCCTGAATGTTCCTGAAATTTCATTAGGAGAAAAGCCTGAGAAATGGGAGGAAAGGAAGAACAATGTTTCCTAACAGGGTGTCACATTCTCTGGACCGAGGAAGAGGTCCAGGTCTCTGAATTATGCTACCTGCCTCATTCTGAGGTGTTCTGATAATTTTCTTTAATATTTGAATTGCACTACCCTCAGAGGCCTCAGCTGTATTCTCTGTATAAACACAAGTCCGCCCTAGATCTGCATGGCTGTGTTTCTGTTTGGATTTTGCGGATGAGTTCTGCTGTTTGTCTTTCCAGTAAAGCTTATTAAAGGAAAATTTTTCACAAGTTTTTTGATAAAATTATAGCACTTTGCCATTGCTGAGTTTCTGCCATCATATATCATACTGTATAGCCCCAAACTGCACAGAGGAAAATAGACAGCATTTACTTAGCCACCTCGTAAGACAATGCTGCTTCCACAGACAGCTGTGCCAATCTTATATTTGCCGACGCCAAAGAATGGTTGTTTCTGTCCTCACCCTTTCCTCCCCTTACCAGTTCTGCTACCTTTGTCCTTCCCTATTTTCCCAACTCCGTCGCCTCCCTTTTCCAACTCTAGTACTCATCATATCTTCTGTGAGCCACTTTGAGTCACTGTCATAACAGAAAATGTTCAGCTTTTTTTTTTTTTTTTCTGGAGTTAGTGAATTAAAGATGCTGTCAGAGGATAAAACAAGCACCAGTGAACCTAGGAGCATGGAGAACAAGTCAGAGTGGGAATGGGGTAAAGAACATTCCCTTTTGGCAGTGGTTAGCTGTTAATTCTCACCATCTTTCAGGATGCCACACCCCAGAAAACAGACAGGGAATTCTAGTATCACTTTCAAATCACTTTCAAGGTTTACAAATTACCAGAGAACCCTTCTGGGTTGCTGAGATCCTCTTCCAGGTCACAGTTTCCTTGGCAGCAAAATCACTTCTGCCTTCTTTGGTCTTCAGTATTTGTTCCCATGACATTGCCTGGCATAGTATGCTACACTTGTGACTGTTGCTAGTTCACCTGTTTGTATAGTGAAAGTACAACCAGATTAGAAAAAAAAAAAAAAAAAAGAGTTTTTTTTTATTTTTGGGTTTTTTAAATGGTCTGATCAAGTCTTTAAACATTTTACTAAAGTCTTGAAAATGTTGTGACTTGCCAAAAAGCCAGAGGCTAGCAAGAATGTGCCAATCAAGAAAGCCAATGCAAATGTTCACTTAGGGAAGTTCACGTGTATGTTGGAAGGGAAAAGGGAATCTAATCCCAGAAAGCAAGGGAGTAGAATTTATCTTCATTTCTTTCAGTCTAGCCCTAAAATAAATAAAAAAAAGAAAGCAGGGAGAAATCATGAGATTTCACTGCCATATTTGGTATAAACCCCTAAACTCCGTATTCTGCAAGGGTGAGGAAAGGAAACAGGAGGTGTCCCCTCACGAAAAGACAGGTGGGGGAGATTAGGGATAGTCTATGATGCAGCAGAAGAGGAAATAGGAGCTTGGAATAACTATTCTGAAGAAAATCAAAGCTATTTCAGTTATAAAAAATGAGCAATTTGAGCTAACTGTCTTTGCTAATCTAACCTGGAGGGAGGAAAGATGGTTTGTTCTAAAAGACTGTAAGAGCTAAAATCAACTTTGTTTGTTAAGGTGTTTTCATAACTCATGTTTCTGAGAGAGTAATTGGTCTAAGTATTCTCTGCAGATGTCTGCTGCCTGGTATACATTTGGGGGATCTTAACAGGTGCAGTACTTCTTTCATCATGATGAAGATATAGCATCCAAATGTGCTTGGTCACAGGAGGGAGACTTCCTAGGTAGGTGTAAACAGTACTGTTTTAGGAAGGAGCAGGCAGCAGAGAAACAGCTGATGTATGACTTCAAGTACCATAATATATGCTGGAGCCTTTGAAAATCTAAAAAGACAGTGTTTCCACCTCTGGTCATATTCTTTACATCTGGGATCATAAACTTTTAACTTTAGGTTTACAGCTGGCTAAAAAGTATGGTCTCTAGGTTTTAGAAAATGTCATTGTTTATTTTATTTTAATCCAGACTGAATGTAAAACAAGAATGTTTAACTTTGGTTTGCATCAAAAGCTTTCTAGACTCTGTCGTTGTTCAGGGAAATTATCATTGACTGTAATTTGAGAACATGGGCTTCCCTGAGCAAGTCTAGAGAATTTCCATTGTAAATGACTCCCTGAACTCCCACAGTTAGGCCTGGAATCCATGAGATTGTCAAAGGAAAAATTTCAAGTCTATACACCATTCTTTCCAATGATTTTTTATTCCTGAGTTCCACCTTGGTATTCAAGCATAGGAAAACAAGATCAAAGGAAGGACCAGTTGGAACAAATGCACTCTGTGCTAAGTGGGGGGAGCTCAATTTGGTTTGGCCCTGAGGTGTTTCCTGCATGCCCTGAATAATTCCATTAAATATTGAACTCCCCTATTGCTGCCCATCTGGAAGAATAGTCAAGCATTTCTTGGACTGAAAGACCTGCAGAATCAAACTAATATTCACCTCTAACATTCCCGGTGTTTAAGTATAAGCTGAAAGTAACATCCTGAGTACAAGAGAGTGTGTCTAGGGTACTTCATCTCAGTCTTGCATTGAATCTGTTATTTCTTAAGGGGAATAATTGATTTGATACATAATCTAGCACCCCACATTCAAATTACCTTCTGGTGGGGTTTGGGAGTTTTCCAGTTCCTTAGGAACTGGGTTTTAACATAGACTAGACTGAGGAAGTCAACAGAAGGGACAATATCATCAAATCTCTCCTGCTTTTATTTTTAGAAGTTCAGGTTTACTCAGAAACAGACCCTCCTGATCTGACACTGAGAAAAAGGGAATATTAATTGATGTACTTAACCATTTACTCTCAAACACATGCCTAATTCCAGTCAGTAGAGCCCTACTCAAACCAAATGCATTAGTACCTGAACTTGGGACCAGTCTGCCTTTTTTCTGCCCACCCATCTTTTCCATCCCTTACGCAAAGTCCTATGTTCAGCAAACCTAAACCTTAAAAAATTAATAAATTACAAGGAATATTTTTCTTTAGGCAATTTTCCCAAAACCATCTTAGTCCTAGAGTCATAACAGGCAAATTTACTATGCCATATATCACTGCTAGCTTAATTCACAATGAGCTGTATTTCAGTATTGGCAGCAGTGGTAAATTGGCTAAAGTCTGCTGAAGCTTTCTATTTCTCCCCATATAATTTCTAGCTATCTTAGGACCAAATCTTTGTTGGGAGAACAGATAGAACTTAACTTTTACATTCAAACTTTTCAGTTTCTAGTTTGTTTTATACTAAATATAATTCTGAATGCATTCTAAATTCTGATATACCTGAACCTCAGGAATCCAGGTCCAAACTTAGATCTGATTATATATTATATGTCATTGAACAGCCAGACTAAAATAAAGGAGAATAACCACATGCATAAAATGCTGTATTAGCGATGATGAAAGAGGGACTGATAGAAGCAGACACTGACATGAATGTCTACCTCAGACAGCAAAAGAACGTTACTACTTGGTCAGAGCTTGCAGGACTGTTTCTAAAACTCCCAGTTAGATTTAATTCTTTGTTGTGGGCAGAGGTAACGTGCCCATAAGAACAGCAAGGATATTCATCCACAGTAGAGAACAGACCTTTTCTTTTCAATAAGTGATTGAAGTTGGGCTTCAGGCTTTGACAAGGGTCCCACAGGAGGAAACGCACCAAACCAGTGCAATCTTGCCCTACCAGCTGCCCTAACCAAGTCCTTGTCTCTCAGTGGTGCCACTTGGTTTCACCTGGGAATGAGCGCATTGCTGTTATTACCTTCAATGGTTGTCATCTTCCCTACAAACTTCCTATCAGGAGGTCCCTCTGCTGGGGTCTGAATGCTGGTAGTGCCCAGCAGTGGATTCAGGCCAGGAACTGAAAGGCCCAAGAGAGGTAAACTGCACAGAAGTCTGTTTATCTTCTCCAAAATTATGGAAGCCTTAGCCATTCCTGCTGGGATCTGGATTTTAATTCCCAGGAGTCCAGAGGACAATTGTACCCCTACTCCATTTCTCTCTGTATAGGTAAGTGTAGAGATTAATTTGTCCCTAGATGTTTTGAACCTTAACTTTAAAGGTATAAACAGCTCCTCTGGCACAAAGAGCAGGTAGAAACCATGCTCTGTTCTCCTTCATTTTCCTCCCACACTTCTGCTCTTCTCGTGTCCATTTTCTCTTCAGTCTCATTTATTTTTTTTCCCTACTATTAAGCTGTAAGTAGCTGATAGAATGACAATGATATAAGGCCGCTTCTTACTGTATCCTCCATCCTTTACATGGGTGGATGGGTTCCTGTAATTGCAGCTAGTTTTAATCAATTGCTCTCAAATACGTACTTCTTGTCCTTTTTTTCCCAGGTATTTTGAATTTTAAAAGGACCTATTATCTATTTAAAATTAATACAAGCTTTGAATGCACACAAGTCCATGTAACTTTTCATTTTTAATTTGAATCTTTTCTCCCTGGAGGAGTCTGGAATTCTTTATGAATTTATCATCAGCATTGAGTAAGGCAAAAAAAAACCCACCCAACAAATGTCCTTATATGTCCTAGATTTTCCTCCAGGGAAAACTGCTGAGAGTTTACACTTGAAAAACAGTATCTCTCATTATGTTAAGTTGTTCTGAATTGTAAGATGTTCCACCATTCAGTAAAGGTCCCATTTAATGCCCATTGAATGCCAAAGAAATAATCTCATGTATTTCAGTAGGCGCTGAAATGGACTGCCCTTGCAAATCATTTGGATTCACATGATAGTGTTCCTCAAATCCAGAAACGGCTTAACTACCAGTATCCACGGAAGCAAAGTGAAGATGAGTTCTGCACAGAGGAAGCAGAAACAATTGTCAGTATTATGCAGAAATCACTTGAGATTATTTATAAGGATAACTCAGGTAACTGCAATACAGAGAAGCCAATTGCCAGACAGTTGATGTGTAGAAGGGCCAGCAAATACAATAGAAAAGGTGGAGTTTGAATTTTCTTATCTATTATGGAAAAAAAAATATATCCCTGTTCTCTGATTCGTAAGTTAGTTCCTCTCTCTGTGTGCTAGCAAGTTTGCTGCAGTTGGTAGTTTGCTGGTCAGTCAGGTATTGTGTGTTATAAGTAGTGCAGAAGTCTGCCAGCTAACCATGTGAGGAAGATCTTTGATCACAATTTTCAGCGGTGAGACAAATTAAGGAAATAAGTCTAACCAAGGCAAAAACTCAGAAGACAACCAACCAATGACCAAAGAATAAGAGTTGAGAACTAGGGAGGATTTCTCCATTTTCTTTAAAAGTGAAAAGTAAAAAAAAGATTATTGAAAAAATAGCTGTGGTAACCAAAATAATGAATTAGGCAGTAAAGACACTGTAACTGGATACAGACACCCCAAAGTGGGTGTTCTCCTTCAGTGATCATGTGGTGGAAGCTACTCTTTTGTGAAGCATTGTATAGAAGAATTGACAGAAATGAAGTTTTAGGGCTAGACCTGGAGGCAAGGGTGAACTGTGTGATTCAAAGACAATATACAAGAGGAGAGATTTGACTTCTGGGCAATTCAAAAGATACAGAAATTTGCTGAACCATAGAGCCCAAAGTATGGATCCCCAACTAATCTGTAAAAGCACGTGCTTGTAGGGCAAGGTGTCTAATGGTGGAAAACCAGCATTCTGTCCTGGAGGAAGAGCAGGTGGAAATGAAGGTATAACAGAAAAAAAGAGAAAGCAGAGAGTTAGTTCAACAAAACTGTGGGTTAAAACAGACCTGCCACCAGAAGAGCTCCAGAGAAAAGGCATGGTATCATCTATGTACCAGAAACTGAAAAGGAGCAAGAGGTGAAATCTTGTGATTATCCTACATCCTGGGGTAACTGGATAGTGCTTTGAAAGACTTTTGGTACTTCCTCTGCACCATACAACTTCAATTTTGCATCTCTGAGAAACCATAACTGGGCTCTATAAATAAGCTGACAAGGCAGTTGACTGTAACTGGTCATTAAGAGTCAGATAAAAGGCTCAGTGTGCACACACATCCTTTTGCATCAGTATCTACTGTCATGTACATGAGAGAGATTCTTTCATGGTGTAGCAGATGAACTTACTTTCCTGCCCCAGCACAGTTCTGGCAGCTCTCCTGCAGCAGGAATTCGTCACTTAAATCTCAGTCTTTATAATTCTCTTCTTCTTGCTACTGTGCTCTCGTAAATGAAACTGGGCTGGAAGTACTGGTAGATAACAGAAAAGAAATGTGGTGTCAGCCTTCAAAAAGAGAAAGATCGTAGTAATTACTGTCAAGAAAGTCTAGCTTCAATCCCTTTTAAAATACTGGAATGAATAACAGTTTCTAACCATTTGGAAGATAGCAGAGGCATTAGGAATAAACACAGCTTACATAAAGAAACTCTTGCCGTTACGTTTTGGACAGAATTACCAAATGAGAAGACTATGACAGATGCAAGGCAGGAATTTTTCTGCATATAACAATTTCATGAGAAATGTTATATTTACAATTAAGTCTTAAAATGAAGTGCAGTAGCACAGACTAAAGATGGAGATGAAACAAGAGATAAATGCCTATGGTACGAGACTGGCGTTAGGCATTTGAAGCTTATTTATCATGTCTGCTAAGAAGGAGGGTGTGGTGTTGCAACCCCCCCTGCCTTCAGGCCACTCAGTACTTGCCATGATTTCCCTCCCAACCTGCAACACACATTAATACAAAGGACCAACACGTAACATAATGGTCTAACATGAAAGAAAGAAAAGGTGGAGAGCAACGGACCAGAACACAAAAGTGTGCCTGGTCCCTACGGGTCTGTTTGAAGATAATAACCATAACTGATCCCTCCTGACAACATACGGATTGTAGAGGGGGAATACCAGGACCCCAAGATCTATCAAGTTCTGCGCTTATGTAACTGGTGGAAAGTACTGAAATATTCTATTTTCTGAGCTGGGCCTGAGTGGAAAAGTACCTGATGAAAGTAATTTACCTCGGATCCTATAAGTAGCAATTCTAGTAAAGACCCTTTGAGCTCTTCTAGACCGCAGCGGGCTGTGGCCAGCATCTCCCCTGAGTTGAGATGCTACTTAGGCTGACACCTTGAAGCCAGGGCGAGACAATCCTTCTCAGGCCTCAACTACTGCCCTTTGAGAAATGCCAATGCATTGTGAGTATTTACCCTAAATTCGAGAAAGGGAAATTTTGACTATAGGCTAGCCTCTCTTCCATCCACCTCTCCACCTATATGTTTGTGATATACACATTAGCTTTATAGATGTGGATGATCTTCCATCCATCCGTGCACATGCAGGACTTTAAAGCGGTACCGGTCGGCTTTTTAGAGTTGCCTGCTCTTAAGAAATTCCTGATTCTAGCAATCAGAGACCTCTGTGTGTGTGTGTGTGTGCGCATGTGTGCACTTATGTGCTTTGCTTATGTGTATATGTATTAATTTGAGATCTGTGCTTTTGCCCATATGTATATGTATTGATTTGGAACACCTTATAGTAAGTTAGTGTGAATCTTGCCATCTTCGAATCTGTAATTAAGTCGCTGTTAAATTATTTTGTTCACTTACTTTGCAAACCTCTAAACCAGTTAATGATTGTGTTGCTAAAATTTAACCTCTTGATCTACCTTAAATCATTAATAAATTTTGAATCGCTGCTAAATAATAGCCATGTCAAATATTTCCATCCACGACAGAGGGTTTCAGTGTTCAAGACTGGCTTTATGTTTGATAACGCTCTAGTCAGCTTGAGTGTGGGGTCCTGGGGTAGCCTTTTGTTTAACCTGCCCCAAATGGATGTGTGAGATTCTCCTTTCCTACTTCCAATGCCATTTAAATACTAGTAAAAATGGGAGGTGTTTGTTACCGTTGCCTGCTTCCCTGCATTTGTGTCAGTTCCTTATAGAAAGCCCGTCATTCTCATCCAGGAAGTTATATCAATCAGACAAACAGAAAGAATGTACAATATTCATTAAATATTGCACACCTTTGCAATGTCCTTCACAGGGCAAACAACATGGAAATGTGTTTGTTCAGACAGTGTTAATTTGGAAGGTGTAGCAATACAGATGATCACAGGGAAGTGGGGAAAGAAAGATGCTTAGAGGTATAAGGATGAAAAACATCATGCAGAGAGGTTCAGACAATGCCACCTAATAATTAATCTGGAGAGGAATGACAGCTATTGAGAAGACTTATACGGAGGGACTCAAGGGTTTAGAAACAGACGAAATTAAATTAAGGAAGGGCAAAATTTAGGCTGAACATCAGGGGAGTCTTCCTACTAGTGAGACTTAGATACTGCAAAGGAATGGTCTATACTCATCACTTTTTAAGGTAAAAGCAGATCAAAATGTTCTTCAGAGAATATTAGCAGCTAGGGAGATTAGGTTGCATGGCCCCAGTTTATGAGCTCTGATGCCCAAAATGTTTTCAAGAAACCTGAAGTTCATGACAACCTTCTCTTTCTTTACTGCATGATGGAATAAGTGTCCCAGCTCTTTTTTTTTGTTATAACACCATTCAGGTATCCTTAGAGAAGAAATTAACAGGTCTTTTTTACCTGTATGGTTAATTATTTATAATTTGTGGTATAGCAGCGTCTTGCAGTTCTATGCCATGTTAGGTCCATTGAACTAAATGCTGTCAAGAGATATGATAAAAGTTATTTCTTTGTCCCAGATCTCTTATAATTTAAATGTAACAGATAATACAATGAGTAGATTTTACAAATGGCTGGATACAGACGGGAGGACAGAGGGAAGAAGGAATAGGTAACACCACCACGGTGACTAAGTAACATAAGTTAACTAGTTTTCAAGTTGACAATTTTGTTTGTACTGTGAGTTCTTAAAAAATCCTGTGTCTGCTTCCCATGCTGAAACATTTTCAGATGTGCACCTCTCACTGGAAGTGAGTGTTATAGCTAGCATGTGACTAAGAGCAAGTCAGATATATCTCTTGTAAAGAATATGTACAAAGAACTGTATCTGCGAGCTGTATCAAAAAATGTTTGGATGTCCTCATGCCATGAGTGGTGAATACACAAATACAGGTTCACTAACCAACATTCTGCCTTGACTGTCTGAATACAGGTCAGCATATAAAGAGTGTAACTGTGTTCCCCTCTGCACCTAGAAACTCCTGATGAACCTTCATCTATATATGACCACAGCTATCCTTGAGGGCAGGGTGATGCTGCACAGTCCACAAGTGCAAGGCTGAGGCTCTACGACTTGTCATAAATTTAAATCTATAACTTCTGAAAGAGATTTCCCTCCTTTGTAATTTTGTAGCTGCTACATTCTTACAAGGTCGTTTCAGATTCAAAATAAGAAGCAGCGGTGTTTTTTCACTACTTTCCTACTCATGCCCATACTCATGCATAATCTGATCTGAGGTATAAATGCTGTGGAGTTACCATAATTCCAGGGGATTTCCAAAGAGTTATTCTAAATTAACACTGCTGGTACTTCAGGTCAGATCTGCTTCCATGCACGTACATGTATTTTTAACGATCCTAAAGAAATCCATTACCTCACTTTTTCTGTCTTTGAACACTAAGTTCTGCACCTTTTAACTGCAATGATAATGTATTTATATAAAGTTCCTCCCTTTCCCAACACTCATTTATAATGCAACCGTCAGCACAAAGGGCTGAAGTGGTGGGTTTTTTTCTCACTCCGAGAAGAAAAATAAACCCTCCCTTTCTAAATGCAAGAGGCAACGCATGCTGAAAATGTGATAATATAACATGAAGGTATTCCTTCAGGTTATTTTGCTTGATGCAGTTTGACACCATTTTGTAAGTGATATTCTCTTTGTTCATATTGTTCTCTGTATTCACTGACAACAATGAAGAATATTTTTCGAGCTTGACAGAAAGAGACCCAAGGTCAGTACTCCTCTTGCACTTTCCAGGACAATGCCATTTTATAATATTTCCTCCAGATGGAGTGCCAGAAAGCACCAGACTTAGCCCAGTGATCAAAAAACACTGTTTATTCCTTATTCGTTTCAAAATCATGCCAAGACAATTGCAGTTCCATACTTTGGGTCAGTCTGTTGCATTGATAAACTTCAGATAGAATCCTTATTTTCTTACAGTTATTGATATAATGATTCATGGTCTGAAACAAACTGGCCATATACTGACATTTCAGGAGTGCAGGCACAGCTAGCTGTGAATGGGAACTAGGGAGGTATAGCTAGTGGATCTTCGGGTGAGTGTCAATGGGAGAAGAAAGCCCTAAGGATGCACAGCTACACATACTCCCGTCTGGATACTTCCTTCACTTTAAAGCATAGACAAAGCTTGAATCTTTAGCTGCAGGGCTTCAGTCTGTCTTATTGTGAAGCAATTCATACAACCTACAGCCTTTTAACTGCATTGCTTTTAACCTGGGTAACTGAAATATGGGAAAAACAAAGTTAGTGGTGAGCCAGTTAAAAATGCGGTTCTGTAAGGACCTACAGGAACAAAAGAATGATGTTCCTATTGACATCAGTCAAAAATTTCCACTCCACTCTGTGTAATTAAAAGAAGGTAAATGCAGTGACCACTGTAGGCAAGCGTGGCTTGCCAGAGAGCAGCAAGAGCAGCCTGCTCTGCAAGGCAAATGTGTAGCCAAGGGTCTCAACAAGGTCGGCAGATGCAGTGTCCTCACTAGCAAGGGGCACAGGCTCACAGTACTCAAACAAGCAGTGCAGAGCAGATCTGGTGATGATAGGCGCATGCGGCCAGCAGACTAGTGGTTGCCAGACAAGTCTGCAGTGATGAGGGAGGTCTTAGGTCAAGCCAGAAGTGAGGGCAGTAAGGCAAGTCTGGGATTAGCAAGGTACAAGGCCAGGCACACCGTATCTACAATGTAGTTTGAGCAAGAGTCCGAGCTTAAATGAAGCTCCCAAACCACCACATAAAGAATACACGAGCACAGATGAGGGCTTCTCACAGCTCTTTTTCACAGCTTAACTGTTGTCACAGCAGCCTGGTCCAAGGTCATACAGCTGTGTCATACCCAGGAGCAGAAGAGGTTGCAGAAGTGCATTACAGAGAAAGATGGTCACAGGCTGATAGGGACACATAAGAGATGGGTGATGCACCCAGGACCCTGCCAAATTGTTCATAACATGTTCAGTTAATTTTTAGCAGGTGATTTTTAGGCAGTCTGATTAATAAGGGATGGAATATTAATGCGAATTTCTTGGTTATGGGGACATAAACTGGAAAACACTATATGAAGCCATGTACGCAGGCATGTTTGCAGATTCCTTTGACTTGTGCACCTTCTGCGTGTACACATGTACATCTAGTGTTTCCCATCAGAATCCCTCTCATAGCTCCTCCAGACCTCATATGTAAGTCCTGGCTAAACTCCCCTCACTTTTGTCTTTACTGCATCTTCACCCATCCTCATCCACCATGTTGCATGTTCCCATTAACCTCCTTCTGACCCTGCCAGCAGGATGCTGGGAACTGTTGGACTGCTTTCTGTTCTGAGTCTCTCTCATGTCCCAAGGAAGGAAGCACCACTAGACAGCACCTACTTGTTCCCTCAATGCCTTCAAAGAACAGTAGACACTGTCAGGGTAACTACTTCTAGCTTCCTGGGTTCTTTTACTACATTTACCCCTTGATTCTCACCTCCTCCCTTTATTCTGTCCATTGGAGTCACTAACCACTTTATTTGTACCTCTCACTGAAGTCCCAGGGAGAATTTCAAAGTATTTTAAGGGTCAGAGAAATCAGCAAAAAGAGTGCTAATAAGGGATGATGCTCAGAAGAAAAGCACACAGGCTTGGTGACTTCTTGTAGCCTATGTCCTCCTCCTACCTCAAATGTCGAGAATGTGGCATTGGGGTTGTTGTTGGTTACAGCTTCACCTGGTCCCTTTAGGGTCTGCTTTTCGATGAATCAGCTGTGTGTAAGTCTGTCTCATCCCCATTTGTGTCTCCTGATGCTGTCTCTTTCCATAGCCGCCTCTAGCAACACGTTCCATTAGCTAACATGGAAAAATGTCCTTCCTTTTATCCATTTAAAGCTGGGCTCCTGAGTTCCTGCTGGCTTTAGTAGTGTGTGATTTGGTGAATAACAGTTCTGCTTTAACCTTCTCTACCACCTTCATGATTCGGTAAACCTCTAACATATGCCCCCTCAGACTTCTGCTGTCTAAAGTAGAGAGTCACAGTAACAGCCTTTTGAGTTTATTCGCGTAAGTTAGCTACCCCATTCCATTCATCATTTTAGTTGTCCGTGTCTGTGCGTTGTCTAACTCTATTACATCCTGCAAACACAGACACAGGAGTAATACACAGTACTCAAGGTCTGGGTAGGAACTTTACCGGACAGTGGTCACTAATTCTTTTGGCCTTTTTGTCTGCCACTGCACATTGAGGTAGCAATTTCAGAAGATGGAAAATGATGACTCCAAAATTGATTTCTAAGCAGTAATTGCCATTTCTAAGTTCAGCACCATGCGGGCATGGTTTAGATTATTATTCCTTGTAGGCACAACTTCACACTTAGCTACATTGAACCTCAACTGCCACCCTTTTGTCCTTTCACCTAGATCTATGCTATTGACATTGTATTCAGCTAAACAAAGGAAGCTGGCATCACCCACAAACTTAGAGATTGCCCTGTGTACTCCTTTCACCAGGTCATTGGTGCATAATAATAGAGACGTAGCATAATTTTGGTCCCAGCAATAGTCCTTCTGGCACCCTACTCCTGACTTTCTTCCATCCTGGAAAGTGAACATTGAGCCTGTCTTTTTGCTTCCTACCATTTAATCAGCCTTCAGTCCATAAAGGAACCTTTCCTTCCATTCCATTGCAACTTTGTCTCTCTAGTGACCTGTAGCATGCAAACTAGCCAAAGGCTTCTTGAAAACCCCAATGCATGGTCCAGTGGATCACTTTTATCCACACGCTGTTGACACCCACACAAAACTCTGACACATCAGTGACCCCAGACTCCCCTTCCAAAAAGCCCTGCTGCCTCTTTTTCCCAGAACAACTTGTTTACTTATGGAATCAGGGAATCCACTCCTTATTGCAAGCTCTACCATCTTAGCAGGAACGGTCAGCTTAGCCAGGCTGCAGTTTCCAGGATACTCTCTAGAAACTTTGCAGTGTATGGGAGTTATGCTGGCAATCAGCCAGGTACCGTCACAGAGGGTGTTTGAAGTGGTAGTTTGTGTATTTTGGTCAGCAGTTCTGCAATTTCACATTTGAGTTCCCTCAGAGCTCCCAGGTGAATGCCATCCAGTCTGGGTGACTTATGAATACAACTTCTCTGCTTGGTCCGATGCTTCCTGTATATTTACTTCAAATTCATCTAGCTTGTCTGACCTATCTACTACAAAGAATGTGTAGACATATTTATGTCATGATTTACACCAAAATCACAAAACCTAGAAGTTTTCTTCAGGCTCCACTGAAGAACCTCTCAGTGGCGTCCTATGAAAAGATAGTGGCATTTTAAATCTAAAAATATAAATGAGCCATAGCACAGATAAACCTTTAACCTGATATCTTTGCAGGTATTTAGTATGGGGTTTCCATGCTAGCTGGACTCTAGAGGGCTCTGAATGCTGAGGAAGGTCGGTACTACTATAATGCTGTTGATAACAGAAACTATCAGGTAACTCCACTGACACAGACAAGATCAGAATCTGGCCCTAAGGTATAATTCAAAATCATCTTGACTGGCAAAGAAAGAAAGGAAGAACTGGAATTAGTAAAATCCCCATTTTTTTGTTATCTAAAATAATGACCTTAATGGTAACAAGCTAAGATGTCCATAAGGTTGCAAAGGATCTCAAAGGAAAGAGTCTCTTGTTAGAAAATGACAAATATTGATTATTACATGGTAACAAAACCATGAGGCAGATGTTCAGATAATCTAAATCAGTGACTGCTACAAAGACTACAATAGAGATTTATTGGAATTTGACATCTAGTGCTATACCTGTTAATTGGACTTTGTGAAATCATTAAATGTATTTTCCACAGAAAGTTTTCATGAGAGGCTGTTTTACGTTTTATTTCCTCTGAAATTTAACAAAACAGTGATTTCCACCACTGTAAGACCCTTATTCAAGTACAAGTATTGAAACTGGGAAATGAGATTCAACACCCATTTTGATGCAGGTATGAGAACGTATACCTGTCTCTCTTGTGTAATCCATTCTCATATCATGTAAAAACCTTTCAGCAAAGATTTGCTCTCAAAAGAGTATGAAAGCTAAGGGAACTAATAGATCTGACATTTTGCAATGAATTATTTCATAAGTCTCTTCTTGTTTGGCCACTTCAGTTATTGTTTTGAAATTTAAAAGAAAAAAATCCAGTTAAATCTGCAATCCAGTTAAATCACACCTAGAGCTCCTCAGGGGCAATAGGTCTGAATTACTGCTTACATGGCAGCTTGCCTCAAAACTTGAAGTTACTACCATCGTAAATAAAGACAAAATGTCAATAGCTATTTGAAGTTCTACTGCTATGCCAGCTTTTAATGTCATTTCAAACTTAGGAACTTCAGGGCTAATATAGTTCTCCTCTGGGCAATGGACAGGAATGGAAGGAATAGGCTGCCTGTTCCCTTTTCCGTGGGGCTTGCAGCAACTCTGGCCCAAAATGTATGGTGACTGATTGCAAGAGCTTAGTCCTCAGATGTAACAAATTGATGCAAAACCATCACTATCCACAGCCTAGTAGAATTATGCCAGTTTAGTTCAGCAGAGGACTCAAATATAAAGTTATGTATAATACAAAATGGACTTGAGAGTCTCATTAAATATTAAGGGTTGCGGTTTTTATATAAACTTCAACTTTTCTTGTTCAACTCTGAAGCATGAGGAAAACTGGTATGTCTAAATGAT
Source organism: Pluvialis apricaria (assembly GCA_017639485.1). NCBI lineage: Eukaryota > Metazoa > Chordata > Aves > Charadriiformes > Charadriidae > Pluvialis > Pluvialis apricaria. The sequence continues at coordinate 63,725,724 of CM030008.1, forward strand.
GTTTATCTGCAAAATGTATATTCCAGAGGACATAAAAAAAACCCTGCAAGTTTCCCTTTTGTGTCCAGAAAGTCCATGATTAAGGTTCCCTTGGTGCTTTTGGTGCATCCAGCATCAAAGTTAATCTCTTTTTCAATTTAAATCTTTAAAAGGCATTCATTGCCATTTTTCATAGGGAAAAGAGTCTTCAATTGCTAGGGCTGAAAGGCTGTCACTGTGATTTTTCCTAAAAATCATGGCTTTTCAGAGTTACTCTCCTGAAAGGAGCAAACTTTTAAGGCATGTTATTTCATAGAAGTGACACAAAAGCATAGATGCTTTTTCAAACCTATTTTTAAGATCTGTAACTCAGGAAAAGTTCCTCTAATTTACCTACAATTTTGACAAAAGAAAGTTCCTGTGCAAAGCTCTACATACAAAATGTGAAGTATCTGGAACCTAGTAACAAGATGCGTGAAAAAGGGAAGGAAAAGGGAGATAGTGTTAAACAACCAAAACTGTCACTGCAGATAATGAGTCTTAAATACATTTTTTCCACGTATTTAGGGACAGTTAAGTTTTAAAAGGTTGACTTTCTATTTGGACTATCCATCAAATTTAACAATGGCTATTCATGGATCACATTCGCTTTTCAAACAACACAGGAGAGCCCTGTCTTGGATTCCTGATCACTTCTGTCAGTTAACATGACGAGAAGGCTCAAAGACAGCTTCATGGCTTTATAGCATAGGAAACTTATCTGCCTACAGCAGAATCAGATTAGTTTCCAGATGTTGGAAATAAATATTCCAGAGGGTTTGGCCTAATGGCTTCCAGTCTGCTGATGTACCTCATGTGTAGCCCCAGCTGTTAAAACCACTTTATAATAAGACGCAACAGAAGGAGACAGAACTCTTCCTGAATGAGTATTTCTGTTCAGTTTGTATTGCTGTCATTTTAGTCATTTTACCAGACTGACAAAGCCCAGGCTGTAAACTGTAGAGGCTACAGCATATAGCATATGAACAAGTTCACAACTTTAATGCTTTGTGGTATGATAGACTTGGAAAAGTCTCAGGAGTGCTGGTAGAGACATCTGACCCACATATCTGTGTTGCTCAGCGTCCCTGTACCACAGAAGTTATTCATGTCTATTGCAGTCAAACATCTGCTAGAAAATCTCCTTCCTTTTTCTTTATGCACAGAATATCAAGGATCTAACAACACTCAACTGGAATATATGTATGGCTTCTCATGACAGCATGTTGTTCAAATACACATGCAATTTTTTCTCCCCTCCCTCAAAATTTAATGTTTCAGTGGAACATAGGCCATATCAGACATTTTAAAAATGACATTCTTAGGGAAACTTCCTTAAAGATTATGAGGAATAGCTCCAACTCCTAATGAAAAAAAAAAAATCAGGTCAAGCAAAACATGATTAGATCTAGTCTTCCTACAGCTTTACACAAACATAACAGCCTCCCACTAGCTGTGCTTTAAAAAAATGAAACCAAGTTTCCTCATTCCCTAAAGACATACAAACACAATATGCGATTTAAACTGAATTTGTGGAAACACTGATGTTTTGTCTGGTTTCTACTCTTGTGCAAAGCTGGCAGGAATGTGGCATGTGGAACATTTTTACTTCATCTACAGCAGTCTATTTTTGACTGAAAACACATTAAGAGACATTGTGCGCCAAATTGCTACCTGGCTTAATTTACTGCAATGGCACGGAGTATGAGATTGGGTAAAATATTAAAAGGTAAAAATCTTGCAGGTCATTTGCTGAAACACTGTAAGGAGAAATATAAAGCTTTATTGTATAATCATAATGAAAACAATGGGGCCTTTTCCTTATTCTTCTGGTGTACTTCATTGTTCATAGATTTCCATTAGGATTTTACTGAGTACCGTATATGAACTTGAGAGAAAAATCAACCTAATTGATGTGCCAAGCAGAAAACAATATGACCCTTAAAAAGTGGGCCTTTCTTTCTGTGCTATATATTAAAGAAAAGGATTTAACCATCATTTGCTCCTGTAACCACAGATGATCCTTCCTGCCAATTCTATAGTGATAGTTCTGGGGAGATTTGTATTAGAAATCTGGACAGAGGGAACAATATTTCAATAAATAATCATTTATTCACATTTGAACCTCGATTTTGAATAAACAGCATGCACAAGACTGTTCATGTTCATCATCTGTGATTATTTGTGCATTAAACCTTTGCTAGATGCAATATTTTCTAAAAGTCAAATTTAAACTCAAATGTTGGTGAAAAGTATTCTTTTTATTTTCGTATTCAAAGTTCAAAAGAAGACTGCAGTCAGCTGGTAACACTTATATATGTATTTTGTGATAAACACCTGAGTCGCCCTATTGAAGTCAATGAGATTACTCATGTACTTCAAGTTAAGTGTTTCTAGGTCTGGAATCTTCTTTTGAAACTTTTTTATAACTGCTTTGAAAAGCCTAGAAGTAGGGAAACAGACAAAGTTCAACAAATGCATTATCTATTGTGAATTATTCATTCAAGTAGAGTTTTGTTAGTGACAAATGAGCATAATTGAAGCTCTGACTGAGGGCTGATAATAAAGAAAAGCCTAGCAATTCCAAAATATAACTTACTTCTTTGTTACCATCAGAAAAAGTAAATGTTGGAGAATTTGTTTATATTCATTTCTTTCCTGTAGAGGACTGATACAGGGCATTCAGTTGCAAAGTAACATTATCTCATGCTGAAAAGCAGAGAAATTAGAAATTCCTGTTATGAGCTCTCCTGACTGCTGACTTCAGTTTGTGGCATCAGACAACTCACTTAAATCCTTATGCCTTGGTGTCCCCATCCATGAACTTGAGATAACTGAAGTAAAGTCTTCAGGGCATTATGAACATGAAATCTGAATGTTCCTAGTAAACCTGTAGGTGTTTGGTTAACACAATATATCATCTGATTGGGCATGCTTCCTTCCAAGGATGCCCAACTTTTCCCTCATCAAGGCAAGTTATAATGATAATCATCAATATTAGAAATGTGTATAGCAGTACTGCTCAAAAATTTAATGAGATTAAGGCCTCTGTGTGCAAGGTAGCATATGAATATGTAGTAAGTGAGATAGTACAGGCCTAAAGGTATTAGTCGAAGTCCACAAAACAGAGGTCAGAGAAAAAAACTGCTAATCCCCATTTTATTTATCTTGGATTTAATCTCGTATGATTAACTCAAGCTTTAGCTCAAGCCTTCCAGTGTCTGTTCAGAAAACTTTCTACTCAAGTTCAGAAGCATTCTCTGTCTTGGCTAGGTTAAAACAAAGCTGAAATTGTTTAACTCTGGATAGACTTCCCTGCTCTTCCCTCCTGAAATAAACTAGTTCCATCCAGGTAAAGGTATTAGCCTGCCTCAGCACCCAGACAAGACCAGGGTCTCAGAGGCACAGGCAGAGAACATAGTTACCTAAGCACATCTCCTTAAGGGAATGTATTCAAACAGGAGCCAGGCAATTGGGTCAGCTATGGTTTAAAGATGTATCCACACAGCTACTGAGGAAACCCATGCCATCCAGTGAATGTTCAACATAGAGGCACTTCCCAGCATGGTCAAATCTTCCTGGAGCTAAATCTGAGAGGGTGGACGTAAGAGTTTGGGTTCAGATAGTCTGGTTTTCCATCTGTGCAAAACATATTCACAATGCTGTTTGCTTTATCCTGATGTACCATTTTGGGTCAGTGTAAAATATCTCTGTACAGCTATGCTCCCCAGGTCCCAGTACAAAATTAATGTTTATTGAAACCTAATATTGTAATCAGATGATTATGCACTTCTAAATTTAGAATTTTTTCCTGCAACACATAAATAAAGAATTTTTATAGCCTCAATATCCTTAGGAGACGATCTGAAAGTTACATGAGGTGTACAGACTGTATTTTGGAATGCAAATCAATCACTAAATAAAATCTTTTCAACAGTAAGATTTTAGATTTTTGTTGCATCTTTCATAAAACAAGTGGAAGAAAAAAGATTACATTTCTAATACAAGGTAAGTGAAAGGCAGTAGAGATGTGAAAGAGAATGCAGAATTTCAGAGGAGTGACATATTAAATAGCCTTTTACTGACCAATCCAAAAATCACTTTGGCTCTCATAGGAAATAAAAGCTTAAAGTCAGAGTGCACATAAAATGAAGACTGAGAAGAAAAAGGTGTCCCTTAAAAAAGAGAAATATCTTAATTTTAGCCAGATGTTATTGTTAGGATTTAATTTTCTTTTCCTCAGATCTTATTTAATCTCTGTCTCAGTGGGCTGATCTGCACAGAAAAAGATGTAAAAAATACAACTTAACTTCATCTTGAATGGTTCCAACTTCTTAATAACGAAAAACCCCACAAAACCTATAATCCTACAACAGCCGTCATTTTAAAATTAATATATCCTTTCATTCAGCACCTCCCTGCCATTAAATTTTCCCCCAAATTAAACAGCTGTCCATGTGGGAAAATAATTCACTATGTGCGAATTTCTGTTCCATAAAAATGCCCTATTGTTGCATATGTAACTAAAATAGAATCATAGAATCATACAGTCATAGAATGGTTTAGGTTGGAAGGGACCTTAAGGGAAGATCCCTTGGAAGGGATCTAGTTCCAACCCCCCCCCTGCCATGGGCAGGGACACCTCCCACTAGATCAGGGTGCCCAAGGCCCCATCCAGCCTGGCCTTAAACACCGCCAGGGACGGGGACTTTACAACTTCTGTGGGCAACCTGACCCAGTGCCTTACTACTCTCATAGTGAAAAACTTCTTAATATTTAATCTAAATCTACCCTCGTCCAGTCTGAAGCCATTCCCCCTCATCCTGTCACTACATGCCCTTGTAAAAAGTCCCTCTCCAGCTCTCTTGTAGGCCTCCTTCAGATACTGCAAAGCTGCTATAATGTCTCCCCATAGTCTTCTCTTCTCCAGGCTCAACAACCCCAGCTCTCAGCCTGTCTTCATAGGAGAGGTGCTCCAGCGCTCTCAACAGCTTTGTGGCCCTCCTCTGGACTCATTCCTATAGGTCCATGTCTTTCCTATGTTGAGGGCTCCAGAGCTGGACGCAGTACTCTAGGTGGGGTCTCACGAGGGCAGAGTAGAGGGGCAGAATTCCCTGCCTCGACCTGCTGGCTGTGCCTTTTTTGATTCAGCCCAGGATGCAGTTGGCCTTCTGGGCTGCAAGCGTGCATTGCTAGCTCATGCTGAACTTCTCATCAACCAATACCCCCAAGTCCTTCTCCTCAAGGCTGTTCTCAATCCATTCTCTGCCCAGCCTGTATTTGTGCTTGGGATTGCCACGACTCAGGTGCAGGATATAAACCATATACAAATTATATTTTAACTCTCATTAAAAGAAGAGATTTTGCTGATAATGGCTTTTGTTCACAAAATTAAAATATGGAGTAGTTTTCAGTTAGTTCAACACCAAAACAAGAGGAGAATCTAATATGTTTTAATCATGTTCTTGGCCACTTGGAGTCAATATAAGTCAGAGGAGCAGTATTAGTTTATACCAGCTGAGTCCTTACCCTATGATATTGTAAAAGTCAGGCTGGACTGACATTCCTTTTGAGTTCACAGTGCACATTATATTTTTCTCTGTTTTTCTGGCTCTTAAATATCCCTTTTTCCTTTCATCCCACTGTACTTGACGGTTCTTACAAGCTTCAGCAAAGGTGACTATTGTGGGCCACCAAAAATTCTGAGATGGTTAACTTGTTTTTCATGGATTTTGATGTCTCACTGCAAAGACATCATAGATACCTGAAAGTGTCTGTGCAGAAGTAAAGGGTTTTTTCATGAAAAAGTTTCTTCTTTGTATTTATGTTCCCAAGTAAAATGTTCAGTGTTTTTGTTCTTGCTAAATTTTACATTATGCTTTATGTAGATGACTTTCAGAAATCTTTCCTTGTTTCGTATTTCAAACAGTGATTCCATTTCCTTTTATGCAAAGGTCTTCTAATTCTCCATCTAAAGTATGAAAACAAATGTTCAAGGCTAGCAGGTCAGAGGAAAGAAAATTGTCTAAGAGGTCTAAGCATGTGCAAAACAAAATAAAGATTTATTTCTTGATTTTGATTAATTTAAGGAAGACTCTTTTGTAAAAGAGCACTTTAAACATTCCTGCTTGAGCTCCTGTCTTACATCAGGAGGACTTCAGCAGGACTAGACAAGCCTTGGAAATATTTCCTGCAAGTGCTCAGTGTCTTGGAGAGCGTTCTTTAGCACTTCTGGGCCAAGCAGACCTACAGACCTGAAAAGCACATTGTCTACTGATGAAATGCCATGGGTGATTCATGCAAACACAAAATACAATAAGTTGTTTGATAGTTCTGGGATTTATTGAAAGAATGAATATAGGATCAGAACATCACACAGGAGAAAGAAGGTGGAAAATCAGACACTATCAGAGAAAGAGGTGATTTTTTTCCCCTACAAGAAAAGTGAGAAGTTATAATCAAAGAGCATGCTTAAGATTTTTAGAAAGTTCATGAGATTGTGTCTAATTTCTTCAAGGTGATCCTGAAAGACCAGATGAAGTAGCATATAGTAAATCCAAGAAAGAGCCAATGGTGATAGGAATATTTTGGCTGAGTACTAAAAAATGACAAAACAGTGGAAAAAAAAGGCCAGGAAAACATCTCAAAAAGGACTGGATAAACTTCACATAACCTGTTTCTGATCTCCTTCATAATTTGATTCAGTACTTTGTAAGTAAACTGTGAAAATTTGATTTGTTTTTCAAACATCTTTGCTGAAGTGTGTGGTCAAAGCTGAGTAGAGCTCATCACAAATCCTCTAAATTCTGTTCAAGGTTTCTCCCATATGGTTTTATTCTTCCATATGCACAATTACCCATATGATTTTATCAGACCTAGGTGAAAAAAAATCAGATGATTTTCAAATCTTACCCCCAAAATTTTCTTTTTTATCCTCCTATTTTCTTTAAATATGATTAGTTTTGAATCTCTTCATTTTATATAACTTCAGAAAGGTCCTTTCCGTTCTTGACTGACCACATCTACCCTTTTTATTACATGTATTCCCAAATTGTGAATGTCATGTGACTTTATTTTGAAAGGCCATAAGTTGCTCACAGCCCTTCACCCCTGCATCTTCTCCAAGACTGTGCATATTGTTTATCCCATGTGCAAACTCTTCAGGACAAGTTGTCCATCCTTTTATGTTTTGTTCATAAAGTGCTAATCCCTATGGGTCCCTAGTCTCATATGGGGTTTTTCGCTTCCAGCTGTAATACAAATAAAAAATAATTTTTTTTGGTGACGATATCTGCTGAGAATCACAGCATTCCCCATTATTTGGATGAATGAATATAAATCTGTTTTAAGATATGAAGATTTATTCCTAAATATATCTATTGAATACATTACTGTGTGTTTTAAGCTCGTATCTGTTCAGAATGCTGTTCACAGGACATAGTTTGTTCATTTATGTTGACAAATATAATGTTGTGTTTTAATTATTTATGGATTTTTAATTATTGAAAGCATTACTTAACAGTCTACCAGGAAATGTATCATGCTATACGTTCTGAGAGTAATAAAATCTTAATGATCAGAGGGCCAATGGCAGTAGTTCCCTGAAATTAAATCTTTGATGAGAAGTGTCAGAGTGGGTTGTGAGCTTTGGGACAGGGAGGAAGGAGAAAGGGTAATAGGTAACCAGGTAACAAATGTTTTCAGCTATGTGAAAGGTTAATGAGCACATATAATTTGCATAATGTGACCCTTGGGCTTGTCTAAACCGCCCTTTATTTCTCCTTAAAAGTACCCTATCAATATGAAGTATACTGTGACCCCATCAATACAACTGCTAGTGGAAACACAGTGTTCAGGACCATTTTTTAACTCCACACTGACAGGGCTAAGACAATAACGTACTAAAAACATTTGTAGATAAAAGGCATACATCTCCACCAGTATTCTTAGGGCTATTCCATGGAGGGAGTAATGGAGCATGGAGGAGCATCTAAAGCAAGATGGGGAAAATAGATGTAGCTGAGGCCTTTATGATTGTTTTTTGGTTTTTTTTTTTCCTGATGGCTCCCTTTTTAATTCAAAGTAGAAGCTAAGGTTGGCTTATTATTTTTAAAAAGAGAACAATATTTGAACAACTGTCTACTTAGTCTCTCCACAATGTGGTAAGGAGTTAATTTAGTAAAACAAATTATCTACAAGAAGATGTCAAAGAAAAATATTACACTTTTTTTCTTCTCAATTACCACTGTATAAAATATGATTAGAAAGCACATAAAATTCAATAGAACAAGCTGGCAGGCACATATACTACTGGAATGAAGTCTGTTTTTTCTTGCTTTCCTTTTCTTTTAATAGAAACACTTCTATTAAACTCATATTTCTATTAAACTATTAAAGTTTCTTGAAAGCTCAACAGGCTGCATTGATCCAAAGCATGACGCTGTTGCATTAAGTTGCACGCTGATTAGAGGTGTCCAGAAGCCTGTAGTGTGAGATGGGCAGGACCCTGTTATAGTTTAACAGAGTCAAGCAGTGCTTTTTCTTTATCTGCTAGTTTAAGTACCAGTAGTAGAACATAACGTATTAATTCAGGTTTACTTGTGTAACCTGTTTTTGTCCGGACTTAACTGGTAGCAACAGGACCAAGTCGGGGGGTGCTTCTAAGCCACTAATTCTTTTCAGGCCAAAAAGCCAGGAAGTTAAGCTACACTTTGTGATGCTCCCCACTCACAAACAGGAATTACTTGACCTAAGCAATATTTTATTAAAAGAAGAAAAGCAGATAAAAAGCAGGTAAATGGAATAATATATACAATCTTAAATTATGACTAACACTATTTCACAGACCTCTCCTCTGGTAAGGTCATTGCCCAGCCTACTGCATTCACACTTTGAGACTATCAAACCTCACTGGCTGGCAGAGCTCAGTACAAGCTACCTTGGACCTTTCACTCCAAGCTGGCTTTGTTGCCCTAAACTCCTTCCAGCCAGCCTCTATTTCACCAGCAGTTCTAGTTATGGTCCACAACATTACAGCTAATACAGTTCTCTGGCATGCAGGAAACATTTAAAAGCACTGCCGCTTATTCAAGCAAAAGCAAAGTCTTTTGCCTTCTTATGTTTTCCCTGTAGCTCCACACACATACTTTGTTGCCTTACTTTAGGGTGAGCATTCACCTCAACACCAATGAGCATAGTTATTTTATTCAAACATCTACATCATATTATAAATACAAACTTTTTTCCATTGTATGGTATTAACAGAAATACTTCCCAAACATTGCAAAGCAGACATAAAATAGACTTGTTTTATACCTAATCCATCTGTCCTTTGCATTTGCACCTCCCTTTTGTCCCTCAGAAATCAACAGTGTGCACCTACTTTGCCTCTCACCCCCAAAATGCCCTGATGGCACTTTGCCTTCACTTCTAGCCTCCGCTGCCAGGATAACACAGGTAGCCGAAACTGCTGCCCTATGTGAGAAGCAGCTCTTAGCTGCACCAGCCCAAACAAAGCCCTGGGAAGGTACTCTGTAAATCACAGGCCCTCCCCTGCAGTTGTCTTTCTTCTGAGATTTTGCACTGGGCTTAATGAGTCTATATATAGTCTGGTCTAATTATAGATCACAGAAGGTGGGGTCCTGTTCTACTCCTGGCTGTTTCTTTTTTCATTGGCTCTAGCAATCACACTGCCATTGGATAAATGGGGTCAGATAATTAATCCAAAAGAAAATGAGCCTGCCAAAAAAAATTACTCATTTCCTCATGAGATCAATGAGCTTTTGAGTTCACCTTCCAGCCACATGATCTCCAGATCTGACTCAAGGGAAAAGGCAGGAGCATATATGCCTCAGGAAGAAAAGAGAGAGAACGGGACTGTGCCTTTTGGCATCAACCTGTGTGAATGTAGGTTAGATGCAGTGTGAAAAAAATCTCTGATATACCTCTCTGGAGAATACTTTTTCCTAGACCCACTTATACTGACATATAGAGGGAAAACTTAAGATTTCATCCTTTTCTACCTCCCTTACAGCCTGGTGCCATCACGTCATGTCATGCTCTTGCTTCTCCTGATATAAGACAAAACCAAAAAGAAGTGTCAAAACCTCCTTCCTGTATGGGTACTCTTCTGAGTACCACCCACACAGAGGTTTGGGAAATCCATATTTCCTTGGGTCTGCCTGTAACATGAGCTCATCAAACCATGCCATTAGCATTAAGCTATGTCTGAGAATTCGGATGTTCATTGAAGAAGCAATTTTTTTGCATCGTTGCAGAAAGGTTCTGTAGGTCCACTTAACTGGTCAAAATGTGCTAAAATTGAACTGCCTATCTCAGTAGGATTGTGGAGCTGGCAGGGATCTGGGTTCATTGTATCCAATGTCTATCTGTTACAACCACCTATGTCACAGAATCACAGAAGGGTTGAGGTCGGAAGGGACCAGTGGAGGTCATCTGGTCCAACCTGACTGCTCAAACAGGGTCACCTAGAGCTGGTTTCCCAGGATCATGTCCAGACAGCTTTTGAGTATCTCTAGGGATGGAGACTCCACAACATCCCTGGGCAACCTGTGCCAGTGCTCAGTCACCCTCACAGTAAAACAGTGTTTCCTGATGTTCAGAGGAAATATCCTGTGTTTCAGTTTGTGCCCATTGCCCCTTGTCCTGCCACTGAAAAGAAACTGTCTCTGTCTTCTTTACTGCCTCACTTCAGGTATTTGTGTACATTGCTATGATCCCCCTGAGCCATCTCTTCTCCAGGCTGAACAATCCCAGTGCTCTCAGTCATTCTTCGTATGAGAAATGCCCCAGACCATTAATCATCTTCATGGCTCTTCCTTGGACTGTCTCCAGTAGGTCCATGGTTCTCTTGTACTTGGGAGACCAGAACTGGACACAGCACTCTGGATGTGGACTCACCAGTGTGGAGCAGGGAGGAAGGAGCACCTCACTCAGCCTGCTGGCAATACTTTGTCTGACGCAACCCGGGATGGCACTAGCTTTCTTTGCTGCAAGGACACATTGCTGGCTTATATCATATAATTCCTTCAAAGTTAGCTGATATGAGTTGAAATATGCAAGTAGGGATAGAAACAGAAAGCAGTAGAAGAGCCAGTAGGTAATAAGGAAATTAATTTATATGTTGCACAAGTGATTTTTTCCCCGACTTTTGGCTGTGTTTATCTAGAGAGCAAAAAGAGTTGTATAACTTGGCTTTTTTTGTAGTGTTTTAATGTCCAGTCATTGTCCTGGTTTGAGGGACTAAACCACAACATCATGAAAAGAAAAATTTCCTAGAAATCCTTTTCCACCTAACCAACAGAATGTCATTGTCCCTTGTTGTTAGTTTCTTTTAAAAAGGGAAAAAAAAGCATCAGGGGATAAGAGCACAGTTCTGCTTTAAAAGCCATTTCAATTCATGTATTCCAGGTTAATGATAAGGAGAACATACATCCAATGCTGTCCAGCTTCTAAAAGTTTAATGGAGAATATCTTTTCTCAGCTGCAGCTGAGTGCTTGCTTTGCAGTCCTTGGATAAACTGGAAGATTGCAGATCACACAAGAAGGAAGTTAGAGAGCTGAAGGAATGACTGAGCTGTTTCTACAGTGAGCCTCCAAGGAGCTGCCCAAATAAGCTGGGAGAAGATTTATGTGTCTGACAGAAGACGTTTATAAGAAAGGGAAGGCAGGAAACAGCAAGTGATTGGGAAAAGTTCACTGAAAATGCTTTATTCAAGTTTCTGGGCCAGGACCTGGAGGCCTGGAAGAGATGGAAGTTTTCCTTCCAGCTCCAGTGGAGAGTGTTTCTAAAACTCGCAGAATCAAGGAAATGAGTGCCACAGAACCTGATTAGAGATGGTAGACTTCTGTCCTCTTAGCTCCCTAGACACCAGGATATCCTGACTGGGGAGACAGTCTGAACAGTTTGCTGGCAGGCTCAATCACATACACATCACTGGAGTACTGGATGGAAGCAATAACTGATGGAGAAAAGGCAAAACTGCATTAAAAGTAATTAATAGGGTGCAAACAGATAAGGATCCCATGAGTTATTGCTCAAGTCTGCCATTTATGAAGATTTCTTTTATTCATGTTTTTAAACTGTGCAATTCACTACATTCATGCAAGAAGCTCCAGGAGACATTCTAGGATAACCTACTGTGATACTATCTGATCTTATCCCACCTGCTCAACCTGAAACCCTGAAATTGTGAGTGCTGCACTAAGCAAAGATGCATTTAACTGGACATACAGAATGTACATTCACTGATTTGGATGGTCTTTGAACAAAAGAAATTAATTACAATACCTCCCCCCTTTTTTTTTTTAATAATAAATAAAGGTCTATTTTGATTTTTTTAGAGCTTTGTTCTTTTTTGCAAGTTTTTATTGTGTTTGACATCGCCTTTCAGAGTGGGTGATATGGCTCTCTGAAATGAAAGGCAGTGACAGCTGCTGAAGGTCTTTAGACAGATTGAGTTTTCAATGTTGGGTCCAAGTATGTTTGAAATGTAGTGAGATGGACTGTACTATGCTAGAAGATAGATCCCAGAGTTTTATCATATGCATTTTTTGGTACCCTGCAGCATCTTCTTTTCTAGTAGTCCAGGAAGCCTGTTTCTAGAAGAATTTATAAAGGTCTCAATTATGTGTGACAGTGTTATAAACCACCAGGAGGTAAAATGTGTGTTGCAAATCCAGGCGTGTCCGCTGACACAGCCCTTTCTTTAACTCTGTTCATGAATCAGTATAGCATAAAAACAGCTCCATGACAGAAGATTATCTTGTCTGGAATGTGGTGGTGTAAATTTGATATGCAGAGGGAGCTGTGCTGTCCTGGTTTTGTGCCTGTTGACACACAACCAGTTCTGAACAGACTACAAAGAAGGCAAAATGGGAGAAATTCTTAAAGGAAGTTATGTTCTTCACTCCTAAAGCCCATTGTAAAGTCCAATGCCTGTTTCATTGTAACTTGTTCTCTCATTTTGATTGTGAGTTCCTTGAGACGTATATTTGTATGGTTGAACTTAATAGCAGCACAGCTCCACATACTAGCAGATCTCTGGCAGCATGTTGTGTTTGCCTGCACCTACTCATGTTGTTGTATTGCCTTGGGTAAGTTTATATTGTCCCACTTTCATAAAGGCAGGAATTTAACCATTTCTAATAGAAATGAGGAATTTTGAAATGATATCTAGACACCTTAAAGCTTCTAGTAAGACTACAGAAGATGCAAGATTTCATCAGTTACTTCTTCAGTAACTTCAGTTATATATTTCAGGTATATTTTAGCAAAAATACATTTTTTACACAGTAACAGCTCTTAAAAGCTAAGGTAAAAGATGGTGCTGAAAGAGTTAGCACTCAGAATCAAAACTGTTCAGTCAACCCAATGTAAACACTCAACAAGAAGCAGCAGACTATTGGCAGGGTTAGAAAACAATGACATTTGAAACATTTGACTTGCACATCATTCAGTGTTTCAACTGAGTAAATGGTTCCAAATGACATTCTGCTGATCAAGCAAATTCCCCATGTCCATACTGCACTGCCAAATTTTCCTAGCAATTAGGTTAAAATATCTCCCTTTGGATTATATTTCCAATTGAGTCATATCAGGCCAGTCAGAGAAAAAAAACAATGATGATCACCTAAACCAAAGGTGTTTGTTCTTATCAAAAAAAGTTGAGTGTGTTATCCTTAGCAACGTGTTGCATGTTTTCAAAACCCTGGTAGAGCACATAGGATGGGCAACGAGATTACTCTCTGAATCTAGGGAAGAAGTAGTTGCTTTAGTGCATTTCTCCTTGTTCTGTTTTGTTCTGCTTATTTGCAGTGCATTAGCCACAAATAAAATTTTTAACATGCTGTCCCTTGACATTTCCTCTTAACTAATAGTCCTAGATGAGGCAGGACAGAACAAATTCTTACAAGGGAATGGGGAGAAATTAAAATGGACATCACAAAGCAAAATAAGCCAAACACGCAGGAACAACGTTGGAATGTGCATAGACATATACAGATAGATACACAAATACACTGTTATTAAATTCCCCCCATGCCCTGCCTAGGGTTTTCTTTCAATGTTAACCTGAAGTCACCAAGTTTCCTCCCACGAACAAATCCAAAACTTGTTTTGAAGCTGCCTTCTTTCCGGTGAGGGCGTTTTCTCTGCCCAGTTTATTCCACCTGTCTGTCTGGGATCAAATGACCCACTAGCAAGAAAATGCAAGCAAAAGTTTTGCACCACTGTGCTGGATTTGAGCAGAAGGCTGAGGCCTGCTGTGCACACCACTGTGCTGTCCTCCCAGTGTAACTATTTGACAAAAACCCTGTTGGGAAGAGAAACACGGTGACAGATGATGGGATTCTTGAGTTCACGGTCAAGCCTAACAGCTGCCATCATTACCAAGATGAGGCACAAACAGCCACATTCATCTGTGGTGCAAATCCATTGATGTCAGCAGATGAAACTGGCTCAAAGAAATGTGGCTGCTCTGCTGTAAGGTTGTTTCTGAGCGAAGGGAGGGTAAGCAGTAGAAAAAAAGCAAAGCATTTTAGTAAATATGCAAATTGCAATCTAATATGCAAAGTCTCTAGTTTGTTGCTCCAAACACTCCAATAAATAAAGCAAGCTCTCCATTTGGCAACGTATTCACACATAACACTGTGTACTTTCCACATAAAGCCTTCCAAGTCAACTGGCTAATTATTATTATTTTCTCTTTTGCTATTAGAAAAGCACCTTCCACGAAAACAAGAGCCTCATTTTGCTGGGCACAAGATCTCTCTTTGAGGATTTATATATCGGATTAATTAGCAGTTGGAACAGGACTCGCTCCCTCTCACAGCTTCCGTTCTCCCATTAACAGTCTGTGGCTTGGTGCTAAATCTCAGAAGACAGTCCTGCTATTTACTGTTCTGTTTGGTGTGGGATTGCTAGTTCTTATCTGTTTAAACACAACCGACAATGTCAGGACAGCTGACAAGCGAAGGCAGTTTGTAATGACTAGTTGTAATGTAACTGCTGATCCTGACACTTTTATGAAGTAATCATCTTTCTTTTGATTTAATTCCTAAGCATTAAAACACTATACAAGGACAATCAGCATGAGAGTTTGGGGAGAATAAAATCCTTTTTATTTGTATTGTTAATTCTGTTAACTAGAGTCTTAATTTGGAAATAATTTCCTGGAGGTCTTCTTTGTGCAGTGTTGTCCCTCCTTGTGTGCTTAATTCCTTGAAAATTATTCTGCATTACAGAGGGCCTATTTTAACCTCCTTTGGTGGTCAACTGGTGTTCCCGTAGTCCATACCGCACTCAGACCGAGATATATTAGTGGCTTGACTGAGCCACACTGCATTTTGTCTTTGAGGTATCTGTGTGAAGATAAGCCATCACCCAGCTGAAATTGCTTTAATTGCAGTGGGATCAGGTCAAAACTACTCAGAGACTCAGGGTAGTGCTAAGCAGGAGATGCCATGTCTTGCTTCCATTGTTTAAGCATCAGTGTCTGACAGCTCAGTTGTCCAGGAGACTGCCAGAGGAACCATAACCAGTATCTTAGCAAGAGCTGGTGCACCCACTGCACCATGCAGCAAGTTCTCCAGGCAGCTCTACAGGTGACAAGCTTTCCTCAGCAGCAGAGACAGAGCATGTTCACAACGGGGCATGCCTACAATCTGGGCCAGCTGGTTCCTGGACATGCACTGATGGCCCATCAGGACCTGTCCCTCAGATGGGGCACTACACTGACACAGATGTGGGCTCCAGCATGGAGCTGGCTTGCACACAGCCTGCTCGCAGGACTCACGGAAAGCTGCAGTCTGCCTCCTGCACTGCTCTAAGTAATCCCATGCTTAAAGCTTTAAAAACTGCAGAGCTTACAGTCAAATACAGAGTAAGTTATTTTCTTTCTCTTCTCGTTTTCCCCATCAGCAATGATAATATTCTCCTCTGACAAAACTACAGAGGCAGGATTCAGAAGATATTATCCCTCTTCAAAAGCCAGCCATGATAACAAGAAACTTAGACATCCCAGGTGCACTAAACTGAATGTTAGGGGATTTCCAGACAATTGCACTGCCAGTTTCAGCCCCATCCAAGGAGAACGTTTAACACGGATAGAGGGTAGGATTCAGATTTTATTTTGCTTATACCAACAAAACTAAGGCCCAAACCTGTTTCATTACAGTTAATTGCAGAAGTTGCACTGACTTCAAATTGGATGCCAAATTGGATGCCTAATGAAAGACTTAATAATCTGCATTTTAAACATGGCACTGGGTACCCATCCTGTGCAGAGATGCAGAAATTTTAATCTCAGAAGATATATTTGCACTTGACTTCACATCACCTTTAATTAAACTTCACCCAAGAGGTTTTTGTCTGTGCCTTTTTTTTTCAATTTAAAGACAAAAACAAAAGGCCTTTCAAAACTTAAGATTTGACCTCTTTTTAAAGGCTGTTTGCATTCAGTGAATTATGCTCTTACATAGATTTTGATTAACTGTAGCGCTGAACTCTTATGGATGACTCATATGGAATAGGACGTTATCAGTCTTTAACTCAAACCTTTAAAATACTCCCATTCTTAGTACTCTAGGACCCACCTGTTAGCAAATAGTTAGAAACATATATAATGCTGAAAGTATTCCTGTACCCAGTTTGACCAACAGAGAACATTATGGCCCAGGTTTTAAGAATACTGTGATCTCAATAAAATATCAAAATATATTGGTCTTTTGAAACTCAGTTTCCAGCAATAACTGATTATGAGAGATGAAATTTACATCTAAGTGGGATCTACACGTTTTTTAAAGTCTGGCTTATGGTTTGGTTTGCCACTGGAAGAGGGGATCAGAAAGACTCTTTCCAGATACATTTTGAGGCTGATTGGAAGGGACATTTAAGATCATTGAGTCCAACCATCAACCTAACACTTCCAAAAACCAGCACTAAACCATGTCCCTAAGCACCACGTCTACCCGTCTTTTAAATACCTCCAGGGATAGCAATTCCACCACTTCCCTGAGCAGACTGTTCCAATGCTTAACAACCCTTTTGGTGAAGAAATTTTTCCTAATATCCAATCTAAACTTACCCTGGTATAACTTGAGGCCATTTCTTCTTGTCCTATCGCTTGTTACACAGGAGAAGAGACCGACCCCCATCTTGCTACAACCTCCTTTCAGGAGAGCCATAAGGTCTTCCCTCAGCCTCCTTTTCTCCAGGCTAAACAGATCTAATTCCCTCAGCCAATCCTCATAAGACTTGTGTTCCTGACCCCTCACCAACCTTATTGCCCTTCTCTGGACACACTCCAGAATCT
Source organism: Pluvialis apricaria (assembly GCA_017639485.1). Classification (NCBI taxonomy): domain Eukaryota; kingdom Metazoa; phylum Chordata; class Aves; order Charadriiformes; family Charadriidae; genus Pluvialis; species Pluvialis apricaria. Next base: position 63,743,075 of record CM030008.1, read on the forward strand.
CAATGTCTTTCTTGTAGTGAGGGGCCCAAAACTGAACACAGTATTCGAGGTGGGGCCTCACCAATGCAGAGTACAGGGGGATGATCACTTCCCTCGTCCTGCTCACCACACTACTCCTGATACAGGCCAGGATGCTGTTGGCCGCCTTGGCCACCTGGGCACACTGCTGGCTCATATTCAGCTGGCTGTCCACCAACACCCCCAGGTCCTTTTCCACCAGGCAGCTTTCCAGCCACTCTTCCCCAAGCCTGTAGAGCTGCACAGGATTGTTATGACCCAAGTGCAGGACCCGGCACTTGGCCTTGTTGAAATTCATACCATTGGCCTCAGCCCATTGATTCAGCCTATCCAGATCCCTCTGTAGAGCCATCCTACCCTCAAGCAGGTCAACACTCCTGCCTAACTTAGTGTCATCTGCAAACTTTCTGAGGGTACACTCGAACTTACTGAGGGTAACCGTGTAACAGACCTCGACAGTTTAAAAACTTGTATTACACTCTCTTATCGTTATCTCAGCCTTTCTAGGGCCAACCCAATTCCTGTATCCTTCCATTAAAAGCAGAAGAAATTTCCTGAGTTTTGTTTCAGTATCCTACTTATTATCTGCAGTCTTCCTTCCTGTTTTCCCTTCTAAATGCTAGCCCAACCTCGTCACCACAACAGTAGTAACTTCCTACTACTCTGGCAGGTGAATACCTAAGCTGTTTATGGAGTTTCTTCTAATTTACTAGCAGGTTTGATTTTTTGCAGTCCTTTTGAGTTTTCCTAAAAATAAAAATCAATCCAAACATCATAAAAAATTTCAGTCTAAATGAAACATTTCAACTGATTTTCAGAAGGAAAAATCCTTTTGTATTCCCAGGTTAAAGCACCTTGTTTAAAAACAATGAACTAATTCTGGAAGGTATGTAAAATATTTAAGGAGATTTCAGAAGAAGAATTTGAAAAAGGAAATCAAATTTCCCAAATGGAACATTAAAGCTACATCTACCTTTTATGGCAGGAAAAAAAATATGTGTTTAGCTAAAATATATCATCCATCTTTATCTGATCCTGGCTGAAATATTTTAGGACTACATCATGTGCAATCTCCTATCTATCTAGACTGTTTCCAGACTCTGCCAGTTATTGTTCCTCTTTTTCAACTTTTTTTCTCTCCTACTTAAAATATGGCAATGATGATTTTCCAATAAAAATACCTTATGTGCAGGTCAGATTTAGCATATGCATTCCATTATTACAGTGATCAAAGAAACTGCACTCACTACTGTAGAAGACTAACCTGTTTTATAGTGGTTCAAGTTCATTATTGACTGTACTCGTTCATAGACATCTGTGAGAGCTCTGTGTCATGTTGATATTTTGATACAGAGAAAGCTGCAAGAAGATTTAAGGCTTAGGGGTTTCTTGCCTCTCCCTGAGAAATGGAGACACCATGAAAATTCATGGAGATCTAGTAGCAATATTTGACAACCAGTCTGAAATACTGCAAGAGAATCCAAAAACATCCCTTTCCAAGTGAAGTTCTCAGTGCAACTTTCACAGAGCACACTGTAAATCTTTGAAAATGCAGTATTATGTTTCAGCAGTGGCTTAAACATATATATCAGCAGCAGTTTTCAAGCAACATGAAGACCCCACCATGAGCAAGCACCATTCAGGTCTTGGCTGGACAGACAGGCAGGCAATAACAGGGTTTCCTACTGGGACATTTTGTGGCATTTGTCTCAAGGACTCTGACAGCACATCAGGTAGCATGACTACTTTCCACACACCCAGCCAAACTAGAAAGGAGCACAGCAGATGTAAATTGCAACCCTTTTCTACACCCTTGTCACCCCCAGTGCAGTCACACACCCTGAAATTCCTTATCCTACCATGTACAACCCCTTTATGGGGCAAAAATACACCCTGCAGCTCTCAACAGCATGCACTGAATCTCCCTCCCACCCTCTTTGCCCTGTGCTGAAGTTCATTTAACTCACAAGAATATGCACATCTCTCCTTCAAGAAAAAAATGTCTTTCCTACTGAAGTTTCAACGCACATTATTTCTTTGTACACTGTAATCCCTCTGCATTACTGAAAGCAAATCACTTCCTGACATGTCTGGTAAGGGTTATTTCCTCATCCATAATGCTTACCAACAATATTGAAATCTTGACACACTATTTTCATGGCTTATAAATATATTCCCAGCTAACTGAGTAAGAGGCTCTCTCTTACAAAGAGATTAACTTGCTTTGCCTAGTATCAAATTTAATGTCAGCAAGTGGTACTAAGTGGTTGATTAACAATTGTTAGCAGCCAAGCGAATGGCTGTGATGCTGTAACCTCTTCAGTCACAACCCACTAGTGATAATTTGATTCACACAGCCCACCTAGTTCAACTGGGAGTGTAGTTTAGATTTTGTTGGACAAATTGGGTGGCACCAGAAAAATTACCTGAAATGCATTTATCGGCATATATATGATTTAAAAAAAAACACCAATCACTCATGGTCCTTGAAGACTATGACTATGCAGGGAGGTCACAAAACAACCTTCTTTCAGTTCTTGTGTGATTACAATATAGACCATTCTTCAAATCCACAATTTTAAATATATTTCTCAAGGTGCATTCGTTACAGTAGTGTCAATTCTCTTAGAGTTATGTGGACTTTGCGTCGCTCATAGGCGCTACAAATCTTTACTTTGCTAAATTATTTCTGTGGTAACCATACAATAAGCTTAATGAGATGCAGTCTGCTCTTGCTACCAAAATCTGGCAGACCTTATCTAGGTGAATTCCTTTTTCAGCACCTATTGGAAAAAATCAGAAGTGGTAGATAAAGACTCATAAGCATCATGAGGTAACCTCTTCACACAGAAAGGACTCCAAATTGGTGCAGCCCATGAAAAACCTTAACAGTGGAGACAACTGCATGTAGTAGAAAAGGGGAAGCTGGAAAGGGATACGAAGGGAGGAACAGGTCAAAGAAATGGGGCTGAGGAAATAGATTAGCAAAAGCAATGCAAGTGAACCTAATTCCTGTAACGGTTTAGACTGATCTGTAGTCTTTCATGATGAAGGCCCTCTATTTTTCAGGCTCTCCTGCCATAACAAAAATTACTTATAAGGCAGGAAATTTAGAAATTTTGGAAAGTGCTGATGTCACAAGTAAAGCTGTTTGTGAGAAATATGCAGTTCCGACAAATCTTTGACTCAAAAATATTATAAAAACAGTGTCACTTATTTCTTCTGAGCAATCTGTTTGGTAAACTGAATACATATGGTTATTAAGATCACACACATTTTTCTGATTATCAGTTTGCGAGCATTTCAAGATTTTAGGTGTTTGTTCACAGGCAAGTTGAAGATATTTTTTCAGAAAATAATTTATTCTTGTAAAATGTAGAAACTTCTTTTCATTCCTGCTCCAGCATCACCCAAGCTGAAATTGCAAAGGAGCCAATAGAAACCACTAGGAGCCTCTGGAGCAGTCTTCTGGTGTCATCTACTATCAATTCGCAGCAGAGAGGTACCAAGAGAGACTGAGAAAGCTGTAGCTTCTGCCACTACTGTTAACAGCAGCCACCGAGGTGTATGTGCGACATGTATTACAACACTGAAAGTACTTGTCTTTCACACTTTATTCCCAAAGTTCCTCTGCTCCCCCTTCCCAAAGTCCATATGAGGTCTCCTCGTTTTTGCATTTCTTGCAAGGCTCCTAAAGCGCGTTTTTGAGCTGTTCCATTGAACCTCTGACCAGTTATATATTTATATATTATATATTACATATTACATATTACATATTATATATTATATATTATATATTATATATTATATATTATATATTATATATTATATATTATATATTATATATTATATATTATATATTATATATCATATATTATATATTATATATATTAATTATTAATTATTAATTATTAATTATTAATTATATAGACATAATTAATGAAGCATTTTAGTCAACAGAAAGTTCAAACATGAATTTGTCTTCATAACCTGCAGTGGTCTGAGATTATTGAAATGAGAAGGAAGTCAAGTAGGTCTTGTGAGATTAAAGTGTCGGTTATTGCAACTATCTGTGACATAAAGGATTTTAAATCTCAAGATAAAGCTATGCAAGAAGCATGAAAGCAGCAATGCAGCCAAATTAAATTTTTCTTTTAAATAGGAATGTATATTAATGTACATTTGTCCCCAGTATTTAACCTGCTTTAATTGTTTTAGTGAACTAAAAAGGCATGTATTTCTAATTACATGCAGATAACTGCTGTTCACACTACAGGGATCCTTTGTTTAAAAGCAATTCTTGCCATGCTTTGAAGGCTGTTGGAGAAATATATTAGAAAGAAAAAAGTCCCATGCTTCTGTTCACTCAAAGCAGTGAGTAACTTTAAAAATAATATAGCTGATATTTTTTTTGTCAGATTTAAAATTGATTTAAAATTTTAGATTTATTTTAATGTCAGATAAAATTGTCCTATCTTTAACTCAGATGTATGTTTATGTTAGCATGTAAAATGTATTGATAACTTGAAAATTATTAAATAATTTTGAAGGAATTAAAGCAGGTGCATATGCATCATGGAGCAGTCTAAAAATGTGACTTTTAATAGCAGGCTCTTATAGGACATGTTGTCCATGGTAACTGCATCAAATTCTGTATAAAGGTATATGCAAATAACTGAAATACTTATTATTTCTCTTTTCAGAAAAAATGTACATCAACTTGAAACTCATGGTTTTATTTCCATTCTTTATTCAGTTCTTGGTGCCAACCAGCGATATGTAGTTCACAGCAATAATGGAAATAATTATTTCACTTCAAATGAAAGTAGTCAGATACAATTTTCAAATAAATTAATATGTTTTTAATGAATTCACACAAATATCCCTTGGTTTTCAAACAGATTTGAAAACTGTCATAGTACAAACTTTCTCCAAACTATGTTCTCCACAGAACAAACAACACATCCTCTGATTTAGTAAAAATTTCAGTGTCTATGTCATTAATGAGAGAATGCTCACAAAACATAATCCCATCAGTACCTGTGCATTACAGAGACTACAGAGATAAAGTCAGTTTTATGATTTTGTAAAATGTGGCAGCACTGAAGAATGAACCAACCAATTATGCCCTGAAGCAACTAGTGTGACTTTGAATAGAAATAAGGCATCGTAGGGTTACCTAATACAGTATTTCAAAGAGAGTGTGAAGATTTGTTCATCTTCTGCATGTAGACAGTGTTTTCATTGTACAGTGCAGGATATTGTGCTTAAATAATTGTTGACATTTTATCCACATGGTGCATATATTCTGAATACAACAATGATCAAAGGAGTTGCCTGGGCCACTGGAGATACTATGTGTCATTGATATAAAGCCAGAAAAGAGAAAGCACCAACAAACCAAACTCACAGAAAGTCTTCTATAGCTAATAACAACTGTCCTCTTGTCACCTCTAGATGAGATGAAGGTTAGAGCACAAAAAAATCCTGTCTACATTCTAGCTTGGGGACTTTTAGAAAGTATAGTCTTTATACCCTCGTCCTTTCTGCCAACTCTGATTAGTGAGGTCCAAGGATACAATGACAGCTCTGAAGATTTGCTGTCCATAGGTTATATTGCCAAAAATATTCTCACCCATAAATATGTTGCTTTGATAAAATATCCATGTTAATTTGCAATAATAGTTTTCTAGCTTTTACAGTAGAGCTCCTATGTGGACATTAGCTATTGCAGTGACACCCTGAACTTTTGAATTTAGGAAGGAATAGTCTATTGGTAGACAGGACTGTGGAACACAGTTCTTAGATGTCCTCTTTCCTGGAGAGTGTCACTTCAGTCAGATGGATTTACACATTTTTAAGGACAGAAGGGAATGTTAGGATCATCTAATCTGAAATTCTGTGTTAAAAAAAAAAAATTCATGATGTAGCATACATAAAAATAGGCTGATAATGCTAGAAGTATTCATCATGCATCTAGCATTTTCTCTGTCTAATATCAAGTAACACAACATCAGCTCTGTAACTTAGAAAAATGTTCTTATTTTGATGAAGGGAAATAGAGACATGGGTAGGATTTATGCTGTCACCTAACCAGAATTAAGTAATAACTAGTTGCCATATCCATTTCAGTGGATATGGATATGTACCAACCATCTCTTTGGAAGATGATGGTGTAAGTACCTGAGCATCTGACACAATTGCTGTGTCATGTATTTCTTTAAATTCCAGTGCTGAGAAAAAGCATGGACTTAATAACCCATTTTTCCACTCCTGTTCTCATACTGATGCAAGTGGCTTGTCTTTAAGCGGAGCATAGTACCATTGCATGACCAGGTCTTAGAGCTCCTCTAGCTCCCAAGTTCCCAGTGCATGGCAATTTTTTACCTCCAGAAGTGAAAAGCCACCACTTCCTATCAAATGGATTAGAAAAATAATTCACTTAAAAATGGTGGTATTATCCCTGCTTCTGAAAGTAGAAAGTGACCCAGCAGTACCTTACAGTAAGAAATGCAAGATACAATCGTCCAAGTGGCAGCACCTTGGAAACCAGAGTGGGGAGTCAGGGGGAGGAACAGAGAGACTGTCTTCATGAGGATGCCCTTGCTGAGGGCTACATCTCCTTCCTTCTATTCAGAAAAATCTGTTTCAAAACCAGGCAGAATAACCGGGATTCAGAGAATGCTTTCATGACACTTTTACCTTGTCAGTTAAACAGCTCTATGAATTCACACTGGTATCACTACCCTTGGGCTGTGGCAGCCCTGGGATTTCTAGCAAAGGTAGTAAAGCCCAAAGATGCAGTGTATAATTTTTACCTAGATTTCTCAAGACTGAAGGGAAGAGCCATCTTCTGCAATGAATTTTCTTTACGTTTCTTTTATGCGGGAGGCCAGGAGGGAGAGTGATAAGGGATCTGGTTGCAGGGCTTGGCAGTGAAGCAGAAATAAAAACAGCATTTTTGGTGATAATTCTGGTTCACTTAGCCAGATAATGTTTCCATGATTCTTTACAACTACTTCCCTTCTCACACCATTGAGTTTTTCTAGTCTCTGATGTCTACTTTTCTCTCAAAGCAAAGATTTAACAAGTACCCTCTATATTGTCCCGTAAGCAAAGGAGACAGGGCTACAGAACTAGCTATTTTCCCATTAAATGGAAAAGGACAAAGATTCATGTCCAGGTGTCCTTGTGTGTTAACTGGGGAGGGTGGAATACAGCAGTACTGTCTGTATTAACATGCCCCAAATGTATCTTTTTAGCCTTCTCCAGCTTAGCCTTTCACATCCACTCATCTCATTTTAATGCCTGGAAAGGCCAGGCTGTTAGTAAGACTTGCTTTCTGTTATATTCTATTTCTTCATTCAATATGCATAATCCTAATAAGATGAGAAATTTAATTTAGGCCTCCATTAGTCCTAAACTCAGTGCATCACAGGTTTCTTGAATTCAGGTGGCTTCATTTCTCGCTGCTTTACTGAAGTCTGTTTTAAACATCTTCTACATCAAGGATTTCTCTTCTGTTTCTCATTTTTATTCTTCATGAGCCCTAAAGTTTTCCACCATTACAAAAAAAAAATCTTAACTTTGTAATAGCACCATCTTAATGTAAATTTTTTAAACATTTTCAAATAATTTCATTTTCACCCTTAACACTTTCAGTCAGAAAAGTGATGGTCATCTGTGGATGAGAATCAATGTTGCATCACATTATTAAACAGAGTAACTGAGAACTCAGCTTCCAGGTAAAATGAGATTGCATGAGATGATTATTAAGTGATTTGCTTGTATTATGCTAAGGTAAATAGCACTCTTTGCTAGCGATGGCAAAAGAGTTACAAGTTGAGTGTGTTGTTTTAAGACAGACTGCTAAACAAGGCTAATTATGAAGGATACCATGTGCCAAAATGCAAGATAAATACTAGCATAAGCAAGCTAGGGCTCAACTTACAGACACAACAGTTTCCAGTGGTTGCCAATGCCATTTCAGCATAAAACTGATCCTGCTGATTTCCTTTAACTTTCATATTTTCAGCTGTTGTTTAACCTCTACAAAAGAGGTTCCCCAAGATGGTATGTCTGTTTAAAACATCCTCACCCAGAGTTTTTCAAGCTAAAAACTATTGTATCATTGAAATGAAGTGTATGCATACATTAAATCAAGTGTATACATATATCGAATATACTGAAATAACAAAAAATAACATAACTGTGTATTGAAAGGTTAGTAAAAAGCAATATATGTTTTCCTTTCAAAATGAAAAATATGGCATTATACTATCTTTACTTTATAAGAAAGCTATTTCATATATAAATTCATGCAAGCAAGAAATGTTCAGACAATCATATTATTTCATTGGCTGAACATCCCTAAGTACATTATAATTTAGGTCTTAAGGTTTAATTAGCAGAATACAGTTTGGGCAAATGAACAGCATGGAGGTGCCAAAACATGAAATCCTAAAAATAGGAACCCATAAATCTTCCCACTGTGGTGCACATATGCAGCTGTACAGTACCTGATGGATTGAAAATGCTGCCTGAGAACAGCATTAAGATTCGCAGCAGCAGAGGAACTCTAGTGAACAAATTTCATAGGGAAGTGGGAATTTATCATGTTTGTTCCAGCAGCGTAACTCACATCTCACTTGCTAAACCCCATAAAGGAGCACGGGAAGCAAAGAGAGAAAGGCAAAGGAGAGGAAATGGAGTGATATCAAAGGGGGATATTTTAAAGAGATTTATATGTAAGCTACTTTGAAACTACGTTGCTTCTCAAGACAGAAAGAAAGAAAATGTAAAATAAAAGAACCATTAACTAGTATATTGTTTTTATTTTGTACTATGTTTCTTGACATAGTGCTTTTCTGAGGTGTTCTGTCAAAATACCAATTCGTAATCCTTTTCAAGGGAGTGCATACAGTATTTCCACTTGAAGAGAAGTAGATCATAAAGCCATATGGTATGCTCCTACAGCCATCACTTTGACAGTTCTTAGGAGAGTAGCCAACAGAAATGTTTTCTTTAGAAAAAGAATATAATACGAGTCTATCCAATCTTTCCTGTTCTTGTTTGGCTTTTGCTTGAATAGTGTAGCCTAATAAACAGTCTTCCTTTCTGAACAGGATAGGTTTCCTCTGTGTGATTGGCAAGTACTGAAAAATCATGAGATAGATTGGCTTTAAAATCATGATATAATCCCAAGTTCAGAGGAGTCCAAGAGAGAGAATTTTCTGCTACTGTTCCCCTCTGAAGATGGAAAATACGCATCTCTGGTCAGCTTCATTTACCCAGTGGACAATATTGTTTCTGTCTTGAAGTCTACCAGCTAGGTTTCATCACTGGGGGTGAGACTTGTTTTGGAGGTACAAAGGTGGTGAGAAAGAACCATTGGTACTGAACTCAAAAGGAGGTCTGAGGATGTGTGCAGGATATGCCATGGAGCAAAGGGCTTAAAGATTATGAGTAGCACGTTCAGACTTGATATCAAACTCCAAGATCAGTAGAACATTGTGGATTGGCTCTTTGGAGCATAAACACTGTCCTAAGAAGTATTCAAATTGCATCTGTAGAGATAGGGGTCCCAGGTGAGGGTTGTTTGCTGAAATAACAGTGCTGTGAACTTTGCAGTCAGTGATAACCAGACTGTTAGCAGCGCAGAATTCACTGTGCAGAGATATGACAGATGGTGACTAGTTCATATAAAACAGCAGAAGCAGAGCTGATATCCCAGTACAAAACCAACTAGCTTAACATCAACATAAGGTCTGGCAAAACAGTTCTTCACAAATGAGCTAAGCAGATAAGGAAGGAGGGGCAGCCTTTGCAGAGATGCTAAAGGCATGGTCTGTCCCTCTCAGTGCAGAGAAGGTTGCATACCAAAGCCTGCATTACCTGCAGAAACAGAAGTAGGGACAGCTGCTCCTAAGCTGTTACAGAGTTATCAAGCCCTTTCAAGAGGTGCTAAGGACCAAACAATTTTCTCTGCATGGTGCCGTCACATAAAACGTGGACAAGTCAGCATTAGCAACTCTGCACCATGCTCCATTTTCCACTGTGCTGATCCCCTATAAAGCTGCTCCTATGTAAAGTGGATGGTGCTTAGCTGTAGCTGTGCAGTGGTTAAACTCTAGGGGCGCATCTTGCATTCTTAATATTCTTGTACATAAATAGATATGCCTGATTTTTCATGTGTCTTTTCAATGTGCCTTTCCTGTTTTCCTAAATAAAAAGGCAGGAGTGAGCCCATATTCTCAAGGACTTCTGTGAGCTGTACCAGGGAAATGACGCCTCCAAAAGTGACCAAGGGAGGTGTATTTAAAATTCAAGGAGCTGCAGGCAGGAACAACGTAACAGAGAGGGGTTCAAACCTTAATTTTATTGAGAGAAAGTCCTTTCACATAATCTGATTCAAGTCTTTGTGGCTGTTATTGGCATCTGACAGAAGATTCCCGAGCTAAATAAATGAGTTCTCAGAACAATTTTCAGAGAGATTAGGCAGTTCTCGGCCTTTTTCTTAAGAAAACACTGCTTTTAGCTAATGTCTTAGAACCTATCTCACAGCGATCGCAATAGAGGAAAGACAGTGAAGGATTATGTGAAGTAAAGCACATGCATTCAGCTGGGTTTAATAACAGATCAGGCCTTTCTGCTATATACAAAATAAAAAGTAAGGCAAGCGGATGGTCTGTCTGCCCAAAGTGCAAGACTGGAGCTGTTCCTTTCTTTGAATTTAGGGAGAGGAATAAGTATTTCTTCTAAACCTTTAAATTAAGATGAAGGATGGGTTTTTTTCTTCCCAATCAGGCTATTTTAGATGTAGGCTGTTCATATCTGCATAGAAAGAAAATACATATACTCACAAAATAGACCTGCCAACTTGTCTTTTTTTTTCAGACATCTTTTCAGTACAGGCTAACTGGAATGGAGGAATTGTCTAGAAAATAGCCTGTGCATGTATGCGTGTGTGAGAGAGAGCTGGGTACATCAGATCTAAAATAGTACCTAACATTGTCAAAAAATTCTGATTGAGGGCAATATTTTAGTGACCGATCACTCTGACCTGTGTTGTCATGATGTTCCAAAACTTCCCTGGTTTAGCCCATGTATTTAAAAGCAATATGAAATGTTGTTTTATATTGCTAAACATATCTGTCTGGTTACAGTATGCAGAACAGACATGCAACCTTTTATTTTTCCATTTAAATTGAGGAAATTTCACTCAATAGAGTACAGGTATTGTCTGCTTTTTAAAGAAATAAGAAGGATTGTGCTAGCCATTAACATAAAAGTATGGTACTTGCAGCTTGCTAGCTCTACTGCTATATTCATCCTAAAGGACATTCCTAAATGGGGAAAACAACAGCTATAGCTATACAAGAATAACCGCCTCCATCAGGCATAAGTCATACAAGCTTGTAGCCATAGAGTTTGTTTTTCATTTGTTCACTGGGGATGGAGTTTGGGCTCCGGTTTCTTTGCTGTTACCGTGTCTTACCAACCTCAGAGGTGTGCTCAGAAACACTCTGTCAGTAATCCACACAAAACATAAAGCAGTGCCAAGTTGGAACAGTATATGCCAATGTTTTCAACTGGTTGCTGTTGCTCTTCCCTTCCCTTCCCTTCCCTTCCCTCCCCTTCCCTTGTCTCCTCTTCTCTCTTCCCCCTTCCTACTCTCAGTTTCCTTTGTCCATGAACACAAATGAAAAGAGCAAGCCAAAAACAAAGAAAATTTGCAAGTGCGTTCCCTTTCATTTTGCTGTAACCCACTGCCTGACTGGCAGCTGACCCCTGGCACCGTGGTGATGCTCTGTGACTTTAACATTTTGAAGAAAAGCAGGTTAACACCCTTGCTATTATTAGCACCTCACCAAAGAGGACATTAGAGCAATCAGAGAGACTAACCAAGAGCAGGTGGGAGGGGAGATGTGGAATGAGGAAGAAGGTGTCAGGGAACCGTTTGCTTATTGTCTGATGGCCAGCCAGTTGTTTTCCTACCTGCAAGAGTGAAGAAGCCCTGATAACATATTCTGTAACACTAATGACTAGTTCCATATTATGTGGCTGCAATTCCTCTACGATAGTTCATGATACTATGTCATGATGAATCTTGTTAGGGACATAATCTTCCACATCCTCCCAATTTTGTTTGCATTATGTTTAGGAAAGGATGCTTGCTCTAGAGAGAAAAGGAAGCACGTTAATTCTCCTCCTAAATCCCACATTCTCACTCCCTTTCTGTGAACCTCACATCCAAGTCATTTGTACTTGTGATAGCATGGGGCTATCTGCTGAATTGTCAGTTTATATGACAAAACGTAGAACTGTAGGATAAATCCTGTAGCAGTCATCTAGTCAAAGGTCAGGACTGAACTCTCAAAACCTGAAGGGAGAAGAAAAAAGGCTTTTAGGTTGATAAACCCACAAGGCATATAGTGATCAAGAATAAGAGTCACTGTATGATTTAAACAGTTCATTAAATGACACAGCATAGATACTAAGAGACCTAGAAAACTCGAGGAAATTGTCGGCTTATTTTCACAGCTTTGTCAAAGGTACTGCCTGGCTCTTCCCAATTAGATTGATGACTAATCCTTACTAGTTCTAAATAAAGGAAAGTTTCCCAAAATGAGATGACATAACACAAAGTCCAAACCAAAAACTTTAAGGAAAAAAAAAAAACCAAATAAAACCACAACCTACTATTCAGCATCAGTCTGAGGCTGTGGCTGCTATGACATTTCTCTTTGGCAGCTGTTAGGTAGCATCCATAATTTCTGTCCCATGGTTCAGCTTTTTGCAGGACTGTGTGAGACGCAATAGCAGTGAAGTGCTCTGGCTAAAATAACTGTAAAGAAAAGGAAGAAGGTTTCTTTCTCTAGATCATTTGTTGTCATGGTTTCTTGTGATGTCCAGCAAACAGCAGGACCAACACAGCAACAGGCATGGCACAAGAGCAGGGAAGCCACTCTTGTCAAAAAAATGCCCAAGCCAGCAGTGTTTCCCTGGCAATTGTCCCTGAAAGCACAGCCTCAGGGCATAATCACTAATGTGGCAGAGATCCAGCCCAGCAGAGAAAAAGTGAGTGAGCCTGCCAGGCTGTCTGGCTGCATTGGTTTGTTTGCAGATAGATAACTTTCAGAACAAAGACAGGAGAGGTGTAGGGATCCGGCAGGTGGGACCTGGGGATGGAGGACAGGGCAGGGAAGGCAAGAAGCTGTGGTGGTGGATCCAAGGAAGGGGAAGAAGGACTGTGATATTCAAAAGAAGCAAACTCTAGGATGAGGTCAGCTGTCTAGTCTGACCGCACCCTGAGGGGGAGGCATAGGGGTAGGTTTTCCCCATTTCCCCTGATGAAGCTGCCATAAGAAGTTCTGAAGGTCCCAAAGCTGTGTTTCACCCTCCCTGCAGGTGGGCTTTTGGGGTGCTTGGAGACCTAAGCTCCACATTGGTGAATCAGTGCAATGTTGCAAGTGAAGTAAAAGCTGTGATTTGCAGGGTGACTCCTAACCCAGTGATCCATCCATCCCTCCAGCAGTTATCATTGAGCTGAAGGAACAGGGAAGTACAGTCCAAAAATGGGGAGAATTCGCTTCCATGAGAGACACAGGTGAGAGCAGAGACTTTCTATACTGGATTCACCACAGAGGAAAGCACATAATGGAACTGCATCTTAAATCCATTTATCACTCCGTCAGTCAATGGGTCAGGTTGAATTAACCTCTGTACGTGGAGCTCAGCTAATGAGGGCTCCAAAATTCCTTGCTCTGACCCTCTGGTAAACTTAAACTGACAGACCTTTTGTTTTATTGTAAGGTGGGTTTTTTGTTGTAGGATTTTTGTGTACATGCTATCTCATAATCAATATTTGTACTTTGCTGAAAAAACAGAATAAATGCTACATGCTTTAGGGAATAAAGCAGTTTTAGCAGAATTGTTGAGTAAATCTGGAAATTCCAACTACTCAGCTTGTGCCTATGAATCCACAGCAATAAACTTGTCAAACTCCATGCATTCTCAGCAAGCTTGAAGACTTGTTCTTTAAATATGTATATATATAAACATGAGATCAGTGAATCAGTTGCCTATTCTGGCTGGAAGAGGCTTTTCTCCTCACAAAAGGCATTCAATATGGTGCAGTCTTTCTAGGACTTGTACACAAAGTACCATTTCACTGATGCTGTTGGGCATCATGACAAAACATGAAGTTAACCACTTGCATGAGTTCCTGCAGGCCCAACTCGTGTCAGGATCTTGTATCTCTATCAGCAGCAGACACTAAAATTGGAAGTTCCACTGTCTAAGGTTAAAATTGATTTCCAGATAGTAAAACATCAATGCCAGCTTAAAACTGCTTCCCATAAAGCTTCTCTATTGTGATGCTTCATTCTTTAAGGATGAAATAGGGTGTGAATAAAAGGGTTCCTAGCTTTGCATACTGCATTTGTCAGATTCACTTTTTGAATACTTTTAATGCAGACTTTCTTCCTGTAACAGTGGTTTTCCAAGCTTTCTTACATGCAACTGCATTTATGTACACTTGCAGGAATGTAGCTTCAAGTTTGGAAATTGCTATGAGGTAGATGCCACAAAAAGACACAGAGACTGGCTTTCCAAGCCACATAAAGCATGGCTGGCCTCAACTGTAAGATCAAAAATTACATGCATATAGTTCTTTTTATTTATTTAATTATTTTAAAAGCTTAGTACACCAACAGTCTTTTTTTATTCTTCAGAATGATATAGGAACTATTCATCCCATGTGTTATCTGATGTTTCCGGGAGTTCTCCTGAATATAGTTTTAATGTTTCAGATTTGCTACCCAGGGGTTGTGAAGCCTTGAAAAAGCAGATGAATCTCATTCAACTCTGCTAAATAGGAAGAGTCTGAGCACAAAGCAGCAGAGACTTTCTCTGGGCAGCTGATGGACATAGGCTATGGCATATTTATAGTCATTTAGATATGCCTTTAGGGGAGTTGTCATTAGATTATCTCATCTTCCTCTATGGACTGAGCTTGGCAGGTGGACTTCACCTCCCTTAATGAATGGACAAAATAATAATGTCTACAGTGCTGAAAGGGAGATTTAGGTTAGACATCAGAAAGGAAGCTTCTAATTGATTCGTTTCTGTGGAGAAATTTTGGGGTCGTTGCTGCTGGAAGCCTTCAGGAAGAGGCTAGAGGGACATGGGAATGACATTAGGAATGACACAGGCACAGCCGATCCTGCCATGAAGCACTCGTGAGGCTGCGCTCCCCAGGACTTGATTCTGTGTTTGTGTACCACAGGCATCACAGGGACTCACTCCCTTCCCTACTGCTTGTCCTCAGGTGGAGAGGGGATGGCAAGAAGAGGTGGGAGGTGCGGTCCCATGCTGGAACCTCTCTAGGACTTGACAAAGAGCATGTGGAAAACTGCCATGGTAATATGCACAGTCTATGTCCATTTTTTTCCATAACATTTGTCTTTTAAGGGGGGATTTGTTTTCTGATCCAATAACTGGCTGTCATGTACATTTACTAAAAATAATGCATTTGGCCTTGTAGACTGCCATTGCAGTCTCTAAGCATAAAAGGCTTTGTTCCAGGCCTTGAGACAAAGACCACTGAAGGAAAAAGAAAAGGCTACCATCTCAAGTACTGGTAAAACAATCAACTCACTCCAAAATCAAGGGTCAAAATCAACCTCACAGAATCAGAAACCATGCCAGATGAGATAGATGTGCTGCAGGATAAGAGACAAAGCTTTGTTCAAACAAGTTTCAATGCAATTTTTGATTAGGATGAAAATGCAGGCGCTTTCCTGGAGTAATTGGGGCTATTTATATATTTTTTTATTTAAAAAGTTACTACAATAATAGCATTCAAAAGAGACCTCCATTTAGCTCTGCAGGCAAAAAGAGGGGAATGGGGCAATAAGATGAACAGGTGTTAAAATGCCACTTTTTGTCAATAAAGCACCTTCAGAAGCTACTCTGCCAGACCGACTATTGGTGATTAAAAGGGGATCTGAGACACTATTATCTAGCCTTGTAATTTAGAGGCACAATGCATTACTGCAACTACAACAAAGAGATAATGACTCTGAAAGTCAGGAAGTTGGATGTTAGCAAATGACTCAAAATAGTTTACTACAAAAGCTTGACAGAGGAGGAGAAAATGTGAAGAATAAGTCGAGAAATCAGATAAACAATTAGTTAATACAGCTGTACCACATGGCTATTTCCTGCCACCTTCATTAAAGATACTCCTTAAAGTAAGTAAAAGTGGCAAAATCTGTCTTACTGTACTTTAAAAAATCCTTCTAAAGCTATGTTCTAATGCATTTGCTTTCCTACAGTCAAACTGAAATAAATTTGAGTACTGTGAAGCTACACAGTTCCAGTGAGAGGCTAACTGAATACGCTTCTTCATCACTTTGAAACAATAGTACATTACACTGCTACAAGTTAAGATCCAGTGAGATAACTCCAGAAGTAGTCAGCTGTTGAACACATCTGAAAGTGTTACAACATGAACTCTTACCAAAAAATTGTCCTCAGTCCAGCTTGCATTGCCCTACTATTTCACTTTTCTTTGCAAATTCAAATGATCACTAAAATAAATGTTACCTCACAGAAAGAAGTAAAGACGAAGACAGTCTTAGCATCGCAAACGTTAAGGTCATCCATGCCATTATTAACATGATGTTTTCTTTTTCTCTCTATTTTTATCAAAAATGAATGTTGACATGTCTCATGACTCTAAAATGCTCTCTCTTTTTCCTACTTCTCTGCTATAGCTGATAATTTGGCTAGAAATAGTACAAGATAATTAATATTTAATTAAATAAATGCCGGTCCAAGCTTAGAAATATTTTTATCCATCACTAAATGTAGAAAAATGTTTATGGATGTATCTTTTTAAAACTGCATTCATGCAGCTTGAAAATTTTGGTCTTCATTGTTTTTTAAACGAAAAGGGAATGATAGCATTTCTACATCAGGTTAACAAGTTATGCAGAGCAAATTGAGACATACTTTGGGTACCTAACTGGACAATAGCAGAAGCTGATTCAGGTCCAGAGTGCATTTCCTTTCTCTACAATGGATACAGCCTTAATCCATGAATAGTGCCTTTGATTTCAATACTAGCAGTGTCAGGTACTGCTTAGAATATATTCCTCGGCTGATACACTAAGGCTGCCATGTAAGTATCAAGCAAGGGAATAAATGGTAGCAAAGCACATCAAGGTCTTGACAACACACCAGAAACATGATATGGAAAGATGTTATTAAGCCAGTTAAGCATTGGAAGGTGATGCCAAGAGGTGTTGCACAGTCTCCATCCTTGGAGGTTTTTAAGACTCAACTGGAAAAAACCCTGGGCAACCCAATTTGATCTCAGAGCTGTCCCTGCTTTGGGCAGGAGGAGGCCCCTTCAAATGTGAACAATCCCGTTCTCTATGAGTCTGTGCTCACAAAATTAGAAATTATAGCAAAGATGAAGGTTAGAGAACTGAGGGAAGGTGGGCGGAGGCTGAGGGAGGGTTGAAAGAAAGCATTAGGGCTGCTATGTCCTACCCATTTCTGGTCATACTGGTTACAGCATCTCCTGGACGCCAAGCTGCCATGACCAAACTGGATGCTGCACTGCTTTCCCAGAGCAATGTGCACCAGTGTGTATGGTCCACAGCCTCCTCCCAGGAGGCAGTATTCCAGAAAAAGCATTTTGTGATCAGGAAAGCTATGCTGAATTAGATTAGCTGATGTTCTGTGAAGGGACTAGTGAAGGGAAGTAAGGGACAGCAAAGAAAATTCTGTAATTAAAAGAGTAAATTAAAATCACTGGGGCAAGTAAAGGAGATCCAAAATGTGGAAACCAAAGCAAAAGGAACATGGAAATCCATGATTCAATTAATAATGGATCTTTAAAGGGACAGAGGAGCTGTAATGCTTCAGGAATGCAAGGTAGATCAAAGGTGGTCAAAGCAAAGGAGGGGCTGAACACAGCAAGAGGAAGAGCCACTGTGTAATTCTCAGGCAGCAACCTCAGAGAATACAGGCAAGAAAAGAGAAGAAGCAAGTAACAGCTGCCAACATCTGCCTTAATTCATAGTCTAACAGCAACCAAGTCCCGCTAAGTGCCCTGAAACCTTCAAGACACTGAGAACTTGTAGTTGTCCATTATTATAGCTCACTACTAGCTATATTAAGTGCTCGGAAGACCTAAATTGGAAGCGAAGGGTTTCCTCCTAGATTCTCTCACTATGGTCAATACATATTTTTAAGAGATGTTCAAAATTATGAAGGCGATTATGTTCATGTTTCCAGCCTGTGTCATACAAAAACTCTGTCTCAAGAAAATTTATTTTTGCATCCTTTAAAGTCTGCAAGGGTTAGCGTTTTCTCAGCAGCCTGTTTACCAGGCTGGAAAGCTTTGAAAATTATAATTAAAGAGTTTCAAGGTTGACTACCACTTGACCTCACTGATTTCTGTGAATTCCTCATCAGAGAAAGGGTTGATCAGATTCTGTAAAGGCAGCAGAATCCAACCTCAGCACAAGGAGCTAACCTCTAGTTGTTTCATAATCCAACAGCAGAGGGGAAAAGCTGACAGTGAAAGAAATGTCTGAAGATTATAGTCCCACTCAAAGCTTTTAAAACACATGCTGAAAATTAAGCATGAGTGGGCTCTTTGACGTAAGCAGAATTGTTGATCTGCTGGAACTTAAATATGTATATATCATAGGAGCTGGATCGGGTCAGTATGGTTTCCCACTTTTCTGCAGAGGAGATCATTGATATGAAAAAATGTTTAAATCCTTCTCTGTCAAGGGGATGATTAAAGAGATGGTATAGCAAATCAAGTTCAAATATATCTGGGATATGGAGTAATCTCAGTGTTATTTTTAAAGTATTTTGAGAGATACTTCTTAAGAAAGCATTTCCTTTGTGATCATCAGGATGCACAGCTGTTAGTGACCTGACTATTTTATAGAACGAAAGAACCAAGCTGTTATCTTCAAGATGCTCACAAGCTGAGATATCTGCCTGAGCAGCTTACACTGAAATGTGTCAAAAATAAAAATAAACATCTTGAAACATCCAAAAGAAATAGCAAGATAAATCATTTCAGTCAGTTGGGACCTACCATAGGAAGAAATATTCTGTAGTATTAAAGCATACCAAGCAATGTTTTATTGGCCCATTAATGCACATAATGTGAGCATTGCAAAGCACAGAGACGATACAGAGGTGAATGAATTTCAGTGATGGGTGAAATGGTCCCTCTATATGTAATCTCTGCAGCCTTCTGGGATATTTCTGTGTGAAAGCAGGAGATAAATATCACTAACTTTTGTTGCCTTTGCTTTCAGGAGGATGCAGTGATGTCAACTTCTCTGAGCCATGTGAAGTCATCTTCACACATGTTTTGATGCATTGTTTCCAATGTGTAGGGCAACAGTTGCCTAAGAAATTTCTGTAATGGAATAAAAAAAAAAAAAAAAAGTGCTGTGCTAAAACACAAACATATATATTAAAAAATGGAAATATTGGGTAAAGTTAGCTTTGTCACTCTGCTTATGAGTTAAGAAGTTTTCAATACTTGTTGTTGAAATACACACAGAAACATATTTGATAGCAGCTGATCACAAGCATACCTTGTTTATTTTTATCTCCCAGTCACAGATATTTAGACAGTCTATGGATCTCTCTAAGGGTCTGCAAATGCTAAGAAAAGTGGACATATTATTGGTACTCTTAAATTCATTCTACTAAGGTCAATGCCTTCACTGCGAACTTCTAGAAATCAAAAAAGGTGCAAAACACAATGTAACACAATGTAACACGAGTGTGTTCTTCATTAATCCACCCCAAACATGTTAGCATGAATGATTATCCAATATCCAGGGTCTTGCTGACTAGTTTCTCTTAGAAAAAGAAACTCATGATGTAGTCAAGTATTGCTTGCATGCAATCGTTCTTGTTAGGGACCGTACACAAATTTTTGTTTCTCTCAACACAATAAAAATAAATAAGAGGCAATTCCTTTTTCCAGCACTACAAGCTGGCTCAGTTTTCTGGTTCCCTCTCAGTATCATCATACCAGTGCATCTCGAATTTTCTCCTTGTTTTCCTGGATTTTTCCTGCTAGTGGTTGCTTGCTTGTTTGTTTCTTCCCGACAGACAAAACTCAAAAGCATAGCTGCTGCATTGCAGCCCCAGCCCCAGAAACCCATGGATCCTGTGGCTCAGCTTCTGTTCATCCTGCTTTAAAGCTCCAGATAATGTTCCTGCCGTTTCACCTATCCTGCTCTGTACGAGGCTAAAATGCTTTTTATGGTGGTTAGCACACCCATTAACCTCTCAGATATTCAAGGTCTTTCTTTGCCTATCAGCAGCTATGCCTGCTGGTAGCCATCAGCCTTCCTTAGCCTGACAGGTTCATATGGAAACTGCAATTTTCAGAGGGCTGATGACCAGGAATTTCTGACAGTGAGCTATACACAAAACTACCCTGTGCCAGAAACCACAGTATCGTCAGGGTTGGAAGGGACCTCTGGAGATCATCTAGTCCAACCCCCCTGCCACAGCAGGGACACCTACAGCAGGTTGCACAGGACGGCGTCCAGGCGGGTTTTGAATGTCTGCAGTGTGGGAGACTCCACAACCTCTCTGGGCAGCCTGTTCCAGTGCTCTGCCACCCTCAGAGTAAAGAAGTTCCTCCTCATGTTGAGATGGAACTTCCTGTGCTCAAGTTTGTGCCCGTTACCTCTAGTCCTATCACTGGGCACCACTGAAAAAAGACTGTTCTCATCTACATGGCACCCTCCCCTTAAGTATTTATAAGTATTGATAAGATCCCCCCTCAGGCTTCTTTTTTCTAGACTAAAAAGCCCCAAGTCCCTGAGCCTTTCCTCATAAGAAAGATGCTCCAATCCCCTAATCATCTTAGTAGCCCTCTGCTGGACCCTCTCCAGCAGTTCCCTGTCCTTCTTGAACCGGGGAGCCCAGAACTGGACACAATACTCCAGATGCGGATGATGTGGGAGACAGTGTTGAAAGCCTTACTGAAGTCAAGGTAGACAACATCCACTGCCCTCCCCTCATCCACCCATCCAGTCACACTATCATAGAAGGCTATCAGATTAGTCAGACATGACTTCCCCTTGGTGAATTCATGTTGACTACTTCTGATAACTTTCTTCTCCTCCAGATGCTTGGAGATGACGCCCAGAACAAGCTGTTCCATCATCTTTCCAGGGATGGTGGTGAGGCTGACCGGCCTGTAGTTTTCCAGGTCATCCTTCTTGCCCTTTTTGAACACTGGAGTGACATTGGCTTTCCTCCAGTCCTCAGGCACCTCCCCTGTTCTCCAGGACCTTTCAAATATGATGGAGAGTGGCCCAGCAATGACTTCTGCTAGCTCCCTCAGCACTCGCAGGTGCATCCCATCAGACCCCATGGACTTGTGGGTATCCAGTGTACTTAGTTGTTCTTTAACTTGTTCCTCTTCAACCAAGGGAAAGTTTTCCTTTCTCCAGACTTTCTCTGTTACTTGCAAAGTCTGGGACTCCTGAGAGCTGGCCCGAGCAGTGAAGACAGAAGCAAAGAAGGCATTCAGCAACTCCGCCTTCTCTGCATCATCCGTCACCACAGCACCCATCTCATTCAAGAGCGGGCCCACATTTTCCCTGGTTTTCCTTTTGTCTCTTATATACTTAAAGAAAACCTTCCTATTGGTCTTGACATCCCTCACCAGGTTCAATTCCAAAGCTGCCTTGGCTTTTCTTGTTTCTTCCCTGCATACCCTGACAGCATTCCTATACTCATCCCAAGTCATCAGCCCCCTTTTCCACAACTTGTAAACTCCCTTCTTCCACCTGAGCTTTTTCTGAAGATCCCTGCTCAGCCATGCAGGTCTCCTTCCCTTGCCCGATTTCTTGCTCTTTGGGATGCACCGATCCTGAGCTTGGAGGAGGTGGTGCTTGAATATCAGCCAGCTCTCTTGAGCCCCCTTACCCTCTAGAGCCCTCTCCCAATTGATTTCTCCCATCAATTTCTTGAAGAGATCAAAGTTAGTCCTCCTGAAGTCTAATGTTTCAACCCTACTTGTCATTTTGTGCATAATGCACTAAATGCTGAACTCTATCTTCTCATGATTGCTACAGCCAAGTCTGCCCCCAACCTTAACATCCTCCACCAGTCCCTCTTTGTTTGTTAGTACTAGGTCCAGTAGTACACCCCTTCTTGTGGGCTCTTCCACCACCTGAGTTAAGAAGTTATCATCAACACACTGGAGGAACCTCCTGGACTGTACATTCCTTGCAGTGTAGCCTTCCCGACAGATATCAGGGAAGTTGAAGTCCCCCATGAGAACCAAGGCCTGAGATTGTGAGGTGGTTCTCACCTGTCTGTAGAAGGCCTCATCAACTTCCCCATCCTGATCAGGTGGCCTGTAATAAACACCCACAACTGTATCTCTCATGTTACCCTGCCCTTTAATCCTTACCCCCAAGCTCTCAACTTGCTCATCATCAGCCCCCAGGGAGAGCTCAATACATTCCAGTTGCTCTTTCACATAAAGAGCAACTCCCCCACCTTGCCTTGCCGGCCTGTCTTTCCTAAAGAGAACATAGCCCTCCATGACAGCATTCCAGTCATGTGAGCTATCCCACCATGTCTCAGTAATTGCAATGAGATCATGGCCCTGTGACTGCACGCAGATCTCTAACTCCTCTTGCTTGTTCCCCATGCTGCATGCATTGGTGTATAGGCATTTCAGAGAGGCCAATGAGTGTGTAGCCCTAGAGAGGTGGTGGGGCTTCCGATTCTTAAAAATACTAACATCCTGCCCCACAAGTGCTGAGCTGCTACACTCAGGTGCCTCTCTGGTGATCCCAGTTACATCCCCATCCCCCTTCCAATCTAGTTTAAAGCTTTCTCGATAAGCCCCGCTAACTCTAGTCCTAGAACCCTCTTTCCCCTGTGAGATAGGCTTTTCCCATCTGCTACCAGCAGGCCTGTGTTCTATAAATCAGACCATGATCAAAGAACCCAAAACCTTGCTGGTAGCACCAGGTTCAGAGCCAGTCATTGACCTGCTGGCCTTTCCTGTTTACCCCCTTATCATTCCCTGCAGCTGGAGGGATAGAGGAGAACACGACTTGTGCTCCCAGTCCCTTAACCAGTTGTCCCAAGGCCCTGAAATCTTTATTGCCCTCAGCGTTCTTCTCACTACGTCGTCACTTCCTACCTGAAAAACTAAAAGGGCATAATAGTCGGATTGTCGTACCAGGGAAGGAAGCTTCCTCTTAACATCATCAACCTGGGCCCCAGGGAGGCAGCGAACCTCCCTATATAGCGGGTCTGGTCTACAAATCGGGCTCTCCATGCCCTTCAGAACTGAGTCCCCTATTACAACGACCCATCTTTTGGGTTTTGCTGAGGCAGTTTTAAGTCGGGGGGTGGTCCGATGAGGCCTCGATGATGCCTCCAAACTGGGAGGACTATCATCCTCACTGTTGTTCGGTTCCTCTTGCAGAGCACTGTATTTGTTCTGCAATGGGACCTCAGAAGGTGTAGTAGCTGACAGGCAGATGTGCCTGCGGCGCCTGTTCTGTCGGGCGGGAACATCTTGCCATTATCCCCTTTCCTCTAAGCTACCCTGTTCAGCTGATCGGGGAGAGGAGTGGGAGTTCTCTATAGCAGTGGCTCTATCTGCCTGTTGGGTTTCTGTAATGGTTGACAGGGTACGACTCCACGCATCAATCTCCCTCTCGCATTCCTTGATGTCCCTCAACCTACTTACCTCCTCCTTGAGTTCCATCACTAAGCGTAGGAGCTCCTCAACCTGGGCACACCTGCCACAGGCATGCTTACCATTACCTTCTGACACTGGTGTGAGAGTAGGGCACACCCTGCAGCCCGATGCCTGGGTGGCAACATGCTCACACAACAGCTCTGGCTGCGAAGCAGCATCAGAGCTGGAGCATGCACGGTTCTTTGGGGCCACAGTCTTCTGCCGGGTGGTTACCATGATTCCCTGACCAAGTTGGTAGGGCAGCAGCACCCTTCCATGCGACCTGTCACGCCCTGTTAGCCTGGTTACTATGCCCACTCAGGGAGGGGGGTAGGTCTGCCCTCCTGTGGTGCTCCCAGATGACACCCCAGGTGCCGCCCACCAGCTGCCCACTTGCTCAGTGCCCAGCGAGATTCACTGCGCTCCTTCACAGCTCTTTTTGAACTGCCGCGCGTGCTGCGGGCTCCGCCCCTGCCGCCTCAGCAGCCCTCCCTCAAGCTGCCGGTTCCGGCAGCAGTACGAGGACGAGCTGGTCGCTTTCTCCAGCTTCGAAAGCCCCCAAAAAGAGCCATTTGCCGGCCCTTTTCGCCTCCGATCCCTTTTTTTCCACCTCCAATCCCTTTCCCCAGTGCGGATGTACCTGCAACTGGAGCTGGTCTCCTCAGCGAGTAAATCCTACAGTAGTTTCAGAAGCGCTGAAAACTTTCCAAAAATATTCATTCAGTGTTGTGTTAAAGCTTCAAGACCGGCAACTGATAGCCTAAAGTGAAGACGATGACTTGGTTTTGACCTGTTCTGTTTCTTGGATGATGTGAAAGTTTCTCAAAGAGGGAAATTTGCAGTCTTCACCACCATCATGTCAGGAAGACTTAGCAGCAGCAGCTTTTGTAGAAAGGCTTTGTGGGGCAGGGTTGCTTTACATTAGAAGCCCTCACCCTCCTCAGCACTTGTTATTTTTTTTCTGTTAGTCCAAATTAAGTAGAGACAATCTAAAGGTTTCTTACTGAGGAGACCTCTTTCTGCATTCACAGCTGGAAAAAGACAGACTGGCTAGTCTGGCTCCGCATGTGTCTCTCACTGGATCTGGGCCAGAAGCAAAGAAAAAAATGAAAGGGGAAAAGTCACATGAAACTAATGGGTTTGGCTAAGAGGGGCCTGCTCACACGTCTCTAACAGAGCTGGTATTGCTGGGTTCCACATTCGACAGTTACCACTAAAAGTCGGCATGACACTTTTCCTCCTAATTTTTTAGATGTGCAAAACATAATGTATAGAAAAATTAGAAAAAATACAAAAATCATGGAGACATAAAACACAGCCAGAGGAGAAAGCCGAGCTACATTTTTGTTACTGCACCTGCCAGCTCAGTCACCTTCCTACCCATTTTTTTTTTCAGCTGCTGAAGTTGGGAGGCTAAAGTAGAACTTTTGATGTTCAGAAGCACAGGACTGAATGCCAGGCAGCAAAGTGATATTTCTTTTTTTTGGGGGGGGGGGCGGAAATCACAGTAAATCAACATAAAAGTAACATGCATTTATCTGATACTTTTCCTGGGGGCATTTCTGAGAAGAAGAAACATTCAGAAACTGCAAACAACACAGCAGTGGTTGGGAGAAACCAAGAAAGCTGATCTGAAAATCTGAAGAAAACTTCTGTTTCAGATCCTTTATCTGTTTAATATCCTGAGACTGCCTTCTTGCTGTACAGTAGCCAAAGGATCAAGTAATTTGTTAAGACTACAATGAGGAAGGCAGAACTCAGAAATCTGCTTCAGATCTGGAAGTTCAGTATGTGTTAGACCAAGGTTGTGCCTTTGCCCTGGCACATACAACTCCAGCTGCCAAATAGAAATCTGCTTTCTGATTCTTTCACCCCCTCCCTGAACAGCCACGTGTTCTCACCAATAATCCATCTAGACTCAGAACAGAAAGCCAGAGTATTTTATACCTCTCAGCAAACCTTGCCCAGATGTATGGACTCAAAGCCACTTCTGGGAGGGTGGTCAGCGCTTTCCTTCCCATCGCGGCACAGCACTGATGTCCTTCTCAGCCACCCCAATTCCAGAAGGCCAGGCCAGCATGGAGAAAATCCAGCTGGCCAGAAAATTCCTGTTATTTTTTCAGTAACACAAATAGTAATAAGAGAAGAAGAGGTCACTAATAGATAGCACTGTTGATCTTCTCCAAAGATCAGTAATCTTATTTTACCAACTTTCTAGATAAGAAAACTAAGGCAGGTGGAAGCAACATGTTTGGGGCCATCTGACAGGAAACATTTGCTGAATAGTGTTGCTGAGGAGCTTGCAGAGTGTGGCAGTCTGACTTACCCGGATCACTTCAGACAAAAAGTGTTAGGTGTGGAGCCTATTCACACAGAGGACTAAACCACCCATACCAATGTGGAATATCATGGGGAAAACTTTATTGCCCAGAGGAAGCAAATGAACTGGGTAGATCTGTCTGTACAGTTATGCCACCAAAATGGAGAGGTCATCGGGGACCCACATGAACTGCAGAGAAACAGAGGGCATTGGGTTCTTGAGAATAACCTTCCTTAAACATCAACCTATTTATTTTCTGATCAGTTGTCTATGGAGGCCAAGTAAGAGAAAACTTAGCTTTATCCGTTACAGATAGAAGCAGATTGTTCAGAAAATAGTCATCTTTATTAGTAAGACATGTGGAAGTGTAATAGCCCATCCCATCCAGAACACATTGTTAAATTTAGAAACTTGCAAATTTAGAAACAGCCAAAGCTATTGCTGCCACTGATGTAAGACATCACTTGATTTCATTCAGGGGAAAAGAGAGAGGGAGAAAGAGAACGTAAAGGCTGCAGAATGTAATCTGTAGTCAGGTAGTTCAAAGATAGTTATTTCTTGCTGGAAAGGCAAATGATAATTTAATTTGACATCCAAGCCAGAGTAAGCTTTGTAATAAGATAAACTGGAGTTTGATTACTTGCTGCTCACCATAATTTGGTTTGGAATTTTAGAAGGCAAATGTCCTCATTTACTATTTTGTTAGTGTCTTGCAGTTTCACCATAACTGCTGATGCTAGGGTTGCATAGATTAATTTGTTAAATAATTATTGCCTTGCTTTTTTCAAATAAGTGTGTTATACACAGACTTGGGTGATGTAGAAATATATACTATATGAAACTACCCTGCTAAGCTTTAACTCAAAGTAACCACTCTGAATCCAAATAACGAAGAAAGATTTTGAGACAAGCCAGCATAAAACATGTGGCCCAGGAAAGCGTGCTGAGGAACATAAGAAATTTGGTATAAACACATTTTTCAGCATTCATAGAGAGCCAAGATATCCAGCTTATCACAAAGATCAAATGTTTTCTGAGATTTGTGCAAAAAACAAAACAAGAAACAAGTGACATTTTATGTAATGCCAGGTTTTTTTACTAGGAGGTTGGAGCTCTTTGGAACAGATTCCCTTCATGTACTTCAGATAACATTTTGACTGCTGTATGAGAACAGCGAATGCATCGTGTTTGCTGAAGAACAGTAGGTTTTAGATTTCTGAAGGTTTTTTGGTTTTCTTGCATTGCACAACACAAAGAAGGGAGATCTAAAAATTTGCCACCTCGTTTTTCTGTTGTTTGTGTCATAGCACTGTTGCACTTCAGTTTCAGAGACTTTGAAATCTTTAAAGACTACGGAGCTGGAGCCTGCCACATAGAAAAGGCACGAGCTTTCCCTCACCTTAGAGGTGGCAGCTGCCAGGGAAAGGCTAATAGCTTTTTGCAAGCAGAGGAAAACCTCTGATGTTTTCTCATCTAAGAAACTGGAACTGAAGCTACCCATAAAAAAGTAAGCATAAGATTGTTGGGATGTTTGTGGGTTTGTTTTTTTTTCTTTGCCCTGGATTTGTGGAAGAAAAGCCCACAGTTTGCTGGGCTTTGACTTTCCATTGGTTACACATTTTGCTGAGGAGGAAGCTCTCCCCCCACCCAGTGTCTGCCCTTCCTTATTCCACCTATGACTGTGTCAAGCAGGAGGGAAGGTGTGCCTGTGCTTCAGCCCTACAAATCACAGTGCAGGTTAAACTGCCAATTTGTGTGATTTTCCAGGATAATGCACTGAGAGTGACGAGGTGGGCACAGGCTCTGCCTGCGGACCCTCACTGCATGGCTATTCCTTGCACCAGGGGGAAGTAACTTCTTAAACCGCACTGAGCATTGGCTCAGTGAGTGCAAGTTAAGAGTCTGTAGCTGCTCTCTTCTTTTCTTTTAAATAAACCAGCATATTTATTCTATGCAAATTAAGATCTAAGTCCATTAAAATCTAATCATGGGAACGCTGGAACTGGTCTCCAGCAGAGTGCTGCCACTTCTTGCATTTGCTGGTACAAAGCAGGAAAAGCTGGACAGAAGTGTGTGGCACATCTCACTCATGTCATTCATCTGCTTTCTTCACCCTTGCGTGCTTTCAGTCAAGTCGTGTAAGAAAATTTTTACTGCTTTTACATTATGCTACACCCATCTTTCTTCTTTGGCAGACTATTTTGACAGTAGAAATCCACTGAGCCTAGTTCATGTTCCTCTGATTCAGGCTTCGGGTGAAGTCTTATCCAGTCTCATCTGAAGTTCAACCCACTTTGTCCTACAGCTTTCTGAGGAGGAAAGCTTCCTGTTAGTTTGCCAGCATGAATAATTGCAAAACAATATATCTAGCTATATGAACTAAAAATTTAAGTAGAAAGATTCTTCTAGTTTTTATTCTGTAGTTGCAATAATAGTGATGCCATACTGCTATTACTGCACATCTCTATATTTTAATATCTCAAGGCCTTTCTCTAGGGTGTGTTATAAAACCACCCAAAGATATTACAGGAATAGTTGTCTACCGCTGATTCTTAATTACTAAGGGTAAACACTTCTCTTCAGGAAAGGACTTTAAACCAAAACATTTTTATTTCCTCCAGGCGTCTCACTACACCTAAGAGTCATTCACAGTCTGGGAATGTTCTTTTTTTGGAAACAAAATTTAACACCATCTTTGGGCTACATACCTGAAGAATTTTCCTCTTCTACTAAAAAGCACCTGTGCTTCCCTTCCTTAATTTAACTTGCTCTCTCCAGCTGAGACTGCTCCTCATGTTTAGCCATCCAGCAACGGGAACTGATTCTGGTAAGGACAGTTTCTTCTTTGGTTTATTTTTGTTTCATTTTGGTTCTGTCAGGCTTGCGAGCAGTCTATGGGTAAAAAAAGTGCTTTCTGTAATTTGTCAAGAGTCAGGGGATGTAATCTTGGCAGCAACTGGACATCTTCATCTCTTGTATTAAAAGGCAAAAGTGTCTTTTATATAAATAGCATTAAAAAAAGGGACAATCATTTAATTTTTACTACATGAATGTTTATTTCTCTCTGAGATGCAAAATACATCTCTAGAAAACCAAATTCAAGTTCCAGGTTTTACAGACCATCTGGCCATTGTTTGAGAGCCTCAGTATCTATAAAGGGTGTGTTTCCTGTGCATATTGATGTTTACGTATTCAAAATGATACTTAAACTGACTCTATGAAAAACTTGAAGAGGGTTTACGGCTTTCAGCTTTGTAAATGCTTCTTTGAGTTATAAGTGTATGCTTTTCCCTGATTACTTAAATCCTTGAACATGGAAAGCAGTAATAGCACTGCAGTAGACTGTGTAAAATAGTAAAATAACAGGAAAGGCTGAGACAATCTGTCCAGTCTGGAAAGAAAAGTTATTCTAAACAGTGTTGATCATTTCAATTTTCCCTTTTTTGGTAACCTTCTATGCATTTACTGCAACTCTTATGGGAACTGCTGCAGACTCAGGTGTGCAAGTACCATTTACAGGAAGTCATGCAGGGTTTCTTAATTTCCCCCCCTCCCCCCCAAAAAAAACCTACAATAGGAACCATGCTGTGTACTTGCTCCTCATGGTAAACAAGTGTATTGCTTTTGAGTCTAGAGATAAGCTGAGGAATGTCTCATATCCCACAATACATCAAATCCATTCATTTCTTTTATCATTTTGTTTATTCTGTGTTGCGTCTGCTTTCTCCCCTACCTTTCGATACTTTGTCCTTACCTGGTTTCATGAGCTCACTTACATCAATAATCACCAACACTCACTTCTCCCACTGCAGCAATACTTTGTGCTTTTGCTATCCAGAGTTATTTTTTATTCCTTTACTGCTCTTACAAATTCACTTCCTATTTAGTTTTGCAGTTCATGCACCATCTTTTCCATTGCTTTCAGAAGTTTTCATTCCCTTATCAACTTCTACTGATACCCTATTTTTTCTTTTCTCACTTCATCGCTAGACTTGTTGGGTTCTGGTTCTATTTCTTTTTTTTTTTTTTTTTTTTAATTCTCTTACTACTTGTTATGGTTCCTTGTCCACGTACTCTGGCTTTCTGCCCATCTTTGCACTAAAGCTCTGCTTTCTGCAGCTCTGCTTTGGTTAAATTTCACATCCCCTGTCTGCCTACTTCATCTGCATTTTACTGAACCTTCATCTCTGAGTTTCATTTAGCCATATTTTCTGCATTTGGTGCATCGAATTTGGTGCACTTTGAATTAATAGAAACTGTGTAAGGGTTTGGGGGCTTTTTTTGTTTTTGTTGTTGTGGGGTATTTTGTGCGTGTGTGGTTTGGGAGGTTTTTTGAGTTTTGGTTGTTTGGTTTTTTTCTTTTCTTCACTAGACAGGGGGAGTCAGGACAGGAAACGAGAGTCATCTTGAGGGGAAACAGACAGAGCCTCCTCAAACCATGGAGCTTGCCTGAGCCGCAGATGTAGGTTTATCTGAGATGCAGAACTACCTGCTGTTTGTTTTTCCTACTCTGCTCAAGGAACCTACACTCTGTGCTTATTTTCTGCAAATAAACAAGATTACACCAAATGATATACCTGACTTCTATAATCTATTTTTCATCTTAACAGGAATAACTTTGTCAGGCTGTATTGGCTAACTACTTCAGAAAAGTGGGTAATAGCATGAATTTGTAGTGCAAATTTAAAGGAAGTGTCAAAGATGATTTGAAAGATAGAGTGCAGTAGCTGATGCCTGTAAATCAGTGCTCTACATTCATGTGGCTGTAAAAATTAACCTGTCTCCAGTTAAATATTTAATAGTTCTCAACAATATAGTATTTATTAAAAAAAATAATTGTCTAGAGGTCTTCGTGAGATCTGGCTTCCTATCCTGAAGAAATTGTAAATGGGGAGAAGAATGCTGTTCACATATAACAAAAAGGGCAATTTCTAAACTAGCATATGAAAAAATTGTTCACAGGGCTTTGAACCAAAGTGGTTTAAAGTTGCCTAAAAGTACTGTCATTGTACATTTGCCTTGTATCCTTCACATATTTAACGAATTAATACATCATCATGAAGAATTTTACAAGGAAAATAGTTAAATGCAAACTCATTAGTATTGTGCAAGTTGATTTGCATTTAGCAAGCAAAATCATGTTCTTGTAGGACCCAAGTTACTCTAGCTCATCCTTAAGCAGTAAGCATGGTACAGTCTGAATAACAGTGACCAATCTGACTTTAGAAGGTGCTAATGTCTTCTGTTGACATCGGTCAGGTGATGCATGTGATTACTGTTCTGTCACAACAAGTACTGGCTGAAAATTAGAATATTTGTTCAGAAGTTCAAACATTTTGAACAAAAAAAAAAACCCACAACAGTTTAATTAAGTTTTGCATTTCAATGAATCAAAAAAGTTTTGTTCTTTTCAGAAATGCTGTATTTTTTTACAAGGTATTGTGAATAGTCAGATACCTAAAACTAAATGGCTCAACTCTATCAAAATGTTAGTTTCATCTTTCTAAAACATAATTTCATCACAAAATGATGCATTCTCATACAATGATAATGATCTCCAAAGCAACTGTATTTTCCAGTAAAAAAAAATGTTGTGGCAGTCTGATAATTTAAAGTCTCCTATAAATAATCCATTTAGTTGCAGACACTCCCATAGAGACCTCTCCCTTCCACTCCATTTCAGTCTGGTCCCTTTGAATTGTGAATAATTGCCAATTATGTCAAGTAATTATTTACCCATTCCCATTAGCAACAAATGGTGGTCCTTGCAATTTCTCTACACAAGTGAGTTGTCCAGCTCCACTCTCACTGTTTTTTAATATCTGCAGCTATGAATGCAGATAGGCAAAAATGCTAGCTTTGTGATTTATTACGGGGGCAAGTGAGGACCTATGAAAGGGAAATATTGACTGCAAAGGCAACAGGACCTTTCAGATCATTAGTATTAAATGGCAACTTTGTCTGAGTGAGGACAAAAAAAAGGGAACAAATGTTTTGGGAACTGGTCTTTTATTATAAGCAGTAATAACAGAACTATTAAGACAAGTAGATAATCTTTTCCCCTGCTTACTATTCTTTGTTGGGTTTTTAAAAAAAAATACAATAAAAAGTTATGCACAACCTTAAACCTCGTTTCATTTTAAGCATGGAAATAATTCCTTTTCTTTAAAACCCCAGATTTTCTATGTTTTTGCAATACTGTGCTAGACATTTCTGCTGGAAGCAATTAGCAACAACTGAAGAAGTGGCTTCATTCTGACAAGAAATGAATGAATAGCCATCTCACATCTCATTAAAAATCTAATCTGAAAAGCCACCATTGAAAGTATTTTGCAGTATTTCGTCAGCTACCTCTTCTTGTTTTGTTGTACCCTTATGCTCTGGTCAGGAAAACTCCGGTGACCCAACCTCAGGACACTAAAAATCCACCCTTGAAGTTTGTTCTTTCTTTTGTAGGAGATGTTAAGAGCTCATCATATCCCTGTGTTACTTGCTCTGTGACATGTGAGTGGAGCACCTCAGCTTTCTGCCCCATGGCCTGTGAAGCTCAGTGGCTTTTTAGGATCTCAGTTTGAATATAGCACATTAAGCAAGATTACGGAATCGGTCATAGCTGTGCTGGTTACAGTTTCTAATATTTGGACTAATAAAAGCCATTTCATAACAGTAAGCAAAACCCATAAGTGGCTGATAAATGCCTCACAGGTGTCTTGTGTCTCTGACTGCATATATGAAGACCAAACATCTTCAGATATTGGAAATTTTGCTCTTAATGCTTGTTTATTTTCAAGTTTTTTCCCTTTTTGGAGTCACTTTCCATTGGGGCCAGCTCACATATTTTCATAGCTTGTGAAAAGTATAAGGTCATACTAATTTTAGCCTACTATTAAGAGCTACAAATTTAATTTCACAAATTTAGAGCTTTCCATATAGCTGTATTAGGGACATAATGGGTTGAAACCTGTTCATTTCTACATAGCAAACAATTATGGGTTAATAACAGACTAATCTGACGCTGAACAACTTCCTTGAAAACAGAATATCCTAAGACTCACTGCTGTGCCTGTAAGTGTCAGGTGAAGGTTATTTTTAGATTTGTGAAAATTTTTCCCCTACAGAAGTGGATTTAATCAGTCAGGGCTGATTAAGCAGCTGTTTACTGTAAGAATAAAACACGGAACAGAAATATTGTTCACGTCAAGAAGAATGGGATGCTCCTTTTGCTTTTTATATCATGGGATGAGTTGTAAAGACCCCCAAAAAATAGTCTGTGCTCACAAATACAAAACACTCCAATGAAGTCATTTTACTGTTGAAAGTGCTTTTTGTTGTTGTTTTCTTTTGTTTACTCCCTCCAGAATTTCTACTTGACTGAAAATTCAGAGTTGAGTGTTTATGCTGTGGAGGAATGAAAGGTGGTTTTGAGATGCTCTTGCAGACCAAGAGCATCAGCCAGCTCCACGTGTTGTTCTGTGGTACCGGCTGTTGTCCTTAGCGGTGTTGCTGAAACAACCCCTTCATCCTTGAACAGCTCTACTGAGTCCTACTCACCCTCCATTTTAGGGCACCAGTGTCCTCTTGTCTGCTGGGGACTTTATTATCCAGATTTACCTTCCTACTCCTCATAATCACGTGCAGGTTTGTCAGATACTGATGACAGCGCATGCCTCACTGCAAGGAAGAGACACCACAGATCCTTGCCTTCTTGCTTTGTAGGTTCCCTGGGGATGATGACAATGTGGAGACACAGAGTGAGGGATGTCTAATGCCAAATATCTGGGTGAGGAGAGACAGTAAATTTTGTGGTTCCTGCACAGATAAGGTAGGTGTGCTTCTGTTTTGTTACAAAATTTATGTTAGCTGTAGCACGGACTTAGTCTAAAAGTTGATTTTCTAAGCACAAGGTAGATCTTAGTATTTTTTTAATATTTCTTGACTATTGTGTATTGCCATCTTTTTGCAAAAAAAAAAATCAAATACAAAATTTTCAATGCTTCTTGACCATTTGTTCTGAGTCATTGAGCAAATTATTAATTCTTTTTCTTATGCTGCAGCTTGAGATTCTAGCATATTCCATGGCCTATTTCTTGGGTTAAATATATGACCTTAAGTGGTGAGAAAATGATACATCTCTCAGGAAATCTCAAGATTTGTTGTACACTTATCCAGAATCAGAACAATTTTTCTTCCTTACTGATGACAACTCTCATCAATCTTTTGCAGATAGACAAATGAAAATATAAGTTGTGATCCATGCATAATATTATAGCCACAGGTTACTAGCAAAAAAAAAGTTTAAGTTTAGCTAACAGAAAATTTGGGCCTCCTTCACTAATAGAAGCTTTCTCTCTGCTGCATCTGTGATGCTGGCAAGCCCAAAAGCTAAGATCTAGCCTTTGGGTTTGTTTCTCTTGCTGCTTTTGAAAGGAGAGTGCCAAAGAATATCTATATGCCCTTGTGGTGACAAATACTCTCAAAAAACAACAAGAAATTTGTACAGAAACAGCAGCACCGGGTTCAACCAGCTTCATGCAGTATTACAAGTCCCCTTCTTCCTGCTCAGAAGTTGCAGGCAGGCTTGAGCCTCTCTTCCTATATGTCCCCTCTTATACGTCTTAATATTAAATATAATCTTTGACATGCTTATCAAAACCACCAATGGCTACCATGCCATCATCAAGGTTTGCATTTCCTAGCAGACACTCTGAATTGAAGGATTTTCAGCACATCTGAAAATTCACCATTTCTTTTGCAAAAGGTGTTAGGGTTTCACTCTTCCATCTTTCTCTTTCTCTGTGTCTCTCTCACTGTTATTCCCCTCCCTCTTTTCCACCTACCCTCCAGCTACAGCTGCCGTGTTCTGGGGCCTGTTTACATTTTGTAATAATTATTGCAGAACCTCTGTGCTCCCTAGTCTCTGATTCTGCAGACAAAGTTTTCTCTGTCTTGTTATTTATTTGCCCAGTCATCTGAAATCCTGAGTAAAAGATGTGGAATAATGCTCCATTCAGAAAGAAACTGTTCATGCTCCTGCTTTGCACACTGTTACCAAAATATCATCTATTTTAATAACAACACAAGTAATTCCAGTAGATATTCCTGTAGCTAAAATGCCTGCAGTAATAGACCTAATATACTATTTATTGCCCTTTAACTTAGTAGTTGTACTTGAATGACAATAGTCCCACTGCGAAGCAATTGGTATAAGTTGGCCTACTGTGCTATTATGCTTTAATGTCCCTTACCACACACTTTTATACTGCAGCAAACATTTTCATTGTGATACAAAATGTAGGTGATATCAGATTTCCCTCTGCTTTGTAGTTTAAAACAACAACAACAAAAAAAAACCAGCTAGATTTGGGGTTAAAAAATATATCTATAATATATAAATTTTTATATATATATATGTTTATAGATGTGTGAAATGAGCCGGATTCCATTCCCTCTACTGAAGTCAATGAAGCCAGTTTGGTTAAGTGACAGAATCAAGCTGTGTATGACAGTGTGGGTATGTGTATTTGCTGTCTGTGAACTGCAAAATATCCTAGCAAGACTAATATAAAATACAATGAACTATGATATAATTTGGAACAATGCTTTCCTTGGTGAAGGAAACAAGCAATTATATGATCAAAATAGCTGGAATCAAGCTTATTGCACAGATAAGTAGCTTATATTTTCCAAAAATATGATTAATCATTTATGTGCTATATAGTGTAACTGTATACCGACAGACAGACAAATCTCCTTCCCTAGATTGTTTCTAGCCCCAATTTCTCATAATCCTTAGTTTTAGGTAAAGTATATGAAAACCAACAGAATTTAACATTGCAAAAAATGTCTGTGCCCTGCATGATGTAGGCTTAGAGCAGATGCTTTTGTTTTTGGAAAGCATCTCTGATGCTACAGAAGAAGAGTGACTGCCCCTCTGGGGCCAATAAGGCTCCTATAGCCTTTGGAGTCATGTGAGGCCTCTGATTCTCGTTAGCTGCACCTCACTCTTATTGCTTGTCAAAGCACCTTCTTTGACTTCCTTTCTTATCACTTCGTACAATGACATTCAAGTGCATGTTGTATATTTACCTCTTCCTTTTTATTATTTTTTTCTTTCCCTTCTGCATAGAGGAGATGGTGCCTTGAAAACTGGTCTCTTGGGGATGCTCCCAGGCTGCCTGGACAGAAGTTTCTATGCAATGACTTAGCTACTTTTAGACACAAATCATGCTTTTGTTCTCTTTTCCACTGTGCTTGTGGGGGCGCTAGGAAGAAGGGAATCCATCCTTTTATTTTCTATTTGAAGTGTATACATATAAGAGTATTTTGGTGAAGGTTGTCCTCATCTGAGAAGGGAGAGGGGAGAACTATAGGGCTATCTGATTTTTCCCAGCTACCTCCTCTTAATATGTCCAGAAAGGTTATATTTAATTGGTTGAGAGACATTTGGATGTGCAGCAACCCAGTCCGGCAGTAAGATCTTGAAACCTCAGGTGAACAGCCACTATGCACGTGCAGGTTGGGTGTGAGCGACCTGTGAAGAGAGTCCAATAGGCATTTCCAGTCCATTGTACATGTGATCTCAGACTATGCACATGCAGTAACTAAAAAACATCCAGGATATGCCAGATGACTGTGCATGCCTGTGTTCTCTCTGGGGGTTCACCCAGCTAGGGAACTTCACAGTTAAACTCTTGTCAAAAAAACCAATTAAGTTTTACCAAAGGCCACCAGGGAGAACAGGAGAAGGATCTGTGTAGGAAATGCCAGGCACAGGCAAGAGCAGTATTTAAATGTTCGTAGATACTAAGCAAAAAAACATTGCACATAACCTGTCTTTTAAGTTTGGTCTTTATGAATAAGCATGAGAGATTTTGCACTGCAACTGCTTTTAGAGAAAGTTGTTAGATATGTTTCTAAGGAGAAAATAACCTATGTGTTCTGAGACACGCTTAAGGAAAAGGTGGTACTGCTGGTTTTGCTGGATATCTGTCAGATCTCGGTAAAACCATCTTCGAGTTTTGTGAAAAAGAAAATATTCGTTAATAAATTCACAACATCCTTCACAAGCACTGTTTTAAAATTATATATGATTTTCAACTTTCAAACTAGAACAAGTGTCTTCAGGATTCTTATTTCTTTTTTTGTTTCAGACAGCTTTATTGCTGATTTGCTCTTCTACCAACAGTAATCCGGGCCCCAAAAAGCCAGCTTGCTACAACAAGAGGAAAGAGCAAACCAAGGGCAATTGCAGCACTGCAGATGGAAGGGCTATGCCTCAAATAACATAAGATATTCATGCACAAAAGTGCACAAAGGTCTATTTTTATTTTAAGAATTACAATGTCAAGTTGTATAATTATATTATTTTTTTAAAAAAAGCTAAGTTGTTTTCTTTACATGTTGTTAAAACATTAAAATGTAAGCCTTATACGGGAAATAACAGCATGAACAAATAAACATTTAGTAGGGTTTTTTTAATTGGCGGTAAATTTGCTAAAACATAAAATCAGTTGCATCTTTATTATTTTATTTCTACACATACATTATGGTGTTAATGTATAATTAAACTACAGTGCTTTTATTGCTTTTTGCATTGTGGAGTAATAATAAAGAAGGTTAGAAACAGATTTCTATTTGGCAGGTACTGTATTGCTTGCAGCTCAAAGTGTCAAACTTGCACGTCAGGGTCAAAATGTATGCAAAAAGGATATAATTTCTTTTGCTGTGATTGAAAATAAAACAGAATAGAAAATCAGCCCTTTCCCAAGGGAAAAATCAAGAAAAAGAAGTTGTTAGAAATAATGAGAATGCTGTTTAGTATATTTTACCTTGGTTGTTACCATTACTAAATAGAAAAATTTTGCAACAATCAGAGTAAAAAAACCTGTTTGTTTTCTTGTGAATTGTGTATATCTCGCAGTTTACTTAAGATGAAATGTGGTAACAAGGTGGAAGATACACCTGCTCTGAGCATCTCGATCACATTGATGCTTGGAAGACTTACAAGAAAGCAAGGTTTGTAACCTTTTCTGCAAGTGTCACTGTGCTTTCCTACATTTATTGCCATTGTCCTAAAAAGTGACAGCCTTATGCGCCCTGCTGTCTACAAGCAAGAACTGGAAAAGCAGTCAGATAAGTAGAACACAAACTCTGAAATGTGTAATCAATATTTGATGAGGAAGGTGGGAGAACAAGGAAGTTTTCAATAACTATTAAAATCCAAAGCCTAGACTGTTAGGCCATTGCACATTCTAAATGATACCTTGCACCAGTGATAGCTCCTGTAACTTCAATTGAAAAAATTGTGCTATACCTTCATTCACATTACAATATACAGAATCTTAATATGACCCAAAGTAAAACAAAATTTGGCTCCTGAATTTTCCAAATTTTTAGTAGTAAAAAGTTATGCAAAATGTTTTAATTGGTTTAGGTATTTTAAGAGGAATTAAGGGGTTGAGTAAATTAAAGTCATCCCTGGAGGGATCCCCAGGTGGGCAAGTAGGAGCGAAAATTGACACTTAAAGGCATGTATAAGACAAAGAGAGTTTAATTATTGTTGTAATGAGGATTTTGTAGAATAAGAGCAAGTGACTTAAAGCCAAACACATTTCTGTCAGAACAAGGGATGGACCTGAATCACAAAATGCAAATGCTGTGGAACCTCCATCACAATGTCTGATGCTAGCGTGTGGGATTTTGATCTAACATATATAAAAACTTATTTACCAGTATTTACCAGTGATATAAAAAGCCAAATGAGGATGAGTACAATTAATAGATCACTTTCCTCAGAGCTATTTCCAGACCATGTGTTTGAAGCAGAATAATAGACAGGCCTAGATTGTTTCAGCAAGCAATTTTGATGGAGCTTCTTTCACCTTGAAGAGAAAGACAAAAGGCCGAACAGAATTCACAGGCTGTGATCCAGATTCTGTTCAACACAGAAACTTAAAAGAGTAGGAGGTACTCTGAAAAGAGAGGTCTCAGGCAGAGAAGGAACAAGTAATGTGAAGACTATGATATTTTATTTTCCTGCTAAACTCCTTTAGAAAAACTGTCCATTTAATTCTTGCAAACAGAGACTCCTGCTGTGTATAGCAGTTTGGTATGCACTCAAAATTTTATATGAATGAAATATACAGCTGACAATCTGACCTGTGTTATTTTCTAGCCATTCAAGTTCTGTCTGCAGGCTGGCTGAAGGAAAAGTTTTTAACTAGAAATAGTTTGAAAACACAGGAGAAAGCTTCCAGAAATAGTCTTCCAGAAAACACATGCTTGGTTTTGGTGCTGTTTGTGTCTGCCCTATCAACACAACTTTTTTGTTTGCTTTTTCTTTTCTTCTTTGAGATTTTCTTCTTTTAATTGCTATTTCTGACCCTGCTCATAAATGGAAGCTAAATGCTTTTATCTTAATTTAGCTAGTATTTAACGGACCTGTGAAAACAGAAGCATTTAAAAATATGAGCTCTTCACAGGTCTCCATTTAAAGTATTCAAAATTTGGTGAGAAGTACTTAATGATTTCTAGAGAAAATAACCTTGATTATCCATTACGATGAATAATAGTTCTTTTTTAAAGGGTATCTTTTCTCTTTTATGTAGTATTTTAGTTATGTGGTTTAAAGGTAAAATGCTAAAAGGGCAGTCCAGTTTACGGAATGAACTATATCTGTTAAAATCCTGTTTAAATTTTCTGATACTGAAGTTTATTAACATTGAAATAAATTTGACACCGAGTGTATGTTCCCTATTGTTGCCTTCTTTTATTATCCTGGCCCTCTAATAGAGCACTTCAAACTGAATAATGTATCATACAGGAACCAAACTAGAATTACTGTTGAGAGTGGCTTAATTAGACTGTTGGTGGTACACACTGTCCCTTCCTCACAACAGGTTTATTTATCTATACATTAATTTATATGTTATTTAATTAGGGATACCTCATATTTACAGACTTCTGGACTTAGCATTCTCTTTGACTATGAAGTCATAAATTGTGCTATTCAAACCGAAAAGTAGAAGAAATGCAGTGACGTGGAAACAGGTTCCCCTGCAACTGGAGCTGTCCACGAAGGCAATGGATAACTCAAGTAGGATAAGAAGAGCAGAGTAATTACTGGAGTGTGCTATGGAGAGGCAAAGCATATACCATCCTAAGAAAGAATGAAACTTCTAAAAGATATCTATTTGGCAGAGGAAACCAGAAAAAGAGGGAAAGATTTTCATGCGTTTTAGCACATTTGAAAGCGATGTCAAACATGCAAGACAAGACAGCTTGTGCAATTTCTAATTTAAGATCAAATTATAATATAAATCAGGGCCCCCAACCTGAGAAAAGGATTATCAGAAGGACTTTTTTTGTACATTAAAAAAAAAATTTAAAAATGCATATTTGGCAGGCTAAGGAAGGCAACTAAGCCAAGCCATATGTTTTTTTTTTTTGGGGGGGGGGGGGGGGGGGGGGGTGAAGCAAGAAATGTTAATGTATTGGACAAGTAAATCTTAAAGTTCCTATGAGCATACAGAAATGAAACAATATCAAACACTCAAAGGAGAAGTCTAAACAAAATCTGATCCATTATTTAGAAGAAGCAGGATGAAAAATTGTGCAGAACATGAAAAAAGAAAAAGAAAGAAAAAATCAGATTTAAGCAGTGTCCAGTGTTTAGAAAGACTATATCTGGAAGAAGCAAACCCATTCTTTTGAAAAATAAGTAGACAAAGACTGAATGCATCTAAAACTAAATTAATGACGCAATCTTGGACAACAAGTAAAAGGAGGGATTTTTGTGAAATTAATCCAAAGAATTATATGTGAGAACTGAAACATCGGCTTAAATACTAGTAAAATCTTTATAATTTGTAAAGTAGACCCTAATGCACCAGCCTGTGTGCTAATAGTAACAAAGGCTTTGGACAATGGTTATTTGTGCTAAACTAAGGAAAGTTGGAAGAAGAGAGCAAGAGAATAATTGCTAGTATAAATGTGTATGAAGGAAGGTAAAAAAACCCAAACCGGTATCAAAAATTTGTCTGATGGAACAAGAGTGGTATGCTTCTGAACAACTATTTTCGCTATCTAAAGTAGCATCAGTAGAAAATTATGGCTTTTAGAGATGAAATTTCAAAGCTAACGTCTGAGTTTACTAAATGGGACATGGTAAATGTTGTTATGATGGGTAAAAGAAATGGTTTTCAAAGAAATATGATCATAAGTATGTTACTTCAGGCCCAGGGTGTCCAAGCTCAATGGTGTTATGGAAAGTGTTGTAGAAATTGACAGAAGAATGCTTTAAAAACCCGAAAAATCAGATTCCTATTTGGCATCCCTAAATTTCAGGGCAGAGTCCTTTAAATTTGATCTGTCACCAGCTAAAATGTGGTTTGACAGAAAACTTAGAGGCAGACAACTAGATTGTACAACCTCTTCTTTTAACTTAGAGGTAAGGTAAGTTAGGAAAAGAAAAAATGAGACAGGAAGTGTACTTGGGGAATGGAAACTATCATACAGCCTATACATCTGCAAGACAATATACATGATGGACAAACATGAGCAAACAAGGCATTAATCTTTAGTGAAGTTGTTCCAATTAGGTTGTTATTGAACACACAGGAGAAATTGGAGATAAATTCTCCTTTTCAAAAAGAAACTAAAGGAGTAAGAGGTGAATTCTGAAAATTTAAGTGTAGAAACAGAAGCAGCTGTGTCGGTAAAAGGACTCTCGTATTGTAGTAGTTGAAGAGATGAATAGGGGAAGAATTATAGAGGCTCCTTCAGGAGGCCAGAAGAAGGATACAAAAGGACTTTTCACAACAGATAGTTGCCAAAGGATCCCTACTATACAAGTAGCAA
Source organism: Pluvialis apricaria (assembly GCA_017639485.1). Classification (NCBI taxonomy): domain Eukaryota; kingdom Metazoa; phylum Chordata; class Aves; order Charadriiformes; family Charadriidae; genus Pluvialis; species Pluvialis apricaria. The sequence continues at coordinate 63,785,056 of CM030008.1, forward strand.
TAAAAGGCAGCTAATGCAGAATTCGTCTTGCATGCAGCTTTGAACGTATCCTTTGAGAAGAAGAAAGGAATAGTGATATTTGGGGCAAGCTGCAACCACATAACCAAGTGTCCGGTTATCGATAGCATTCATGGCTGAGCCAACAGAAAATGAAACGATGGAGTAATTGTTAAAGGGTTCTGAGGAGATTTGATCGCTGTAAAAGCTTAAGGAGAGGTTACACAGACACCTGTCAGGCATGAGGTACACAGTATAGTCCTGGTCTGGCCAAGGGGCTGGCCTAAAAAATTGCCTAAGCTTTCTAACTCAGCTGGAGGATCTGTTATAGTAGCAAGGGTCTGCAACTGCATTTGGGACAAGTGACCCTAGTAGGATGCCTAGTTAAAAAATGAAGTGCAAAATGAAAATTAAAGTCAGAATATTTTCTGGGAAATGAGTTTCCAGGTTCTCCACTGAAATGAAGGATCAGCAGATACAAAAACATGGCTCCTTATTCTTTCCACTCACTCTCCTCCCTATTCACTTTCCTAAGTCCCAATTCAATAAAGCGCATGCTGAATTTTAGAAACCTTTTGAAATCCCAGGACGACTGAATGCATGTGCTTTCCATAAAAGTAATGGTTGGTAGTGGTAAGTGCATGTTCATAAACTTTGATGTATCATAGTCTTATTTTGTATCTGTTCCTGCTCCCACAGAGATTTTGCAAAGCTAAGACTTAATCTGTGTGCTTTTGGCTCATTTCCAAACAGCAACCTGGTGGGGAACCTGCAGAGCATCGGTCTGTTTGATGAACTCAGATACGCAGGGTCCTATGTGCTCCCAGCAGCCTCCCTCAGCCTCAGAGAGCCCTCACGCACAGTTAGCAAAGCCTGGGGTTTTTGATGAAATGCACTGTGGTTGCACTGATTCATTGCTTCCAATAAGGAGGAGGAAGCAGATCCTCGAACCTTGCCAACAAAATACCTGTCTAGGTTAAAAGCCAAGTCAAGCTCAGCCATCCCTTCCAGCGCCTCTCAGGGCAGCATGGGCAGACAGACAGAGCCAGTGAGATGCTATTGGGAGCCTCTTTATTTGCTTGGGACAACTTGGGTTGGGCTCTGCAAAATTATGAAACAAAATGACAGTCCCTTTGCCAAGATGTTGTATTACACCTGCTGCTCTGTCTACCTCAGGGGGAGGAGAGCAAAATGCCAGTGGCTCTGGGGCCATGCCAGGGCTGAGGCTGGGGGGCGGGGGGGGCACTGTGGTCATTCAGAGACAGATCTAATCTTCCCATCCTTGCCTCTAGGGAGGTAATTTTGATGAGTGCATGCACAGTTTCTCGGGCCACAAGCTGAGAAATATCTGGTACCCTGGCCTGAAACTCTAACTTAAGATCTCTCAGATGTTGGAATATTTTTTGGAGAGAAGAGGTTTCCCGTAAGTGGATTTTTCTAATTATGGAAGTCTATAATACCAAAGAGCCGGTAAGGTTTGTCCTCTTCACTGGATCCCAGGGCTACTGTACTAACAGTAACTAAGGGAGATAAGCAAGAGTGATGTGTTACGAACACATAAGTGTATGTAAGCCTGGAGAAATTGTTTCATAAGCTTTAATCTTGCACATCCTCTCTGGTAGTTTCGAGTGTTAGAATGACTGGGATCATACTATTGCTTAGGAATGAGAATGTAACAGGAGCCTTTTCAAAGTATCAAGGATACTCCAAAAACATCAGTGTTCATTAAATATTATCAAGCATTTTATTCAGATGGCACAGTGCAGAAAGGTCCTGCTATGCAAGACTCTATATATACTCAAAGGAGAGAATTCATATCCTACTAGCTCACACTCCAGGGAAGATAGACAAAAGATGAGTCAGAGGAAGCATTTTTATTCCTGTTTTACAAAAAGGGCACAGAGAGGTAAATCACTTGTTGGGGTCATACAGAAAGAACATAATAACATGAAGTCATTTAAGGACTAACTCAGTACCTTCCGTTATAGCATCCTTTATTTAAGAGTGCTGCGTGACTCTATGATGTACGAAATTATGATGTATTTTCTAAGGTCTCCATTATGATGTGTTGTCTTTCCCACATAAATAAGGGAGTCCTTAATTTAGTCGAGTTTAATACAGTGTTAGACGCAAACCTGCAATCATTTAAAATGGGATGCTATTAGCTGCAGATCCAGACGACCTAAAACTAAGCCCACCGAAGGTGATTTGATCTTCCTCCACATTTTGGGAATAGATATTGTGTGAGAATAAGTTGGGCAAAAGGAATGGAGAATTTGGCATGCAGCTAGTCATCGTCACTGTGTGTGCCTGTGTTGCATTTGGTTGACAGACTGCAAGCCACATGAAAGGCAGTCATGAGAAGAGCAAGGTAGGTATTGAGAATTTTCCTTTTTGAGGGTTGTTACTTATGATGCTTTCTAAAGCTGAATTTTGAATAGTAAGATGATGGATAGTGAATCATTTAAAAACAAATCTTGTTTAGGTCTTTAGCTTGTGTAATAGGATCTCATTTAACAGAGCTCCTTGTTAACTCATTAAGGAAATTCAAGACTGGGGGATGAAAATGGCTTTGCATACTGCCAGAAGGCAAGATGATGCATTGACTTGTCTCAGAAGCAGGTGCGTTTATTCCATTGATTCTTTCAAAAACATTCTGTGGATTTTATGTCTTCTACTCTCCTCCCTTCATTTCCATCAATCTATAATTAATCTTGGGGAATGTTTGCTGTGCATCATTGTCATTTGGTACCCTGTGAGGCTGCTTTGGAAGCCTGTGTCTTGCAGACACGAAGGAAGGAAAATTTTTTTCGAGATACAGTGGATGCAAGAAATGAGTATCAGGAAGACCATTCCTGGGCCTTTTTCTGAAAAGAGTCTACAACCCCACAGATTAAAGGCAAGAAATTAGAGAAAGGAAAGAGTGCGCATATGCTGTGGAAAAGAGGAGTGGGAACAGCACAACAGGACATGGGAAAAGCATTTCTTTAAAGAAAATAACTGTGTCTTTCTCTATACAGTTGTATTTTAACATGTATATGTATAGACACCTTTAAACACAGAACTCTTCCTGAAGTGAGGGATGAAAATGGTTTGGTTTTGGTTTTCTGATATATTATCAGGTAAATTTTTCAGCAAGTGAAGTTAAAACTTTTATCAGATATGTGCTGTCAGAGTGGCTGAATTCTACCATTAGAAAAAAAATATATTTTCATTAAACATAACTCAGAAATTTAAGGAATCAGAAAGCTTTGGTATTCATTAAAAAGAAACTTCACTCTTTCCAAGTTCAGGAACTAAACAGATGAAGACTTCAAGGTATTCCTACTGTAAAAAGGACTCAATTAATGAGAACTTATGTCTCAACTGTGTTGGACAGCAAGTTGCAAAGAAGTGACATTTGCTTGGATTTGAAAAGGAAGGGAAAACTTTGATTAAGGAACATATGAAATATTTATTTATGAGTATTTTTCTAATGCATTCTGCTTGTAGCCAGTCTGTACTATGAGGTTCTGCAGTGTGAACACACATGCACTATGTAAAGATCAGCCTTACTGAAATGCTCACTCAAGTATTAACCAGGCAGGATGATGTTCTTGCTTGTGCTTCACAAACTCATAAGGAGGAGCTGATTGGTTTTTTGTTTTGATTCTTTTTTGAGATATGTTTTCAGAGAGTAAAATAGGACTACCCTGGAGGTAAAAAAGCAACGTACATCCCTCTGAAACCAAAACAGTGAGTAGCCCAAACTTTCAAAACTCAGGTACCCAAACCATATTCTCTTTCAACACAGATTTTTCTTCCCTCGGCAAGGCAGACACCTCTGTTCTCACTCTGCAGGATGGGTACTTTATTCCTCTGACCATCCTGTTAGCCACAATGTAGCTCTTCCTTTTGAATTCATGTGTCTTAAGACTTTGTGATTAGAGTTGTGTTTTGAATTCTAGATAAACTCTTAACAGGGTTTTATAGCGAAGCATTAAAACCCTCCATCTTTGCTAAAGTGACTGCCTCACAAATATTAGTTGTCTCTTTAATGACCACATCAGATTGGTGTCTCTTGTTTTTCCAAGCTGACTATCTGCAAGGAGATTTTCTTCATTCTGTATTAATTCCAGCTGATTATCTTCCAGTACATAAGAGGATTTTCTCTGACAGCATTGCACAGCATTACAACTGCTGTTGTCTCTCATTTCTCACTTCATTCTCTAAGGTCATTTGGTTCTCTCTACATGATAATCCATTTCTCCTTTCCAGTGGAGTCTTCCAGGTCTGCAACATCCACACGTTTTATTAGTAGAGTTACAAGTCTTTTCCTTGCGTAAAGGTTATTAAAGAAAATCTGAACACAGCATGTCCAATGACCTGAGATGTTCTCCTAACAGCTTCCCTCTAGTTTGGAAGTTCCATATTAACCACAGTACCGGTCATCTCCCTTTACTTCCTAACCTGTCTTATAATCAATTTCCTGATTCCCAACTTATCTCCTCTACCAGTTCCCCTTGAATGCCTTAGGCAATCTGCCTGAAGGCAAATTTGATCTAGCATATTTCCCTTGTCTGCAGAAAGCCAATATCTTCTCAAAGAAAAGTATCATCTGTACCTGGCTTGATGTGCCTTTTTTCTGTTCTCCATTCGCATTGCAGAAACAACTATTCTTTTGGACCTGTCAGTCGTTCTTGAATTCTGCTGAAAGGAAATTACAGCTTTTATTGGGAGCTTCATCTAAGAAAAATCTTCAGGATGGTGTGAAAATAGTATTGAAGTACTCTGTAAGAAAGACAAAGAAATGGTTGCACTGCCCCTAGTATATTTTAATGTCTCTTTAACAACCTCCTCAGAAACATCATGATTCAGGCTGTGCAGACACTGATTCTAGTGCTGTGTAATGATTAAAATAAACCTATTTAGAGGAGGAATAGAAGTCTTTAGAACAACAATCCCCATGACTAGGCAATGAAATTTGGTGAGGTTTCTATGTTTCGTAATATTTTTGGTTTATTTTTGAAGCAACATGAAGGGACACGATCATTCTAGTTTCTTAAGAGAGAACAAGGATTTGATTCATTGTGATCATTTCAGATAATGATTTTTAGCAGGAGGGAAGGTTGGCAAAGCAGTAAAGAGGAACTGAAGGATTTGCCAGTCAAAGACTTTTCAGAATGAAATGTCCAGCACTAGATTCTGCCACTTTGAAGCAGGTCAGCTTAATTAAATAGTTGTAGCCCTAACAGATGCGTAAACATGTAGAAAATTGTTACTCTAGAATTTTATGTTTTTCTAAAACTTGCATTAAAATATCGCAGTGCTTTGAAAAGATGTATTTAGTAAAACCAGATAAATGATGTCTTGAATGTCATTTCTTAAGGCAGCGCAGAAACCTTTTTCTTGGTATTGAAATAATTTTACTTTTTTGTCCAATAGTAAGGCTGTCAAGATGAAAGGAAAAATAAAAACAAATGCAAATCCTGAGGGCACTCTGTTTCTTCTGTTCAAACACACGCAGTAACAGAAACAAGTGCAAGACATTAATAAATCTATTCCAAGAGTCATTAGTCTCCTGTGGTCACTGCATGGAAAAAAATAATACCTATCTTAGTGACATGAGTGGCAAGTCCATCCAGAAGTTGTGTATAACAGCAACGATAGTGTGTCAATAGACATTAAGAGATTAAAAGCTCATGCCTAACACCTATGCTGTCTGTATGGGTTTGAATATTTTCTTTGTTTGTTTGAACTCAAGATACACTCTACCTATTTGTTCTTTATAGATCTCAGAAGAAAGTCTCTCTTAAACTCCGTTATTGCTGGATTTTGGGCTTCTGTCAGAAACAGTGCAAGAACAAACAGTATTCAAAATATCTCATTTTGCCTCCAGGTAAATTCACTGAGTGTCAAAGCAAGTGATTTATTTATTTATAAAGCAAAATCAGCTTGGTTTTCAAATCACTAAGATTCGTATTGGGATGGGGTGGTGGGGAAAGTTGGAGTCTAAGTTACGTGCTTGGTTCTTATTTTATTTAGCTTGGTTCCCCTGTTAAATGTGACCCTGTGGCAGTTTATGGCCCCCATACGGTACAGAGTTTGAGTGAAAAATAGATCCATTTGGCCATAGTTTCAGGGAATGTTTTTCTAGACTTTTACACTGCTGAAAGCTTTATTGCAGCTATCAGTGGGAGAAGATACATACTTTAAAATAAATCTGCTCAATATTTATATGCTGATTGTTTCAGCTTGTGTCTATACTTGCTATACAATTCCAAACAAAAATGAAATGAAAACAAAACAGAAAAATGCATCTTTGTTAAGTTTTCATAACTGAATGGTAATTTAGGAGCTTCTTCTGTTAGGGTAGCTATCTAAGAGTTTGATTGTTACTTTGGCGTTTTTTTTGGCTGTAAGTGCCCCTCTTTTTTTTTTCCCCCCTAAAGTTGGAATCAAGTAGATATGGAGTGAAATTTTTTTGTGTTCTCTGATAATTTTTGTTCAATTTAAAAGATTTTTCACTTTTTACATGGCATCAAGCCTAGATCTGTCAAAGTTTTAGTGGAAAGCCACAGCAGGCAAGATATTAATTTGGTGGCTGACATATCTTAAATGGAGTAGGTTCAGATATAAAATAAGCAAGGCTCAAACCTTGGTCTTATTCATCACAAATAATATGCTAGTAGCAAAAGGTAATTTTTGGGTCAGTGGGGTGTTTTGCCACTCTTCTCCACCCAGTTTTGGCAAGTAACTACATCCTGCAATTGATGATTTTGGGCCAGAGAAGTTAACTAAAAGCCCCATGTTTCAACAAAGATTTTTTTTCACAAAACTATTTTTCCAATGGATTTTTTTTTAAAAAAAAAATCTCATCTTTTTTTTCCTAATAGTGATACAAGCACCTCAAATATGAGATACTTGCAGATCTTTATCACTATCTATACATTGACAATATGAGACTGTTTGCTTTTGGAAAACCCTGAAATGTGGATCAAAAGAAAGGCAAAAATGCAAAGTTTTATTACAATTTTTTTTTGGGGGGGTGGTGGTTTTTACATCATAATGTGAAATGTTTCAGAAATCACCCCAGTATTTGACAGAACTAGAACAACCCTGCCTTGTTGATGTTTTCACTTCATTCAGCCAAGGTAGATCCAAACATGAAATACAATGTTCACCTGCAACATCTTAATAAAGGATCATACAGGATCGTAAGTTCAGAAAATCATAATGACCTTATGTTATTGTTAATGCAGTTTCTTCTGGAACTTGTGCACTGTATTGATATTCTGTAGTTAATACACCATTCTAGCAGAATTCAATGTATAAAGACATAAATAAGTCATTGTGGAATGGAAAAAACAGTGCTGCATATAGGGGAAAGCTCAACTGACTCTGGTCTGGTTATCCAAAAAGGAAAAGGACCATTGCATGCCATTTCTTGTGTCAGGCTTGCAGCTGCTGTGAAAGAAAGGTCCCCCATAAAGACCGTTCACTTTCTGATTGAAACTTCATATGCTAGTGTCCTGCATCAGGAGGAGATGAACTCCCCAAGGAATGCAGTCCATAGACAAAGCTGCCATAGGCAACTCTGTACAAACACTTGTAAGGCAGCACAGAGAGTCAGGGTGGCACAAGTCAGCAGGGAATTCCTTAGTCCTTGTTGGCAGTATATACTGAGCTGCCCAAGATGGGTAACAGCCCACAGAAGATTCCCGTGCAGCATGCTGGAGCCCACACTGGCCTCCAAGCATCCTGTGTGTCCTGCAGACAAAAGCATAATGTGAAGTCACTACCACTGCTGCTGCTTCTTTCCCTGGGCTTTTTTCTTTTTAGGAACTGCTGAAAGCCTGCAGTTTTCTTCTTACTGGCAGCCACCAGGCACACAGGAATGCAGAATAAGCAGGAATTTCTGTTATTCCAGGAGCTGACTACACTGCCAGGAGTCAGACTGACTTCAGTTTCTCAAGGTTAAACTATCATGAGAAGTAACTGCAGTGCAACAGCCTTGCTCCTTTGTCACTGTGCCTTGTGGTGACCTGAAGAGATCATCTGAGCAGATGAGAGGGGAGCTTCAGAGACAATCTAGTCTCAGGCAACCCTAGAGCGAATTCTGTGGCTTAACTACCGAAGAATCTGCTGCAAATAAAAAAAACAGGCCAGACTTCTTGACAAACCAAATTTGCTCAGATAGAGTACTCTACTAACACGTCTACAACCTCTTCCCTACTCTTCAGTCCTTCAGGAATGTTGTCAGTGTGCCCATGGTAATTGGCATTTTGCTGTGCCATCATATACTCCGGGGCATTGGTTTCAAGTGCCGCTCGATATAAATTGGATATCGGTAGGTTCCAGGGTGCCTAACTAAATCTATGTGAAGGCTGTAATCTGGACTCTTACTATTTCTCAAACTGATCCCATCTTCTTCTGTGCCTTTCCAGCCTGTATGAGGCCTCAGGTAGAGGTAGGGAACTGCAGCTATTTCTTATGCTCGTGCTTTAGACTGGGACTTTTCCAGGTTTCCGCACCCAGCACCCTAAATTGTTGACAGGTGTTGTTTCACAGTTAAATAACTGCTACTTTTCATTGCTGTGTAGTGAGGGGCAAAGGTATTCCACACACCACTTCTGAATTGATTCAGGAACTCTCTGAACAAAAAGTGTTAGTTTTATTTTCAAAAGTCTGCACAGGAGCAAACTTTGCCCTTGTTAAGGGGTTCTGGGAGAGTCAAAGTACAAAATTAGCAAAATGTGTATAACCAAGTCAGGGGAAGAAAAATAAACTTAGGAAAGAAAACGAGCTAGTATAATCTACATCTTCTCATACTGGCCTGCAACGCATATGCAATAGCTTTGTGGGATGAGCTCAGAAAAATCAATACTCCAAATGAAATATCATTGGAATCCTCTTCTCATTTCAGCTGTGGTCTCAGTAAGGAGCCGTAATATATCCATGAATAATGTTTAGCTTCAATCTCTTTTACAGCCGTTCCAAACAGATGAGCAATTTTTGAAAAGCAACTGTTGAAGATGCACTTTTGCCTCTTCATCAAAAACATATAAAAATGAAATATATTGCAGTATTTATTGCAATGTAATACAAACCTTCATGGTGATCCAATACAGATGCTTCGTTTTCTCTGTGGCACCGACCTTCAAAAGTGATGATGTGAAAAGCCCTAGATTTTATGACAGCTTAACTCAGAATACATTACAGCTTCTATATTAATATGTATTTGAAACTGCTGTAAACTTTGAATATGAAAAGAAACGCTGTACCTTGTACTCCACTATAAAGTTTAAATATGAAGAGAAAGATATTCATGGAAGTATAAGCAGGATTTAACAACATTTGTGTGAAATGAAGTTCCCTTTTTATCTTTCCCTACCATGCAAATAGTTCTTTCCAGGTGTTCCATGAATTTTGTACTTGTTAGGTAAATCTAATTATCAACAATGTAAGGGGTGCCAGAGCAGCAATACACAGAACTGCATGATACAGCCGTGTGTAGATCTACTGGTAACTTAATAGTTAGGTTTGATAGCAGAATTCCAAGACAAGGTGTGTGTAAGCAACAGCTGTGAGATGCAGGCTGTCTGTAGCTGTAGCAAACTTTGTGAACCAGTCCTGCCAACTCGAGCCAAGCAAACAACTCTAACTCTGCTCACTGGAGGACACTTGCTGTCCCTGTCCCAGTGATGAAAAGCTCAAGAGAACTACAGAAGTGATTCCTCTTTATAGTCCCCAATGGCCCGTGGCCCTTGCTCCTTGGAGATGCTCTTTGACTCCATTTGTAGCAGACCCGAGACTTCAACTCACTATTACCACAATCAAGGGCCCCAGGAATGGGCACTCCCCTAACAAAGGAGTGACACTAATGGTTACTGCTATAGCCATGCAGGCACAGCTCTCCTGCCAACTTCGGTGGTTCCCTAGAAAAGCAAGAAAGACACAACAACCATTCCTGGAAAAAGGTGGATGTCCTTTGGGAACCAAACCCATCACTTAAGGCTGTCAGCTTTGACACTGCAGCTGGCAGCATTTTGCTGCCATGAGGATGGGAAATGATGAAGCAGAACCAAGAATTACATCCACGGATGCATTGAGAGAGGGCATGGTTTGTTCTCCAGCTGAATTGTTGTAATTATGCTTGGGTTCTTTCCTACATTACTTTGTGTTGCTTAACCTACCTGTCTCCTCCGTGTGTGTGTGTGTGTTGTTTTGATTCCATGTGTATGCATGCCCATACATCCTGTCAGGTATGAATTATGGCTTTGCTTCCATGGACAATGCAGTGAGACATCTCTTGCTAAGATAGTACCCTCACCTCTGCAGGTGAGGTGTGACTGATAGAAGGTCACGTAACAGCACTGGCTTTGTGATACTTCAGTCCTCCTCCTGGCCCATAGCTTTGCCAAGTGGAGAGAGAGAGCCCAAATTCACAATATCTGCCACAGAGACAACATAGACAGGATTAGAGGTATGCCTGAATAGCAGGTGGAGTGAGACCTGATGAGGAGGATACTCACTATTCACCAAGGAATGTCTTTATGAAAGAAAAGCTTTGTCTTTAGGGGCACTAGAGGTTTCCCCAGTGCATATGACTCCAGAAATTGGATCCTTACCTCCTCTGTGCCCTGTGATTAGTTCAGACATCGATTGCAAAGGCAAGGATGGCTAACGATGGAGGGGGAACTAACTGGAGAGTGAGGAAACCATTTGCTGCCTAGGGTAGCTACCACCCTCCTTTGCCTTACCCCTGTACAGTGGTCACAGAGTACTCATTTCACCACCTCCTGGTTCAGATAAATGATCCCACACAGAATGTGCATTGCTCACAGATTTCGTGCTGTGGACTTTATGTAGCTCACAAAATAGGAAATAGTGAACAGCAACAAGACGGCACAGCAACGCCGGGGAGAAGATTGAAGATCTGTAGGAGGTGAGGTCCATCATTTGGATCATACAGGTCTGTGTTTCAAGCAGATGAGTTCAAAGCACTTACTGCTTAAATGTGGCACAGCCACAGATGCAAAGGAGCATAGGATAGTTTGTAAATCCTAACATCATATCATGGAAGACATGTCAGAGTGACTACAAAAGAACCTGGAATCTTCTGTGATGCAGATGTGACTGTTGAACACACTTTTGGGAATTCCTGTCAGTTTAGAAATACTATCTGTGACTCTAAGGTAGTCTTCTGGAATGGATGGCCTTAGCTGGCCCCCTTCCCTTTTAGAGATGGTTTTCAGTGCATCCCATTTCTTTGATGTAATAAATGTTGATCTGCCTTTACTAGTTGTACGTACTGCAATAAATTGAAACTTTCATATTATCCTCCTGTCTGGAACTAATTCTGATGTTTCTGTTGTACAGCCACTTATGGGACATTTCTACATGCTGTTTCAATATTTTCAATAAGGACATAAGTTCAGTTCGTGCTCAAAACATCCAGCTGGGAGTAGCATGGATATGGGCAGCGTGGTGCTAAGACTGAGCAAAACAGCTTGGAATATATTACCTCCCACTCACTGCTGTCTAACAAGATTGCCTGACTTCTAATTGTTTAAAAACATGGGTGAGCTTACCTGCACCTGTTTGCATGTGATCATTAGAGGAGTACCTAGAGTGCAGCACAAAGGCATTCCAGCCACTTCAGACTGTAAGTCAGCTTCATCGGGGGCCCAACTTAAATGCCTCTATGTAAATGCATATATCATGGGGAATAAAAAGAAGGAGTTAGAGATGTACGCATACATACAGGGCTATGACCTTATTGCCATCATAGCGACATGGAGGGATAGCTCATATGACTGGAGTGTTGAAATGGAAGGATACAGGCTCTTCAGGAAGGGCAGGCAAAGATGATGAGGAGGGTGTGTCACCCTCTATGTCAATGACCAGCTGGAGTGCATGGAGCTCTGCCTGGGGATGGGTAAGGAGCTGACCAAGAGTTTATGGGTCAGGGTTAAAGGGAGGACAGGGAAAGGTGACATTACAGTGGGAGGCTGCTACAGGCCACCCAACCGGGAAGACTGAGGGAATGAGGCTCTCTATAGACAGGTTGGAGCAGCCTCACATTCACAAGCCCTGGTCCTCATAGGGAACTTCAATAACCCCAATATCTGTTGGAGGGACAACACAGCAGGGCATAAGCAATCCCAGTGTTTCCTGGAAAGTGTTAATGATAAATTCCTTCTCCAAGAGATAGAAGAGCCAGCGAAGAGAGGTGCCATGCTGGACCTTATTCTCACCAACAAGGAGGGACTGGTGAGGTATGTGAAGCTCAAAGGCAGCCTTGGCTGTAGTGACCATGAGATGGTGGAGTTCAAGATTCTTAGGGTGGTGAGGAAGGTGCACAGTAAGCTTGCTACCGTGAACTTCAGAAGAACAGACTTTGGCCTCTTCAGGGATCTGTTTGGTAGAGTACCATGGAATAAAGCTCTGGAGAGAATAGGGGGCCAAGAAAGCTGGTTAATATTCAAGATCACCTCCTCCAAGCTCAGGAGCGATGTATCCCAACAAAGACAAAGTCAGGCAAAAATGCTAGGAGGCCTGCAAGGATGAACAAGGAGCTCCTGGAAAAACTCAAGGCTGGCAGGAAGGGATGTCATCCAGAGGGACCTGGACAGGCTGGAGAGGTGCATCTGTGCAAACCTCATGAAGTTCAACAAGGCCAAGTGCAAGGTCCTGTACACAGGTCAGTGCAATTGCAAGCACAAATACAGGCTGGGTGGAGAATGGATTGAGAGCAGCCCGGAGGAGAAGGACTTGGGGGCGTTGGTTAATGAGAAGCTCAACATGAGCCAGCAATGTGTGCTTGCAGCCCAGGAAGCCAGCCATGTCCAGAAGTGTGGCCAGTCAAGAGAGGTGATACTGCCCCTCTACTCTGCTCTTGTGAGATCCCACCTGGAATACTGCATCCAGCTCTGGGGCCCCCAACAGAAGGAGGACATGAAGATGTTGGAGCGGGTCCAGAGGGCCACAAAGATGACAAGAGGGACAGAGTACCTCTCCTGTGAAGACAGGCTGAGAGAGTTGGGGGTGTTCAGCTGGAGAAGAGAAGACTCCAGGGAGACCTTACAGTGATCTTCTGGCACTTAAAGGGGGCTTCTAAGAAAGATGGGGAGGGACTCCTTATCAGGGAGTGCAGCAATACAATGAGGAGTAATGGTTTTAAACTGAAAGAGGGTAGATCTAGATGAGATGTTACAAAGAAATTCTTCACTGTGTGGGTGGTGACACTGGAACAGGTTGCCCAGGGAAGCTGTGGATGACCCATCCCTGGAAGTGTTCAAGGCCAGGCTAGATGGGGCTTTGAGTAACCTGGTCTAGTGGGAGGTGTCTCTGCCCACGGCAGAAGAGTTGGAACTAGATGATCTTTAAGGTCCCTTCCAATCCAAACCATTCTATGCTTCTATGATTAGAAATGCCTCCACGTTCATGGAGCACTCTTAATCTTTGTAGAGAGAGAATGTTAAATATGTCAGTTCAGTTCTTTGGCATTGAATGTCTCAATCAAAAATTATTAGGAGGGATGAACGTGAAGATGACTCCTCAAACAAAGGACCTTATGCATATTTTAGTATATACAAAGCATACAAGTTTATGAACAAAACTAATCTCTGTGAGAATGGATAAATAAACCATATGTAGTATCCTTTTCAGTTCAGGTTTAATAGCAACTTTAACAGTATGTAAGTCTGATTAATACCTTCTGCAAAGAAAGGCATTTGATGCTTTCTGTATAACACAACTCCATGAAAAGACATAAGATTCTTAAGTCTTTCAAACCTGACTCCTTTCCCCCATGGGGATTCTGATATCTGGGCTATGGAACAAGGATCAGATGAAAAAAAAATCACTTTGATGCCTAACACTCAAGCGAAGTAGAATTGAAGTTTCCTGGTCCAAAAGTAAACAATCCACACCACTTCTATATAACTCATCAAATGTCTGACCATTTCCCTGACCTCTCAGACAAGAGCACATATACAACTTATTACACACTTAATGGAAGTTACGTCCTCCCAGCTGAGACTTAACAACAGCTCCTTTTCTATTACAATGTAAGATAAACCCTGGAAAGTTTTAAAGTGAACTTCATTAGTCTGCAGAATGGGAGACCATGTCAACTGTCAGCTACTCTATGTTAAGGAGACAGTCATTTCCAGCTGAAGAAGGCAGTAACCTCTTACATTGAGCTAACATCATCACAAACAGTGACCTATTTTTAGCAGCAGTTACTTAGATTCCTAATATTGTTTTGTATGTGTCCAGACATACCAGACTCATGGCTGGACTAAGCTGAGCTAAGCAGCTTTGTGTCTTCTTATGTTTGACTTGTGTGTGCATCCCTAAAATATTGACTGAAATCATATTGAATTTGTCTTCCTATCCTGGACAGTGTGAAGCTATTGAGGTTTAAAAAAAGCCAAGCTTTACAGCAATATGTTTGAGCAAAAAAACTGGAGCTGTAGCTTTTATATTTGAGAGAAAGAAGGTCTTTTTCATACTCTCTTTGTGTTACATGTTCATGCAAAAAAAACTCCTGGGAAAGAGAGGGTAGTTTGTGGTTTGTTCAGAGCCCAGTCATTTGGCATGTTGGGATACCTATAGCAGTTCAGGCTCAGTCGTTCCTAGTAGTAAAAGGTTGTCACTCTTCCAGTGCTGCCTCTCAATGGCTAGATCTACAGCCACAGGATAACTCGTAGTCGGGTCTGTGTTACAAAGTACACCAATGATACCAACCTTGCTCTTCAGCAGAAAACACACTGTGGTTGTCAGCCTCCTGAAGGCCTCAGTGCCTTGCCCCCTCTATCAATGTATGCCATTCCCAACATACGCCAGCTTTATGGGAGCTCTGTGACCACCTCAGTAGGCTCGAGGTTGAGCTGAGACGCTGCTGCCACCACTCACATTGAGCCTTGCCAGACTTGTGACCAGTGTCCTCACCTCAGGTTTCAGTCTGCTGGCCTCAAGGTGGAAGAAGCATTCATGCAAGGGTCTCGAATACCCAGATGATATTGCAATCTATATGCCAAAGTATTAAGGAAAATCATTTATCAATACTTTTTTTTTAATGCCAGCAAAAAGTTTTGCCTGATGCATGAAGGAGCAAGAAAAGGCTAAGTATCTACCATCCACTGCAGAGAAAGTCTCTAAAAGTTGATTAAAACACATCTTTAGAGGACCTTGATGTTTATAGTATAGTGAAGAAAGCCTTGCTATACACTCTGAAAAAATGCTGGAGTATTGTGGCCCAAGATTTAGGCAAACAAAAATGAAAGAGGATAGCACCTGTCAAGCGACTACTGGTGTGGGAATTCCTAGGGAAGTTATTTAAGGGAGAAAGGGCTGAAACTGCTGGAGGAGTCATGTATTTTCTAGACGTGGAACAACCGTATGTTCATTAACCTTTGGCAGTAAAACTGTAAACAGTGAAACTGTAAGTAGGGGGCAGGCACCCTGTCACTGTGCCTGAGGCAGCCAAGTGGGTGATGGAGTATAGACTATGCCATTCCCCAGAGGGAAACAAGGCCTGTGAACATTTCTCTTTCTGCAAGCATGGCATTTAGCCAAAGGCTGGGGAGTCTCAATCCAGATGGAAATAACAAGGACAGAACTAGCAGAGGTGACATGTGAGCCAAGGTTTCCTAAATGACACAGAGAAAAGACAGAAAAGATGATTCAAGTTTTATTGTGGAGAGCAAGGAGCAGAATCCCTGCAGGAAGCAAACCAAAAAAGCCAAACAAAGGGAGTCAGGAGGACCTTCCCAGAAATGCAGGCAGAAAGTGCTTATAGGTAAAGCTTCTCAGAGTCTTACAGAAAAAAGGATAGGAAAGGTGACAAATCTGTGTACCTGGGGAGCGAATCATAACAAAAATTATCTGTCGGAGCTGAAGGGTGAATGGGGTGCAGCAGAACAAGTGACAAAGAGCTTGCGGGAAGAGCACAGGGTTGCTGGGTGGAAAGCAGTGAGTAAACAGCCTCATCTCAGAGAAGCTTTGGGCAAAGGGGGGTTACACAAAGTTTGCAGCAACTCACAAAGCTCCTGAGTGGACTGAAATGAGTCCTGCAGAAAGGACCTGCTTACAAACATGCAGGGAGCAAGTTCCTAATGGTATTGCTACTACTAGCTTTCCAAGGCAAGCTTTCCTGTGTTTAAATGCTCTTTGGTGTTTATTGTGGAGTTCTCCAGAAGGAGCAGACATCAGCAAATCTGCTGACAGGGTGCTGAGAGCTTCACATGGGGCCCCCACACACACCTGCCCATGCGCCCTGTGACTTCTATTTAAGTCAGACCTAGGGGTTCAGTCCTTTTTCTGAGCTATGCTATAAGTGTATGTATAGCTGGGTGGATCTTCTGCTGTCCTGGCTTACTGCCAGGGTTTGCTGGACGTACTCTGGACTAATTCGTTAGTATAAGCATTGTCTATAGGCCTGTACTGAGGTCTGACTCTGCAGTGGCTGGCTTTGCCAATGTGGTCAAGTATGCCACTAGTAGTTGCTAGTGGTCCCTGTGTGCCACAGATGTACCTCTTCACATGGAAGCAGAGAAAGCTGTGCTAGTCTGAAGATGAAAGATACAAGTTGGTACAAGTACAGCTGTGCTGGGCCTCCAAGGACAAAAACTGTATCTTTGCGCTTCAATACCTAGCTGGTCTCTACACTTTCTAGAACGTGTTGCAGGAGAACAGACTGCAGAGCTTCAGACAGGGAGGCATGTCATCCAATGGTAAGTGCACGTAAGGGTGCGAGAGATGACTTTTGTACTAGCCTTGGTGACTGTATGGTAGAAAGCCGGGTTCTTTTAACCCTAAGTTTCATATAGAGGCTTAAAGTCTGAGACCGCTGAGAGAAGACAAGAGACTTGCAGTTGCTCTTAAAATTGAATAGTGCCATATAATCTCAATAAACAGGAAAGAAATAGCAGAGTTAGTCTTTCAGAAAATGCACAGCAGTCAAAACTTTGATAGTCAAAATCAGCTCAGTGGGTTTAAAAGCTGCCACCCCTCTATCTGTTCTCACTCTGGAAAGGTGGGAGACAAGCGTGAGCAGTGGGACTCAGATTGTAGTTGGGGAGGTTCGGTGGTGTGACTCTAGCTTATGCAGGGAAGGAACCATATAATGCCTGAAAAAAAACAGCAGCCTGCAGTCATGTGTGGTTTTCTGTGTATTTGCCAGTTAACTTGTTATGCCTGCTCTTGCAAGCATGTCTGGCTGAACAGCCTGTGATGCTGCAATGCTCTCCTGGATTTCCCTCTTGTGCAGGTAAGGGCAGGAAGGGGAAAGTTTTCTGGAAGTGTGCCTCCTTGGGGAGTTCAGCTGCTGCTGCTGCTGCAGTCTCCAGCTGCCCCAACCCACTCCCCCACCCAGAGCCCTCTTGGTATTAACTCTACGCTTCCCTCTTTTGCCCTCTTGACAGCATGAACATCCACACTTACTGCAGCTCACCTGAGCAGCCGCAGCAGCCTGCACTTCACAGAGCAACAAGGGAACTTTCAGTGCTGCTTTGTGATTGCTACTGAAAGCAGTTCAGGGTCCTTCCCCTGACTTTCTTTGCCTGTGTCGCTGAGGGAAAAAATAATCCAAATGAATATAAGGTAAAAGATTTTATGAACTCCCATTAAACATGCAGGATCTCTGTTGTAATTAAATATTAGACTATGATGAGTGCATAATGATGACTGTGGTAATTTGCACAGTAAGAATGCAGCTTCACTGTCACAAGCTTTTCTGTTCTTAAATACATGCGAGATGTCTTGTCATGTTCCACCACTGGATCAGGACTAATTGACTCTGGAGAATAGTACTAGGCACATGAAGTTGAAGGGTAGTGTCATGCTTACAGACTGATCCAAATAGTAGCACCTTTCACTGCAGTTTATACTTACTGCATTCCATATTTCCTTTTTTCTTATCTTCTCCTTGAGGGTTTTGGTAATTCTGCTTCATCCAATTCCCTGTTCCTGAGGTGAGACAGGCAGCTGCAATTCTGCTGGTCTTAGTGTTCATCTGTCTTTGACCCTGTCTCCAGGGGACCCATTAACAGCTAATACATTTTTCCTGACTCTGGACTTGGTAAAACAACAGAGAGACAATGCAGGATGTCTGGAAGCAGGGAGCTGCTGGGCACAGCCACTGTCCTCCCTCTTCCTTGGAGTTGCCTTCCTTGGACAGGCGGACAGCTGCAGAGAGCTGCTGGCTTGTTCCCATTGATAGCACCACACCCTGGACCCAGTTCTTTGCCATGTAATGTCTCCAACTCTGACAAGACTAGACTGTCTTTTATGGCTGTAGTGGTTTTTAGGGCAAAATTATGACTAGTGTAGCACATGTCCATATGATCTTGTTTCATTGAATCTTTTGAAGGGGTTCTTTCCAGTTTCTAGGTTTCAGTGGAATGTGCAACTTTAGGAATGTACAACTAACTTTAGGAATGTACAACTGGAAAACAAGCTCTAGGTGACAATATCCTAAAATGTAGCATAACCTGCTACACTTCCAGAGTTACTCTTGTGTCCTGGGTCTATCAGTAATGTTCAGGTAATTTCTGTAAGAATGCCCGTAATCCTTTACTCCTATATTGCAAAAGAATCCTATTAAGCATAAGTTCAAAAAGAACACAGCAGGAAAATATTAAGCAAGGCAGCATTCAGTCTGAATCATTATGAGTCTTGGTTAATCTCACTTGTGCACTGCTTGCCCTTCTCACTTGCCTCTGTCACATTTGTAAACATAGCCTACGTAGATTTTGGTCAGTTTTAATTGAAAGCCAAAGACAGTAAAGTAGATTTCATACATTTTTAAAGATGTTCCTTAAAGAAATTGATTTTGGTTAATGAACTCTTTGTATTTCTTGTGATAATGTAGCAAATACGAATCTCTGGCTTAGAAAAAGCCATTGTATGGGGTGGACTGAAAGAATAGTATGTCATCAAAATGACCTATTTTCGGAAATCACTTGGCAATTTGTCAGAATGAGAGATTTAACTAACCGAGGCCCAATTTTAAAATAACTATGTAAATGGAATAATTCCAATCTCTTTTGAGGACAGGTAAAGCAAACTTCAGAGCATGCTACAAGGGTCTGATATCCTCCCAGCCACCTAAAATAAATTACCTTTAGTCTCAATGGTAAAATCATGTAAATCAGCATGGTTTGTACAGCAATCAATCAACAGTTCCTTATTGCCAAGTGAAGTGGTGTGTTTCTGCCACTGATGCATGGCTGATTGGCAAAAGCCAGGCTTTAAAGCAAGGGGGAAGATTAGGATCAGTTGAGACAACTGTTACCTACTTTGACTCTGAAAATAAGTTAAAATGCTTTTTAGGACTACATGTACTTGTTCTCCCGTGCTATCCCGCTATCATTGGATAAAGGGGAGCTTTTTTCTGGTCTTCAGACAGACCTAGACTTTCCTGCATTGATGTGTTCCTCTCTTCTGCTGGTATGAGACATAGATGACTGTTCTCGCATGCTATGTATTTGAAAGACAGTAACATCAATTATTGACTATGCTGAACGCTAGTCCAAAGACATTATTCCCAAAGAATAGGCCAAGTTTGTGACTGCTCAGAGGGCAAGAAAATACTTGAGACCTTGGAACATGTGAAATAATAGCTGCAGGTGTGCATCAGGTGAAAGACATCAGATATTAGATGGGTATTTGGGGAAGGAGAGAATTGGCTTTAACATCTGCTAAAGCACCCAGAAGAATTTTTCTTGAAAGTAAAGCAAATACATATAGGTTGATGACAAATTTGCAGCCTGTAAAACATCATACTTCATAAAACTTCATTCTTACCTGAGCATTAAACTGTGCAGCAAAACCACAAGTTTGTACATGTGGGCCATAGCATAGCACACTGCAAAGAGATGATTAGGAGTCAGTGATCCTGAAACCCATTATCATCACCTGGTTGATTGCCATCATGGCTGGCTTCAAGATCTGACAATGGTTTTGCATTTCCATGCATTGATCTCTTCAATGCTTGTACAAAATGTCTTTACATAAAATGGAAGTTTCGGGGTATAGCAGGCTTCGTGCTGAGACGCACATTGCTTTTTCCACTGATTAAGGCATTTTGCTTGAGGATTTTTCAGTTCTTAAAAGGAGGGTAGAAAAGAGGAAAAAACAAACAAATAAGCACAAAATGTTGCCCCTTTCTGGTGGGGAGCAAGGTGAACCAGAAATAACAGGCAAGACAGTAAGTGATAGCTTTTTCCAGCTGCTGTTCTGTCACATGGCTACCGTGTGAGGTGGCACCTGGCCTGAGACCTTGCAGTTGTGTTACACTATATGATGAACAACAACTCAGCTACACATAGAGCAAGAGAGGCTTTGGGATTTGAATTTGAAATAGTAATTTGAGCGATTTTCCTTATGTACTTGGTCTGGCTGGAATGGAGTTTGTATGGTGCTGTGCTTCAGATTTGTGACCAAAACAGTGCTGGTAACACTGTTCTAGGTATTGCCGAACAGTGTTTGCACGGCATCAAGACCTCCTCTGCTTCTCGCTCTGTCCCCTCCCCCACCACCCCTGCAGTGAAGAAATTGGGAAAGGGCAGGAGGCTGTGAGGGGACCCACCCAGGCAGAGGACTCAAACTAACCAAAGAGCTACTCCATGCGGTAGAACAGCATACTCAGGAATAGAATGGAGAGGAGGGGCATTTAGGGAGGTTACCTATCTTTTGCTCGGGAACTGGATGGGCGTTTGCCCATGGGAGGTGGTGAGTGCCTTTGCATTGCTTTTCTTATGTTTTTCCTTTCTTCTTCACTTCTCCTTTGTTTATTAAACTATTTTTACATTGACCCATGAGTTTTCTCTTACTTTTCCTTTTTCTTTCTCCCCCTGTTCCACTGAGGGTGGAGGAAGAAATGGAGTTAGGGGTGGTGTGGTGCTTAGCTGCCTACTGGGGTTAACCCCCAACAGTTTACCTTATTTCCTATGTCTTTTTGACTCTTTTCATAAATATGTTTTCTCTTTGTTTTTAAATTATAAAATACCTGACTAGCAGGAAACTAATCTGTATACCTGTGACAGTGTGAAACAGAGATAACTTTTCAGGCCTGCAGCCCCAATAACTTTCTCCAGATTACCCAAAGACTCTAAAGCATAATTCTGCTGTAATGCGTAAGCTGATGTAGGAACTGGAAATTTTAGGGTTCAATAACGAAGAAGCATCTTCTAGAGACTGCTATTACTCAGGTCAGGCCCTGGAAAGCAGGGAAGACTCAGTTCCTGCATCAGCTTACAACTGGGGTTTTTTTGTTAAGTCTAGAACACTATGATTAGCAAGTTGACAGTGTAGTTAATAATGACTTTCATAAGTATTTGTTGCACTTTTCTAATCTGGTGCATTTACAACAAACTAGCCTCAGTTTTAATGTGATACCTTAATGGACAGCTGATTTTGAAAGGGGGTATACTTTCGCTAACTATAAAACAATAGTATGTTATAAACCTCTGCATAACCTTGTCTTTACTATGAATAGGATTTTTGAGTGGTCCAGTGCTCTCAGTATCAACATATTAGGGCCACAAATCTCATGTGACTACCTATAAGAGTGAAAAACGCTTTGTGGCTTATGTGCAGTAACCCCTACAGGAGTCTATGCAAAGGTTATCTATCGAGCATGAAACCATGCAGAACTTACAAACTTCCCAGGAGTACATGAAATGTTTGCTTCTGTCAAAAATCCTATAAAACTTCTTTTGTCTGCTAGGATTATAAAATGTGTTGAAGTCCTGTCAAGTATGGGGCTCTACCACAGGTTCTAGGCATGGCAGATCTGGTTAGAGACGCTGTTCTCATTAGTCCTTTTCTCACCTCTGTGTTGATCTACATCCCAAATCACTGCTTCCATTTTGGGGCCTACTGGTGCCCATGAACTCTAGCATCTTGGTTTAAAAAATAAACAAAGTGGATCAACTGTTTAGAAGTTTCACTGTAATCTTACTAAGTATTCTAAGGCATTAGTCTGAGTTGATATGCAATAAAAACCATTCTCTAGTCAAATCTGAGCAAGGGCACTACAAATAAACAATAAAAGATCTCTACAGTGATGAAGTTGTTCAGATGTTGTACTGTCCCATGCAGAAAGACCTAAAAGACAAACAGTAGAGCTTACTACTAATAAAACATAGTACATCTTGTACATTCCAGAGTCCATATCTAGGTAGGTGACAGCCTTTGCAAATAAGTTTCAGAAGCCAGAGCTGCTGTTTATGGTACCCAAAGACAGCCTCAGTAACTTCAATAAGTAACTAGCTACGTTTAAGACCAGACTCTTGTTAAACAGTAAAGAGAAGAGGGTTTGGACCTCTTTATTCTTATTTATGCATTGTATTTATAAATTTGTAAGGGAAGTAGAGGGCATCAGCCATTATATTGCTGTATGACGACACTAACCAAATAAAATAGCTAGACATTGGCAATTAGTACGTAAGAACAGTTATTGGAGAAACAATTAGATATAAAGTATGATATGGCAGAATCCCCAGTTCTGGAATGTCATGCTTAATCGCATTGTCTCAAGAGTATTGAAAACTTTGCTGGTGCTATTTCTGAGAAAAGAATCTGATAAACAGGATTTATACAGCAAGATTCTGTGATTCCGTGATTTAACTAAAACTAGCTTTATTCATATACATACAAACAGATTTGTTTTTGAATGGTGTGAATGAACTGCAGAAAGGATTTCACCTAATTATTCCATGTTCAACGTGATCCTTACAGCTCAAGAAAAAGTACAGAATAGTTTAAATGACAGGCTCCTTTTTCAGTGTGAAAAGTAGAAAGCTCAAATTCTGGTGTTTTAGAAAGTAATTTTTGTATGAGTAAAACACATGATTTCTATACGGGGCAAAAAAGAAAGGGGTTAGAGCCCAATACTGTTTTGATCAGTTATAGCTGGTGTGGTTTGCTTTATTTTTTCTTTGAAGTGTTTGCAATATGCTTTAGTCATGTTGAGGTATTGCAGTTTTGACCTCTTTCGATTTCTTATTTCATTGTAGCATCTTATTTTAAAGCCCAGATTCCACAGAGTAACAAGATTAGTCTTCTGCAGTACAAGAGTGAGCTAAGAATGATTGAAGACAATCCTGGGATAGTTTGAAAGTGCTTTCTAGTTGTGTCTTGGACAATATTGCAAGTTGGAAGTATTTCTCCAGAAGAGTAGAGCTACAATAACATGACATTCCTTCAGAGTTAGTGCAGGTATCTCTACAGAGTGCAGCACTGTGCTGTGTTGACAGATTTATTCACAGCTTTGAACACACTTCATCTGAACTTGTTGATGCCTCTTTTTATGTTCCTGTGCAAACTAATCTTTAATGCTCAAAGGAGCAGGAGACAAAAATGCCTGCATTTGTGGCCAGGCTATTCCTGGAAGTAGATGCAAATAACAACCTTAGTGTGGTGTGGGTAATACGGCTGTGCTGTATGTTTTTGGTACCTGCAATGGCAGTGTGACCTGTGTGTGCACATAAGTCATCAGGCACCTGCTACTATCTGCACCATGTATGATGCCCTCTATATCACTGGCTGTTGCTATACCCAAAGCCCCTGTGACTGAGATCAGGGGCCTACAGGTTGTGTAAGAGTCTGCCTCACACCCTATGTTGGTGTCAGAGCAGAAGGAGCTTCACAAAGGGAACTTAAAATACTCTCCATTTGATGGTGCTTTCTTCAAAGTTATTCAGCTTGATTGTATATCAGCACCGCTGGGTCTAAGACTGGGGTTTTTGCCAGGTTCTTGGTACAAAGAGTCTTTGTGTTGTGAGGACTCTTGAACAGTCATCCATCACGATCTTACAGCAGCTTACTCGTGAGGTGGTGGATGTGGCATAGCGGTTAATCTTTTCATATCTGGTAGACCTAGTTCTCCTAACCTCTCCTAGCTACTGGGGTGCACCGGGGTAAATGAGATTTGTGCCCATGTCACTCTTACGTAATCAGAAGCCAAATCTTTAGGATCTTTGGCCGATGCACATTGCAGTGAGGCTACTGCGCCTTCTGTCTGAAAGGCTGTGGTAGAGTGGGTTTGTATAGAATTTCCTGACAGGCGTAATTACATATAATGTCATTCGTGCTGTTTACAGAACATAGCATGGGGTGATAGTTATTGCTTTTGAGAAGTGTGCAATCTTTTCTGAAGTCATTTTTAAATATGATTCACGTGGAAAATTGGCATTTGCAGGCTTTTTAGCTAGACTGCCTATCCCTATGAGTCCTTTGTTTGGTTGCATTTTAAAAATACATATTTTTAGACAGTAATAAGAAAGGACGGTGAAGAGAAAATAAATAGAAACAAGTTTGTTTCTGAGAATAACAGTGGGCCCAGGGAATATTTTTTTTCTTTATATCTGAATCATGGTGGTTTTACATTGATGGCTGCACTATTTTCTCTGGCTAGTTCCATTTAGCACAGAGGGGAGTTCTGGGCTTGTAGTGTCTTGAGCTTCCCCTGTGACACCACTGACAACCTGCTCACCTTCACGTGAATGTTTTGCTATGAGTTATTTCTTGTGTGTTTTACGTTTCATCTTTCCATGCTTAGAAAAGGCATTGGATAAGATACATACTGAAGTACACAGAAGTCTTCTAGTGAAGATCAAGGGTCTGTAAGGGTTTTCCATGTGGCCAGATCTGTAAGCCCACTGCTTATGCTAAGTCTGTGAGATAGAGTAAGAATATTCTAATATGAATCTGTCTTAGAATACTTAAACTGAAAAATGTCCTTGCTGTTCCAATAAACCTATCCATTCTCCAGGACAAAAACATGCTCTTCAACAGGATCCAATATTTCACAAAAACTCCCATCTGGAAACCCATCCATATTTCATTCTTCTAATTTATTTCAGGCATTTTATCTAGTATGAGGTGCATAGCATTTTGCTAAAACAATCTAAGCAGAGTTGGAAACTTATGTAATAAGATTCAAAATGAGAACGTATGAAAGAAGAATCATAAAAAATATAAAGTCTAGGTTGGAGGACATCTATAGACATTTTGCAGTCCAACCCTCTCTTAAAAGCAGGGTCTTAGATTATTTAATCCAGAGCCCCATCAAGCTGTGTCCTAAATATTTTCAGTGAGGGATAATCCACTTCTCTGGGAAGCCTGTTCCCAGGTGTAACAGTGTTCAGTGAAGACTTTTCAGAACTGCCTCCAAGCCAGATTGTAATACTGGCTTAAAAATCTAGGACTAAACTGATTTTACACACTCATTTTCTCATAAAATTCATTGATTCATATTGCAATACATGAGATATAAATCACCAAAATGCATGTTGTAAATATTATAGCCAAGATAATTTGTGTTGAAGACAGGACAAAGGATGCTGACTGTCCAGTCTTAACTTGTTGCTGTGGTTCTTCATTGATATAAAACTAATTTTTTGAATGAAGCTTACCTATTTTTAGGAGGCATTAGTTGTTAGGGGATGGTCCTTTGCTTAAGGACCTTCTTTGCTTGGGCCTTCGTGAACCTTGGACAATGAGGAGTAACCTTGCCTGACTTTTCCCTTGTCTGGTAGGAATAGGAATATGACTGTTCCTGATGGACTAGCAGGAAAAGGAATGACATATGAGATGCTGCAACCTTGTTGCTGTCCTCCTGCTATTACGATACAGGATCTTCTGCTGATAACACATCTCTACTGTAGTCTTATCAGAGTACAGGTCTTCTGGACTTCACATTAACTAACATTCCTCAGTCTTACTCCTGAGACCAGTGCCTAGGGAATGGCGTTCTCTTTATCAAAGCAGGCTATTCTTTTAACCCTTCTCATGCTTTTTCTTCTGGTGCTTGTAAATACACATGCACTGCCATTCATATTTAATCTGTACAAATCTTACAATTTCCATCACAAATCTCGACAATTCAAACTTGCCCCAAGAACTTGCCATGAGCATATTACACACCCATTTTTTCTTTGACTTACAGAAGTATACATTAATAATAATGTTCATCAACAGAATACAGCAGTGCAAATGATTTACTGCCACCCCTGCTCGTTTGGAACTGTCCACAAACCTCTGGAAAAATTATTCAAATATCCTTGTTTCTGTTTGAGGAAATAAATTAATCATGACTTGAGGGAAAAGTGTTCTAATCCATACCTGCAATTACTGTCCAATTTGGAGAAGACAATTCCTCTCCACTAAGCTATTCCTAACATAAGAAGCTATGGTAGAATTAGTCATGTTAAGATATTTTTATTTATCTTCCTTATTCCCACAGTGCTATGAAACTGCCGCTGTTTCTGTCACTTTGACATATAACTCCTCTCAAAATTTGCCTAAGCATAGTAATTATTTCAAACTCTTTTTCTGACAATTGATTAGAACAGGTTCTGAGGATAAAAAAAATGTTTTTAATTAGTTTGAACGTTAGTATGAATCCATAATGCTTGAAAATAGGAAGTGCTGGTTGCTGTTATTAAACCAGGGAACCCTTCAAAGTCATCAAAATGTCATTGGTTCAAAGCGAGGAAATTATCAAAATGTAGGAGGTAGGTCACTACTTGTCTTCTTGAAGAACAGGCTAAGCAAGAGGACTATATTTTTATGGCTCTTCTCAAAAATAGTACTATGTGGCCTTTCAGCACAGCTAAATAAAAGATAATAAAATCTTATCTGTCACACTGGGAAGTAGAACTTGTTTATTATTTTCTTTTTATAGAAAACATTATTAGCAAACCAGTTATATTAATCTAGTGAAGTATGATGCTCAATGAAATCTTTTTTTAACTACTTCATACAGAGAACAGTATTCTCCTGAAAATTATTGTTCTCACCTAGACCAACCTTCCACAGAAGCCAGTGGGTGTCTGTTGAATAAGTATTTTCATACATAGGCTGGAGTATTCTGAATTGAACTGTAAAGACACTTCAGATATAACACTAGTTAGCGGACTGGGTGGGTTTTAGATAGATACCTTCATTGGTGAGGGAGGAAACTGAAGGCATGAATGCTTCTCTAATAAATCATTGTATGTCATCTCTCTTCTGTAACTACCTTGCGCAAATTCCAGCTGTAAAATACCTGCTTACACAGCTCAGTCAGCTTTATATACATGCTCAAATGTTTCCCTTGCTTTCACTGTTTCTGATGCAGGTCAGAATCCTTGTCCTTGTACAAGTGTCAAGTAAGCATTGCTGAGACACTGAATTACTTGCTCCTCGTTTTTAAGACTCTGGGAAAGGGATTAAGTGGAGTTCAGATTTTTCTGTGTTTTGCCTAAAGAAATCCTCAGGCTTCTTCTTTACATTAGCAAGTTAATGTAGAGGGAAGGAAAGACAGCAGTTTTCTGGGCTGGATGCGTCTCAGCTCATCCCTCAATACAAGTTACAGCTAACTGAGTGTGCAGAACCAGCTTCATCTCCTCTCCATAATAACCTGATGTTGCTTCAGAGCCACTTTGCTTTCGTCTCTAATAAGGGGAGGGCATTAATCTGTGATCCTCTATTTTTGGAGGAGAATGCTAGCTGCCCCTGAAGTCTCAGTGTAGGTGGCACTGTTGACCAGTGGGTCAACAGAAATGTAAAAGCTAATTATTCCTGCTGGAGCTTAGCTTCAAAAAAACCAATGTGGAGCTCCTGGCACACCTGAAGCTTCCAGTATATAGCTTAAAAGGGAGCAGCAGCATCTCCTCCCACCTCATACTTCCCACCTCCCACCATTTTGCCTACAGAGAATGTTTGAAGTGGGTTTTGTTAACTTGGTAGGTTACTGGGCTTTTTTCTTCTGTGTTTTACCAAGACTTCTGTGCTGAATTGGCTTGTACAAGGAAGTAGGAGAGGTTTTTTTCTGGGCAGAACAATCAGAAGTCTCCTGAAGACAGACATTATAAAACTGGGGAAGGCTGGGTAATGCAGCCTTGTTCTACCCTCACCTCTGCTGCAGGCATATTTCATATTAAGACCACATGAGCTTCCTGGGACTCCATCTGCAGCTGATTGTCTTCCCTCTCCCTTCAAACTCAGCACAGGCTTTGAGGACCATGGCTTTGACCTGAAGTTATGACTGCTGATGTCCATTTACTGAAGAGAAAACAGAGAGCTGTTATCTTGTAGCAGAGCTGTAATAAAACTTACCTTGAGTACACTACCACTGGACTTTACTTGCTGCTGCTTACTGAAGGCTCGCAAACAGGCTGTCTCAGCTCTCCCATTATCTGCACTCCCTGTTGTCTGGAACCACATGGTATTCTTGTATACCTTTGTATAATCAAGGTTGTGTGGCATTTACTATTTTCGTTTTGTCAACAGACTATGACCAACCTTCACCTCTTCTCTGTACATCCTGGTTCGTTGTATATTCTGTTTCTGTTCAGTCCCTGCGGATAAAACAACTGCAGCAAGAACAGGAGAGGTGAAGTTTCCTCTTATCTGAATTGTTTGCATACATTAGTTAAAAGCTACCTGACCTCTAAGGTACCTCACCAGCAAACTCTTTTCTTTTACACCTCTTATTACCTCTTCACTGTTTCCTATTTTTGAGCTAATTTTCTATCCTGAAGCTATTATTTTAACCTATGTACCATAACTCTCTGCCTTATTCAATTATCTTCAGTGTGGAACCTTATTACTCTTTGAAAATGTGAGTGTATGAAACACTGCATTTCCCTTGCTCCTGCTGCAGCAGTATTCTCTCTTAAGAGCACAAGTGAGTTAGTTTAAGCAGGACTCTTACGGGTCCTCATTGGATATTTAGAATCAAATTATTCACATGAAGATCATGATAATATGTCCTTCAAAACATTTATTCACCTATCCTCCTTCTCCCTTAACTACACTAACCAGTCTATAATGTTTGCCACAATATATTTTCTGGCTTTTTTCATTCAATAGCAGTTGTACGTTTCCTATTTTCCAGTCCTCTGGAGTATGTCCTGTGACTAGAAAACAAAGCTCCATATTCTTTGTCCTCCGGAAAGTTTGGAGAGAAATAACTGCTTAACAATTCTGCCATCTTCATCCTTGTCTCCAATTCCCTACTATCACTTTTTAGTGGACCAATTTTCTCTTTTATGGTCTGTCAAGTGAGAATATATGTGAGGAGTCCTTTATTTTAGTTGATCATTGCCTGGCAATTTGGATGTTTGGTTTTCTTATTTTACACCTCTAACTGGAAAGAAACACGCTGCAGTTTAGCCTGGTAGCAAGAGTTAGTAACCATTAAACACATCAGGCATTTTCTTGATTGCTACTTGAATGACAGCTCTTTATCATTAGAGTGCAGCCTCAATGCCTCAAAAGTAGGACCACATGCTTCTATATTTTGGGATATTCAGATCCACATCTGAAGCTTGTGACAGACCCCTGCTGTAATAAAGTGCTGA
The DNA here is from genome assembly GCA_017639485.1 of Pluvialis apricaria. Classification (NCBI taxonomy): domain Eukaryota; kingdom Metazoa; phylum Chordata; class Aves; order Charadriiformes; family Charadriidae; genus Pluvialis; species Pluvialis apricaria. The sequence goes on from CM030008.1 coordinate 63,814,398, forward strand.
TGCACATCCCACCCTTCTCATCAAAATGCTCTGTTCTCTGCAAAATTGATATAAGCAGATGTTCTTCTGGAGCCTCTTCTCTGCCTTTGTGTAATGTATGAAGGACTTCAGAGAGAGCTGTGAGTGTGGAGCAGGTAGCACCCTATTTGGATAGTCTGGAAGCTTGAAAAAAATAGGGAATACCAGTTACTGTCTGTATCCATCAAGCTAAATAGGGAAATCAATTTATATTTAATAATGCAATTCCTTCCACTGCTGTGAGAGGCAGTATAGACCCTAGCTTAGCTGCTTCGGCACATTCACATACTAGTTGCAGCTCATTTATGGGAAAGTAATGGTATTTCCGAGATCAGCATATGTTAAATCCCACTGAATTTACCGTGAGGGAAAGCTTATTTCACCTAGGTCATACCTGTATAATTGAATGCTTTCAAAACAGAAAATCAGAAATCTCTCATTCATTTGCAGTTCCCATATAAAATGGAAGATGTTTGCTTAAACTGAATAAGCCTGTAAAAATCAAGCTTATCTTTTGTGTTCGTTGGTATGGTAGAATAAAGTTATGAAAGACGCTCACTTTCAAGATCTTAACAAACATGGAATGTATTATTGTGCATTTAGTAGAGGGGGCTTGTCCTCTTTAGGATGATGCCTTAAAGCTTATTTTGCTCTGTCCTATTCCAGCGATTTTAAGGGAGCTGTAATACCTTCCCTAGTCCTGCTGCTGAAGGAGTGGGCAGGAGCAATCTGCATTTCATACAGGGAGAAGTAAGCACTAGATCCTCAAGCAGAGGTACTTCAGAAATTTCTTCAGGTTTCACAGTTGCCCTTCTAATACGTATCTGCTTCCTGACAGGTTCTTGTCTTAAAATCCCAAATCCTGCCAAAAAGTCACATATTAAAAATAGGATTTGTACTGCTGCTTGATCAGACCACAGCATAATTCCCTATGCATGTAGTAAGTGTTAATTCAATCCAAAGAAGAGCTGATGTTTTTCTGTTGGAATAACTTTTGTCAGAGAATGCTGATTTTCAGTAATATTAAAAACATTCTTAATAGCTTTGTCAAGATGATTAATAACAAAAACAGGTTTTTTTAGGTATGGAAAAGTTGTTTTGTTCTGACTTCTGTACAAAGTTATAATGCAGTGTAATCATGCTAAATACAAAAATGTCCCAAATGATTAATGAATAGCAGAGTATAATGCATCCTCATGAGACTTGCGAGAGGGATGCCACCCAGAGGGACCTCCAAGAGCTAGAGGACTGGGTTGGCAGAAAGCTCCTAAGTCCAATTAAAACAGGTGGGAAGTCCTGCACCTGACTGGGAAGGAACAACATTATATGTATAACAGTACAGGTATCTGTGTGGATGGATGTGGAGGAGAAGTTGCTGCGCGGTCTTGCTGTGGTCAATGTTAACCACGCAGAGGGCTGAGTTATCCAGGATGTAGCTGTGGGGTTGAGGGAAGGGACTGTTCCCTTCTCTCCAGCACATGAGTGTTGGAAGTATGATGCCTGATTTTGCCCCTCCGCAGTACAAGAGACTAACAAACAGGAGCCCATCCAGTGGAGGCCTGCCAAGGTGGTGAAGGGGCTGGAGGATATAGCTTATCAAGAGAGACTGAGGGCATTGGGACTGTTTAGCCTGGAGAAGAGAAGGCATTTGAGGGGATCTTCAGCTATCTGTAGGAGTCTTGTTAGAGAAGATGGAAGACAGGATCTTCACTGAGGCGCACAGTGAAAGGACAATAGTCCATATGCATATTATTGCAAGGAAAATTGTGACTTATAACAAACTTTCACAATGACAGTGGTCAAATGCTGGAATGAGTTTCTGGAGATGCTTTGGAGCTCTTCAGAGCTTGGCTGGACAAGACCCTGAGCAACCTCACCCAGCTTTGAAGTCAGCCTCACTTTGAGCAGAGTGGAATTAGATGACCCTTGGAAGTCCTTTCCAATCTAAATTATTCAGTGAAAAATTGTGGTAAAGTTTGATATAAAGCTTGATCAGAACTTTGGTACTACAGATATTTTATATGTTCTTCCAGAATGGGAAGAGATGGTCATAATCCTATGAGTGAAGAAAACTGCGTTTCAAAACTGTTCCCATTCAAATCATAGTGATGTTGCTCCTGATTCAATTTTAAACTTGTCACAAATATAAATAAGTTAAAATCTGATACTCCTACCTCTCTTTTAGTTCAAGAAAATAAGTCATATAGTAGCAATGGTAAATGAGGATCTTCTTTCCATTTCACTCCCTGGCATGCTAAACAATGAGTAGCAACATGTGTTCTACAGTTGAAGTCCAATTTGTTAATCATGTTTCCCAGGGCAGTGCTCACAGACCACAAGAGATAGCAACCCCACTGTGCTAAGCGCTCTGCCAGCACATTGTATTGTTTTCTCTTACATTGCAAAACATGTAATCTTTCTAAATCACTTGATATCTGGAGTTCTACAATACAAAAACTAAGAGAAAAAGATTGTGCTGGGCCCAAGCAGTGGGTTTGAACAGCCAAGGAGGATTTTTCTACAGCTTATTCAAAACCAAACAATCTTACTCATGTGTATGTTCATGAAAATCTTAGCATTCATTTTAAATCCTTGTGTATTAATAGAAAAATTAAGAACTGCATATTTGAATTAAGAATCTGCATTTAATGACTTGCATTTTGTTGGTTATGTAGTTCAAAAGGCATTACTTTTGGATCCTGCTTGAATGCTTAATACAACTTACATCACTGATAGTGTGTATTACAATCTGCTGTACGGCGTGCTTTAAAAGTTGTGCTAGTTCTACAAGTTAATTTAGAAGGTTGCAGCTTATATTGCAGCATATGTACTTGATTTTAATAGAGAAGGCTGAAAGTATGTACAAGACCAAAATTATTTACTGAAGCAATTTGAGAATACTTTTAATGAAGTACTGATAAGAGGATTCTTCATACTGCTTGGAGAATTCATAAATAGGGAAAAATACTATGAATGAATCCTTTGGGGCTCTGAGAGATAAGAATATAAGCAAAGATCAGCTCTAGTTTCTTTTTTCTTTAGACCAATATTCTGTTTGTCGCTAGAACATGTGCTTCAGAGGAGCACACCCAAGCACAATGCATTTAGCTGTGTAACCAGCAAAGGAGAAAGGGCCCCTGGTAGTTACTTAAGGAAATCCAAGTGGGTTTTAATTCATTTTACCAAGAAAATGTTCTATTAGCTGTTATTTATTAATCTCACTGATGTAGAAGCCAATGTTAAAAAAAAAAAAAAGACACTTCAAGAAAAGGAATACAGCTGGTGTTGAGAGTGCTGATAAACAGTGGAATAAGAAAGATTATGCCCTTGCAGCTTTAGGTTTGATAGAAGCCCTTGCCAAAGACAGTTTCAGTGGAGCGCAAGAGACAGAAGGCAGACTTCAGAGAGGCTAACCTGGAGTTGGGGGGAGGGATTATAAAGTGCGTATTTCATAAAAATGAACGAGGTGATGCAACAGTAATTGTGAGAGATGGGCAGAGTCACAGGAGACATGGTAGGGAGGAACTAGAAATGAGTTATTAAATCACACTCACAGTGTGGTGGGGGTGAGGGGATAAACCAGAAGAGAATGAGATATTAAACAGAGAAAGAAAGGGAAGGAAACATATGAGAAGCATCTTAAAAACTGGAACAAATAGGAGAGAGAGAGGGAAGTGAGCAGATGAGAAATATTTATTTCAGAAGAAAGGAAAGTGTTATAGGAGAGAAATGGGAAGGGGAGGTAAAAGAGGGTAAAGACACAGATAATTTTGTCAGCTTTCTGTGTAGGGAGGGAAATGAACAGAATAATGAACCAGAAGTGCAAAAAGGATTCAGCATCTAGGATTTAGTCAAGTTGAACAAATCGCAGACACTTGCTTAGAAATACGTCTTCCATAATGGAGTAAATCAGCCTATTTAGGGGATTTCTTCAAACACTGCAGCATACCATGAATAGAGAAAGATGATTTGGTGACAGAGGGTGTTGTCAAAAAAACTGAACTGGTGCTACTCTTGTCATCAGCAAACACTGAAGCTTGGAGAGATTGAGCAGTGCTCTTCACAAGAGAAAGAGCACTGAAAGCAGATGCCAGAGCATCAAAGCAGCTGAGCTGAAGTCAGCAGGGTTAGATTGATGAGCAGGGGGGTGGGGGCATAAAGAGGGGTTTGCTGGATCGTGGTGGAAGGAGGTGGTCAATGAGAGAATTTGGCAGCAGAGAAGACCAACAGATGAACTTTGGAAAAATAAAAGCAACTGCAGTGAAGCTTTTGGACCACTGAATGGCAGAACATAAATTCTTTTCCTACCTATGTGAAACCTCCATTTTACCATTGGTCAGATTGCCTGTACGTACTACACTGGCTAGGAGCTTGTACAAGAGCTTCACTTCTCTCATCGTTAGAAACTTAATTCACAAACAAAACTAGCTCATAGCCATTTGTTCTTTTGCCAGTACCAGCTTTCGGTTTCAAGTTGCTCTGGCTTAAATACTTCTCTTTCTCTTCTATAAAATAAAATACCTGTATCCCTACTGGATGCTTTTGCTCCCTCTCAAACACTAATTCAAATGTAAACACAGCTGACCAGAACTGTATATCCCATAAGGTCTTCCTGTTGCCTTTTCAGGAGTGCTAGGAACTGCCCCTGGCAGTGTCTGCCTTTTCCACAGCTGCCCGATGATGGTTTATTCTCATCCTATGATTAAACTACATACCCTGGCTGAAGCAGGGCTCAAGACTGAATGAAGATAGGAAAACAAGGGCACAGCTACCCAAGATGGAAGGCTCATCATCAAGGAGACTATAGTTTTATTCCAGAGATGCTGCTCCTTACTGCAAGGCTGTCCTGATTAACTTCCTGCTGAAAAAGCCCTATGCCTTGAGTCTTGATGTAGAGGTCTTCAAGACTAGCAGGGTGCTTTTTCTGGAAGACCCTGGACTGTGGTGAGTCACATAGACCTTCTAGCTCAAGTGTGAAATATGCCCACAGCCAGACTGGGTATCGGCTGATCTGGACAGCATCACAGGAAGAATTGGTCTGCTGCTTGCTTGCAACTGAAGACGTGGCTGAGGTATATGCGCTTTTCTCCCCTTAGACCAAACCAAACATAGCCATACCATAACATAGCCAAAGCCACCTGGGACATGTTTATACTTACTGGCACAAAAATTCCCAGTCAAATTTCTTACTAGAAAATTAGACAACTGGAGCCTGTTCCCTTCCAGGATATCAGGACTTGTCTTTTGGTTCAGATTTACACAGCACAAAGAAAGTTAACAAAGAAACACAATACCGCATTTCTAGCTCTAGCCTGGTTTTTTGAATATTCTAAGTAGTTATCAAGAATACATGTTTTGTTACAGATTGCATTCTTCAATTTGTTTAAATTCAGATCACCTTCACTGATTTTTCAACTTGCAGCGTTAGCAGCACTATGCAGCCTGTGCAGAAGTCTAAAGGCAGCTTTTCAGTCCAGAAGCCCTCGTAGCAAAGGAAAGATTTGTGCAGAACTTTCCAGTAACTGAGATCTTGCACCTATTTATTCCCCTCGTGGCACAGATCCGTTCGCTCTCAGCTGCAGGTGGAAAAGCAATTGAAACGCTCTAAGCACTGAGGAATCTAAAAAAAGATGTCCTGTTAAAAATGATGACAGAAGAGCCTGCCCTCAAAGTTTTATGCTGGGATAAGATTTTAGGAGTTCAGTTATTGGCATATGCTGTGTGTTCACCAAGCAGATGGGATCAATAAGGCCTTCTAAATATATACCTACCTCACTTTGATAACCGTGCTTCTAGATTTAGGAGCTTGTATATACATATGTATATTCAAATATCAACAATCTTGAATTTGTTCCTACTAGCTTGATTAAATAAAGATACCTCTTGGACACTGAGCAAAGTGGAATTTTTTAACAACAACATAAACCCTAGGAAACTTTATAAAAGCTTAGACAGACAGTAATCCCTGACAAAATACTTGGCACACTCATTCTTTGTGAGCTGTAATAAATCTAGTTCAGGAGTTGTAAATGTATATTTTCCCAAATCAGCTATTTATGCCAAGGCTTGCAGCGTCAACCCACAAGCAAAATAATTGTGGGCTTCCATGCCTTGAAGTGCTGCTCACCTGGGACTCTGGCAGCCAGGAGCAGGGTAATATAGCCCCAAGAGGCAGGGAACACCAAGAGGACAGGGAAGAACATCAAGGAAGCGAAAAGAAGAGAATTAAATAAAACAAGGTGAGGAACAGAAGAGAACCAGGTGTATGTCAGACTGAGGAGACAAAAAAAAAAATATACAGGGAGGTGAAAAGAGAGCAAGTGTTACCAGAATTGGGGAATGAACAGTGCTGGTAGAGCAGGTGGGGAGACTATGTTTGGCATTCAGGCTGGGTAATCGTTTAGTCCCATAGGAGCTAATGGGAACTGAAATGTCTGTGGCAGGGGAATTTCTGAGGTACTTGTTTTTCTTCCTGTGTTGGGGTGCTAATTCAAGCTATCACAACTTTGCAGTGTCACAAAAAGCTTTGATTTGAAAATGCCAGCGTATCAGGTTGAAGCAAGACATTTGCATTAATGGCAGTTTGATAATAACCTGTGGTGTGCTGCATTGCTACAGTGTCTCGTCTGAACTGCAGCTGGGACATGCTCCCTGCCCTGTCTGTTACACTGAAGTCCCCAACAGCCTTCATGGCTGCTACAGCCCACCTTGAGAAAGCACCTCAGTGCATCAGAGGAAATGCAATCTGGGCTCCTGGCTCTATATTGGGCTCCATAAAAATACATGCCTATCGGCTCATCTTAATAAAATGTGGGAGGCTGCCCACATAACTTAAAAACACACAGCTTTATAGCTGGGCTTGCTGGATTTATTGGTTTGTGTTTGGGAATTTGCAGACATGCTTTATCTGAATTTTCCTCTTTCCTTTGGACTCTTTAGCACAGTTTTTTGATTTTGCTGTTGCTTTTATTCTCCCCTGATTATTAATGGTATTTGTCTTTTCTATTTCTCTGTACCTTTCACATCTTTCTGCTTCTTATGCTGAGTCTCATTTGCACTGCTTTTCTCCTGCCGTTTCCTTCATAACCTCCTTTTTCTGAATTCCAGCATCCTCCTTCACAATCAGTTTTCTTCCCATCATGGTCCATCTCTGGTTTCTTTCTCTCCCATGTGTGTGCCAAGGCATTCCAACAAAGAAGGCTTTATTCAAACAAAATTGTCACAAAAATGGGAACTGGCTACCTTGCAAGTTAGTGTTCTTAATGTCTGCTATATCTGTCTACATGGGAAGTTGGTATACTGTGAGTTCACATCCAAATTTATAATAAGTTTACTGCACTGAAACCAAGCCTTAGGCTCCTAAAAATCCAGGTAATTTCCAAAATGTTACACATAGTGCTTTCTGGTTTATAGTCTTACAGTTTAGAAAATGCACATGTAGTAAAACATTTCTAGCTTTGGAATATTCAATTTTTTAAAAGTTTTGTGAAATTAGAGTATTTCTGAATTTTCGATTCTTTTTTAAAAGAAATTCATTGTGAAAATGCCTGGTTGTCTTGAAGATCACTGCAAAATATGCATGTTGAATGTTTTCATCCTTTCACGAAATTACTTGCAATTCTGAGCACGTTAGCATTCTTCAACCAACTGAGAAGGTGTGTTGGGGTGATGGGGGGGCTAGAAGATGCCTAAATCTGCAGGAGACAGATTGCTCCTAAACAAAAAAAAAATATGTTGTAAGCAATGAGACATGTACAGCTTCCCTTTTTTACAAGATATACAGCTTGGTTTATGGTGAGAGCTGCTATATGAACTGCATATGCCAGCTGTGTTATGCACGCATGTGTTTAGATTGCCGTGTATGAATGGCTATTTGGAATGCAGTCCTTTTCATTTTTCCGTTTGGAAAAGCCCTTCTGCATAGCCCTGGAGTATGTAATGTACTGTGCACGCTATAGAAATCTGAATTAAGGAAGGTTTCATGAAACAGCCATCTTCCACATCTACCTGTGGGACTGAACTTCAGTGGCAAGCTGAATCCCAAAACTTGAACTAGCTTTTGAACTTCAAAATTAAGGTCAATGTCTCAAATTGAGACTAGTGATCTGTCTCAGACCTTCAGTTCTGTAGAATACAAAGTTATTAGATACCACTTTATCTCTTGCAATGGGCTTCAGCAAAAATAGGAATAGGGCCTAGACACACTGCTTACCATTAGCTTAAACAGGTCCTCCTTCCCTGCTGTCTGCTGTGGTCCCTTCACAGGCTGCTCCTACCATCTAAAAGTTCATCCTTGCCTGACAGACTGCTTGATTTTCTTTGCGACAGTTAGTTACAGATAATGATAAAGTATGCAGTCCCTGGTCCATCACTGCCTTTAAATTATTTGTAATTACAAGTATTCTAATTGGTTTGGGTTTATGCTCTATTGCTCCATTTGTTTACTTTTGTAAAGATTTTTTGTCAGTGTGCACTGTGCTTGGCAAACATGCTTTCCTCCTGGATTTATAACATGGTTTAGTCATAGTTAGCAAATTATAATTTCAGTGAGGCTTTAAGCAGTCTAAATCTCAATAAACTCAACACCAGTGTTGATATTTATTTTCTTTCAATTTGTGGCTAAACATGCTTGTTTTTCAATTGTCAATCAGTTCAATTTTCTCTTAGTTTCTTAAGAATGAGGATACAATCCCCTGAGCCTGAATCTGCAGGATAGCATTTTTTAAATATTTATTCACATTGTTATTTTCTTTGTGTGTTTGGAAAAGAGACACTGTGATCTGCCTGTGTATGTCAATAAATTTGGATCAATGTCTTCAAACCCAAAGGCTTAAAACAAGACCCTGAGTTCTTAAAGCCTGGGCATCTTGTGAAATTCAAGTGCTAGTATGCTTAATGAAATCTTAAGAGGGAAGGTAAAAATAAGACCTATTTGTTCAATGTTTTACTATTTACCAGTTTTACACCATTAGGAACATTGGTTAACTGTTCTACATTAAAGCCGAGTTGTCTTTTGTGTATTTATAGGAAGATATATAAAGTAATACCTATAACAATAATAAAAATTATATAAATATACTGAGTGTAAAATGCATACTTTTGCTTACTTATATTAGGCAATACCCAGAACTTCAAAAGCAACTTACTGCTGAACATCAAACCATGTATTTATGGGCTTAAATACCCGTATAAAGTTAGTTAACTACAACTTACATTAGTTTACAGGACTTTGTTGTAAGTATACTCCAGTAGTAAGCTCAGTGATAGGGTGTACATTTCCTCATATTTCACCCGTGTCTAGGACCAAGTCTTAAAAATCACAAAATTCAGCATGACAGTGGTCCTAAGAGGTTATCCCATCCAACTTCCCGCTCAAAGCAGGGTCAATGCTGATTTCAGACTGGTTTTCTCAAGACTTTGTGCGGTTAGGTCTTGAAAACCTCCAAGAAAGACTCTAAAACCTCTTTGTGCAACCTGCTCCAATGTTCAGCTATGTCTTAGTGAGTTTTTCTTTCCTTTTATTTAGTTGAAACTTCCCCTGTTTCAATTCAGAATCATTGTCTCCTGGTGTCCCACAATGCACCTCTGTAAAGATCTTGGCTTTGCCATCTTAACATCCCTGCAAGCGATGGGAGGCTGCTGTCAGGTCTCCCCAGAAAAGCCCCACTTCCTCAGCTCCTCACAGAGCAAGTGATTCAGCCCCCTGACTGTCTTTACACTCAGCACTTGCTCCAGTTTATCAATGTGTTCCTGGTACTGGGCAGCGCATATGGATCAAGAATTTCTGAAAGAGATTCCCAACTTGAGCAGTTTCCACTGCTAGTAGCTCTCTTTCTTGAACTCTGCCCCTAGGAACAAAGTCCCGGGAGTTCTTATTGAAGACCAATACAAAGAGAAGGGGTTGAGTACCTCAGCTTTAAGCATATCTGCTGTCACGAAATTCCCTGCCCCATTGACCAATAGGGTCATGTTTTCCTTGTTTATCCTGCCATTAAAATAGAGGTAGAAGCTCTTGTTGTTGCCCTTAGTCCTCATTGGTTTCAATTCTAGCTGAGATTTGGCTTCTCTAATACCATCCCAGCATGGCCAGGAGATTCCTCTACATTTGTTTGCTTCCTCTCCTTGATTCCAGCTCCTATGTATAGTCAGTTTGCACTGGAGCTCAGTCCCAGTTTGATAAAGCCAGTCTCCTCCTACGCTTGATAATTTTTCTGAACATCAGATGGATGGCTCTTATGCTGGGAAGAGATTGTCCTAAAAGACCTGCCAGTTCACTTGAGGTCGTTTTCCCTAACAAGCTGTCTTTCACAAGATCCTGCCTACCAGGATTCTTCATACATATTGTTTTTCAACCTTAAATTAATCTGTGGGTTTTTTAAAGCCTGATCGTTAGTAGCCTGTCTTGTTTGATTCCCCTTGAGGCTGTTCAGAATGATTCCTCTTCACCCAAATTATTTCTTGTCCCCTTCAGTGCATGGCATTATCTGTTAAGTATACATCAGGTCTTACAAACCTTGTCACTTCTTCCATCAGCTCAGAGGACAGCTTTCTCCTAGGATTCTTATTTTGCTTATGTTTTTGAAAGAGTATTTCTCTTTCATTGTATGGCTTAATAATGGAAGATGGCAAGCACTCTTTTGTAATCTCTCTCTGAGAAAACCTATTGCAGTCACAGTTGAAGGTTCAGGGAAAGAAAATCTAACTCTAAAAAAAGAAAAACTAATCTAACTCAACTGATTAGAATGCATATTTTTCATGCTCAAAAAAATAAAGGTAAAGGATTATAAAGGTACTGCTAAAAGGAATAAATTAGCTCTGGCAATATGGGTGTTTTACTCAAGCCTGCTGTTAGCTTACAATATTTCAGCAGGATGATTTTCGTATGTGGCTTTTGTTTATACAAACCACTGACTTCTTCCCCCCCCCCTTGGTGCCTGCTGAGCATATGCCAGCCTTCTCTGTTCTTTTTTTCTTTTTCTCTGTCTTTTTTTCTTTGAGAACAGAGAAATCCTTTTCATGCTCTTATCAAAGTCTGAACAGAAATAAGAATTGTTGGGTTTGGCTCGTCTTACTCTAATGGTTAAGGTAGGTGCATGTTTCATCAGTCCTATCTGAGAACAGCTTCAGATGGTTGAGGTACTTTATAAGTATTGCATGGGCATTGTTTAGAACAAGAACAACATGATTTTTGAAAATTTATAGTTAGTTTGGAACTCTCTTTAATCTCAAGTTATACTCCACTTCATCTACCAACAGCACAACTGAGGAAGCACGTTAAAAATTAGTGAGGGACAAATTGACTGAAAGAATTGGATAAAGGGTGACTTCATGGAGAACTGTAACTTTCAGAAAAATAGACTGACTTTTATGAAATGATGTTTCGTGGATTTAGAGAGCAGCTAATGTTTCTGTAGCCAAAACAGTGACAGCACACAAATTACTTTCTTCTTTGGTAGACATATGGATGCTTTGTACTCTTTTTTTCATGTTGGCTTGCTTCGTTTGAAGTCCCTTAATGCTTGTATGCCTGGCTAATGTGATGTAGGCTGTTCAGATGAAGTTCTTATGATTATTTTCTGGTCTGGAAACACCTAGCTCCTTTCCCGATAGGTCAGTACAGCAGCTGTCATCTTGTCTATGGATAAAAACCTCTTTCTCAACCCAGTGGGTAAGTGTAAAGAAGTGGATGACACTACTAATAAAACTGAGGTAGCATCAACATGCTAATGCAGTAGGGTGGGATGGGTAAAGGAAACTGTATGATTTAGATTGTTATGATCCAGCGTTTTCCAACACAAAAGTGAATACAAAAACATACAGAAAAGCAGAGATGTAATTTAGTGACAATAAGTATGCAAAGCATACCAGAAAATAAGCTAATCCATTTTTGGCTGTACAAGAAGAAAACTGTTCTGTAATCCAGACTTGAGATGCAGCCAATTATAGTGTTCTTTTTTTATGACGAACATGTGAAGCCTTTTTAGATGGCCTTTACTTACTTATTTCTGTCTTCCTTAACTGTCCCTTTTATTTTCATATCCGATCAGAAAACCTGTTTTTCCTCCCTATTCTCTTCCATGCTTTCAGAGTTAACTGGACAACATTTTTTGCCCATGAGATATGACATTAAAATAATGACATTTTATTGCATTTACAGTAGGAAATAAGGTTGAAGTGCTCACCCAGAAGTCATATGTAGTCCCTGTTCCATCAAAGCAGAGCTGGATGGCCATTTTGTTAAACATTAATAGCTCCATTATTTCTCTTTCTACAGCCTGACTATTAGGGAACTGCACTAGCACTTAATATCTGTAACATCTTCTAAAAAAATCCCAGATTAGAAATATAAAATCAATGGCAAGAAGTTTTGATGCTCAGCCCGAACTGCTTTGCTTAGTGACAACAAAGACAAACATATTGCTTTCCTGGAAATGAACTCCTAAAAAACACACTCTGGTAACTGAAAAACCTTTATGTAAGAAAACAACCCAGTGGGATAAAGGTCTTCCAAAGTTTTCTATTAATACTTCTGTTTAGTTGTGTCTGTCCAATTTTATTCTGTAAGCAGACTCGATTCTGTTATCTAGAATAAGCTGTTTTAAACTGAATATAATACCGGGCTGTCCTATGAACAACAGGTTTATAAATGGGTCTGAGCCTCAGTTATACTAGTTTCAACCCACTGTGCCTGTACACATACCTGAATTTACATAAGAGCCATAAACCATGTGGAACCAACAGCAATCCTACTACTTGGCCACCTGTTTCATTAAGAAAAACAATGCATAGAAGCTGTATCCCCTAGGATGCCAGTCCTTTACATGCTTGCTGACTGCAGTTGCCCTACACCTAGACCTCAGCGCTACAGGGCACAGGCTGCATGGGTCACAAACAGGTGTCTAGCAAGAAAAGCATCATAGGCCCTAAACTCTAATGGAGTTACTTGAAACTTGCTGCTTCTAAACTGCCCAGCTGCAGCTACAAAATGTGTTGCGCTACAATGGAGAAAGGGCTTGGGGTTTTACATCCAGTGCTATTTTTCTTTTTAATCTGTTAGCTGAGACCATGATACCCTACTGGCAGTTGAGGATGTCTGCCTTTTGAGCCAGAGCTCTGTCTGTTTCTCCCTGCCCAAAAGCATCATGCTCATGAACTCTGTCTCTTGAGGGATGAGCAGAAATTGTATGTTCTTTAGCAAACCTTTTGGCAATTGACACTAATAAGTACCAGAGGGAAATGTGTCCAGTCTTTCCCTTAATCTTACCAAGAAATACACCAGTGTGAGGGCTTGGATATTCTTTTGGAAGCAGAGCCAAGTAGCTTGCAGAACTCTCACCTGATGTTACGTACACCTTCAGAGTTCATGACCCATGTTGCAGTTTAGCAGAGTAAACCAATTTCATATACATCTCTAGATTTTAATTTTTTTTTTAGTAAAAACGTTGAGCAAGCATGTTACTGAGTTAATTTATTGCAATGATATTAAGGTAGTTAAAGATAGAGCAATATGGTGATCAAATTACCATCTATTGTCTTTAATGTGATCACTGTATCAAGTTTTAATTCTTTGCCAAGGGAAGATACTTGTTACAGGCAAAACTTCTATTCCTGTCACAGCAATGAAAGAGCTTTCCCAAAGTCTTAACCTCGGCTGAAGGTTGAATTGTGTACAGTAAATCAGGTTTTGAACCCAATCACTCTTTATTGAAAGAGACTTTGTGGAAGTGAGACTTCAACAAGCACACACAAGAATATGTTACTAATAAGATAGAATAACAAAAGGGAAAGTTGTCGCTTCAGTGAAACAAGGGTATAAATAGTTTGAAGCACTTCTGCTTGATTACTCAAGACCTTTAATTTAGGTAGTTGTTGGCAGGCCTTCAGGGCATGAGTCAGCACCTCTAAATTCAAAGATGTGGACCCAACCCGGTTCTCTTGTTGATGATTCTAAATTCTCTTCTTACGTGCAGTAAGGCTAGGGCAGGGAAATGCAGAGAGTGTGGGATGTTGTGAACAGTAGGAAAGAGAAAGTCCATTTTCTTCTATATTGCCTTGTTCTTGTGGGAATTCCCATGTTCCCCAGCTCCTGAGCAGTTATTGTGGCCTCTTGGCTGAGTGAATCCAAGAGTCCAGAATAGTCATTGCAGTCAAATCCCTTTGGGGGAATAGTTAATGTTAATGTCAGTGTGAGAAGCCTCATCACTGAATAAACTTCCATTTTGGCAAACAGACTGTAGGTAAGCCGATCTTTTAAAAAATTAGAAAGATTAAAGATGTCAGGAATATATAGTTGAGAAGGTTATTTATTACATCCTTTCCTGTCTGGACAAGATAATGGGTGAGATGCCTACCATCAGCAAAAAGTTTGTCTAGTTTATTTCTATTTCTCTCATAGAAATTTCTTGAATCATTTAGTGTTTCTTAAAATACTCAAGACCATTTCAGCAACCAAAGACTAGGGAACTAATATGAAATACTAAGCATAGACAGAAAAACATGAGCTTGTTGTTTGTGGTGATGTAAAACCATGAGCTGCATTTGTATCAAGATTCTAAATATTATCAAGTTCTCCTTTGAATTCATGTGCCCAGAACTGGCCTCAGATTCAAGTCAATGTAAGATTTCCCACCAACTTGATTTTCTCAAAGGTGGCCCAGTTCTCCACTCCTTGGTCAAATAAGCTCCAATGTGGAAAAAGAAAAAAAAAAAAAAAAGATGGGGGTTCCCAAGTCAAAGCTAATCTTCAGAATGGAAAATTTTTACTTCTGCAGGAAGACTTTATGTAAGTAATACCATTGGGTGATATTTAGAATAGTGTTTTGAAAAGTCACTCAATAATTTCACCTAAATTATTTACTGAGTGGAGAATCTGATGGACAACAAAGTGATGCCCTTCGAAAAGAAAGGAGCGCAACATCTGGAGTGCAGTTTGTAATCCCAGAAGTACTACTCTGTATCTCGTGCTGCAGTCGAGAGTTACTGAAGGGAAAAGCAAGAGGAGAATCAGACCTGTAGTGTAATCAGCAGATGTGAAGTCTGTAAAGAAACTCAGCCTGAAAATTTTGCATTGCCTGTCTCAGAAGCAGGTACACATACAGCACAGAAAGTTTGAAAGGAAGGGATGTTATGAAAGGCAGGAAAGGCTTGAGGCTTACCTCTACATTAAACAAACCATGAAAGTTTTGTGCCCTCCTTTACTCTCTTGTCACACACTCTGCCTGCGGTGCACTTGCAGTGAGTGCTCTGGCCTCTTCCCTGTAAGGAGCTCTGTCATGGACCGCTGAACTACTGCAGCACTCCAATACATTTGGTAGCTGTATGGTTCACCCTGTACAGCTCTGCAACTGGTGCACACTGCCAAATAAACTGTTGGCAATTATTACCTTTCCTACAGATTTGACACATATCTGGAACAGAGGAATACTCACAGAAGTGCTCTATTCCTTAATGAAGTCCTCTTTTCGAAACACAGTATTCTTTCTCTCTGTCTATAAACAGCCATGCTGGACAACATTTTTACTTTCTGACATAAATTATAAAAACATCCATTAATACTAGCAAAATAAAGCAAGTGCATACAGTCTATTTATTGTTCCATTTTCAACTCTGTGACTAGAACATAATAAAGCAGATTTGAAGGAGGTAAACTGGTTAACATGTAAAATGCGACAAAAACCCATTGTGTGATGGAATAGCAACTTGTAAATCCCCAAGGCCATTCTTTTGTATTGCTTTAGAAAATACGTTGTGCCAGAGTGTCTCATTCTTCCCCCACTCTCTTGGCAACTTAAAATGAGGGATGTGCCAGGCAGTATGGCCTGAAAAATGCCAACTGGAAAAAGCAGATGCCAGGTTTTTGGACCACATGGAGTCCTGAGCTCCCATAAAAAGGCACACGTTTGCCACTATTCGGAGCAGTGTATAGTAAACTAAATAAGCGTATGTCCATTTATACCCCAAAATGTTAACTAATTTTAGTGAGGTAATTCATTGCCTGTGGTTTGTTTATTTTTTATTCTGTGTTGCTATCTTACACAAATCATGTTTATCTTACAAGTTAAATACCCCAAAATGTTGGTTTGTATATATTTTTCTGTGCATATGCTTGTATACATACAGTGAGAGAGACAGAGGCGTGTAATGCCAAATGCTATTAGAAAGAATTTGTTGAATGAAATTGAATAAATTCCAAATATTGAAACTGCTGGAATTGGCCATGACTCAGAGTTTTTAAGTCTTTTGAGATGTCTAGATTTCTCACTGGTGATATTAACCCAGTATTATTTATGTATGTATGTATTTTTGGATTGATTTATTTTACAACTGCAGTGAATTTTATTTGCAAACTACAAAGTGCATGCATGTAGTTTGGGTAACAGGTAACCAGAAATCAGTCTGGTTCCAATTACATTGGTTTGAGTTGGTCCCTGGTGTTCTGTCTTCAAAAGCAGATTTGACTGCAGATACTCACTTTAGGATATCTATACATCAGAGTAACGTGTGAACTTTACCTATTTGGCTTAATTTGTTTCTTTAAAAAAAATATCCAACCCAACACAGCTTGAGCTCAATAAGTTTAAATTCTCTTGTGGCTGGGGGCGGGGGGAAAAATACCTGTTGTATCTAGTGCTACCTTCCCCATGGACAGTCAGTGTCTATGCGAGAAAAAAGCAATTGGGATAAAACAACATGGAGCTGAGACATGATAGATGATGAAAACAAAAACAAGTGTGGTGGGTTGGGGTTTTTTGTTTGTTTTGTTGTGGGGACACCTTGTTGCCCCAGATCTTGGAACCTGGGGTTTGCTTTCTGCACTGGTCAGTGGAACTGTTTGCCCATGCAATTATTAACAGGATAGTAGCCTTGAATTGGCATGCCTTAATAACAGAAGTGTAAATATATTTCAGAGAAAAGGGACAAGTGGACCAATTTAATAATGCAAGATTCTACTGTCAAAAATGCTGCTGTAGTTCTTGATGGCTGCATTGTTGCTCTGGATGTAATTTCCCCCCCTTTTTCTTTAAAAGCAAATTTTATGAAGTAATGGAAACAACTTGATTCGGGAAGCAGTTTTACAAGACAGGATGGGAGAATGAAATGTCAAATAAGAAAGACCAGTGTAGGCCAGGTAAGGGTCTTCCTTAGCTATATTGTGTGCTTTTCTGCAGATGTGTTTTTAATTTCAATGCGAATTTAGTTAAGAGCTTTGAAAATGCCTAACCTATTTAAGTTCAATACAGAAGGCAACAGGGAATCATTACAATGACTTATAAGACATGGGGTACCAATATTGAAATAAAAACGTGTTGTTCCAAATGCGATGTTTCAAGCAGTAATTCTGCAACATCTAGGACTGCTTTATGAAGCACAATCTTTTTCTTTAATAAGGAGATAATCAAAAATAAGTTAGCTGGGCTTGAGAGAACAAACAGTGTTTCTCCTGGCTGGCTGGGGATCATAAACATGTTTTTGACAAGGGTTTAGAGAAAGCTCTGGTTGGATGAGGTCGTATAACAGAAGTTGGGCTTTCTGACCCCAAATATATATCTGATGTGATGATTCTACACTTCAGGAGCTGTCAGAAGAAAATCTCTTGGGTTATTTTTGTTACTGCTTTGACAGCAACTAGTGTCTTGAGGCACTAGGAAAGAAAAAGTGGACCTGACAGGACAGGAATGAATTGCCTCCATGACAGAAAGAAACTGCCATATGTAAGGAGGTAACACACAGACTGCAGGAGGGGGAAGATAAATAAGAATGTATATGAGGACAATATCTTTTCTATATTGAGTGTCTAAGGGCATTAGTCTTCCTTATGCTTTCTCCCCTTGTCTCCTGTTTTCTCCCTGTCATGAAGAAGTGTACTTTTTTCAAGCTTGCGTGTTTGTTGTTTCAGTAGTTTTTATTACGTACATATTCATTGTACTATATCTTTCTCAACATTTTGCATGTAAACCCCATATTGAAACACCTCACCCAATTCTACAACATCTCTCAATACCCATGAGAGGTTTTTTAAATGGATGACATGGATATAAATCCCTCACTTATGCAACCCACTGGAGATCTTAGAAAGCATAAGCTGTGTCTGCTCTAAACCCCCCAGGAAGCTGGAAAAGCAATATTAAATGCTTAGTGGTTGACTTGCAAGGGTCTCTTATCACCCTGTATTTGTGGGCTTGGATTTTAATGTCTTTGATTGAGGGGTCCTTTTGTGATATTGCATGGTTTCTTTAGCTCTGTAAGTGACGTGTAGAAAAAGGCAAAATGTTGACATCATTTATGTCTGTTAACATTCTGATGGTATAAAGTTTTTAGCTGCGAAGCATGTGTTTAAGAAAGTACTGTTCAAGTAATTAATAAGTACTATGGTTACAATTCTTTCCATGCTTTTCCTGTAGACTCATAGGATGGTTAGAGTTGGAAGGAACCTTAAACATAATGTAGTTCCAAACCCCCTGCCACAGGCAGGGACACCTTCCACTAAACCATGTTACTCAAAGCAACATCCAACCTTACTTTGAACACCTCCAGGAATGGGGCCTCCACAACTTCTCTGGGCAACCTGTTCCAGTCTCACCACCCTGACAGTAAAGAATTTCTTCCTAATATCTCATCTAAATCTGCCCCCTTTCAGTTTAAAACCATTACGCCTTGTTCTAGTGCTACACTCCCTGATAAAGAAACCCTTCCCATCTTTCTTATAAGCCCCCTTTAAATACTGGAAGGCCGCAATAAGGTCTCCCCAGAGCCTTCTCTTCTCCAGGCTGAACAACCCCAACTCTCTCAGCCTGTCTTCATAGCAGAGGTGCTCCAGCCCTCTGATCATCTTTGTGGACTTGCTCCAACATCTCCATGTCCTTCTGTTGGGGGCCCCAGAGCTGGATGCAGTACTCCAGGTGGAGTCTCACGAGAGCGGAGTAGAGGGGCAGAATCACCTCCCTTGACCTGCTGGCCACGCTTCTTTTGATGCGGCCCAGGATACGGTTGGCGTTCTGGGCTGCAAGTACACATTGCCAGCTCATGTTGAGCTTCTCATCAACCAACACCTCCAAGTCCTTCTCCTCAGGGCTGCTCTCAATCCATTCAATGCCCAACCTGTATTTGTGCTTGCAATTGCCCCAACCCACATGCAGGACCTTGCACTTGGCCTGGTTGAACTTCATGAGGTTTGCACAGGCGCACCTCTCAAGCCTGTCTAGGTCCCTCTGGATGGCATCCCTTCCCTCCAGTGTGTCGACCGCACCACACAGCTTGGTGTCATCAGCAAATTTGCTAAGGGTGCACTCAGTCCCACTGTCCATGTTGCCAACAAAGGTGTTGAACAGCATTGGTCCCAGTACCGACCCCTAAGGAATGCCACTCGTCATTGGTTGCCACTTAGATATTGAGCCATTGACTACAACACTTTGAGTGTGGCCATCCAGCCAATTCCTTATCCACTGGGTGGGTCCATAGGTCAAATCCATGTCTCTCCAATTTAGAGACACGGATGTCATGTGGGACAGTGTTAAATGCTTTGCACAAGATAGCCTAGAAAAAAATGAAAATTTCTTTGCTTCTATCATCCAGATCTTTGTAGTACCATGTCTCAAAAGCAACTTTTCTAAGATTCCTTAGACTGTTTGTTAGCAACAGATTTCATAAAAACACGAGCAGAGAATGAAGTTAAAGGTTGATTTTTGCTGTTGTGTAGAGAAAAACAAGTCTCTGTTGTAAATAAGGATCAGCTATTTCTCACTGCTACAGCTAATATTATGATCTTTCAGCTAAAAAAATACAACATGGAAAAATCTTTCTTGACTTTTTATGTTGTTCAGCAAAAAGAAGTGATGTTAGAGAATGGAGGGAGAGCAGAACGAGTAGGTGTGTGCATAGTCTCAGTAGTGACTTCATCAGTAGCATTTGCCTTGAATGTGGAGATCAGATTGAACAAATATCTGAAGAAAATAAACCCACTGAAGTCTAAGTGAAAGAATAACTTTCTAACCCCTTGGTGAACAACAAATACATACCTCACAGGGAATTTAGCCAGCGTATTACAACAAGGGCAGCCAGTTTCCATAAGTCAGAAATCAAAAATTATTCCTTTCTGGAGTTCAGAGTGATTCCTCTGACATCTCTCCACAAGCTAGAAATTATTCAGACATTAAGTGTGCAGAAGAAAATAAGCTTATCATGTTTTGAATTATTTTGCGCCCCTCTTCTCTCTCTCAGGAATCGGTGACATCCTACCACCTTTCATCTACACCTGCCTGCCTAATTAAGAAGCAACTTTCTTTTCAAGATAGGCCAATCATTATGCTATGCCATGCCAATGCCTTTCTCTCTTTCTCTTGTGGTTTTTTTCTTTTGGTTTTTTTTTTTTCTCTACTTTTTTTGATAGGGACATTATCTTTATAGTTTAGTTAGTATTAATACGAGCTCAGATGAGTGGAAATAAGCCCACATCATTAGGAATTACCGGCTTCACTCAGAAAACATTGCACTGGTAGGTATACTTACCGCAAGCTGAAGAATACCTTCACTTGTATAACTGTCAATCTAAGTCATAGCATCTAAGCTAATAACTTGTCCAAAACCATACAGAACAGATTAGTCTTATCTTCTCCCCACCCCTCAGTCAAATGGCCACAATAAACCACAGCTAGTGTTAATTGGTCAACTTAAGATCTTTGTACGATTTTCTTTTTCCATTTTGGGCTCTGTTTTTCTTGTCTTCTGTTTGAACTCTGTCAATGCTGAAGAAAAAGAACATCTCAATCTGAAGAGCCAAAGCTGTTGGAGGGGCATCGAAGCAAGACTACATCACCTATGAACTGGCAGTGAGGGATGTATACTGCATACTTAATAGCACCTGCAGATCACAAGATTGATCACCTCCATGGCAAGTGCTGTACAAACATGTTATAAAGGAATACAGTCCCGTCCCCACAGAAGATACAACTGAAAGTCTCTCCTGTCTCCTTCTGCTCGCTTTTCTATACCTACTCTAATTAGGATTCTCCTGTTCCTGTTCCCTGTTCTCTCTCCACTCTTCTTCTCAGGCTCCTTACAACGAAAAGAAAAAGATCCCTTCAGGCAGCTTTGTACTACTTCTTTCTCCATTTGATGTGCCTCAGTATGGAGCTAGCATGTTTTGTTCAGGCTTCACCGTGGCAGACCTCAAGGTGTGGGGGGAAAAAAAAAGTATTTCTGTGGGATCTGGAGTAGTTTAAGCAGTCAGTTTTCTTTTGTGGCAGGGCTGGGCTGCGGGATCTTTGTGTCATCCTCTGAAAGTTAAGTGCAAGTAAATGAGGAATAAAGAATGATTGTGCAAGCATGTAATGAGCTAAAAGGTCAAATGAATCAAGAAACAGGATACAGACGAGACAAACAGGGAAGGGGCTGGATGTAGGTTACACCTAGGCTGCAATTTCAATCATTGTGGTTGCCATAATCAAAACCATATAGAGTCTCTGTCCTTATCTAGCACAGGATGCAATTGCTGCAGCAATGAAAGCTGCCAAAACTTTTTCCTTCAGAAAGGACAGAATTGTTAATGAGTCTAGATGAGTGCTTTCAGGAATGAAGCCACTTTTGGCCTGCCTGAGTAGAATTGCACTAGAGGAACTTCTTTTGTACAAAAAAAAAAAAACCACCAAACTGATTTTTAACTATCTTTACAACTTGCAAAGAACAGGGAAGGAACAAATTTTGACATGTATACTTGGTACTTTGGCAGGGAGATTTTAGAGGATAAGAGACGAGACATGGATATTTTAGTGGTAAAAACTTCTAATCAGTTCTTTAATCCCAAAGTTAGCAGCCAAAACCTCCAGCTTTCAGGAAGGCTTTTGGCTTATAAATGCTTTTCTATTGAGACTATTGGGGAGGAAAAATAGAAAAGTATTAAAGATTTGAGCCTTTACTGGTTTGCAGTTTTAATGCTAAATTCTGGGAAGTACATTTGAGAATTTATGTTGTCAAGAACAGTACAGCTTTAATCTGCAAGTCTTCATCTCGTTTGATCCCTGAGATGTGCCATTGACAATAGTTTCTATTTTAGAAAAGACATGGAAAACACATATTCAAGAAGAAAAACCTTGGAAGTAAAAGGTGGTGTGATTTAGGATGCAGAATGATCCAGGTACAGGATACAGCACGAGCACTTTGTGGGAAGCAACAAGAAAGCACTAAGCAGTTCGTTTTGAGGTACCGTGGTAATACAGTGGAGTACAGAAACCAAGCAGGTAGCAGGGCAGGAGGAGATTAAAGAGATGCTTCTTTTCTCTCCTTATGTTAGCCAACTTCAGAATTCTTTTGGCAGAAGGTTTGCATGGTAATGTAGCTGTATGCATACTCTAACTTTGGAAAAAGGGCTTCTTGGGGATTTTTAGCATGTCTTCAATTTTGACGGTGCCTGTATTTCATTTTACTTCCCTCTTTGTTTATCACTGCTCAGTCTACTGCACTATGGTGGCTGTTCTTGTAAGCACAGCATGTGCCACTGTGGCAGCATCCTTTGAACCAGAAAAGAATAAATTATCATTTCGGTCCAGTTTTGAGTGGATGAAATAAACTGGGAACCTTTGACGTCTTGGAAAGCAGTTCCTGGGATACCAGTGCATCTATATAGGACAACAACCTGGCTCACATTAGAAGGATGTTGTATGTTACTTATTGGTCTGTTCTAGGAAAGATAAAACTACCTTGAAATACCATTCTGAATATCAAATTTTGACAAGTTGTCAGAAGAAAAACACTTAACATTCTGGCTAATTCTTCCATGTACACCTAGAAATTGGATGACAGGACCTTTTAAAACTATTTCCAGCCTATGTTGCCATGCTAGAACTGAAAGTAACTTTTGGAAGTGATTCTTACTTGCCCTTAGATAAAAGCGGGTTGATTGTGACTCATAATCTGCTGTCCCAGACTGGGTATTGTGACTTTTGTGCTAAGAAAAACAGTTACTTGAAGGCAGCATCTTTCACTTGTCAAGAAAAAGATTCCTTTCTTGATTGTATAGAAATCAAACCTTGAGGAAAAGTTCCAGTTAAAAGCCTTACTGTCTTTGGTGCCAACCCCCAAGTAAAGCTTATACTACTGCCTTTCAAAATCAGATTGAGTCAAGTACTTCAGAATATATTTTGGAGAACAATGTTACTTTGGCAAAGGAATGAACAAGATGAAATTAGGTCAACAGTAAGTCTTCTCTACCTCTAATATCCTTTTTTTTTTTTTTTAATAGGAACTGTACAGAAGTTAACTTGCTCAAGTCTTATTCCTTCCAGCTCTCATCTAAAATTAGAAACAAAAAGTAGAATAAGCCAGTTGATGCTTCTGAAGATAGAATAGAATAGAAAAAAATGGAATTTCGTGTAAAGACAGAGGCAGGTTTAGACTTTGAAGGTAACAGCAATCTTTCTGCTACTAGGGAAGCAACTTGTGTCAAGGCCTTAATTCTGTAGTATTTCTCGCTCTGTACTATCAGTGGGGGAATAGCAGAGTCCTTTATACAAACTCAGCTCTAACTGTAACTTTTTATCTGGGGGGAATCACACTCTGTCTTTTCTGACAATGCAAAGAGATAGTAGAGGAGAGCAAGCTTCACAGATACTTCTGCACGATAATATAGTGTGTTACCCAATCAATGGGATACTTTTCCAGTAAGGTAAGAACTTGCCTAGGTGTCTAAATACCAGTCACCTGAGGAAGATATGACATAGAGGCTGGTTAATGGACATGGCTCAGAACTTAACAGAACAATATATACAACCAGGGATCATTACTTTTTTGTGTACGGAAGCTGATATTTTATTAATTGTATTGAAAATTACAGTTTTTGCAGTCTTCTCTGAAGTAAGAAATGTGGCCTTAAGCTAAATCAAGAGATTTTTTGATTATTTTGGCAGTACATTTCTTCTGGAACAGCTAGATGCAGTTAACTGGCAAAAACATGCTGCCCTAGCAAGCAAATTTGTAATCTCTCTCATGCTTAGAGTATGAACTGCTGTTGTAATGCAGGCCCTAAAGCACACAATCACAGAGTACACCCTCATTGACTTGGAAGTATCCCTTTTTCACTTTTGTCTTTGTCGAGTTGTGCTTTTGGGAGTAGGTGAACCTGTTTTGTACATGTATACTGTGCTTTGTCTTAATTATAATTTTGTGTTCTGTTCGTGGGAGAGAATATGGGGTAAAGCTGAGGAATCTGTGTAGTGGCTTTCTCAAACAATAGCAGCTATGGAAAGAACTCCTGTGTCCAACATGCATTCAGGGTATCCCTTGAAATGCTGAATCATCACCCAGACAACAGTTAAGCAGCTGTATTGTGAAGCCTATTATGTGTTAAGAACCCAATACTCCTCAGCAGCAAACTAACACATAGTCAGGTAAGTTTTTTTGCAGCCCTGGAAGAGAAACTTATTTCTCCATGTCAGCTGAAACTTGTATTACAAACATGTACATACTAATCATTTATTGACTGATCTTTGCAAGAAAGTCATCCATGAACAATACTTGATTTCCACTGATTGCAGGAAAAAGATCTCAGCATGACTTTGGAGGTCCTCAGCTGCTTTTAGTGTCAAGCCTTATGATTAGAGAGCAACCTAAATAGCGGGCCAGAAAATGTCTTTTTTTTCTCAAAGAAAGTGTCAGAAAGAGTGGGAAATTGTGAAGAGGTTTTCTCCTAGAAAACACCAACTTCAGCAAAGAAAGAAAATAATGCTGATCTTGAAACTTTGCAAGGATGCTCTGGAGGAGTTGCACCTTGAAATTTATATGTCCTTTTCCATTGGGAGCCAGCTTCCTCAGGTATTTCCCCTGATGTGTTATCCTCTCCCCTCTTACCAGTGTCCCATGGCTGGAGAACCTTTTTTATAGAAGAGATTGGGTGCTGAAGTAGTTGAACTAAAACTCCTCTGCAGAACAATGGCAGCTTATTCAAATCGAAATGCTATGGGTTTGGATGCTTTGTTCCTTGGCAAAGCCTCCTTTGGAAAGCAGGTGTTTTCCTATTTTTCTTCAAAGCAATTTCCACTGAACATTTTCGCTGTCTTTATTAGGAAATGACAAGTACGTTAAATTTATTACTGGAATTTACTTTATTCAGAAAATAATTTATTGCTTGCCTTAAATGTAACTTAAAAAAGCTATATTTTCTGGCTTGAATTTTTATTTTACTTTATCTTTATTCTCTGGCTTACTTTCTTCAAACTGATACATTTTTATATAAAATGTGTATCTACTTAAATATTCTTATTTATGTCATTGTAAAAAATAATGACAGATGGATCCCTCTTGGTGTTTGCAAACAAAAATAATGTTTGATGACGAATGCACAACATTGTCATCCAAAATTGCTGTACGTTGAACAGTATCCTGGATTTCTGCAAAATGTTTCAATAAACTTGTCACGCAGATTTCTCTCCTTACTGGAAAAGACAACTTAATGCCTCCTCTATGTTTACCTCAGTTTTGGATTTATCAGTGAAGGCATGCGTGTGTATATACATGCTAGAAGGTTTTTATGAATTGCACAGTTATTGTTATTTCCCTCATACACAGAGTAAAAGACTCCTTTCAGCCTGACTGAATTTTAATTCTGTTTCAGAGAATAACAGAACAGGAAAGCATCAGTCAGACTCTGAGCAAGAGCATGTTGTGGGTGTCCTCTGCATAATCTGCGTGGCTGTGGGTGGCACAGCCCAGGCTTAGCTGACAATTAGAACAGCCTGATTTGTCTCCCATAACCTCACTTTTAGTATTTGAGGATTTTATCAACTGTGAACTCCTCGGGTTAAAGTTTTCCACGCTGTGCCTGTGCCTCTGGCTGCTTGTATCCAGCAATTATTTGTGAAAGCTTCAGACCAACATGGTGCAGCTATTTATAAGATGATGATTAGGGGAAAATACCATGTTCAACTCACTTGAAAGAATAAATCCGAAAATATTTTTAAGAACTGTCAGCAGTGTTTTCTCCTTCTCTCAACCCACCAAACCCCATGTCTTAGTGCCAACACTGGAGGTGGTGAATCATTACCTACAAATATCCTCTTAGGTTCCATGGAAAACAACCTACTTTCAGCCGTGTCAACAGCCTCTGAAAGAGGCTTTCTGAGTATGATCGACAGACTTTTTCAACAGGGCACCAGATTTCTCCAGAGATGATCTGCCCTCATTACACCCTGGCCCACTTGACAGTGTTTGCCGTTATGATTATACTCCCCCAAACTATTCACTCTTGTGTGACTAAATGTGGTCCAGGTTTGAGCCCTGGTGACTGAAATGGATTTTCCCCGCAAATTGTGCCTGAAGTGAGGTGGAAGCCGCTTTGGGAATTGTGGCTAAGACATCACCTCTCCCCTGCTTTCTACCCCTTAGCCCTACAGAGGGAGAGATTCAACTGAGCTACAGAGGAGGTGTGAGCTCCACCTAGAAGAAGGTGGTGGAGGTAGGTGTGATTGAGGCCAGACAAGGGAACTAGGGCAGAGACCTGTCTAGGGTGAGACACTGGGAACTGGAGATAAAAAGAGAAGAGTGGGGTGGTTATAGAGACAAGATGGCATGAATTAGATGCCCACTGCATAGAGAAGGGAAGATAAAGGTGAGATTTTCAGAGTATTTTAATTGTTTGTTTCTATATTTTATTCTCACTTTAATGATTTGTTGAAACACGTGATGGTATCCTGAATGCTTGTCTTACACATTATCAGCCTTTTATTCATCTCCCACCCCAATAAATACAGGAGGTAGTTTTAGCCTGTTGAGAACATCTCTAGTCTATTCCTTTTTGCAGCAACAGAACAACACTTCCTTCATGTCACCTAACAGCCTTGTTTGTCAGGGGATAAGCTGAGGCAGCATTGCATCACTGGTAGCATATTTTGAGCTCTGCTGCTCTATCCAGGACAGTAGGAAGAAAGTATTCTGAATGTGAGAGTTGACAAGCAGGGGATAGTTCAGCTTCCTTCATAACATGGGGTAAGCTAGGAACTTCTTTCATTGAATCAACTGCAAGTAAATTTCTAATTTCATGCCAAAGGTGCTGTTTCCTTCTTCGCTTAAATGGATGTACATTTATTTTTTTATCACACTGCAAAAGACAATCTCTTTTCTTGCTGTACGGACTATGTCCCTACAACATTATCTTTCCTGTGCCTTTCTGTTACTTTTGTAAGGTTGTTCTTTGCATTGAATCCAAGCTTGTGTGTGCATTCCTGCCATATTAGGGACTGTCAGCATTATTTATTTGCATATATTAGTCTTCTGTCAACTTCTTTAATTGCTCATTAGGGCCACTCTAAGCGTTCCTTAGCTGGGATTCCTTTTTCACCTGGCATATGCTTGTTCCTTGGCTCTTTAACGAAGAAAAGCGTAATTCTATCTGTTTTTCCTTCTAGTGCCTTTAGTCAGGCAAAATCTTCTGCTCTCTTGATTCTTCCATACAGCATTTTTGAGTCTGTAGTCAATTGCAGTCCGAGCTTGGTTATGCACCCTTCCCTTCAGCTCAAGCATTTTAACCAATCTTATCCTATTTGTACTTCATTGTCACCTAGGATTCCAAGTGTATGTACCTTGGCTAATGCAAAATATTTTTTTCCCAAGTTTCATTGCTCCTTTTGGCTAGTTTTGTGCAATGTGTGTCCCATTTTCAAGGGTGCATTATTAAGGAAATAGACTTCCTATAATCTCTAACAACAACATTTAATGTCATATTTAGTCTTAAACACTGACCTTAAATAGCCAACAAGATTTCAGAGAAATGTCTTTGCTAAAAGCCTCACATGATAAGGAGGCATGTGGATCTTTAAAAACTGTGTGATATTTGTGAAGCAGGTGGAGTGGCATGAAGTAGCTGGGGGTAGACATCCAGGAAGGTCTCTTCTCAGTCAATTAATACTGTGAAGTAAACGGAACAAAGAGCACTTATAAATTCAAGCTACTGCAATTTGATAGTCAGATTTATTTCAGGAGGTTATCATAAAATTTTAGCTTAGCTAATCTAGATGATTATTTGGAGTTGTCCTGGGAAAAATTATCACCACTATAAAGTTTACAGCTTTATAAAATAAGGCTGCATTCTGTTTTGTCTCCAGATGAAATGAGGGAACGGTTCTGGAAACAGTAAGCCAAACTATTTTGATGTTTACATATTGAACTAAAAATTTGATATCCCAATTTTGTCTCTTCCCATGCAATTTCTTTTCAGCTAAGTCTTATGTGCAGATATTTGTGTACAAATGGCCAAAGTGGAAAGACCCATTTTTCAGGAAGAGTCTACTAAGAAGAATTTTTAATTATTTTTTTTAAGATTCACACTTCTTATTTATATGAAAGGTGTTCTCCAATGTATTATTTTTTCTTTGGAAGTCCTTACAAATCTAGTAAGGGGAACCATGAAGAGCTTTAAGCAGCTCTATCATATGCTTTGATAAAATTCTGTGAGGTCTGTCACTAGAGATTTTGTTTGATAAACGTATCTACATAATTGTTAGCAAGGCTACAGCACTCTTGTGAAAAGCCTTTATTTCTTCCACTTTAGATTATATCCATAATATTGTGAGTGTTGCTGCCTGGCCTTGATGTAATCTAAATATTGATCAATTGTTTTCTTCTGTGTTTGTGAAGAATGTACAAGTTCTTCAAATCTAAAAATATATTCAATTGCCGCCTTTTCATAGAATCATAGAATGGTTTGGGTTGGAAGTGACCTTTAAAGGCCATCTAGTTCATCCCCCCTGCAATAAGCAGGGACATCTTCAACTTGATTGGGTTGATCAGAGCCCTGTCCTACCTGACCTTGAATGTTTCTGGGGATGGGGCATCTATAACCTCTCTGGGCAACATGTTCTGCCTTAGTTAAATTAGAAACATATGTTCCTAGGACACTGAGCAACCACCAAAAAAGAGGAAGAATGCAGTAGGTAATTCAGGAGGATGGTACGTGACTGCTCTATCATTCTCCTCTTTTACTGTTGTCCTTTATATCAATACAGTCTGCCACATGTCACCCAGCTTCTTCTAACTGCATGACACTGTCATTGCCATATCCTGTTACGTTTCTCCTGGTTAAGTTCCTTCTCACAAAACAGGAGCAGAGAATGATAAGAAAGAAATCTAATCATCTATAAAATGTGGGTTTGATAACATATCGAAGGGGATTAAATTACATGGTCCCCACATTAACTGGGTGGAGCTGGATTCGAGGACTGAGGCAGCACCTTTTCATCTGATGTCTAGCTCAGATGAGAAATCCTGAAGTGATAAAGCACAAGAGCCAGAAATTGGAAATATGCTGCCAGACTGAGTTCTTGCTTCCCGAAAGTGCAGGATGTTGAGGTCAGCCAATGGAGGTGCCTGGCTGGGGGATGGCAAGGCAAACTGGGTCTCCCTTGCAGGCACCTTCCTGCCTCTGCCAGGTCCCTGGTGTGAGGGATAGGGCAGTGCCCTTGGAGCTGTAGCATGGAAATACAAGCTGTTCTTGAACCCATTTTTGGCACAAGTGTTGAGTGCATTTTTGCTCGATGGCTACTGAAATGGATAGGGATGAGGCTTTGAGAAGCTTATAGGTGGAAAAATATTGGCCTGGTTTTCGGTCTGGCGAACTCTTAATGCTACAGCCAGCTGTGCTGTGGATTAAATGCACCCATGAAGATTACAAATAAAACAAGGGTAGGCATTCAATGTCCAGGCCAATGCACTCCCAGGAATTCTGTGGGCAGCAGCCCTATTCACAGCAGAGTCCTGTTTTGTCCATAATTTCTAGCACCCATCCTCTAAATTTTCAGTTAAAGACTGGTGGAAACACGCATATGGATCCCAGTGGCTGCCTGAGGATTGCAGAGGCAGCATGCACATTTGCATTTCCTGATTTTAGGTGCTTAAATTGCAACCTAGCCCTTAAATTTGATTGTTCTTTATGTGGAAGTATGCACTATATTCTTCCGCCTACTTTCTTTCAGCACTAGTACAATGAGCAAAACCCAAAAGCCTACTGACAAAATTTTATTTTTAAAAAAAAAGGCAAAATAAAAAAATTAGTGTAAACTTTATTGCTGAGGTGTTGTCTTTATAGTTAATAGAAATTTTCTGTACCAAGTGCCTAGTTTTCATGTACTTAAATCCTCTATAATTTTGTATGTTTATACAAAGGAGTGCAGTAGAAAAATAATTTAACCTTTAGTTTAGTTTTAATTTTAAAATAGCTTAATTTAAAAAAATATGTTAGTATCTTAATAGACAGGTTAGTTGTTTGGGTTGGGTTTTTTACTAGCTGCTGCCAAATACTAATGTTAGTGCTTGGGTGTCATAAAAAGAGAAAATTTGTGACTAATTTAAACTTTGTATAGTGGGAAAAATTTCACTTGGGGGGCATAACTCTACCATTTGGCTCAATTAGACTTGAACAGACAAAGCAATTCGTGATTCTCGAGGGAAAACAAGCTTCTGCTTCAACAACACAGATTCAGAGGGCATAATCTCCAGAATGATCTTCCAGGGCATGAAATATATTTCATTTAAATCTTAAACCTTGTTCACAACCAAGTGAAGTCTGTAACAAGAGTTTTTCATTCTGATTTCTTAGGGTTTCTTTTACTCTTCAGTGGGCTTTAAATATCTGCTAGGAAACAACAAATGATATCTTTGTGACCCACCAAGAGCTTGGAAAATACAGTGTCTTGGAAAATACAGTGAATGCATGTGCACCCACATGTGGTTTTGTGTGTATATGTGCATACGTGTGGTTGTAATGACTGAACTGAGGCTGCATGAATACATAAGACCCTGCTTGTTAGCTCTTTGCCAAACTCTATCAAGGCCACATTTACCTTGTATAAGGAAATATCTGGGCTAAGGTGATTCAGTTATTCTTAATGAGGATGGCTGTGTTGGTCTGTCAGAAACCATCCCAACAGCCTTTTCAGTGAGAAGTGCCGGACTCAATGCTGATGTGCAAAGCAACCAGCATTGACCATTTGTCTGCAACCTCTGAACACCTGGCAGCCCTACAGCTGCAGTGTGCGTGCTAGAAATCCATGCAATTTCATCAGCAGCTCTAACAAGGGGAGGAACTGGGCTTAATCTCCTCAGATGTTACTCGTTATCCTTCTTGGCTATCACCAAGCGGTGCAGATGTTTTGGATCCCCTGGCATTGGACTTGCCACTCCTCCTTCTCCTCTCTACCTGCTGGTTCTCATGGATTTCCATTGAACATCCCTGGAGAAAATGTCTACTGTTAAGGATGAACAAAACACATAAGGGATCTGGCTGCAGAAACTTCTTCAGCCTGTTCTCAGCTTGTGGATTTGTTTCAAGATTTAGTCCTTTAAAAATTTACTCCTCAATATCCTTGTGCTGTTCTTGTTGCAAACAGTAGCACTGAAAGACTCGAGCTTGCTTTTTCTCTTGGCAAAAAAGCTACGCTGGGCCTTACCTCATTTTTCATTTTAAATGACACAGTCATTGGAAGCCCAGGAGAAGCATAAACTCCTTGAGGAGATGTGTAAGAAATAATTTATTTTTTTAAGTTACACTTGGCAGTGAGGGTTCAGAAAGGCCTTAAGCTGCCTTATAAAAACCCATCTCTTCTACAGAAAATGATGACAAGGGACTCGCTTTTTAAAAGGTCAGATCTTTGGGATGAGAGATGTGGTATTGTGTGGGGTAGAATGCTGTGCCATCCGGGAGGCACTAGGATAAGTGCATTCTACGTTGTGACTAATAATAATCATATTTAGTGTAAATGGTAAATATTTTTTCTCCTTGGAGTTTGTGCCACAATTGGATATACGGATATAAGATTTTCACTTGGGGAATATGGTGTCAGTGTAGGAATGTGGAGAGTTTAAAGGCTTCTGACAACTGTCAGCTCAGAAATCTGTGACAAGAGACATAAAAACAGTGATGATAAGTCCACAGTAAGGGACAGCTTAACCTTTTGATCTTGAAATGTTTACATGTATTTTATTGTTTGGTATAGGCTTATACAATTTTACACATAGAAAACAATAAACTATTGTGGAATATAATTATTGTGCTGAGACGTAAGACAGAATTCATTTTTCTTCGTAAGGAAAATAAAAAGATGAAGAATGTAAAGATATTGAACATTCCTCTGACTACTGTTAATGTTCCTCCTCTAAACGGTAACCTTAAAAAGATCTGCTTTTGACATAAGCACAGAATTCTTGACAAGACAACCAGATGTGATATTTCTTGGTTTTTTCAAGCAAATCAAGTGCAGCCTACAGCATATCTCAATTCTAATGAAAGTCTGCATGCGTAGAACTATGACCTTTCCTCTAGAGCATGATGCTTGAAAACTGTGTCAATAGGAGAAATCTACAGCCCAAATGTTCAATTAGTATGTACAAGCTTAAGTGCAGCTCCATGCAGTTCTACAGTTTGCAGAGTTGCCAACTCTCACATATAAACTGTGAGGGTCATGACATGTAATATCATTATTAAAATATCAGCTTGCTGAGAACCTGGGTTTTCTTAGAAATAAATAAATGAGCTTTCTGTTGTGGAGAAGAATTGGGTGGTAAGAATCTAAAAGTCTCAGCATTCAGGGCACAGACTGAACACATTCCTACAGCCACATCAGCTATCTATTTTGCCCTCTCTTAACACCAACAATTTGATGATGCTAAATAAAAATCCAGGAGTGCCTTAAGGACTGAGCAATTGACTTCTTTGTCCAAAATAAGGGAGTCTTGAATTGGTATTAGTGCTTGCCTATTTTTTTTCATATCCGTAAAACTTCTCATGCAGTTTCTTTAGTAAACACTACATTTTTGTGCAGCTGATATCCCATGTAACCCAGCACCTGAGTTCTGCATTCCAAGGACAACTTATGTACATGTCATATTCCACTGAAATCTGCCCTAAACCAGAAGCAAGTCCTGATGAAGTCCTAATGAATCCAGATGTCAGAGTAGGTGTGACTGTAGGCTAATTACAGATGCTGTTTTGATGTATGCTGAAAGCTCTCGGAATGACTGGGTTCCTTTGTTCTGTTTACAAAATTGTGCTCAGCAACCTCTTCTGCAAATTCTCTCCACTGACTTGGGCTTTCTCTTCAGTCTCCTTTCTTTTGCATTCTGTTACCTAGAGGAGTCTTTCACTTGTGCATCACATTCTTGTAGGTTATTCGAATTTTCAAAATTCAAGTACAGTTTTGGGTTTAGTACCTCTGAAATTTTTGACGTGGTGGGTGATGGGACCTGCAAGTGAAGCTCTCCTCTGCCAAGAAAAGATGTTTCCCTGGGGCCGGATTAACTGCTGGAATGTATTGCTGACCCACAGGCTTCTATATTGTGTGAGTCGCCTTATGAGATCATTTGCTAACTACAAACTGCTTGACAGAAAGCAAGCTAGTGACCAGGAACTGCTTACTGTAAGATGTCTTTTCACTGCTGGAATAGAAGGGGTTGAATATAAATGAGAACTCTGACAGGAATATTTATGGGTAGATTCAATGATTTTTTTTTTTTTTTTCAAACCGTATTAATCGCCTTCTACCATCATTGTAACCTACTGATAAGAAAATGTAGGCATAGTTTACTTGCTTCATATCTCTTGTGTGTAGAATAGAATAACACTGAATAGAGTGTTAGCTTGAAGCTCTTCTGAAATAAGTGGTTTGTACTAAGTTCTATCAGTGCATTATTACTGAGAGAAATAATATTTTTGATAATTAAAAAAAAAAAAGAGGTAGGGAGATGTAGTACCTGATTAACTAACTACCTGTGAGGCTAAAGCTATGTGCAAAATAAGGCTGGCTCTTCTCAGTCCCATCACATTACCTTGCATAGTGCACTGCTAGGAATGACAATGTAATTGTCTCCCAGCATAGTTGGCATTTCAGACATGTCTTTAGGAATACCTATATATTTAATCATCAGAACCTGCAAAAGGGTATTTAGTGCTCTTCAAGACCAGAAGGCACGACCCTAATTTGGCAAAGAAGGTGCAGCTGAACAGAGAACTCATGCACCTGAATGCTTTTCCTGGATTAGGTTTTAACTCCTTACATGTACTTGAAATTCATAATCCATGAGTGCTCACAAATGTGAAGCCAGATTTTGACCCAGTTACTCAGACTGGTACAAGGTTGCTCACATGGGTAATTGGCCTGAAGTTGAGATCATTGCTTGTGAGCCTGATATAAGACAGCATTTATTCATGAAAAAGTGCAATTTAATCTCAGTGGAACTAGTAGTTTAAGTGCCTCTCTTGAAAAGAGCAGCTTTCTTTGCTGAAATACATTTTTAAATTATAATTCTTTGATAGGATACAAATAGCCCTGAGAATACTGTTTTGGTCATAACACCCCTTGGTATGTTTTATCTAAATTCTTGATCAAGGTACCAAAACTGGCAAAGAAACTGCCCCAGGAGCTCCTTCAGATTAATAATGAATCTACTTTATTCTGGGGAGAAAAATTGCAAAGAGTGCAGAAGTTGAATTTCCATACAGGGCACACTAAATCTGTAAAGTTCAGTCATTTACACTCCTCCATTATCTGGTCTCTAAGCCATGATTTAATGAGCTCTCTTTAACTGGGAACACAACAATCATCATGCTGAAGTTCTCTGATGCCCCTGGAAAAGAATGCTTCATATTTTTGAATAAGTCAGAATGAAAGAAATCTGCATATCCTTTGCTCTTTGAAGTCCTGTAAGACTTTCATTTTTAAAAAAAAAAAAAAAAAACAACACAAAAAACAACACAAATTAAAATTCTTCTGAAGTGATATAATTTCTGGACTGCATGAATAATCTAAATGGTGGTAAACAATTAACATACAGGTTCAACAGATCATTCTTATAAAAAGCAGCCGGAGTTAGAAAAAGAACACTTAAAAGCTCAGGCTTGTTGAAAAAGTTGGGGTTTTTTTCAGGTTTGTTTAAAATTAAACATAGGCAGTGAACGACAAAGGAAGTTACTGTAATGATTATGTTTAAACATATAATTATGCAGTGCCTGAAATTTGTTGGGGTAGGAGGGCAATGGGAATAATTTCCTGACCTTCATTAAAATCACATAAGCTACATATTTTAATAGACTAATATTAAAATTCATTACATGTGTATTTACCGAGAAATGGGAACAAAGCTGAGGGTTCCATGGATATGTGGCAAGAAATGAATTTTTTTCCTTCCTGTTTTTGGGGGTTTTTTTTATTATTTTTTAAAAAACATATGATAGATGGAAGAACCTGTGAGGACAGTGATATTAGGAGTAGTTCTTCTTTAATAGACAGTTCAGGTACCCCTTTGGGTCATTGTTTCTTGGTTCTTGCTCAAATAGTTCAATTTATTTTAATTAGTTCTTGGGTTTTTTTCCTTTGTTTTGTGTATACAGTCAAAAGTAATGGAATAAAATTCTGTAGAAAGAGTGGACAACTGTTTGGATGGAGGTATGAATTTTCTCTTTTTTCCCTTCAGGAATAAACAGTGATGCCTCCAATTTTGTAACATTTATGTAAACTTTTGCAAGGATGCTGTTCACATTTTCTCAGACTACCCCAACCTATTTCCTTCAGCCACATCAACTCTGTTTAATTAATAAGCTTACAAAGTTGCTTCCAAACATTACTGCTAAACAGAAACAGATATATCTTTTTTTTCTTTCTTTAACTGACCTAAAAACTGGAGGCAATTGCCCTTCTTAAGAAGAAACAGAAATGACCAGCCTTTTATATCTCTCTCTCTCTCTACATACCAATGAAATTGATTTTGTGTTTATGTGTGAGAGAAAGAGACTTTTTTTCTCTTGGAAAGCAAAGATATGTACGCATCTGCAGGGTAAGAAACTGCTGTCTTCAAAGGGGAATGGGCAGTGTTTTGGCAATGATCTTTTACTGCATATAGCAAGTACATCTGTGGTGGGGGTGGATGGGGATTTTAGCTATCTCCAACATAGAGCATAGGCTGCCAAGCCTGCATCCTATGGAGGGCTGAGAAAGGAGAGGGCGAAGGGACTGTTTTGTGGTGGTTCAAAACAGCCTTTCTAAGAAAAACAGATATCCCATGGGGCTTCACGACAGCAGAAGAACAGACTCACAGCCCAGGGGCTCCATTGGCTTCCGTGTTGGGAATAAACTTTGCACTATGAAGAAAGCAATTTCCCTAATGCATGCTGTGCATCAGAGCCACCTTTAACCATCTCTCCCAGGTCTGCTGCTGACACCTCTGACAAAGCGACAGTCTTAGACTGTGGGGAGAAATATTCAACAGCATGTTGTGGTGGGGTAGCCTTGGCTAAGAGCCGAATGCCCAGCCAGCCTCCCACTCGCTCACCCTCCTCAATGGAGTGGGTGAGAAAAAAAAGGCTCATGTGTTGAGATAAAGGCAGGGACATCACATACCAATTACTGTGATGGGCAAAAGAGACTTTACTTGGGGAATTAATTTCATTGCCATTTAAAATAGATCTGGGCTCAGCCGTGCTCTGTGGTGGGGCCATTGGAGCCAACCATGTCTGGCTCAGGCAAGCCTGGCCTCGCCTCAAAGAGATGTCTGCAGACCCCTGCCAGCACCTGGGCACCTGCACCAAATAAACATATATAGCAGGAGAAAAAGCATTAATAGGGATTCCCAAGTGAAATGTGATAAGCAGATATGTGAGAAACAGTGCATTACATAGAAGCAGAAACTGACTTAAAATAAAACCCTGAGAGGTGCATGAAGTTAACATTAACAGTAACACTTCATGGCCTTCTCTGAGATGTCCTGGAGACTGTGTGAGAAAGCACGTGATGTGTTTCCCTCATTAATAAGATGAAAATAGTCACTAAAATATATGTTGGTGATACAGAGTGGGATGCAGTGGATGCCAATAATTGTGCCTTATGTAATATGGCCAATGGGATAATTTGAAAAATGTTGCTTGATATACCTAATAAGTTAAATAAAAAATATTTGGAAATAATTACTTCTCTTAAAATTAAAAAAAGGAAAAAATGGAAGCTCTTCAGACTACCTGAAATCCGAAGTGATACAGAATGCTTATTAATGTAAAGCAAAGGCTTAATAAACTTTTGAGAGGAAAAAAGGCACATAGTAAAGAAAATTAGCTAAAAGAACCTTTATGAAAAGGGCAATGGAACTGATAAAAAGATTCTGGCTTATCTCCTCAGGAGAGCTCATCTGAAAGCCATTTGTCAAATAAGAACTGAAAAGGGATGTGATAAGAGATCCTAGATCTATTAAATCTGTCTTTTAGGATTTCTATACCTATTGTGTCATATCACCTCACAATACAGAGTGAATAAAATCATATTTTAAAATGTGAAACTGCCATTTATATCAAAGGATGCAATTATATTAGAGGAGGCAGTCTCAAAGGGAGACTGAAAATACTTAAGGTTTAATAAAACTTTTAGGAAGTTTGCTAAAATTTTAGAAACAGGAAGGCCTTTGAAAAGCTTGTGGAAGTGACAGTGCCTGATCAGTTGGTTTGTTTTCAAACCTACAGCTACAGCTTTCTAGATGGATAAAAAACATCACTGATATTATTTGCCATTGCAACACACTGTTTTGTTGAAAGAAAAATGCATGTTTGGAATGGGTGAATTTTGAAAGCCTTGACCCCACACTAAATAATATTTACTTGCTTGTGTAATTGTAATTTTTATGACATTAAGGTTCTATTACTGCAGTTATACTATATGGCGTTTCACCCCTGTAAAGATGAAATTATTTCTAGCTATTGTATATATATATTTTTTACAATCCCTATCTCTCAACAGAGTTCAGGAAATTCAGGAAAGGGTGATCATCCAGAAACCATGCAAGAAGCCCCAACTGAAAATTGAAAAAAATTGTTCAATTGTCAGAATTAAGACTCTAATTTCTAATCAGTTGTTGTATATGGATATAGATCTATGTATAGCTGGGACTCTTATTGTCAGATTTCCCTTTAAAAGTTATTAAAATATACACTGCCTGAAGGAATGAAGATTAATGTATGGTCTCCTACTAAAAATGAGCTAGCCTGTATCGTAAGGGTGGAAGATTCAGATAACCTGTTATCTATGATGAATGGAGTCTGCCCATGCTGCTCACAAAGGTACTCGTTTTGTCATCGTGACTCATAAAAGGACTTTGACTATGTTGAGTGGCTATTGTTACTGTCTTGAGCTATTTTGAATGGTATGAATTCTGCTTGATCTTAAAGCACAGAAAAATATCTGTCTTTTATTTATTCCAAGAAATAGCATTGTGTGTCAAGACAGATTGCGGAAAACATCATCTCACTTTGTGGTTTATTCATAAATACTGTGACCTTCAGAAAAATCACTTAATCTACCCTCTAACTCTATTGCCCATTTTATAGTAATTCTCAATTTTAAGAGCATTTTTGAGAACATAATCTATCAGTAGTTTCAAAAAAGGTGAGATAAGGTGATGATAAGTGACAGAAAAATGGCAAAGTAAATGTTGTTTAGCTTCTTGTTCTTCTGGCTGGGTCATTTTCTGTAGAGGCAATACTTGGAATATTAAACAAGTATACCTTAGTGCAAGGAAACGTTGTGGGCTTGGCGTATGAATTACTGGGCCAGAGTCTACAGTCTGTGACTCAACAGAAGATCAGTCTAGATTATCCTAACAGTGTCTTTCACTTCAAAATCTAGTCAATGTTAGAAGTCTCAGCTGAAAACACTAAGCAAAAGACCCGTTAATAGGTGACACGAGATTATATTCCAAACAGCTTTTTACTTTGCATATTATCTCCAGTTCTCCTGACTGCTGCCTGTATTAGTACAGAACAAAGCACAAAACTCGATGTCATTTTTCATACATCTCTACAAATCTAAAACGTATCCATTTATGTGTAAATGCCATCAAAAATGTAAACCCTCATGCTGATCCTGTGCAGAGCTCACTGAGGGAGCCCTTATGAAGGAGATTCTCCCCCAGAACTTACAGGAACACTGCTGTGCATGTACAGCAAGCGCAGCCTCTGCCGAAGTGTCGGGCAGTGAAGGTCACACAGAAACTGTGATCAGCAGAGCAACTGCTTACTCAAGTTTCTGTACTACTGTGGCCAGAAGAGTAGTACCAAATGTCCAGTTTGGAGTTGAGTCTGTTAAGTGCAGGACAGTCCCCAGGGCCTGTGTAAGAGGGGTGGGTTATGGTCAGGATGGAAGTCCATCACAAAACACAGGAGTACTTTAAATCCAAGCCAAGTGCAATGTGTTGCTGGTTGTGATTGCTTTGCAAAAGTGATCACAAGGTGTTTAACACCTTGAGTTAGCATCCTGCCCTGCTGACGATTATTTTGTCTGAAGCTTTGCTACCAAACTGAGTCTGTGGCCATCCCTCAGGAGGTGTGATGCAAACTAGTGTCTGCTGATAACTTGGGTTTTGGTAACAAGGAACGGCATTCCAAAAACTGCTGCACGTCTAACTTGCTCTTCCTCTTCTTACAACAGTGGGGAAGGAAAGCCAGAAGCAGCACAGTTTTCCACTTGAGTTAGTCCGCTATCTCGCATGTGTGAGCTGGACCTTGCCTTTGACTCTCTTACAGTCTTTCAAAAGAAAAGACAAAAGAAGAAAAAGACAATAGATTCTTTTCTCAGCTTTTTAAAGCCTTGGCTTAAAAAAAAAACAACCAAAACCAAAGTGTCATTAATTACATCCAGCAAAGACTATAATTGGATTCCAAGGCTTTAAACAATGTTATTGTGTAGCTGACTTAACTACAACACATGTCATCAAACTTTCCTTGTGGAATATTGAAGGCTTGGCCTTAATGTAGTGTATTTGTTGTTAATGAGAAATTTACCATTCCAACAGCTTTTCTTAATTAGGAAACCCAAAAGATTTGGACCTTCTTTTAGAAAGGAAATAAAACTATGGCAACTCCTGTCACTGCATTTAAAATTCTAGCTTCAAAACATTTAAAATAGTTGAGAAAATGGTTTAGTAGAAAAAGGCATAAAATATTAATAACCTAATTTAAAAATGACCATTTACAAACCAGGCAGCAGGAAGGAGTTATTACACTCTCCTCTCAAATCTTCCACCTCCATTGTTCTGTAATTAAAAATACTTAAACTCTACAACAGTTGGTTTAGAATCAGTCTTATTCCTGGAAAGTCAGAGAGAAGAGTAAGAAGATACTGAAATGTATGTTAAATGTACAAAAATACCAAACTGAATTACAAGAAAAAACAGAAATATTTTTACGTTTCAAATTGAAAGAGGAAGCAGGCACAATAAAAGCTGTCTCCACATGCAAATCAATGGGATTCATCAAGTCTGATATCAACTGAGCAAACTTTCTGAGAATATTTCAAAATACTTTGGCCAAGATTGAGATTTTCTTAACTAACATAGCTTTTCAGAGAATTTTTCCATCTGCCTAAAAATATTTGTTTTGCTTTTATTGGAGGGAAAGGATATCTAAACTTCATTAAAAGATTGGTTTTGTAAAAGGCAAAAATGTGAATTCTTGCTCCTCTCCCTTTTTCCTACAGTGGGAAAAATGAGAGGAAAAAGGGAGAATCTTATCTAGTTCAAAACAAAGTCTTTCCCTGAAAATATCAAGCAAAACAATAAATATGTTGTTTCATCTTACATTGTTAACAGAAAACACACTCATTTTTTGGCAAGCTATGATAGACTCTACCCCATGCAGTCAAGGCTGTGGTTCACAAAACAGGAGCCAGAGGAGGTGTAATGATGGACATGTTGTGAAATGGGAAACTGGCTTGAGACAGATCATTTCTGTTTCCTGAAAGCATAGAATTACTGGTAGTTCCAATTATTGGAACATTTATTCATATAAAAAATACTATGCGTTTTCCAGGAACCCATATTTAGAGTGGAGAATACGGAAATAGCAAATGCAAAACCCATTAAGAGCCAAACAACTCCTTAAACTATTCTTTCTAATGCAGACCTGCAGTATTTTAAGGATCAACTTTCTATTGTAAAAGGTCAAAATCCCGAGATGCAGCTTTTCAACTGATATAAACAGATATAATTCCACCAGCATCACTGACGTTCATCAACTGACATTTGGCTTTTTCTCGACCCCATAAAGCAAGGTCTGCACAGGAGGGGATCAGCACAAGTGGTTTGAAGGAACCATAGCCCTCAAAACCGATGTTAAATGGGGCTTAGGACTTAGATCTCTTTCATGTGGTTGAATTTGATCAATAATAAGTGCCCGCTTTGTAGTGCATGGCATGGGGGTGAAAGCAGACTTGGGAATTTATCTTTTCCTAAAGGACGTTAAAGAACTTTAAAAACTGAAAATATCTTTCTTACACCAGAGGGCAGATGATTCTAAAGACAAGCAGAGTTCAAATTATATTTCACATAAATGCATACACAAAAAATGTTAGGCCTATTAAATAAACATGTAATATTACTAAACTGTATTTAGTAAGGTTTCAGGTCTAGTTCACCACTGTCTGAAATTGCATGTTTCAGGATTACTATATTGATGTTAGGGTACTTCATATCTTTGAAAGATACTGATATATTTTACACAATGTCTGAATGGTTGAAGTAATCTGTTGGCTATATTAATAGATATGATCATTAATAATATGTTATTGCATATATGAGGGTGAAATGTGTACAAGAAATTTTCTTACGTTTTTACGTAAGAAAAATCTTTCAGGGTTTTGTCACGAGTACTGTTTCTGCTGTTATTTTATCAGAGAAAAACACCCTGAGCTACCATAGGCAGATTTAATCTAGCAGTACAGTGGTGGTGTAGGAGAGTAGTTTATCTTTTTGTAGTTGATTAAATATTAGATCTTGGTACACAGCTTGAAAGAATTTCGTATTACGTAGATTTTTTATATATTTGATATGTAAATATTTTACATATTTTACATATTTGATATTCTGAATGTTGTGTGCTCAAGCCCAAGAGTGTCTACAACATCTCTAACGACAGTTTATCATTTAGGCCAGATGGCTGAATAAACATCAGGTTGTTTTTATTCTTATTTCATAAAATAAAATAATATGTTAAGTGCAAGTCATAAGAACTTACTAGCAGAAGGGAGAAACAGAAATTTGCTTATATTTAATACAGGATTTGTGGTATTTCTTAAAATTGTTTCTGCTGAGAAAGATTTAATGGAAAAATTCAAGATGGTGCTACTATTACATAGAAGGTAAGCTCAGCACAAAATTTCTGTTGAGTGGAAAAGCTCAGAAGAAAAAAACTTTCTTCTCAATTGGCCTGAGAGCATTCTGGTTTGCAAAATTGCACGCTCCTTGCTGAGGAGAACTATACTAATGTATGTTGAGTTTTCGAAACTACATAACAATTTAGTAGCTTAATAATTCTGACTGCTTGCTGCACCCTCATGATCCTTCCAAGGACTGGGTAACTGGGGCAATGACTTATTATTTTTACGGCACAGTTGATCCATTTTCAGTTCTGTGCACACTTCTGGAGCCCTGCTTGTTATTAGGCAGTATACAAAGGCTATATATAAACAGTGTTTGCAAAGTGACATCTCATTTACAGCTGCTTCTGTAAATTATTTCTATTTATGTTAATTACTGCATATTTAAATTTGGAGAAACAATCAAGATAAAGAGCAGCAGCATTTTCCATTTTGGGTTGAAACTGTGGAGGTTTATTTAGATGCAGACTTTCTGATAAAGGTAGTACTAAGATGAAAAATAAGCTGCATAACCCAGTAAAATCAGGCTTGTTAAAAAAGTATGCTGAATTCTTTCACTCACCCATTGTGAGAGAGACAATTAATTAATTTGGGGCTATTTCAGGTACCATGAAGACACAAGACCCCTGCATTGAAATTTGACAGAGCTGCAAGGGGTGTGTTAACAGTCAAAGCAAGATTCTGCTAGTACAGGTTTGGGTCCACATTTTTTTCTCCTTTTTCGCACTTTTCCTCCTCACTTGCAGATCGCTGTGTTTCTGTAATAGCTTAGCAGCTGGGAGAGACAGAGGAAATGACAATCCCTAAGTAGAACTAGCTGGAGGAAGGCCTGCAATTGCCTTCGGATCACTGCTTACTGCAGGAGTTTGCCCTCTCATATTCTTTTGCCTTCTATTATTAAGTCTTCCTTATGTGAATATTGCCCATAAAGGTAAGAAGTAGAAGTACATGTACCACCTTTTGGAGAATGTTGCAGAACATCCAAAGGGCAATCCAGCTCTGCCTATTAACTACAGTCCCAAACCAGTCATGCTCAATTTATACTATTTGCTATGGAGAAATCTAAGCTAAACCCAAATGATGGACTTTAACAAATACAGCAAAATGGGAATTACGTGGTTCTGTTCATACCTGTGTAAGATCACCTCACTGGTGTTATGCACTGGATGGCTGAGGAAGAGCCTAGAGCTTTTTCTTTTTTAATATGTGTTCTTTTATAGTGTGGTCCCATTGAGAGGACATTAATAAAGCAGCTATAGTTTAATACTATTCAGCAGGAAATTCTTGTAGCTCTGCAGACTTTGTCTCATTAATATTTCTCTGAGCCTTTCAATCTGAAGGGCATGTTGTGAAGCTGGATCATTTCTCAAGAAAAGCCTTACCCCGTCCTAAGACTGGCACCAAAAAGGTGGTATATGTTTAATTAATAATCTGCTGGCCTGTCCTCAACTCCCCTCCATTTATTCCTACAGCCAAAATAAGGTAGTGCTTATTTCACTGCTTAAAGCCTGGATGTTTACAATTTGGTTGGCCCCTCTTTTTCTCCCCTGGAGGAATACATCACGTGGAAAAACAGATATTAAGCTTTTGAAAGTAAAATGCTACAAAAAGGCATATTTAATACGAAGACTTTGTTCCTTTGCATAGGAAATACCTTGCAGTGTTACATTTTAGATGTGTAGCTCATTCAAACAACTCTCATTCACTCTGGCTTGGCCTCTAATTTACTTTTTTTTTTCCTGTAGACACATTAATAAATAACAGATTCTTCCAGGTACCATAGGTTTTAAATGTAACACTCTATAATCTACCCCCTGGATATCTTTTGTACAACATTACTTTTGAGCTTAGCCTGTTTCAGCAGTGTGTGTGGGAGAGAGCAATGATCTGAATGCTTTAGAATGATCTGAATCACACCTCCACTAATAATGCTTAGCCTTTATATGACACGTTTCTGCTGAAAGGTGCTCTACTACAATCAACTCTTTAGTCCAATAATTTGTTATTTTAGGGTTAAGAAACCAGCAGTACATTTTTCAAAAGCATGCAAGTTGTTTAGAGACTCAGAATATTCTCCCCTTCTTCCCTCAGCCTCAAAGGGAATCTGTGGCCAAATTTCCACACCTATTGAGGCCTTTAACAAGACCAGCCTAGGGTAATTTCAAGAAGCCAACTTAGGTGGCCCACACATAGTTGAAAATTGAGCTGGGCCCCTGAGGCCATTTTGTGCATGCTTGAATAACTTTGAAAATCCAGCCACAGGGCATTTTGTAGTGCATTTTTCATTGACTTGCGATGAAACCTAAGCTGCTAAGAGCCAAAGATCTTTTTTCCAAAAGGAGGAATTTGAGAAAATAAATCATATGGGTACTTCCGGAAATTGTACTTCATGGATGTAGGGCTATGATGGATGGCAGGGTAGGGGTGCTGCCATGGACAGAAACAGCATGCCCAGGGGCTGGGAAGGGAGCAATAACAGGTCACAAAGACGTTGGGCGATGAGAGAGGAGATGGTG
The DNA here is from genome assembly GCA_017639485.1 of Pluvialis apricaria. Lineage (NCBI taxonomy): Eukaryota > Metazoa > Chordata > Aves > Charadriiformes > Charadriidae > Pluvialis > Pluvialis apricaria. The sequence goes on from CM030008.1 coordinate 63,859,090, forward strand.
ACACAGATGGGAGTGAGCAGATTGTGGTTTGGCTGCGACTTTCCTTTGGAGGCATGGAATAAGCATAGTGAAGGCACAATGGCAGGGAGCAGGGCAGCACTGATGGTGAGAAGGAAGGAGGTGCAAGGGATGGTGCATACCTCAAGCAGGGAAGAGCAAGCCGAGTTGAGAAGTTGAAGTGTGAAGTGCCAGCAACCCTGGCACCAAGGCTAATGGGCTGAATAACCTTGCAACAGGCCAAGGTTAAGAGCAGGTATGTGAAGCCACAAGCAGGTGTGATACAAGATGATAAATAAAGCAATAGAAAGGGAAAGAGGGAAGAGGGAAAAGAAACTGGATGGGGACAAGCACAGCATGGTGTCAAAAAGAAAAGCAGTGAGAAAAGGTGGCAAACAAGGTGGTGAAGAAGAGAGTGAAAGAAGAATCAAGGCCTGGAGATTAATATGTACAGAAAAGATTCCTTCCCCCCAGTGACAAGAAGCGGCAAATGGGGAAGATGAAAGAACCACTGGTACAGTAGTCAATGGGGTGAGAGGATCGAGGAGCAGTGGTAAGTACAGCAGAGAGATCACTGAAGAAAGGAGGACAGCAAAAGCAGGTTTAAAATTGGGTGGCAGTAGGCTGCAGAGGAGGCCCAGCTATGGCTGGCGGAAGAACTAGTAATAGAAAAAAGCAATAGAGAAAAACAGCTGGAGACTGGAGAGAAGGAGTCAGCGAACAGGAGTGAGGTGAAGGGGAGTTCTAGACAGGCACCTACAGGGGAAAGGGAGCAGCAGCGTGGGGGTGGCGGGCTAACAGATCTGTGAGGGGAGGGAAGCATGGGAACAGCGTTACAGCAAGCAGTAACATGGAGAGGCTTGGTGGTGTTTGGGTGATGGGGGCAGTCAGAGAGCATGTGGAGGAAGCAGGGCTGTGAAAAAACAGGCTGAGGCTGCAAATCAGATATGTGACAGTGAATCAGGAGAGATCAAAGGGACGCTGCAGATGAGTAAGGGACCAGGGACAGCAAGGGGAGGGAGAGGAAACAAAGCTTCGAGAGGAGGTGAAAGAAAGGGATGGAGAGATTGAGACCAAAAGGTAAAAAAACAATGGTGCAGAAGGAGAAGTGGTCATTTTGGCATCTGGAATAGGTGCAAATAGGCATAACAGTGAGAAGAAAGGTCTGACCAGTGGCACAGTTAACACTAAATAAGATGAGGGAGTAGGCTGTAAACACAGCCGTGGAGAGAGGCAATTAGTACAGGCTGGAGACGTGACCAAGGCAGGACTATCTGGTAAAGAAAAGGCTGTGAAGCAAGTAAGAGAGAAGTTGGGGAGAAAATGAGGTGACGCGGGGCAAGCAATGTAGGTGGCAAAGGGGCCCTAAGGAAAAGCTGGCTGACAGCAGAGCAAGACTGGCTCAGCTGTGAGAGGTGGGAAGGGTAACAAACCTACATGATCCAAAGGAGAGGGAAAGGACAGCTTTCCAGAAGATGCAACAGAAAGTCCTTTTGGACTGGCAGCAGGCAGCAGGAGACAGAAAATACCCTGACAGAGAGAAGTAGAAATGACTGGTGGCAGGGATAACGGTGGGTAAGCTGGAGTGGGCAGGCAGCAACCGCCCCCACTGCTATGCTTACAGGGTAGAAAACAGGGCAGAAAATGAGGCAGGACCAGGTAACAGAAACATTATGCAAGTGAATCAATAAGAACAGGGCCGTGACAGAAGGAGATGAGTAGTTATGTAGGTAAGGAGGGTATGAGGGCAAGTGGCATATAAAAAGGCAAATAGATACAGCCGTGCTGAAAGGAAGTGAGAGGAGTGAATGGTGATTAAAAGTAGGAGTGAGGAAAAGTACGGGTCACTAAAGGACAGCTGTTTTGGCAGGAAATTGTACTGGGTCTGACAGAGATGGAGTTAACTTTCTCCATAGCCGTCCCTATGGTACTATGTTTTAGATTTGTGACTGAATCAGTGTTGATAACACACCAGTGTTTTGGCTGTTGCTGAGCAGTGCTTGCACAGCTTCAAGGTTTTATCCATTTCCCACTCTGCCTCCCTTCTCCCCGTCCCGAGGGGGCAGGAAAAAGATTGGGAGGAGGCATAGCCAGGACAGTTGATCCGAACTGGCTAAAGAGATATCCCATACCATACAATGTCATGCTCAGCAATGAAACTGGGAGGGGGAGGGGGGAGGAGTGTCTTCCAAGGTAGCCATCGCTTAGAGATTGGCTGGGCATCAGTCTACTTGTGGGAAGGTGGTAAGTGATTGCCTTCACATTTTCCCCCCCCTCCGCCTTTCCCTCGCTTATTAAACTGTCTTCACTTATTAACTTCACTTATTAATTGCATTAAATTGTCCTTATCTCAAGTTTCCTAGCTTTTGCTCTTCCTGTTCTCTCCCCTGTCTCACTGGGAGGGGGAATAAGCAAGCAGCTGTGTGGGAGTTTTGCTGCTGGCTGGGGTCAACCCACCACGGAGTTGAATACTGCTGCCTGGAAAGACATGGAAGGCAGGCAGCTAAGGAGTCAGGGAGGAGAGGCACCTGTGGGAAGTGGCATTAGAGCTGTAAGACTTCAGGCAAGACAAGTTTTGAGAGCAGTCGGTAAGGGGGATGAGGACACTTGCCAGCAAATGAAATAGCACTCACTGGCAGAAAGTGCTGGTGATGTGGCAAGAGCAGGCTGCAGGCTGTGCAGCAAGGGGAGAGGTGCATGTCTGACGGGCTGGCAAGAGGATAGGGGACAAGCAGGGCAACAAGTGGGAAAGAAAGGGGAAGGAGAGCAAATGGACAGCAAATGCAGCTTCTGGGAATGCAGAGAAAGCAGGCAGCATATGAAGTAACAAGCTGAGGCTGAAGTTAGGCAGCAGGCAGAGGCTTGAAAAGACACAATGAGCATAGGGTGCAAATGAGGTGCAAAGCAGAGGCAGGGGGCTGGCAACAGCAGGAGGCAGCAAACAGGCTGGTAAAGAGAGATGACAAATGTAGTCCAGCATGAACGTTAAGAGTGGTCAGCAAGTCATGTATTGAAATGAGGTGATGAGAGCAGGAGAGCACGATGCAGGCAAATGGTGATGGGCAGCAAGGTAAGGTTGAGAGTGCAATCCAGAAACACGGCCTTGAGAAGTCATAGGAAGGATGTGTTTACAAGCATAGGAAGCAAACGGTGGCAAGAACAAGATGGCAAGAGAGGCAGTGAGAGCAGGTAGCTAAGGGAGGTAGCGAATTCAAGCAGCAAAAGAAGAGGCTTGTGCTGTGTGAGGAAAGGTGGTAATGGGGACCAATACATGCTAGTGACATGGGAATGAGTCAGTGAGGAGGGGTGGGAAATGTAGGGGACACAAAGTGGCAGGAGGAAGCAGTAAGTGGAGGAGAAATTAGGTGATGAGGGTGGATGGTGACAGGCAGTGAGCAAACAAGCACGGGCAGCAGAGAGGAAACAGGGAGAAGCTGCAAGAGCTGTCTGCGAACAGGGCAGCTCCCGACAGGAGGAGGCAAATGAAGCTGCAGGAGCAGGCAAGATGGCAAACAGGGCAATAAATAATGGCAGACCGTGGCATGGCAAGGAGATCTTAGAAAGGTCCTGGGCATTTGAGGAGCAAGAGAAAGCAGTAAGTGAAGTGATAAAGAAAGATATTGTGGGTAGAGAGCAAACACAGCTGTTGGGAGAAAAGGAGGAGGAGGCAGACAGCAAATGGGGTTGGCCAGAACAGGCAGTGAATAAAAGTAACAAGGCACATACATAGTGAGAAAGAGAGCAGCTAGGAAAGGGGAAGCAGAGGCGGGCAGAGAGGTGTTGAGGGTGGGTGACAAAGAGGACAAAGCTGTAGGACAACAGGGAAAAGTGACAATGGGACAGGAATACAGCAAATGAAGCAGTAAAATGAGATGGGTTGGGGATGAGGGGAGAGGCAGTGAAGGGAATTAAGTGAGGACAGGTGCCAGACTAGGAGAAGTATGGCAAGGCAGGGACTGATGAAGCAGTAAGGCAGGCAGCAAGGGAGATGATGTGGCAGCAAGAGGCAACAAGAAAAGGATAAGCAGGAATACAGGACAGAAAGAGAGAAGGCAATGGCGGTGGTGCGGAGTGAGCCCAGCGAAGGTAGGCAGAAACAGGAGATATGGTAAGAGATGGTAGCAATCAGGGCAGCAGTGTTAGGGGCTGTGAATGGGATGGGGTGTCATGGGCACTGGGCTGGATTGGAACGGCAAGATGGAGGAAAACAGGCAAAAGGAAGAGCAAGTGGCAAGCCAGTGTGTGCTGAGGGGAGAGAGGTGATGAGCAGGTTGGTTGAGGTAACAGGCAGGATAACAAGTGAAGCAATGAAGGTGATGAGCAAGATATGACCATGTGCTTTGCTGGCTGGAATTTATTGTAGCTTGCAAAGTCTAAACTTACTTCCCACCACATGACTTTCTCCTGAAGGGGGAAGGATTGTGCATTCCCCTCCTCCCACCCACCCACCACCCCCAGTTTTAAACAGACTAGGGTGTTTTGTTCTTAATCACTGTCTCCACAAGACATGAGATTTGAAAGCTACTGACAGCAAGTCTTAGTTTATTCTAGTCTGGGATGGTTATTAACAAAACCAAATCCTCGAATCTAAACAGTTGGCGTTTCCCCCCCGTCTGTGTTAATGAGCTGAAGTGTTTACTTTTCAGTCATTGTCTATGCCCTTTTGTAAAAGGAATTTGTTCAGGCATTTGCAAGTCACAGATTGCCCCCCAAAAAATGTGCCAGCTTCCTGGATTGAAGAAAGGTATAATTCACTAAGTAGGGCTATGGCTGTCTGGAAATGGACATTGTCTAAATCTGACTGTTATGGTGTGAAAAGAGTTCAAAACTGGCTATAAATGAAGAAGTAGTTGGACCCGGTTTGTATTGGCCTACCTGGTTTCTTAATATGGGATTAGGAGTAATTACTTCAGTCAGTGCTGTGTTTACTTACACATCAAGTGGGTAGTAAAAAGGATAGATGCACCATTGGCAAAGGCCATATCAAGGATTTACAAAGAAGAAAAAAAAAAGATTAAAAATCATTATTCTCTGTTTATGTTTGCACCTGAAGTGATTCTCAGATTTTCAAACTGGTCTCATAGATCAGTTATATTCAATGGCAGATGCATATACTTTATCACAAGAGGTAATTTCAGGATTTGTCTGAAGCTGAATCACAGTAAGCAAAGATCAGCTTATCAGGCAATATCCTAAGCAGGAGTAGCGAGGAAGCAATCCAGTGGAGTTGACTCAGCCCTTTGCCCTTCTAAATCAGATAAATTGAATTGCATGCTGTGTGGCCTGTTTCAAATAAAACATAAAGGCAAGCAGCCCTATTAACTTTGCCCGGGAACTGTGCCCCACGTTCATACGAGCCCATCTAAGGGAAAACAGATCAAATTTTCTGTTAGGGAGTCACAATGTTGGCCATGTTACTTTCTTCACTCAGTGGAGAAAGTACCACCAAGCCCATCTACACTGAGTACAGAAACTGCCTCACTGCCTCTAGTGACCGTATTCTTGCCTTTGCACCTCCTACATATTTTGGGGGATAATCAGCTCCTAAACATCATTAAAAATGGAGTATGCACCCAAGAGTTCTTGATCACCAGCTCCCCTTTGGTCTCTGTTTGGTGGCAGGCCTGCTTGCTACTGCTCACCCATGGAAGAGCTGATGGATTCTGGTTGTGCCATGCATGTGATGTCTATAATTAAGCACTTGGGCTACCTGTAGGGTGAGTGATCATAATACATTTATTTCCTGCATCAAAGAGAGCTCACATTTAATTAGTTTTTCCCAAGTGAAACTGATACTGTGAGGGACTGTCAGGGAACTCATTTCAGATTGTGTACCATTGCTAGTCAAGTTTCTTTGAAATATTTAAGAAAAAAGTTTATCTAATAAAATGTCAGGTTATTGCTGTTTTTCTGTCACTCTCTGCATAAAAGTTGGAATGGAGGGTTAGCTCGTTTTCTTCCAAAGTTACAAGCTTTACTGTCAACGCATCCCCATATTTAAAATTCTGAAAGAGATTAAGGCAACTTTGCCCATAAGAATATAAGATAAAGGCAGTTTTGGGAGGACATCAAAACTAATGAAGTCTGGTTTCCTCTGTATTTGTGTCCTACATTTGTACACCTGCACCACCATCATAATAATGTTAGATTTTCATTATAAGCTTCTTCAACAATCTGTTCCCTATGCCAGCTGGTATGAGGTATCATCAGTTCTCAATCACTGCTGACTGACTAGGTCATAGAACAACTCAGGTTAGAAAGGACCTCAGGAGCTCTCTATTCCAACTTCCTGCTCAAAGCAGAGTTAACTATGTCATCAGATCAGTTTGATCAGAGCTTCTTCCTGCTGAGTCTTGAAAACCAACAAGAATGGAGACTGTACAGCCTCTCTGGGCAGCCTGCTCCACTGTCTGGCTATCCCCAGATGAAAAAGTCATTCCCTTATATCCACTCTGAACCTCTTTTCTTTCAACTTATATCTGCTGGCCCTTGTCCTCTTGCCCTGCACACTTCGAAGAGGTTGGCCTGATGTCCTTGCTGTTCCCCCTCAGCCCCACTCCCCTCACAGGCACAGGGAGACTGCTGTCAGGCCCACCTGAAGCTGACTCTTCCCGGAGCTGAACCTGCCCTGGTCCCTTAATCTTTCCTCATGAGGCAAGTGCTCCAGCCCTGACCATCTTGGCGGGTACTCCCCTGAACTTGCTGCAGTATACTGATGTCTTTCTCGTACTGAGGGGAGGCAAAACTGGACACAGTACCTAGATGTGGTCCTGAGTAAAGGGGAAAAATTATTTTCCTTGGCCATGTTCCTGTTAGAAGAGTCCAGGGTGCTGCTGGAACATGCTGTGGGCACTGCCTGCTATGGTTGCTCCCAATCAGTATCCCCAGCCTGTACCATTGCAGGGGATACAGCTGAAGTGTGCCAGCTGGCAGAGCTCATGCTCATGATATGGTCTACCCATCAACTGAGTTCTAATCTGTGGGTTTCTCCTCTACCCAGCCTTTGACTTTTCCCAAAGCTGGTGAGGATGCGGTACCGGAGGGGGAGGACCTGCCTTGCTGTCAGATCGGCCAGAAATCAACTGATGGCAAAAGTCCCTTGGGGCAGTGAGGGAGAAAAGATGAACAGGTAGGCAAATACCACATCCACACAGGCATCCTATTTCCCAGGCTAAAATTACAGCTGCAAGCACTGAGCCCTCTCCACAGAAACTCAGACAGAACCATAAAATTAATTTATATTGACACTTTCTACATTCAGAAGAAACATGTAGTTCCCAGTTCTTATTTTAAAAGCAATATTAAGATACAGCGATGGTCTTGCAGAAGCTGTGGCTGGACAGAATGAACTAACATAAAGAGCAAAGGAACAGTGTCAGTCACCTCAATGGTGTTTATTATTTCTGAAACAGCATTATTAGGATCAGTATCTCTCATGACCATGTTTCTATCTGGTATCCCAAAGAAGTTGCTTGAAATGAAGGAAATTACCTTACCCTGGGTCTTGTCTTATCAAGAAAATATATCATGTCATGTCCATGTCAAGTCATTTTCTGATCTGGCCCTTGGCTACTTCGCTATTGCTGCTTGGGGAAAATATTAGATACACTTCATCTGCCAGACCATAAGTTAAGATATGATCCCTGTCAGTGTAAAAGTGAAATTGGAAGCAGCTGATCCTTTGCTCTGCAAATAAGCAAACAACCCCTCAGCGTCTTGGAGGAAAGATCACTAGTGCCCAAGTAAATATGAGCAAGATCAAGAAAAGCTTTTTCACAATTGGCTGAAATCACAGAGAGCTCAACTAAACATGTAAAATGTAACATAAAACAGAAGATGAGGGCACTGAGCTTGCACTGAGCTGTACATGTGAACAGGCTGTCATACAATAACAAATGAAACCGTAATGACAAATAGGAATGGGATAGTAAGCTGTTCTCAGATGCATCTAATCTAGCTATTTACATGATGAGCCATATAAATCCTTGTTGTGTCACCTAACCCTCCATTGTGCAAACACTATGATCAGGATGATGTTAAATGTCAAGGAATTTGTTCGTTCATTACATGGTGGGATGACAGCTTACTTCAAAAGCTTCCTGATAAAAGGGACACAAGGCGTGTTTATTCATGCTAGAATAATTTATTCAGCACAGATGTGTTGCTCAACTTGCAGAACTATGCTGTATTAATTTATATGTACAAAACAAAGCATATATGTACTTTCTCTTGAAACCAGAAAAATTACAAAGTTGGTGTAAAAAGCAATCCAAATCCAGCTTGTTGTTTTTGGAACCAGTTCTAGACCTGTACAAGTTTAAAATTATCTACATAACAGTGTGCATGGGGAAAGAATTGGCTAACTTTTGCTCATGTTTAGTTATCTTAAATACTCAGGCTGTGCATCTATGAAAGCCATTTATTGACAAAGACTTTCAGAGACTTTTAAATGTAACAGAATGATTAATATATTGAATTAAACCAGCCAGAAGATTTTAGGACAAAGTTGAATTAGCTCCATTAGTCCCAAAGTGATAGAATTGAAAGAATTTTCTTATAGACCTGGAGTAATAAGAGCCTTTTAAAAAACCCAGCACTATTATCTCTTAGATATGTATGACTTCAATGTTTTGTAATGAATTTGTGAAATGTATGATTTAAATTCACAGAAGAATACAATTTTTATTTTACTGCTGTCTTTTTCTACTGCTTTTTCCTCTTTTGAGAATGTGTAGAATTATGTAACTTCTAAATTAAGGCCTTTGTTTCCGAATGCGATGTCACCTTGTGCTTTTCCTGATAAAACGGGTTACTGCCTGGTACCCCCAAGGGCTACATACACTGTTGTGTTGTGTGTCTGGTCTTACCACCAAACGAGATGGCTTTACTGCAGTGCTGACATGATGTAATGTGGTTTGACTAATTAAAAAAACTGCCTTCAGTGTATTATATGGGTTTTTCATTAGAAAGGTTTCTGAACTCCCAAATGATTTTTGGAACTGGTCTCTGGTACAAGAGACCATTTTTATTTATTCACCAGCCTTTAAGCATGCAGAAGCATGGCAAGAACATGTTATGCTGAAGTCTCCAGAGCTCCTAGTGGCCCCAAGAAAATGTTACAAACATGATTGGAAACGATTAAGATATTTTGTCCCACAACAATACATTATTATTATTAACCTTTATATGACTGTTATTATTTAGAGGATTTGAGGGCACTACTTGATCCCCAGCAGTTAATTAGTTGTACCCCAGCCAATTGGTTTCAGACTGTAGATGACAAATAATAAGTGTGCAGAGAAGACCTACTACTGAGGGTTGTAGTGAATGGGGCTACATCTGGCTGGTGACCAGTCATCAGTGGTACTCCTCAGGGCTCAATTCTAGCACCAGTTCTGTGAGATATTTGTATCAGTGATCTGGATACAGGAGTTGAATGTACAGTTAGTAAGTTTCCTGATGATACTAAACTGGGAGGTGCTGTTGACTCCCTGTAGAAAGACAAGAGGCCTTGCAGAGGGATCTAGATAGATTGGACCTGCAAAAGATGTTAAGGTACTTGAATGTGTCCAGAGGAGGGCAACAAACCTGGGGAAAGGGCTGGAAGACACATCCTCTGAGGAGTGGCTGAGGACACTAGGTTTGTCTAGTTTGGAGAGAAGGAGGCTGAAGGGCGACCTCACTGGTCTCTACAGCTTCCTGAAGAGGCGAAGTGGAGAGGGAGGTGCTGATCTGGTATCCCGTGCCAGGATGCATGGGAATGGCTCACAGCTGCATCCATCAGGGGAGGTTCGGACTTGACAAGAGGAAACATTTCTTTACCGAGAGGGTGGTCAAACTCTGGAACAGGTTTCCTGGAGAGGGGGGCTATGCCTCATGCCTGTCAGCGTTTAAGAGGCATTTGGACAATGCCCTTAATGCCATGCTTAAACATTTGGTCAGCCCTGGAGTGGTCAAACAGTTGGACTAGATGGTCATTGTAGGTCGCTTCCAGCTGAACTCTCCTCTCCCTCCTTCCCCTCCTCTGGGACCTGCACTGCAGAGAGCTGCTTTCCTGGATAGAGCCCTCAGACCTAGGTCAGAGCTTGTCATGCATAACTCTAAGCATAACATGGCATAACTATTCAATTCCATTCCATTCCATTCCATTCCATTCCATTCCATTCCATTCCATTCCATTCTGTCCTGTTCTGTTCTACTCTATTCTATTTTCTATTCTGTTCTCTTCCCTGTGCTCACCATGAGTTGAATAACAATTAGACTGTTATTTGCATGATATGTCAGGGATTTTTCAGCTCCAAAACCAGTTACAAGAATACATATCACAAAGGTTACAAGAAACATGGAAACAGGATTTAATTTAATTTTTCTAAATCTGTTTCAGAGCTGATGCTCACAAGCATGAACACAAAGCGCATGTGTAGCCAGGAGTAGGCTGATGCATTCTTCAGTTTAGCTTGAAAAAACATCCTTTGCAGTCTGGCAAAGGGAAGCCACAGAGACGCAGAGAGTAGCAGCAGGGACACAGGCCAAGCAGTCCCTGTCTCCTGAAAAGTAAGAACTTGAAGGACGAGCATCAGTACTGACCATGCACAAAACAAAAAGAAGAAGAGGTGTGTGGTACCACGGGGTATTTTCCAAATATGACACATATCGATGACAAGCACACTTTTTGCCTTCCAAAACTTGCTCCACCGCTGTGCTTCTTGGCCAGTGATACATGACAAGTGTTTCCATGCCTGCCCTGCACTTGTATTGCACACAGGGAGAGAGGAAAAGTGGCAGCTCCTCATGGTGCAGCAAGCCTGGAGCCCTTCCAAGCACAGGCTGTGTTGCACAGGGAAGAACCCCTGGGGACATGGAGCCACGGGAAGAGCACAGTTCGCTCCCACTCCAAGCTTGCAATGGGCAAGAGAGCCCGAGAGAGCCAGAGCACGAGTGGTGCCTTGGAGGTGCAAGAGCAGCAGGCAAGAACTGAGCCGAAAGGGCCCAGAGGAGCCCTGACCAAGGGTCTGTGCTCAATGCTACAGAGGACAAGAAGAAACCCCTGGGGGCCACCCTGGGGGCCACCCTGTGAGTCTAGAAAGCTTCCTCCCTCTGGATGCGGGGCATGAGGGCCACCTTCCTGGAGCAGGGGCAGCAGGCACCTAGCCAAAATGGCCCAAAGGAGCCCTGGCACGGGGCTGTGCTCAATGTTGCAGAGGAAGGCAAAAACGCCAGGGGACACTTGCTAGCCCACTGTGGGGGAAAAAAAGCCTTCCTCCCCCCAGCTGCAGGGCACGAGAGGCCATCTTTGTGGTGGATGAGCAGCAGGCAGTAACCTAGCTGAAATGAAGCAGCAGAGCCCTGACAAGTGGTCATGCTTAGTGCTGCAGAGGAAGGCAACAAACCCCTGGGGATCAGTGCCAATCTGCCCCGGGGGAAAATTCCTTCCTGACCCCTGTGCTGGCAATCAGCTATTCCCTGAGCATGTGAGCAAGACCTGCCTCCTCCTCCCACAGGCTGGTCATGCCTCCCGAGAGATGCCTAAGTCCTATTCTCCCTCAACCTGGACCCATCTCAGGGGCTTCCGAGAGTAGCCAAAGGCCCCTGGCCTGATTGACCTTGGGCGCAAGAGTGCTTCCCGTGCCTGGCAGGGCACCAGTGGATACTCCAAAGCACTGGGACCCCTGGCAACATCTCTGCATCCCACTTCTTACAGCTGCTGCCCCTGGCTCTGCAAGACATGAGGACTGCGAGCTCTGTAGTGCTCCTCAAGAAGGCATTCTTTTGGTCTGGCCATGACTATCCAACTGAAAAGGATTTCCATCCCTCAGATGAGCTTCAAAGGTGACCCTGCCGAAAGCTGGCCTTGCAGCGGAGAACCTCCAGCAGCCTTATCCCACCTCCAGTCTTCCAGTCTTCCTCCCTCAGCCCCCTCCAAGCAATTCCACTGGCTCCTCAAGGATTTCCTCTTGGATGTCTTCGGGCTGCCCCCAGGCAGCTGGACACGGGAGGATGCTCCCTGTTATCCTTCCCCGGGGCACTGTGACTGCTGCATTGCCAGGTGGTGGCACTGTGACACGGGGGTGACGAGGCCCCCCCTGCGCAGCCCTACCTGCTGCCCCTCCACCCAGCATCCTTCGGAGGAAGGCCTTTGGTGTGCTGGCCCTGAGGCAGTCCCTGTGCCCAGGAGGCCCAGGGGACTTCCCCTGCCCTTGACGGCCATGCACTGGGCACCACAGAAATAAGACAGGCTTTGGAAAACAAGGGAGCCGAGGTTACACTGGTGTGGTGGATTTTCAGACCTAGAACATTTGGATCCATGCCCAAAGCACAGGCAGACAAACAACAACTCTTTCAAACTGGGAAAGAAGTCCTTTGCTGCTATCACTGTCACATCCCCTTGTCTCACCAATGGGCGCAGCTCCTCTGTTAAACACACCCATTGGCCGAGTTTATAGAGGATACAAAACACGCTTCAGCCCTCCAGTAAAACTTTCAGAGCTCATTTGTGACTTTAACTTTTCTGAGAGTTGTTTGCCTACCTCACTTTGTGAGAAGGTGTTCAGATCTTATCTAAAACCCTGGAAAATCCATTTTCCTTTAGGATTTACTACTTGTCGTCCTGCAACAGTAAGGAAGGTACTATTCTTGTCATTCTATACGTCGGTGCCAAAATTCATCCATACGTTCAGGCTATGTAAATAAGGGCATTTATACCATATACATTCATTCGGTTCTGGGGATGCCCAAAGTGAAAGAAAGGCTTTTTGTTCCCTCTGCATGAACTTTGCAGGGACATAGAGAGCACGCAGGATTTCATAGAATGAATCATAGAATGGTTTAGGTTGGAAGGGACCTTGAAGATCATCGAGTTCCAACCCCCCTGCCACAGGCAAGGATACCTCTCACTAGACCAGGTTGCCCAAGGCCACGTCCAGCCTGGCCTTGAACACCTCCAGGGATGGGGCTTCAACAACCTCTCTGGACAACCTGTTCCAGTGCCTCACCACCCTTAAAGTGAAAAACTTCTTCCTAATGTTTAATCTAAACCTGCCCTCTTCCAGCTTAAAGCCGTTCCCCCTTGTCCTATCACTACATGCCCTAGGAAAAAGTCCTTCCCCAGCTCTCCTGTAGGCCCCCTTTAGGTACTGGAAGGCCGCAATAAGATCTCCCCGGAGCCTTCTCTTCTCCAGGCTGAACAGCCCCAACTCTCTCAGCCTCTCCTCATAGGAGAGGTGCTCCAGCCCTCGGATCATCCTCGTGGCTCTCCTCTGGACGCGCTCCAGCAGGTCCATGTCCTTCTTATGTTGGGGACTCCAGAGCTGGATGCAGTACTCCAGGTGGGGTCTCACGAGAGCGGAGTAGAGGGGCAGAATCACCTCCCTTGACCTGCTGGCCACACTTCTTTTGATGCAGCCCAGGATACGGTTGGCCTTCTGGGCTGCGATCACCCAGATCGATTTCCTTACCATTCTTTACCAATGCACTAAGTAGCATTTGCTACTACCCTGCTTATGGTGAGGTCATCTGCTTGAAAAAAAGTCCTGAATGGTTTTGTGTTCTTGACCACCTTTTTCTTTGCACTTCAGTAGCTGTTTTCCTCGTTTGGCCTTCATCCTTGCTATCGTTCTGGAAAGTGATGGCAGCCCTCTCAGCCTTCATCTTGCTCCTGCTAGTTGTCATCTTCTGTAGGCCCTCCATGCCCCTAATCAACTGCTTAATCTTTGTTTTCCTTCATCCCCAAGAGAATTTGTCTTTCTTGAACCCGAGGAATAAGAAATGTTCCTAGTGGTACAGGTGAGTTCTATGGTATTCTGTTCTAGTCTAGTCCAGTCTAGCCTAGTCTATTCTAGTGAGCAGATAAGATAATACCAGGAATCTTAGGTCATGAGAGTGGACTTGGAAGTGGATCAGTGTTGACATCTGATTTACTTTTTTTCTGGTTATTATCAGGATGGATTAGGCTTGGGGGGTTGTTTGCATTTTGGTGTGGAGCTGTTGGCGTTTGGTTGGTTGGGTTGAGGGGGAACCTGCTGTTGGAAGTTCTGTTGGTATACTGACTGGTGATCTTATCTAGCAGCTTGCAAGCCCCATTTACACCTGTGAGTAATAAACAACATTCTCCATTCCAAAGACTTTACTATCAAAATAAATGAAACATTACAGGTATATGTACTGGGAAGTAATTTCGTATCTAGCCAGGAGGTCTTATTTTTTTTCTCTTCTGCAGCTTGAGCTGCATTTAATAAGAGCTGTCACCTTATTATCTGAAGTCCTATAAATTTTAAACATTAGTTCATGCGGTTTTATTTTTAGCCTAAGATCAAGTTTTTCTTTCTGATGTTTTTTGTATGTGAATCAGGTCTTAATATTCACATTACGTTGTCTGAGTCTCTTGCATGGTATTAGGAGTCGTAGTTTACATTCTGTTAGTCACTCTTCGCTGCTTTGTCTTCATCGAGGCACAGACCCAGAACTCTCTCGCACCAGAGGTGTCTCTGAGGGAGGGTCTGGGATCTTCTAGATATGAATTGTTATCGTTCACTGCTTTCTAAATGTGAGTTTGGTGAGGCAGGGAGGGAGGGAGGGGAGAGCTAGCGAAGCTGACCATGGTCTGTGCAAAGCTGAGAGGCCTGAGACTTAGGTTCAAGTCCCAGGTATGATACAAAATTCTTTCATGATCTTTTGAGACTGGCTTTAGCTATGCCTACCAGAGCTTGCAACGCTCTGGATATGTTCCCAAGCTAGCTGGGTACCAAAAGGGCTGCTATTCACACAGCACTCTATTTATGCTACTTAATCCCTAACTGAGAAGCAGGGTATCTTCCAGATTGAGTACCTCTCCTCAGTGCTGCACCATATTTGTAAACATCCCCGGAGGTTCTCCATGCTTCAGCCTTTCTCTATGAAATCCTCCTTCCCTGATCGCACATTTTTTGATGAACTGCAGGGAGAGGTGCTATTTCTCACGCTACATTTGGATGGCATCTAACAACGGATGTCATAATCTCTAGCCAACAGTGTGATACAAATAAACAGAAGGAGCGATTTGCTATTATTTGCTTGTACTGCTCTATCAGCCAGAGATAGCAAGCCAATTTTACACCCTTCAGAGTGAAAACATAGGTAAGCTTGCAGGCAGAATGATAAGATTGTAGATTGGATTAATCTTTCAAGAAGGATAGCAGGATCTGAATCACCTATCAGACATCTGAAGTGGTCTGGATGAACTGTCTTGTTCCAGTAGCGAGATAGATTAAAGGCAAAAAAACAAGGAGGAAAACTGGACAGAAGCACTTAGACAGCATAACAGTGACCATCAACAAGTCAAACCCCACTGACTCTCGTTCTCCTTCCCCAGAGCACCTGCCTGGCCTGTAAGTCTTCCCGTTAGCTGTCACAAGATGGGGCAGGAGCCAGTGGCACTGCCAGGCATGCACCCAAGGAACCTCTGCAGGCTGGCACTTCTTAATAAGGGAAGAAAACAGGCTGCGCTGCCTTCTCAGTGAGTTCTGCCTCCAGCTTGCTGACCGAGTGCTTTCCCCACTCCAAAAGCCACCTGGTTCTCTCTGTCTCTTTTTAGTGGTCTGCAGTTACTCCCATTTTGTTCTGAAGTGAGACAACATGATGCTGGTTCAGAAACTTGCATGAGAGCCCACCCAGGCTATTCTGCCCCTTGTCCTCCTCCTCTCTGCTTTGCGATACTGTCAACCAAGTGTTCAGCTGATACTGAATCACAAACACAATGGCGAATAAAGCAGAAGGGGAAGAGATATAGCACTTGCCTTCTCAGCATTGAGCCGTACAGCCTAACAGCTGGTATAGCATATTCCTAAAAGCCAACTACCCTTCCAGTCATTAATCGCATGGTGCTCTATCCCTAGTATTCTGAGGCATGCTGGAGTTTTATTTACAGGATTTTGATCTTATTTTAGGTTCCTCTGAATTATAACCTGAATACTGTTGTTATACTAAGAATCTGAAGGTCACGAGGGCACGCTACAATTATGAAAGATTAATGACACACTTCATTAACCTTTGCACTTTTGACTACTTGGAAATACCTCATCTGTGTTATTTTCAAGAAGAAGAAGAAAAAAGTGTTAGTAAAAGGAAGCAATATACTTTGGTGTTATTAGAACACTTTGTGCAAGAAGTTAGCACTGTGTTTACTTTATCTTCTCTGTCTGCTAATACCTTCCACTGAGTTCTCCTTTCCCAGCTTTCTCCTTTCTCTCCAGGCCTGCTCTCACATCCCTCTGAGAAAGGCAGTGACTTTCTCAGTAGTGGAGGGGCATTCCACCAACAGTGGTCTCACCAACAAACCACCCAAAATTCAGATTTTATTCAGGGAAGTTTGTACTCTCATAGCTGTGTTTTTAATCTTCTTTTCTTTCCTTTTCTGTCAGTTTTCCAATATCTCCCATGATTTAATGGTGAGTTTAGAGGCAAGTTTATTGTAGGTAAAAGGAGAAAGGTAACTTTCTATTCATGTAGCTGCTTTAAGACTGCTCTAAAGGAGTATGAAAACAACTCTCAAATACATATCTAAGAAAGGAAGAGTGTACTTTCTGGGACTAAGTATTCTGTATGGCAGAACAGTTTTAGACTATGTTAGAGATTTGTTTCTGTGCTATAGTGAAGAAAATGAATAAATGAGAAAAAACACAACAATTATAACTTTAGGCAGGCAGCTATTTTAATGTGCTCAGATTTTGCCTTAGATAACTCATTACCTAGTTCTTGATTTGGTATTTTTTTGTCATACTGTACTTTGAATTTTTTATAAGAATGAAAATTCAGTGGATCAAGCACTGTATACAAAATTTTCCCAAAGTCCTAAATTGCTTTTTTGAATCTCTTGAATCTCATTGAAGTCCAGTAAGCCTCAGATTCCTGAATCACTTAGGTCTTCTAAAAACTCTCCTCTAGTTTATTTTCTTTAGGGGTTACAGCCCTACCTCCAAAAGCTAATAGTTTAAAATTAGACAAGATAGCAAAATAATTGATGTGAGCCTTATTTCATGGAGGGGAAAAGTCAAAGACATATTAAAGGAAAAGCTTTCACACATGTCTAAGTGCATTATTAAAAGCTAACTTCCATCTTTTCCTGCCCTTCTCCCTTTGTTAACTCAAAGACTGACTGGTTTGTCCATGCCCACGCTTGACCTGGGCAAGAGACGCCAGACTGAGCTCCTGTTGCCAGACTCCCTGCTGCCATAATCACAAGCCAGTCTGCCTCTCCTCCATAGTCACTTTATTTTCCATGTTAAGGAACATCCAACACAGTGACATTACAGTGTCCACAGCAAGACTGGGAAGCTCTGTAACCTCTGCAAAACTGGGAGCTTTGCCTTTTTCACTTGTATATGGGACCCCATGCTCTCATTGGGGTTGTGTCAGCAACATATTGTGCTTTTATGAGAGTTGCTCTTTTCCTCCCACAAAAAGAGAACAAAGGAGGAAATGCTGATGAACTGTGACTCCAGGATATTGCTCTGTGCTCAGTAATGAACCTGCTCCTTGATGGAGAGAGATGGGATTTGGAAAATGCTGAGGAACCACTCCCAGAATTTCCCTGAACAAAACTTCCCACTGCATGGGCATTGGGTGTAAATTGCACTGT
The DNA here is from genome assembly GCA_017639485.1 of Pluvialis apricaria. Classification (NCBI taxonomy): domain Eukaryota; kingdom Metazoa; phylum Chordata; class Aves; order Charadriiformes; family Charadriidae; genus Pluvialis; species Pluvialis apricaria. Next base: position 63,876,698 of record CM030008.1, read on the forward strand.
CATTGAACCTCACTCCTGTGACAAGCTCCTAATCCATCCAACCTGATTCAGCTGAGGCTTAACTGTCACATCCCAGAGATTTTTTTTTATTTTAGTTTTCTAATTTGCTTTTGGATGTGGAGACTCATCCTTAATGAAAAACAGCTCTTAAGGCTGAATTACCAGTGGGTGATAGTCAGTTAAGCTTGCATAAATTTCACCAAAGACTGTGGGTGAAGTCCTGGCCTCACTAAAATTGATACGTAAAACTCTCATGAGGAAGGATAAGTCAGGCGAAGATCTCATCCCATAAGAACCAAGGTCAACAGCCCTTAGCAGCCTTTTCATTTGCCAGAGGAAGTCCTAAATCCATAATTTCATTCAAAACCTACACCTATACATAGATTAATAATTTAGCTAGTACCTAACACATGCAACATATATTTGCTATCTGATGAAGGATCATGGAGTCTGGAGAAAGGGTAATGCAGTCGAACATTAACAAATTATTTATAAAGAAGCATCAGGCCCTTGTGTTGCCTTGCCAAGGCCTGCTCGGAAATGCCCATCAATCACCGTTAACTGGTGTCCCTAATCTTCCACTTCAATTCTAAGGCCTTTTTTCATCCTTTTTTTGCTGCAGATATACCTTATTTTTTCCCTCCTCACACAGGAAATGGTGAAGGTCAAACGTCAGTCCCTCTTTTTATACCAGACAATTTAAAGTCTATAACGATGAACTCTATATTGAACGCTTGTCTTAGTTCAAGATGTTTCAAACTTGGGCTTTTCACAAACTGTTATTGATCTCCGCCTCCAAAGCAGTAAATCCTTTCGTGTAGTAATTCCATAAATACAGCAGAGTTGGGGGGCTTTGAATCTTCATTTGATCAAAAAGTTCCAAATCTCTCAGATAAATCTATAGCTCTCAGTGTCAGCTTTGCAGGTATTCAATCATCTTTCCTTGGACACTAAATCAAATGCCTTGAGTTTATGCTAATTTTTTTGGTATGCGTCCATGACACTTGTCGTAAGTATATTGTCCTCAGGTAACTGTCAGTTAAATAATAATTTGCATTTATCATTATGAGAAAGAGGTTATCGACTTAATAAATTTAACTAACTTTTTTTCTCCTCTTTTAATTTATGGTCACAGACAGCTATAATTTCAGGAGAATGGAGGGGGTAAAATAATTACCTGAATCTGCCTAATGCCTTCCTGTAAAGTTCTTTAAAAACTGGATTAGTAAACTCTAATCCGTATTTATTAGGACTATTTATAATAAATCCCATTAGAATCTTCCTTGAAAATATTTGGACTGAGTGAAATTAACCTTTTACAGACACAAAAGGAGGCAGAACTGGCTAGTAATTTAGATGCAGGGTCTGAAACTGATTCCCAAGTTCTCTTCTTGGCTCCTTGTTTAGCTGCAAGGAAATATGGGAAAAAGCAGCTGCTTCAACACCTTTAGTAGGAGCTGGAGCCACTTCTCAAATTTAGTAATAGATGCCTGGCTGTAATTTGCATATTTTTACTGATAACACAATTGTCCAGCTACCTGGAACATGTCCTTTCTTTGCTGATATAAAGGCTTGGCTGGAAACAATATTACAGAATTGAAGACAGATTTTTTTTCTGGAGAAAGGAACTGTCATCAGATTCAGAATATATCTCTTACTGCACATCTTTTTATCATTTGCTACAATAAATGCTCAAAAACACGTCATGCAAAAGATGCCTAAAGATAAGCACAAATCAAAACCTCCTGACTCTGTTAGGCATTAAAAATATGGATTCATTAGCAATCCTGGTTTTATGGCGTTTTATAATTTTCCCTACTTCTAAGGCCTCATCTGTATTCCACAAAAAAATACCTTTCTGCTTCTGTCCCACAGAGACAATCTTATGCCTGTCTTTCTCTGCTCCATAGGCACAGTGTCCTAATCTGAAAGATATAATCTGAGTAAAATTCAGTGGAGCTGTTTTCAGTTTGAATTTTACTTTGAAGTTTGCTGCTTCTATTTCAGACCTGGAGAAAGGGGATTTGTGCCTGAAAGTTTGTGTCTGTCTTCCTGTTATTTGTCAAAATATCTACCGTCTTCCTTCTAGCCTTGGCTTCTTTATATATTAGCACATCACAGCTACTGCAATACTACTACTGTCAAAAGAAGACAGTAACTGAAGACGGATTTGAAAAAATAAAGTTGCCCTTGCAGGGTCCTAGATTTGCATCATTTACCATTCTTTTGGATAAAACCATCACTTTTTTGGCTTCATCTAATTTACTATTGGGCACATGTTTTTCCCTCTGATATTCCTGCAGTCTCCAATGACTTTCTCTGAATTTAAGGAAGTGGCTCTTTGGCCAGATAAAACAAGAAGGCTCCAACTACACTTAGATAAGTCAGGACCTTGTTATGGTTTTGAAATTCCTTTCCTAGCTGCTTTCAATTTAAAAAAAATTCTTCTCAGTTTATCAAAAAATCCCAAATTACTCTTTAACATCCAGTGTTTAATGTTTTGTATATTTTGTATTCAACCAAAAATGTTTTGTTGATGATTTATGTTAGTTATGAAGCTTTCTGCTGCTTTTTCCATGCCTCCTTATTCCCAAATGCTAGGTGAATGAAACCAAGTGAAATTGTTTTATCACAAGTAATAACGCCAGTGTTTTTTAAATAGTGGCCTATCATTTGCATTGGCTTTGTTGCATCTTTAATGAAAAGCTTGACAAGAACAGTGCATAGGAACCCACAAGAAATGTTGTGGGATAATAGTTCTTCCTTGCAAAGGTTTGCAAATCCCTGTGCTTGATCATACAGAAACTATTCTGCAGCATTACAGCTATGATGCCATGTTGGGTCTGGCAAATGTTTACAATGTTTGAAAACAGTGATCAGTTACTAGAATTTATTTCAGGCTATGCTTGTGTTTACTAAAAAAGAAATAATCCGTCCTCTTTGTGCATTAACTATCCTTCATCCCAACACAACAAAGTGCGTCTTTTTCCCCTGTAAACTGAAATAATCTTTCAAAAAGTTTTGGTTTTCTATAGTAGCTCCCCAAGTTACTGAAGTGCTGCTAGCATAATCCATGTGCTGGAGTGAGCCACTGTCATGTTTGTAAGGAGGATGAAGAACCAGCCCAGTGGCTCAGAAAATGGTGTTTGGTTATTCACAATCCACCTTTGTGTCTTAGGGTTAGGACCACTGAATTACGCACTCACACACACAAATATTCATTTATATATATTTACGAATATACATTCACATGTGTATATACTTTCATATATGTCTGTACATATATGTACACACACATATACAATGTGTGTACATATATACTATATATCCTGGACTTCAAATTAAAGTCATTTGAGCCTGCCCAATCTAAGCAGGAAAACAGCCAGATTGTGCTTTCAAACTTTTTAAATCATGACTGTGAAGTATTGGTTTTGCACCAGGGAGACTAACAGCTGAATTTAAAAGACTCAATCCAAGTAATATAATAAAGGATGATTTGAAGGACTGCATTTATAGTAAACACAATGCTGTTAAATCAGTAAATGCCAGTGAACAGTACACGTGACCACCAGCTCTCTAACACTTGGCTTAGATCAAGCAGCCCCACCATGTTAATCTGATGGAGCATGTGCTCTTGAAATCAGGAAACCTGATTCAGACCTCCACGTGTTGTGCTGGCAAACAGCAACTGGCAAAAAAATTGGAGGGAGCGGGTCAAATTCTGCATTCATTTGGCAAATGATAGCACCTGCTGTTCACCTGTCTGCATTTAAAGAGTTGGCCAGCTTGCAGTTCATCAGTGTTGCTTTTGTTCAGGGTCTACCTTGTGAACAAATGCCTGTGAAGTTCCAGGTGAGTGCCTTCTTCCCTTTCTTTTCTTTAAAAGGGAAAGGAGAAGCCCAAAATAAACTCACAAGGGATGATAAGTAATTGGGAAATAACACACCTTCTGAAACACACTCTTAAAGCCATTTTAACCAAGAGCACGTTTACATAGTGCTTTACACTATATTCTGTTTACTTACTGTTTATGTGATTTGAAATTTTTTTTCTCTGCTTATATCTGGGGCCTGCTACACAGTGTAAGCCCATTAACTCTTCTACAGCAAAGAAACATATGCAAAGCACAAAGAGCCAGAAAACAATAAGACCTGTAGGCTCACCTGTGGCTTGGCTCATGTGGACTGAGGCAGGGGTAGCACCTTGGGAAACTGGTATCAGCTGGATCACATCAGAAACTGCATGTAAGGCCAAGGAGTAAGTGTACAGGTATCAGGAGTAACCTACTGAAGGCACTGGTTTCTCTACACGGAAGTTGGTATGACTTTCAGTTTGGCTATAAAGACACCGCATGTCAAGGTGGTGCTTAAGTCAAGGCATACACAACTTTCTTGGTTTCAACAAGGGGTGGAATTCTTACACTGGAAATTCTTTAACAATGTTAAATATCTTTCAGTTAGCTTCATAATATATGTCCAAATAAAGGTTTTCCCTACTGAAGTTGAAACCATCCATTTATTACTATTTCCCATGGAAAATGTCAATGACTATGGATGGATCCCTGCAATGTACTTCAATAAAGCATGCTGGCACTACAAAACTGCTTTGTCAAAGAGAAAGAAAACTGCTGTGCTTTGACTCTCTTAAGTGTTGCTTGGTGGCTTTTGATGCATGATCACATTAAGACCCTGTGCTTTAAGCCACCAATATCTTTTTCAAAATTTAGGCAGTAGCTTTTGAACTTTCCTTTCAATGTTAAATGCTGTGAGCATCTGAGTTCAGGTCTTGGAACTTCAACCTGGCAGCCCTTAAAGTCTGCCCTCCTCAAAAATTGTCTTGTCAAGTGTCAAAGAGATCTAGAGTTAGAAGTAAACAGAGGTGACAGGACCATTTAACTTTTTTCTTAGGTGATCCTCCTGTACTAATACAAGGATAGTGTAAGGAGACGCCAGAATCCGTTATCCATTTCCTGTCCTGAAATATTTTAAGTAGTTAATATAGGACTGGTTTACTTCTGAAAAAAAGCTTTGTGACATTTATTCAAATATTTTTATTCTTCAATTTGTGTTTAGTAGACTGTTTTTCTGTCATTTTCTATTTCTTCCCTAATATTTTTGAAAGTATTTGTCAATTTCAGCTGTACTTTTTTGGATGGGTAGACCCCTTAGAAATACCAAGTCCCTGCAAACTTTGTGACGAGCGGAGACTGGGGAGGAGAAAGGAGATAATTGTATCGTTTTGTACTGACAATGAATCCACATAGAAGCTTATCCATAAATCCATAGAAAACAGGCATATACTGTTTCTGACATTCAGAAACTCGTTAGGGTTTTTCTTTTCTTGTGTCTGTGTTCACAACTGAGAATAATCTGTCCTCACTGTTAATCTTTTTCAGGCACACACATGTTATCAAATTGGCTCGGTGACTCTACGGAATGCACACTCAGTTCTCCTAGCAGGCTGCACTGAATGTGTTTCTTCAGTCTTTTATCGCTTTAGTTGGCATCACTGGATTCTTACTGATTTATTTGATGTTTTTGGTTGAAGCCAGTGCTTTTCCACCAGCACCAACCTGACTTACAAAATAAATCTTGGTGTAAGAGAAATGAAGGTAACAGTGGCACCAGAGTGGCATGTACAACTGCAGACCTGGCCTCACAGGGTTTATATAAAGCAGCACCATTATTACTCCCTTGATTCCTCACTCAGTAACGCTACTGTTTATGCATTTCATAACAGCAACCACCTCTTTTTGCAGCAGTAGCGTCACACTTCATGCTTGCCTGGAGTTAACGGGCTCAGGCTGTACTGGGATCCCTTGATTAAGCTTTGGTATGGTGAAACACTTCAGGTGTGGTGTGTTGGATCACAGCCCCAGCCTGCACTTGCGCAACAGAGCCTCTCTCTTTCCCCAGTGAAATGCCTTGAGCATATGGTTGGTTTGTTCTAGTGCTGGCTGGAGTTTAGCTACCTCCTTTGCAGTTTTAACTGCTCTTCTTAGTGCGTCTTAGGCTATTTAGGCCAAACAGCCCAGTCTGGTTGTCTGCAGTTAGACATTTAAAGGGTTAACCAAGATCTAACCAAGTAGACTGACTTTTATTTGAATTTTGTTTTCTCTCAGTTTGTTTACAACCAGTAGGATTCCTGAGCACTTGAGAAGTCATCGCATCACTTTTTGACTTATGAACCTTAAGACTTAAGCATTGATATTGTCAGCAAGTGGAATTTAGGAAAAAGTAAGTTCCTCAGCTGCATGTCCCAGCTGGAGCAGTGGGAAAAGAGAATTTTGATAAAGCTAAGAACATGGCAAATCCATTCCTGTGTGTTTACTGTATGTTACACCATACCACGGTAAAAACCTGGGTTCAGACACACTTTAACTCAAATGATTTATAATGGCCAAGGAAGTTGTCATCCGTTAGCTGAGATAAATCTGTGTGCATATACAGATTGCCCATCTCAACTTTAGCAATTACACCCCTCAAACTACTTCATTGCCTTGGTCAAGGTAGACTGAGGAAGTGCTACCAGCAGTTACCACAGCTTAGCTACTGCAAACTGATCTGTATTGAACTCCAAGTAGAACTTGTCTTTAGCAAAATTTCAATTTCTGTTGTGTTCCTGGAGTAACACAGAAGGAAAATGGCCTTATTTGCTTCCCCAGTTGGACTGATGAAACTTTTCCTACATAAGTGACCTCTTCCTTCCTGAACCAAGGATTATGTTTCCAGAAGGATGACTTCTGCTGGAGCTTGCAGAGGTAGCTAACTCAAAGACATCACTCTAAGGTGCACGTCTGCCAGACTGGAGTTCAACAGCGGAAATCTGCTGTCTGACATTGTTACTCCTTATATGATGTATTACTCATCGCTGTGTCTAATGTAATGACTGTCTGAACCGCTTTCTTTGTCAAAAATGTCTATTTATGTATGTGTATACATACATATATATATATATATAAAATTAAAATGTAGCATGCACACACAAAAATTCATTTGTTTTATAGTATATGTGTGGTCTGGGTGGGAAATTTTGCTTTTTCTCTTGAAGTGACAAAAGCAACCTTCCACTACCCCAAATGTTTTGTCTAGAAATTCAAACGGAATCTTACCAAGGTCGGCCTTCTCTTTGAAACAGGTTCCCTGTCCAAACCCGATCTCCTAAGAAGGGTCACTGTGTCACCTCTTGGTGATTCACCACAGTGCTTCATAGATGGCATGGCCCGGGTAGAAGATCAGGCCTGCAGCTGAAGGATGGCACTAGAGCTACAACTCCTATGTAGCTTAACAGCTACATTTATGGCAGAAATTTTCATTTTCTTGAAACACCCATATGTTTTCCATCTTCCAGGTACTGCTCATAACAGTACAGCTTTTTGTAGATGAAATGCAAGGCCTGGATAGAGCAGAACTCGGGAAAGCCATAGACTAAGTTTTCAGTTATAGGACGCACTTTTCTAGCACAAGGTACCTTAGAATCTGCGGTCACTTTTTAAGCAAGTAATTAAGCCACAAAGCATTACTGTGAAGTATGTAAGAATAATTATACCCATTTGACAGATGTCTGAATGGAAACAAAGCAAAGTAGTAACTGGTAGTCCCCTGGAGAGCTAGAAGACTGGATTCATTTCCGACTGCTATATCTTAGTCTCTTTCATAACATAGCATATTCTCTTCCAACTGCAATTTCTACAATTTTTCCTTGTTAGATCAACTTTCTTTAAACTACAGCATTTGAGTGGATGTTTCAATTCACCTTCATGATCTAACAACCAAATGCTAGATTAACCTCTTTGTCCTTGAAGACTGTCTCTCTGAAATTGCTATTTTTCCCTTGGACAGTGACCTCAGGAACATCCTAGTGACAGCGCATGGCAGAATGCCTTACTCATGCTCCATAAGAGAGCCGAAGGTTTAGCATCGCTGCACTGATGAAACGACTTGTCTACTCTGGACTGGTGAAGAGGAAGCCTTTGAAAAATACTATTCCTGGTGGCAAGTAACTGTTCTATTATCCAAAGTGCCTTGTTGCTAGGCATTTGTTGTGTCTTATTTTGGTCATGGCTCAGCTATTTTATAATGCAGTATTCTGCCTTTCAAGAAGAATCAACATGGATTTTTTTTCTTTCTTATTTCTCTACCCTGTATTTTACAATCCAGTTCCACTATATATGCCTGAAAAAGCCTTTCCTTCAGCTGATAAAACTATTTTTTTGTAATTTTTCAGTACAGCTATCTCTACATCACACTCACTGTTAGAGGTTTATTTACCCAGAAAAAGAATAGCCATTAATGGTTAGAGCCTCTAACTACAAGCTGTTCTTATTTGCATTACTGTAACACCCTCAGGTCTCTTAAGAGATCTTGCGCTGGCCTTCATATTACACATAGATATTACAGACAAACAGTAAGATGCCATTTACCATTCCTATCCCTGAAGGGCCTTCAACCTTCTTGTTAGACACCTGACTCCTATGCTCATTACTTTTTCTTCTTTTCCTCTCATCCATATGCATTTTATTCTTCTTTCTATTTAGCTATTTTTACTCATAGGATTCATCCCTACTGTGGTACTGTCTGAAAGCAGCAGTTATGTTATTCTGGCACTGTAGCACTGTACAAATATCACAGTCCCAACCTGAAGTACTTACAGTTTAAGATACAGGCTTTCTTCTGGGGTGGGTTTATTTAAAGAGGGAATTGTGCCTGAATATGAACTGAAGACGGTAGAGTTAGGCTAGTTTTATATTAGTTTTACTGCAAAACCAAACTTTCATACTCAGTCCTACATCTCTGTTATTTACTTTCTCTTTATAGCCATGTAATTCCATATACTTTAAGAAAATGAATTATGTCTCACACTAGCATTAACAATAAGAGAAATAACTGCAAGCAACGCATTATACAGGGAAACGCTACAGGATACGGCCATTAGAGGATACACAAGAATGCAAATTGTATGCTTCAGATGATGAAAAAAATGTAAGGTGTTTGGGCTTTGGTTTTTTTATTCCCCTCAATTTAGTCCAAAGTACCCAAGATGCTCGGTGGGTCTGTTACTCTAAAATAGATAATACAATGCAATTACGTTAGTAGAGGGAAACACTTGCCTGAAACTATATGGAAGTCAATTTTATGCAATTGATTTGGATTTCAAAACCAGTCTCCTACACGCACAACAAAAACATCCTCCCTCTTGTCTGTGTGGAGGCAGTTAAATGAGGCTCCTAATTCACACCGGGTGGTAGAAGGCATGCTGGAACAGGGACCTGCTTCTGCAGCCTGTGCAGTAGCACTCTGTCTCTGCAAGAGGAGGGAGTCCCAGGAACCTGAGAAAATGGTGCAAAGCTTTTACTGTTAGTACTGCGGGTTTTGTTAATGGCTCCACTGATAATTGTAACATTGGCCAATAAAAGCTGGCTTTGGCTTTGCCTCCTAATTTCCAGATTTTGACTTGACTTTGATCTTTTTCTTTTATTATTCTTTCCCCTAGTCCAGGTTGGGTTGTTTTTTTTCTTGTTTTGTTTTGCTTTGTTTCTTTTTTTTTTATGGTCCTCATCAAGCAGCTGTTCCTAGTGTGGGCGCCTGATCACTGCTGCTTCTCATTTGCCAGAGTCCCTCCAGGACTCTCATGTCATCAACACCTGTTTCTTATTCTTTCAAGTGGTGACTAAAAGGCACATTAACCAGATCCTTCCATGTCATCCACAGAACAAAATTGCCTATAGCCAAGGCAAACAAAGAGACTGAGGCTCTAACTCTGTTATCTTCCTTTTTGCCTCCCTTTTTTTTTTTTTCCTTTTCTGCTCCTTCCATCATAGGAGGGCAGAATTCCTGCCCCTTTTTTCAGATCACCTGTCAGCAGTTACTAATAGTGTCCTCCCTTGCCAGCCCATTAGCCACTCACCCGTCAGCAAGTTGACAGCATGCTTAGTACCTGCTTCTTTATCAAGTGCATGCAAAAGATTTGTTCTCCTAAACTGAATGTACGTTTAACTTTTTGGCCTTTAATTATCCTTTTTTCCTTCCTTCCTGACCCTTCCTTCGATTTTGTCAATGATTACAGCCTGCAGTTTTATCTCTGTAAAACTGCATTATAGTTTGTGAGCTAGATTTAAGTCTTACAACTCACACTGCATCTAGTCCTCCTCCAAAGTGTCATTTTAGAACATGTAATGAAGTCTTTCATTTCTAACCTAAATTAATGTTATCATTATTACTGTTGTTGGAATGTTTGTTATTCTAGGTATAAAATACATTCTTGAGACTGGATTCACTCCCCAAGAAGTTTGTTTTGGCAGAGCTTTTCTTGGTGGGCAGTAAGGAGGACTGAGTTTTTTATGGTTTTGAAAAGCTCTGATAAGGTGTTTAAAGAACCTCATGGAAGACAATACTAAATCTAAATCCCTCTATTTCTATTAGGCAGAAAATGCAATTAAACATCTTTTCCTAGAGTAGTAATATAGCAGGCTCCAGCAGGTGTGTTACTATTGCAATATCAAAATAAAAAGTCTAGTCAGCCTTTCACTATAAAAACAAGTGAAATGCAGAGCAGATGCTGTAATAACCATTAATTTACATTTACATTCACCAACCATATTTGTTATAAAAGTAGATGAGGACACTGGAAAAACAAGTTATTTTGGGCTTTTCTATGCAATATCGCAAGAAGCTACTGTAATGTGTTTAGCAGAGCAATGAATACATATTGGCCAAATTTATCTCTGCTATAACCCTGCAGAAAAGTAGAATGAATTTAGTCCTAAATTCCAGTTTGTGGAAGGAAGGATAAATTAGAGGAGTTTATTGAACATCACCTGACGTTTTACCAGATGCGGTACTGAACTAACTTTAAAAAACTTTGCAAGGAAAACAGAAGAATAGGCAGACTTTACCTAAATTTTACTGTTCAGAATCTACAGTTATAAATTCCTATTAGAATATTAGATTTTAATGAGTTGTGTAATATCCTATATCCAGAGGAACTCAAAAGGAAAGTAGCATTTCTTGGGTGTTGATTTCTGTAAGACTTCAGTGCCTAGCACTGGGCTGTTTGTACTGATTTAACAATACAGCATGTTCCCGCAGAGCCACACGTAGGCGTGGGCATGTGGCTACTGGGCTACTGGGTGAAAGGGTCAACAGTATCTTAGAGTGTACAGTGTCTTTCATCTGGGGATGTTGAAGTGCTGCATATACAATTAAATGAACTTTGCCATTTGTCAGTTCAAGTATGCTATTTATTTATTTTTAGAGGCGGAAGCAAAAAGCTCAACCAGCCTTGTCAGTACTAGAATGGTTGAACGCACAGTGTTCAATTCCTGAAATAATTTGTTGTTAAACTCGTAGTACTTGTATCACCTCTGTCTTTGCTGTAATATTTGACAGACCTTTCTACTAAAGGCAAAGTATAGCAGTGAAATCATTTCAAAATGATTCCTTGTTTCATTTTTTTCATGAAATACTGGTATTAAACCAGAGTTTTGACTTTTCTGAAAAGTTGTCTTTTTATATTGAGATTACAATATAACAGATCGTAGTTCTAATAAAATCAAGACATAAGCCTTTTTTTCCCTCTGATTGTTACTCATGCAGGTGGGTGCTTACGATGTTTTGCCTATATTTGCCTGTATTACAAATCAGATTTTTTGAAAGCCCTATTATAGATCTGCCTCAGTTTTGAATGGAACCTTGATTAATGTCTTTTCCTGGTGGCTTGCTAGACCTGTGAAATACATCAGTGGGAATTGTTTCAGGCTGGCTATGAAGCCAAACTCTTACGGGTTTCCAGCTAAGAGAAAAAAGCCACACAAAAAATTGTCAGAGGTTCGCTTTAGTAGAAAAATTTGCAGAGGCTTTTGGGCTGTCATTGTTGAAAAGTTTAGACTTTTTTCCCTCTGATTTTTCAATGAAAACTATTGAGCAAATTCACCACAGATTTGCTGGTAGATTCCGTTCAAGGTGTGCATTTCTCAGACAGAAAGAAACATTACACTTGAAATCTTTTTTCCAACTGAAAGTCTTACCATTGTGCTGCATTGCATCCTTATATTTTAGTAAAAGAGCCAGTGCTCTGGCAGTACTCTGCCAGAGTTTTGTGCTGAGCGGTTTTGAGCAGGGTGAGGTAAGTGATCAAACAGTGACTTTCAGTGATTCTCCCCCAGCAATCATGCAAAAGATAGGGGGCAGGGGGCAAAGAGCGGGATTCTCAAATGAAATGAGGGGAGGGATGATGGTTTGAGCTTCCAGAAAGAGAGACACCTGTAATAGAGACACAACAATAAAGGGAGAGGATGGCATCCACGTACGTGTCACTTTTCAGTGGCTGTGTATATGTTAGCATGGTTCTGACTCTAACGCTGACATGGAGGGATATTGACACAACCTGACTATGGCGATTTTACATTGGCAGCTGCTTTCCCTGGACTCCCTCTGTTGTCAGTGGGAAGCAAATATGTCTCTGGAGGGCAATTCAGAAAAGGAGCACAATTTAGTTGTGCAGAATGGGTCTCTGGAGAATCCCTACTTCTCTCCGTTGACTATAGAGGGCATCTAAATTTGGGCTTAAAGATAGATGGTGTGGATACTTCCTTCTCTTTGCCCAAGCTTCCTCAGTGGTTCTGCTCTGAATTTAAAGGCCCAGAATAACTGGACCATGTGATGTTTCTTCGCAAGGGCTGTCAGTACTCAAATGCACACAAGGGAATGTATTTTAGAGGACAGACTTGAAGGGCCTGGATGCTTAGACCCAATGGATTTAAAAGACATGACATCCAAAAGTTGAAGCTCTATTAACCAACTGGTGATGGACTACAAAGAGGATACGGTCACAGGGGTTATTACAGGAGTGCGGGATTGATCTTGAGTAGCTACATAGGGTAGAAAAGGAGGTGGGGGGAGGAACACATGCCACATTGTAGAGTCATTTTATATCCCAATTGCTGCTAATCAGAAAGGAAACTCTAACGTCATTCACATTGAGCACAGAGCCACAGAATGGTGTTCCCAAGAAAACGACAGTTCAACCAAAGTTATGTCCGTGCTTGGTTTGGGATGTGAGGTTCTAGGGGGCAAGGAGGGTTGTTCTTTGGACTAGCTTTAGTCTGGCCCTGTGGACAGGACCACTTGAGTGACTGGGTGCATTTGGTGCTCTTCTGATTTAGTTTTGTCCTAAAGGAATCCCTGTGACACGCACTGAAACAACTCCACGAGGTGCATTGCAGGCCAGTACGTGGTGGTGACTGGGAGATGCACCTCAGAAGTGCTTTCGTAATCTAAATCAAATTGCTAATGTAGGTCTACCAAAAGACAGTGTAAAGGGACGGACATTTCTTTTAAGCTTCCTGAATGCTCTTTGTATGGCTGAGTAGAGTTGCTTGATTATTTGTTTTTTTTAATCATCTTCGTTAAATTGAAGAAAGTTCATTTCCTTCAGAACACTTCTTTCCTTTTTTTCCTCAAAACCCCCTCTAATTCAGTAAACTCCTTTGCCTGCCCTTAAGAACATCAGAGCCTGGTACTTCACCACTTTATGTTCCAATGGTCAGTTGCTGCAGTGCACTACAGGGGAGAGATGTTACCCCTCTGATTTAGCAATATTTTGTGTTCTCATTGAACAGAAATAAGAAAGTACCAGAGCTGGAAGACATTTGAGTGACACACACATATCTTTCACAGAGTAAGGAAAGAAAGAAAGGTGACAACTATTTTTAATAAAGGACTCGCTTGCTGTATTGTGGCTCGTACCACTGGCAAACAGAAGAGTGTTACTGTTCTGATAAGGGCTGCAAAGCTTCAGTCAGTGATGAGGTGTTTCATGAACTCTGAACTAAAATCCCAATTCATGCATGCATTAGTTACCTTGAAGGGATGCCAACAGGTAATCTACACATGGTGGTAGAGAATCCATTTTCTACTTTTGTCAGGGTTTTTTTAATTATACGGTTTTGTCCCTTTTGCTTTTATGTTTTTTTTCTCTCTCACTTTATTTCTTTTTCTTTTTCCTTACTTTAAGTTACTTTTATCATTCTTACGAGCTCAGTAGGACTTTGGAGAAAAACTAATGTAGCCACACTGACTCCACTACTTACTGGCCAGCTGAACCATTGTGTCTTGAAATGTCCAGTGTCCCTAGCTAGTATGAATCATGAAACAAATACTATGAAACTAAAATGTATGTACTCCCTGTCATCGTGTACGTACAGCATGATAGCCGAACAACAGAGATGCACTTTAAACTTCCCATTAGCTTTTTGCATAGCACAAAACAAATATTACCCTACACTCCAGACAGTGTAACATATAAAGGCACTAACTTCACAAACTCCGCAAGAACTTGGCCAGATTTTCAAGTGTGGGTAATTAAAGACCTGCCAACCCTATGTGTGGCACAATTACAACAGCAGCTTTTTCCTGCTGGCCTACTATCCCCTGGAGATCCAGCTTTGGAGGAATAAGCATCAGCAAATTCCATTCAGGCTTTCACCCCTCTCCTGAGAGTCACAAAAGGGTGGTGAGGTGCATATTTGTGTGCTTTTTAATGCGAACAGCAGGCACTGAATGGTGACCACTGAGAGTATCTGAAAGACTATGAAATGCAACCTAGGTAGCACTTGAAGCAGGAGTGACCTGAAGTGGATATTTTCAAACCATGAATTTCCTTTAGAGCTGTATGCTCAGGTACGATGCACTTTAATCAGAATTTGGAAAGAGTACAAACAAAAACATGCATAGGAAAGGGAAGAACGGTTTATTGGCCTTGCCTAAAATTCAGAGGCAGCAGAGAACTTGCCAGAGAAACGCACACTCTTATTGCACTTGCTATAGCACACAAATCCCATTTATTAATATTGCAGCAGTGGAAGGTACAACTGTAATCATTTGCAATTTCAATAATTTATATCAATACAGAATTCATGAATTCTGTGCACATTTGGAGAATGCTACAGCTGAAGAGGATCTACTGAAAATGTAAGAGATGAGTATTTCTAATCACTTCCATGTTCTTTTCAGTTCCCTGGAAGAACAAGACAGCTACAAAATGCAAAGATCCAGGTAATTCCTGACACTAGAACTGCTGCAAAATATATGAATGAATACATGTCATAAAACAAGAAAAAAATTACCCATGAACCTGAGTGTTGAAAACAGTGTGTAAACACTGAATTTTTAGCCCTTGAGTCTGCCAATATGTTTTCCTATAGCACAAAACCATTCAAATGAAATCAGCAACTCACTTTTCTTTGGTTTTTGTACTGTAATATGTATGTGTGTGTGCATATATATTTATGTTGGATGCATAAAATACTCTGCTATCTAACTCTTTAATATGTATATCAAAATGCCATGTGATGTGTAGTCCACCGCAAAACCTTCCAAGGACTCGGAGCAGTTTTGGGGCAGTAGGACTTCACCCATTCGTATGAAGTGGGGCATTCAGATGTGATGACTAGTAACTAGGAGAGTGACAGAAGTGGGTCATTAACACGTTGTAAATCTGAGTCTGGGGTATATAATGGTTCTGGATCTTTTGGGAGGATAGCAGTGTTGGTAGCAAGACCCTTTTCTTCTGTGGATTTTTTTTTTATTTCCATGTTTCAAAATTTGGGATGCTGGGGTGTGTTCTGATGAAAGCCCATTTTTGCGGGTATATAGAGGTGAAACACAGCTGCTGTAAATAAACAGGAAAATACACAAAATAAGAAATTAACTCTGCTGCTATGCTGTCAGTTCATGGAGCCGCTTAGCATGTAACCTTGTAGCAGGGCAGAGTCTCCTCTGCTGGCAGACCAGGTATATTTGAAAAGACAGTGTGTCATCTGTCAAGCAAGAGAGCTTTCTTTTCTGGACATAAAATGTAATCATTGCCAGAGGTAGGAACTTGGGCTTGGCTCTTTGATTTATTTATTTATGTTATTTGTAATGAAAAAAATGACAAATTGAGGCAAACAACTTCAAAAGAAAACTGATGACCAGATGAGAAACAATAGTTGAAAAAAGATGAGGAGACCAGGGTGGTTTAGATTTCCTTCAAAGAAAGATCTGGTTACATTTTTCTGGCTGTCAAAATTATTGATGATTTAATTTGTAATTCTTTTTGTGCCAACCTAATTTTCATTGACAACATGAAAATTTTATGACTCAAAAATTACATTTTATTTTTATAGGTGATTTTAAAGAGAATTTTTAAAAGAAAACTTCAAAGCTCCTGTTAAGCTGAATAATTCCTGCCTCAACCTTAACTAGCATTTATATTCATATGTTTATGTAGGCACTGCAACCAGTTTTAACACAAGCAGATAATTCTGGCTGCTGTCATTTGTTATCAGTATTGCCCACAGTTACGCTGAAGCGTAGTAGAGGTGATGCAATCATAAAAACCCACTACCATTCCTACCTTTGCAGTCACCATAAATGGCAGTGCAACTGCAGATGGGAAATTTTCAGAAAGTTTACCTTGAATATGTGCTGCTTTGTGAGAAATGGAAATATCCTGCTTAATGTGCTTTCAGTTGTTCTTTTAATGGAGGGTAAAAAAAGACAGAAGAATTATTTATTGCCTGGGTATGAAAAGTGTCATTCAAAAACACGGCATAACAATGAGGGATTCTAAACTTATGTGTATTTTTTCATCCAAAAAAGGTAAACTACTCAACTCAGCCATCAAGGAGAAAGAACCTGAATGATTAAAGGATCATCTTACAGGGAAAAATAATTGACACTTGCACACTTGCAGTTTTTTGTTGGATACAACTCTGCTCAAAAAAATTATAAAAAAAAAAAATCCTGTTAGTATGTGTTGTTAAGAATCCTGTTTTATAACGCAGACACTATAAATTACAAGGAAATAAACAAAAAGATTCTGGTAATGTCCTTATCCAGATGAGCTGTGCTCTCATGATTAATCATGTCACCAGAAACCCATGTAATCTATAGCTGCCTGTCTTTTATTTATCTGTTTATTGGGCTATCAAATGTTCCCATTTCATTAAGTGCTCACTCTCCACTGAGAAGGTACTTAACATTTTGCATTGCTGTGGGCTTTTTTCAGGGCTCCATGCTCCATAGCCTAGTAGCCCCATTTAGTTTCTGCTGTCCTCCAGGCAACAGCCTCTGTCACCACCTCTTCAGTTCCCACATCAGGGCCTTCTCACCTGTGAGGACAAATTTCTGATTAGGAGGCCTTCATTAGGAGATTATACTCGTTTCAGTATATAAGTTAATTGCAGGAGCTCTGTACATCAGGGTAGACGTTGTCTAAAAACCTAAATGTCCCCTTTCTCCCTGTAGTACCCACCATGTGTACCAACTAACTGACAGCATGAGGATGTCCCCCACTACCTCAGGGGAAAGCTGTCTGTCTTGAAAAAAAGGAGATTTCTGAGGGCAATCCAACGTGTTTTCCTTCAGGGTACGGCACTTCCCAGAGGCAAGTTCACAGTCTCGCTCTGTAATGGATGGAAAGACGGATTTCCAGAGGGCAGATCTGAGGCACAGCTAGGCTTACTTGTCCTCTGGAAATGCCTCTGTGTTTCTACTGAGTGTAGGATTAGCCTAAGATGATCAAAGTTACAGCAGAGGAGCAGAGAAGTGGAGCAACCAAAAGGGTTTAGTTTGACAGGAGAGCCACAAGGAGGGGGGCAGCAGAGGGGCAGCAGTCTCTGATCAGACTTGTTGTGAAGTGACGGGCAATCGAGTTGTTCTGAGTGTTAAAGGACAGGAAAGGAGAGGAATTCACAGCTGGAAATGATTTTTTAAAATCTTTACTGAACATTAAAAGATGTGACTTGAAGGACAGAACAAATAGGACAAATGCATCCTATGTTCCTACCCTTCATTCTTCCAGGTCACAAATTATTCGTCTCTAATTTTTGTACATTGTCCTGGTGGCTGATATTTTCAGAGGAAAAATTGCCGGTTTGCGAGGAAGGAAAAGGGAAGTGGGGAAGGAAGAACGTGAAACCAAAAATACCACAGGCTCCAAGAAGTACGGAAAGTGAGTAGTCGTAGAGGAAGAATTGAAAGAGCAGAGGAGAATTGTGAAGTGATTGTATTAATTTGATCAAATTTGATGAAGTTAATTATATTTTCAAACCTGAATATGCACAGGATGCATGATATATGTGACCACATAAGTAGGATAAAATGCATAGGATGCATGGTATGTGTGTGCAGATAAGAAGAATAAAATCTAGGAAAATAAAATCTGTCACCTCCCAAGACTGGAGGGTTGTGCATAAACTTCTTTTTAGTGAGATAACCTCTTCTTTAAAACTCCCATTGATGAAGGACCTTCAGTCTTGCCTGGCAGTGCATTACACTGTTTAACCATTGTTATTTGTTTTCCTAATAGCTAATATAAATCTTGCTTGCTGCAGTTTAAATCCATTCCTTCTTGTCCTATTCATTGTGGAGAATGGTCCTGCTTCTCCTCTTTGCAACAGCCTGCTATATATTTGAATAGTTATCATGCTAACTCTAAGCATTTTTTTCTCTCGTCTTTACAGCCCTCACACATTCAGATATATTTCCTAGGCCACTGTTACACCCAGCTGTTTTCCACCTTTGTTAACGAACCTGCTCAAAACTGTGCAGAAAACTCCACTCAAGACCATCTATCTCAGTTTCTGAGTGATGTGAAAATATGTCCTTACGCTGACAGGCAGCACTCCCATTGTGCATCCCAGGGTGATGCCTACCTTATTTGTAACAGGAGACCACTATTGATTCACCTTTTTTAAAATCTACTCTAACATCCAGATTTTTTTCCATGGTTAAGCATATAACATCCTGTCTTATGGGTGAAACTGACTGTTCCTGGCAAACTGTATCTTGTACTTCTTGTCAAGTAATTGCCTTAGTTTTATTTTGATTCTGGTCCCAATCTCTAGTGTGCTTGTAGTTACATCCACCTTGAGCTCCTCAGAAAATGTAATAAGCACGTTCTCTATTTCATCATTCCTGGTACCTCTGCAACCACTGACTGGGCCCAGAACAAACCCCTGTAACATCCATTGATTCATCTACATCAATAGCCAGCCACTGTAATTACTCTCTGACTGTCCTTTTCCAAATACTTGTGTGCCCACCTTCGAGTAGTTCCATCAGGAAGCAATGAAGCATCTTACACAACCTTTTCCAGGACACCCAGTTCAGCCTCAGCTTTCATTTTTGGCTGCACTTCATAATGAACGTTGGTATTTGTACAGCTGCCTTCTGTCTTCCTGGTTGGCTGAATAAGGGCCTGATTATTTTCCAACAACTTTTGTAATTACCCTTGAAGAAGTAAATTGCTATCTGTTACGTGCAGTACATCTGTCATTATGATAACTGTTCCTCTCTTCATAATATTTCCATGTGGGCTTTAATTGGCAAGCTTTTGTAGCTTGGCAAAGATTTCGTGAACCCTCTGTCTGTGCTCTGAAGAACAAAGAACAAATTTCAAAGGGAGGAAGACAACAGTAATGAGTATAGCTGCTACTCAATCACAATAAAGGTGTTTCTGTAACATGCTCTGGGTTTATAGTTTGTTTGGTTTTTCAAAATCTCTTTACTGATGCATGACATTAGCAAAAATAGGGAAAACTGACTTTTCTAACATGCTTTTCTACACATCCACTTTTATTTGGACAAAAAAGGGGGTGGAGAGCTCTCATAAGGCAACTTCATATCCTTTTCTATACAATCTCTGTGTACCTTCAGAGTGCATTGCTTCAGATTGCTGGCTGGACAGAAAGTTTCTGCTTGTGATGTTAGATAGTTCTCTGTGCCTGCTCTCATCTTGGAATAAAGTCACTTCTCTCAGAAAATATATTGCAAAAATTTTAACGAGAGCAATTTAGAAGAAAAATGCCTGGAAGTATATTAAAGCATAAATCTTTCGATAGCACCTTATAACAAAGATCTGTTAGGCAAGTATCCCCAATTTAAAATCTCAAGTTGGTTTAAAAGGTCGAGTTGAAGGAAATTATGATCACATACACACAACATTGTACATCATGGCTAATATAATTAGTCTTATTTCTCCATGGACCAATCAGAATGTAACAAAACTTTACAGAATGCAACACTTTCCAATTTGATTTTCCAAAGTGTTAATTAAGCTTCCTTAAACTCTTGGGATGTCCTCTTGTTCTGTTTTGGTGTTTTTTTGTTGTTTTTTGTTTGGTTTTTTTTTTTTTGGTGTGTGTTTTTTTTTTGTTGAGTTCAATTGATTTTGGTTTTGTTTTTTTTTTTTCAGATGGCTAAACAGTGATAAAAAGCTTTGCCCAGAATTGTTATGTGGCTTTAGGTGAGACCTACGGATAAAAGAGCTCTGATGTTATGATTGTTAATATCCAGCTGAATCCATCAGAGTGCATTTCCTTTTTCTGAAGCGGTGGCATTGCATTAATTTGATTTTTTAGTTTACTGTAGCAGTAAAAGTGGTAAAAAGAGATTATTTTTTGAAGTATGGGAGAGTCTTCATTTTAGAGACCATTTAGGCATTGCTTATTTAGAAATCCATAATTTGCCATTTGCATCTATCTCCATTTATGCTCTGCAACAGAATTAGCACTCTGCCTTGGTGTGAACTTGAGATGTAGGTGATGATAGCGGGTCAGGACTGTAAGGGTGCTCCTCATTCTGAGTCAGGGATGAGAACTACAGGAAATGGTAGAGAAAATACATTGTTGTAGGCACCAGCTCTTTGATAAGATACACAGGAGGGATCCTGACTGCTGTTAGGCACTTCTATTGTCACTTTTGAAAATTGCAAGATTATTATTCCTCATGACCAGGGACTTCAGATCTAATAACTTTATTCTGCATGCAGTTAAACTAATTTTTACCTACTTTTTTATCTAATTCTTTGGTTTGTTGCTTTTGTTTCTTTGCATCTAATATCAAGTAGCAAGGTGACTCCGCATATTGTTCCAGATGTGGCTTTATTTTAGCGGTAAATACAATAATGCACAGGTGATTTACCAGTTTTTCACAAGGTATTGGAATCTGTTTCATCTAGAAAATTCATTAAGTGTGAGAGACCATTATTCACTAAAGTTCAGCTGGTGCTTAGCAAAACTTTCAGTGCTTGCTGTTCTTGACTTCTGCAACAAGGGAGATGCATTTTGAAGAGCACTAGTTGACTAGGGACTTGGTGGAACCTATTTACATTGATTTGGTTGAGGAGGTTTGCCAGTTTTAACAAATACCAAATTGCCTTATCTTTTCTCGCTCTCACTATTCTCATGGTAACAGAGAACTCTGACTCATGATGCTGATCTGAGCGCCTGCCAATTATTTTAAATGCGAAACAAAGAACTCTACTACTTTCTCATTTTTCTCTTTTTCCTGCAAATGCTGCAGAATTTTTCTTTATCTTCATTTACACAGCACTTTCTTGACTTCCCTCCCCGTGAAGCACTTGCCTCAATTTCTCTCAAAAAGCAATCACTCTTCCAGAAATGTCACTTACCCCATCTCTTCCTGCAACAGTATCTCCCTAGGTTTTGAAACCCAGGAAATGTGGTGTTGAAAACTGGATAAGTAACTTTAAAGTTTTTTTGAGGAAAGACAAAAAAAAGGAAGTCATTGGTTTATGGAAATACATACCAAAGGCTATTTTTTAAACTAATTACTTGTTTGTGCCCCTCCTTGGTGAGGAGAATGGAGTTATGGTGGTTGCTGACAGAAGAGGTAACAAAGTTAAGTGTGGAAACCAGACACAAAAGATTAACAGAGGTGAAGTGGAGGACAGGTAAGTTCTTTACTCATACTAAACAGATTGTTATACCAAAAGTTACTCTCTGCAGAAGCAATGAAGTAATTTAAAATTATAAGTGTACAGGACTATTAAGATTCCCTCTTCTTGACTGAGAGCAGGGACCTTAACCTTGGTTCCTTCTGTTTTTCAAGAAACTAAGAAACTCTCACTGAGTTACAGAAAATCCTTTAACAGATGTTTCTTTCCTTTTTTTTTTTTTAAAGCTGCAAGCATTTTGTCTAAAGCACTTAACAATTCATCAATTCATTGGAGTACAGACAAGAAGCTGGGTCTCCAGCTGAGTACTCTAGTAGGAAGCTTCAGTGTTATTGTGCTACCCAGACCCTCTTCTGAATCAAACTTTGAGTCCAGGCTTAATTAAGGAGTCAAATTCTGTTTGGTTACTGTTGGAAATTTAGGGTTGACTAAACTGAACTTCTTTTAAATAATCACTGAGATTAGAATCGGGTTCAAGATCTGCTCCCTATGCAAACAGGTTTTAAAAGATATTGGGAAGAGGATTAATACCTTCCCAATAGCCTTTGGCAATGGCATTAGCATTTGTAAGTAAACACTAGTAAAATTCCAAATTTAAGACCACTTTTCATCACTGTGTGGACACCACTTGCTGATGAGAAGTCGCTGTGGAAATGAATAATAAGCAGGAACTGCCAAAATTTGTCTTCACTTGAATGGTGCCATGGTCCAATTTACACAGCTTCAATAGTGGGAGACAAATGAGCAGTGATTATCATTTATTCTGTCAGGAGCAATGGTGGTATGAATGGCTCTGTCCAAAATAATCAGAGTGTTGGCTATAAGCCAAAACAAAGGAAAGAGCAACACATGGTGTTTTACAGATTTAGATAGTTGTATAGCTTCTGACTGCGGAAAAATCTGAAGTGAATGGATGGGATGGAGAGCAGAGAGGGAAAAGATGTTCTAATACTGTCATTTGAGAAGACGAATAGCTGTGAGATCAGACTTCCTGGTGCATGTACTTTAAAACACAAACAGCAATATTCTGTCTCTTGTACCCACTTTGTCTGTACTCAGGAGGATTACACAGTACTTTCCAGCCTTTTCTCCATATGAATCAAACATCCCCATTCCTGGGCTAAATGGGACATCTGTCCACTGATCATGTCCTGCTCTTATCTCATTTCTAAGGTAGTGGTCAAAGCATGAAAGATTGTGTGGGAGTATGAAATACTTGAATCCAAGGTTTTTTTGTGGTTAATTGCCTTTCTCTCTTTCTAACCTACCTGTTCACTTTATCTAAAGGCATGGATAATTGGAAGTTGTCTTGAAGCTCCCACTAGATAGGCAAAGAAATGTTTTCTGATCCTGCAACACTGGTAGAGTTTCTGCTAGATGGTCCTGTTAAAATCTGCTCTACATACATTATCAATTTTCTTCTCACCATCAGACACCCAAAAGGAACAGTAATACTGTTCTCTCAGCTGGAAGATTGCAAGTAAACAGACCAAAATTTGAGCTCTTTGGGAAGGGCTGCAGTCCCATTGGCTATTGCACCCATTTTTGTCAGGTGAGATGGACTCATTTGGAGGTTTGGTTTCTTTTTAACTACCAAAAAAGTTTACCAAAATAAGCATCACACATACAGTAATCAAGTACAAGAGTTGTTGATGCCCTATTCTTAGAGAGTTCTTTACATTGTGAGGATAGGAAAATCTTCAGTAGGAGTGTTCTTCCCCTTATTTTAATTGGCATTGTAAGGAAAGAGTTTCAGCTCCCCAAATCTTCCCCAAATCCAGTGGATTTCTGAATAACCTTGGATTTTACACATTGCAGCCTTCTATGGGCTCCCTTCCATCATCAGAGCTCTACTGAGTATCTTAATTTGTGCAACCATTCTAGGAAAGCCTCTGAGCAAGTTTTATCCAGCCTGAGGCGCTACACATTAAACAGTCTTGTGAACCCTGGAACTAATGAAGCCAGATTTCCTACTTCATTAAACTTACAGTTTAGTGAAGTTCTCATTACTATGGTTCATTTTTTAAGGTAGTTTGTTGGATTTGTTATGTCCATCTCTCTACAGAGTTGCAGATGAAGTTACTGAAGGGAGCTGTGTTTGCAACAGAAAAGAAAAGAAATAAAGCAAATTATGAGCTACTGTCTTTGTTTTTGAAATCAAAGTCAGTTGTAACAAGAGACAGGCTTCCTGAGCATCACACCCGCTGCATTGCAGAGATAATGTGAATGACAGCCATTGTGATATCACCTTGGGGAACAGCTCCAAACAGCCATTCTTTAACAGCCCTCTTATCTTCATACTGGCTGATTTATACATTAATTAATTATATATGGCATAAATTGTAGCCCAGTAAAAATTATTTGGGCCATTTTAGGACAGGGAATATGATTTTTCACAATCACTGATAAAAGGCTACAGCTTTATGTTGACCTGACAGTACAGAATCTCAGGACTTGTCTGGGTTTGCCTTGGCCTGAGCTGGTTGTAGCTTGGTTAATGCTTGCCAGCAGCCACCTGACTGGTGCCTAAGCTGGATAGGCTTTGGCTTGTTGAATCTCACAGACAGCAAAGGACTGACAGACCCTGTTGTCCCTGTGTACACAACAGCAGCCCTTTGATTAAGTGAGGCTGTTGTGCAACTTTCAAACTTTGGCTGGGATCTGATGAAGAGGAATGAGATTGGGACAAGAAAATTAACAAAATTAGTCCCAAGCAGACCCAAGACTGAAGAAGAAAATCCCACCATTAAGGTCCTCCTAGCAAGTACTTCAGAATGCTAATGATGTGTTGTAACTCCCTCCACCACTGTGAGATGAGGGAGACAGACTGAAATGGTCAACATTAGGACCCAGAGGTACACCGAAACAGCCAACGTAACACCAGAGAACAGGATTGGCATTAGGCTGTTTTGTATTAAAAAACGTAACCGCACCATCAATGAAGCTTTTCTGTATTAATGAGATCATTCTGGACTATTGGACTGCTAAAACAGTAACCGGAGTAACAATGAATTCTTTGCTCAATAGACAGATAGTGTGTTAACTTTTGCCTGTAACAAGATTTTGATGCTAACAAAATAATCCAACAGTAAATTTGGTGCACTATGTTCTGCTGAATCAACATAGTTGCATTAGCACTTAGGTACCAAAACCGTAAGCTACTTTGACTCTACAAACATATCAAATATACTACAGTAGAGACCAGTCTTGCTAAAATGGCCCAAATAATTTTTACTGGGCTACAATTTATGCCATATATAATTAATTAATGTATAAATCAGTGACTTATTATGGTCTGTTGTCCGCCTTTTGGTAGTGTACGTGTTATTTACTGTACTCATGATATTTACTTCTTCCTCACATCTGCCATGCTTTCATTGCCTTAATGGTCAGAGTAAATATTTTTACAGTATAATAGGAGTGGTAAAACATATTGCATAGTAAGAATGAAGTACAAAACCCAATACTAGATCTTTACTCTCTAATTTCTACAGAACTGAGGGCTTTTTTTATTTTGTTTTGTTCTTAAATCCCAGAGCATCACTGTTCAAGTAAAATTCACCTCTAATTAAAATTGGCCTACAAGTCTTCTCCCTTTCCTTATAAAATATCTTTGTGTAACCATTTCCTCTACTTGGGGTATGCAAATCTACTACATTATGAAATCAGTTTCTCTAATGATGCAGCTGGCAAAAACAAAAACATAATTCACAGCCTGCAACAATTTAAGAATGTTTTAACAGCCCCTCAACTTACTCTTTAAAGCAGTTTTAAGACCATTAATAGATTTGCCCTAAAGTAACGAACTTGGAGTAAAAGCCTGATTATAACTACATGAGGGAAATGGGGTGCAAGGGGACAGAAAGAAAAGAACTGCACCATCTATAATTCTGGCCAGCATTAAAATGATATTGAACTGGGCTAGGAGTCATATCCCAGATTAAAAATCTTTAGGAAAGAGTTTTATTGAAAGTCAGCAACTTCCTCCTCCCCGCAAAGAAGTTTAGCTTTTCTTGGGATACACCATTTGCAGTGTATAGCCTCAAGTGTAACACAGATTTCTTTGGCTTAGCATCTTAAGTAGGTGATATTTGCAAGAGTATTCCCTTCTCCACTTCTTGCCAAGGCAGGAAATAATATTAATCAGCTTTTCTAAAGTCACTCTGCTCCATTATTTCAGGTAGGAGGGCCCATGGGAAGACAAGGTTAGAACTCAACAGAAGGGAAGAAAAAAAGAGAGCAGCAAGGAGGAAAAGAAAGGAAGGAGGAAACAAATATTAAAATGACAGAGAACACGAATAAAGGAAACACAAAGTATAGAGATCCTGATCAGTAGTGATGTTCAGGTAAAGTATTAATTTTAAGCCTTTTACAGCTTAAATACTTTGGAGTATTGAGTTAAATGAATTGCCTAAATACAGTTTCACTAGTTTAAATAAAAACTGTCAGGTTACATGGACCAATGCTAATTAAACCAGAACGATTTGGTGTTTCAAAATGTACTGATTTAAGATCTTGGTTATGTTTGTGAATTTATCACAATCTACAAAACAGATTTCACAGGTAAAATTAATAAACGAGTATAAGCCAGACAAAAGTACTTGTCATGTTTCCACAAGGAGTGCTTTGGACATGATAAACTTTGGTTTACGAATGAACACGGGCTAACATCAACCTCCAGCTAACTTCACCAGAATTATACTCTCCTTTGGTACGTCCGCAGTTGCAAGGCCCCTGTTAGGCTTGGTTTCCCCTTCTGGCTTCTGTCCCACTTGCCACTTCTGCTATACAGAGGGAGAAAACACCCTTGAGCTTTGCGCTAGTAACTTTACCCATCTCTTCCTTTTTCCAGCTGTGCTGTCAACCTCCTGTCTGTCCTTTACGGTTCGTAGGCAGAACCTTGGAATGTGAATAATAATGTTGCTTTAGCGATCTTTCGTGATTATACCCCCATGACTGGGCTGATACACATTGAATCTCAATTTGAAACACCTTCCTCATTGGTATTTGAATATTATGGTGAGAAACCTCTTAGCAATCTCCCTGATAGACTCAGAATTTTCCTGCAGTGGAAGCCTGGGCATGACTTGACACTGTTGGGGAAGTAACTTCAGTGATGGCCGAGGAAATGAAAACATCTGAAATGGCACCAAGCAAATGTGACAGGTAGTGTGGCATAGTCGGCACCATTTCTTGAAGGGGAGGTAAGGGACAGCAGAGGTTCTGCAGGAGTAGAAATTTGCTGCATGTTTCATCAAACGCATAAGCCACCCAGCTGGATGTGGTAGTCTGTCTTAAAATGTATGAGACTGAATTTCTAAGGTGACAAGGTGCCAAAGGATGACTGCAATCGACTACAGCAAAAATCTAATAGGGTGCTATTCTGCATTTTAGGCACTTCGAAAATCTGACCTTAAGTCTTAAATAAATGGCTACCTGTTTTCTCATGAAGTAGGTAAAAAAACCCCAAACAACTAACTTGGTATGTTTGTTCAACTCCAAATGCATTTTCTAAAAATTACTTTGTACATACTGTACTGGGTTTCGTGCATGGAGTAGCTTAATGAACAGAAATACTTTTTGTTTTAAATTTTAGACATTTTTAAGTGAACATTACATGTATAATGCCTTGGCACTTTCTTCAACTGCACATATTCTTTATTAAAACATTTAAGGTAGAGGCAGGATCACAGATAACAAAACTGACATCAATATTTTGCATTTGATGTGCATACCACTTTAAAATTAAGCTCATTAAAGATAATAGAATGATCTATTGGCAGGCCTTCAACTGCAGACCTAGAGGTGACAGGCTATTTGGTGAACAATTTACTGAGTGTCTCACTCACCCCTCCTCCTTAACCATGGACATTGTAAGTTCATTCTATTAACCTTAATAGGTTTGCTTTCAAAGTGTTTTACTCTGAAGATTTAAATGTGAACTCTATCATATGTCAGCCTGTAGCTAACTTAAGCAACTAAACTAAAAGAAGATGCAATATATTTATCTATGTGCGTATTTCTATGCATGTCCACAAGTTGTAGCATCTAATGCACATGAAGAAATTATGTACCCTGCATGATGCTCTTTACTGTAGGTGTTTCATTGTTCCATAGCGTCTCTCAGGAATTTTTCTCTCAATTAAAGAAGCATTAATGGCAAGCATCTCCAGCTAGGAAATGTCTTTGCATGCACTAGCTGAAAGAGGCTGTGCAAGTAAGAGAAGCTTGTTTTCCTCACGTAACAACTCCAGCAGATATATCTGAGGGCTGCCCTCTGTCCCAGCAGGATGTTCTTTTTTCTCCACCTGGGACCCAAAGACAGAATTAGCAAGCAAGTCATAACAGATTTAGCATTTGAGCTGAGGGCAGGCTCAGGCAGCTTTGTTCAGACTAATGGGACAGAATAGCAGCCGTTTTCTTTTCTCTGTTGCCGCCTTTTAAACTGCTCATCAGACAGTGCTGCTGCCACTTTTATGGAACCTAACAAAGACACTGAAGCAGCTGGGTGCCTCCCATCACTTCAGTCGCAGAGATCCCTCATAGTGGCTCCCCCTCACAATGACACTGTGCCCTACAGATTTAGGTCATTGCAGGACTCAACATTTCTTCCCTTACTTTGATGAGTTAGAGCAGTGGCTTGGAGAGGTCAATACAGCTGTGAATGTCAGCTATCAGTGGGTGAACGTCAGCTATCAGTGGCCCCACTTTTTATCACCCTGGCAGTCATCACCGCAGAGAACGACATACGGGCCTTGGCCAAACTTAGCCCAGCCAAGACAGAAGTGACACTAATGATTCATGAGCAGGAGCTAGCCCTGTTCTTATCCTGAGACACTATTCACCTTCTGATCTCCACAGCCTTCAGTTCACGTTCACTGCCCTGCATGCTCAAATGACTGCAGGTAAAGGTTGCCCTCTGCAGTTTTACAAGACCACTTCATTCCCATGGGACAGGGGTGAGAACCTGATGGACGACCATGTGAAGCTACTGCAACTTACTTTCTCTTGCTCTGAATGCAGGGGCACATGGACATGGCCAGAGACATAGGAAAGTATTCAGCACACCTCAGCATCCCATGCCATCCCATTTGCTCTCACATCCAGTCCAAATGCACAGTATTCACTTCCCAAATGCTGCCTCCTTGTGCCACCTACTGAGAGAGCTATGCTTGCAAGAGTAGTGCAGTTAGCAAGACTTAGGGTAAAGACATTGAGAACTGAAAACACATTAATTTTTTGGTGCTGTGGAATGCACTTACACGAGAAATTAAGGCTGTGCTGGAGACACGGTCCTGAGAGGAGAATGAGGAGTGATTCTCCACATTGGCTGTCCCACACTGAGAAGACATGTACATGACAGACAAAATAAGATAATCCTTCCAGGCAGAATAGAGTGCAGCATCTCACTGGATTGTTCCTACTTCTTAACTCTTGTGCTGCCAGGACACCACAGAGAAGTCCTCTCAGAAACTCCTAGCCAGGTTGGTCAAACAGCTTGCCTAACACCTCAGCAATCTGCATCGTCTCCTGACTCCACAAAGTCAAGAACATACTCATAGCTATTAGACTGCACAATCTTTGTTTACCGTTGTCCATAGTGTCTTGATAGCAGCCAATTTGATGAAAATTCCTTATTTCTAAAAGTTATCACTTCAATACACAATACTCTTTCCAAAGTTTACCTTTCATCCATCTTCATGACACAATATTGTTGATGATCATAATAAATCTTCTTCTCAATTTGTATAGAATTGATTGATAAACAAATGCCATCTGTCCATTCATTAGTAATACAGATTTATTTGTATTTGGCTGTTGATTTAAAAGTATGGGTATACCTCATTGATGCCATTATACAGATGAGGAAATAAAGGCATAGAATGCAACAAACCAGATCTCTCAATGGTATGTTAGTTCCTAAGTCATTATATATACTTGAGTATATGGATCGATGTGGTTTGATTCCGTCTACATGTCAGTAATAGAGCATGGATTAAAACTCAGGCCTTTCGAATGCAGTGTCCTGCTTGATGAGCCACAGGATTATTATACCACTATTTTCTTCAGCTTTACTGTGCGACCTAATAAAATTAATAAGGTTTATCCCCAGTCTGCTCTATGTCTCTATAGAAACAGATTGCACTTAATATTATATTTTTTTACTGTATTATAATCTCTTCAGGACTTGAAACAAATGTGAAGTTGACTCTATTAACTGCTCTAGGACCTGGACTTGAAGAGTGTGTGTGTTAGATTCTGTCTGCCTGTGTATGCTAGTGACTATTTGCAGTCTCTCTTTTTTTTTTTTCTTTTTTTTCTTCCCTGAATGATTGTACCTTTCAAATTGGTGTTTGAGTTTTAAGGAGGTTGTGAGGACTTAAATTGTTGGCACAGGAGAATTGCAAGGATATAATGTCTATAATAAAGCATCCCATTTATCTACTGATGCCTGCATTTTTTGAATTATAAAGCACTTAGGGATGTTCAGACAATCAGACAGCTGAGCTAGCTAAACATTCCCAACCTTATTATTCTGCATAAATACTGAAATAGGTACTAGAATGAACCATCCCAGCCTGCTAGTTTTAACTTTGGGTTCATTTTAATATAAAGTTAAGCTGTAAAGAGAAGGAGAAAATATTCTTAACATTTACGTGTTGCATGAATCCTGACTGCCAGCCTTGTACAGACTGTTGGGGTTCAGCAATAAAACTGGAGTAGCAGGAGGAATAAATGCCCCCTACTTTACAAGTAGCTTGTTTCAGACCTCACCAAGAGGGACCTTTGAAAGTATTTGGGTAGTTTTGATTCTATGTACTTTCCAATCAAAAGGCTTCAGATACACACTGCCAATTATTGAAATCTGCAATAGATTTTGAACAGTACCTAAAGTACTTTTCAGTCAAGCGCAGAGATATGATTCCTATTCTGGTGAAGGACAGCAGAAGGGCAGGGGCAAAAAATAAAGCATTAAATGATATCTGGCATTACCAAACCAATTTGACTTTGGTCTGGGGGATGGGCATTATGCTGTGAACGCTAGACACAGGTCCTATCATTTTGCTGGGCAAAGTCTTTAAATACCTCTAGATCTTTCAGTCTCAACTATATTGGGCTATTTGAAAGAAGGAAAAAAACATCTGAAAGCAACTAATGCTACTATAAGTTAGCCTTGGACCTATCTCTGTACTGGGATATGCAGAGACCGATCACCCTAAAGAAGTACAGCAAACTCTGCAGGCTTTAGCCCTGTTGTATAAATCCCATTTAAATCCCCCTGCAATTCATGTTGAATTCCCTCTTCTTTTCTTGCTAAGTCCCAGGAGATGTTCTGAGTAAATAAAAGCTGCTGCCTTCCTAATAACCCTTCAACTCTTCCCATCTGATCAGTTTTAGTCATGCTGAAGTGACTAAGCCATGACAAGCCATGTCATAACTGTGCACTATAGAAGCTGCCCAACCAACTGCTTCTCTGAACAGTTTTCCTAAAGAAGATGAAGCTATCTGGAGTTTGAGAAGAATAATTTTTACACACATAAATATATATAAAATAATACCTATAAATTGCAGTTTCTCCGTACACAGACCAGTCATCACGTCTGTACAAAATTAACGGAAAATATATCGGGTGAGAGGCCTGACTGGCTGGCTAGTTACCAGAGGAGGTTTAAAAGGTCTGTACACTCCCTCAACCTTTCCTGCCAATCATTCAGAAACTTCCTCTGTCAGACAGCCTCATCTGTCACTCAGGGACCTACACTTGCTTGCCTGTTTATTTTCTCACTTAGGGTTGAGGTCATCTGCCCTCCTTTTAACTAATCAGAGGAGACAGCCATAATCAAAGCACAAGATCAGTGCTGCTGGGGCATCTTTCTTGAATAGCATCTCTGTTCTTCTGCATACCTTGCGAACTAATGTAGGCATATACAAATAGAGGAAAAGAATGGGGGAGGAGGCTTTTTGGTGGGGTTTTCTTGTTTGTTTTGTTTTGAGATCCAGCTAGAAAAGAGGAAAGAAATATTGCTGAATCTTATATGTTACCTGGAAAAACAGGTGTAATATTTACTGAGGAATTTCCCATGTGTGATAGGAAAAACTGCCACTAGTTCATTAAACAGTAGCCGTTCACAAAATAATTCAACTGATGGCCTAGCACAGAGGTAATGTTCCTAAGGTAAGTGAAAGTGCTTATTTTTCAAAAAAGCTTCTTGACTGCTTGTTGTCCTTAAGGGACTATCCATAAGAGAACATGCCAGGCCGGGTGGAGTTATTAATTTTGCCTCTCTGAAACTTCCTCTACTAGATACCTTTGTTAGGCTCTGCTAAACAGTATTAAACGGTTGTCAGGTCCTGCCGTAGAGATGGGCGCATTTCAGCACGGACTGAAGGAGTTGGGTAGTTGACTCTTAAAAAAAGCTTTATACTGTGGATGAGAAATTTGAATCTGAAAGAAAGGGCACTGCAAGAAACCCAGAGTTCAGGGAGGGAACGCGCATCTGACTTGTTTGCCCTTTGCCTAGTTGCAGAGTGGGCCGGCAGTCAGCCTTACCTTGCAGGCCCTTGCACATCCTGAAGGGATTTACAGGATACTAGTGCCAGCCTGCTCTCTCAAGACTGATTTCTCTTTGTAATGCTGTTGCTGTAACAAACCACGCATTAGTATGATTAGCAGAGAGAGGTACAATTACCTTTTGCAGCGGTGGCTGGTAAGGGATTGCCTAAACCCCCGGGCCTGACAGGTGGAAAAAGCATCTTGTCAGATATGAAGAGAGTGGAGAGATGGCAATCATTGAATTTACAGGAAAAAAAAAATGTTGAAAAGGAGCAAAGGAGAAGAGGAGGAGGAAGACTTGTAACGGAAAACTACCAGGAACAGGGCCCTGACTGAGATGGACCTTCCTACTGAGCAAGTATGGCTGTTCTCATGCATAAGAAGCCACTGCTGTTTATCAGCAACTACTTGTACCAGATGGTACCCCCCAAGAACAAATTAAAAAAAAACATTTACAGAGGAGACTGGCAGATACTGAAGAACAATAAGCTATACTGGAGAAGGTTTAATAATTTCATGCAGCAGCAGCAGCAGCTGGCAAAATCCTAGGAAAGGATTTTGCAGCCTGGCAAAATCAAAAGGGAAGAAAACCCAAACCCCAGAGTGGAAGAGGAGACAGTTAATTAAAAGAAGGAGAGCACAGGTCAACCGCATGGTGGTCCCCACATCCTTCTTGGGAGGGAGAGCAAGCTGCTGCTTCCTAACGCTGGTTGTTCTTAACCTGCTTAAAGAATGACGCTGAGATGATATCAAAATCCTAATGGCCTTTGAAATTCAAGTTCTCAGTGGAGAGGGAAGGGAACTTTCAAATGACAAAAAGGTGAAACAAAAAATTTTCCTTTTCTATTGTGTAAACGATAGTAATCTCTTGATGTTCTTAACATCTTTTCCTTGTTTCTCAATAACCTCTCATTTCTCTCATTGTCAAGACACAAAAGCTTCCAATGCTTCTGAATTTCTATCGATCTTTGTACACTAAAATTGCTTGTAGAGTCTAATCTCTTGTAGGTGACGGGACAGCTTATCTGAAAGGTCCAAAGCAAAGGGTTGGTGCATGCACCATTCAGACCAAAGGGGCACCTACAGCCATTGCAGACCTGTGTCATCATGCGGGATAAATGTGGCCCAGCCTTGCCCAAACACTTGTCACTTAAATCCTGTTGATGTGAGGGTGAATCTCAGACTAACAGTGCGGACTGAGTGGCGGGCTGATGTCTTGGCCCCGCTTCCCTCCCATTTTGACTGGAAACCTACATTGACTACCACGCCGCCTTTTTCCAAACACGTCTAAAACTGGACCTCGCCCTCCCGCCTTGTCCCACCCCAGGGTGCCTCAGCGCAGGGCACGCTGGAAAAGGCGCCCCAGCGGCTTTCTAAGGGACTCGGCGGACCCCCTCGGCCGCTCGACTGCCGAGTGCCGGGGCGGCGGAGGGACCGGCCGGCGCTGGGACGGGAGCGGCGGCCGGTGCCCGGTGGCCAGTGGCCGTGCTCCTCTGCTGCCCTCTGCTGCGGGCCCCGCGCAGCTCCCCCGAGCAGCAGCCATCGCCACCGCCGAGCTCCAGCCAGCGGGCCGGGCCAGTGGGCTCCGGGAACAGCGGAGAGCGGCGGAGCGGGGTGATCTCGGTGGACCGCGGGGCGGGGAACGGCACCGAGTGCGTTTGGTAGGAGGAGATGGCCGCCCCCGGTCTCGGTGGGGCGGGGCGGGTAGGGGTACCTGCAGGATCAAAGGCTAGTCCGGAAAGGTGGAAACGTTGCAGGAGCGCCACATTTTGGGGGTCAAAATTTGATGCCTGTGCTCCTGTCGCAAACTTAAATTTAACCGGTGTTATGCATTTTATGGGTGAAGGTTGAATCATTTCCCAGTTAAAAGTCTGTAAGCGGTTAGAAACTACCTATCTAACAAGTTTTGTGATGATATTAAAATAATTTTAATTGAAACTTAGGCTTAGGCAAATGCCGCGTGATTGCCCCATCCCTGGAGGCGTTCAAGGCCAGGCTGGATGGGGCTTTGGGCAACCTGGTCTAATGGGAGGTGTGCCTGCCCATGGCAGGGGGGCTGGGACTAGATGATCTTTAAGGTCCCTTCCAACCCAAACCATTCTGTGATTCTGCCAGGCCTTGAAAATGGGGGAGACCAGCTGACACCGGGCGCTGGCTGTTTTCACTGCCAGGGCAGAAGGTGGTGCGGCAGAGGCAGGCAGCCTCCGGGCGCGGGTTCTTCTGGGCCCCGAGCGCAGCCGGAGCCGCAGGACGGCGGCAGGACGCAAGGGCCCAGGTCTCGCTGCAGGATTGCAGCTGCAGTTTGGAGCTGCAATTTTGTTGGTTGTGTGGTTGGGTTTTTTTTGTGTGTGTGGTTTGTTTTTTCTTTTTTTTCAGTTTTGACAGGCAGGAAGCTATTAACGACTTTTATTTTGAGTGAACTGTTCATTACAGGATCTCAAAGCAGAACATTTCTAGCACGGACAGTGACTTGGCGAATTTTCTTTTTAATGATGGTGTCTATCATTCTTTGCCCCAAGTAACCCCTCCGTACACTAGACACAAAGTTTAATAAAACGGGAGTCCTCTGCGGCCGCTTTTTTTTTATTTAGAAAATGAAAAGGAGAGCGCACCGCCACGTTCCCGCGCCTCGTAGCTGCTCTTCGCAGCCCCCCCCCCCCCCCCCGCAGCTGTAACGAGGTCGGCGTTGCTCAGGTGTGGGAAACACCCCCGAGGGGCGGCGGGAGCCGCTGGGCCCAGCCCCAGAGGGGCCCGGGCTGGGGGAGAGGTAAAGCCCCGTACAGCGAGCGGCGCTGGTGGTGTGGTGCGGTCTGCCAGCCCGGCTGCCCTCCACTCCCACCCACCGCCTTCTCCTCAGCAGAAGCCCTAACGGCTGCAGCCGCCGCGCGGCCCGTCCGCGAGGGCGGGGCGGGGCGGGGCGGGGCTGGGCCCGCGCCCGGCAGCGCCGTCGCTCCCTCCCGCCCCGCCTTTGCGCGGCTGAATCCACCGCCGAGCAACGGATCGCGGCGGCGATCAATTCTCTCGGCTGTGCCTTAACCCGCCCCCGCCCGGTTAGACGCACCACCCCGGAGGCGGCTGCCGGTGCCGGGGGAGCGCAGGAGGAAGCGTGGTTGCGGGTACCCGGGCAGCGCCGCCGCCGCCTCCCGCCTGCTCGCCGGCAAGAGCGAGCACAGCTGCCGCGGCTGCGCAGCGGAGGTGGTTCCTCAGGGAGAAGGGAAGGGGGCACCGCTAATCCACGCGTGCTCCCCACCCACTCACCCCCCTCGCCGCTCCCCCTCCTTTCCCGGTCCCGCCGCGCTGGGACAGCCGCGGGACTGGGGGCTCTGCCTGCTTTCCCTGTGTGCCCGCCCCGCGAGTACGGCGGCCCGCGGCCATGGAGCGCGCGTTCACGCCGCTGGACTGCCTCCTGCCCGCCGGTACGGTACCTCCCGCCCCGGGGCGGGGCGCGCCGCCAACCGGCCCGCCGTGAGGGAGAGGGAGGGGAGGGGTGGGCGGCGGTGCTCCCCAGGGCAGCCCCCTTGTGGGGCGAGGGGCGCCGCGCTGTCAGTCGGGGCAGGGCGGGTGTGCCTCCCGCCCCCGGTAACGCCGCTGCCCTCGTTGTGCGGGCTCGGTCGTTAAAACGCTCCGGTACAAACGGGGCGACCTTCCGTCTGCTTGGCCGAGGGGGCTGCCCGCCTTCCTTCAACCGTCCCCCCCCCCCGGCCGGGCACCCCTGTGCGCCGCGCTTCAGCTGGTTTTTGGTTTGTCTTTTTTTTTTTTCTTTTAAATACACCGGTTTATTACCACCGTATCCTCTTTGGAGTTAAAATTCGCGTTTAAAATTTCAACCCCCCTGGGTTTAATCTTTAGTTAGATTCCCACGGTTTTCTCGGGCCGGCAGGGCCCCAGGGGAAACGTCTCTTGGCGAGCGGACCCGTGGGCTTGGCTTCCTCCGCCTGGCTTTGGCGTCAAAGGTCCCGGCGCGGCCCAGCCCACGGAGCCTCCCGCCCCTGCGCTCCGCCCGGGGAGCCGCCGCGGGCGCCCCGCTTGCCTCCTCGGTGCTGCTAAGGCAAAGCTCTGGGTTCTGCTTCTGGCGTTGTCTTTGGTTTTCCCAGGCTGCTCTTGGGCGCTCTGGTTTCGTGTGGTATTTTTGAGAGCGGAGAGGTGGGCGTTACTAATATATATCGTTAGCCTCGTCATCTCTGTAACGGATAGAGCACCTGTAATACTCATCTAAGCAGCTTGTACAATGTTCCAAGTAGGCACCTCTTCTTCACTACGTGTTTGCAGTATCTAATTCAGGAGGGCCCAATTTGCTATTCAATGATACCATTATAAACAGTAAATATTTTTATCTTTCTTTAACATGATTTTAAATCTGTATAGAAATCATTTTGGCATAGTAGCTGAATTCTAACTTGCACTGCTCTGTTCTGGCACTGAGACTTAAGCTGCCACAGCTAGGTATATAATTATTTACTAGTAAGATCTGGAGAAAGGGATGAGTTTAACAGAAAGTATGCTTTTAACAATGCAATACGTTTTTACAGCTAGCAGTTTAAGAACATGCTTAAACTCTTCCAAGAGTTTTTAAATCACATTTTACTCTAATTCTTAAAAACTCTTCAGGGTATGTTCAAAGCTAGTAACAGGTAAAGGTGTACTCAAGCTATTCATGCCAGAAATGTATATTTGACTCTGTGAGTGTATATTTTGGGATGCATTGTTGCTTTGGGTGGAAAGAGGGAATGAACATGGAGGTGCAATTTTAATGGGTTAACTTTGATTCATTGCAGTGTGATGTCCTCTTTTATGAAATGAGGAATAACTACTTACTAAGTGTATAGTAAGGTGAGACAAAAAAAGTACCTTAAGAATTTATCCCTGGGGAAGAACAGGCGTAACTATTTATATTCAAAGATAGTTGCTTTTGATAGGCATTTGTATGATGTTAGGGCTACCACATGTCCCTACTTTTCAGGAGTTCTCTCACTTATTTTCTTCCCCCTTTCCTTTGGTTATGTCTGGTTGGAGGTCAAGATTTGGGGATGTTTGGTCACAGTTTTTGGATGACCCACAGCCTTCTCAGACCAGAGGCTTCAGCTGCGTGTCAAGAAGCCTGCTTCTTCAAAATAAATGGCTGCTACAAGTATACAAATCAACTTGGTTGTACAGGATAGTGTGCCTATGAAGTGCACAGTGGTACTGCATCTGAAACCTTGTCATCATTACAAGCATTCATGACCAGCATTTCCAATTGTTTTAGCCTGATCAAAGTATGCAAGGTTGAGCAGGTTTATTTGGCATTTCCACAGTTTAAAATCTGGTATCTCACTTGGAGAACTCAGAAATAAGGTTTTCAAAATTGGGTAGGTGAAACGAGGCTCCCAAATTCTTCTTGAGGAAGTACCAGTAGTTCCTCCATCTGTTTGCTTCAATGGGATATGTGTTAAAGTGTCCAAATAATATAAAGCTAATCTGTGTAGAATGTGATGCTTCTTACAGGCTAGATGTGAGGTTACAAAATAAACCCTTGCAAGAACATTGAAGTACTATGTACCTTGTCCCCTTACCTTCAATAATATGCGTATAGCAATGTATATAACGTTTCTTGTTGCTTTCTAAAGCGCTGTGTAAACACAGTGGCACATTATAGTGGGGAGAATGTGAAAGATTTGTCAGCTATGTTCGGAGGTTATTAGGTACTTTATTTTTCTTTTTGAAGGTGTTCAGAAATTATGGTGATATTTATATGGAATAGAATAAAACACAGGTTTTGGAACCTAATATTAGGTACCTGAATTGGAATTTCAGGGCCACGTGCGCCTTGGTAATTTTAGTCAGTGTAGTTAGAGTGAGTTCTTATTTAGATTGCACATCTCCCTATATAGCACCTGATTGAGGTCCAAGTAGCAGATATTTGAGAACTGCTGTGCTAACTAATATGCTCAGGGACTTTGAACATTATTCAGTCAAACAGCTGGAG
Source organism: Pluvialis apricaria (assembly GCA_017639485.1). NCBI lineage: Eukaryota > Metazoa > Chordata > Aves > Charadriiformes > Charadriidae > Pluvialis > Pluvialis apricaria. The sequence continues at coordinate 63,914,959 of CM030008.1, forward strand.
CACAGTTGAAAATCACCGTGCTACAGTCAGAACACTGTGCTGTGGGCTTCAGAACTGTGTTGATTTGCTTAACATATTTTAGAATGGGTAACAAGGTAGAAGTTAAAGTGGGATTGAGCTCTAAATTTGAGTATTACCTACTGAAACAAAAAATATTTCTATTTCCTCATGAAATGAAACTATTATAAAGGCTCACAGAAGTCTACCCTGAAGTCCTGTATGCTACTGTGAAAGGGTCAGGCAGAAGCTTTGTAGGGTGAAGTTGTGACGCAGCTGTTGCAGAAAACTCATAATGATGTCACACTGTGGCCTGTGAATCATGACAAGAGTAGCTTTGTTTCTTCTGGAGCATCCTTTGATAGATTAAACACTTCCCTCCTGCTGTTTATGCCCTTTTCTTGCACTATCGTTGCCTCCTGCTGCTTGTCCCAGACTGTGCTGCAGGCACTTCTGCAGGGAGACAAGTGTTTCTAATTTTTTATTTTAATACCATGAACTTTAGGAGCTGAGTATGCTATGCTTGTGACTGCTTAACAGTGGAAGTACTGTAGCATCCTCTAATAAGGTTGCCCCTGAATACCACTTGAAACTTTTAGAAGGGCAGAGTGCCAGTATATTAAGCTGTGTTTTCTTATAGGGAACGTTTTATGTTGCATGCCATAATAAGGCCTGGATTCTCGCTCATCTCCAGATGTGATTAATGATTCTTTGCTTTGCACAGTCCTTAAAGTGCAGCTCATTATTGGCTTTATCAAGTGGAGTGATGCAGAAGGAGGTTATCTTCCTCAGTTTATAATCAAACAGCTCCCAATATGAGTGTCTTGTCTTGCTGAGGTGGAGGCACTGCAAAGAAGCAGCAAATCTGGTCCTTCTGCTCTCATCCGTGCATTGCAGAGGGTTTTTTGGAGCTGAGCTTCCTGTGACTGACAGGGAGCCTGTGCTACCAGTGAGGGTTGGTTCCCCCCTGTCCACACTCCTCCACACCCCAAGTCCTGTCATCTATATGTCATGAGAGACAGAGCCACAACAAATAGGACAAAGACTGGCTTCAGAGTTATGTGGAAATATATAGTTGTCTCTTTGTGCAAAGGGACTATAAAATTCTGCATTGAATTTAAAGCAAAGAGAACAAGAGGAAGCAACAATATGCTGTGAACGCTCTTTCATCATTCTGCAAGCTTGATTGTCTCTTGCTTTACTATATGTCTTCTCCTGGAAATGTTACTGACTGTAAACAAGTTACCTCTGAAAGGATTATATCACCATATTCCTGTTTAAATGCCTGGGGCTTGAACTTCTTCCTTAATGTTCCCTTTTCTCTGACACTAAGGATTGAAAGTTGTTTGTAAAACAGCGACGTGTTTGCCATTCACTGAATGACCTCCAGACTGGTATAAGTGCCAATAACCATCTAGATGTCCTTTCACTAGAGCTCTGCGTGGTCTCTATGATGCATTATCTTGCAGTCTAATATACAAAATTCTGTAGTAAAATAAAGACAGGCGTAGGGTTAGGAAATCGACCTGATGGTCTCTGTTAGCTGTTGAACATTTAAAGGCATATGGAAAGGAGTGGAGTCCCAGACAATTGGATAGCTCTGTAATTTTACAGGTTTTGTGCCACTGCTGTTGGGTCAGACTAGTGAAGTTTTTGGGTGAATCGGATTGTTCAAAAGCTGTGATTGAGTTCACCAAAGTTGAAAAATGTTAGCAGGGGTGTCAGTCCTTTAAGACTACTACAGGAGTTCCTCAATGAAATTAGCAAGCACTTCCTATATTGCTGTTCTATCTTTTTAATTGAAACACATTTAAAATGCTTTTTTTTAATGTGAATGTTGCTGACCTGCTTCTGCTTTTCATTTCATGTAAGTAGTAACACCATCCATTTAGTCGAGTTACCTGGGATGCCTTAGCTTGTTTTTGAAGTAGCTGTAAATATTCAGCCTTGGACCCTGCTGCTTGCTAATCTGCTGTGCTGGGTCAGCACTTGTTCTGTAAGCATTATTGTATAGATTACTTACAGGTGCACTTATGAGTGAAGTATTACAGATGGCATTTATCAGACGTAATCCTTGTTAACCTCACTAGTTTCTGTTAGATCTTTGCTTTCGCACACTGATAGCTTTTGTATGCAGGTGTGTTATTTGGAATGGGGCAGCAAGCTATCTTTAACCATTTGAGTTAATAGGAAAATGAATATACATTTACTTATTTTTGTACACACACAGCCCCCTTTTGAAATGAGTTGACCTCAAAGCCGGTTGCTGTTTGTTTGTATGGATGATAGATTCTTACCTCATGCAGTGTCAGTGTACCAATAGTTCCATATCTTGCAGTCACTAATAGGGCATAGCTGACTCTGTTGGATGGGAATGTAGTGATCTTAAAAAAAAAAAAAAAAAACAACCCCACAAACAACCAAACAAAAACAAAACCTGCCAAACCCCAAAAAACAACCCCCCCCCCCAAAAAAACCCCACCCACCAAAACCCACCACAGTATAAGAGCTCTAATGGTGTAACTTCTGAGACAAAAACTCACATTCATTACTGCTTGCACAGATAGTAAACCACCCATAAATTCTTTTTGGAAGGTCTTGTTATTTTCCATCAGTTGAGGCTTTCAAGAGTAGCTTACACAGAGTTCTATGACTGGTCACTCAGGTGTAGCAGATTGAGCCTTAAAGCTAGGAAATACACCAGCTGGCCTCCTGTAGTTGCCTTCTCACCCCCCACCCCCTCTTTTTTTGTTCTCCTGTGATTTAACATCAGATAAGGATCTTATTCCAGACCAAAATGTTCATGTTGTTTGTGTCCAATTAAACTTGTGCAGGTCTGCTGGAAACCATTTAAACTTGTTAGTCTTTGAAGAGCAAAATATTAATCTTAAGAAGGTGCAAGAAGTTAAGGAAAATAGCGGACTTTTAGGTTTTTGTTTTTTCTTTACTGCGTTTTGCTTGCATGTCTCTGGTCAGCTCTTAAGATATTTTAGCAGTTTTTCAGCAGCTTTAACATTATGTTATCTCTCAAATCTGTGTGTATACTTATATATATAAGCTAGTTTTACTTTCTGGAAGTAGAAAACAGAAGAGACTTTTTTTTTTTTCCTGTTTGCAAAGCTCATCCAAGTTTGATTTATGGAGAAATTGAATATGAAGCAAAGAAATGAGGCAGATTATTTACACATGAGAAAAAAAAAATACATACAGACTTCAAATTTTTCAAGATCCAAAATAACAAATCCCAGGCATACTTGTGGATTTGCTTTAGATTTGAACATCCTGAGACATTAATCAAAGCTTAATCTATGCAGAGAATAGCAGCATCAAGAGTAAAACCTAAAATCAAAGTCTTCAAAAGGAATAAACCAAATAACTAAAAAAAAACCCAAACAAACCCAAACCCAACACACCAAGCAAAAAAAACACCTGAAAACAAGTTCTCTGCAGCTTTCACTTCTAGTGAGTTTTAGGTTTGGATGTAACCTAAGGGATTAGGACCTTTAAGAACCGTGCTGTTAACTAGTACTTTGTCCATGGAAATTGCTAGCTAGAAATTTAACAAATTTGTTTCTATGTGACACAATAAAAATAACCTGTGCTGGTCTCAAGGCACTGTTGTTAAAAAATGTGGATAAAAGGAGAGGAGGGAAGACACTTCATTTCTCCCACACTCCTTTCTCCCCTTTCCATCCAGCTCTGACCTTAAACATGAGGAATATGATTAACAGTGTTTGTGTAGTACTGCCTTTGTATAACTAAAAAGAGAATTGAGAATTTAAAGTTGCTACAGGAATATTCACTTAGTTAAATTTTACATAGAGAGTACACATAGTAGCTTTTGGGTTGCTTTTAAATTAAAGCTATTGGTGTACATCCAGCTGCAGTTAAAGCCACTGGAAGAATTTTCCTGTCACTTCCTAGCTTTGAATTTTATTTTGAATGGCAGTTGAATTTTCTCAGCACTAGTGCTGATTCTTTGTAGCTTGTGTTGTTGGATTATCTGCCAGCCTTCCTCTCTGGCAGGACAGAAGCTGGAGTGATGCACATGTTTATCAGGCCAATGGAAGTAAATGGGAAGCTGGCCAGTGAATTCAGTAGGAGCAGAACCTGTCCCCTCACAATTAATTTATTTTGCAGTTGTGATTGCTGGTGTGGGTTCTGTTTTGTCTTATTTCTTTTTTTCTTTTACTGTAGCTCCTCTTTTCCCTTCTAATCTTTCCTCAAAATTATCTGGTCAACACTGTTCCTGGGCAGCACAGCAATAAGGGAGTAGTTTGGAAATATTTGTATGGACAGTTTTTCACCAAACTGTTCAGTGGCTTTGGTGGTAAAAGCTGTCTGTGTGCCTGACACATAAGTTTTACTGCAAAAGGAAAATATGATGGTGCTACAAAGTAGTGGGGCCTTGAGCTCATCATCTAGGAAAGCTTTGACTTCTGTGACAGTGTCAATAAGGGTGTCTGTGGACCTGCTTGGTGGAGGCACAGCAAAAGCTGTCAGGAGAGGCATTTTTCCTTCTTTCTTTTTTTTTTTCTTGCCACAAACATGTTTCACAATTACATATGCTTTATAGGCATATACGAAAGAAGAGTACCATTCTGCTCCCATAGCAGAAGGGCACTGGTATGACAGTGAAATCTCTATGTATGTATGTGTGAGATTTATTTGCTGTTATAGCTGATTTAGCTATGGCAAGCAAAACATTGATGTATACAGCAGACCTAAGCATAGGCCAAAGCTCCAGTTGCTCAGGGTAAGTAAAAAGGATGCTGGGTTGAAACCACACCTGGGCAGTTTTTCAGTAGATGGTGTGACTCAAATCACTTGAAACTTTCCTGAGGTTGACTTGTGTCACAGAGCAGCTGTGCAAATAGAGCCAATCTCCAGGTGCTCCATTTTGAGACCTTGCACTGTTAATGAGACTTTTATGTATGGGGGAAATCCTGAAGGCTGAGGATAAATTTGTACTGCCAGGTTTGATCTGTGTATCAGTAATGCTTACAAGGTATCAAGATCTTTGTCTGCTTTAAATGTAACGGAAAGCCTCTAACGCAGATACTTTAACACAAACAACACTTTCACTTCTGGAAATGAGTGCTCTGCAGGCTGGTCAGGGTAAAGCACAGCCTTGTGAGTGTAGTCTGTGTTCCCATATAGAGCAGTTTCCCTGCCCAGTTTACAGTTATATTTAATAACCATCTAAGTGGTGTTTTGCCATACTGTGAATCCAAGAGAAAAAACGCTAAGAAGGGAGGTTTGAGAGTCAAGCAGCTAAAGATCTGCAGCTTGGACACTTGGACTACCAAAGGAAGAGGCACTGCAGCTTAGCTGCTGCGGATGCAGCAAGAATAGCTCTTGGGTAGTGTGTGACCACCTCATTTCATAATGAGTTGACTTGGGTAGGCTGGAGATGATTAAACTCTGCTATGAAAACATCTGTCTCAATATTGCCGTTTCCTGCTACAAATGGGAAATTTACCTTTCAAGTTCCTTAAAGAAGACGTCGATTTATTTTTTACTTAAAAAAAAAAATATGAAAAAAGGAGCAACATTAAGGAAACTTTTGTTAAGGGCAACTTGATGTTTAGTTTTCTGGACTTTTGACACCAGTGTTCTTGAAAGGTCATTGCCACAAGACTGCTTCAAACTGATCTAATGACTTTCACTGGGTTCAAAGTAGAAGGAAGGGTGTTATCTGCAATCCTATCTTTTTTGGGTGCTGGCATATTCCTGCTGTTACTGAGAGTGCTTTCCTATTAGCTCTTCTTTCTTTGCCCAGAATCCACTGTGGGAATGACATTTAGTACTGTATGCACAGGCTTTTAGGTTTTCTAATGACTTCAGTAACTGTGAACAGAGGATTTAAATGGACATTTTGTAACTGTGGGAAATAAAATCACTGATATCAGATGTTCTTCGTGTAACTTCCTGACTTCTTGTAAGGCTTTTGTTTGGAAACTCAATTTCCTAGTTCCCCGTGTCTCTATTTAGACTACCGTTCTTACATATTGGTCAGTAGTAATGCTGTTGCTATATTAAGCTCACTCATAGTAAGGAGTTTTATCACTTGAGCCTGTGGAAGAATTTCTTCTTCCATTTTTGTCTGTCATCCTGTCATAAGGTTGTAAGTTAAATTTTTGTGCCAACAAACCTCTTTAAGTCAGTAGGAAACTAGATCTACTACAAAATGTTTTGCTCTGTCTTTTGTGACCATCTTTTTTTTTTTTTTTTTTTTCCTCACACCCACAGCTGCCATAGCTGTGTTGACAAAGCCCCAGGTGTAAGCCCCCTTACACAGAGAGCACAGAAGTTGTCACTTGGGAGGAGCAACAGTAATGCTTGAAGAAAAAAAAATCCCTCCTAGAGTATGCTACACCTCCATGAGGAGGGTTTTCTGGCAGGGACATGGGTAGAGTGTGTTGCAACATGGACAGCCTCTGCACATCTCCTTTCACTGCAGTGTGTTGTTTTTCCTGCTGATGGAGTGTGAAGTCTGTGTGAAACTATCAGTCAGTGTCTGGCTTCCCCAGAGAGGACGGGGAGTGATGAGAGCTGGGTTGTGGCCTTGTGATACCACTCGGTGGAGATGGCCATATGGTGTGGGAGAGGGGATGCTTAAAAGGGGTGTCACAACAGATGTTTGATTGCGTACTTGTAGCCAAAAGCTTTAAGTGTCAGCTAGCTCCAGTAAGGTACTGTTAGAGCTGTCCCAGGGGTGCAGTTAAGCAGGAATGCTGTTTAGATAACACATAGTGTAATTTATTATTTGCGTTGGTATTGCAGTGGTTATGTGTTGTCAGGCAGACAAAGGCATAACAAGACCCAGAGGTTGGACGTTGGAGCCAAACAAATTCATACTTGAATTAGGTACCGATTTTTAACATGGAGAAGAATAACCAACCACTTGAACGTTGTACCTAGAGAAAGGTGGGTTCTTCATCAGTGTAAATCAGTTGCAAGTCATGCTTCACTTGAAACAAGAATGAATTTCAGGCTATCCTTTATACAAAAGTCTAAACTAGGTTGTCACTGTGATCCATTCTGGCCTCTGAATCTATAAATCTGAAACAGCCCACCAAAAGAGAGACTTCTTTTCCTTAAGTAGACAGAACAGACTTGTGGAAAAAGAGAGGAACTGATATATCCTGGGGTACTGCAGCATGGAGTATAAAGTGGCTCGTCTCATGTTGCAGAGGAGATCTTTGAGAACTGGGAACAGATTTCAGAGCTCTTGCGATGTGATTCAGAAATTCAGAGGAAGAGGACTGTACTTCCTCCTCATATTTTGAGTAAATTTTATGTTTAAAAAAACCCAAGCGCTACGCCCTACCCTGCAAACCCCTATAGTACTTGGTTATGGTTCCTAGACAGCAAAAAGAACTTAATGTAGAAAGACGATGCTGCACAGTGTGCTGAATTTACCGCTGGTTACTGGGAGCTATCAAAAGACTTAAAATAATTTCTGTATTTATCCTTATTTATCTGTAAATATTATAATTGTGAATCCCACAAGGAGGAAGAAAAGGCTTGAATGTAGACAGTGGAGTGAATAGTTATGCTGAGCTTATACATTATGCCCAACTGTTCTGTTTCTCTCACGGATTTACATTTGCTGAATACGTTTGCTGAAATAAATAGCCAGTTTCCTGTGAGAACAAAGTTGGAACTGAATAAATGTAAGGCTTCAGAGTACTAACAAAGGGACTGAACTCTAAAATAATGCAGTTGTGCAGCCCAAATAATGTAAATTAGAACAGCAAAGGGGAAATATAAATTTAGGAATACATAGGAAGAGCTAGTAATGTTTTGTGAGAGTTTATAAATTTATAGTTTTGTAGTCTGATCCTTTGCTGTTTAATCCACCCTTTTCTTCTTTTCCCCAATGGCAAATACATATGGAAAATACGCATCTTGTGATTACAACAGTAGGTTGTTACTTTTCTTGAGTGGAGGAGCCTATCGAAAGACGAGAATGTGGCAAGGAAAGCCTGCTGTTCTATTCAGTGGAAGAGACTGTCAGCTGCGAAGGTTATCTGCACAGAAGAATTGTCCCATTCACAGCTTCTCCAAGAGCATACATAACAGACCTTGGAAATATGCACTGGTTCTGTTACAGTTGATTCAGAAGTGAATTTCAACTGCAGCAAAGGAGACTCAAGTTAGACTCTAGGGGAGAAAAGTATAGGTAGCAGGCAGAAGCACTGGAATACGTTGTTTGAGAAGATGATCTAGGCCCTGTCACTGGGAGCCTTCCCTTTTTTAGCGGTAGACAGAGGAATTGTCTAGAGAGGTGATTCTACTTAGTGACAGAGGAATGAACTAGATGATCTTCTGGAGACCTAGATGTACAAAAGCATAGGAGACTGACGTGTATTTAAGAATCATATACCTAGAGTCAGAGAGAGCTTTCTATACACATATCTGGTGCTGAAGGACAGGCTGTTTCAGCAGACTTTCTCACTTGGATGATTATACTAGCTTCACTTGGGCTACTCAAACAAGCAGGACTTACTCTTGTGTTTTGAAGTTTTCAGTCTGTAAAATATTAATGCTTTCTTCTGCAGTACAGTAATATTTATCCAAACATGATTTTTAGCAAAATCACAGATGATATTGAAAGTCCACAAATGTATGAAAAGGGGTTTAAGGAGTGAAGCTCCATAAGTTCTGAAATAAGGAGTGAAAACTGTGTGTAGCAATTGCTGTGAATTTGCCAGGCAGTGAAATCTGTCTCTGATTTCATTTCATCAGTTTCTATACTGCTGCTAATTGGCGTTTGAATTTCTAGAGATTTCAGAGAGATTACCATGAAAAAAATCTGGACTTTTACAAGTTGTCTTATTCTGTTAGTTTTTGCAGATGATCTTTTGTGTTGACAAGAAAAAGAAGTGTCTTCTAGAGACTGTGACGGGAGTTTTCTAGGAATCTACTTTCTCTTGATGTCCAAAAGGGACTTCAAATTATCAAAAAGACAGTTTCTTTCAGAAAATGTCTCCTTAAGTTTTTTTTGGTTTTTTTTTTTTCCCCACAAAATCAGAGTATGTGTTTCTGAGGGTAAAAATCAGCAAGAGAATGCACCTACGAAGAGTTTCTCTATAGCTTAATCCACTTTATACTGACAGAATTAATTTATGTCATTTTCGTGCACGTCACTATAGAGACAAGCCCCATTTTAAGTATAATTTACGCAGCTGTTATTATCTCCAATGAGAAAGCATGCCTCAAATTACAGGATTCCTGATGATTTGAGGTACAATAGTTATGGAAGCTGCGTGCAACGTGTTCATATGCTGCATTGGCAGATGGCTGAGGTGAACATCCACTCTCTCTTCAGTTCTTAAAAATCAGAATCAGTGGCAGCGTTGTCAAAACATGTCAGCCTTTGAAGAGTGGTGTGCAACAAACTGCTGGCTCCACAACACATCTTGGCAGACAAGTTGGGGCTTTGAAACAAATGATATTCTTACTATGTAACTGTTTTTTTTGTTTGGTTGGGGTTTTTTAGTTGCTTCGTACTTAAATTTTGAGCTACTAACCTAGAAGACTGTAGCACTTGGGAAAAGGGTATGGCATTGAGATGTCTTCCTTGACATCAAGAAGCAGCTGTTCTTATATCATGAATTATACTTAACCCTCTGTCTGGAAGTTTAATTTATTTTGATGGTCCTGGACAGGCATGTCAAATGCCAGTGCATGGTAGTTCATAACTGCTTCATAGAAATAAAATACATTGAGAGGGAGGGGAGAAGAGGAGGCTGGGGAAGAGTGTTTTCTGGACTCCTATATCATAAGTTGCTGAGTAGTCTGGACTACCAAAAGCTATAGGTGATTTCCCTAGGGAAGGGAATAGGGTGGGGTTTTTTTCCTGCTACTCTCACAGTAGGCTATGACTAGGTAATGTCATAAAACAGAGGAAGGAAATGGAGCAAATTCAGGAATAAATACAAGTAGTGTCTAAATGATATGCTGGCTTGAATTTACTTGATGGATGCCAAAAGCCATTCTTTTTTATTTAGAGAAGACAACACCCTTCCTGAGAGGACAAAGACAACATTTTATTCTTTAGGGGTATAAAACTAATTTTCCTAATTATTCCTGACATTTTGCCATTCATGCTATGAGCTTCCTTAGAGGATAGAAGTAAATAGCCAGTATCCTGCGAGAGTGAAACATGAACTGAATGAGTTTAAGGTTTGAAATGTGCTAGCATTTGCACCAAATCCTAAAGTGATGTTGTCAGAGTTCCGTAATAAGACAATGGGGCACAGTGTAAGATACCTAGGGTACGTTACAGAGGTGGACACAGAAAGCTTCTCTGAATATAATATAAAGAAGTCTAAATTAAGAAGGCATTTATACTTATACTTTACACTTTTATATATATACACTTTACCCTTATATATACATTATACCTATATATACATACATTACGCAGCTTTATGCTTCTGAAGTTTAGGTTTAAGTAAAAGGTTAAACTCTAAATGTATTATTGCTGTACTATTTTAGCACCCTCAAGTCCTCACAGGACATCTGTGATAGAGGAGGTAGATGACAAAATGCTATTCCCAACTTGAACACTTTAAAGTCTCATCTTGCACAAAGAAGCACCCTGGCTGAACCTAGCACTTTCATGGAGGTGCTTGGAGCCTATGCACAGGTATAGCTTACAGCACTGGCAGCCAAAAAAACCAGCAGCTAAAAAAGCATAGGTATTTGCCAAAGAAGTATTTTGCACATCATTACGTTTATCTGGGAATTCAAAGGTAGCTAAACATGAGTTGTTTAGAAAACACTCTGATTCTGTTCTCATGATGTTCTACAAACATGATAATTCATTTTAGTTTTTGACATTCTAGTGCTTTACAACATTTTGTATGTATTAGGGAGGTTTTGTCCTGATGCTCCAGATGTTAATCCAAGTTCATATTTTCTCAGCTGTTACGTACAAAGCTGTAATTTTCTTTTTCATAGCCACTAACTTTATTTTTCTGCCTTAAACGTTAGCATTGCTGGTTATTCTACTGTTATGCAGGTGTCTCTGGGAAAGGCTTTTGTGTGCAGTGAAGTACAAACCGTAGCATTTTGTCAGTCTACTCATTTCCAGTTATCATGAACCTGAAGGTACTTGGATTCTTTTCCTGAGTCCTGTGCTGCATCATATTGGGAAAGCTTTTAAACTTCTTGTGCCTCCGTTCCTCATCAGTAAATTAGACAACGATACTTTTTGAAATACCCTGTTGAAGACCTCTGAAGTTTAGCTAGTAGTAATGGTACTGACTTTTTTTTTTTCTTTTAATGTTCACGTTAATTGCAGATTTCAAGATAATACTGTTTGCTTTGTCAGAACCCAGAGAACAGCCTCTGAACCCTTTCACAAAGGATGTCATTGCTGTTCTTTAGCTTGTAACCTCTGCTTCTGGCAGTCTGAATGCCATCATCAGAAGCAAAGCAAATGTAGTTGAACAGACATGGTGTAGAAAAAAACCCAGGTCCCACCAAGGGTTCTTTATTTGGCTTGTTTTTCTGAGGTAATCAGTTGATTACATTGTTGACTTGACTGCTGTTTTTGGTTCCTGACACAGCAGATTACAAAATCTGTGGCAAAATCACAGGAAAAAGTATTTTTTAGGAGACAGAATTTAGAATATTATGGTATTAGGGGCTAAATTAAGAATTCAGTCTTTTTCAGAGGTAAACTGACCATTGTAGAAATGCAGCTGATTACTGATGGGCTGCTGACATTTCATAAAAATATTTATGTAAACGTAGAGCAAGCTCTACTTTTATGAGAAAAGCAAAGAGAGGAGACTCCTTTGGTTTGGGGATTCTATCACTACCCCCATGATACCGTGCTAAATGTGATGTGTCTTTTCAAGTGACCTTTATCTTAACTTCAATCTATCTTAACCTCTTTGGGGAAGTTTAGTATCTGAATGTCTTCCATGTGTGAAAATTTACTTTACCATCCTGTAGCACCTTTTACACTTTTCAGATGCAAATTAATTTTATTACATTAATAATAGTGTTATGAACAGGACTGGCTTGCTGGGCATTTAAAACAACTTTACTATATTAGAATAGTGCTTATACCCTGCGTGATTAAAAATTCCGTCAATTACAAACAAAAAGGGGAAGAGGCTGAGATTAGAATTCCTGTATTGAAAGCTATGAGTTTTAAATAGTAAGTATTTTTATTATTAAGGTTTTGGGTGCTGAGAGAAGATGCATGAACAGCACCTGTAGCATCTTTTGAAGGTTCGGATTCCCAGTCCTTTGAGAATGAGGCAGTATATGTGGAAATAATTGGAAAATAACCTTGAAGGTTTCTGTGCCTATTTGAGTGTGAATGGATGTATGTCAGACCTAATTAGGTCTACTGAGGAAAACATAAATGTCAATCGCTTTTTACCAAATGCATCCAGCTACTTTTGAGATTGTGAATGTGGTCCAGTGAGCATACAGCCTGCTTAACGTCACCTTTCTATCTTATGTCTTTAGTTCTGTCCCCTGTGATGTATGGCATTTGATTTTTTTCTTGAAAACAAAGTCAAAGAGCTGGAAACTAGGCATTGCCACTCCAGTGCTTGCTTAGCAAATGTTTCCAGAAGAGCAGATGTAACTTAACTAATTCAGAACATTTAATGAAAATGGTGGTCGGTTTACCTTCCAGTGGTTCATAGGGTTTAATAATTTAGATCGTGGAACTCTATTTATTTCATTTGTTGGAAACTTGATGACCCCTCCAGTGCCTTGTGTAACCTGTATTTTTATTCTATAGCTATAACTTTATCAAATCCTGTTGGAAGTGTGAAATGCACATCTGTTTTCAACCATGATTATATGTAAAAGGATCTTTCCTGCTTAGTTACACTTGGGTACACCTATTGTGCATACTCATATCTTCTTTCTTGATAAGTGATGTACTGCTGGCTTTGCAGGGCCATCATGAAATGTACTGTCTTTCAAAGCTTTTTTCTCTGTGTGGCTTCTTTAGAAATATTCCTAAAATTTCAGCTGTGTGCTCTTGTAGTTTGTTAGAAATGAGTAAGCTCCTCTGGGAAACCCTTAAGACCATAGTAGGAATAAAAAGGGTATTGTCTAGCAGTAGCATCACTGAGTCAGTAGTGTCTCTGATTGTGCTGGAAAAGAAAGAATGCACCTTGCTTTTAAATTTGTTCAGGGAATTTGGAGACAAGTGGCAGTTTGATATTGTTCATGTGAGAAAGTTTATTTAAAGTCATGAGCTGCACTGTGTAAGTAAACTTTTGCAAATCCCTTTATAGACTCTGTTTTGTGGTGTGAAAGCAGCTTACTCATTTCAACTTAAATGCTTTCCTAAGAAAAAGGACTTAAATAAAACTAAAGTAAACCTGGTGGGAGCTGAAACAAGAGCGTCCGTGCAGCTTTTTGTACAAATATAATTAAGTTGGTTGAAAATCATACCTTCCAGATATCTATTCAGCATTTTCTCAGACACAGTCCCTTACTGGGAGTGGAGGGGTGAGAGGGAAGACTTTCAGCTTCCAATGCTAGCATTCATAACATTGAAATCAGTGGAAAAATCATAGAAGGTCTCATTTTGGCCCTGATTTGAATAATGGAGTGAAATTTTGGAAACTGTTCACATCCATGGCTTGTCACTAGATTTGAGAAACTGACTTCCTCCTTCCCTTGAAATACGTTTTGTGCCTTGCAATGATCAGAAAAGTGTATGTGATTCAACAAAGATGTGGTCAGTGCATGTAGCACCAGATGGTCCTGGAGATTCCTCCATAGATTGTGCTTCTGCTTTTAGAGTTTATGATGTTTGCTCAATTTTAGTCTTATTTTCTTTCAAAGTTAATTTTTAAAAAACAAAATTCAAATAGTATTTTTTATTAATTCACTGTAAATGTAATAACTTCTTCAATATTTTAATTACTTATTATGGAAGCAAGAGAGAGAAGAATCTTCTGTTATACTGCAGTTAAAGATACGGTGCTTTAAGGGGGTTCTTTGCAAGTACTTCTTCCAGAGTGTTTGCTAGAGCTGCTCAAGCTGTTCATGGGTTTTAAATGTATGTATAACTCCAATTAAATGTAATGGGATATGTGCTTAAAAACAGTACATGTTGTAACATTATTATCTTTACAATTGTTATTGTTATTTAGTTGTTAGTATTTGAGTCACCTTAAATTCTGTCTGTCTAAAATGGCATGCTGCAGATAGCCCCAGAGCGAGCAGGAGGAGGACAGTTACATCATGGCAGTGGTCTTGGTACAGAGTGGAATGCTAATATAGCAGTACTGCTTTGAGGACCTCGTATTGTGTATTTGTGTATCACAGCTCTGTATTGGGTAGGCACTACCAACTGGCTCAGAATTCTGCACATATTGGTTAGCGTCCTGTTGATGTTAGTGGAAGTGTTGTGATTTGTATGTGATTCAGATTAGCAAGGTAATTGTGACACTTCTGAATGCTATGACTTTATCCTATGCAGACGTTGTCATTGTAGGATATGCAGGATAAGCGTATAGGCTGGCTAATCGGAATTAAAAAGCTAATTACTGGGAAAATGCTTATTCCTTTTCTCTTGAGAACACACTGCTCAACAATTCATTATTAAGCAATTATATTTTATACAACATTACAGGTTTGCTTGATGTTATGCAGACAATACCCCAAGTTGTTCAAAGGCTAAATTAGCAAGTGATGCTTCTAAATAATGGGAGGGGGCATCGTTATTTCCTTATATTGCTTGTTCAGCAGTTAGGGAACTTTGCTTTTAGGATGTTCTGTTCTTATTTTTCTTTTTTCTGTCTCCTTATTTCTAGAAATTTTCCTAAGACATTCCACATTATCTCCTTATATTTTTGTGAGCACGAGGAACACTCACCCTTATATGAATGGTTTGATGGCTAATAAAAACAAAATTAAAACTTTTATTTGCATTGCAGTGTTTCCTGAAAGATGAGGCCTCTAGGCTAGTGGAAATTAACATGTAGACTGGTTCTTATTCAGAACAGTTCACATACTAGTTTAAGACAACAGCTAAGATATTTGTAATAGAAATTATGAGAAAAGAGAGAAGGGAAGCACCAAGTAAAGGTGAGATGACTACAGTCAGCACTGTGAGTAGTAATCATGGCATGCAAACTGCTTGACTGCCAATCCATATCTGTGGTATTTGTGGTACCAGGTAAATTTTAAGAGATTTTTAAGGATAATATATAGTGAACTTGAATTTTTCAAGCATGCGGGGTGGTTTGACAGAAAACATTGACAATTCAAATGGCTCACACAGATCTTTTGGGCTGAAATTGTTGCAGGACATCGGTGAGCAAAACATTAAAAACATGGTCTGAGATATCAATGCTGACAGAGAGGAGCCAGCAGCAAAGGGTAAGGACAGCATCATCTGATAGGCTAGTAATAGGTGGGATCGTTCAGAAACAGTAGAAGGAGAGTGGTAATCAGAGGATCTTCACAGTTTTGGAAGAGGATAAGGAGGAAAAAAAATGACAAGGGAATACTTGGAAAGCAAAAATAAAAAATGGGGACAGATCCCTGTAAGCTGATGAGTGACTGCATGCCAAGAACATGTTGGCATTGTTAACCAGTCTTGAGACCATTCTGTACTCTGGTTCTCTTACAAAAGTCCTTCTGAACCAAGGGGCCTGATGTGTTCGTGTGCAGTCCCAGATGGTGATGGCATTGAGTAGAAAAGACTGGTTATAGCGTAAAATGTCTTGATAAGGATAAATTCCCCAGTGTTTCATCAGGTTATGTGAATTAGACTGGTGGTGTAAGTAGAATTGGATCTGGCACCTGTCATGCTTCTGTAGTGTCAGAAAAGTATTTTGTACAGCAATACAAGCTAATAGCTATAGATTCACCGGCTTTATTGTTGCATGTGCCTGCAACATGCCTTAGAGAAGATTCTTCCCTCTTAAATATTACACATTTTTCAGAATGATTAGCTAAATGCATGACACAGCTTACTGCTTTTTCAGCACTTGCTCTTTGCAATTACACCCTTGCCTTTTAGTGTTGTTTCTGGTGCTCATAAAATCTCTTTTTATTCTTAAAAAAAGTGGATCAATCCATGCCCGAAGGAGGATGGATCTTTCAGTTTTAGCATGGGCAAAACATAAATAATGATAAACTGCTGTTTATGCAGCTGGGTGCTGCATGTTTGAACACATTGGTTTGGATTTTGAGTCTATGAACTCTGGCCTTTTATCTTGTTTGATTTTGTTTTCATATTTGTATCTTAATTTTCATTCCATGTTTAATTAGTTTCATTATATTTGGTGGCAAAATGTTTGCTTTATCTTCACTGTTAATAGTCTAATTGTTTCTCTTGCCTTAAGTAATATCTCGTTAACTTTATAAGCCATCTTTTCCACATCATCTACAGAATTAATTTCCTGTGCATGTAGTTGTATTGTCTGCAGCATCTTTCCCAAAACTTTCTCAATTAGCATTTTTATTGTTGTATTGGATTTTTTCTCTAAGAATTAAGCTGTGAAGACAGTTGATAAAAATTAGTATTATTAGTTGGTGATCTTTTCAGACATCACTAAATATCTACGTATTCCCTGTTGTTGAAACAGCTTAAGAATTTAGAGGTGTATAGGTCTTTTAAAAAAAAAAAAAAACAAAACAAAAAACAAACCAACAAAAAATCCAACTAACACACAATAACTGAGTGCTATTTTCTAAATACAAATTAAAATTGCCAATAACTTTTGATGTGCTAACAACAGATGTGGTTGGTGGTTTTACAGGAGAAGAGGTACATGTAGTGATTGTTTCCCTTAGTAAGTATTTTATTGCCATTTTCTGTTGGTTACATTCATCAGAAAGAATTAGACCTTGTAGACAGCAAACGGTTGCTGCATGCAGGTATGTTTTAGCTCTTGGAATACTCTTCAGTATTCCCTTCCCTCCCTTTCATTGAAATTATGTAGCAGAAATATAATGAAGTAATCACGCTAGACTAGCACATCACTTTTAACTATCTTTCTTATCTTTAATGGAAATACTGCTTTCTTATGTGGGTGTGTGCAAGACATATCTTACATTGTGACATACTTCTTGGTTTTCAGATTCCAGTCATTTAGTTTAAGCAGTATGCCGCCAAGGTCACTTGTGGATCTTGGAAGACCAGAGGCCCTTTTTGGGAGATGCAGTGCTACTGCAGGGGGTCTAGTTCTGCCAGGAAACTTATGTTGCTGAGACAGCATTTATACACTATGTCTTTAGGTCTTTCTTGCAAGTCAGGTTATTCTGGGAGGGACAAAGCGCTGAAGTCAGGTTATTAGCATAACAAATACTATGTATGTGTCATGAAAGCTAAAGAATTAATAAAAAAATTCCCATCTAAAGTGGTACTTAATGGAACTCTGGTGCTTAAAATATAACAAGTTGCATTTTTTAAAGAAAAAAACAAAACCAAAATAACCCCAAAAACGGTGGTTCCCTGTCACCCGGTAGATCCAAAGCAGCAGATTGTCTGCTCCTGTGGAGCTCTAGAAGGTCAACTCTTCCCCCACTCCTCAAAGAGAGCTGCTCTACTGACTATGTGTCATTTTCAGAAGATGAGATGAGCACCTGTATTCACAGACTCTTTGTGCCTTTGCTGTAGGTCTTGGGTTGAGACAAGATTACTGTCCTGGAAAACTATGCAGATTTTTAAAAGATATCTTTGTCCTAAATTAGGACAAGAAGTTTTCTGAGAAAAGTCCATAAATTTTAGCTAAGATCAACCAAAGCATTTTCATTTAGATTATCTTAAAATGTTTTATTTCACATATGACTGTTGAAGTTCATACTTCAATAGCGAAAATTCTCGCACAATGAAATATTTCACTTGGAGAATGATGAGTTCGGATAGTTTAAGAGCTTCAGAGATTTTGGAAACAAATATGTTTATCAAATCTCCTCTTTCCTGTGAACAATTTGTTACACTAATGAGTATTTATTTTGAGACAAAAAAAATTCTCAAAAGCTTCCCAGTTTGCTCTATCTGCTGCATGTTTTTTCTGCTGTAAACTCAAAGCCTAGTGCTACGTGATAAAATATATGTACTTCTTATAGGAATATTTTCATTCCAATGTGCTTTAAATTTAATGTCTTCTTGTATTCCTTTGTAAGACAACAAAAAACCTGACAGTCAAGGAGGGACTACTTCTATAAATATTACAACCCTTACATAAAATCCGAGACAACAGTAGTTTATACTTCAAAAAGGAAGGTAAGACAATGTAAGGTAATTTAGATAGATATACTTTTTCTGCTAATGTTCATATGTTTGCTGAACAAACCTGGCATACAGAAGATTATGTACATTGTAAAAACATTATGGTGAATTGTAAGATGGAAGTAATTCTTTCAAACGATGCATAATTAAGCCTTGTACATTTTTAACTAAGTAAGATACATCTAGTGACAGATTATCAGCTGATATGCCTTGGTATTTCCTCATTAATTTTGATATTGTTATGCCCATTCATGCTAGTGCCAAGTTTTTATTTTCTAGATTTTTTTAAAGTCATTTAATCAGTTGTTAAGATACTTCAAATATGTGTACTGCAGCATGAGCATAGTTAAGAGTTTGACTTTAGATAGTTGAACTCGGTGACAGTTTTATTTGCTACTGGGTTAGATGAAAGCTGGGTTGGCACAAATTGAATGTATAGGGGAAACACTCAGTTTTGTACAGGTGGAACTAAAAAATGTATAGAGGTGGGTAAGGACTATCAGTGGTATGGAGCATTTCCATGGAAAGAGACTAAATGGACTAGAACTTCAGCTTGGAAAAGAGATAACTGAGAAAATCCAGTAGAAGCCTATAATATCATAATTATTACAAAGAAATGTAAACAGGGAACAATTATTTTCTGTCTTTTTTATTGGTTTTTTTGTTTGGTTTTTTTTTTTTCCAATACCAGATCTGAGGGTGTAAAATGGAAGGTTTGGAGCAAAAGAAGTAATTTTTGTGCAGAGTGCAATTAAATTGTACAAGCTCACTGCCAGAGATACGGGGGAAATTAGAAGTATTGACTTTCAGAGGGATTAGAGAAATTGATGGAGAAATAAATAGCATTGGCTATTAAAGGCCTGGATGCAGCCTCTGGTTCAGTTCCTAACCACTGGGTGCTGAATGATACAATAAAGTAAACGTCGTTTCATGCATGCCCAGTTTCTTGTACTCTTCCCAAAGCATTTAATGCACATTATTGTCAGACTCAGAGCAATGGAGTATACAGACCTTTGATAATTTTTTTTTTCCCCTCCCAGTACCTAGTACTTAATTTCTAAAGAACTAAAGATACAGGCTGCTATTAATGGGAGAAATAATTGCTCTGGATAAAAACTTTACCCTGCTTTCCCAATCATACCTCCTGACAGTTTGTCACTGCTGGAGGTTACCCCACCCCAGCTAACAGGGTGGCCAAGTGAGCGCTCCTGATCTGTTTTGGTGTGCAGGGCACAGGTTCAGAATGCCCCCCAGATACTAATGTTTTATCACAGTTTTTGCAGTGATTGTCCGACCACAATACTAGTCAATTCATTCAACTTGAATAGAGGGAAAAGTGATATGATCAAGACAAATGCGTCCGCATTACGTTTTGATTAATGTTTCAAATTTGGAGGATAAATCCAGTACCTTTTGAAATCGGTGACAAAACTCATTGAGGAAAAGGAGAGCAGGTTTTACAGCATTAATTTAGTTGAATGGGTACAAGTCTGTATGCAGGGAAACTCTTTACGTTGTGAAAACATAATTGCAGAAAATAGTCTTATCCAGAGTTGAATTTTCTGCTACTTCATCTTGCATAAAGGTTCATAGGGTACTAATAATTAGTATGAGGTAACACAATAAGGTATTTTGTGCATGTTTTTTTAGCAGGCTTGGCTGGCATTCTCAACGAACGCATTAGGGGTATGATCCTTCTGGTATCAATAAAATCCTATCAGAATAATTTCCAGTGCAATGAATTGCATTCTTTTCCCCTGTTACCAGAGCTATATCATCACTACTTATTTTTTTAGCCTCAGTAAATAAACAGTATTTGAGATCTTCAAGGGCATTTGACAAGTACAAATGTTTCATATGGACTTCATTTCACATGTTAACTATTCCTTATGGAACTAAAGCACATATCATAGCAAGCTAAAGGATAGAATAGCTTTTCATCTTTGATGCTTTGTAAAGTGCTTAAGCTCCTTGGATGGAAAACTCTATATAAATGCAATATAATTATATTAATGATGATTATGGCAAAATGCTGAGGAAAATGATGCAGGAAAGTGATTAGATCCTTCTCTCCCTTACAAAAAAAAAAAAACAAACCAACCCAGCAAACCCTATGCCTGAATAGCTCTCTTTTTATTACTTGAGAGATGAAAGCTGTGTAAAGACAAAGCAAATCTGGCTTGTACTGTGGATATTTAACTTTCAGGATTTCAGTATATTTGCAGAGTACCTACTTTATTATCTGAGCTCAGAAAAAATAAATCAAAAAAACTAGCTGCAACACACAGTATTCTAGCTTTATTAAAAAAAAAAAGTTGTAATTAGTTATAGACATGTTTAAAATATAACAAGCTTATTTTGAGCCATAGAGCATTACAGTTTGTAATACAATTTTTCAATCAGAAAAGAGTGATAAAAACTTGTTTGCTAACCAGTGTTCCCATAAAAACCAAATAAATATACTCATAACTGTGTGTCAACACTGTGTGCCGACTATGGAAGAAGCCCTGTTGAGCGTAGATCTCAAGGGAATTAATGACAGAGCAGCATGTCCTCTTTGGTTTAATTGTTGTTTGGAACTTACTGAAACAACAGCTAATGAAGAGGTCACCTGAACCGTGGAATGCAATATTGGGCCTTAAGAAAGAAAGAAGACTGACTTTTGTTTTGTGTCCCTGTAGAGGTACTGCCACTATATAGCTAGTAAATGGTTGTTCTTTTGCTCTCAATTTTAGCAAGTCTCTTGACTTTGTGTTGAAAAGCAGTCGGGTTATTGAAGTGCGGCACCTCACACAGCCCAGTCTGCAGTGCTGGAACACAGGATTGTTGCTGAACTGACTGACTGGTTTGAAGTCAGATTCACTCCTGATAGTTGTCGGTATAGTGCATATATTCCCAAATGGGAGAAATGGAGTTGATAAGCTGTTTCATATTTCCCAGTATTAGATTATATAACGTTATAACTAGATGTGGGTGGGACAGTTTTGTATATTGTGAATGTAGTCTGTTTTGGAAACAAAAATACTACCAATGAATGTTTTAAATAATTTATTTCTCTGAATATGTAGTGAGTGCAACTCTTACCTTCTAGTTTGAGTCATTATAAAGGTAATAAGAATGAAAAAGATTGGCTGGGTTATCTAATTGATGACAACTTTTATCTCACGCAATGTAATCCTTTTCTGGCTTTTAACTAGCTCTGGTTTTTTTAGGTAACAACAGGGGGGTTTTGTCCTTTACTCTCTCTCCTATTTGGCTGATATTAAAAAACATCATCATTCTAATATCTGTATCTTTTACACAGAATTTTGTTCTTCTTTGTGTCTCTGAATGCAACATTGGATTGCGTTTATCATTTTTACAGCTTTGTTGTCTTTGTGTGACTTGTAGCATCTTGTGACCAGTTGGCATACCTATGTACTTCTCATTATGCATTGACCATTGATGAGCTCCCAGCATATAGCACAGTTTTTTGGTTTTAGACCCCCGAATGCATCTCTCATGCTTTTGGTACTATTGAATTTCATCCTGTTTTTGTCACTTCATGTCTCAAAGCCATGCATTAAATTCCATGAGATATTCATCTCTTTCTTTGTGTTGGTAAAGTCTTCTGACTTAATTATTGTTAATGAATTTTGTCTTATGCCACAATTATTAATTAAAATATTAGGACTAGTTCCAGCACTGATCCCTGAGGTTCTATGCTAGTAACATTTTCTTCAGTTTGGTACATTTCCTTTTAAAACACATCAGTATCATTTGTCCATTAGCCAATTTCATGCCCTGTTTAGCCCTCTTCTACTGATCCTTGCTTTCTGTAGTTTAAGTGATAAGATCCTGTGCAGCTTCATTTCATATTCCTTTGCTCTTCCAGATTTTATGGCATATGTCTTCTCCTGAAAAATCAGTAAATAATAAAAAAAGAAACCAAAACACCCAAAATATTTAACCTGGTATGATTTTCCTTTAGGGAACTCACATTCACCAAAATATGCTGGAGTTCTTTACTTTATAATGCTGTATTTTCCAGAATAACTGCAGACATGATTGGTAGATGCTTTTAAGTCTTTTTTTTCTGATAATGTGCTATTAGTTATGCAACTGAACAAGGCAGTAGCCCTTACAGGGTGATCTCCAGCCAGACAAATGTAATTATTTTCTTACTATGTAAATCAGGACTGACTCAATAGAAATCCATGAGGTCACCCTGTTGTAAATTGTATGCAAACAAGAAGAGATTTTTGAAATTCAGCAAGAAGAGATTTTTTAAATTCAGGATTGACTTTTTCAGACAGAATTCTAGTTGAGTAATTTAATATTGCAGAATTGCTATAAAATGCAATTATCAGTAACACCACATTGTACTTCTCTAGAGTTCTTTGAACTGGAATACTGGAGTTTTTACCAAAAAAATGTATTACATTTCATTATACCCAGAAGAGTGGGTATTAGCTAGAGATGGTGGAGAATTTTTATGGAAAAACAATTTTTATGGGAGTGTAGGAATATAAAAAATGTTTACTGGAAGAGCGTTCAAAGGTTGAGAGTCAAAACTCATGTTAGAACAAGAGAAGTGAGACTCCTGAATAATACGTGGGTGAGTAATCCATTAATTTGCAATATTGCTACAAGGGATTTTTATTTATTTATACCACACAGAACAGCTCCAAGGGACCCATGCCACACGAGCTCTCAAGGTAGTGGATAGCATGCTTAAAAAAAATGCCTTAGCCATGTTGCTAGTGTGAGCGTACCTGCTGCCTGGGAGGCAGCTGAGCATATGTGAAGTAGTAAACATGACTGATTTAGCTTTACCTAGCTTGGGTACTGATAGCGGCGTGGTGTCTTAGAGATACTGAAGGAAACCATTTATTCCATGTGCTCTTTATCATCATGTTGCTTACTCTGTTACTAAGGCAACAGACTTTTTCTGTTTCTTCTGAACTTCAGTTCCTGAACCTTCATTTTGTATCTCCATGTTTTGATCTAAAAGCAGTTTGCAGGGAAGCACTGGGGAAGCCAGCTCATCCATTTACGAATGGGTATCTGCTATATATCTGAGTGACATGAAAGCCATAGATTTCTACTAATTTCCTTTTGGATCTGGCTTTTACCCAGTTTTTCCTCTCCACACCACTTTCTGTTCTACTGATTTGTATTTCAGTCTGTCCAGCTTCGTATGCTTTTCCATGTATTTGCTTATACTTGAAAGTCTCCTTCCTTATCTCAATATAGTCAGGAAGTTCCTTCATATGACTTCTTAATGTCACTTTTGTTTCAGTCAGTTTACTATTTATGGCATAGCTTCTACTTTCAACCCTCTGTCTTTCACATTAGACATTAGATGTATTTGTTTCTGGCTTTGATTAGGCGGATTTATTAAATGGTTTCTTAAGGTCCCTTCTGGATTAATTTTCTGTGCAGTTTTTTTTTTTCTTCCTGCTTGAGCTTTTACATTAAGAAATTTGTGTCTGGGATTATATTTTTTTACTTTAGTGTTTTATACCAATTGCTATATAAATAGCAATAAAATTGAAATAGATGTATACAGATGCATACAAATATATATATAGTTCTTCACAGAAAGGGTTGTTAAGTGTTGGAACAGGCTGCCCAGGAAAGTGGTGGAGTTGCCATCTCTGGAGGTATTTAAAAGACAAGTAAATGTGGTGCTTAGCAACATGGTTTAGTGGTGGTTTTGGCAGTGTTAGATTCATGGTTGGACTTGATGATCTTAAAGGTCCCTTCCAGCCTAGATGATTGTATGATGCTATATGTTTAAAGTTAAATTTCAGGAAAAACCTACTGGGGGAAAAAGGACACTTATAATTTTCTTAATGAACTTTTCCTAGGTCATACAATGTTATGGTTGTTTTAATAGGAATGAAAAATTATGAAGCTAGATTACTTTCTGTTGGCTCAATTATGAGAAAATGGTACAGAAATGAAAAAGGCATTTCCAGCTCATTCCTTAAAATAAAGGAGGCTACATCAGTGATCTATTTAACTAAGTAGGCTGAACCTCCTTTTACAGAAGGCCTCTCTGTAGTCCCGAAGTGTCATATTTTAGTGAGATACAATATTCACTTTCATCTGTTTCTATTACACTTTCTGCTGCTAGAGCTCTGGAAACATAGCTCCATTTAAACAAGATTCAATTCTTTGTCATTAGAATGAATAAAACAAAGGGAAGTGTTACAGTAGTTTTGAATCCACTAAAATTCTGTGAAAGACTTAATAATAGCAGCTTTGCTAATTTTGCAAGAGGAAGAAAGTGTTCTTCAGTGGTAGTTTTGTCAGCTCTTTCCTACTGAGAACTAGGAACTGCCTTTATCTTCAACAGAATCTTAACTCAGTGCAACTAGTCAGGCTATGAATACACCTTTTCTTTCTAAGCATACCAACTCAGCCTTGTTATGGCTCTTCAGATCACTCTTTGAAGCAAGATTTTCATGAAAGGCTTGGGAAGGATTTGCACTTAATCACTTCTTTTAATTAAAAGCTTTTCCTCCTCCATCAAATTCTGTGAGGGATCAATAAATCACAGTATTGTGATATTAAAAAAGGACTCTTTTGCTGTATTTGTTGCATAGCTATCTAATGGTGACTTCATCCAGAATATTACTTAGTGCTTTGGATTACAGCCTCTGAAATTGGCCACTCTGTTTTTGCTTGGTTCACTGACTGTTTGAATTTCTTTTAATGTGTGCTGTCCATCTGCAGCCTTTTATTCTTCTTTGCTGTAAAGTTTCTCTGACAACAAACAGCCATGTTCTGATTGCACTATCTTGTATAACTATTACATGGCAGTACTTTTAAAAAAAGAATGCTTTTGTGAGACTGCTTTAGAAGTCTTCCAAGCAGATGCTGGAAGGCACTAAATGCAACTGGAGCTGTCATTGTTTCAGGTATTTGCTTTTATTTTTTTTTCCACTTTTCTTTCTCTCTCCACCTGCACCATTTAAAATAACTGAGTGCTGGCAGACCCTTATCCTCACACACAGAACCACTGATGGCAGTGAAGCTCTCATCACATACATGATGGAAGTGCACAGCTGAGACTGCTTCTTCCTTGAAAGAGCAACAGCAGCAAAAAATGTGAATTGCTGCTGCTTTGGTGATGTAAATCATAAACAGTAGCTCTTCTTGGGGAAGTGGGTGCCACATGTAGTAAGAAACAGCCAGTCCAAAATAAGAAAAGATATGAAGAGATGGTCATAATTTGTGGCCTGATATTTCAATCTAATATGGACTTGAATAATGCATAATAATTCATTATATATGTGCATTATTTTAAAAATTCTGTTTCCTTAAAATGTTTCTTCAGTGGTTAGGGTTAAAAGTTTATTTGACTGGCTTTTGAAGTCAAAAGGAAGAATATATGCTAAGTGTAAGATTGATAACAAATTAAAGCTGAAAGTCAATTGGTTTGAAATAAATATATCATAGAATCATAGAATGGTTTAGGTTGGAAGGGACCTTGAAGATCGAGTTCCAACCCCCCTGCCACAGGCAGGGACACCTCTCACTAGACCAGGTTGCCCAAGGCCACGTCCAGCCTGGCCTTGAACACCTCCAGGGACGGGGCTTCAACAACCTCTCTGGGCAACCTGTTCCAGTGCCTTACTACCCTTAAAGTGAAAAACTTCTTCCTAATGATTAATCTAAACCTGCCCTCTCCCAGCTTAAAGCCATTCCTCCTCGTCCTATCACTACATGCCCTAGTAAAAAGTCCTTCCCCAGCTCTCCTGTAGGCCCCCTTTAGGTACTGGAAGGCTGCAATAAGATCTCCCCGGAGCCTTCTCTTCTCCAGGCTGAACAACCCCAACTCTCTCAGCCTCTCCTCATAGGAGAGGTGCTCCAGCCCTCGGATCATCCTCGTGGCTCTCCTCTGGACACGCTCCAGCAGGTCCATGTCCTTCTTATGTTGGGGACTCCAGAGCTGGATGCAGTACTCCAGGTGGGGTCTCACAAGAGCAGAGTAGAGGGGCAGAATCACCTCGCTTGACCTGCTGGCCACACTTCTTTTGATGCAGCCCAGGATACGGTTGGCCTTCTGGGCTGCGATCGCACATTGCTGGCTCATGTCGAGCTTCTCATCAATCATCACCCCCAGGTCCTTCTCCACAGGGCTGCTCTCCAGCCATTCTCCGCCGAGCCTGTATTTGTGCTTGGGATTGCCCCGACCCAGATGTAGGACCTTGCACTCGGCCTTGTTGAACTGCATGAGTTTGGCTTGGGCCCACCTCTCCAGCCTGTCCAGGTCCCTCTGGATGGCATATAAAATGCTTAAGATGAGTAATTTAATCTTATTTTATGATAAATCAAGAATATCAACACAGACTATCCCATCTACTCTACTTAGCAGAGTAGATGGGAAGTGTGGTGGGTTTTTTGTTTGTTTTTTTTTTTTTTTTTCAACTAACGCTAGAGAAATCCACTATACTCAGATGGCTCCAGCAAAAAAATACTTGTACATCAATTGTTTGGCCTGAGAACTGTCATAAGAAACTAGGTATCTCAGGGAAGATAGCAAAACAAACTCTGAACCACATCCTACCATAAAATTAAGTTGCTAAGTACTTTCACTGGGAGAAAATGGTTATATTTAAGGTCAAAATTCAGCCTGAGTTAAGGGAACACAGCTCTCAGTAACTTCGCCTGGAATACTTGCCTGTGTCTTTGGGGCAAAATTTTGCATTTTGAGCAAGTAAAAAAAGTCTGCATACCAGTATGGATCAGTACTGTTGTGAACAGATGTTATTCAAATGCTACTTGCTCCTAGAAAAGTTGGTTGAAATGTGAGGATGTGGTTAATGAATTGGTGCAAGTGTTTTCAACTCACACATTCCAGTTTTTAATGACTTAGAAGAATCTAAAATGAGGTTCTTTTTCTTCTTTCCTGTTTTTTATACCAAAAATTTATTGAGGCAAATTAAAAAAAAAAAACTTAAATAGAACAGTAAAGAGTGCAGGAAAAGGAGCAATTTATAATTGTTATAGGAATATCTACTCCAAACCTGTGGAATCTAGTGTGTTTGAAACTGATTTAACATTTGCCTATGCAATTAGCTAGAGGAACGTCAAAATGAAATTTAAACTGCAAGATAATACCTTATTGTAGTTTAATCATAACTACAAAAATAACAGAAATTCCTCTTTTTTGTTATTTACCATGAGAATTTTATTGCCGTGAAAGATCTCTTATAAACCAAAACTATAAATATTTTTGTCATCATTAAAAAACATCACAATAAGAGAATTAACGACTTCACAGAACATGTTAAATGAACTTGCTGTTAATGATAGTTCTGACTCCTGTAGGTGAGAATTATGTGTAAGTGTAAGGCTTTATATTGGATGAATGTATTTACAATTTAAATAAATGTATTTAATGCAATTGTCTTTAACGCCCAACAACTAAACACAGTATGTTGAAGTCAGTGCAAGGATTACAGCTGAATTCTGTGAATTAGGCATAAAGTTCTTAGCGGTCTCTTTTGAAAGAAGCAAATGTGCCCCATTCTTTTCAGCGTAGCTGTGCAGCATGTGCATTTGTCCTAGTCGGGCTTGGGGAACAAGGGAGAAATTAAGCCTGTGTTTGAAATTAAGCATGTGCCTTAACTGTTGTTCCACACAAAAACTGCTTTCTGTTTTCAAGGACCTTAAAGTCATTCACTGAAGTATTTTACTCTTGTGCCATAGATCTACTGTGGTATGTATTAATCGTACCATTTTAATGAGATAATTCATTCTAAAAGCATGTTTCATTTGTATCTTTGTATTAAACTGGAGTTGTGCAACCTTGTTCTTTCTAACTGTTCTTTATCATAGTGACTTTCCTGTTCTTTTTTTCCTAAATTTTTCAGTAAAAAAGACTGTAGCTTCATGTTGCATCCACTTATAATACAATTTGCATAATAATTTAAAGTAGGTTGATGACAATGTATAAATTGCACTCACCAAAACCCCCAAAAGTTGACATTTAGCACTATTTTTCCAAATACAGGGGGGAAGGGAATACTTTGAGGTGTAAAATATATCAAAAATGAGAAAAAATGCAATTGATTGGAGCTTGCTATGACGTGAGTATTGTGTAGTACAAGAATGTGCACTTTTTTCCTCATTAAAAATATCATATAACTCAGAACTTTGTGCTGCTAATGCATTTCATAGAATCATAGAATTGTCTAGGTTGGAAGGGACCTTTCAGATAGTCTTCTATTTCTTCCATTACAAATGTGTATTATTTTTTATAATATAGGATAGCGGAAGAAAGGAAAATATGTAGAGAACTCACTGTAAGCAAACAAAATTGATGCTTTTTGAAGGATAAAGGAAAGGTGGTGAAGTTAATTGTGTATAGTTCCAAGTAGCTTTAGAACTAGCAGGAGGAAATTAGCTGTTGTGTGAAAACAGCATGAAATGTAATTCAGAGCAGCTGTCTAATTTATCAGGAAGAACAAACTGCTCATGTTCTTAAACTGTACTCAATTACTCTAGCCAACCTTCTTTGACCTGTTCAGCCTGGTAGTGTTTGCTTAAAACTGAAACTAAAGAAAGTTTGCCAACCTTTTAAAATAAACTAGAAGAATCCCATGAGTTTTCTTTGCAATATACTTCCATTAATTTTTGAATTTGTATAACTCTGCACTCATCGCTTCTTTGGAAGCGAGGACATTCTCTACTTAACAGTGCAGAGTCAATAAACTTACCTTCTTTTGTGACTGATTTCAAAATATTGCCAAACTGATAGTATATAAGACCAAGCTAAGGGATTTTTTTTTTTTATAGGGAATTACTGTGAAAAGTTGAGATAAAAAATATACTTTGCTGGTAGCCCATTGGGATTGCTGTTTTATTCTGTAATTGTAATATTTCCTCATGTACTGACCATGGCTCTCTTCATACTGTTTTTCAGAACAGTCTTTTAAACCCTATTCCCTCTACATTCTGGTTGGGAATTGAACAAAATATATAAACCAACAACAGAACAGATGTTCAACCAGAATAAAATGGTGTAACAACACCAATTTTTAATCATGTACTCCAATTTACACCGTCAGTCTTTTATAAAACCCCATCAGCTGTTGCAAATGTGAATATCCTGTTACAGAACAGAAATTACTCAACATATTGAATTTTAATACTACTTTCTTTTTCAGAGTAGATAAGACATTTATGTCACAGAACCACAGAAGGGTTGAGGTTGGAAAGGACCACTGGAGGTCAGCTGGTCCAACCTCCCTGCTCAAGCAGGGTCACCTAGTACAGCCAGTGGCCCAGGACTATGTCCAGACAGCTTCTGAATATCTCCAAGGAGGGAGACTCCACAACCTCCCTGGGTAACCTGTGCCAGTGCTTGGTTGCCCTCACAGTGGAAAAAGTGTTTCCTGATGTTCAGATGGCATTTCCTGTGTTTCAGTTTGTGCCTGTTGTCTGTGGTCCTGTCACTGGGCACTAGAAAATTCTGTGTATAGTTCTGGCAAATGCTGTTAATGGGGGTGGGGGTGGGCAGGGGGAGGAGAGAAGTGGTTTTTTAAGGCTTCCATGCTGTTTAGATGATTTAGCAAACCTTGCTTATTATTCCTCTGATGAGCAGGACAATTGTTTCTGTAGGAAACTTGCGTGTCTTTGGTAACGCTAATCACACTGGACCCTTTTGGTGCTTGACCTAAAAAAACCCTTTCAGATGGTATCATTTCTGCAACTGAAATGTAAAAAGTAGCCTCTAGTCCTTGTTATAATTTTTCTGATTTCAGCTTTTTTCCTCTGTAAGTTAAAGATCCCTTTTGCAGTAGAGAAAGCAGTTAACAATTCTGTTCAACCAATCTACTTCAGGTATATTTTTATCTGTATTATTGATGCAACTTAGGCCTCTTAGGACATGCTTTTAGGTCATTTTTAGAGTCTTAGTAAAACTAGCTCAGTTCTAAAAGTATATATGCATATAGATATGTTCTGTAAGGTAAACAGAAGCAGTCTAAGATTGTATATATATAAAAAACCAAAAAATACCTTGGTAATAGTTATAGGCTTAAATCTACAATTAAACCAAATGCTATTGAGAAAATGCTAGTCACTAGGGGTTCTGGATTAAAGGTATTGTCAAATGAACTACAGCTCGGATGGAACATTTATAGGAGCAGTGTAATGTTCTTAGGATTCTGTAAGACATGTACAAAGGTACTTATGATTTAGAAACTGTAATGGCACAAAATTAGCTTCGCGTATCTGTAAAGGTAATAGAGTTACTGTGTGACAGGTCTCAAAATACAGCCATATACAAATGTTCCTTGAGAAGTATTGCAGTGTTTTATACTTGGTCATATTTTGTCTGCAATGGAAGAAAATGCCAAATCATTACTGGTAGTGATTATGCACACAAAGATTGGTGGAGTGGGAAATAAGTAATGAAGAGGAAGGGTATGATATACGATGGCATTTGGATTTCTGGGTGAACTTCTCATAGACAGATGGGGTTAAGCGACTGAAAGTAAATACAGTCCAGTGTAAAAGTAAGAAATAAAATGTTTGAGCTCAGAGAAGGAAGACTGTGAAGTGAGAAACAATGGTTCTGAAGGAAAGTAAATATGAACTCACAGCTAAGTGCTGTGGCAGAGCCTATTTCTGTGCATGGGAACTTCATGCTACCTCTGGTTTTGTCTTCCAGCAGAACTTGTACTGAATACCACGTTCAGTTCTGGTGTATACTAATTGAGAAGAGCACTGAGAAATATGGTATGGTATGAAAAGTAAGAATCATACTTAGGAAGGAAGGCTCAGAGCTGTTTGTTTAGCTTTGTAAGAGAGGTTTATAAGACTTGACTGCAGGGTATGACAGGAATTTGCTCACAGAGAGCACTTGAGTCTAACAGGCAAAGGTATACCAAGATACAGTGTCTGCGTGAAGGATATTAAGGACACTGTGTGGGTGTTAAAAGGGTTCCTTCCCTCCCAGCTGGTGTCATATTCCGTCTTGAAACTTCTAAGTGCCTTCACTTCGCACCAAGTTTGAATTTCTTGTCAGTGCCTCTGTGACCTTTACTGATTCAACTCACATTCCATTGGTTTCCTAAGGACTCACCCACATCACTGAACCTTTTTACATCTGTCTGATCCTTTTTCATGCTTGGAATATCCTTCCTTGCCTACGCTCCCTCTCGGCCTGTTTTATCCGTTCAAACACAGGTTGGTTTATGTGGACCCACAACGTTATCAGTTGTAACGTAATGGGGAATAAAGCAATAAAACTTCTTCAGGGGAAAACACAGTCCATTCTTCTGTGCACTTGAGCTCACCTTACAGTTACACTGGTTTAAACCCTTTATTTGCTACTGGTTAATGTTGTACCGAATATTGATTTTTAGTTCACTGTGTATCCCATTGCATTGTTATTTTTTCTGAGATGCGCATTGTACATAGCTTTTAGCTCAGCCAAAGGTGTTTCTTGTGTACCCTGTTGGAGGTGCTGGGAGGCATCACACAGTCATAGGGCTTAATGCAGGAGACTGTATTAAGCAAAGATCGTCCTCATGTGCTGTCCACATCTATGCATAGGGTATATAGGTGGAAATTTGAAAGCACTTCTGTATCTTGGCTGGCTTAGGCTTGCTAAAAGTCACTTGGGATTGTGCTTTATAGGATAAAAAAAGAAAACAGACATCAAAATTCAAACATCCTATGGTTCCTAAGACTGCTGTTTTAGATGACAGAATCTCACAAATGAGCTTGAACAGTTCAGTTCCAAATATGTCTTCCTTAGTCATGATTTGGTTTTTGTTTTGTGGGTTCCCCCCGCCCCCTAAGCAATAGCCAATTTCTCTTCCTTGTTTTCAAAACTTTCCTGTGTTCCAGTAGGGTTATATGGCATTTCGTTTTGGACATGAA
The DNA here is from genome assembly GCA_017639485.1 of Pluvialis apricaria. Lineage (NCBI taxonomy): Eukaryota > Metazoa > Chordata > Aves > Charadriiformes > Charadriidae > Pluvialis > Pluvialis apricaria. The sequence goes on from CM030008.1 coordinate 63,947,093, forward strand.
GCATTTCTGTGCCCAGTTCTACTTTGCAGTAGGAAAAACTTGTGCAAAGTGAGGAATCTGAGGAAGGGGAGCATGATTGGAAGAAAAATGGGAGAAACCTTTCCCTTGAAAATAAGCAGATGAGTCTGTATTTACTTATCAGTTAATAACGCGTGAATTGTGCCTTTAAATAAAAACACATGGAAAACAATTGTAAAAAATTGTTTCCATAATGTTTTAATGATTAGTTATGAGCAGTTTTAAGTCAGAAAAGGTTTTTTTCTTGCAAATCATTCACAGGTGCAGAGTTTGAGACAAATCTTGATTGTGAACGTTACTTAACAGTAACAATTGCATCTCATTTTACCACAGATTTTCTGTAAGTGAAAGTGACTGAGAAAGGTTTCAAGTCATCCTTGAACCTCAAAAGAGCCTGTTGCTGAAGAGAGAGAGAGCTGATGCCAGATGTATAATAGTTCCCAAGATTTATAGAAGAGAGATGCTTGAGGACTGTAGGGAATGAGAAGGACCACAGTGGATTGGGAATGGCTAGTAAATTACAGATGACAGAATTGTCTGCCTGCAGTGGTGTGTGAGATCAAATTGTCTTTGTCATAGTAGTTCTATTTTTAAGATGCGTGTGATGAGGAAGGGTTATTGGACTCAACCTTTGCCTATAAATACAGGTGGTTCATGAGTAAGTAAGGAGTGGTCTGGAAGTAAAAAAAAAAAGTCAGTAAAAAAAAAAGCATGAAAGTCTTCCATTGGTTAGGGATGTAGTACACAAGGGTACAGTATATTTATTGTACTTGAATCAGTCTCTCACCAGGACTTTAGGTGCCAGCACAGTATGTTCAAGATGTGCCTAAATCTGCATGTGTGTATAGCTGCATTACCTATATTGTAACAAAAATGTGGTACCTGCTGCAATAACTTTTAAAGTCAGTTTGTAATCCTAAATGGAAATGGAAGTGAACCCAGGAATAACTAGATCATGGGTGTTTTTCTTTTGAATCTGGTTGTTACCACACAACTGGTTTAAGATTATTTCCCTATGGCTTGGTTGGGAGTAGTCTGAACTTCCCCAGCTGATTTTCCCTTAAAAAGATTTGGGAACCCTTGTATAAACCCGTTTGTCTTCATGTGTTGGCCATAAACTGACAAAGGAGCAGATCAGGCAGGTGAGTATTGTTTCTTAGGACAGCTCTTTGCAGGGTGACTTTTTGGTCTGTGCCTTTGTCATTGAAGTGTTGTACACTTGAAAAGTTTCATATAACTAAAATGGCAAATAATCGTATGCTCTGTTTACAGACTAATACTAACCATCTAAGTTTCATCTGGTGCAATTGGCATGCCTGCCTTGAGGGAGGATAGTCATGATCTTTAATACGTCTTAAACCAGTAAGAAAAACTGCTGTAGTTTATTAAAATAACTGTAAAAACGTATTTGTTTTTAGTTAGGATTCTCAGTAGAAAAACAAATGGCAGGAAAATGTTTGTTTTTGTCAAGATAGAGGTATGTTGGGTAGCTCTGTTGTGATCATATTACTGAAAAAATGGTTTATTCTGATAAATGGATTTTTGGTTCCATCACAAAGCTTACTGTTCTGTTGCTGAGATAAAGTGCAAACAAAAGGTTCTGTTTCGAAAAGAAGAATCCAGCATGAGAATGGTGACTATTGACAGTAGTTATGGATATAGCTGAGGCATAATGTTTTGGTGCTTTTGGAAACAGTAGGATCGACATGCACTGCTCAAATTGTTACAGTGCCTTTTTTTCTTGATAGAAATTTCATATGCGCCTGACCAGCTGCTTGAAAAGTATTACATAAGTTTGCCTTGATAGAGTTTCAAGGTTGGCCTTTTTTTTAATGAGCAGGCAATTACTTTTTGATTACTTTTTGTTTCATATCTGTATATGCAGCTAGCATGGTTCAAAGTATGTGGCAAGTGGCACTTTGTTCCAATGAGTTTCTGCACTTCTCTCTCCTTTTGACAATTAGATCTAGTTAGTAAACAGCTCTTTAAATCTAGACCACCTCGGATGTTCTTGGGCAGTACCACTACTCTCATCTTCACTGGAGCTCATAGATGTTACTTTAAAAACAGTAATAATACAGTATGAATGTGCAAAGAATAAAAATATACTGTTTATCTTGTCAAAACGCTGTCATTTCTTATAATCCTTAGAATGCTTTTATTTTTGATATTCAAGTACTTTATTGTACAACCACTATTCCTGCTTCAAAGAGAGTGACTTATTAATGATCTCTCTGTCACTTAAGGGCAAGGATAACAAGGTCACTGGGGAGAATAAAAATTAGAGCAGAAAGTGTTCCTTGTGTGTGTTGTTTTGCTCGTTGAAGTCTCTCTCCTTTATAATCTTTATTCTCCATAAATTGTAAATAACATGATTTGACAGAAATATAGATTGCCTTACTACACAGTAATGAATGCTTTAAGAATCATGATCATTTGGGAAACTATGCCAAGAAGGAGAGATTTTTGTCTTCAGTCATCCAAAGATGTGCATTACAGAGCTCATCTTCATCTCTGGCATCTATCAAACAGCTCGCTGGAAGCAGCAGAGCTAGTAAACACAAAGTATGTTGGAGTAAAATGGTCCCCCATGGGGAATAATTTAAAGTCATAGTGAAGTGTTGTTTTCAAAAGACATCGAATTACATTTCCACTGGAATATCAGACATATTAAATGCATGTGTGATGGAGAGTTCAGGTTAAAAGAGGCTGCTGCTTCTGCATTCACTGAAGAGCTCAACAACTCACATTTGTCTCAATCTCTCACATTCTGGATCTGTACAAGCCCACAGTACTACCAACACATTGTAAGAACGTTATTTAAGATGTGTCAATGTCTTTTTTTTTTTAATTTTATTTTATTTTTTATCAGTCTGTTTTATACATACAAAACCAGACCCTAATAAGTAGATACTGTTTTATTGTCTCTCCAACTGCACTGCTTTTATGTTTTCAAGCATATAGAGTATGTCCATAATATATTGATAGACAAGATACAAGGGCCTCTAATACAGAAGCAGGTAATTGCAACTACCATTTTCTAAGGCTTTTTTTGTTTTGTTTACTTGACAGCTGTCTCTTTTGTTTCTGTGCATAGCTGGAGATTGCATTTGGCCCAGGCAGTGAACTGGGTTACCTGAAAACCAAATTTCTGTCCAGAATACTCAACAAGAGTTGCTGCATTCTTTAAACCAAACTTCATGAAGAGTTGCAGGTGTACGCACTTGGAAGAGGATGTGGAGATGGGTCATGGGCCAGGTTTTGCATGTCCTCTCTCAAACAAAGATACTATTATATTCTCTTGACATCTGCTTTGCAAAAGCTAAACTTGAGTATGGTGAGCTGCAATAAAGTACTGTGAGCATTGCAGATGTTTAGGGAATTTTGGAAAATAAAGTTTAGCAAAATGATTTGTAGATTGAACCGTTTTTCAAGATAGAGACCTGCCAAATCCATCATCCTTTTAGCCACAATTCTAAAGTATCTTACTGTTAGTAAACTCTTAATTACCAGAATTTCCTGTTAATTTCTAACAGACTTCTGAATAGCAAACTGTACTGCAAAACTCACCTACATGTCTTTTAATGTTGACTTTATATGGATAATCTACTCGTATTAGGATAATAATTTCTAATGTTACTGAGAATTTAGGCTGCTAGACCCGTAGAGACCCAATTCTTTGCATATGATGTGCTATCCATTTTGTGATCTCTACCATCAGGACCCACATTACTTCTCACCCCTCTTTCTGTATGCTGAATTCCTGCCTGCTTACCCTTCCAATTACAGCCTCCATATCAGTGCTGTCTTTTCAGAAGCTGAATCTACTGATTTGGTGGTGGTTGGAGGCCGATGGGGCAAGGTGAGATGTTAGGTACCAGGGGCCCTGCTTTGGAGGGCTGTATGCAGTGAGATGCTCTGGACAGCAGATGAAGTGAGGCCAGGGGTGGGGAAGAGTTAGCTGGGGAAGGGGCAGGGGACGCTCCTATGTAGTGTGGGCATGGAGGATGTCACGTAATGGGTAGGGCCAGATGTGGAAGCAAAGGCAGTGCCATGTGGCATTTGGAAGGAGAGATGCTGAACCATGTGGAGCAAGTGCTGCTGAAGCCACAAGAACACTTCAGTCATTTCTGTGCATTAAGGGGAGATGTTGGGGAGAGGGTCTGTTTTACTTCTGTCCTTGTTCATGGTCATCACTGCGTTGCATGGTTGGAGAGGCTGGAGAGCGGAATGCGTGCCTGGGTGTATTTGCATAGAGCAGCTTTGTCTGACCTGAAGCATTAGGGATGCTGCTGTGCACTGAGATGTGAAGTTATGCGGCTTGGCTGTAGTTCATTTGGGACTTACAAAAGGTACCTGAAAGCCATGCACAGCCCTTGCTTTATCTCTGCTTAAAACTGTTCCTTGTGTAAAAACAACCATCTTGGCCAAGTAATCTTAGTGCCCTTGTGCATTTTAACTTGGTAGGTGATTTTTTTTGTTTGGTGGCGTTTGGTTTGAAGATGCAGAGCAGTTGAAGTGATACACTGCCACACTGAAAAATACCCTGACCTCATTTGGAAAATCACCACCTTTTATGTTGTATTCATTTAACTTATCTAGCCTAATTCACTGTGCAAGTGTTGCAGCAGCCTTGCTGCTTGGTTCACTGGTGACTTCATAAATGCTCCCTCGTCCAGGTAGCTGCCTAGTGGCAGATTTCCAGTCCATGTGTGTATCCTTGTTTTTCAGGTGCAACAGAAAAAGTAGTAAAGCTTTTGGAAGAATACACTTTAAAGGAGCACTAGCATGTTAGCATCTTCCAATTTTTGGAGGTCGCACCACATTATAAGCATTTTTTGTGTTGTTACTCAAGAATGTTTGGATAGTTACTCAGTTCAGCTCTGCATTATTTTGAAATTCATGGCTTTTAGATTTGAACTGGATATTTAAAAAGTGGAAACACATTTCAGGTTCCTTCATTTGTTTTTATGATGGTAGCATTTGGTGCCAAATGGGGCATTTTAATCACTTTTTTAATGCTGAAATTATGTGGTGGTTTGGTGGTGTTTTTTTTTCAGCATTCCACATCAGAGAAGTAAGGTAATTAGAAGAAAAGATTCATTTGTGTGTCTATAGAGGTATACTTAGCAGTCTACTGAATTGTCATTTGAATTTCAAAATGTTTTGAGAAGTACAGGTTTACATTTATTTAAAAAAAAAAAAGCCTCAGCAAGAATTTTTTTGCAGGGCAAGCACCATATGTAGGTTTATTGTATTGTGTATGGTGGTGATTTTAGCTTTCTAAGGAATACAGAGTTAGAAGTAAACCTGCATCTGCACTCTGCTGTTTTGTTTTTTCATCATTGAAACTTCATTGATTTAAAAACTACAGGTGTGAAACTTTCCTCATTAAATTGCATGCTACAGTTGATAGGGCAAATCCATCTAAACCATTATCTTCTCTCTGGAAAATGAAAAAAAAAACTGAAGTGTTGCTGACCTGTTTTATCTGAGTATCATTATAGCAAAAAAGGAAATAAGGGAATTTTACGATATGAGATATTTAAGACATGAGAATTTGATGCATCTTTTAAAAAAGTAATATTTAGGGAGACTGAGAAAAAAAGACCTTTGCATTATTTGGTATTAGGTTGTTCTTAGAAGCCCATCAAATGGAGCTTTTGAAGGTGACTGTAGTGTGTGAACACTCTTATCGGTATTGATTATTCCAATAAGTTCAAAGATAATAAGACTGCATGCTGGATGGAGTTTTGGGATAGGATAGGCTTAAAAATCAACATACTAGGTAGAAGGAAAAGCTGGAAGAGGGACTGCAACATAAGAGCTGCTTTGCTGAAGCTTTAGCTTCTATTTTTGCCTCGCTGAAGGTGAAACACTTCTGTGTGCACACTTCATATCTAGAATTTCTCTCACTAACTTTTATCCTAATGATCAAAATAGCCTGTTCATTTACTGTATGTCAGGAAGAATGGCATGAGCATGGAGGGAAGTTAGTTACAGACTTTTGCAATTGGCACGTGGGGAGAAATGGTGGCCCTTTAGAAAACCAACACAGAACTCCAGCCTGTGGAGACAGGATCTCCGCAGAGGGCTCAAACTTAGCAACTCATTTTGACACTATGACTAACCCTGGGACAGGGCTGGGATTGTACCCACTAAACTAAACTTAAGTTTGACAATACATGATTGTGCCGGTGGAATATTTGTCTGGTTGTAAGACTGTTTCGCTAGTCACGACAGCCAGCTTGTGTACACCCCTGTGCTTCCTGAGTCTCCATGAGTCACACTGGTGACAGCCCAGGCAGCAAAGTCAGTATTGGTGCCAGCGATTGCCAAGTGCCAGCTCAGTGTGTGCTTGATCATGAAAAATTAGCCCAAGTTTTGTAGCCCTTGTTATCACTAATAAGGGCCTTTAAAGATCTGTTTGTGTTCGCCTATTAATTCATCACTACAGTTAAGAGTGTTTACACTTGTTAATGTTTTTTAAAAACGTTCTTAAAAAAAAAAAGTTAATGGCCTCTTGGTTTTAATCTGATTTAAACTGTTTATCATTTTGCTTCTAGGCATATGTGTTTTCTTCCATTAGTACTACTACTGTTTGCCATAGTCAGACTGCCATAAGTAGGACCCATTGCATTGCAAGTGGTTCCTTTTGTGCGTAGCAGTGTCTGTGATTATTAAAGAAAGTTTCTCTTCTTTAAATAAAGGATTTGACTTTTTTATTAGACCTAAAAGCTATTAAGTTTTAAATGCCATTTGTTTTTCATTAAAAAGGCTTTTCTATTTTAAATCCTTGACTTATTTTTATTAGAAAAGTAATATTCAGCTTTTCATTTTTATTTTTTTTAAATTTATTGATGCTTAATCCATCAGCTAAATACAGAGCTCTAATCCCATATGGCAAAGTATGTCTTGCTGTGTATGTGGGTGTGCACACGTGTGTATGTGCATGGATATTTTTATGCTTCCATAGTTTTTTATTTTTCTCCTTTGACTTCTCTGTTTCCTCTAAATTTGTCCTGGTGGAGAAATTATTAACCTTGATTAAAAATGTATTTACATTCACATGCAGAACTGGAAAATCAAAGCAGTCCTGAAGGGACTAGTGGTGTTCTTCTTTTCTTTCATTCTATCCATAATTAGAAATGCTCTTTGAATGTGCTTTCTAAAATAAAAACTTTTATTTGATATATTTTCCTCAGTTCATCTACATTTAGTCTTAGTGCTACCTCCTGTTTCAAAATCAGACAGATGAACCATCTGCTGGAGGCGTGTGAGCATTATAGGTGGGATCAGTCCTATAATTTATCAGCTGTACCTTTGTTAGGCATTGTCATATTAGTTGATAGTGATCTCGGTTGTGGCTTTAGGGGGGAAGTGTGAGGTGGCATAAGAAACCTGAAAGCTGTTAAGCTGAAAGTAATGTGTATTCCCAGTAGATCTTGCTGACAGGAAACTTTGATTTGGTTGTAGTGCAGTTGTAGTGGAGCAGAAGCAGAAGTTCTTAACCCCAAAGTACGCTGAAACAGCAGATTGTGATTTCTGCAACTTCTTCTCTTTTCTGGTAAATTTTTACGCAGGGTGAGAGGCTCCCATGCAACATCCTCCCTAACCTTATGAGATTCATGTAAAGGAGACATTCACAGGTGGGGAACTGCGTAATGCCCTGGCTCAGGAGGAAAAAGGGCCATAGGCAGTGCTCCAGAGGCTAACAAAGGGGTGGTAATTGACGTCTCCTTCTTTAAAGATTCACTTGGCATGATGTGCTGCGGAACTGATCAAGAGACCTTGATGCTGTTTGTCAAACTAAACGTGTTTGATTTTCACATATGACCCAAAGTTTTCATTCTTGCCTGTCACCGTCACCAACATGCAGTCATGTGTTTAATTTTGGCTAACTGTGGTTGCGGTTAGAGTTGTAGACTGTTAGAGGTAACAGTGTAAAGAAGCAGCGTTGCAGTCTCCTAAGACACAGCATAGCAGTTATTGCACTGGACACAAATTAGCATGAATCCATTATGGATTTGTGCCTTGACACAAAGCTGTAACACAGAGACAGAGCTGATGCTGTCCTGAAATAAACTACAAAAACCACTGCAGGATTTTCAGCTGTTGATTTCTTTTCTGATTAATTTAAACATGCTTTTCTGTGCTTACAAGAAGTGTAAGAGAATGAAAAAAATCTTCTGTTATGCCAGTTAAATTATTTAATAGTCCTTTTGACCTCTTTCTTATGAATTACAAAATTTTGCAGGAGTGTCAATCTCTGTAGCAAAATCTTGAATTATTAGAACTCCAGTTTGGCATCTTCTGTTCCTTGTCTGATGGACTGGGCTTGGGAAAGTAGTTTGATCTGTCTATTTCATACTCATGTTCTGTATAAAATTTATTAAACTACTATTGAATTAAAAACATTTAAGATTTTTGTGTGTTTGTTGTGACAGTTCACTTTTGTTTACACTTCTCCTTTAGGTACAAAACTGGTTGTCCATACTATTTTTACCTGTACAAGCTACTACAGCTGAAAAAAATATGAGTCAGCAGATTGATTTCAGTGGCAACTATTGCTGGTTTTTTAAAAATACCAGTTCTGCAAATACTTAAGGTCTCTGTTTAAAGTTAAAAGTCTGCAAACATGTTTTTGGCTTAATCTCCTAACTGTGGCTGTGCTGGTGTCCTTTCTTTGCCGACTGATATTTGGGGAAAAAAATGCAGTAGTTTTGAAGCTGATATGAGTGAGAGATTCTTTCGATTTTGTGGGCCATCGTGGTTTATGTCTGACCCTGAAAGTAAGCAGCTTTTTGAAGAATAGGTAATAGTTTAAAGGTTGCAACCTCAAAGATCTTTTTTTTTTTTTTTTACATTAGCTATATAGGCCTGATTTTTATCGTTCCCATAATTCTAAAAAAGAAAAATACTGTACTGCTTCCTCATTTTTTTAACCTTTAATCCAATGTGAAATTGGAAATGTTGGTTAAAGTTTAACCTAAGTGACCAAGTGATATTTGGGAATAAAAGACTCTCAAATGGTTCCAGTTAACAGAGATGATGTACTTTCCTGAATCCTTGAACTTATAAAACGGAAGTGCTTTCCGAGGCAAAATTGGAATCCCATAGATAAGATTGCTACCATGTGCAGAAGCTGTTGTCCAGAGAAGGAACTATATAGAGTAAGAAAAACTGTATAACAGGAAATTGGGGTGAAAAAATTTTTTATCAACAACAGAAGAGAAAAAAGTGTGATGGTGATTAAGGAGTTTTCCTGATTGAACTCCAGACTCCCCACTGCTATGTATCTTATTATTTCCTTTTTCTTCTGAAAAGTTGCCATTTACTTTCTTTGCGTATTTTTGTGTCCAAATACTGTGATGACCTCTGTGATGACCATTTCCCCAGTAGTCCAGAAAAGTAAATTTTAACTGACTGGATCAATGTTAGGCAGAAATTCTTCAGATCTGTGTCATGAGTTTCTGGCCTGGACTTGTATTCCCATGCAGAAACTCACCAATTTCAGATGGACTGTGTTTGGTTTTGCCCCAGTGGGTTTCAGTGTAGACTGGTTTACAGCTTAGCTGGGAAGAAAACCCTGGGGAGATAATTTCAGACTCTCAACTTATTCACTAGAGAACACTGCTTCTCATACAAATTGCTACTATTCTCTGTACTTAGGGAGGCCAACTGTGAAATGAGAATAATAATGCTTATGCACCTTTGTAAAGTGATTTCAGATCTACAAATGGAAATTTAAGTTCAAAGCATTATTATTAAACACATTTTCCAGATAGGGTAATGAAGAAGAAAGAGGCTTAGCTCCTTTTCTTAGTATCTTTTCCCAAAATGTATTAACTCACTGGTCAGGGTGTATTTTCTTTCTCTGTCTAGATCTGATAAACAGCTGATGAAAGTCTTTTATAGCTAACGTTTAGGCTGCGTAAATCATGCATTTAGATATTCGGCTCTAATTTCCTCTATAAGTTGACCCAAATGTTGCTTAGCACATGCAAAAGTTCTCATCAAGATAGAGTCTGTTTAAGTTTTTAAGGAAACTTTTATTTTAAGGGGGCGGCTGTAGAATGACTATTAGATGATCAGCAGTTCTATAAAATGAAGTACTCTGTTAATCCATGGAGCAGATGAAGAAAGCCAAAGGTTTCCTCACACAATTATATTACAAAAATAATTAGATTAAGAAATAGTAATAAATGTGATACTGTTTTAATCGCCCTTCTGTTTCTAAGCCTTTAGGATTTGCATTTTCAAGTGTAGCTTCTCAACTGTAAAGGTCAGAAAATCTCTTTAAATGAATGAAAGTTAATGGTAAGACTGTATGTGGGGCTTTTTTAACACTGAAAATGGCAAAATTCCATTGATTTTAAAATCTGTGAAATATTGTGAAGGTCAAGCCTTTGAAGCACTTTAAGAAGTTGTCTGTTAAGTTTCAGTTTCTTGTTGTGAAAAGCAATGTGCTTCGAGTTGCATTGGGTTTTGTGAATTGGTCTTGTGTCCACTCAGACACTGATCTGGCAGAAGCCGGAGTTAAAATGGAAGCAAATGTGCAGTTCCCCTGGAATGGCTAAGATGGCTTAAAGGTTTAAATCTAAGCCTGCACTATGGTGGTGTTTTGGTGGATTTTTTCTTTTTTTTTTTTTTTTTTTTGGAGTGGGCTATTGGTCTCTGATCCTTTCAGACTGGGTGTTAGAGTGCTGAATGTTAAATATGTTTTCAAAGGGCAGCGGTTAACCGGTGAGCTCTTGATACTTCTTTCTCAATATCATTCTGCTTGAGGCTGTGAGGACATGTGGACCACTGTGCGCGATCAAAAGGTGAAGTGACTTTAGAAAGAAAATATTAAAAGAAGCTGGAGAGAAATGCAGTTCTCTGCAGCGTTTTTGAAGGATCACAAAAAGCTATGATGAATTTGGATGGAGTAGCAGTGTAAGCACTAGAATATGCTTTGAGGTCCACTTTAAATAGTCAAATAAACCCGAAGACATCAGGATGAAATTATTTTATGATGGTCTTTATATTCACTGCAGGAGAAGCAATAAAGATATTTACAATACAAAGTTGTGTATAAGGAACCTAAATTAGGTCTCAGAAAGAGATATTGCTTATTTAAAAAGAGACGTTCACCAAGGCAGTCATGTTACTTTTCTGCTCTATGAATTTATGGTTTTGAAATTGTTATGCCCCATAACTCTTAATTAAGCTTGACAGTTTTAGTATTGAAATTGAAGGAGATGGTTGGAAAGACAGTCTGCAAACAAGGGCGCCTGTTAACGGTCCCAGAGCTTGTCTTTGTTTACAAGCTATACTGTATTGTGGAGGAAGGAAGAAAGTAACAGTTACCTTTAATCATACATGATCTGCAGCATGTCAAAACAAGGGACTATAAACAAGCACAAGTGGCTTATAATAAAAAGCAGTTATTAGAGACTTCGTGTAGTGACTAAACCTACCAAACCTTATTTGTGTGACAAGTATCTTAGGGGAACAGATTGTCGTCATGATTTGGTGGCTTTCCTTATGTAAGCAGTCTACTTACAGGCGTGCTGTGGGGGACCTACTTTCTTGTAAGCGTGTATTTGCTAGATATGGTATCCTGTTCTACCAGACTACAAAGTGATCTGAGTAATACTATCAGACCATTTACTTGCAAAGGGCTTTTTCAATCTTGTTTAAAAAATTAGAAGAATGACGAAGAATGCTCTTATTCCAAAATTTTCAACATTAAGTAATTTTTTTATACCTCTGGAAGAAGCATCGATATTCTGGCAGTGTTCTACATTTGCTTCTTTGTCACCCAGTAGTTTTATTCCAAAACTCAAATGTTGGCCAGTTCTTGATTTTAGTAAGCCTGTCTAATAGCTTCACAGCTATTCAGTCCACAGAACATTGATTTTAGTTCTTTTTTTTTCTGCCAGATGCAACACAATGACATATTGCAAAATAAAATCTGAAGAGGAAAATCGTCCAGGTTACATAAAAATTCCTTACGTGGCTGATAATATAATGCAATTTTCATTGCCTTTGTTTTTTTTAGCTTTCTTTTTGTTTATTTTAGCTTGTTTTCTCCAGATGTAGATTTATGTATTTATAAAATAGATAGAAGTAGGTCTTAAAAATGTTTTGTTAAAAAAAGAAGCCAGTAGTGGATGTAAAATTATAGAATGTCCTGAACCAGGCAACAGAACTAAGCTGCCACCATTAGGTAAAAAATTATCTCTAGAAATAATAAAATGAAGTTCATGAAAACAAAAGACATTAATTTAGAAATGAAATGTTTGTGAAGGTTATTGGCAAATTACAGTCCATTGCCTTTCCTTCCTACATCTGTTATAAGGACTCTCAGGATAATAGTGAAAGACATTCTCCTGCTTGTCACTCTTTACCAGAACCTCACGCTGGGGGCCTGAACACCCTCCCACCATCACCACCACTTACGTGGGCTCTGTTCTGACCACTGTGAAAGCCCTGGTTGCCCTTGTGAACCAGGCACTCTGTACCTTCCATCAGATCTGCTCCCTTCAAAGTACAGAAGAATCTGCTTTGGGAAAACAGCAAGCCCGAAAAGGTGGTATAGTCACGAACATTCTCTCTGGCATCCAGCCCAAAGAGGCTGCAGTTGTTACAGAATCTACTTGTCTCGGCATGGATTTTCATCAAAGTATATGAGGTGAAATCCTGGGAGTTAATGGGAGTTTTCTCATCAGTCTCGCCCATGGTAGCCTAGTTGAATGCTATGTGCAGTTAAATAAGTGCTTAATTAGTACACAAGAGTTCAGAACAGTAAGAGATACTGTATTTCGTTGGGATGGCTGAAGGGAAATAGGGAAACAGAATTTTTGAAGTTGTCCATACTAGAATTTGGCCAGAAGCCATCTGTGATTTGTAATGTTTGTTATAAGATCAGGCTGAGAAGCAGAAAGGAACTTCTGTGTTTTAGTATTTGCTCATTCATTGAATACGAGTGTGATCTTCCTGCAGTCACATAATGCCGGTTTTCCCATTTCTGAAAATTGGATGTTACTGTCTGCACTTGCAACACTATACTGGAGTTTAGCCCTTGAGCTATTCAACAAATGCATATATGACTTTTAGCCGTGGTGTACTTGTTTTGAGTGTGGTAGTTAGACTGTGTATACAGAGCAGAGAGAAAATTTGGTGTGTAGGAAGAGTACAATCCATCAGAATAAGTGTACTAAGAAGGAATAAGGCTGAGCTTATCAGTGGGAATACCATGAACAGCGGGAAGAAAAAAGCGTCTAAAATCCTCCTCTGTTGGATTTAGACATCTTGTGCTGTGCTGCAGAAAGTTATTTCCTCCTTTTGTGACTCCAAGTGCCGAATCTTCTGAAGATAGCAAGACAACTACTCTTCTCACCTGAAAAATATCCTGCAAAACCAGACATTATGCTTTGTTCTGAAAACACATCACATGTCAGGAAGGAGGCAAAAGTGGGTATAATGTTCTTGTAATACCATGGTGAAGTAATTGGATGATTTATTCAAGGTATGAAAGAGAGGTTTGGATAAGTAAACAGTGGAGAACTATATCCAGGTCAGTGGACTGCAGAGACGAACTTCTATATGTTCCTTCTGTTTAACTGTTTTATGAAAATAATTCAATTAATTTATTTAACTTTTGGAGCAGGGAGGGAAGGTTCTGTTTCCCTGAGAGTAACATCATGTCTGGGGAGGAGAGCACTGTCTTGACTGAAGCAGGATTTGGAAGCGAATTCCCTCTGACAGAGAAGGAACCTGTATGTGGGTCATCAGCCTCCTGAGGGAGCGCTCCAACTATTAATCTGTGCTGATAAAAGGTATAGCACCTTCCCAGTATTAAAAAGTAGATGGCTGATGCTGTGAAGCCAGATCTATTAGGTATGCTCTGAGAACAGCTACTTCAAACGTGCCCTTCAAATGAGATCAGTAGAGAAATGTCTGGTTGGTGGACAGCAGTGGTGTTTTGAGATCAAAGGAGGCATCAGGTTGTGTCAACCTCTTAAACTTCAGGTGCATCTCAGTGCAGATAGAAATCAGACTTTTATGTGCATAGGAAATGTTAATGCCAATAACTGAAGTGTCAGTGGAGGGCTTGGTGGTAGCAGAGGAGGGGGTTTGAGTGCTGAGCAGTCAGGCACTTAGATGTTCATGTGGATCTTACTCGTTGGTCAGTACTGTAATATGTAAATCATTAGATCTCTGTTAAATTTTGTTAATCCTATAGAAAATACACAAAGATATCTGTTCACTGTAGACAGGTGAAATAAAATGGCATTATACTGTTTGCAGAGCCGAATGTTTGCCGAGGGTATTGTGCTTTATACCGATATGACCAAAGAGACTACTGAATAACATCATCTGCCCTATGATTCCTTGAAGTCACCTTACTCTTACAATATGCAGATTAAGTTGACGGTAACGGCTGAAGTTCTCAAGTCAGCTGGGGAGTTTGTATGCCTAGTGGTGTCCCTAGGATAGAGACATCCCGGATAACAAGTATTGTTAGCATGGTGTATTCAGACAATGTGATGCTGGGTTTTTAAATGCAAGTTATATTAGACCTGGCTATTAATCAGCTGGAAAATGAGCAACTGTCTTGGGTTTTATTTTAAGGTTGGAACTTATTTGAATAGTAATAGTAGTTTTGGGTGCACTGAAGAGGTCAGTCAGTATTTCCTAAGGTTTCTCTAAAGTGAAGATTTTTTTAAGCTTTTTTCCTCAAAAATATATTAAAACTAGAAGCTAATGTTTTATAGCGATTTCTGTTTATTTTTCAGCCTGAAGATAAAATGGAAATTTCATAGATTCTCTCTGCATCCATTTTCATTTTTGCTTTGATGTAGATTTAAGCTCCAATCCTAATGCTCCGTGCCTAGAAATTTTAAATGGGAAAGTCAAATTTACCATAACGCTATCAATATTTTTATAGCAAGCCTGTATGTCTAAGTCTTGTCTTTTAAGAGCTTCCAATTCATTTTGAACTTAAAAGGTGTAAAATGGATACTGTCTCAGAAGATGACTTGCCTGTGAATAACAAAGTAAAGCATTTAGGTTGGTTTGTTTTTTTTAGAAGGTAGTTGCAGCGAAATTCGTGCACTTTTAAAGTTTATCTGAAATATGAAAGCTCATGTCAGATTCTGCAACCTTGGGGACTAGACTTCCCATTCTGCACAAAATTGTCACTCCTCCTGCTCTTTTACTCCTTATTCATGTCTTCAGCCTCGGCTGACTATTTTTTCCATGCCACAGGATGAAATATATCTGACTAATCTCCTAGACCCTTTCTTGTCTGTGCCTATATCAGAAATCTGTTTCTTTTTAGGATTGCTAGGCACTTTGAGTCCAACCAGTAGGTCTTGAAAACTGGAAGAGTATAACTGATAAGGTGATAACAATCTCAGCTAAAAAAAAACCCTGCTGCTTCCGGCTAATTCTGAACTTTGTTGTGCTCAGGTTGAAATGAAAGTCCTATTTGCACAAAGTGCAGGATGATGGGTGGGTGGTCCAGCAACATTTCTGGAGACAAGCAGCAAGGGTATGAGGTAAACCAAGCCAAAGGCCTTGCAGTAGCAAATGGTGCATGTGTCAATGTGTCTCTCCAAGAGCCTGTTAGGGTTTATGCACCTTGCTACCTCCCTGAAGTGACTGGTTACTCTGATGGGTTTATTTTCAAATAAGAGTTGGTAATGGGGCACAAGCATTATTTCCATGCATATAAATAGTAAGAAGTGTGATTGTTATGATTTATATTTCAATAGACAGTTCTCATGATTCAGTTCAGTTGAACGTTGCCCTGGGGAGTTGAATCCTGCCATGAAGTTTCTTTGTGATGCTGGACAAGTTATGTAAAACTGAAGATTCACTACTGGGGACTGTGTGATCTTATTCTGCTTGACCAGACTGAGGTGTTTGACACATTAAGAGCAGAAGTCCTAAGCACTTAGAAATGCAGCAAGGGACTCTAGGAATTTGTATGAAAAGAAGTGTCCCATTGCATACTGAGATGAAAAATGCAGCCCTCACAATTTCCGAAAGAGCACCAGAATTAATTGACAAGTTTTCATTGCAAGGCATAGCACCCTTCTAGGAGCAGCAGTGGTCAATAATGTAGGTGGGTTATCCCATGTGCATGGCTGTGTTTGTGACTTATTGTGAAAAATTAGTTGTTTTGAATTCATCCACATAAATTCTTGTAGAGGGCTCTCCAGAGAGTACCACATTGCAGCTTTTCAATAAGACTGTTTGTACAAATCCTCTTTTCTTCCTAGTCCTCTTGCTGGAATTTGCCTGGAGAATTAAGAGCTGTAAAATATTTAAAAATCAATAGAATTTACATGAAAAAATTAACACTAAAATGCATTGACAGGGATAACACTGTATTTGCACGAAAAGCAGCTGGGTATGCATATTTGATTTATTCATTCAATAAGTCTGAGAACATGTAAGGTCTGTGATCCTCTTGCATAATTTGTGCTGGTTTATTATTGGAGTTGTCACTCTTATGAGGAAAATTAAATGGCTTGTTTGGAGGCTTGGGATTCAGTGTGGTAAAATGCAACTACACAATGTCTTGTAAGTAGTGGCTATAATTAATACAATAGTCCAAGCTTAACTGTTTCTCTGAATTAAAGCTGACAACTACCTTGTTAGCAAGAGCACAGACGTAGGGAGTGGATTTTACTGACTGACTTGAAAAAAGTTTTTCCATTTTCAAAGTAGCAGTTCTGCAGGAGTTGTGAAACTTTTTTAAACATGAAGCATTTACATTTCAGAGTGTTGATTTGGATTGCGTAAGTTTGAAATGACACTTTTTAGATTCCCTGGTATCACACTGGGTTTCCTGGTGAAGGGAAGTGCTGCTGGGGGAAAACTTAGTTCAAGAAAGAGAACAGCAGAATGAGGAGCATTTTTGTATAAGGTGCACTATTTGTTCACTACAAAGTGAGGTTTTATTCTGAAAGGTAACCTTAAAAAGCAGTATCTTAGGATTCAATGTTAAGTGCTTTTCCAGGAATTTATAGTGCAGGTAAACTCAAGTTTTGGGTTAACACTGCCCCCAACTTTCCCTACACAACAGGTACAAGTGTCGGTTGCCTCTTAAGTATAACAATCTGAAGTTAGAGCCAAATTTTGATGAGTATAAGATTACAAAAATGTGTTGCTCATTTAAATTAAGCTGATCTTGTGGCATTAGTAATCTTATTTTGGTGAAGACATTGTTTAAAAAAAAAATTTGATAAGCCATGTGACTATTAGTATATTTACATTAGCATTTTATTTTGGATCAAAAATATGCTTTTGAAGCAAGTCTCTGGATCCTGCCTATTTACTGTGCTTTGCTTTACTTTGAAGAGTGGTTTTGGAATGTGTAAGCTAAATTCCTTTTGGATGAAACTAAAAATATATTGTATGAGTGCACATGATGCTCTCCTACTGCTAATGTGTATTTAGTCTACAGGACGAGACTAGACCTAACTTGAAGTAACCTTCCTCCCTCCCTTTCTTCTCAAAATGTGTATAGTGTGAATAACATGCCTTCAGCATCAACAGTTTTGCTCTGTAGAACTGATTTTGCTGTGCCATGCTACTTGCTAATGTAGACATAGGTAGTGCTCATAGTCAGGGAGTTGCCAAAGACATTCATTGATAAAACCAGAATCTTGTCTTGTGAGGCAGAAGTCAGCTTTCAAGAATAATTACTAAATCAGCAAGTAAATTGCCTATTAGGAACTGCATCTACGTGTCAGGTAGGAAACTACAGGTGGTGGTGTTTCAATGTCTAAAAAACAAAAAAAAAACAAAGAACGAACTACAATCAAGAAACCCTTTCAGGAAACAGGGCATGCTCCGTAGTCTGATGGACTCATTCTCCTTAGTTTTTGTCTAATTAAACATTAACTTACTTCAGTTATGATGTGGAGGCTGTTCCACTTGAGTATATATGGGACATGGATGGTAGCTCTTAAAATAAGCCCTGAATGAAATGGTCTGTTTCAATAAGCTGGCAAGTAGTTCTTCCCAGAACGTTGGTTTTGGACTTAACACTTGGGGACAGGTGCTTACCTGGCAGAAAATGATGCAGATTTGGTGCTGATCCTCCAAACTCATTTATTTTAGTTTTAAAATCCCACATTCTTTCTGTTTAGGTAATATCTGTGTATGTGCTGAGTGTCTGTTTTTTCATAAATACAAGGTTAAAAAAAAAGAAAAGGTGGTATATTGTAATTTTTTTAGTGGAAACTCTGATTCGTTGTTTTGAATTTATTTTTTTTCAAATGATAGGTGGAACAAAGAGCCCATTAGGACTGCACTAAAATGCTGATGAATGTCAATGAAAAAGCTAATTGTGGTGCTACAACTAATACAAGAAAATGAAAAAAGTTTTACCAAGAAGCTTTTTGAGGTTGTAGCAAGCAGTTAGAATACTTTTCCTTTCTGTGTATTCAATGCTACAATAATTTTCTGCCATTGGAGGCAGCAAAAGATACTATTTTAAGGGCCTTTCTCTTTCACTGATATAAAACCAGAATACTTCAGGTGTAATCAGTGGCGTTTTTCTACATGAGCCCTTATTTAAACAGGAATGTGAGCTACTTTAACAGAGTATTATTCTTTAAATAGCTGTGTTCCTAATTTAAGAAATACCTGTATTAAACCAGGTCATAATTCATAGCTTTATAAGCTCATCTTCTTCACCAATAGCAGACATTCCCATTCCAACTTTTGTTTGACTTGGTAATGCTTAGCACTACACAGGAGCCAAGTTTTTCAGTCCACAGAGTGAACAGAAAATTTTTAAAGTAAAAACTGATATTTTCTGATTTTTTGGTAGATTGTAAATAGTTTAATGTATTCATTAAAAAACACAAACAAACACAAAACCAACACCAAAACCAAACCCCAAACCAACAACATAGCAAGCTGCTTCAGTAATTTTGCTTTGGTGATCAGTAGGAATAGCCTTATCTATCTTCATTGTAGTTCTGCGTGAAAAGTATTTTGTTGCGTTTGCTGGTTTCATGAATTGCTTTCTTCAGGGTTTATTGTGATAGGCTCCCACTATATATCACTTATGTGGCATTCTTAGAATCACAATTTCAATGCGAATTCTGCAGCAGAAGAAACTCCCAACTGCCACGTGAAGAGTAGCCCCGGCCTGTTGTTCCACTGTCTTTTATCAGTGTCACTGTTTTAGAATTGTGACAAAATGCTTTGTCCCTTCCCACACACTCTGACATTTAAGTAGGCAGTGACTGTTCATTTAAAAAATGAATCTGTAGGGCAGATTTTTTTTTTTTTTTTTTTTTTTTAAATCCTGGAAAGTAGGCTGATGTGAAAGCAGCGACATGAGCAGGAGGAAATTTTCAGTGGGATTATTCAGAGTTTTTCTCTCTCAGATGCTCATTGTATATTTGGACTCCCACCTATCAGGATCATGATCAGGAATATGTGTAACCCAAATCTCTGCATTATCCTTTCAAGGGATCTTGGTTAGCATCTTGGACATCTAGTTGTATTTCTACCAGTACAGAAATTTTCTCAAAATTTATAACCATCTTCCAACTTTCAGCTTTCTAGATTAAATTAATGAAATACTTTATTAAGGGTAAAATCCCTCTGTCCCCATACTACCTACCTCTTTCTTCCATCATCCTCTGTACTAAACCTGTCTCTTTGTGGAAGATGCTTGATAGATCTTTGGAAAGGAAAGAAATGGCTCTTTTTCAGGCAAGTAGTAAAACACGAATATCAAACAACAAACCAAAACATGAATTGCTAAGGGGAAGCCCCCTTTCTGTGGTTGAAGGTCTGACTTTGGAGTCATATTTTGTTAGCACCTTGAGGTATGCCCGTATCTTAGCACAGTGTATCTCCCCATTGCGTGTTACTGCTTACATCATTTCACAAAGGCTGGAAAATAGCGGTGATCTTTCCAAAAGGCCCTCTTGTTTGAAGTAATGAAAGCTTTTTGCCCCCTCGGAAAATTCAATAGCCAGGAACCTCACAGTCTGCAGAATAACTTCTAGCTATAATATTTTAACACTGAAAGGAATCAAAGAAGGGGCATATATTATTTTATTGGCTACCGGAGAAAAGGTTGTCTTTAAAAATATACATGCCTTTTGCATATGCCTTGTGACAGACATACAGCCTGAAGATTGGCATGTGACAAGGGGAAATCAATAAAAAAAAGCATAATGATATTATAAATATTTATAGAATAGCTAGATGAGTATAATGGGACAGGAAGAAGCCAAGAAGGCTTTTAGAATAGCAAATGCGTGCTCTAAAATATATTGGAATTCTTCTGAGTGAGTTAAAATGGGGTAAAAAGGCATTGCATAGGCTGACAGAGATGTTCACAACACCTTTGATTAAAGTCCTTTCTAAGTAACCGTGAGAAAAGCTTTATCAAACAAGTTCAGCTAAATAAAAGTTGGAAAGCAGAGGAAGGAAAAACTTTTCAGAAAGGATGAGGTTATTCAGTGATGGTCACAGTGGGATTTGTAGGGATTGTTGATTGATTTGCAACCTAGGAAAGCAAGGAAACGGTTCTCTGTCCATTCAGTCAGGATTAAAATAATCCAGCTTTATCCAAAGACTAGGAATTTTCCAGGTCCACTAAAGATTTTTTTATTAATTAAATTTTTGTATATAATTGGCTGTTGATGTAGTTGTGTACCTGTTGATACACACATCTGTAAGTTATACGTGTAAGACTGCAAGGTTTATAAGCAGCAAATAGGAAAACAAGGGGGTGAGTCTGGAGATGAACAAATTTGGTTCCCTAAATGCAACTAAAAATTTTCTCTAGTCATCCTTTTGTCCTCCTGTCCTGTAGATATTAGGCCTTACTGCATGGCTAATTCCTCTACAAGAAGAGTTACATTGTGGGGACTTGGCTCCATTCATTCTCTGTGTTGATACAAACATCAAGATTAAGCTAGAGGTTTTGTATGGAGGAATTTATCCTTTTCTGCTTGTGCTGCAGATGGCTGAATTTGCTCAGTCTGCAAAAGCGGCAAGAAAAGTACATAATGAAAGAGAAAATTGTACTAAAACTAAAAGAAACTATGCAAGAGACCAACTTGTTCTGCCTCTAACAAAAGGCCAACAAAAGCTGGCGGAGATATCAGTGGAGATATCCATATTTTTGATGCTGAATTCTTGCTTACAGAATTCTCTTTCCCATTAGTCCAAACAGAGCACAATTTTGTTAATGGTTGGGTCAGGGTGCTAATTATCTTTGTGAAAAATGGATGGGCAGACGGTCCAGGAGATAGATGCTTCCTAATTTGTTAAGGGCTTTTAAAGATAAATGGCCTTGAAGTAGATTTGTTTTCAAACGGATAGCCAGTAGAGTGCTTGGAGCAGTGGCCCAGTGAGCTTTCATCAGTTTTTCTCAGAGTGATGGATGTTGCGTATTCTGTCCGTTGACATGGTCTTTGCCATCAGAAGTCCCAATTTATTAATAGTTTTTAGGGCAATAGTTGTAAATTATTGCAGCCCGATTTTATTACTGTTTTACATCTACCGAGGACTGAACCCTTTGTGCAGCTTTATGTTAACTCAGTGAGCAGTATTAAAATATTGACATTTAGGCTCATTTTGGTAGCATTAATCATAGCATTTTATTATGCATTAATTGCAGTGGTTTAAAATGACTGGAACGTTCGCTTTTCTAAAAGCAGGAGAAACAATCATTTTCATTCCTCCACTTTTTCAACCCATAACTGTGGTTAAAAAAACCCACAACCCAAAATACATAAAACAAATCCTCCTAATTGTGCGTGCTGGGAGCATCTACTTCTTTGCAACAACTGAACAAGTAAGAGCCCAGCAGCTCTCACAGGCCTCACTGGAAGCTCTTGGAAGTGTCATCTCTGAAAATCAGCCTCTGAAGTCTTGATGTGGACACCTACAGCCAGGCCTTGGCTTCAGAAACATATCTTAATATATAACAAGAGTCCTCCTGATGTGCAAAAAAAGCTAAAAATCCACCGTGTTTCTATATGCTGATATGGCTTACGGGTTTAAAACAGATGCAGAAACCCTTTTTGTGATTCACCAGCAGGAATAGGTTTACAGCACCTGTGTCTATTTGTATTATCATATCAGTAAAAGAACCTGTGATGTTTGCTGGCTCTCTTCAGTGGAGGGCACCACTAGGTGATTATGTTTAATATAAGGAGTTGGCAGCCTTTCTCACTTAACCATTGTTACGATATGTGCTGCTGAGGTCCCATTTTGTGAGGCAGCTGGAAATTGGCACTTAGTTTGAATGTATTGTTTTCTGCCTTTCTCTTAAAGTTCAAGGACAAGGCAAAACTGTTCAGACTAAGCATAGACAAAGGTTTTACTCTCTGGCCTTTGTTTATTTGGTTCTCTGACCACTCCATTATTTTCTAATTTATTCCCCTATATGTACATGAATTAAATAGAAGTGTGGACCATGTCAGCAAAGATGCAAGTGGAAGACATAAGGGAACATATTTGAGAGTACAACACAGAAGGTAGCTGAAGTAAATATGCAGACTTTTTATTGGAGTAAAAATTATCTAGGTCTTCAGTGGTGTTTCTCTTAATACTTACAAAGGAGGACAATATGTTACTTCTGCTTTACAGATAAGGGAACTGAGGCGTAGAACAGATTAGTGGAGAAACCTCAAATCACTCAAAAAGCAAGATGCAGAATAGTGCAGCCATTCATGATTTTAAAGATTGTTCCCTCCCCGCTCCCACCCAAAGATGTTTCTGCACCTTCAGCAGGAGTCTCACCACCTGTAGTTTCCCTAGTAACATCAAATGGCTTAAGCCAGAGCTTCACCTGTAGCCTTCTGCCTCCCGCTATACTGAATCTGCTCAAAAGCCCCAAAGACTTTCTAGTGATAGAGGTTTTCTTTTTTCAATTACAGTGGCTTCACGTGACCAAATAATACTTCATTAACCTGATTGCCTAAGGATATCAAGCTCCAGGGGGAAACTTGTATTCCTGTATGATTGGCAATATAATTAGGAAGTGAAATAATCCAAATCCCAGCACAAGCAACCATCATAAGATTTACATATTTACTCTTTGAAACCAACATGTGCCATATCAAAAATCCTTCTATTTTAAGGCTTTTATATTTGTAGGTTTGTTATTGACCTTCACAATGGACATATTGCTAGGGCAGGAGGCTTTAGGGGCCTATTGAGACTGTTGGATCAGTTCAAGTCGCTGGTAAATCCACTGAGATTTTTAGTCTGCAGTATCACCTAGATAACACAGGCTAAAGTTAGCGTTTGCTTTTACTAGGTTTGATTTTAAGCTCCTTGGGCATGGGCTTTCATTCTGTATTTGTAAAGCATCTGCCACAATTAGAGCTTCTACATGGTATGAAAATGTAGGCACAGAAGCCACTAATGGTAGCAAGGGTTCTGCATCAATCAGAGAGAGTGGAATATTGGACCTAGATTAGAGACAGCTTCATACAGAGTCTGCTACAGCCTTCCCTGTTAAGAGAGGCCAGGGCAAAGCTAGTATCAGTAAGTGCGGCATCCAGGTGGCAGCAGCAAGTGGGAGATTAAGTGAGAGAGCTGTATAGATGTGGGGTCTTGTTGAGGATGGCCTTCAGTGGATAAAAGTCACTTATAAATTAAATGTTTAGCAAAATCCTGCCAATTAAAAGGTGTCTAAGGAAGTTCCAGCAGCTTCTTTATCTAAAACTGATGAAACCTGAGAAGCAAAGAAATTAGTGGAGTTGCTCTGAGGTGGTTGGACTGAAATTAATATGACAAAGGCAAGATAAAGAAAATAAGGGGGGGAAAAAAATCAATATTCTTCCTAATAAGAATCAACATTTATCTTACAGGAAACCTGAAGTTTTGCCTTCTGATTCTGAACCAGCCTTTCAGCAAAGATCATTTCCATTGTTTGTGGAGCAAAGGTAATAATAACTTACATACATCTTCATTTGCTTGTTTACTTAGCTGCTACCCAGCTAATGTACTTCATGTCTGTTGAATTGCAATGTGGCGATTTCCTCTTAAGTAGAGCAACCTTCTGGTGAGGGTGTGAATTGGCAGAATATGTCCCTTGTTGCTGAATGCAGCAAATGAGCTGATTATGCAAATTCTGCATCTCTGCATTGCTTACGTCAGTGGGAACTTTATGGACTGATCTGTGTGAGCTTTTCAGAGGCATCTTAGGAATGATCATTGTTTTGCTGACAAAGTGTAGTAGATCAATGGTGCATTTAAGAGTCTGGAAGCGAGCATTGCTTTAAAGGTCATCGGTGAAATGTGTTAATTTTAATCAAAATAAAATGAACCATGTAGCTATTATGTTGTGAAAGCGGTGGGAATTTGCATGCGTGTCAGAAATATGCAAATCAGATTTCACTACCCCTTTGTTTAATATGCACACTGCTAATCATCATCTCTGGTATGATAGTTGCAGATTTACTGTCATTTTGTGGATATATAAATCTTTACAAGCTTGGAGCTATTAATTCCTCTGGTGCAGAAATGTAGTCCTTCAGAAGCTTTCTGACAAACCCCAGGAACTGTCTCTAACTTGTTACCAGGCTGGGAACCTTGCAGAGAGATTCCTCTTAACTGACTGGGGCAGATAGAGCTCTTTGATTTTACCATAGGCATAAGGGCTGGCAGGGGGTAGCTGTACAGTTAAAAGGAATTGCAGTAAGGGATGAAGTGGGAAGGATGTATTCA
Organism: Pluvialis apricaria; assembly: GCA_017639485.1. Classification (NCBI taxonomy): domain Eukaryota; kingdom Metazoa; phylum Chordata; class Aves; order Charadriiformes; family Charadriidae; genus Pluvialis; species Pluvialis apricaria. The sequence goes on from CM030008.1 coordinate 63,971,834, forward strand.
CATCACTTAATTCCAGTAAACCTAAACTAGGTGCCTATGTAGGCAGAGGAGTGAAAAAAGGAGACTTGCACAGGATGATTCCAAGCATCTGCATGAATAGTGTACCCCAAATGGGCTCTGTTTCACTTGCGGTATCAGCAGGAAAATGCATCAAGAAGTGCTCAGTGGAAGGGCTGCAAGTGTATTTTCTAGATATGATTCTGCATGTTTTTTGATTTAAAAACATACACTGAAAGACATACTCTGTGTTAAATAACACTGGGAAGAAGGGTAAGTATTTTCACCTTATTTCTTTGTCCCACCTTCCCTGTGTTTTGAGTGTTGAGGTTAAAAAAGAGACAGCAAACCAGGTGTGTACAGTTAGTGAATTGGCAGTTATTTAGTGTCTTGTAGTACCTTGCATGTGCTGCTTTTATGTTGTGTTCTGTTAATCAGACTTTTTTTTGTCTGTCCTTTCGAATTTTAAGTCTTCCTCTTGCAATCAAAACTGTGCAGGGTGCCTTTTGGGGCATGGAGTGCTTCTTACTGTAACACTTGTGGACCCTTAACTGCAGTGCTTCAGTGAAGGATTGGGATAAGAAGCTGAATAAAATTGAGTAGACCACAGACTGTCTTGCTTGAGACTAATTCAATGGGTTCCTGTCCTCTGAGCATAACTGTGCTGAAAGTAATTACTGATGCTGTGGATAGTTTTTCAAAGAGTCTGTGGAAGTTAGAAGCTGAAGGCCTGTTTAAACTAATAAGACTTTTGCTGGTAGGTTACTTCCAGAAATAGGTGGATATTTTCTAAGTAAAGTGACAGAGGAGGGTGGTGACATAGTGAACCCGAAATGTTTTTCTTCAAAACATCTTAGCTTCAGTAAGCCTCAGTGAATCCAGGACAAGGTTTTGTCAATGTGTGACAATCCTATTGGACTACTGTATGTGTCAGCAATCCTGTGCCTCCTGGATGCTGCTTCCAAAGGAGACTCAGTGGACAGACTGTTGCAGAACTAGGAGAACCTGGGGTTTTTGGTATGTGAACTGAAAGAATTTCTGAAAGAATGAAACATCCTTAGAAACGGTGCTTGATGACTAGCTGTATATGCTTGAGATCTCATAAAGGAGTGGTGAGAAGGAAAGAATGGGGCTCTTGATCCACAGAATATTGCCAGCTACACAAATTGGGAGGAAAAAGGTAGAGAAAAATGCAGAGGGGAAAAAAAAAAGATAAAATATTGACTGACTTCTCTAAGTAACAGCAATCTTGGGTGTTATACCAAGTACAGAATGCTGAGATATGTTATTTTCAAGTAGGTTGTATCCTACCAAAGTAACTTGTTTCATTAGCCCTGTCACTTTAGCATCAAGTAAAAATGAAGGTGTGATGTCATATGTCCTGAGTTTAAAAAAAAAAAAAAAAAATCACATTAATAAGTGTGGCTATTCTATGCTAAAATATCCCAGGTGTAACTCTTCTTGACCTCAAGAAAAAGTGGTTGCAGCTAATTAGCCTTTGTCTTATTACAGACTTGCATGAAATCTATTTTTACTGACATACTTTGAAAAGAACTATTTTAATCTGTACAAGTTTTCATGAACTTCCTTCCCTGTGCTTTGTGAAGGACACTGAAATCCAATTTCTTCACTTCCAGGGGACAGCTTTTACCGCTCTTACGGTACAAGCTGGCTAAGTGACGACAGTGAGGTATTATAAGCTAATGACGACTGTGATTTTAGCCTATTATATTCATTACTGTAGTAAACCAATCTAAAACACATTCTTTTTGTGTTGGGTACAGTCATACAGTAGTAGTGCTGTCCTAAAAGTGGGATGGATAAAATGCCGGAGAAGGAATACTTTGCAAAAGCACAATGAAGAATAATATGGCAGAAAACACTGGTATTTCACTGAAGGATTTATTTGGCTGGGTATAGTAGGGAGGGAGGGGACAAACAAAATGGTAAGAGAAATTGAAGAGAATAGACAGTAAAGGGAAATAGGTATGGGAAAAAGTTCTCATGATAAGTGAGGTTGATACAAAGAGACTGATTATTGGAAGGTGGGGTGGATACAGAGGGTTGGGAATACACTGAGTAATCACAAGGCTGGGAACGGTCAAATCCATCAAAAGGGATCTGACTGTAGATGTTACTGCAGCCATTTTTACCAGTGGAAGTTGTACAACTTCCCTCACAGTCCTTATCCTAACTGTGGAAAATATGTGGAAGAGACAGGGCCCTGCTTTTCACAGAGCTGCATGCTTTTGTGTCTGGGAGGCTCCTGTAAGACTGGATCCAGTAGGGCCTTACCTTAACCCTGTCACATATCCTAAAGTCCCTGTATTTCAGTGATATTTCTAGCTCCTGGTTTGAATCCTGTTTACCAAAAAGAATGGTAGGGGAAAAAATTCCAGCTTACATTAGTCTCTAATGATACTTTGCAAATGGTTTCAAATGTAAATATGTCTTTAACAGAAATGACTGCAAGTTGAAGGTCTGAAGCTGTCTCTATTTTACGTTTGAAAAGTACGGAGGCCCAGGTTTTAGTGGCTGAAAACAGAAGGTTTTTTTCAGAGGGTAAAAGAAAGTTACTGGGATTTTGATTCTTCTCTTTAAAATCTCTTTAATCAGAAATTCAATTACTTATTTATGCCAAGAATTTCAGCAATGTCTAGTGATCGCAAGAGCTTCTAGGTTTTTTTTTTTGATGTCTCCCTAGTGAAGTACCAGGAAAGGGGAAGAATTATTGCAGTGCTAAGAAATCACTTGTGTAAAATTTTCTCAAATTCAGGATCTGAAAATTGTTTCTTCTTTCTGAAAACATTGCCTTTACAAGCTGTAGTAATCAAATGATCCAGAATTATCTGCATGTCCTCGCTTGATGGTAGTGTGCTAAACAGCTGTGCATTGTATTTTCCATTCTTGAAATAATGACAGAGACAGCTATAAAGAGAAAAAAGTTATGCTCTGAAAAATGACGTTATTTCAAGAATCAGAGTAAAATGGCAACACTCTACAGCGATCTGATGAAGTTCCCATCAGTGCTGTATTTCTGGGAATGACAGGTTTGTTCTTAAATAGCATCTTTGGATTTGCTAGTGGAGAAAGACTATTGCAATCGTGTGTTTTTCCTTAGGTTCCATTTAACTTCTGGCTCGCTCTTCTTATATCCATGGCTTTACTGATAAATGCAGTTGCAGAATTAAAAGATTGGTTAATGCAGTCCTGCTTGGCTGAAGAGGAAGACTATTAGACTTGTGCGTTATAGTAAAAAAAACATGTCCTTGGGTGGTTGTGATACATTAGCCACCATGCCTTCCTCAAAAGGATTGTGATCTTTTTCTGCAAATAAAGGCCTTCTGTGAAAGCCTTAAATCAAACAGAACATGTTGAACTACTTTAAATGTTAGCCATTCATACTACAAAATGTCTCTGGCTGATGTACTAGAATAAACTACCAACATCCTTTTGGAATAGGCTGACTAAGTCCTGACTTCTGGGATGTGTATTTAATGTTGGACAAGCAGATGGGAAGCAGACATTATTCTATCGGTCCTTTCTGGTTTAAAATCTATGAGACTGAGCTGCAAAAATGTCTGTCCTTCAGGAGTATTTCCCTAAATAGTCTCTTTCATGGACCATTCCTTTCAGTTAAGGAAGATGGGGTCTAGCTATCTCTCCTTATTATGCTTCTCTATAAGCATAGTATATAGGCATTTTATGACACTTTGCAGATCGTAAACATAGAGGAACTCCAGAAAGAGGAAAAGCTTGTTGCTCATCCTAGAGATTTCCACTCTGTATTTTTGGGGATCTCTATGGAGTCTCTATACTGAGAGAGCAGGAAGCAGACTTCTACAGCAGCAGTATAATATACCCAAATCTGAACTTGTGTTACATTGTCTTCATGTAAACAGTATTTTCTTACACGACATCTGTTGTGATTGTTTATCCATAAATTGAATTTTTTCAAGTTTTCGCCTCTATTAATACCAATTTTACAACAGTCAAAGTGGCTATTGGATTTTAAATAGTGTCTTGAATCTGAGGCAACTTTCCTGTCAAGGTCAGCCTACTGTTTGGTGAAAATGCTGCTAATGAATGGATTGTTAGCACCTGGAGATGACTACGAATTACAAAATACCTCGTCTTCCTGAGTAATCAAGTAAGGAAAGGTGCTAATTTGTACCATGAATTTTAGAGTCATCTGTCTTTGAACACCACATGCTTCCATGCATTTTATGTTCCATATGCTTTTGTCTGCAATATAATTAGTGATTGATATTTTGAATGTCTTCTGTTGAGGTCCAAGAGCTGGGTATAAAGGCAAATAAGATACAAATACAAGCAGCAATGCAAAGCTCAGGTGAATATACTTAGGTAACAGATTAGCTGGAACAGTTTGAATGTCGCAGAGCAGAGAAAAGGATACTGTAGTTTAATAACAGGAGGGAAATAACCTGACATTTCTTGGTGCCATTTTTTCATTTCCTTGATTGATACCTGTTCCTCCATTGTGTTGAGTGTTTGAACTCACCTACGCTTCTGGAATTATTGGTATGTACAGCTTACCTGTCAGCAATGAACTTGCCTTGTTGGCATATGCTGCGCTTTTTTCTCACCTTTTATTTTCATTTCTAGCTGAACTACTTGTAATATATCTCAGATTTGTGCTAGACCCAGAATTGGCAGCTGGCATAAAACTTGAGTGAATTTAGAGCAGCTGCTATTAATAAATAGGAAAATGTTCATAAAAATGGTGATTGGGATGTCGCATGGACTTGCATGCTTTATTGCACTTTCCAGCAGGCGTCCAGACTAGCAGTAACTCTTACTGCTGGCCTCAGCTAAACTACTCTATTCTCCCCTGAGTAATATTAGACTCCTGATAAGTCAACAATGAAGTTCACTTTTCCACATTTGAATCAAAACAGGAATATAATTTCTAGTTTGTATTTAGTAACTTAAATTGGCTGTCCTGTACCACTCATTTTAGATTTTAAAAACAATCTTTTACAGTAGTGTGCCTGTTGTTGGACTGCATGCAGTGAGTTAATGTCCTTCAATTACAGGACTGTGAGAGAACTTATTTCAAGTATCCTTGAGAGTAGAGGATCTACAATATATTTTAGGAACAAGAAAATCTGGCCCTGATTAGGGCTGGCTAGCACCATGCTTTAAGCTTGGAGACTAAGTAAAATCTGGATCTTAGAACACGCAGTAGTTTGCACTAGCAGGGATTTGGGGAAGAGAGTCTTTCTAGACCAAGCTTTGCCCGTGGTGCAGTGTGTAAGCTTGATCTCTACCAGATTTTCAGTGGTGACCTGGAGGTTTACATTTATCTTCATAAAACTAAGCTTAAAACTCCAGAGATATGGTAAAATTCTCCCATTTGTGACATGTATATTGTTATTGCCTTTCTGCTTTGGAATCAGGTCTCTCAAGAGGTAGCCTAGGTGTGTGGACATTTTGAAAAGTAGGTCTCATTGATTTTTGTAGATTTTTAAGTAGTTAATGACAAAGCTGAGAACAGAACTGATCTTCCAGGTCTTTTGCACAATTCAAGTTCCCTCACCATAGTAGCAGCTGTGATAGAACTGAGGTCTTTAGATAAAATTTGAGACATACTAAGCAGCAGGGTTTTTTTGTTGTTGTTGATTTTAATTCTCTGGAAATTCAGCAGCAGGAAATTCTGAGATCTAAAAAGATTTTTTTGTTTGTTTAATGGATTTGAGATTTTGTTTGAAAAATGAAAAAAAGAGTAATTAAGATTCCCCTCTGTGATGTTTTGAAAAGCGAAACCCCACTGAGCTGAAGTTCAGAGTAAAAGAACAATAGAGAATTACTTTGAAGTACTAGTGAAAAGCATAACAGATTATTACAGCACAAGGAAAAAAAAAAAAGGAGGATATTACAGTGCTTTTTTCTATTGAGCTGGGATGCAAATCCTGTTAGGGGAGTTCTATTGTCACAAGAGTTGCTATATAGAAACCTTTGATAGCATCACACTATATAACCTGTTACCATGATGTTTCCCAGAGGACAGTTGAAAGAAGGAGCTGTGGAAAATATTCTCAGGAGGATACTTTAGAGCACCCCAAGCAAAAAGGGAAGCATAAGGCAATAGAAAAAAAAGATGTTGAATCAGTAACAAAATGAGCTATTAATCAAGAGAAATGGTCCTGGGAATGAACCTGGAGAGCAGGGGTGAATGCATGGGGTTAGCATAAATAAGACCGGTGACAGAAAAGAGCAGGTTCTTAATCCCATAAAAGGGAACACTTGGATTTTCACTGCCTCAGGCTACGGAGTGAGAAGTGCTTAAAAAGATTGTCTCTCTGGGAGCCACTACAAGGCAAAAGTATTATTTTCATACCTAGACCTTAGCATGAATCCACTACTAGGGTGAAGATGTAAGGTCTTGTAAAAGACGGATGCTATCTAGGTTGCTAATGTCAGGATCTTCTCACTGGCTGTGATGGCCTTTGGATCAAAGCATTGTTTTATGGTCTTCCTTTTTCTCGTACTCTAGGGTTGCCTAACGGCAGAGAAACCTTTTTTTTTCAATTATTATTTCATTTTTAATTTAAAAAAACCCCAACCCTATACAGATACAAACATCTCACCATTAATCTTGGTCCAGTGTTTATTTCAAATGGTTACTGCTTTTTAAAAGGGGATTTCCTCTTTTTAATTTACCTAAATCTAGTTATGTTTCCAGCCTTTGAATATTAAAACTTTTGGTTACTTTATGACCATGTTTGTAATAGAATCATAGAATTGTTGAGGCTGGAAGGGACCTTTAAGATCAAGTCCAGCCATTAACCTACCCTGACAAAACCACTTCTAAACCATGTCCCCAAGTACCACGTCTACTGGTTTTTTTTAAACACCGCCAGGGATGGCAAATCCACCACCTCCCTTGGCAGCCTATTCCAATGTTTGATAACCCTTTCAGTGAGTAAAATTTTTCCTAATATCCAATGTAAACCTCGCCTGGCATAACTTGAACCCATTTCCTCTCATTCTATCACTTGTCACCCGGGAGAAGAGGTCAGCCCCCACCTCTCTACAACCTCCTTTCAGGTAGTTGTAGAGAGTGATAAGGTCTCCCCTCAGCCTCCTCTTCTCCAGGCTAAACAATCCCAGTTCCCTCAGTCGTTCCTCATAAGACTTGTCCTCCAGACCCCTTACCAGCTTTGTAGCCCTTCTCTGAACACAGTTCAACACCTCAATGTCCTCCTTGTAGTGAGGGGCCCAAAACTGAACGCAGTATTTGAGGTGGGGTCTCACCAGTGCTGAGTACAGGGGGATGATAACCTCCCTAGCCTTGCTCACCACACTATTCCTGATGCAGGCTAGGATGTCGTTGGCCGCCTTGGCCACCTGGGCACACTGCTGGCTCATATTCAGCCGGCTGTCCACCAACACCCCCAGGTCCTTTTCTGCCAGGCAGCTTTCCAGCCACTCTGCTCTAAGACTGTAGCACTGCATGGGGTTGTTGTGGCCCAAGTGCAGGACCTGGCGCTTGGCCTAGTTGAACCTCATACCATTGGTATGACCATTAACCATTGGTAATAATCAGTAACTCAGCCAGTGAATGGTTTAAATCTTCTGTAATAAGTCCAGCCTACGATAGTAATTATTGGCTACTTGGCACATGGAGTGTGCATCCTTCACTGTCTTCAGTGTCTGAAAGTACAGCAGTAGTTTGAGAACATAGATGTTGGGTTGCTGGTTTTCTCATCTAAATGATTTACATACTCTCTTGTTTTCACCCATATTATCAAGTATTAAAATTGAACTTTAATGTAAGTCAGAAAATAGTTAACTTTTCTGCTCAGCTCTATTCATTATCTCTGTTCTTTTGCACAGGTAGGCTGTTTGTTAGATTATAGCAGTACATAAATATAACACTAAAAATACTGTGTGGATTTACATTTGAAAACAGTGTACTGAGATGTTTTTATAATGTGTAATTGGTTAAATAGCTTGTCACATCACATGCCATAGAAGTTCTAAAATGATTGATGGACTTGTGTCAAAGGTGTTGAAGACAGATTTCTCTGTCATCCTTTCCGTTTTTCTTAATTGTCTTCTGTAACATCACTACTTCTAAGCTCCTTTAATGTATTTTGGTGTTACGTTATTTAGAATGTTGTCTGTGTGATATGCGTGCACATGTGTTTTGTTTGAGTTTGGGATCATGGGGATGTTTATTCTTAGGCAAAGACCAGAGTTTTTCAAGAGTTAATGGAGGATCTGGGTCCTCACTTTATGTACGTAGTCAGAGACACAAAGAGTTTAAGTACGAAGAAAATAGTTCTTATTGATACCAAATTGATACCAGTTAAGCCTGATGACTTCACAGGGATTATTCTTATGCTTGACATGCCAAAAATAAGTGATCAGGTACTTTTTTGCAGTATGAACTGCATCTTGTTGGGATGAGCCAAAGGAGCTACACACGGTGTTAATTATATTATTTGAGCATGACAAATTCTAAGAATGATTTGATTTTTTTCTGAATTTATTTTAGTCTTTTTTCCTCTGCCCTAAACATATGGGATAGAGCATGGATGTTCAGCTGTTGAACAACCATATTAGTTGAACAGTTCCATATTAGAACTTTGGAGTACGAGCTGGGGTTTTTGCCTTGTTTGTTTCTGTTTGCACCAAAGATTTGCTTATGTAAATGGATGAAGCTCTGTTGACTTTGATTCAGTTTCACTTGTTTACACCAGCCAAAAACTTAGCACATAAAAATAGAATGAATATTGTGGCTATTAACACCTTTTCTCTCGCAAGTTGACAATTCTTTATCTAATACACTGAGGATACATGGTGACATACAGCAGCCTGGCTTCAGTGTCGTTGACAGTGAATCACATTGGAGCAGAAAGAAAAAATTGTCATAGGTTTCTCATTCTGGAAAATTCCATTGACCTCAGAAATAGCAGGGACAACCCATAATTTTTAGGAGTGTTTTATTATCATCTTCCATTGTTGGAAGCTTTATGACTAGGAGCTTGATGTAAAGGTTCTTGATGTCAATATTCCTTCAGTTACTTTGAATTAATTTGGCTCAGACCTGCATAAAAATCTTGCTTTAGAGAGGGCCTGCTCCTGTTTTCACTGAAATAAAGTTTAACATTAACTCAAATGTCCTGGATAAGGTATTGTTAGCACCACAAGAATGATTGTTGGTTCAATGTAAGCTGCATTAGCACTGAAGTAATTCGTGCTGTAGAGTATGAATATTCTGTTGGAATTTCTTTTTAAAAATCCCAGCTCCTTTGAACTTCAAACCCTTGCTGCTTGTGTTCAGATTGCAGGGTCTCGCTTTTTGGGGCTTCTGTTTCTGGCAGTAGAAGTTGTTCACCAGGTAACTTAGTTTTTGCTTATTTCTGAACACACACACACACACTTGTCTTTCGACCTTTGTAATGTTACCTGCATCAAGCACTTCACATTAGCTCCTAGCTTCCAGTAGTCCATAGTATTAGCTTGGTGCTTGTGAGATGTAATAAGCTATGAATAATCAATAGTCAGGTTAGACTAGATGGTGAAGTCTAGAACATCACGCTTGAAATGTGTTTCATTCCCAGAGGGACTGACTAGGCTTTGCAAATCGTTGAAGTGGCTGCAAATATTTTGAAGTTTAAAGAACTGGAGAGGCTCAGAGTGCATCTGAACTGCTCTGTTGGGTAACACTAGAGGCCTAAGAAAGAGCACACATTTGTAACATGCTGTCACAGTCATTTAAAATTAACTTGGTGCTATGCCAATTCTGCACTTTAATAGTGAACTTAACTTATTCAAAATTCTTTGTAAAAATCTTATTTAGCCTGTGAAAAGATATAATTCAACAAAACACAATTTATGTTTAATACAGGGTTAAGGTAGGCAAAACTGCATTGAAGTCCGTTGAGTTACAAAGCAAAAGCACTATAATATCTGGCCTAGATCACAAAATCACAGAGTGGTAGGTGTTGGAAGGCACCTCTGGAGATCTAGTCCAACCCCTGCTAAAGCCAGTTCACCTAGAGCAGATTGCACAGGATTGTCTCCAGGTGGGTTTTTTAATATCTCCAGAGAAGGAGACTCCACAACCTCTCTGGGCAGCAGCCTGTTCCAGTGCTCTGTCACCCTCAAACTAAAGAAGTTTTTTCTCATGTTCCGGTGGAATTTCTTGTGTCCCAGTTTGTGCCTGTTGCCCCTTGTCCTGTTGCAGGGCACCGCTGAAGAGAGTCTGGCCCCATACTCTTGACACCCGTCCTTTAGATATTTATAAATATTGATAAGATCGCCTCTCAGTCTTCTCTTCTCCAGGCTAAACAGACCCAGGTCTCTCAGCCTTTTCTCATAAGAGAGATGTTCCAGTCCCCTGATCATCTTTGTAGCCCTCTGCTGGACTTTCTTCAGTAGTTCCTTGTCTTTCTTGAACTGGGGAGCCCAGAACTGGACACAGTACTCCAGATGCGGCCTCACCAGGGCAGAGTAGAGGGGGAGGATGACCTCCCTCGACCTGCTGGCCACAGTCGTCTTGATGTACCCCAGGATGCCATTGGCCCTCTTGGCCACCAGGGCACATTGCTGACTCATGGTCAACTTCTTGTCCAGCAGGAGTTCTAGGTCCTTCCCCACAGAGATGCTTTCCAGCAGGTCAACTGCTAACCTGTAGTGATGCACGGGGTTATTCCTCCCTAGGTGCGGGACCCTATACTTGCCCTTGTTGATCTGCATTACGTTCCTCTCTGCCCAACGCTGTAGCCTGTCCAGGTCTTGCTGAATGGCAGCACAGCCTTCTGGTGTATGAGCCAGACTCCATTTTGTGTCCTCAGCAAACTTGCTGAGGGTATGCTCTTTCCCCTCATCTGGGTCGTTGATGAATCTGTTGAACAAGATTGGAACTGGTACTGACCCCTGGGGAATGCCACTAATTACAAGCCTCCAACGGGACTCTGCACTGCTGATGACAACCCTCTGAGCTCTGGTATTCAGCCAGTTCTCAATCCACCTCACTGTCTACTCATCTAACCCACACCTCCTAAGCTTAGCTATGAGGATGTTATGGGAGACTGTGTCAAATGCCTTGCTAAAGTCAAGGTGTACAACGTCCACTGCTCTCCCCTCATCTACCGAGTCAGTCATGCTGTCATAGAATCCAAAGATCCTTTCATAGATCCATAGAGCCTTCCAAAAGATAGAGACGTTGATGATCTTTCGGTTTTGATTGCCCAAACTGGCATCTTAAATGAGCTTTGTCTTAAAGGGGACTGTGACTCTCCCTCTAAAATACATCCCAGCCTTCCCTGTTACCCACCCAGGACTGGGAGTGAAGCTGAGCACTGAGCAACTGAGGCATGCAGTCAAACAACACTTCTTAACAGCTTGGCCTATGTTTCACCTTGATTTAAAACTACTGAAAACAGTGAGTGTTTGAACAGTCCACTTACTGTCTCCACAACTAATCCAAGATAAAGGGAATAAGAATTATACCTTCTGTTCCTAGGAGGATAAATATTAAGTCCCTTACTCTTCAGGTAGATCATGATTGCAAACAAACCCTTACAAAAGCAGCAGTGCGGTATATTCTCTCAGTCTGTAAAATCCACAAGTTTAAGAATTTTCAAGTCAGGAGAAGAATTTTCTAGATAGGCCTACACCATAGAAGAAGTATTGAAATTATGTCTTTCTAAATTTCATAGTTATTTTTTCCTTTCCCAGTTTAAATAAATGTTGTTCCTGTTCTTACCAGATGATAATGAGGCAAATGATGGAATTGTTGTTCATTTCACGAGGTGTGGAAAATTGTGTCCTCTGTGACACGTGCTGCATTCAAAGTAGCCTCTGTGGTCATTTAGACTTAGACCTTTTCACTGCTAGAAAGATGTGAAGTAATTACAGATCGGGAATGTGATTTATTTTTTTTATGAGGTTTCTGGAGAAAGTGATTAATATCAGCAAAATGTCCTCAAGAAGTCACAACATATGGGCATTGCAAAATGAGTTAACCTGAGTGTGACACAGATCGTGTGTCAACTCTGTTTAGCTAAGCTATGTAATCATTTTGAGAAATGTATGCAAGGCTGTTATGTTATATCAAAACATGTATTTAAATTGCACGAAAGGCCTTAGACCATCAGAAGAAGCTTCTGCCAGGAATAGTAGTCTGACCAAGAACTTTGAGCCCGTTGAACCCTCTGAATATCTTACAGAACTGTCTGGTTTCGTTCACTCTACTTAACTGTCTGTTTTTCATAGTCAAAGGAAATTTGTGTCTTGGAGACTGTGCTGCTTAGTTTATTTTTTTTGAAGTTGAATAAATGTTTCAAATGTTACAGTGGGAAAAGAGAGTGAGCAAAGACATGGGCTGATGGAGAGGGAGAGGAATGTGCTTGAGTACATAGAACATTACTGTATAATTCTTACTTTTTAGGAAATAAGATTAGGTCAGGCAAAGAGGGATTACAACCAACTTTAGTTCCTGGGAATATCAACATATTACAGAAGCAGACTGGTTCTTCCGATTTGTCTATACGTTGTCCTTGGTGTTGCTGTAATATAAATACCTGTGATATTAGCAACCGTTTCCCATAGTTTCCCTTTTTTTTTTGTGAATCTGTCTTTCCCTCTGCTTCCTGAAAGAGAGGAGAAAGTGTAAGAGGGTGGGTGAGGCATAGCAAATATCCACTAAATGTCACACTGACAAGGTTTCAAGTTGCACTTCCCATTTTGTTTAAGTAGTAATTCACTGGGTCCCCCAGTTATATCTCATTTAATCTGTGACATTTAGCTGGAGTTTCTTATTTTTTTTATGTCGGTGCCAGTGTTTTCCTCTTAGTCGATGGACTGAGTTTTCTTCTGGCTCTCCACAGAAATTTAGACATATCTGCTAGGTACCTAAAATTGAGGAGGTGGGGAGGGCTGAGTAGCAGCCCAGATGTGAGGTTATTTTCTCTTCTGTTTCCTTGGCCAGTTTACTGCAAAAACAAGAGGCAAGTGAATTTTGCGGCAGCTGGTATCTATACAGCTTTATTTAGTCTCAGTGTTCTTCTACCTCAAGTCTTTCCCACTAGTCATCTCAAGCCTTCCTTTTCTATTTAGCAACAGGGGAAGGACAGTAAGGTTAAGACCCTGGAGACTGCAAAGCTGTCATCTAATTTTGAACTTGCCTTGGTTGTCTTTTTCCTTGACCACCTCTTTTTGTAGGCCTATGCACCTTTGTCATAGAGCTACACTCTCATTAGAACTTTGTAAAACCCAGATACGTATTAACAAGGCATCTGAAGTTGACCTTTTGTCTGGGAGGGAGATTGCCAGTGCTCTTGGCAGTGATTTGTGAAGTTTGCTTTTCTCAGTGAATTTAGGATCAGTTTAGTATTTAAGCTTACTTCTAAATCACGCATTTAATTTTATTGCTTTTTCTTTAGATCTATAGATTTGAGTGAGCATAATGCATTTGTTATATTTCATTCAGTGATTATAGTGCTTGATATCCTTTGTATTCACCTTCTAGAAATGCTTTGGCAGCAGAAATGACTATGTAAAAATGTATAAGAAAGTGTAGAAATAATAAATGCACTACCAATTTGGCTGACGCAGTTCAACATTTTAAGTTTTGTTTGTGACCCACTGTTCATCTCTGGCAATTTAAATATACATATGCAGTGTCTTTTTTCAAAATGTGCAGGACAATAGGTAGGCTCTAGCGTTATTAGCATAATAAATCTTTACTAAAAGAGGTTTCTCTTACATTGCAAGTGCATGCCACTGCTGTTCTCATTTCAATATTAAATTTAGAGGTGTGCAAAATTTGTTGAAGTTTGCTACAAGTCTTAGCAATTTTTTTTTTCTTTTTTTTTTTCTTTTTTTAAGTGTGCTGTCTTATCCCTTCTGGGACTGCTTAAAATAACATGAATAACTTTACATTGTACCTTTGTCCCTGCTGATGCAGTAGCATCAGATTTTCTAGGGTACTTCTTTATCAACGCAGTGCAGGATGCTATAGTTGATAACCCATCTCACTAGCCATAAAAGGTTGGGTAAAAACAATTTTGAAGATACTGTGGGGCAACAAATTTGATTTACATTTTATGTGTTGCGTTTGACTGTAGTAAAGAAGTATCCAGCTCATTTCCAGCTCCAGAAGAATGGCACAATCGTTGCCTGCAAACTGAATGCACTGCTAAAAAGAAACTATAAAAGATTTGGCTTGGAATGGTTTGGGGGTGTTTTTAAGCCTGCTAATCTTCTTATTCCTAGTGTCTTTGTGATACTTTGTATTATAAAAGATTAATATCACTACGGCCTGTGAATTAGTGTGGTTGGTTGAAGCAACTCAAGCTTAATGATGTGTTTTTCTTCATTCATAGACACAGTTGTTGAGTTTGTGAAAGAGGAACTTGTGTGCGTGTTCCTTTTTTCTTACTGAGACTGCAAGACCACTGTAAACGTTCAGGTGTGAGGTAGAAGTATGTGTTATGCACTACTAGCAGATATCATTGGATTTGGTGATTTCATGCTGAAGTCGTCAGAATTACAGAGAATGGTAAGAAATAACGGTCTGATTAGAGACAAAAAAACACTCTGATATAGGCTCGAGATTTTTGAGCTTCGGTTTGGGAAACCGAGTACACTTCTCCTTTTCACTTTTCCTCTGTGTGAAGAGGTCAGAAGCCATTTCAGTCTCTTCTCTCCTGGGAGATGCAGTGATTTCTTTTTCTACACTCACTTAGGAGCTATTGATCTTGCCCCAGGGAATATAGAAAAAGTAGGATATGAAAGTGGGACACAGACAGATTTGCATCAGGGCAGTGAGTCCTCCCCCGATGTCTCTGTGGAAGAACTTTTCCTCTCTGTCCAAACATGGGTGAGTGATTCTCTGGCCACATGTTTCTGTAGAGGGTCACTTAAGAGTTTTTTTCTGTGTCTAGAGGTGTTTCTGGTTCTTGCATCACACCTGATTTTCTGTTTGGAAACTACTACCAGAATCAGAATTGTGTTTGGAATCATACTGCAAGTACATCCACTGTCTGTGACATTTCTGAAGTGCTAAATGTTTCCAGATACTGACAGAAACAGTAGAAAGGAGCATCTGCAGAGTCTAGTTGGAGATCAGTAACAAATGGTGTTCCCCAGGGGTCAATACAGGGTCCAGTCCTGTTCAATATATTCATCAATGACCTGGATGAAGGGATAGAGTGTACCATCAGCAAGTTTGCTGATGACGCAAAACTGGGAGGGGTGGCTGACATGCCAGAAGGCTGTGCTGCCGTACAGCGTGACCTGGACAAGCTGGAGAGTTGGGTGGAGAGGAACCTGATGAAGTTCAACAAGCGCAAGTGTAGGGTACTGCATCTGGGGAGGAATAACCCCATGCATCAGTAAAGGTTAGGGGCTGACCTCCTGGAGAGCAGCTCTGTGGAAAGGGACCTGGGAGTCTTGGTGGACAACAGGATGACCATGAGTCATCATGGTGTGCCCTGGTGGCCAAGAAGGCCAATGGCATCCTGGGGTGCATCAAGAAGAGTTTGGCCAGCAGGTCGAGGGAGGTAATCCTTCCCCTCTACTCTGCCCTGGTGAGGCCGCATCTGGAGTACTGTGTCCAGTTCTGGGCTCCCCAGTTCAAGAAGGACAGGGAACTGCTCGAGAGAGTCCAGCAAAGGGCTACAAAGATGATTAGGGGATTGGAACATCTTTCTTATGAGGAAAGGCTGAGGGACTTGGGTCTTTTTAGTCTAGAGAAAAGACGACTGAGGGGGGATCTTATCAATGCTTATAAATACTTAAAGGGAGGGTGCCAGGTAGATGGGAACAGTCTTTTTTCAGTGGTGCCCAACGATGGAACAAGAGGTAATGGGCATAGGAATTTGAGCACAGGAAGTTCCATCTCAACATGAAGAGGAACTTCTTTACTTTGAGGGTGGCAGAGCACTGGAACAGGCTGCCCAGAGAGGTTGTGGAGTCTCCCACACTGGAGACATTCATAACCCGCCTGGATGTCGTCCTGTGCAACCTGCTGTAGGTGTCCTTGCTGTGGCAGAGAAGGTTGGACTAGATGATCTCCAGAGGTCCCTTTCAACCCTGACCATTCTGTGATCTGGCACCACAGCCAAGTTTCAAACGTGTTCTGAGCAACCAATACTGTGATGACATGAACGTTAAACCATTTCTGGGGTATCTTCCAGTTTACTCAGTATTTGAAATATAGTGCCGAAATAAAAAAATTGTTCCTGGATTCATCGGGACTGAGAAGCAACCATTCATTTACTTGGATTAAGACAACTGTTTTTTCAGAATGTTTTTTTTAGTCTGTTGGTAGTGCTGTAGCACAGTTTTATTTTGTTTAGAAAAGGCATTCTTCATCCACATTAGAAGCAGCTGAGAGAGAAGCTGAGTGGGAAAATTGACACACTGTGTTTTTATGGGGAATATATGGCATATTTGGGCATTCCAAGAGAAACACTGAAGTAGTAATATACCCAAACATAAATAAGTGTAAGGAATACTTTTCAAAGTAGCCTGGAGAAGTTGTACCATTTAAAATTGGCAAGTTTCATCACCTTCGGTTCTTCTGAAAATCCTACCCAAATCATATGAAGATATGTGTTCATCTGACTGAGATTCCCAGGCTTTCTTTTCCTCATTTACAAATGAAAGTTGGGAAAAGATCCTGTCATGCTAAGATGTGAGTATCCATACAGAGCAAGTTGTCTTTTTGTGCATGGTGGTTGTTGAGAACTATTCAAGCTATAATGCTCAGCACAGTTTATGCTTTCAAGACTTACATGGAGACTTTGAGTGTGATAAGGCAAGAGGCCAAAAGCCTTCAGCAGCTGTGAAGGTTGTGTATGGCTGTATGGCAATGCACATCAAATGCTGTTGTCTTCTTTTTTTTTGTATGATTTATTAACATTTAGAGAGTAAAGGTGGATAAATCTTCTTTGAGCTCTTGTCGGCAAAACACTGCAAAGTGTTGAAACCATTGGTTAGCTTTTTCTACGACTTCATTAAATCTTGGCTCAATGCCTTTGTCCTTAAAATGTGACGGACTGTAGGTGATTGGCATACCATTCTGGATGTCAGTTTGTGTGGGAGAATAAATCACAAACCTACAAGATAACGGAGTCTTAGGTTTTAACAAAAAAGCTCAGGCAGACAAACCCCAACCAGCAACACTTTCCCAAGTAACGCTTTCCTTGGATAAGTGTTCTTTGGAGGGATGCAGTAAAATGAATCCCAAACATTAGCAGCCATTTTTCTATCTCAACTTCTTTTATCTGCCAACTTTCTGTTGGAGTTTAATCTATTAAAGTTCCAAATGAGTGTGAATTCCAGTTCATTGCCCACTGATATTATTTAGGCCATAAGACTTGTGAAATTGATTTTATTGACACATTTGAAAGTTAACCCTGTCTTATGCTCCTGTGCAGAGGATAGCCACTGAAAGCACAGACTGCCACACATACCTTGTCAAAATCTCTAATGTAACATGTTCAGAAATGTGAACAAATATTGGTGTCTTCAGCTGCAAATAAATTACATTTGTCTTGCTCAGAATCTTAATGCTTTTCAGTAGATTCATGAGGAAGCAAGTAATAAATTCATGTATAATACCAACACACTTACTCAGGTGGTTCCTATCATTATCTTGGATGTGCAGCCATAGGCACTTAAGACAGAAGTCCTAATCCTACTCATGTCACCAGTAGTTGTTTCCTTGACTTTGGTCAGGGTTTCGGAAAGGAGAAGTGTTATCCTCTACTGCCTTTGCTAATAGACCTCACCTCACTCCAGTGCGGTGGAAGTCAAGCAAGGGCTGCCCTTCCCCAGAAAGAGAAGGGAGAAGTTTTTATAGGATGAACTGTCTTTACAGAGTTAATAAGGCACTTTCTTCCTTTCCTACCCTCAAAGATGCTATAATGGAAAACAGATATGGACAACTGCTTCAGCTGTTTCACATTCTTTATCTGAAAGTTACATTTTTATAAGTAGCTCGTAAAAGAGTAATAAATTCTGATTTGCTAAAAGCCATCTGGTTAATGGATTGCTTCAGAACTATTTATAATAGCAGCTATGTAATTAACAGTTATAAAACATACTGCTTGTGCCTATAAGATGCATATTACCATTGTTTATTAACCCTTTATAAGGGGTGTATGGCTGCATTCTGAAATCCAGGACAGATTTTGTTTGAAGAAAGCGTAATATTGAGTTAGCAATTTGTAATAACATTTTCAGTTGTACCGTGTCTCCAGAAATTGTCTTCCTTTATCAGTGTGCATTGTTCTGGAAGGCTTACACCTTGGCTTTAAACCTGGTAGTTGATATTATCTCTTAAATTCAGAGCTTGGTGAAGGCAGGTGCAGTGCTATGGCCTGAGTCTCGTCAGCCTGAGTGATGCGGTCCTTTCCAGAACATATGGGTGTAAACCTCATCTTCCATTCAATTGAAAGGACAGATGTACTATGGAGAGATCAAGAGAGAGATACAAACATGTGGCATTTTTTTCTGATGTCTGTATTGACTCCAGATGTGAAGGGATGAGTTTCAGGTAGAGTTTGCCGGACTTTCACCAAGTCCCGCCTCACCCCTCCTGCTTCTTTCGGTGCACTCTTGCAGCTCCTCAGAGACTTGCACGGCACAGCCGGCCACAAATGTGGTACTATTAGGAACTACCACAGAGTCACCACTGACTGGTGAGTGTGAGGAAGTGTCACACTGTGTCCTGATTCAACTACTTCCATACCTTTAGAAACAAAATGGAAAGGACATAAAGGTTCTGCGTGTTTTTATGTCTTTCTCAGTGACACTCAAACTGATGTCTAAGAGATGAAATACCACATATCAGTTCCTTGGACTGGATCCTTTTTGTGGTGCTGAGAAGTCTTATTCTACTTGAGACTATTTTCCTAAGTGTTTCCTTAAAAGTCTCTCAACAATCCAGCAAAATAAAAATGCTTAGCTGATCTTGTGTGAAAAGAAAAAGAGTGCAAGCACACAGCAATTTCAGAGAAGCTGGCAGGAATTTTTAATGTGACTGAAAGTGTCTGAGTGACAAATTAGTAATAAAAATGTCACTAATTAGACTGTAGTAGAATCTTGATAATCAAAACTACTTGGGTGAGACTAAATATATTCAGATGATGGGGAGCCCAGATAATGGGAATCAGCTGAACAGAGAAGCTGGCAGCTTGTTACAAAGGGAGGCTTAGAGAGATAGTAGGTGTTTTGAATAAACAAGCACCTAACGTAATTTACAGAACACAGTCCAAAGATAGTAATGAAAGGACAGCTGGATCAATAATTTTAAATAGTAGGGAGACATCGGCTCCCGTGAACGAAGGAGAACAGAGGCAGTGCTAGAACTTCTGTCTGCGATTTTATTGAGTCAAGTAAGCCTGGAAAGTCTGGCTTAAACTCACTGAAGTCTGCTCCATCCTGCTAAACAGACCCTGTGTGCTCAAGGGGCCTCTCGGGTCCCCTCTTCTGCCACCAGCACAGGTTCATGACATGGGACGTCAATAGGAATTGGATCTGTGGCAGGATAAATTACCTCTTTAAGAGGGTTAGGGCTAGCTGATTTCCTCAGGTAACAGGTTAGTTCTGTGGTAGGAGCTGGTGACACACCTTTTGGGGAAAGGGAGGAGACACTGGGAGGTTTTCTTTATCCTCAAGGCAGCTGGTTTAATAAATGCAGTTTAGTAGAAAATATGCTGAAAATGCTAGAAGTTGCCCTTTGCAGGAAGATGAAAGTTTGACAGTGAGGGAACAAGATGTCCACAGAGGGAAGGAATAATCCAACTGTTGTGTGAGGAAGAAAACCCTTCACTCTTTGACAGGGGAATGTCTTTTAAGCAGGAGCTTTTTGATTCGTTGATTGGTAAGTTGAACTGACTTACAAGGATGCTGTTATCCTTTAAATGATTCTTTCTGCTGGTTTTAATGCTGCATTTATGTCATTCTTTCTGTCCCTTATCAAGTGGGATTGTGGGAGAAGTAGTACATTAAGTACCTAGTTTAGTGTTTTCATGTGTAGCAAACTTACGGTGTGAGGTAAAAGGGCTTTTGGTATGGAAAAGAAAACAACCCTGGGGAACAGGGCTACACATGTAGGATAAAAGGGCTCTGCTATGCATGAAAAGAAATTGGGTGAAAATAACCTTATTCTGTTTTTAAAAAAAAAAAAAAAAATTTTTTTCCTTGCTGATCCAGCCTTGTCACAGCATAGCTAGACTAAACACAAGTGCGATTCCCTTTGTCTTTTCCAATTTACTATTGTAATTACTGTAATGTGGGGTTACTAAGCTATCCCTTCTATGTTGCAGTAGGATCATTTGTGACAATAGTAATCACGAGGCACATTACTGCTACAGAAGCACTGATCTAGCTGTTCTTGAAAATATCACTGTTGAACACCATTTGATTTGAGGTACCTGCATTAGCTAGCCAAGGGTCCTTCACAGTGAAGGGAGCAGAGGCACCTCCAGAAGGTGACTTGGAGTGCCTATGCGAATGTCCTGACCCAACTCACCCTCTTGAGTACTCTCCTATCTTGTCCCTCTGATTGCTATTCAGAGATTTTTAGGGTCAGTTAGGCAGGATGAATCAGAGTCTGCGGGCGTATTTGAACCTTTAGTCCCCCTGATACTTCTAAGCCCAGGGTTTTTTTTCTGCTTGCGTTCCATCTGGTGTATAGAGGCTGGCCGGAGTATCCATTTTCTGACATCCCTTACTTGCCCTCATCCTGGTTTCTGACAATACAGCTCTTCCTCACACAGGGCCACCCTTTTCTTCACATCCTGCTTCATAAATAGTTAATATCTGGGCATTTCAGGCTTCCCGCGGAGAACCTTGCATTCAGTCACCAAGAATTTACTCACAAATTGGTATCATGCTTAAGCAATCAAGGGATGCCACCAGGGGTGGCTATGACTTCTGCTTAAGGTCAGAACCTCATATCTTAATTGATAATTGGAGAACAAGATGTGATTCATATTTAAATGGACTTAACAGGAATGTAGTCAGCTTTTCAATTACCTAGTAGCTTCTAAATCACTATGTCAGTGAGAGGGGTATTTATTGCAATGGGTGTGTGTTTTAATTCCGGCTTTAAGATAATGCTTACACCCTCTGGAAAGAAGCACAGTCCTGCTTCCAAAAATAAACAGGTTTCTCACAGGGAAATCACGAGTGGACTAATTGGGCTTCTATAGTTATCTTGTTGCAGTGTATGCAACCATAATTTATTCAGCCATAATTATTCACAAATTTGTGTCTGCCTTACCTTCATGATGAAGGAAGTATGTCTAGGAGATTATTTCTGCATCTGGACTAACTCAGTAAAATATTAAACAAGCTTTTCTGATGCGGATAGATGAAAGTCATTTTACAGAGGAAAACAGTGCTGGTGCTTAGGAAAGACAGGCTGGTTGAGTTAAGGGCTGATCATACACAAAGACTGCTGTGAGTTAGCAGATCAAATTTACACTTCAGTTCCCTGTTGTACCAGTGCTGCAATTAAAGAATCAGTTGCAGCTTTTTCTGGCAGCTGCTTGGGTGACTTCACCAGCTTGTGAGTGGGAACACCTTTATGGAAACAGGGGTAAGTCTAAGCGTGTGCAGGTATTTGACATAGCACCTCATATTACTGCATTTGTAACAAACATCTCAGTGAAGGGTATACACTGGACAGCCCAAACACTTTTCCATATGTGATTATAAGGAATGCAGTAATTCCCTAGAAAATTTCTCACTTAAAAAATAATTTATCTGCTTACAAAGTCAGCGTTTCTCTGAGCTAACCAGTAGTAAGAAACTATGTATATTTCAATGGATAGAAATGTATGGTTTCTATCTACATTTTCTCTTAGGCCAGTATAGTGGGAGGGTAGCGTGAGGCTTTCTGTATACTAGCAATCCTTATCATATTCATGCGTGGGATATTCTTTTGTTGAGCAGCTTTCTGAAGTGTTTCTTCAGTGGGTCCAAGTCATTTCCATTACTAAGCAATTTGTAGCTATCGGAGGTTTCTACATATATATATATATATTTTTTTTTAAGCTATCAACAAATAAGAAAACAGGTAAAACACACATTAAACAGGAATTGCAAGATTCTTCCCTTTTAATGATCCTAAGTTCCTTTGACCTGGAAATGCTAATAATTTAGATACTTGTTGCAGTTTGGCTAATGGTTGCTTAATGCCAAAAATAAATTTAAGTAGTGAAAAGTCACTAGACAATACATTAAAAAGATTCTTAATGACATCAAATAAAAGTTGCAATTTGGGACAGGCTAAAAATAACTGAAACCAAGCAAATAAGCAGGCTGTTAAGGAACTTAGCTGATTTATTTACAGGTACAGGGCTTTTTCCTTAGATGATCATACTATTAGTGGACGCCAGTGCAAAATTAGAGGTAAGCCTGGCAGCATGGGTATTTTTTGGATAGCGGGTAACTCTATGATGTATGTCTGTTAAAGGAAATAAAAGAAAATATCCTCACAAAGCTGGCTGTCCAGAAACATTGCGGTTAGGGTGACCAGGAAAGCATTTGATTGTTCTTGTCTCATCACAGTGCAAGGCATTAACTACAACCTCTCCTTGGCCACACCACGGTTCATGCTTTTGCATAAACTACACCCTTGCACCCTGAGGCTAGTCAAGGTGCTGTATACTCACACAAGCAAAGGTGCAGTGTACCTTTACATGGGAGGTATGTTGCAATTCTTCATGCCAGCTCATATTAACTGCTGAGAATTTGTAGAATAGCCTGTCTGTTGCTTCTCCATCCCTGTAAAGTTATATCGTGTAAGGGATATGTGATTGTGCTATTTTCCTTACAACATAAGCTTTGAATTGGCTGACCAATTTATACAAATTTGAGAGAGAGATAGAAGTATCAAAAATAATAAGGCACAGTAAGCTTTGTGAATATAGGTAACGAGTTGAGAGAGACAAATGTTCCCTCTAGTTCCTGACCTAGCTTGTCACTGAAATTATAGCATAAACTTACTACTAGACACCAGAAAACCCACCTTGTGCAAAGCACTAATATTGCCAGCCACAGAAAATAGATTTTGGAAGGTCTGTTACTTAAGAGAACTACCAGTGTTGTGTGGTTGCCATTTTCCCTCCCCACTCTCCTCTGTAACAGTTAACTACCAGCAACAACTCCACCCCACCCCACCCCACCCCCAGGTTTTTCTATCTCAAATGTGATACATGTTCACACCAGTATTGATGAAAGTAAACAAAACACAGCTGTGATGGCTGACACTGCTTTAAAAAGATGGCTAAAAAAAAATCAATGTGTGCTAAGTGCAAGTGGATAGGGAGAGTGGCAGAAGAAAGGAAATGGGCTTTTTTAAGCTACAAAGAAGCATTGCTCTCAGTGCAAAGGTAGAACATAATATCTTTCTTTTTATAATGAATTTTTGTGTAACCTGACTAATGGCAAGGAAAAACCCTAACAATTACGCGCATGTTCTCTTTAGAAGAAAAAGGAGATGCTTCTGTTTCAGAGATGGAGTGGAAAGCTCACTTTTAAAACCTTTCTAATCTAAAAAAGACTGACCTATCTTTTAGTGAGTCTTGTATACACTGATTTTTTTTTTTTATGGTCTCTGACCTCATTAGTGGTTGCTGGAAATAATTAAAATCCATAGCAGAAGATCATAATGGAAGGTAGGACAAAATAATATAATTGAATACAATAATGTAGGCTTCTAAATATTGTTGCATATTATTATACATTATCTGAATTATTCTTCTCCACTGTACAAATGGTTTCCTTCACAAATCTGAACCGTGCAGTACAAAAAAAAAAGTGACGATATCCCTGATGACTTACTACTTTTCATTCTAATTCTATGAACAAAAGTGAGAATTAAAGTTAGGGCACAAAGAATGGAGGGCTGAACCCAGTCCTAGCATAGGAAGGAAATACCCCGATATGGTGTGCACTGTTGTGCTTCTGTAGTTTGAATAAAACTGAGTATGCCTTCCTAGGAGGGGACTTTGCTTTTCTTTTTCTTTTTTTATGAGAAAAAATTTTGTATCCATGTGAAATATAGAACGAAGTGTTTTGTTTTAATTTCTTCTACTAGCAAATTATCTAGAAAGCATAGTAGACAGTATGGGAAGTGCTTACTCTTTACGTCAGTCTTTTGCACTAGCATTCATTTTGAGGGCGAAGTTTTCTTCTGGGGATCCAGGTGAGATTCCAGGAATCATTAGAGATTTAGTTAGGAAAGAGAAGAATGCTTGTGTGATA
The DNA here is from genome assembly GCA_017639485.1 of Pluvialis apricaria. Classification (NCBI taxonomy): domain Eukaryota; kingdom Metazoa; phylum Chordata; class Aves; order Charadriiformes; family Charadriidae; genus Pluvialis; species Pluvialis apricaria. The sequence goes on from CM030008.1 coordinate 63,996,098, forward strand.
TCTGAAGAACTCTGTTCAAAGATTTATTAATTGCTTATATATAAGAATCAAGCCAGCATAATCTGATTCTATGATTCTGTGCATAATGGAGATTGCTCCTTTGGTGGCCATTTGATGGGCAGGGCCTTAAAATTTGCTATTGCTCACTGGAGTGTTGCAGATGAGACATTTTTTGTAACACATCTTGGCTCACTTTCACTGTCCTCTATTATTTTAAATGTGTTCTAGCACTTCCAATCAGTGTCTGAATTTGGCAGAGCCTTTAGCAGTGTGCCATCAGATAGCATGTTGTGCTCACTTGGACCCCTCAGAGCTATAGAGCAAGAGGGGACAGGACTCTGCCTGGATTTCCTGATGTTCTTGCTTTGAATGAAAAAGGCTTTGCATGTTCTCCTATAAAACCTCAGATAACAAAACCAAGAGGTAGCAGAAAATCACTCTTTTCTAATTCACTCCACTGTGCTTATAAAAAGCCATCCCCTCAAGCTGTAGATCTCGGGCAAGGCAGTGAATGAGTAGATATTCCATAGGATGATTTCTGAAGATTGTCTAGTGCAGATCAGTGAGGGATGTGACTTCTGGAGTTGAGTGTTTTGCATTGCTAATGCTGTGTGTACCTCTTTTTATTCTGACCTTGCTGGAAGCCAAACCTAGAAAGAGCTCTTATCTTTCCTTCTCCTCCTTCAGTCTCCATTGTGAGTCTTCCCCACTTAAAATGATAATAGATCTTACTCGCCTGTTGAGGATTGAGTTTCGAATCTATTGGAGGCAGCTATAGCTGGAAATTTAACCTCTAAAGGAGTCTTGATTCCTGTGGGGCTGGCAAAGCTGTGCTTCGCTAACAGGTATCATAGACCAGTATGTGTGCAGTAATGAGGCTGTAGCTCCTGCAGAGTTTTCCTTCTTTAAGAAGACTGAGAAGCGAATAATCCCTTTAATGTGTCTGCCTTTTTCTAACAGAGTGGTGTAAGCCAGGCAGCTATAAGGCTGGAATTAAGCAGTAAGCAGCTGATGCCATTAGTGAAAGAGCATCATATTAGCCTACTAGTTCTCAAAAAGTTGGTATGTGCCACCCAATACTAGAAACATTACTGAATCATTGGAGGAAATCATCTGCTTATAGTGACTGTATATATGGTGATACAGAAACTGTCCAGGAAGATGGTAGTAGATGTAGGCTTCGTGGAACGTTCATTTTAGACTCACAGACTTAATGTCTGCAAAGTTGCAACTTTGCAATATAGTAATTTTATCAAAGTTATCAAGACATTATTACAGCTTCCAGACTCAAAACCATAGAAGAACTCATGAAGAAAAAAATGGTTTGTATCTTAACCTTTCTCCATAGAGAATAAATGGAGTTGCTGCAGCATTGTAAATTTTCAGTCAAGAACTTTTTTTTTGCATTAAGTCTCATCTACAGCATTTTGTCTAGAGTGAAAAGAGGATCTGAAACTGTGATATAAATCAATCAAATGCCCCTTTTCTCTGGCAATGTAGAAGATACTGTAGCCTGAGCAGTGAGGAGGGTGTTTGTGTAAATGCAGCTGCTTTTCAAATACCTCAGTTTAGCTTACGTACATTTTATTGTAGGTAAGTGAATAGTGAATGTATGTTAAATGTTACCAGTTCATAAACTGAGACTCAAAAGAATGACAGACCTAAATCTGAAATTAATAAACTCTTTTGAAATAAATCCATGGGTTGAAGGAGAGAAATGGGGGAGCGGAGGGAAGTTGTTGTGTATCTACTAAAAAGGCCAAAGTGTAGTAGTGCAAGAATGACTATAATACTAATTCTTTCTGCTTATTCTAGCAACTGAAGTGGCTAGCAGAACATCGTATCTGTTGTGCTGATCGTATTTAATTTGGTTTCTTGGTAGATGTATCATCAAAGACACACAATTTTGGTAGCACTGCAAAACATCTTAGTAATTCTTCACTAACGTTATTGAGTGTTGGGGGCTCTTAGCGTTCCTAAAAACATGAGAGAAACCAGACCTCAGAAATGGATGCTTAATATGCAGAAAAACAAAATGTGCATTCATAAATAAATTAATCCTATTTTGTGCCAAAGGTGGGACTACAGTCTGTCTGCTGAACACACATAAAGGTCACCACTTATAGCTGTTTTTATGTACCATCACTTTTTGTGGGCCACCTACATAAAGTTGACTAGGAAATACAAATCCCACTAATTGCAGTAACACAGAGTTCTCTGTGTTTTCTGTGGCTTAAGGAGGTGATTTATGCCTTTGTGGTTTAAGGAGGCTAAATATCTCAGCAGCGCAGTGAATATTTGTGTACATAGTGCCTATTAAAGTTCATGGGAGTTTCCAAACTCATCTTCAGCACATAAATTGATGGAGCAAGTTGTAGAGTGTGCTAATACCCTTTTGCTTCCTCTTATGTTGGGCTTTTCATGGCAACATCTTAATGGCTGTACAAAAGGACTAAATCACAACTAGCTATATAAAAAGCCAATGATGAATAAGTGAGGAAGTAGATTTAATAGAAATATAGTGAATGACTGAGCCAATCCGATTTGTGTTTGAAGCAAGTTTAATGAATCTGGGATAAAATATTTCTGGCTTCTAGATGTGGTATTAACTTAATTGGTCAATTCTGCAGCAAATACAACACAGAAGAGAGGGAGAGAATATTTTTTAATGTTTCTCATGTGACAGAAGGCAAGTATGCAGGTTCTTATTGTAACAGAAGCAAAAGAATGGAGATCTCTTCATCCCAACTCCCAACCTAAGTATATGGGCAGGCTGAATTGGCTACCTGATTCTTCATTGATACCATCCATATGATCTCAGTTTATGAATGGCATAAAAATAGTAACATCAGGAAATATGAGCATCTGTGGGAAAACTGCGATGCAGCCTGCAGCAGCAAACAAAAAGGAGAGCCTTTCTTTTCTGGAGCTAGTGCCTAAGGTTTTCAGCTAGACACTAAATAAGTAAGTAAATCCTACCCAGCTATGTAACAAAATAATAAGTGCAGTGATATAAGGAATAATCAACTCAATTCAAACCTCCTAATTTGTGCCAAGTGCTAAATTTTAATTATAACAACATATGAATATTCATAGTGTTCATAGGAACATAGACAGCATGGCAAAATTAAAGCAAACATTACACTCGGACTAGGACAGTGCATTTCTCTGTTAATGCCTATTTCCAGGATTAGATCCAAATTCTATAATCCAGATTGCTTGAATGGTTTAATTGTAAACTATCTTCCATGTGCTTAGATTTTCCATAATTCTCTCAGCAGAGTCTTCTAGGGTCTTTTGTCACTGCTTGATGATCTTTTAAAAAAAGATTTGGTCAGAACCATTCAGTGGTATTGGAAATACATGGAGAGTGAGCAACAAAAAGGCTTATTCCTCCTTGTCCTCAAATAGCAATGTTCTAGGAATTTCTGGTACAAGGAGAGTTCAAATTTGGAAGTGCTGGGAAGATATTTCAGAGCACACAGAGGACAGTGTGTTTGGGTTTGGGGGATTGTGTTTCAGCTGAGCTGTATTCCTAAAGAGAGTTTAATCTAAGAACAGTATGTTTTGTGCATGCACAGTAACCAACATGTTCAGTGCTTTCAATGAAGAGTTAATTCCAATGGAACCCTCAGTTCCATCATAGTGAAGACAACTGGCAATTTCTTACCTGAAGATGTACATAGGATTGAAATGTGGGAGCATATTGGAGTAACTGCCCTTCTGCCTAATGTCAGGAATACGTAAGCGGGTACCCAGTTCTTGGAATTGACTTTGTCGTTAATCTTTTGGGTACAAGTGTTGCCAGCATGTAGAAGCTAGGTGGCAAGAAGCAGCACTCTTTATAGTCTGCTCTTAAAAATGTTGGCATTGGATGCATAGCATCTCTGACTGTTTCTAAGATCCAAGCGGATGTATGATACTGAGGGAACCTAAAACTTGGTGTCGTCTTTAATGTCTCTTGAGGGACTATCAAAACGGGGTGTATAAAATTATCAGAGAAGAAGGGGTGGGGTGAAGGGTAGAAAACATCAGCAGTGAAATCAGGAAAGTTATGGAAACTGTTATTCAAGCCAGCATCTGTCTCTAAGGCAGCTCCAATGCACAAAAACCTGTGTCTTGGGATTTGGATGTTTTTCTCACAGTATGAGGACAAAAGTAGAACTCATGTTCCTGCTAGTACATGCAGCATCTCACACTCTCCCCAAGTCCTCATCAACACTTTCTATCCTCAAGGACAAAAACACGGCCAAACATGGAAGAAACAGTCTTCTGGAAAAGCTTGCATCTTAAAGGCGCCCTGTCCTTGGATACAGAGAAACATATTAAATGGTAGGAGCAGAAGGCTATCTGCAGAAAAAGAACTGAGTCTGGTATTAAAACAGAAGCCTGGGGGGCAATTCACTGTGTTCGAAGAGCAGCTGGAGCAAACAGGCTGCAAAGCTTTTGTGCTGTTAAGCACCCTCAGACCATCCACCATGAGGTGCCTTGAGAGCCTGAAATGCTGTGGTGTTAGGATGAGGTTGAATCTCTGTATATGATGAGCGTGTATTGTTACCACTAGTTAACACTAACAGCTGAATCTTTAGTTGACATCTTGTCTTGTTTTATACAGCTCACGTATATGTTGTTCCTAAATTATCGGCCTCTGTATTAGTTGTCTTACTGGCTGTCATGTAGTCCTATTGACAAGAAAAATCTACTTGGGGTGCAAACATGCTGACTTCTCAGGGTGGGTCAGGAGACACTTCAAGCATGACCACTGCCTTTGGATGTAAAAGCATATATAGCCTGTTGGAAGCTTTTTCTTCAAATTGTTTATTCCCCCCCATTAGTAGGAAACCTTGAATGACAGTACATGCTATGAAAGTTTGAGAAGCAACTGTTTTCCCCAGCTACTCTGCTGTGTATCTGTCCCTGAATTTCTGCAGCTGTAAGAACTAAAGACAGTAAAGCACATGCTGAAGGTGCAAGTCCCACAGAGAATATTTTCTTCATGCTTTTCTAGATATCTGTTACCACGTAAACCGATTTTTTTTCTACCTGGACATAATATAAAAATGGATAGTGCAGTATTGTGTTCTTCAGTGTTGAGCACTAAGACGACTGGCTACTCTGTTTCTCTGCAAGAGCTTCTTCAGCGTCTGATGTCAGCACTCTCTTCCTCCTTTTCCCCCTTCCCCTCAGCCTGATTCAAAATCCATGTCATTCAGCAACTTGGGTTAATACCTCATGCAAAAAAAAGTCACCCTGTATTTCATAAAAAGTAAGAAAACATGCAACATGCCTATGGGCTACCTTCACTTCATGTATGAAGAGTAGGAGAGTGAAAAAAATGCCAGTGTCTCGATCAAAATTTAGGTGGATAATATCTTTAAGAATATCAGTGAATACTCAGTCCTTTGGCAGTTGGGACCGAAGAGCCCCAGCTTTAAGCACCACGTATTGGCTTTCACTTAGGAAACTAGATCTGCTAGTGTTGATTAGGGAAGATTAATACTTATCAAGAAATTCTTAATAGCGAGCTTTGGGTTAAGTGTCATTTTAAAAAAATAATATAGGGGCAAGGGGAAGGTTTCATTAGCAATAAGAGATTATTATAAGCAGCCAGTTTTGAGAAAAAGACCTTTGTTTAACAGCCATGCCTCAGCCTTTTCTATAATCAGGTTATGTTTGTTCTGCTCTTTTACCAGTCTAAGTCCCTCCTGAAACTTTCTGTGTGTGCTCTTGTTGATATTATTATGTATCAGAAGAGGAATATATGCGTTTAAAACTTTCTGCCCTATTTTAAACTACTTCTCAAGGACCCACAGGAATCCTAATAAATCCTAATTCATAGAAATTGCTAATAAATCAGAAAGTAATTGTGGTGGCTATCTGTATGCTAATATTGTTTTTTAAATCAACTGGCAGAGCTGAATGCTGATTGATTAAACCTTTTGGTGTGGTGGGAAGACTATAGTTGTATGTGATGCTGTCTTGCAGAGCGTGCGTAGCTTTGGCTATTAACAAACCTTGGGGTTCAGTCTCACACACCTCTCTGCAGGCTTCTCTTTTTTCTCCTTTATACCCATTCTGCAACACTGACGGGAGTCTGATGACTCCTGGTTTCTGCTCAGGATTTCTGTTGCAGATCTGGTGAATGCACAGGGATCAGAAGTCCTGGGGCATGGTAGCACAGAAGTATAATATGACTAATTTGTAGTAAGTGGTATATGTCAATTTTATGCTGTCAAGGGATGTGCCCTGGGGGTGATGTGTTTTCCTTCTCATCACTGTGAAGTAAAGATATTAATTGCTGAGGCAGTCTCAAGTATCTGTTTTCCTTCCTCCAGTAGAGCTTCATACTGCTGTGGAGCTAGCTGGCCATGTCTGAAGTTTTGCTTTCACTTACAGATAAAGATGAATTTGTTGGGCTTTCTTTTCTCAAACATTTAAGATATAAGTTTTTAAGGTGAAAGCAAATATGCATAGAGGCTAGGTGAGTGTGAGGAGAAAAGCTGTATCAGTTACTTCTGAAGTTTGGCTGCCAATTTTTCCTCAACTGACTAAACTTCAAAAGGAGATTGCACATTTCTCGCACAGCCTTCTTCCCATACTTTTCCGGACTTTTACTAGCAGTCAAAGCAGTATCCATTTTACTGAGGAAGACAAATTAAAGTGCTTCTACTTTATCTCCCCAGGATTTGTGGTGGGTTTGTTTTAGGATTTTTTTTGTTTGTTTGTTTTTAAAGTGAAGCCAGAAAGCAGCTTGACTGCTGGCCATTGGTCTGAGGAGAAAGAAGCACCACCTTTGTTCCTTTGAGCACAGTGGATCTGCAGTGCCATTGCTGTGTGATGATCAAAAGGGGGAGAGAGAAACAGGGGCAGCAAGTGAAAAATTACTTTTGGGTTTCAGAATAAACTTGTAGCAAATAGGAGGATAGGGTTTTGAATCGAAGGATTTTCAAAATGGCAAAATGATCTTCCAGCTTCCATATTTGCCATTTCTATGGTGTTGGCCTTGAGCGGCTGCATCCCTAGAGCTGCCTGATAACAGCTCAGAGCTGTGCATGGCTGGATCGATAAGGCATATTGAATAGCATCTAAAACCTGCAAGCGAAGCACTTTCACGTTTTCTATATCATGCTTTCTTTTCAGACGTGTTATTGTCCACAACTGCAGTACGTCATGAAACTTGGGAGCACACAGGAGTGTGGTGAGAGGCTAAGTTAGACCATGTTATAACAATGTGTAAAAGCCTGATGGGAAGACCTCTGGGATTTCTCTTAAGAAGAGAATTTACCAGGTACAGCTGGCATAGGAGGGGATGTGACTTATAAAAAAAGAAAAGGTTGCTTTTGCCTTTGTCTTCCCTCTCACATTCCTCCATTTCCAGAAGGGAACCAGACAAGAGTTGCAGTTGTCTGGGTTTGCAGCTCTGTCTTACTCTCCCATGTCCTGCGTGAAGTGGGAAGGAAGGTGACACAGAACAGCCAGAACTTGGTCTGGTTTGGGTAGCTATGGGTTCAGGGGCACTGAGGAGGAGAGGAAATTAATTATTGCAGCCATTTGTCACTTAGATGGTGGGAGAGTGGTAAGGCGTGAGGTCTATTCCTGATTGTCTCAGGTAAAATCTTACTGAACCTTCATACGTTCACCTGACAAGCCAAACCACAAATTCTCCATGCAGAGTGCCACGAGATGCATAGTCCTTGTGTACCTGAGGGAGTTAAGGGACCATAAGGCTGAATATGGTAGTGGTCCCACAGTGGGTCTACTTCTCACTTTGAAGATGAGACTAAGCAGGTGTGCAGCTTGTTCTCAGGGTGACCTAACAATTTGGTTTAAGCAGCCACCACTGCTTTCTTTTGCAGCTGGGGGACTGCATGACTGTGGCAGCACAGCTGGTATATGAGTAGTATGATATCGCTCTAACACAGTAGCAGTACTGAAGCTTCTGTGGCTGACAGGTAGAAACCTGAAGTGTGAAATCAGCAGCTGAATCTCTTCCTCTTCCTGACAGCTGCCTCAGGATACAACAGAATGAAAGGAGAACTGGAATCTGTTCAGCCCCTTCTTTGTGCTGCGTTTTGTGCAGTGCTAATCCTTCACGAGTTTCTGGCCAATAAGGGCTTGTTTATGGCCCGGTATACATTAAAGTCTTTTGTGTATAATATTACTACATAACAGTGCATATTAAGTAGTCTTTCATTTGTTATTAAAATTTAGGTTAGCAATTTAAGTACTTTGAATTGGGTGGAGAAGAACAGATCAAGGTGTGAAATTACTTCCTTGGAGTAACGCAGGCAACACAGCTGTAGAAGAGCACAGAATTGTACCTCAGTACTCTTGGTTTCATTCTCATGCTGCAAAAGCAAGCTCATCATCCTTAGTCTTCAGATATTTTTTAACAAGTATGGTCTGTCTAGTAGGGCTTTGAAAGAAATGTGTGTATTCTGTTTTATGACAGGTTGTGCACAAACATACAACCCAGCTCTCACCAGGCTCTGTTTGCACCCGTCTTGTTTGTAATACATTAGATTTACTTTGATTCTTACCCTGGTAAAATTATGAGAATGAAAAGAGTGGTTTACACCTTGACTTTTTTTATTATTATTATTTTTTAGATAAGTGCTGCTTTTATATTTATTGTGACCAGCAAGGTCTGCAAATACTTGTTTTGCAGAAGTTCACTGGAGATAGTGAAAATTAATGTCTCCGTTTTCACTTCATTGTTTTCCATAAGGCAAAACTTCCTCTTCTCCAGGGGTCTTCTCCCAGCAACAAATGTCATTAATCTTTTATTTATTGATTCAGGGCGTTGGTTAAGCATCCACACTTCTTTAAATATATCTGCCTTGGAATTTATGTATGATAGATAATGGCAGCGTAGCCACATGATGTTCTGTACCAATGAGGCTATTTTTAAAATGCTTTCATGAATGATTTCCTATCATCATCTTCCATTTACCTTTGTCTTGGTTGCAGCCTGTTAATGATGGAGAGAGCTGATTTGGGTGAAAGTTCACTATTAAGTTAATTATCTTTTATTCAGGTCCACTGGATTACTGCAATAAATGCTGATTGCTATCTCAGTCTCTTTCTTACCCCGAGTTCTGCATTTGCACTGCAGATTGTCTGCTAAAAATGTGCCAAGGTCTTTCTTATTTGTTCTAAATATCGTGGCTATGGGATTCATGATTGTCAGTCCTTTAGAAGTTACGATGTGGAGTTGCAATATTGGTATTAGAGTGAGAAAAGGGCTGTGGTCAGACGGATGTTTCTAGCTGAGGTTCCCTACCTTCTGTACTCCTTTAGCATAGGAGACTTTCATATGTACTGTCACTTTCTGCTGGGATCCCAACAGGCTCTTGTTTAGAAGCCTAATTAAGATTTTGGTGCATAGGTGAATGGCAGTGTGATTCCTTCTTACCTCGTGGTGATGAGCACCAGCACTTTTTCTTTTTTCTCAGCTTTGACCTCTGTGGACAGAAGGTGCATGTACTAAGTCTAAAGCTGATAAGTACCTCTGTTCCTTTGTGGAAAAAAAAACCCCACAGATATTAATTTTTGCTTTTATTCAAAATCCGAAATGCTACACAAAGCCACTTTCACATTTTCATCGAAGTCATGCTGCTTTGCCTTCCCACCTCAGCAGGAAGAAGTGGCTTCCTTGACTTATGCTGTGATTTCTACTTGCACTTCTGAGGACCTTCACCTGACTGTGCTTGAGTGCTTCAGCCTGAAAGATTGACTCGTGAATTAAAGTGGTTGAGAATCATGTATTTATTTATTGTCTCATGTGGTTGTCACTGTTGGCTTTAATTTTTTACATAAAAGTTAACTTGAAGTAAATTTACTGGGTTGTACTGTCTGTGCCATAGCTTACCTAGTACTCATCGTAAGACCAGCCTTCACACAAATCTGCATCGACGTCATATGTCCCTGATTTTCAGTGTTATTTGCAACTATGGAAAAACAGTGCATCAGGGTATGCCATGAAATGACCTCGGAGAGGACTTTGGAAACTGACCTGGAAACCCTGACGCTAAGTTTCTAAACCCGTATTTAGGAACTTAGATACTAACGCTTTGCTAACAGCATATGATACTCTGTGGCTCTGTTAGGCTTGGCTGGCTCTCAGAGCAATTCTCATCTGATATGTTGTTTCAGGTGTGAAATTAATATTTATAATCTGATAGTGTTCCTTTAAAACAGTCTTTATTACACCTGTACATATTTTTAATGTGCAATTCTGAATGTTGCATGACCAACCTTTTCCCTTTTCAGGTGTCTTTTATAAATCATGGCACATTGATATACTGTCACATCAATAAATTAAGTTAAGGGACTAACCTAAACAAATGCCAAAATCATTAGCAGTTAATTAACCTTCTGTACTTCTCTCCAAATTGACTTCGGTTTAATTGACGACGTGGGCTTAGTTCACTTGCTCTGTGCTCATACAAACAAACAAAATGAACATGACACAAAATTGAATGGGGGGGGAGGGGAAAGAGGGAAAGCGAGGAAAGGAATGGAAAAAGACACATGAGCACATCTCCAACAGAAGGTACCTGCAGCAAAATATTAACTGTATCGTTACAACAGCAGAACTGGGAAAGGATGGGTGATGCTTAGGACTTTGCTGTGCTTCCTTTTTCCCTAGCACACAGTAAGAATATCCTGTTGGGTTGGTTGGCCAAGGTTTCAGCTTACTTTGGGGGTTGTGGTGGTGGTATTCTTTTTTTTTTTTTTTTTTTTTTTTTTTTTTTTTTTTTTTACAACAACAAAAAAAAACCCCAGTGTCCTAAACAGGCATGTAAGCTCATACAATAATATCTGCTTTCTTTTTTCCAAATTACAGAAGGGAAGAGCCTTGTTCATCTAAGCTTGAAATGACAATGACTTCATGTCACTTCTCTGAAAATGGCATGATCTTAATTTAAGAGGGCATTTGTTTGATGTGTATGGCGAACTGCGTAATTAGTTGTGCTTGCTTACATGCTGGAGTATTTTGTGCCCCCATCCAGGAACCTGTGTCAGGTAATTGGTCTATGTGCCCGCGTGCTCTGGGCAATGTGTTAGGTTACGGACCACAGAGGAGGTCTGTATTTATATCCTTCCAAGAAGGCTTCCACCAGGCTCTGTGCGTGTGCAAGCATTACTGGTGTGAATGATTTTCAAGATCTGACCTGAATTGGACTTCATGATGGTGACATATGGCTAATGCTTTACTGTGTTTCACTCCCCTTTGGAGCTGTGCACCTTTAACTCAGTCCTGCTACCTTGCATCGTGGAGAAATGTCTGTTGGTTTGGTGACACCACAGCGCCCTGGTAGTGGCTGCTGTGTGTGGGATGCTTTTCGGACTGAGGGATTAAAGTACTCTTTAAGAACATTAAAAGAAGCTCGGTGACTTTCACCACCCTACTGAATATATATGATTCAAAAGTATTTGTCAGAAACATTGTGGAAAGAGCAGAACTTTCACTTGAGAGCTTTTTTTTCCTTGTTTTACTGCCTCATAAATAAATATTACTATACTAATGTTCTTCAAAGAGTTTAGCATAACCTATTACCTTGCATTTTACCACAGTTAATATCAAGTTCCGTATACCTAAATTATTAATCAAAATATTTCTGAAACAGCATTTGCTGTTGAAAAGATAATGTGTTGACAATAAATATTAGTTTTCTGTTTCCAAAGAAAGTATACATAAATTTAAAAAGTTTTTTCTCTCATTAGGAAAAGTGCTAAAAATCTTTTACTTTAACATGCTAGTGTACGTACAATGTTAACATGTATAGAAACAATTTTTTTTATGTATATATATAAATAAAAAGTGCAGAGCTCTGTTTGGTGGCTTTTTGGTTTGGGTTTTTTGTTTGTTTGTTTTGTTGTGGGGGTTTTCTGTGTTGTGTTTTTTAGGGCAGTCCCTAGAGATTCTAGTAGATTCAAAAGACTTACCCTGCCAAAGAAGGGGATATTGGCATGAAAGTAGCGGATCCCAGTATAGATGATAATAAAATACAATATGCTTGTAGATCTACATGAGCTGTGAAAGAATAATTTCCGTTTTCTTTCACTTTGAAAGTATTTTGTGATGGCTAAACTTGTCTGCATTATTCTGTTTCTATTGGAAGGGGTCTTAAGTAAAGTTCTGCTTGATCTAGTTTTGTTAAAAATTATTTAATATATGTATTTTTTTATTTTCTTCCCTCAAATGCTTAAGTTTAATGAATTGGAAGCTGTGATGGAAATTGTACATTTAAAAACCACAAGAAATAACATGTTAAAGCTGTACATTTAAATCTGTAGGAAATAGGCTTGTCCAGTGACTATGCTAATAAGAAAAATTTATGTATATAAATGTGCACACAGAGCTTCTCGTGCTTTACTTATTTCTCCTTGCTTCTTCCCTCATCCCCTTTTCTAAGTTGAGCACTCCTTGAGGGAATTTGCTTTGAATGTACTGTAGGGCTGCTGGGAAGTGGATTTGTATGTTAATTTCAGGAGGGTTTTAAGTTTGCTGATAAGTTTTTCCTTCTGTGATGAGATTTCCTTTTATTAGTTAATGCTGACTTTGCTGCATTTGGACTGCATTCTCTGATGCTCTTTATGAGTAGCAAAGTTACAACCACCATAAATGCAGAGAGCATGGAGGAGGAGGTGGAGTAAACAATTTATTTTCATGTGTTTGGGATTACCACATAACTCTCAAATGGCAGAGGAAAGTGCAGTTTAATAGTCACCCTTAAGTTAGAGAGGGAAAAAAAAGCCAAAAATAAAATTATTTCCTTAGATTTCCTCTGTGTCTGTATTACTGTCATTCTTGGTTCAGACTAATGATTAAATGATGCTTTTTTATTTATTCAGATTTCATTAGTTGGAGAAGGATTTAAATATGTATTTTTCTTCTACACTAACAGTAGCTTGGCAAGAGAGATTCAAGGTGAGCTGAATATTACAGAGTAGAAAGGGAAATTTGGAGGCATCCTTTTGAAAACTGAGAGTACAATAGGGGTTATGCTTGGTTAGTTGGAGACTTGCAACATGTTTGTATTTCAATGGGGAGGGGATGAGAACAGATGAATTTGGCCCCTCCTTTATCCAGTTACATCCTGCAACTTGGTCCAAATAACAACTCTATAGCCTAGCTTATCAGAAGAAATTAGAAATTTTGGTTTAAGATTGATTCTGGCTGTTTCCCAGTTCCTACTGTTTAGCTTTGCACTGAAAGGACACTAAGTGCATCCTTTAGTCTTTTTTTCATTGCTCAGTTTAAGTTGAAAAGCAAAGGAAAGTTTCTCTAAGAAAATTTAGAAGAGATATTTTTATTTTCTCATAATTTTCAGTGTTATAATAACTTGCTTGTTTTAAAAGTATTTTGCTTAACCGACTGTCCTGAACCTGAGGTGCAGTATTGTTATAATGTGGTTTAAAGACTAAAAGGAAGTGTCTAAATCTCTCAAAAATGCTTGTTCTGAAGCAGTGATTTCTGGTGCTTCTTGACTTCTGGCTCATGAGGCCATTTATGTAGCCTAGTTATGACACCAAATTTAACAGTTCTGTGGGAAAAGCACTTGATTTGAGTTAATATCGAGTAAAAGGAATATATGCATGCTGGGAAGACTAGTTAATGTGTGCAGAAGGTGCTGCTGAAGTAACTGATCTCAATTGAACATAAATAAGGTAAAAACCTCACTAAAGAAGATACCGTGGGTGATACGAAAGACCACACTTTGATCTTCATATTGTCAAGGGCATGGCAGCCTTTTGATACAGATTATATACTCCCACAAATAGAGTTGAGATGAAATTATTTTTTTTTAGTGTATATTTTAAGATGATTTGGTGAAAACAGAGAAATTATGCTTCAGTAGCCTCTTGTACCTTGCTTGCCCTTCTGAATTTTATTAACATGGCTTTTCAGGCTTGCCAGGTATCTTGGAGATACATGTTTATGGACTTTTCAGCCGTCTTTTCACTGTTGGTTTGAGCTTCTCTCTTTGATAAAACTACTTTGGATTTTGGTACAATAACAAGCAGCTCAAAATTGAGGGCTGACAGCATACAGTGTGAACAACAGTGCATGTGTGGCTCTCCTCAGTGGGATTTTTAAGTAGTTGGAGCTGTGTGGATTCACATCAGCCGAAACTGAAACTTTTCTATTCTAATGGTAGGCACCTTCAACACTTGACACAACTTACTTATAGGAGAATTACATTTAACACAGCACTGCTCACTTCATTATGGAACTCCAGTCAGGTTGGGACATGGGCCAAGCTACCATGAACTGTGTCACAGGAACGTTAAAGGTCCGTCGGTGACGCACAAGGCACACTTCTGCTATTATGGCATTGCAGTAACAAAATTTTGTTTTGCTTTTAGGGCTGCTTTGCTGTTTGATAGCTTAAAACTAACAGTCCATGCAACTAGACAAAAGGGAAGAATAAAAATATTTAAAAATGACAAAACTATTAAAAAGGCAGGTTTGATGTTGCCACACAATAGTAAATACAGGAAAAAAGCCTAGGTGGAAATTTAACATGCTTTAATACTCCAAACAACGGAAGTGTTTCAAGTGTACTGAATATATTGAACATTTTGAGCAGTGATCCTTTCTTTCTCATTGCACACATTATAGTCTCCTTTTTTTTTCTTATATTGTGACTGCATTTCCCTACATTACCACAAACATTTCTTTAAGAAAAGTCATGCTTTTTAAAACACAGGCATTCAGTTTGAAAATGGTTTCTGATTTTACTACTAAATGAGTTTTCAAAACAGATTTCCCTGAAACTTGTCTATCAAAGGGATGCAGGCGATACGTTCCTGTTATGTATAGAAAAGCCCACTACTTAAATCCAAGGAAAATCCAATTTTAACAGGCCATGCAATTTTATCATCTTTTTCAAAAAACATGAAGACAGTCAAAATCCAGTTTTTCAATAAAATTGGTGCCTGTTTGAACTATAATCACTAACTTGATGTTGGGCTTTATGTGAAGTGAAACCTTTTACAACCTTATTCTTCCCTGCCTGTGGTCTGCAGGATTTTCTTTCTTCCTCTAAAGCTGCTTCACAGTGCAGGTGTATAAGCTGCTGTTGTGTCTCCCCTGGTTCAGGCTGTATTTTCAGAATCTGGGCTTGACTTCTCTCTCAGAAGACAGATACAGCACTGAAGCGTCCCTTTCCCCAAGCCTGAGGGTTGTCTGCAGGGCTCTGGCTGTGCCTGCTTTGCCTGAGACCACCCCTGGTGTGGCTGCACACCTTCCTCGGGTCAAGGACTGAGAACTCCCAGAGAAAACTATTGCAGGAGTAGACCACAGAGTCTGTCACCTCCTACCTAGCTGATCAGTCACCATCATGGGAGGCTGGATCTAGTCCACAGCAAAGTACGTAATCTTGGCACCTTTTTTTTCTGATCGCAGCAGATCACAGCTCAGGATCTTTGCTGAGCTGGTAAGCGAGAAGAGGTCTTGCATGCGTAGAGGAACAGAAGGAGATGATGCGTTTCTTCCCCAGAGGTTGTACTTTATTAGATATTGTACAGACATAAGTAAGAGAGAGCCGTTGCATTAGGGACCGGCATTAGCAACCTACAGGTTGCTTCCAGCGGGTGTTGTGAGTTTGGTAGATATTATGTTATCCATTTTCTCTCCGCTTTGTCTGTCTTGTTTTTATTACAGTAGTGCCTGGAGAGGACCTGCAATGTGCCAGTCACTGTAAGCACAAAAAGCTCTTAGGCCTAGTCCTTGTTCATATTAAATTAAAAATGACAAATGACAAGAGGAAAAGATGTAGTAAGGTACCGTGCTTGCTTGGTGCCCCACAGTGCCCTGATGCACTTGTTCAACCACCGTGCTTGTTCAGAAGCTGAAACTGCTGTGGCTTCTGCGGAGTCCCTGTGCAAGGACAAATGGGCTGCTACAAATGGATCGAGGAGAGCTTGGGGTATTGAGGCCGGAAGAAGAAAGCAGGTTCAGCTCAGTTAGATGTTTAGAAAATGGGAAAAGGAAGCAGGGAAACCCAACTACCCTTAGTTGACAGTTTGCTATGTGTTACTGTTATTAACTACCACCATGGCATGGTGGTATCAACTCTGGTGGCGGTGTGAAATAGTAGGCCAGTGCCTTGCTGAAGGATTGACTCTGTGTGTTCATGTTCCAAGTTGTTATACTTCTCCCAACAGGAAAACCATATGAGTGCTTCAGAGAGGCCAGCATAAAACCTTTGTTGTAGAAAAGGTTTCTGTTGGTTAAAAAAAAAACCAAACACAAAAACCCCAAGTATGCTCTACCTGCAGCTTTAAGGAGATTCCTTGATGAGAAGCTGCTTTACCTTGCTCCTTCCAGGCAATGATTTGACACTGTCCAGGAGAAACCCTCTCTGCTCAGTTTGCTCAGTGGTTCTGCTGATCTGTGGCTGCAGGCAGTGCAGGTACTCAGCACGTTCAGGGTTTGCCCCACTGCCCATGTCAAGCCTCCTCATAACCTTTTCTTACTATAATGTAAACCTGCTTTGTAAGTGTTCTTTTTATTTTTTAAACTAAATGAGCATCTCTAGTAGTAGTTTTTGGTAGTGGTGATAAGAGCACTGACTTTTCTATTCCTGGCTTATAGCCGTTAGGGCAAGTCAAGACCTTGTAGGAGCTGTTTTTAAGCAGGAACAACCCTCTTTCCTGCCTACGTAAATCATGGCACCATTGCTCTAGCAGTGTCTGGACTAAGAGTTAGCATTTTTCTAGCCTTGTAGTTATTTAAACTACTCCCCTTGCCTTGTCAGCCTTTGTAGTGGAAGACTAGTTCTTAATTTCTCTGGCAGTTCCTTTTTAAAATGGCTCAATGCTGTAGCAGAAAATGGCTTTTTTGTGTCAGTGGTAACTGAAGGCTAATATTTCAGGCATGAAGGAGTAGAAGGGAGAGACTCCTTGACAGCAGGCTGAAAACCCTCCTGAAAAAATCCTTCTCTCAGGGAGACATCAGCCTCTGCAATTTCCAGGCAGTGTGGAAGAAAGCACGTTACAGAATCCTAAAGGACCTGAAGCAGGTCAAAAATAGTGCTCCTTAATACTAGCCTCTGGATGAAATGGCACACAAGTGAAAAGCAGAACAAAGAGGCTTTCTGGCCGTTTTCTTGTGCTGGGTGTAACCCAGCTGACACTGCTCCCTAGAATATGCAATATCCATAACCTGGGATGACTGGACACTAGAGTAACAGAAATTTATGTCTGAATTTAGCCCTAAAAGGCCTGCTGCAAGAACTTAAATACACCATTTGGGTAGTTCCCAGCTGTTCTCAGAGGAATCAATGACGAGCTTTACTCCAGAGGTGCTTAACTAGGTGCTGCATGGAGTTTTGTTTGCACTGAATAGCAGTAAACTCTTTAATGTGTGCAAGGGGACTGAGCACTCAGTAAGTAAATGGAAAACTACACATAATGAATGCTGTTATGCAAGCTGTTACTTCAACAGTAAGAGTTTCCATACTTTTTTTTAAGCAGGTGTATACTAGCAATCTGCTGTTTGATCATGTTTGCAACCAAAACACTTAGCACAAAAAGTGTGCATAGCTACCAGCTGTCAAGAATTTCCGTGTTCTTACCACGTACCACAAAGCATCTTTGCCTGCTTCTGGTCTTGTCTGTGTCCCAGTAATTTACTAATTGCCGTACCTCTGCCTTACAGCGACACCTACTGCCACGGGCAGACCTGACAGAAAGCTGGTTCTTGGCTCAAAGACGTAGTTTTCTGCATCCCAGTTGATTGCTAGCAGCTTTTCTAGAATATATTCAAGTTCCTCATCTTCTTCCTGAATCTGGTGTTATTGCTAAAGAAAGAAAATAGCCCTCAGGCCAGCAGTTGGAACCCACGTGGTGTAAATGGGCCAGTCTCAAATTTGATACCCATGCTGCTTTTTGCACCACCTATATGATAATTTAATCTCTTTTTTTTTTTATTGAGGCTCCTTTACTCTGCAGGTGCGGTGTGATGTATGGCTTCAGCATGATGAATTCTATTGGTCAGCTTCAGAACGGACATGAAATACACTGTAAACTATACATCATTCAGCTGTGGCAAATTAGGATGTATGTTTGAAAATGCACACTTTGGTTTGAATTGAAGTAATTATGTGGCTAAAACCTGGACTTTGCCAAAGTACCAGTATTTGCTAACCCTAGTCTTGATCCATTAGTTGGGGGCTTGATTCCAGGCCTGTCTCTGATAACCTCCCTAATTCACATCTGGAACTGTTTGCAGCGTGTACCAGAGGCAGACTTTGTCAGATAAGGTGACTCCCCTCTCTTTCACTCTCTCCCTTTTAAATCTGTGTTAGAGCTCATTTCTTCTATGCCCCGACAAGAAATTGATGGGTTAGGGCCAGCTGGAGTATGTTCAGGGTAATTCACCAGTGTGAAAGGTAAATGGAGACCAGCGATCCCACTGATTAAACTGAAAAACAAAAGTTAGGATGAGACTGAGTGCTTTGGAAAATGTCAGTAAAGTGCAGATGTGTTGTTTGAATGTAAACTGATTCCCCATTTCTCCCTCCCCCCCAAGCTGCTTTGGGGCTCACTCTCTTGGGGTGCAAGTATGCAAAAGCAGAGACTAGATCAAGAGCAATCCTGGAGGGGGGACGCTTGAGTTCTGTTCAGAAAGACATAGATCTGTCAGTTGCAATCTTTTGTTCTTTCTTCAGGCAGATTTCCCAATAGTTTGGTCAAGGGTTGAGGAAGAGTAATTGAACTGGACATGCTAACTTCAGTATATGGGCTCACAGGTATGCCACAAATCAAATGAGTTTGTGCAAAAAAAATTAGTAGAATTGCTGCTGGCTATGAATTGAAAGTATACCAGAAAAGAAACTTTAGTGATATCCTCTTAGATGACAGGTTGTGTTAGTTTATAGTTCAGTGAGATATATTTTCCACTGTCAAAATAGATAACTTATTTCAGTAATAGAAAAATAACATTGTTTTTTCCAGCATGAAAGTAATCCCAGCAGGGATACACATACTGTACCATGCTAATACAATTCTACTTTAATACAAAGTAGAAACTTAATATCATTCCTGAGATGTTGCTATTGCATTATCAAAAATGAATTTCAGTAAGAGCAAAATGACTGATGTTCCAAACAATATTATTAAAGTTTGCAGCAGGTCTCTTACAGACTGCAACAATAATTTAAAAGTAGTTATACAGAAAAATAAAAAAAATACAAATAATTAAAGCTAACCTTTAATTATCTCCTCTTATAGAAGCATTTCTTTCTTAGCATCCTTATTTTTAACAGCAGACTGGTTTGGTGGTTCTCTTTTTTGTTTTTATTTTTTTTCCAAATGCATGTTGTATCACTTTATTATCGAATGGGTGGTGTCATTCCTCTTTAGAAGAGGAGAGACTGGGAATGCCCCAGTGAAATAAGCTGTCTCGGGAAGTAAATGTTTCTTTAAACAGTGCTTGTTATTTTCATTATGTGTGAGGAAATGTGCCACTCATGCCTGGGAAGAAAAAAAGGTATAATTCAATTTCTTGTCTGTCTCTATTCTTTACTCTCGAGACCAAATGGATACCTCCTTGCGGGCAGGTGGGTGTCTCTTCATGCTACAAAACTTTTTATTTGGTTTGTGGTGGTGGAGGGCTGTGTAGGTCAGTGGTGACTTCTCACAGTGACCCTTCTCTGCTGCTGGAAGGAGGCAGTGTATTTTGCACCAGCTGGAAGGTTGCGCTTAATTTCCCCCCTCTTCCCCCTCTCCAGTGGCTTCAGCGCCCGTCAGACAGAGCGCGCAATAGCAGTGCTGTCTCTGCAGCTCCCTGGGCACAGACCACCCTCCCCAAGGCTTGTTTGCCTCCATCCTGTGCCTGCTCACAGTGTGATATGGGTTTTGTGAAACTGCTGGCACAGGACCGGCTCAGCTTGGTGGTCTCATCCTTGGCAGAGCGACAGGACAGTGCACGAGGTTATTGCATACCAAGAGAAATAGCGCGACTGCTCCACTTTTATTCTTGCTTATTTTATGAGAACCTGTCCTCTTTTCTTTGTTTTCTGAATATGTTTGTACAAAACCCCACAAAGTCTATGTTCTTCTGGTTACGCTTTCTACTTTGCTCTTGCAATTGCTGAATTTTAAGTAAAGTAAAATAATTCTGTGGTTCATAAAGCAGACCCTGAAATAGGAGGCAACGGGGCTGGGGAGCAGTCGTGGGGGAGAACGGACACTGTAGGTGAAGAAGAGGAGATGAATTTTTTTTGGTGCATGTGGGAGGAAGAGTGAGGCTGACAGAGTATTTGTGTCACTGTGAGTTGATGAGATGATGTGTGCATCTGGAAGCTAGAATAGATGAAATGGCAAAGAGAGCTATTAGGGATCAAGACAGACAGCGAACAGAGAAAGAGCAAAGATATATAGCATTAGGGCTCGAACTGTTATGGGCAGCCTGTATTCGGATAGAGGAGTGATAAGTCTGGTTTGAATCCTGATACTTGAGGAGTGGAGCTCTGCTCAGCATAGGTGGCTTCACTGAAATCAGAGACCTTTGCAGGGGGTGAGGACCAGCTGCATGCAGGAACCTCTCAAAATATGGCTTAAAGCAAATACCATTTTATGCCCCGCTGGATAAGCATTTTAAAACTAGACGTTAGGAGTGAGATTGGCTACAGGAAGAATTAATCACATAAAGAAAAGTTTAACCTACTTCTGTTGTTCACAGCTATTGATTTTGGTTTGCTAAAAGAGCAACAACATCAAAAGTTTCCAGACGGGAAAGCTAGCTGTTAAGCCAAATTTCTGAAACTCTTTTTCTCTGCCGGGGGACTATTGATAGGTTGAACTGTGACTTGATAATACTCAGTTCTACCGGTGCACAAGATAAATGAAAGCACAAGGGTCTCTAGTTCTCTTGGTATTTTAACCTTAGTTTAGTTTATAAAGATAGCAGTTTGATCATCTTTTCATCTTTCACAGAGAAATCATTGCATCTTTAAGCAAAAAACCCCCCAACTTACAAAATCCATTAGAAGCTTAGTGACTCTTCCAAGCAGGTGGCAAGGCCTCGCACAGGTTAAGCACCGCAATGGCAGATCTTTTTTTTTCATTAGCGAAACTGTGCTCGTTGCCGTTATGACGGTGATGTACCACATAGTGTCTTTTGAATGAAGGATTCAGAGATGTCTTTCCAGGTCTGCATGACAGTGAGTGTCACACGTGAAATCAGGGCATAACTATTCCTGTTCCTTGCTAAGGAGAACAGTCTCCCAGTGCTGGGTGTTGCACACTGCAGAAAAACAGCTATCTGCCTTAGGGGCTTAGTCATGTATTATCAAATCTCAAATCAAGAGTAAGAGAAACTGTTTTCCTTTCACCAAACCTCTTCAGAGGGAGGACCCTGGTCTAAACGCATGTTGCTGAAGTGGGCTGGTTGAACTTGACCTCAATTGTTTTAGCTAATGCCTGACCAACAGAGACTTTGGAAGTAAACTAGTAAAAAGTAGCGAGGAAATAAATATTTTAGGTGAACTGAGGAAAGTCCTTCCTTACACACACTCATGTGTACTTGTTGTGGGTTGTTTGGGGGGTGGGGTGGTTGGGTGTTGTTTTTCTGGTTTTATTTTTTTTCACCTCTCTTTAACATTCAACATGTAAGGCTCTGGTCTGGGAATTCCCCTACATAGACCAAAGGGAGCTAGCAGAGGACCTGCTTAAGAATGGATGAGGAGAAGGAGACAGAACTGAGTATCTAGGGAAGACAGGAATTCTCTTCTTTTGAAACAGGGAGATAAGACTCAGGTGAAAAGACAGACTTCTGTATAATTCTTGTGCTTCAAAGCACAATAGGTAATAATACTGTAGGCTCTAGGGGTTTATGAAAGATGAAATCCAGATTAAACATGTAAAAGGTGGGGTTTTTTTAACATTTTACCAGCTCTTAGCTAGCAATACTGATTTAAACCAGGCCAAGTGCAGGAACATACTACTTCAAATGAAAATGTTGTGTGTACTAATCTGGAATCTTCAGCACATCTGGTAGATAGGGTAGCATGGGATTGGTGCAGTGACACATACCACGTTTAATGTCCCATCTTCTAATATTTTCTGTTGCTGATAATGAAGTGTTTATTATGGTCAGAGCTTGTAAATTAAATAGAATATTGATATTCTTTTCCGCCAACACTTGGCTGATTTAAATAAAGATATATTAGATATACTTAGGATAATTTTTTCTCCCACCCTCATAAGCCGTGTTTCTATGGAAAATTTAAAAGGGTGATAATTTCCAATTAAGTAGCAACATTGAAAAGGAACACTTGCTATAGTAAGATTCACAGCTACTGTATAGTTCTTTGGTTTTTTGTGGTTTTTTTTTCATGGAACCGTTTTGAGAACAAAGAGCAACAGATACAATGTGTAATGTATTACCATTTGAACAAGGCTGTGTCTTGGGGTTTTGTTTGTTTGTTTCACTGGGGATGTGTTCTTAAAGCAGACTTTCAGAATAAGCTCAGGTCTGCTAAATCTAGGTTTTATTTATTGAATGCATAGGTTTCAACTACAAGGAGAAAATGACCCCAAAGAAGAGGCCAATATTTTTGTTCAATAAAGATTAAATGGTTTGGCTTATGATCAAGGGGTAGAACAATGCTTCCATATTAGCATTAATTTAAATGGGGATATAATACAGTTAGTCAGGAGGTAATTTAAACAAAACAAGGAATTCCTACCCATTTCTATGAATTCTGTTCTGAACTTCACACTTTAATATATGCTGAAGTCCAGCCTCTCTTCTTCAAAATGAAAAATATGCACCAAAATGAGAGGAAAAATTTCTTTGATTTTGCACTTTTAGTGCTATTTATCTTTGTAACACACTGAAATTTAAGGCCTGAAGCAGTAATTCTGTAGCATTTTGATAAAAATCATCTGCAATGTACTGACCTTCTTTGTAACTGGAAATTAGATATGAAAAAATCTGCTACTAAAAATAGTTTTTGAATGGTCCAGAAGCCTGCAGGTTTTCTTAAAACACTGAGCAGTCCAAAATTTGGGGACAGAAGTCCCCACTGAGACATTACTTTTCCATTCAGTTCAAACCTTTCTCCCTTTAAGGAGACCTTGGGGAACTGCCCATGATGCTGTTTCAGAGGTAGAGGACAAGACCTGTGTCTGCTTAACACAAAGTGGATTACCTTAGACGAGTTACCTGAGGCCAGCAGGTGAACAGCATCCTCCCGGTTGCCTTTCCCATCACGCCTTCTTGTGGAAGAACATCATAACTAAGGCTTTGGCATGTCAGCATTTTCCACAGGAGAGCAAGCTGGCTAGAGAGATCTGATGTTTTACTGATATTACATGGGTTACTAATTGGGTGGCTCTCTAAATACTATCCAAACATCGTATTTCCCAAAACATAGTATTAAATGATGGACTTCCCTGGATTAAAAATCTTCTGAAAGTCTGGATTTGCCTCCAGTATATTTGTAATTTTACAGTTTCAATCTTGTGGTTTGCTGCTACCCATTGGCTTTTCAGGTTCTCATTAGCTTTATATAAAACTGCCAACTCATTTAGGCATTGAATTGGGTCATCATATAGCACGCACACAAAGCTTTTGGTTTTGCATCTACTTTTCCTATTTTAGGGATAACTTGGATATGGATTGTCTCAGGACCTTGGTGAACATTGTATTCTCGGCTGCACTGTTGTCTGGAAAGCTGTGTCATAAGTGCATATCCTCAGGAGAATCAGAATATAAAATTTTCCGTGAAAATTCTCAGCAAAAGGCAGATGGTGGTTGATTTTTTTCTTATCTCAGAGGGAAGAATAGAGGACACCTTGAACATTGATACAGGTTGATGTTTTCCCACGGGCGCATTGTGGATGATGCACGGATTGTGTATTTTAAGTTCAGCCTCTGATTCTGTTTGCAGCCTTGCTATGAGGAGAGTTGTCACACACAAGCTTATTCCCCTTGAGAACATATACTCGGTTTTGTTCAGCAAACTCTCGATTGCCTCATACAAATATTTTTATTTCAAATTTTATCTTAAGGTTCTCTTACAGCCTAATTAAATGGAGGTTTTGAAATCAATGTACTTGTTTATTCATCGCTTCTATGAACTGGGAAAATACTGCTATGCCATCTTCATTCATAACCAGACTGCTTGAATATAGGTGTTAATACTTTTTTCAGGGAGAACAGTATTGTTTTTGCAATTGCACTATATAAAAGAATTCAGATGAGAAATCAGAATTCAGAATTAGGGCTTCTAGTGTGGTTTGTAGCCAGTTCTGCCTGTCCAAATAAACTTTGTGCCCTGTGATGATTTAATGTATCATTTTGTCAAGATAACTAAAGACTTTCAGGAAATGATTGCCATTGGTGATTATTTCTTTTGAAAATGTTAACTCACAACTTTTATATTATTTTAAAAATGCAAATATTGTATTTTGTCCTTCATTATGGGTTTTTCTAGTGTTTTTTTCAAGTATGAATAACAAAAGAAACATATGTTTGACAAAAGTATACCTGAGATCTGATTTGTTGTATCTGTGTGCTAACTTATACTAGCTGACCTTCTTTCTTGACTTTTTTAAAATTTAGCAAAAAGTAGGTGCCCTAGCAAGAATATTATTTCAATTTTAGATTTATTTTGACTAGCAAGACTTTTGGGATCCGAGATTAGACCTGGTGCAGGTAGATAAAAATCTTCTTCTCCTGAAAGGAGCAATACATTGTAATATCAAAACTGTGTTCAGGTTTGTCCTTAGAGCTGTATTTGGCAGTACCAGAGTAATAGCAATGCAAATCCACTGCTTCCATGAAACCATTCTGAATTAAATTGGTGAAATGCCGGTGTGTATGTACTTGTAGCTATTCCAAATATGAAATAAAGCAGCTAAGATCAAGTCTATTTCATAGCTAATATTATATTTCCGGTTTCTTGGGGAAACTTTCCCTGTAGCTTACCACTACACAAATCTGAGAGTTAAGAGGACAGAAAAGATGTAAGGGTCAATCAGATACAGAGGGGTGAAACTGTCATAAATGAAGTAATGATATCATCTACTCCCAATATTTTAGACAAATAATTCCAAGATACTGGCATATTTTCAGTGTTTTAAAGTATACACTTAATTTGGGCTAGTTTCAGAAGATGCACTCATTTCTCAAATTGAATTGGTTTATGGTGCCTTTAAAGAATGCCCCATAAAACCTTTTTTTATTTTTATTCAGATGGAATACTTGCTTTTTTTTTTACCATTTATCCTGATGCTGTTTTTAATAGTTTACTATTATTATTGTTTGCTTGAAAATCTACTGAACAGTTTATCTGTTAAGAGTAATGGAAATGATCTATACACAAGATTATGTAGCATGAACGTAGAGTAGCTGTATATTATCAAGCTATTAGAAAATACATTATATACAGCAGTTCCACATGCATTAGGAAATTGTATTTACCTTCTTAATTTTCCCTTCTCTGGTTTCTTGTTGGTCCCTCTTTTTGATACTTATTTCCAAACACCTTTTAGACTATTCTTTTTGAATAGTTTAAATAATTTTTCAAGAAGCTGTTGGTGCAAGTTTGATTGGTTCAGAAATTTATGCATTGTAATATTCTAGTTGTCTTTTAACAAAATTGAGGTTTCTGACTTTTATGAGTTCTGAAATTTTCTTGACACACAAGTTTTTTGTTAGACTATGATATAAAATGGTTGTGTGAAAATCTATTCTGGGCTGCTAAAGAACGATGTGTGTTTTAGTAGCATGAGATTTAATATATTTTGTCCTATTTAAAATAAGTGTGTGATTAACTTTTTGATGAGTTGCAGACTACTGCAAATCCAATTTAGGCAAACAAAATTTGGAATATAAATGTGTTAGCTGAAAATATTTAATCATAGACATGAATATGAACTTATCATGCTCATTGCCTTACACTTGCAGGTTGGCTTGAATTATTAATGCATGTTGTTCAGTGAAAACAGAAGAAACAATAGCACTGACTGGCTGCAATGAGGAACATAGTCTTGCTGATGGGCAGTAGCAGTAGGAGATTATTTCTCCTCCTTTGCTATCCTGGCACAGCTGATCCCCCTTTCCTGCATAGCACCCCCCTGCTCACCCCACGTCCTGCTCACTGTGGGGTAAGGAGCAGTGATTGCATGCAGGTTGCTCCTTGCTGGCATTGAATCAGCAACGCTGAATAAAAAACAATAGGTGGGTTTTTTTCCCTCTTTACAGTCAGATCCTTTGTGCAAATGTGTATGTTTCAATGTTAATAAAGGTGATTTTTTTTGTCAGCTTTTTCCATGTAGGAATAGTCAGCTTGCTACTAAAGTTTCCCTGATAACACTGGCTGGCAATTAAAATTACAGGAAGTTGGGGTATTCCATCATGTTTGTAGCTGTTTATCTTCCTTGTGTCAGATATCAGTGTTGCAGCAATGGAAAATATGAAATGAAGAAATTAAAAGTTGCAATCAAAGCTTGAAGTCAGTGCACGTTACACTGAATTGTTAAACAATGTAATTTAAAAGCTTCAGAAATAAAATTGATGTTGAAGCCTCTCCATTTCACTTGATAATCAGGTAATGGATGCAGAAAAAAGCTAGCTGCACACTCTTTCAGTTACTTTGCCTTCAATTATATTTTGATGCATGTGTTTGTTTTAGGTATAGGACACCGGTAGACAGGTTATAGTAAAGTTCTCGTAGTGAAGCACATTGTACTTATGAAGCAATGAAAAGATGGTATTTGAAAGGCAACCTGACGGGATGTATTATGAAGGATTGGCAGCGTGGTGTCTGTAGGGGTTTGACATTTGAGACTCAGCAAATCCTTCGTCAGCGGTCGGGGGTTACATTGGCAATGTTTGGATGAGAGATTTCAGTTACCAGTTGCATCTCCTCTGGGGAAGGGCCATGCGAATCTGCAAGGAATTCCTGGTGTCAGAGACCAGACTTCAGTAAGATGCAAATATATGATTGTAGAGAGCTTGGATTCCTTCTTGCTCTGGAAAAGACAGAATTTAAGGCACAAGTAGGATCTCCAGCCTATGCTTTAGCAGCGTGTTTGATTTGTGAGGATCTTTGACTTGACAAATTGCTCTTTAAGGACATTCAAAACAAATAGTTTATCAGGGAAAGTCGGCATTAACATTATGCAGTTTAGTGTATTTTTCTTTTTTTTTTTTTTTTTGTGTGTGTGTGTGCCCTAATCAGTGTTTTTTACTGTTACCTGGTAATAATAGATGTGTGCTCAGGGCAAACAGAAAAGCTGATTAAATGTTACATTATTGCTTTAGCTGTCATTTTTCAAACAGAGAGCAAAAAAAAAAGGAGGAAATGAAAAGAATAAACTTCTTCCCGATTCTTCCCCCAGTGGCATCAAGCCACATAGCCTTGTCATGTAAAGGTCACTTAGATTTTAGTTGAAATGATGGCAGCAAGTGCTTTGTTTTATGTTTGGGCTCCTTCCTCCCGGTTTTTGCTGTGACACAGCACAGGGCTGCTCCTGCTCCCTGAGCCTGTTGCAGCAATGGGTGTTAAGGCAGCCTGCGAGTACAAGAGCTCCTGGGTTTGACAGAATGGGAGAAGAATGACAGGAAAGAGAAGAGAAAATCATATCCTAAGTGAGAGTTGTAGGAATATTAAATCTAACACCTGACAAGAGATTACTCCAAACCCAGCAGCTTTGAATATGAATCACTGTAATGAACTCTGCGTGGAAGTGTACCTGAAGACAGTCCAGAAACTCAGTCTCGTGAAAACAGAGTTGCTCTCCTGCCTCTGACAGCACATTACTCCTACTATATTTACTGATACTTGGGGTTTTTTTGCTTGCCGTTGTGGTTTTTGGTACTTAAGAATTTGTTTTTAAAAGGGGTATTGTATTCCTTTATTCCTTTTTTTTTCCCCAAAGTGAGCATTGAGATTTTAATTTTTTTTAGGATTTTTTTTTTCCAAGTAAGATTTTCTTTTGATGATTGTGTAACTTAGTTTTTGGCTGAACTTCAGGGGAGGTTTTTGTCTGTGGGAGAAATTGTTTAATTTTTCCTTTGTTTTATTTCTGTGTGACTGTTTTAGGAAGACGTGTTATGTGTGGCGCTTGCTCAATATTGAGTCAACGCACTGAGAAAAGAATAGTGTTTCCTAATTGATCAGCACGTTGGTTCCTTCCTTGTATTCTCATTTTTAATTGCATAATGAATCCTGCTTCTGCTTAGGTTAGATCTCTGACATTTACAGCTCAAAGCAGAGTGATTAAAGAAGCACAGCAGTTTTGTAGGAAACATATAATTACCTTACTAGATGTACAGTAGTTTTTCATCCGAGATCCATAATCCAGTCCATATGGAAGCAGGCTGCCAGCTCCAGTGTTGGTAACCCTTTTACTTGAGGACTACTGGGCTTTTATGTTCTGTGTGTGATACAGATGGTGTAGAAGTTGCGTAGCTGATGGGCCTTTCTTGGGTACACAGACAATTTAAGAATAGCAGGCATTGTTTTGTTTGCAGTGTTTGTAAAACTAAAATTGGCTCCTGGGCTGGAATTATGTGTGCAAAATTGCAGATCACCACAGGCTGGAAAAAAGAGAAAAAAAAGAGGAATTTCGGGTGAAATTCCTAAGAACGGTCTCAATCCTAGAAGGTGCTGAGTACTCCTACTGAAGGCTGACTGCTCTTTGCTGCTGCTGATTGCAGCAGCATGAAGGTGCAACTATAACAGCAGCTTGGAAAGCACTTATGTCTCTCGAATTCCATTTGGAACCACGGAATATCCTGAGAGTAGGCGACATCCTCCATCATGCTCATTTAAAACCCTGTGCACTGGTGGAAATTTAAAATACCAGTGATAAGAGCTAAGCCTTTTCAGTTTCAGAGAAATTAGGGTAGACCTGTTTTAAATAGTTAAAAAGCTTCTGAGCAAGACCAGCATCCAACAGCAAAGCAGAAAACTATTATGGACTGACAGGTGATTTGCTAAACAAAGCTGCAGATGGACCAGAAGAGAGATGTCTGCAGTGC
Source organism: Pluvialis apricaria (assembly GCA_017639485.1). Lineage (NCBI taxonomy): Eukaryota > Metazoa > Chordata > Aves > Charadriiformes > Charadriidae > Pluvialis > Pluvialis apricaria. Next base: position 64,025,115 of record CM030008.1, read on the forward strand.
ATTGTATTTGGTATATAATAACAGTTGCATAGTCCTGATGATAGCGCAGGTAGAAACACATGGCTGGGAGGGAATAGTTTAAGACGCAAATATATCCCCTAGCTAGCAGTCTGCAGCTGCAGAAAGCCATGGATTTCTTAAACATGTTTTTGCAGTTTCTGCATGACAAAGGAGAAAAAGAGGAAGCACATAAATACAGATTATGCATTTCGGTGCTGGTAACTGCTATTTTTTATTAATGCTGAGACAAAAATGTGTTAGCCAAATGTATCAAGCAAACCAAGCAATTTTCTGCATATCTACCATATATTATCACTTACACATTACTACCGGCGCTCCAAGTCATTAATTAAGCAGGGTTCTCTTATGCGTAGATTATGCTGGCAGGTTAATTATGGTTACCAGGTTACTGAATCAATAAATGAATGAGGGAAACATATTGCATACCTAGAAGAAGTTGTGTAAAATTAGAAAAGGAACAGAGGGGATATACTAAGGCAGTTTAAGGGGAGATGCCATAAATTTGAAGTTAGCCAAAAACATGGATTAGTTTCAAGATCTGTTTGAAAAAAAGAAAAAAAGAAAAAAAAATTAAATGCTAATTGCAAGAAATAATAGAGTAGGAATAATAATAGGAATAATAAAGTTATGGGGTTTTGCCCCAGGTTTTGGTACTGTGTATAAATGCATCCCCTTTTTATGCCCTCATCTTACTCAGTCTGCAAGAGTTGTACTTGTTCTGTAGAGTCTTTTCCCCTGCCTGAATTTGCAGGGCTATTGAAGGTGTGATAAAATACTTGCTTCTCTTCTGCAAAAAGCTTCAGGACTAGTTAGCTCAGAGACAAGACCTTCCTTTTTTGTGTTTGAGATGCTGTTCATATCCTCTCTCACAGTGACAGGAAGTTAGTTATATTTACCGAAAGAGTAAATATAATATAATTTTTTCCATCCTTTTGTGTTAAAATAATTTATGTAAAAACATATTCACTAATAATTAGCCCTAAAATCGACCTCTCAACTTCAGTCACTAAAGGGAAATAGTTCACTGGTTCCAAGCAGAAGAGACATCATTTAAAATGAAGTCCATTACTCAAAGACTTTGGTTTCTTCATTCACATTGCCTATGGGAAACTCTTTCAGAGATACCATGGGTTGATAATATGCTTTTGACGTAACTCTTCCTCAGCATAGGTGGAGCTGAAGGGTGTTTACTGTTGCCGTAATTTCAAATACTGCTGGACTGAACATAATGCTGCTCCCAGTAACTTGGGAAGCAATTATTAGCAGTGGCATTGAGTTCCCCCTTCTGTACTCTTCCACTAAGCAGCACAATGACACGGTTGATTTTTCGGTTCTGTCCCTATTCCCTAGTTCACTGAATGACACTGGAGTTATATCAGAAAGGAATTTGACAGATAGAAAAGGTGGTAATTTGACAGAATGAACTATTTCTGAGGAGTGGAGCTTAACACAGAATATTCAGGTTGGAGAGATTGTCATTTGTGGTAATGCCAAGGAGTGCAGGTTGGCACACTGAGCTATCACTGCAGGGCACTTGCACCCTTGTGCTCTTAATGTCGTCTCTTCTGATAACAAAAGCATGAAACAGTGCCTTGGGGCTCTCCAGCTGAACAAGGTGGCCAAGGGCACTGATCTCCTCTGCTTCCAGTTGGGCTGGTTGAAAAAGCTACTGTTCCCAATTGTGTATCACAGAGTGCTTGCTGGAGGTGTTGGTCCTCCTGACCCATCAGAGCGCAGTGAGCTACCTGGATGGTTGACCATTCCTTAGTCTGGCTCAGTTCACAGAGGCAGCGTTAGTGAAATGTCTTTAGCTAATGTCTTTACTGACTTAGTTCTTTCTGACTTACATAAGTTAGAGAGTAGTTCCGTGGGTGCCATACGTGGCAAATTTGAGGAGTCTCCAATAATGGGATAGTAACCTCTGGGTCAGAAGAGAAGGTGTGTACCAGACCTTCTGTGTTCTGGCTGACCGTGTAAGATAGTCTTCCCTCCACAAGACCCAACATCCGTTTTGATCACCCTGGAAGATAACTTGTCTTTGACCTATGTGTGACCACTAACAATTCATCCCTTTGTGTCACTTTTCACCTTTTCATTTGTTTTTTTTAATCTATTTAAATTGTAAACTTCTTGGTCTCTCTGTTTTCATCATGCCAAGCAAAACAAAGCCCCAGTCTTGTTCAGTCCTTCAGTTTCTGCTGAAATAATTAATGAGGTTTTGTGTGAGCTGTTGCAAAGTGCCTGCTGGATTTGCCTACACAGTTGCTGTGCTGCACCTTGGTCAAATTGTTGTTTGTAAAGCAATTTTGTCTCTAATATAAAAGGCACTGTATAAAATCAGTTTCTATTATCTTTTCATAGAGAATTTTCCATCTGAATTGTAAGCTTAGAATTGCTGACTATCTCCTTAAACACTTCCAGATAATAATGATACATGTTCTTCCAGGTAATATATATCATTACTTTTTATCAAGCAAGACTTGGTTCGTAGCTGTAGAAATAATATGATTTACTGGCCTCCAGCCAATCAGTTAATTACCTGCTAGTTACTTAAAGCACCTGGGGCTTTGGTTCATTCCAGTGTAAGTTATTAACTTGCCAGTAAAGGATCAGTACCTCATAAATAGTTTCTCTAAATAACTTACAATGCTGCCAAAGTTTAATTTTTTTCAATTATTTTTTATTCTTATTTACAAGAATAAATATGTGGGGGACAGCTTTAAATTGAAGTTATATAAGGCAACTATTTTGATTTGAGATATCAGATAGTAGCCCCATATTGAAGACTGGTTTGTTCTTTAATACTTACTCTGTTTTGGTTTTTCGGTCATGTGATTTTAAAATAATCTCACCTGGAGCAGTAGGTGAGTCTTCACTTGTAAATCCATTGAGATAATTTACAACAGTTAAAGACTCTGGCTGTCTTAAGGTAATTGAGACAGATAATAGACTCTTTCATGTCTCTCTTTCTGTATCTTATCCCTTCTTTTTTTTCCCCAGAAGTCATAAGTCACCTATTTGTTTAAAGCGTGTGAGAATAGATGTAAAAATTACTGTTCTCAGAAGGAAAAAGCTGGGGCTGTCTTTGGCCTGGTGTCCTGGTTTGAGGTAAAACAGAACCAATTTTCTGTTCAGTAACTTTACCTTTTAGGTACTTTTTAGACACCTGAGAAGCGTCCTTTATGCAGGTTGTGTACCTGAAGTTAGAAAATAATTTTTCTACAGCATTCTTAAGGTTTTGGTTACAAAGAGTGTCTCAACTGAGGAGTTGATTTCGTAGCTCAGGGGGAGAGAAAAGATTCTGTAATTGCTTAGGTCCTAGGCCTTGCTTAGAAGCCTTATATCTGCTAAGTAAACCAGTGGCTGAGATAGCTAATTTAAGGACCGGTATTACTCACTCTTCTTGCAATGGACCATTACTAAATTCAGTATGAGCTGAACGCCCTGAGAGAACTTAACAAATATGCCCAGATGCAAGGAATTACATGAATCCAGTTTCAGCTGTAACCTCAAGTGAGAGGAGAAGTTAAGAGCTTTCAGTCAAACAAAAGGGTGGGGAAGAGGATGTTCTTTGTGATGTTTATATTCATCAGGATGGGTGAGGAACCTGACAAGAGCCTGAAGCAGTGAGTTACCATTGTAAGTGGCTGGCCAGCCACCATAATTTAGAAATATCTCAGCTAATAAGATTTGCCAAATCTACTTGACCTTGGCTTGTTAATATGGGTTTGGATGGTGGTTGGAAGGAGTGGGCGAAGTAGGTTAAGGAGACAGAGAAGAGCACAGTCTGTACAAGAGGGCTGAGAGAGGTAGTGCTTACCGTAGTGGGTACGGTAATACTATGGACAAGAGAGAAGAGGGGTCACTGGAGCAGGAGCAGTGCTAGAAGAGATTCAGAGGAGTGCAATGCTAGTTCTCCTGCCCTGCACTTTCTTGTAGCCTGCAGGGAAAAGCTGCTGTACCCAAAGCTACCTGTGATGAACTGGTAGCTTTTGTGCTGCCCTGCTTTCTTCTTGTTTTTCCAAAAAGCCTTAGCCGAGGTTGCATAGTACTGCATGGTGGATATACCCATAGAGAACATTCTCTGTGGCGGGAGTTCAGCAGTCAAAGAAGAGAGAATGGCTTAAAGATGAGAGCAGATATGGAGATGAACTTTGTCCCAGTTTGTATTGCCTGGCTAGTTGATAGCTAAACTAGGAGTGAGGTGGGTTTTCCACCTAATGAGTGCCAAGAGGAAAAAAATGTAGATTCGTATCACTGCTGAGGGGTGGTTCTGACTGAGAAATAAACACCAAAGCAAAGTGGCTTTAGCTGAAAATTGGATTCTCAGAAGCAGGAAGTGCCTGATCTGATTGTTTGTACCTTTTTTTCCGAAACATGGGCAGGTTGTTCCTTTTCTTTGTCTCTCTTCTTTTTTCCTTTCACCTCCTCACCCCGGTCCTCTGACTTTTAGCCCTCTACCAGTCGGTCTCTCTTTGCCCACAGACCTGGAAGGAATACTCTGCTCTAGTGTAGAAGCGACAGCTTCTTTTATCTTGCCTGCTGTGGTTATCTGACTTGCGCATCTCAGAACAAAACTGATAAAGACTGCTCAGACAAGATGGTCATTTTCAATCTTTAATATAGCTTATCGTATTTTAAAAATCTCATGAAAGAACTGTGTGTTATTTAAATGATGATTAATAGGGAAGTTTATGAATAAAATATACCAATTTATATCTGATTTTATAATAATAGTGTTAGACTTTTCTCTTTTCTCTGACTTAGGTCTGCATAAACAAAGGGATCAAAAGAGAACAGCATGTCTGTGCTTGTTTAAATCAATTGGAATTAGTGACACGTGCCCTTTGTGGTCCCCAATTTATGTGGAAGCACTGAAAATTATTGTGGTTTTGTTCCTTTTGTACCAGGATAGTTCAAGATTTAAAGCCAAGACCTAACCCACCTATATTATATCCGATGATTCAAACAGTCAGTGGAACAGCATAGAAACTGTAGTAGAGTTGTCATTTTTGTGTCATAGGAGGGGAAAAAAAAGAGGAAACAGGTATTGTCATGCCTATTTTTTTCCCCCAGTTTTTATGCAGGTCATTATAGAGCCACCATTATGAACTTTTTGCCTGGGTGAGAAGATTGTTAGGTTTAAGGTGCAAGTTCCCACTTGTTTAGACAAGTACATGCCCATACATGGAGGATGGGCCCTTCTCAGGTTTTGAATACTTGCTCCCCATGTAGTTTAAGCTGGCTGGGCAGCAGGTTAGAATAGATAGAAATAAGCTATTTGGAAAGTACAGTGGCACAGTCAGATGAAGATTGGCACTAGTCTGATAAAACCAGTTCAGATGTCTATACAGAGAAACAAGGGAAATAGTTAAGTATAGGAAGCTAAAAGCCATATAGTTTATTCCCTATGCTGCAATGAACACTTGAGTTGACACAGAAATGTTGGTAATGGAGTAACTGGTTGTGGTGTTTTGTTTATAACGCCAGTACGTTGATGTTCTGTTTCTTCACCTGCAGCTGCGCTGAGAGCTTGTGCTGATGGAGGTGCCAATCGTCTGTATCACATCACAGAAGGAAGCCAGGACAGGTATGGTAACAACACACTTGGTCATTGAAGTCATCTCTTCTCAATGAAAGTAAAATATGGAGGAACAGGATCTGTTCAGTTACTGAAGTAGCTGCGTGCTCTGTGCATGGTACTTTAACCAACTGTGGTAGGTAGTACAATATTTTCTTGATGTTATCTTTAATTTTTATTCCCAGCTGCAATTTTTAAAAACACACAGGTAGCCTGAAATACCTTTTTTTCCTTAAGCCCACTGGTCTTTTTTCCTCTTGAAAGGTCTGCTCTCAGTCTGTTTCATTTTATGCATCCCTGAAGTTACGCCTTTGATGCAGCCTCTGAAAAATCTTGCTAGCAAGGGTTGACTGGAGGAACATCTGATGCCTCTCACCAGGAGTTGAAACAAAGCATGTCCTCTTCATTCTTCTTGTGAGTCCTTAGAAGAAATCTGTTTGCTTTGTGAAGGAGATGGATAATAAAATAGGAAGTGTACTTTTCTTTCTGAATTATTTCTAAATTCGCGTCAGGGCATCGTACGTGACCAAAGGCAAGTACAGAGGTTATCTATAAGTGTATATTCTAGGTGAGGAAACACAACTGAAGGGAGAATATGCTCTTGTTTTCTGTAGTGGCATTTAAAATTGTAAAATATCCCAGGTTTCTGCCCCAGAAGTATTGAGCTGGGGTAGTGATGCAAGATACTGCATTCAAGTGGTTTCTCATTTTTGTAGTGGAACCATGGAACACTGTGTAATCTGAGGTTACTAAGGATCCTTTGTGCTTGTCTTTAGTATTTTCAGTTGTTTTGAGCAAGAATTCATAAAAAAATAGTTTAAGAAAAGCAAATAAATGAATAAAACTGACTCTCAAGGCAGAGAATGAGACAGGTATGTGGTAGAACTTACAAACTTATGAACAATTTTGTTCACACAGCAAAATCTGATACATATTTTGTGTACCACCTCATGGCAAGTGTGTGATGGAGGCCAGGAGAAGCTTGGTTTCCTCCTGTCCTTCAAAGTAAAGACCAGAGTTGGAGAGGAAGACTGTAGTCTTAAAGTAAAAGTTAACTTATTTTTTTTCCTTTGTCACCTGTGAGAAGTTTGACTGCGATCTACCACTGCTAAAACCAAGACTGTAGTCTGTCAAGCACTACTAACTGTTGCAGGAAGTATTCCTTCTGTAATCTTCTATTTCTCTTCTCCTAGTAGTTGCTCACAGAGCCATGCACAACTTAATCTTTAATTCAAACAGAAATCTGTTTGACTTGCAGCAAGCAGTTCTCTTTGATAATGGTGATGCTTTCCAAAGAACAACATTTTAGAGCTCTCGTTTTGCCTTCTCCTGTAACCCATTCATCTCTTCTGTATACCTTTATGTTCGTATTAAATAAATATAATTCAGGGGAAAATGGATGATTATACCTTGGCTGAATAGTTCTTTTAGTCTTGCGTACTTGGCCCTTGGAGTATTATTTTTCTCTATCTTTCTTCTTCTTCTCATCTTAATTGCTTTGGGTAGGTATATTTTACCTTCAAAGTGCTTCTTTTGAAACAAAAAAAAAAAAATGACCTGCATAATTTTGATTTTTGTCTTTAAAGAAATCATTCTGCTGGAAAGAATATTCATTCACTTCTCTGAAGTATTTTCCCTTAAATTCCCTGTCCAATGTTATTAAAGAGCTGTCTGCTCAGAGTCTACTGACATGCTAATATTTTTTTTAATGCTGTCTTAACCTTCTGTTTAAAACTCTATCTTATTCAAAGCCCTGATTGCTAATTGTGTTGTATCAAAACTTAAAAACTGTAGTTCTTTAATTCTAGAGAGATTATTATACCCAAGACATATAAATAAAGAACTTGATTGATATTTTAGGCTTGATTCTCAGTGAGACCAAAGTGTCTTTCTGCTGCTCTGGCAGTGTGAAGAATCTTTTTGAATAGGAGTAAGTTATAACATTCTGCAAAAAGGACAGCTTGCAATATGGGATTGTTATAGGGCTGTCTTCCTTTGGAGATAAGTGAAGTAGTTGTTATTATTTTGAAGGATCCATTTCCAAATCCTAGAAAAATATAGGGCTAGAAATGACCTCAAGAGGTCCATCCTTCTTTCCCTGTCTTAAGGTGAAGACAAATCTATCTGTTCCATTCCTGATGTATACCTAGTTAGCTGGTTCTTAGAAATCTTCAAGGGGGAGTGTGTCCCGTTCTCCCCCCCCCTCCCCAATTCAGCTTCCTCTATTTTAGTCTAAAATATGCCCAGCTTGTTTGGTCTGTCTTTTTTGGTCATCCTTTCTTATTGGCCTCTCTTCAGTTAGTTCATATCTATCTTAAAGTGCTGTGGCTGAAGCTAGGCAAGATGCTCTACAGGAGACTTACCTAGAGCTGAACAATTCTTTAACTTGCTTCTCATGTTAAGTTGGCCTATGCTGTTGAATGAAAGCAGCAAGAGCAGATTCAAGTGCCCCCCATTTCCTGTCTCCATTGGTTTCCTGTATTATTCCATCTCCGTGTCTTGACTTGTTTCTGGGCTTGAGTGGTTCACCAGTTCCCATCAAGTAAAGGAAGCTGTCACCTATGGCACTGGCGCAGGCTGGCTTAGCAATGTGACTTCAGGTCATGAGATTAACGTATGTAAGATGTTATATGTCTTCTTTTGTGTTTGTGGTGTCTTTTTTGTGATGTTTGGTTGGTTTTCCTGTAAGTTTCTCTAAAAACTAGCTCAACAAAGCTGAATTACAATTATTCTTGTTTAAAAACAAACCAACCAACCCAATAAAACCTTCATTTTTGTGACTACTAATGAGGAGAAATCAGGGTGTTTTTTTCAATGATGTGTTAAAACAGATTACCTTCTAGAGCAGGAGGGGTGGGAAGAGTAACCGAAAGGGCAGGATAACTTTTCCATTGATAGGCCCATCCTTGGGAGCTGTCAGTGTTGGGGACGGGGGAAAGGTAGGAGGAAAGAAGGGACAGTCCTGTGCTCTGTTGCTTTTCTTTCTCTGGCTCTACAGCCCAGAAAGGCTGTTTTCCTTAGACTGTGCTTTTTCTTTGTTTACATCAGTTCCCACTTAGAAATAAGGACTACTGCTAAACTGTTCTTGATTGCTAAACATTTGCAGCTAATCAGGGTTAAAGGTGAGTTAGTGATCTTTATGGGTTTTTTGCTCTGCCTCATTCTGTCTGCCTTGCCTATCCTGTTGCGTATTTGCTTGACTCACTGTGAAGCACTGTTATCCACTTCAGAGTTAGGTTGTTGCTTTTCTATATCACACCACAGCAACTTCTTTCTCAACACTTTCTGATTAAATCTTAAGGCATCGATTAACCTGTGTGTCACTGGCTTTGGGGTATGTGAAGGTGAAGTTGCATCCAAAACTATTATCGTATTGGCACCTGTAAAAACAATCATTAGGACTTGTGTCTCAGATGCTGTTTTCCAGAAAGATGTCAAATCCATTGTGTACTCAGGTTTTGCAACATGAAGAGCTTCAGGTCAAAGAGGGGAACGATGTGCTCTATAAGAGGAAGGATAATCCTACCATAAAAAATACTGGCTTTCTGTGGTTCTGTTTAGTATTTCAGTATATCAGACGTACTGGATGACACGAGGTGGGTTACCTACAATCACTAACAACATTGCTTTCACTACACATCCAGTTCCTTTCTGTGAACTGCATAAAGTATAAGAGTGGCAGTGAAACTGAAAAATGGTTGTGTATTTTGATGTAGCATTTTATACATAATAAACTCTGAACTACGCATGCAGGAAAGCAGCTCCAAGAAGCTCTACATGTGTGTTTGAGCATTAGGAACAAATTTTGTAAACATTTCCAGTTGATGTAGCTCCTAAATTTCAAGCACTGACCTCAAAAAAAATCTTTCCAGAAGCAACGTGTATTCAGGAATACAGATTGCTACATAAAGTTTGTCTTCTGGTGACACACCACCACCCCCCCAGCCCAGATTTAAATAAGCCATTTAGTCAGAATGAATCAAGGGTATTGGTTGTACAAGGTGATGTTACTTCTTTCACTTGGATTTAACAAACTATTCTGTGTCCTAGGCTTTGTGATGAGAAGGTAAAATGGAAAATAGAAGTCTAAATTGTAAGTTTTTACAGCTTACACTTACTGAGTTTTGTGCTTTTAAGTATCAATGGTTAAATGTAGGCATATCACAAACTTTTCAATGCTCGCTGCTCCTGAGGAGTTTCTTGTCCTTCACGCGCCTCAAAATGGTTTCCGGGATGAGCGCCTCCACCACTTTCCCCGGGATTGAGATGAGGCTGAACAGCATGTAGTTCTCTGAGTTCTCCTCCTTGCTCTTCTTGAAGACAGCAGTGACATTTGCTTTCCTCCAGTCTTCGGTCACTTCTGCCAGTCACCATGACCGATCAAAGATTATTAAGAGTGGCCTTGCAGTGAACTCTGCTAGCTCTTTCAGCACTCATGTGTGCATCCCATCTGAGCGCATGCACTTACATGTGTCCATTTTGCTTAAGTATTCCCTGACCTGATCCTCTTCCGCCAAAGGATCCTCTTCCTTGCCCCCCAGTCTTTCCCTGACCCGATCCTCTTCCTTGCCCCCCGTCTTTCCTCCTGGTCTCTGATGCCTGGCATTCCTGAAGGCTGGTCTTGCTAGTACAAACTGAGGTGAAGGTGTTCAGTACCTCAACCTTTTCCATGTTCTGTGTAACCACGTCCTGTCTCATTAAGCAATGGGCCCACATTTTTCCTAGTCATCCTTTTGTCACCTATGTACTTGCAGAAGCCCTTCACATTGTCTTTGACATCCCTGGCCACATTCAGTTCCACTTGGGCTTTAGCTTGCCCAACTTCATCCATCTGCAGGCAGAGCTCTATGCACTCCAGCTGCTCTCTCACATAAAGGGCCACCCTTCCTCCTCATCTTCCCATCCTGTCTGTCCCGAAGAGCCTGCATCCCCTTGTTGCAACACTCTATCTGTGTTTCTTTTTTCCCCAACAAGATTGCAGCTCTTCAACTGCACACAGATCTCCAACTCATCATGTTTTTCCCCATGCTTCATGCATTCTCCAGGGCTTTATTTTGTCTCAAAAGTTTGAAAAGGAAGCAACAGGCCTAACCTTTGAATAGGAAGATTGTGTAACTTCCATGAGGAAAGGTGGTTGCATATTTGCTTGCGTGAAAGGTAGAAAGATAACTCGTAGCATAATTGTCTGTGTATTTTGATGGCTTCATGTGTGTGTTCTGGCAATTAGTGAGGGTTAGTTGTGCCAATTCACCAAGCGTCCTATCTTCCTTTTGTTGGCTAGCTCCATTGGCTAGTTATAATTTACACTGAATTTTCCTAATCTTAGAAACCACTGTCTCCATTGTCAAGATCATTAAAAAAAGAAAGAGGGGCAACAGCTAGTAATACCCATATGTAAAATGAGATCTTTTGTCTTGTTTCCTGAATAACCTACTCATGGAAAAGTGGGTCCCTAATAGGATTATAGAGCGAGAAATTCATATATACTTCACTGTGTTCCATATTGGATTAGAAATAGGGTACTTATGAAGGTAATTAGCCATTGATGTAGCATAATGTAGGGTTGAGAGGAATTCTGTGCTTGAACTCTTTAGATTAAACTGGATATTGTTTTTAAGCTATCTTATATTCAGGCAAAAATTAGGGCACTGATGCAGAAAACATTGAATGAGTTTTTCTGAGTATCGAGTTATACTAGAAGAGTACAATGGTCTTTTTTCTTTAAAAATTATTCATTCATCTATTCAAAAGGTATGTTTTGTGGAGGATGTGAGATAGTTACACATGTGAAGGTTTTGCTTTATTAATGTTAATATAAGGATATGTTTCAGTAATGTTTTTAAAAAAATTTGCCTCTGAAACTGTGAGGTCAAAGCTATTTGAAATGGCTTTCCTGTTGTTGCTGGTGGTGAAGAATTCTTTGAATTGAGGGATTACAGTGTGAAAGCCAAGAAAGTTGAAAGCTGAGGCAGTGCTTTATTTGACGAATGGCTTAAGGAAATCTTTTACATCAGACATTTTTGCCTGACCTAAAAACTGTAGCAGTGTTTAAAGATCAAAATCGGGATCTTGAGTTTATCCTAATAAATTCTGCAGAAGTGTTCAGAAAGCACCTCCCTATCCACAGTCTGGTCCTTTAGGAAATACCTGACTTGGGATCCATTTTCAAGTCCTATCTTACTTTAGAAAACCGCCAGGCATCAACATATTTCAAAAAAACAAAGCAACTTATCTCTCAGTGTTAGGAAACATGAATCCATTTGGAGTTACATAATGTGTTTGTTTCAGGCATGTGGGTTTATAAATATTAGCAGAATTTAGTTGTTATTCTTTATGTTGAATTTTTTGCTTTTGCTAGTCAAGATCGAAATTGTAGAATGATAGTAATATTTATAACTAATAATGATGGTAGGTGACGGTGTTGCCCATTGTTGTGACCCCTGAAAGTTAGACCTCTGTTAGAGGGAAGGCTTAGTCTCATCATACTCTTACAGAAGCTATGAAACAGCTGGCTTTTCATCCCTGATGTACACGTGTGTACACAGACGCATGCATGCCTTGTTTTTTTTTATTTCAGGAGACACTGCAAGTAAGTTATTGCCTTAGTACAGGACCATGCTTTCTTTACAGGAGAAAAGTAAAAATGAAAAGCACTCTTAAATAGAACTTCTGGATATAATTCACAAGTGACAGAGGTAGATGTACCAGATTTCATCTGGAGTAAGATTGAGAGTATTTGTCTACTGATTAAAATGGAGAACTGGGAATCAAGATGTTTGTTTTGTTCCCAGTTTACTCAAAGTCATCCAGTGAGTTAGCAAATCATCTCCGTTTCTCAGTCAGTCACCTTTAAAATGCAGGCAAATAGCCCTTTGGAAGGGCTAAAATGCTCTCCTTGTTCATGTGGTCTTATCAGAGTTTCAGGTATTTCCATGTTAAAAGCTGAGCCTATGAAAGGGCCAGGTATAATTCCTCCTGAAATGAGTATTTAATAAGGAATTAGGTCCTAGGTGGAGGCAGACTTGATCTCCACTAGCACTCCAGGTACCTGTACATTTTCTTTTTTTTTTTGATACCTCAAGACATTCAAGCACAACATTAGGACCCTGTTGTTTTAGCCACATCAACAGACCTAAGTGTAAGAGACTGCTTTTTTTGGGAATGATCCTCCTAATCTTGTTAAGGAGTAGACGGGAAGGACCAGGACAAAGGTCCAGGGAGATGGAGTGATGGGCAAATACAAAACAGATGGACAGTTCGACAGTGGCTGCCAGTGAGGTCCCCTGCCCATAAAACTCTACTGTCCCGGTAAGAGCACCCTAAGCCAAGTTATAATTGCCTACTAGGAAAATAAAGGGTCACGATTTGTCCAGAACAGTAGTTCTGGAAAATACAGGAAAAAACTGGCTGAGGAAAGGAGAATATAGGGACACTTTCAGTTAATCCCAGGTCTCTCAATCAGAGGGTTTGTATTGCCTCAGCTTCTTCAAATAGCTGTATCTGTGCCCCCAGTGTACTGTAAGTAGAGGAATGTCATCGCCATCTGGGTGATTTCTGGCTTTATGACATGGTAAAAATCATTTATGGCCACCCCGATGCTAGAAGTTAGGACTTTGTAGTGATAAAATATCTGTGCATTGAGTCACCGCTGGAAAAAGCAGCTCGGAAAAGAGTCCTGAGCTGGCCGAAGAGCACTGTGCACTTTATAGTGTTTCGGTTCATTGTGCCTAAGGAGTAATTCTCAGGATCCAGGGAAAGCTGGCTCTGTGTGTGGCATTAGGGTGAAATGTATGCCTGTGTTTCTTTTGGATCTCTGAATATCAATAGAAATGAAGGATTAGGCAGGCAATGCTTGCTTTTATGGAGCAATACTTTTTACAAGTGTTTGGGGCAGGCAAGGGGGTGGGATGTGTTTCCTGTGTTTGAAACAAAGCAAAACTATAAAGTTCTTAGAAGCCTCAAACCAGGCTAGGTCTTTGCTGCAGTAGTACTTGTCATTTAAAATTTAAAATATGAACTTTATATTGAACATGGCAAGAGTGATCTTAGATTTGAAAGAAGCTCTGTTAAGACTGAGAAGGATGCCAAGGTCAGTGTTCAGTCTGGGAGCACAGAAAAACATGTGCTATCATTGCCTTAAAATGAATGTTAATAAATGACCTTGAAGTTGACTGATCTGCACTGTTGCCCTTCAGAGATTTAGGGAAAGATTACTAGTGCTATAGCACCTGTTCACTTTTTCAGCAATTTTTTTTCATAGTCTAGAAAATTCCTGGAGAGAGTGGATATAGTCCCTTCCAGGTGACTTCAGATTACAGAATATTACATAATGGGACTGAACACAAATAACACCCGTAGATAAATTATTCAGATTAGTTTTTGCTGTCTCTAAAATGCTCTTTCAGTAAACTTATTAGTGATTGTTGGAGCGTAAACATATTCTGGATGTTTATTTCTTGGTTTTCTTTCCTATTCTCTTTCTTCAGGAGACTCTGCTCTCTTTTTATAAATATGTGAAAGCCAGAAGTTCTGACTTTTAACAATTTGCATTCAAATGGGCACCTTTATTTTGAGAACAGATAATTGTATACTTCAAATCTGTTTAAATTTAGTGTTAGTGAAGTCAGTAGCTTGCGAATGGGGGACTTTATGCATTATAGAATATAATGAGAAGTAAAACTTTAAAATATAAATCCATTTATCTTTAAACTATTTTTCCTAGTTCTTCTGCTAAGATTGTTTTTAAATCTAATTGTATTCCAAGAGTGTTTCCGTTTTACAAATGGACTCTTTCAGGTTTTCCACGGTTGTTTTCACAGAAAATGCTATCAAGAACAAGGAACTGTGCTCTCAAACTATGATCAAGGCTACTTATCACAGTTGATAAATAAGAATAGTTAATAAATTAACTATTTAGGGCCAAGTGATGAGTACTCTGTGCCTCTGCATGAGGACAAGCCATGGAGCAAAGACTGCAGAACCAGCTGAAAAGCCATCCATATGAAGGGTTGAGCAGTTGATCAGTTGAACTAGGTAAGGTTGCCAGGCAGCTCTGCAAATTCCGTAATTTAAGATGCAAGGATTTATCCTCGGTAAAAAGTTACAGCCCTGAGACATCATAGAGCCAGTTTTGTTCTGCTGCTGGAAATAATTTGCTCAAGCATATGGATAATGTGTATAGTGGTACCTCCAAAGCTGTGTTTATACATTTATATTCAGAAAGACTCAAATCTTCTCCTTCAGCTCGTAGTTCATATAAAAATAACACTCCTGGGTACGCGCACTCCTCTGCAAGCAACATACTACCTATCTGCCTTATTTAGGTACCAGTCTGGGCTTTATTTTTGCGAAATGTGGGAGAAAGTCATCTGATGCCTTGACTTAGTTGTGTTTTTAAAAAAAGAGAGAATTTGCTGTCTCTGTCTTGCATGCAGACTTTATTTTTAAAAATTTTTAGGCAATGTACCTGAAAACCATAATGAATGACAATTACAGAGAAATGTAGAGTATTCTGAGTTTTGAGCAAGGGAAGAAAGATCATTTTGGATAACAAGTGAAAATACATGGGGCAGTGATGTTACAAGATAGTCAAAAGCCATTTGGAAATGGCATAACCTGTACAGAAGTATCTTGCCTACCGATCCCAAATAAATGAGCAGAATGATGTCTGATCGTGTGGCAGGATGTGAAACTGATAAGGTAGATTGGATCCAAGGTTACAGAGCATCTTAAAAGAAATGGAAATGCATGAAGGTCCACTGGGATTGTCTGATGGTGATTCTCTACCTGTATGGGACATTCCATACGAGCAAGTCTAGAGACTATCTGCAAACTGGTTTTGGTGTCTCTGCAGAACTCTGGACCAGTATCAGCACATCATTCAACTCTGGTTCATTAGCTCAACTGAGAGTGTTTGGGCTGAAACATGCACTAAGATAGCAGGATGGTTTCTGATACCAGACTGAGCTTGTTCTTTATGCTGTAGGCAATGCCTTTACTTGCAAATGTTTTCCATCTCACTTATCTTTTTATAAGCACTTCTGTACATATAAGCACTTCAAGAACAGATGAGCACTGCAAAGATATGCCTAGAAGAGTGAACTTCAGGGACATGAGGGAAGAGAGCAGTGAATGAAGGGCTAGATGACAATTTCAGAATACCACCAAAATAACTGTCTGGTGTGATACAGTCTGATCATGAACACATTCAGAATAAAAAAAAATCTGTCCTGCAGAAGTTCTTTTTAGCTCGAATAGGTGCATATGCATGTACTGTATGAAAAAAAAGTACTAAGGAAGAGATGCATTCAAGTAAAAAGCTCACAGCTTTTTTTGGGTTTGGACTGATGTTCTGGTTTATTCCTCTGAGCAGCAATGAATATTGAACTAAATTGACTGCAAAATGAAAAAGGTCAGACAAATAATACTTGAGAATGAATACAGCTCACCATGGTTGAAATTTATGTTTTATTCTAGAGAGAGAAAAAACAAACCAAAACTGACCAGTGACTTTCTTTGTGAGCACACTAGGTGTGTGTAGATTTCTGCTAGAAATTAGGTTTTGGCTTTGTTTGGGATTTTGAAATGCACTTGGTGAATGAGGAGAAACTAAGACTTCATGCAACTTCAGCAGAGCTTTTAACACAGGTTATTTTTGTGTAGGTTATTTTTTTTTAATAATAATAATAAATAGTTAATAAATTAACTATTTAGGGCCAAGTGATGAGTACTCTGTGCCTCTGCATGAGGACAAGCCATGGAGCAAAGACTGCATGTATTTATTATTTTTGTGGGTTTTCGTCTTTTTTTTTTTTCTTTTTAGTGTTACTTAGTTTTTCTTCTTTAATGTCACAACACAGGAATAGATCAGGCCTGTGTGTGCCAAATGGGAACCCAGATCACCTTTTGTACCAGAGATTCAGGATCTTCTATTGACTTAACTGGAAAGGGATTAAGCTCTAGATGTCCAAGCAGGAACACCCTCTCTATACATTGCCCTGAATTCTTGCAATGTAATTAATGCTTTATGTGATGCATCACTTCTCCATGGTGATTGCAAGCAAGGAAGCTGTCACAGCTGCATCTAATGTTTTCAGCAACCTCATACTGACTGTTCCAACAGCCTGTGAAATGGATGAAACAAAAGTGAGACTCTCGCTGCTGCTTTGTCAGTAACCAGGTCCTCTAGAGACAGGGACATAATCTACTTTTATCCTTTGTGCTTAAAAAAAAAAAAAAACCCAACAAAAAACTTTTACCTCTGTAAATAGTGTTTGAGCATTTATTACTCTGATTTCAGATTTGAAGCCAGCATTGGCAGTAGTTGGAAATTGTTACTGCTTGTTGTATTTGGAATTACTTTTCAGTGATCAAGATATTTAGAATAGTCTTTGGTAGCGGTAACACAAGGAATGAAATTCATCCTGTAGCAATAAATTGTTCTTGGACTAGTAACTCTTCAGGGATATCCCACCTACACAAGCTGCTTGACTCAAACTGCCTGGCTTTCCATGGTTGTTAAGAAACTTCAGCTGGAGTAAGTTTCTTCTTTCTTTTGAAATTAAGCTGAGTGGCCCATTCAAGGTAATGCATATCATGTGGCTAATGGGAATGTACATATAAGATGTTTTGGATCAGACAGAGTACACGTGTGCATGCAGTTTGCTCTGTATTTCCTTCAGTGTGTCTTTAAGTATTTTGATCTCTGTGTAAAAGGTATCTGGCATGTTAAAAAGAATAGAAGCAGTAAATAATCACATAGCTGTTCCCCTTCATTTATTCATTATAAGCGTTATGGATAAAGAAGAGTGACTGTCTAAGTGAAGGCAATATTAGGGATTTGCAGCTTGAGACTGGGTTATCCCATTACTGTGGAGAGACCTAATAGGATGCCAGTAAAGAAGATTGATGGGGATCAGCAGGGTAGAAAAGGTATATTTTTAGAGTGTCTGATGTGCAAAACAATGAAACAGTGGGTAGCAATGGCAGTGGATAAAGGGCTGTGCTTTTGGACTTCCTCTGTCTTTTTCTCCAGCCTGAAAGAGACTGGTATTCAGATGTAGCTCAAAATATTTAGTATGAGAGTAGTAGGATTTTTAGTATGGCTTTTTTTTGTAAATAATAATAAAAAAAAAAGCACGTGAGTTGGTAGTAGAGTGATTTTTTTATTTTTTCCCTGCAGTTGGTGTGTGTTAAAGTCCAATTATATCGTTCAGAGTGCTGCTCGTCCAGCCGTGGGCCAGATCATTGAGAGCAGTGCCTGTGGTTGTCATCTCCTCTGTGCAGAAGTGGAGTTGCTGTGCAAGGGCTTGAAGGGTTCTCATGGGGACTTCAACTTCCCTGATATCTGTTGGGAAGGCTACACTGCTAGGAATGTACAGTCCAGGAGGTTCCTCCAGTGTGTTGATGATAACTTCTTAACTCAGGTGGTGGAAGAGCCCACAAGAAGGGGTGTACTACTACTAGGGTGGACCTAGTACTAACAAACAAAGAGGGACTGGTAGAGGATGTTAAGGTTGGGGGCAGACTTGGCTGTAGCAATCATGAGAAGATAGAGTTCAGCATTTAGTGCATTATGCACAAAATGACAAGTAGGGTTGAAACGTTAGACTTCAGGAGGACTAACTTTGATCTCTTCAAGAAATTGATGGGAGAAATCAAATGGGAGAGGGCTCTAGAGGGTAAGGGGGCTCAAGAGAGCTGGCTGATATTCAAGCACCAGCTCCTCCAAGCTCAGGATAGGTGCATCCCAAAGAGCAAGAAATCGGGCAAGGGAAGGAGACCTGCATGGCTGAGCAGGGATCTTCAGAAAAAGCTCAGGTGGAAGAAGGGAGTTTACAGGATGTGGAAAGGGGGGCTGATGACTTGGGATGAGTATAAGAACACTGTCAGGGTATGCAGGGAAGAAACGAGAAAAGCCAAGGCAGCTTTGGAATTGAACCTGGCAAGGGATGTAAAGACCAATAGGAAGGGTTTCTTTAAGTATATAGGAGACAAAAGGAAAACCAGGGAAATGGGCCCACTCTTGAACGAGACGGGTGCTGTGGTGACGGATGATGCAGAGAAGGCGGAGTTGCTGAATGCCTTCTTTGCTTCTGTCTTCACTGCTCAGGCCAGCTCTCGGGAGTCCCAGAGTTTGTGGGTAACAGAGAAAGTCTGGAGGAAGGAAAATTTTCCCTTGGTTGAAGAGGAACAAGTTAGAGAACAATTAAGTACACTGGATACCCACAAGTCCGTGGGGCCTGATGGGATGCACCCGCGAGTGCTGAGGGAGCTGGCGGAAGTCATTGCTGGGCCGCTCTCCATCATCTTTGAAAGGTCCTGGAGAACAAGGGAGGTGCCTGAGGACTGGAGGAAAGCCAATGTCACTCCAGTCTTCAAAAAGGGCAAGAAGGATGACCCGGGAAACTACAGGCCAGTCAGCCTCACCTCCATCCCTGGAAAGATGATGGAACAGCTCGTTCTGGGCGTCATCTCCAAGCATCTGGAGGAAAAGAAGGTTATCAGAAGTAGTCAGCATGGATTCACCAAGGGGGAAGTCATGTCTGACTAATCTGATAGCCTTCTATGATGGTGTGACTGGATGGGTGGATGAAGGGAGGGCAGTGGATGTTGTCTACCTTGACTTTAGCAAGGCTTTCGACACTGTCTCCCACATCATCCTCACAGGCAAGCTTAGGAAGTGTGGGTTAGATGAATGGACAGTGGGGTGGATTGAACAATGGTTGACAGATAGAGCTCAGAGGGTTGTGGTTAGTGGTGCAGAGTCCAGTTGGAGGCCAGTAACAAGTGGTGTCCCTCAGGGGTCAGTACTGTGTCCAGTCCTGTTCAATATATTCACCTGGATGAAGGGATAGAGTGTACCATCAGCAAGTTTGCCGATGATACAAAACTGGGAGGGGTGGCTGACATGCTGGAAGGCTGTGCCGCCATACAGCGTGACCTGGAGAGGCAGGAGAGTTGGGCAGAAAAAAACCTGATGAAGTTCAACAAAGGCAAGTGTAGGGTACTGCATCTGGGGAGGAATAACCCCATGCATCAGTACAGGTTGGGGGCTGACCTACTGGAGAGCAGCCCTGTGGAAAGGGACCTGGGAGTCCTGGTGGACAACACATGACCATGAGTCATCATGGTGTGCCCTGCTGGCCAAGAAGGCCAGTGGCATCCTGGGGTGCATCAAAAAGAGTGTGGCGAGCAGGTCGAGGGAGGTCATCCTCCCCCTCTACTCTGCCCTGGTGAGGCCGCATCTGGAGTACTGTGTCCAGTTCTGGGCTCCCCGGTTCAAGAAGGACAGGGAACTGCTCGAGAGAGTCCAGCAAAGGGCTACAAAGACGATTATGGGATTGGAACATCTCTCTTATGAGGAAAGGCTGAGGGACTTGGGTCTTTATAGTCTGGAGAAAAGAAGACTGAGGGGGGATCTTGTCAATGCTTATAAATACTTAAAGGGAGGGTGCCAGGAGGATGGAAACAGTCTTTTCTCAGTGGTGCCCAGTGATAGGACAAGAGGTAACGGGCACAAACTTGAACATAGGAAGTTCCATCTCAACATGAGGAGGAACTTCTTTACTTTGAGGGTGGCAGAGCACTGGAACAGGCTGCCCAGAGAGGTTGTAGAGTCTCCCACACTGGAGATATTCAAAACCCGCCTGGACACCATCCTGTGCAACCTGCTGTAGGTGTCCATGCTGTGGCAGGGGGGCTGGACTTAGGTGATCTCCAGAGATCCCTTCCAACCCTGACAATTCTGTGATTCTGTGAAATCAGGTGTTCTTTACACACTGATGCAATAGAACTCTGAATATCCCTGTTTCTTTGTCAGCAGGGCTTTTGCCTTGCTGTTTAAGAGACCCAAACAGGTTAGGTGAGAGTTGGCACAGGCACAATCTAAAAAAGGGATGGAGAAAAAAAGGGTACAAGGAAAAGGATAGGAAGGGAGTGAAAACATTTTTGATGATAAAGCTGAAAAGGAGAAAATTCTCTGGAATAAACCAAGCTAATAACTCCAGTGGAGTAACTGTTAATTCTGTCACAAGAAAGAAAGAAAGAAAGGAAGGCTCTACAGTAGTAAAGACAAAAATGTGATTTGCCTCTGCAAGTTCCAGCAGTCTCTGTGGGAGGATTGATGTTTTCTAATTTTACAAGCTGGAGCAGGCATGTTAAATGCTGGTGAAAGATCAGATTAGAATTGTGTATATTAAGGTATTTTGAGTGGTGTGAGCAAGGCAGACTGTCCCAAAAAATACAACTGAAAGAGAGTCAGTAAACAATTCAGTGCCCTTTTTTGTTAAAACATCATCTGCCAGGTTTGACACCAAATACTTTTAATTAAGAAAGTGACAGATGTGACTGTCAATATCTCTTTCTGTTCTTTTAATTTTAGGAAAAAAGAGAACTGTGCGTATGGTGGTTTTTGGGGTGGTTTTGTACGGGAGGGAATCGTATAAGGAGCATGCATGGATTGATGGGGGTGTTAGGTCTCAGAGGGAATTATCAGGATGATGAAGAACCCTGTTTTAAGAGTTAACATTGCTAGCAAGTGAGTTATTGATCCGCTCTGATTGGCACCAAGGGGCCAACATTGATCCATCATTGGAAGCTTTGCAGCAAAGCAATGAAAGCAGCTACACGGGCTGTGGTTCTGCCTCTCATCTTGTGAAAAGGTTACTGCTCTCTGATTTCCTTTTAGAGTCACAGCATTTCAAATTGAACAGCATTTTCTGACAAAGACAGGAGCTGGAACTGTGCTACACTGTCCTTGGACTTGGTGGGACACTAAAGCTTCTCCTGTCTTAAACAAATAGGAATTACATGGGCAAATCCCTCCTTGTTGCTTTAGTCCCTCTGCTTTGCCCCACAGTGAAAGTAAGAGGGAAGAGTGTCCATGATTATGTTCACTGTAATGAGCCTGTCCACTGGGGAAGCTCTTGTGGCATTTTTAACGTTGTTCTAGTATTGATTTATGATTCTAATTGATAAGTTCTAGCTCCTGTTCATTAAGTGACCACATGCAGGGTTCTCATATTTTGGGTGTTCCCCATAAAAACCTGTGCATTTCATTAAATCTCAGCATTAAAGGAAATATCTTCTGGCAGAGCAGTATTCTAACAGCACATTGCAAGTGTGCAGGAGGGTCCCAAGGTCGCAAACTCCTTTCAGAGGTTAATTAAGTCTGAA
Source organism: Pluvialis apricaria (assembly GCA_017639485.1). NCBI lineage: Eukaryota > Metazoa > Chordata > Aves > Charadriiformes > Charadriidae > Pluvialis > Pluvialis apricaria. The sequence continues at coordinate 64,046,893 of CM030008.1, forward strand.
AAAAGGTGTTCTGTTGTAATTAAATAGTAATGAATGAGAGGCCAGGAATATTTGGTGCATAATGCAGTACCACAAGGCAAAGCCAAAATTGTCTGCAAATTTATTATTTTATTTTGTATTTTATTATAAAATACCCTTGGGTGTCAGTGTAATTTTTATTCTCAAACTTGCCTATGACAGAAGGGGGATTAAGTGGTCAGCACTGTCATGCATATATGTGATTGTAATATACCTCAGGAGTGGTTTTGAGAACTCTAATAGCATTCCTGACATGCTGAAGAGGGCTTTCATCAGGAGGGTGATGCTTTCCTATTCTGCAGGATCTCATTTTTAATCAGAGTGGAAAGTGCTTTCTTTGCCGTGTTCACACTGGAAAAGCCATGGCAAGTTTTGACTTCTTTCAGTAGTGCCAGCAGAAATACAATCATGTTCATGACCCTGTTTAAGAGCTCATCAAAATTTCCCTTTTAGTTCTTGTGCTTCTGGGGTTTAATATTTCAGCATGTTCAAGTGTATTAGGCAGGATCTTGGCACAGGGCCACAGACAAGTTGTCAATCCAAATGTAGATTTTTCTGTATTTTTTTTTCCCCCAAAACATCAGCTGATTCAGACATTCATACACTGGCTAGCTCCAGTCTATTATCTCTGAAGAGTGAATGATTTTAATCTTTGAACATATTATAAGAATCTAGAGGACAAAAGCATGGGTTACCAGTAGGTTGCAGTTTTAATTCCTCACTTCTGTGTTTTAAAAGTAATTTTAATTTTTTATTTTTTTGTTTCATATGAAAGCTGCATTTGTAAACTCTTTCCCACCTTGTGAAAGAAAGGGATGAGGAAAACTACTCATTCTTGGGCTAGAAAAAGCATAGGCATGAATCTAGGAACCTGCATTTTGTAATTTTTTTTTAAAAATTGAGAATCCTTCTACCTTACATCAGCCCTTCCATGTACCAACATCAGCTAGGAGTACAACTGAAAAGAAATTGCTCTTCAGTTCCATAGCCTGGCTTTTGGAAAAGCTGCATCAGCTCACTGATGCTGCAGCCTGCCCTTCTTGGACCTTGGACCCAACCGTGGTCCCACAGCTCTGAGAGGGGAGTTTGTGGTCACCACCTCCCTCTCTATCATGGACCTGGGTAAGAGAGGTGGTGTTTTAGAAAGTTAGGGAGCCACATTGATGAAAACACTAGTAATGGGACCCCCCCAAAACTGCTGCAGTGTGAACCACACCAGCCATTGCTATCTAGAGGGAGAGTAGCTGTGCTGCACCTAGAGCACACAGAGCGGAATTGGAAGGTGGGAATGGTCCAAAACCTTCGTGCCTTTTTATCAACGTGCTAGTACAAATTCCTGTTTGTTACTAGCTGGCTAGCTGTAACTGGCTGGTGCAGGCTTGTTTTGCATCTGAGCTTAACAACCTAGGATTTAGGTGGTGGTTCTGCTTACAACAAAATGGAGTTCTCTGTTAATCTTCAGGATGAATTCGTGTTTCTTTCTGAGGACAAATACAAAAGTAACTCCAGTGATAGTTTTTCTGTCATTCCAGTAAAATATGGGTCTCTGACCTCATTATCAGGCAGATGGGTCTGTTCCTCCCAACTTTACCCATTTTTCAAAAACATATAACCTGTGAATTAATGACCTGCTGGTATTAAAACATGTGGAAAAAATTAGTAGTGAATTTTACACTGAAGGAATGGGCCACACTGTAATCCAGAACCTCACTCTTCTATTAAATGACATCTCTAATGACAGTTACATTACATCATGTCACCTGTGGTGGTCTTTGGGCTACTCTTAGGGGATCTTGGTACACACTAATTACATTTCCAAAGCAGGTATATGTAATGCTGTGCCCGCTCAAAGTTCTTCTCTACCTTCTTGTAGCCTAAATGGCTGCAGATGGCAGCAGAGAAATTAGACCTCTGAATGTCTTCCCTGAGGAACAACTATATACAACGGGAATAGCTTTTAATAAGAGCTCATCATTGCATTCGTATTATTTATAGGTAGATCTGTGTCCTTAAGATTTATTTCTGATTCTTTAAGAAAAGTTAATTAGTGTGTTGAAATTTAATAAAAGATTAAATGAAAGTGGTAATGACAATAATAGAACTTAGTAGGATGGCAGTTAAGGGCTTTATAAATGTTTTTTTAATAATAATAAATTGTGAGGTTGATACAGGGGATATTGTTAAAAATTTCTTATATAAGCAGGGCACCAACAGCATCAGAGTTCACTTAAATTTTTTTTTCATTTACTCTACTTGATAGAAAATTACTTGTACAGAGCCCAAGATGGGGTCTAAGATTGTTTTTAACCCATATAGACAAAAAGGGGAGAAGGAGGGGGGAACTGAGAACAGAGAACTATGTATCATGTGTATGTTTGTGATGTTTCTAATGCCTCAGTTGTGTTTACAGTTTTCTCTGTGATTGCCATTTTTGAATGCAATTTATGAATGAGCACTAAATCTGTACGTTTACCTGCCTGGATTTGATATCTGTCAGGTAGGTAGTTACCTAAATGCTATCATTTATGCTTTAAATACTATATTGTGAAGTGACAATAAACTTAGCAGTGCAGCTACAAACTGGAGGGCTGGCTCAGGTTCTCTTCAAACCTTCCCTCCATAGTACAATTTCCTTGTTGTTGATGAAATATTAATGATGACAGCCAGCTCTACACTTTCTAAGGCACATACAGTAGCAATTTGGTAGGTAAGTCCCAGCCACAGTTTGGGCATTAAATAAAAGACTGAATAGCAATAGTAGGGCATACCTACTTAATTTACTGAAAACACACTATAGCACCCCAGTCTGACTAATGGACTATGGGAGGTGAATACACACACACACATTTGTTTCTTGAACACAGTTAAGACTGTTATATCTGAAGCTGATATTGTCCAGGAAACAAACACAGCAGCACAGCAACCACTGCCATTGTAACTACTCTACTACCAGTCTCTGAGCTATTTTAAAGCTAGCTCAGATTTATACACACTTCAGTCGACCGAGTTCTCAGTGTAGCCTTGGAGACCCTTCACAGACCCCTTTTGATTTCTCTAGGTCATGCTTACACTTTGTTGTTTTTTTGGTGTTGGTTTGTTGGTTTTTTTTAATTTGTTTTTTTTTTTTAGCAAAGATTATTTGGAAAATTGCTTAGTTTTAAATGTACTAAAATATAAGAAATTAATTTTACATCCTCTTCTGATCTGCAAAGTCTGAACACAAGCATGAATTGGTTCCTGAATATAAGTTTGTGTTGAACTCCTTTTGGGTTCTGACTTACCAGCTGTGCTGCATTCAGCTGTGCTGCTTTCAGATGGAGCTGATGGAAAGCTTCCCTCTCCCTGGAGAGCAGTTCTGCTGGATGCATGTGCTGAGCAAGGCTGTACGTGTACGGGTTTGAAGGATTGGGACCTAGTGAGGATTTTAGCATGTGGGTGCTCATTAGTGATTTCTGCAGTTAAGGCCTTGCAGTGGTAGATGTCTTCTAACATAATCTGAAGGAAGAGTTATTTGTAGGCCTTGACCTCTTGCAGAAATTTGCTGCCTTTGATATATTTGCTCTTAGTTCTTTCTCAATAGTTAGGACTGCTGAGTCTGTACCAGAGGTAAAAGCCAGGGCAGACTCCTGTGATTGTTATCATAGCCATTGTATGTTGTGCTTAGGATCACTATTTCTTTGGTAAAATTAGTTTTAATAAGCTGCAGGTAAAATATTGGTAGGTCAAACGAGTACAGTGTGGCCTGAGTAGCGACTACACAGGTGTGAGAGATGTCTGGGAAGAGACGGGCTGCTTCCTGATTTTAATATCTAATGGCTGTGGGCTAAACTATGAAATAACTAATATAAACTACATCTCAGTTTCTATAAGTTATCTTGGCTCGACTAGCTGCTGGTGAGTTTCTCCAGCATTAGACAGCAGCTGAAGATGGGAAAAGATTATACTTTTCTGAGTATCTGTCTGACAACTGGTGCTTTCAGGGGGTGAAGGAAGCCCTGAGAAATGAGAAGGATTTGGCATGATGCTTTGACCAGAGCCAAATCCAGGTTTTTTCCTCCTAAGGAACGTTTCCCATCCTCACACTGGATACCATGGCTGTGTGATTGCTCTCTCCCCTTTTCAGATAGGCCATCCATGGAGGTGCAGGGAGCTTCCCTGTGGTGGTGGTGGCTTTGGGGAGCATTGGAAGCTGCACTGGCTGTCAGGAGGAGAGTCTGAATGCAACAAAGCAAAAGAAATATGTTAATGGCAAGATTAACATGTTTCCTTGCATCTGGGAGAGGCAGTCTTTGGGAAAGCAGACAGCCCATATAGTGGTCAGGGTGGGACTGCCACAGGTTTCCTTATGAGTCACTAGGTTTCCTTACATGTAGATTTATTCAGTAAGGAACAGCAGAAAGAAATAAAAGTTTAGGTCCAGCAAGTCACTGTCAACCAGACATCCTTTTGTCCACCCATCATCTATTAAGGTGCAGAGCGTAGGTATGAACTTCCCTGTTTATTTTAGCAGTTTAAACATTTTACAGAAAAAAAGAGTAAGAGATAGCTGACATTTTCTTAGATGAATACATTTCATTAATCCCTTGGTCTTTATTCCTTAAAAAACATGGAATATATAAAACTTTGATAGAAAAAAATATTTCAAACAAGTACATTAGGTTGTGATCAGAAGGTAGATTTATTTATACAGGAGTTGCAGCTTTATTTTGTTTCTTCATTTCATCCATATGTCAGGTAACTATAAAAGAGGTTTTTATTTTTTAATTAGAGGTTTATCAGAGGCATTTCAATTATAGCTATGCTTACCAAAATCACAGTTAGAAGTATTTCTAATCTTACTTGAGAGAGCAAGAACTGCATATGTGTGTTCATAACTGTAAACCTGCTGACTTTGGTAACTAAAATATCCATACTGGTACTTTGGCTCTGTAGAGGTGGTGACACTGCGAGGAGGGTAAGACAAGGATTAAAGTAAGTAGAATTTCTCTGCCAGCTGCAGAAGCCTTACCCAGCTATGGTGCTCCAGCTCACCAAAGACAGGGTCACTGCTATATTAAGCACTATTCCACCAGTTCTTTCAGAGCTCTTGAGGGCAACCATTCACCTTTGCGACTAGTACTTACCTCAAAAGAATTTCTAGTAAACTTTGCCATATGTTCTTGTGTAAGACACAAGTTCTAGAAAATGAAATAGGGTGGTACATTGTACAGCTAAATTGTGTAGAAATGGGAGAATACTCACTTGAGTTAATCTGATGAAAGTGAGGATGCTTTTTGGGAAAGGTTACTGAGCATCAGATAGAGCCCAGCTCTCATTTTGTATGCGCATTTATCTTCTGCGCTCTCTCTAATTAATGCTGCTGTGCTGGACAAGAGGTGCAGGTACCTTTTGAAATGCTAATGCTCTGGCAGAATATCCTGGTTCATTGTCAGCTCTAGAGAAGCTGCAGCAGAGGTCATCAGCAAAAGGTTTAATAAAACTTCTGCCTCCCACTGACTTACCAAATTTCAGCCATACAGAGACAACAGACTTCAAACAGCTGTCTGCCATTACGTGTATTTCCTCCATTCCTTGCTGTGTGGTTCACATTCCCTAAAAAGATGAAGTGATATGCTTTGTTCCTCTGTGTAGCCCAAGTGTTTTCAGGATCCTCGGTGCATTGTTTCTCTGCAAAATGTTATGTACCTTATCAGTATAAGGGCTCAAATCATGAAGAAATTTTATTAATATGTTTAAGGTACTCAAGCACATCTTCACCAAAAAAAAAAAAAGGATCAGAAGTTTGCTCAGTAACTGCCCTACAGGCAATTAGAGCCCAAGCCAGAAGACATTTTCATTAACGATATGGGAGTCAGCTTTGCCTTTCCGTGGTTGTATTGTCACCAGATATTCTGGTTTCCTCCTTAAGACTTCATGTCCTCTGAGTAGGTGTGTTTTAATAAATTTTTGTGTGGCAATTCACCTTTTATGGCTGGTCTTCCTCCTTATAGATAAGTGTGAAGATGTCTCTTTTCTGGCCATGACACAGAAAATTAATCTATAAAATTACATGTACATGGATATCAGAAAAGAAAATGCAGGCCCAAATGGGAGAAGCATAATTAAGACCTTTGCAAATCTGCAGATTTCTCCTCACCTGCTTGGAACAGGTTGCTCAGTAAGGGGATAAATCTCTTCTTGTTGCACTCGTGAGTCATTGTGTAGAAATGGCTCACAAGGATTTCTGCTGCAAGCTACTTACTGCCGTTTCAAGCCCTGAAGAAGCAAAAGGCTTCCTCACATTCAACCTCTCCTGCATAGGTTGCCTTCCCTGTTACTGAAAGTATGTAAACAGGTGCTAAACTCAGAGCAGGAACTGAGGTGAGAGTAAGTAAATTATGGAAGCAAAGAAATCCCAGTGAATGTCTTTCACCTGTCACTGCTTACTGTTTGGTTGTGCTTGACTTTTAAGTGTTCTTACCAGTGTGAAAGTTCACAGAAAGGACACGTAGAGTTAAAATACTAGTCATCAAAACTGACTTTTAGAATTGTATAATTAGTTTTCAAGCCACACTGTAGGGGTTGCTAGTGACTATCTAATTAGGAAGAAAAAATACAATATGCGTGTTTCTAGCTCTTCTGGGAAAGAAGAGAAATTGTTTATCTTGTCTTGGAAAAGTCTGTTCTCACCTTGGAGTGGCAAAATCCAACTTTGATGGCACTCTGTGACAAAACCCTGAGCTGGCTCTGGCTTCCAGTGCTGCCCGTTTGAGACTAGTATTTAATTCTCAGTTTGTGTAGTTTTGTGACTCCTTCGATCTAAATTTACCAGGTTTTAGATCCCATCCCTCTGATTCCTCACATGTTCTCCAAAATGTTAATAGTGAACAGTTTACCTTTCTATAAAGTAGCAGCTGGTTCTCTTCAATTTTTAGGGTGTGTTCTGCCAGGCTTTGACATGAAAAGAGGGAAAACAGTTTGGGGTGTCTTGACAGCCTCTGTCTTCTCGGTTAGTCAAATACCCACACCTGTTGGAGGGAGTCCAGGTTACATTGCTCATCTTCTCTCCCCTTTCCTCTGGCCTTGTGTTCTACAAGACTAGAGTCTGGCACTTCTGGATGAGTACTTGTGTTTCCCCAGCTTTCAAAATCATGTGCTCATGAGTGACTCATGGTGAGGCACTGGTGCTTATTCTGCCACTGAATTAATACGCTGCCCTGAACCATTCTGCCCTGTGCAAGGATGAAAACTCGCAGCTCGACACACACACACACCCTTTTTTTTGATCCTTTTGCTAAGGATCCAGCAGCAAGACGTGGTGCTCGAGTCTGTGAGATGCTGAGTTTCTTCTGAGAGATGCTGAATAGTTTCAGCTTTAGTTGGCTCTAAGGTGATGGCAACAGCATTGCGTTCATGCATCCTTTATTTTAAGCAATGCATCAGTCTGTAAGTAATAAGAAGCCACAGGTACTTAACAGCAGTCTCTGGGAGTTGCTTGTCCTGTGTGTCCTGGGTTTTCCCTGAAGTACTTGTATTTACCTGAACACAGGAGGGTGTTCAGCACCATCGAAAATAAGTGAGCAATTCTTAAATCTTGGAGCTTCTTTTTATTTTGTACTGTATTGATTGTAACTGGAGAACAGTGTTCAAATATTGACATTTAAAAAGAAAAATGCAACAATTGTAGCCATCATTAACACTTTTCTTTGTCACTGAGGGATAAGGCTTTGAGGCAGGGCGTTAGCTGCTTGATTTTTGTTAATGATAATGGGACAGAGTTGGCTGTCCCCTGCAGAAGATCTCCCCCTGATGTGTGCTTTGCATAGCAGTTTGAGCTGAGGGTAATATGTTCTACAATTTATTTCAGATACTTTTTTATTATTTGCAAGGTGACACTGCATACCAGGCAAGCATAAATGAATGCGTTATTGCCCTCATATCTTCACACACTTTTATCTTTTTCTTTAAATCATAGCATTTGCAAATAATACTTTTATGATCTTTAACACTAAGGTCTTTAAAAAGTAAGGGGAAAAGAGGCTGTTCTCCAAGGTTGCCAAATATTACCGAGTATTTTTAACCACAGAATTTTCTGACTGTAATCCACAGGTTTGGTAATAGTCTGTATAAAGAATTCTGGCAGGGTCACACAAGTCTGCTATCTGTGTATGGCCTGATGTATACATATACTTGCTTTTTTTGTGAAACTGGGTTCTGCAGTACTGTAGTACTGTTGTTGTCATCGTCCCCCCCTTTTTTTAAAAAAAAATCTTGTTAAATCTTATCTGGATTTATTGTAATATGTGAAATGTTGTTTCAGCATTATGGTCTCTGTAAGCGGTTGCGTAATGAACATTAGGGTTTATTAAAGTCTTGGAAGAAGGGATGGGCAACTGGGAGGGTTTTGTTGTTTTTTTTCCTCAATTCATACAGCAACTAGCACAACATGTCAGTGCTACTCTAATACAAATATTGTATAGTGATAAGGGAGGTTTTGTGGATTGAAATAACAGTGATGTGAAATAGGGAGTCAGGAAAATGTAAGCTGTCTGACTTCAGGAGAGTCTTGATGGGGAAGTAGAGGGTGGAAGAGGTAAGGACTGTGCTTTAACTGTTGTGATGACAATAATAAGTTATGGGGTCCTTAGTGTTCAAGATAAACCAAAACAAAATGGTTATTTATGGTCAGTTTGAAGTTTATTAATTGTATGGGTATTGAGTGTTTGGCTTCTGAGCTTCAGGTGTGACTCTTACTTGTGGTAACCTTGCAAGTAATACAGGGAAGATATTTATGGATTGAATAGACACTAACTCTGAAGAATCTTGCAATCTGATATTTCTTCTTTCCCCAGGAACTCACCTCTGTACAGCTAGGTGGGGCATCTGAGTATGCTGCATTGAGACAAAATACAAATGGCATCTACTTGTGCTGTACCTGTCTCTGGGAGTTAAAAAGACACTTTGATCTTCACAGCAGTTAACAGTATATTTTTGACAGATTTAAACAGACTTAACACCTTTCTGATGAGAGCAGCCCGTGCTCACCCTTCTCGTCAAGACCAACAGTCAAGAGGGCAAGCTGAAAGTGCATCTTAACAGCTAGCAAGTGTAGATTTGGGGGCATTAATTTTTGTTTGTTGGGGTCTTTTTCTTAAACTGTAATTTTAATATTTATCCTGAAGTAATGCTAGAGTGCTTTATCCTCTGTATATAAAAGTACTAGATGCTTATGAAAGTCAAAGCTGATTTTAGTGACTTTGCTTCGTGTTAAGTCTGCAGCTTTTTGTCTTCAATGTCTTTTTTCTACTGGGAAGTAGCTTGTGTGTGCCTGTTAGTCTGGGGTAAAAGGCACCGGTGTGAAATTTATTTTTAGTTCTGAAAAAAAAGCATAGGGAACCCACTCTGTGCCCTCGAATGATACAGCTGGGATACGTACGGCTTGTCTGCGTGGGATTGTTTTCTGTGCTGTAACTGAAGAAAGCAAAGGGTACCGCAGATACTGCCTTTAAATGTTCATGTCTCTGATGTTAACATTTGTTTAAAAAAGGTTAATTGCAGACAATTATGTGCTAAAGGAGCTACATCACAAGAAAAGTCAATAGTACTAGGAAACTAACTTTGAATTAATGATAGAACTGAACAGTTATGCCAGAGCAATTTATTTAAGGAGGCAGCACAGTTTTTTATTCTAAACTGTTAAAGTGTGTGTGTGTGTTAGATTTTTTTTTCATGACTGTGTAAAAAGGCATATTTACCACTCCACACTGAATTCTTAAAGTGAGTGAATAAAGAACCTAGTTTTCTGATGTTTTAAATTTAATATGCTGTTCATTAGAGTTGAATATTTTAAAATAAAACTGCTTCTTGAATTAAGCTGTGTCCATTAGATGGCTTTCTTGAAGGCAAAAGGCACAGATGTGCTTACTTAGCATGAGAACCTGAGTTTAAATAGCTTCTATTTATTTTGTAATCTGTGTCTATGGTAAGAGTTGATTACTGTTTTATGGTACTTGTGACTAAAATTTCATTAGTGTATCTTGAAACTATGGCAAACTTGCTGGAATCTTTTTTTTTTTGCCTGCTCTCCAGCCCAGTATCCTGGGAGTTCATAAAACTGTTCAGTCAACATTCAGCCTTTATTCAGTTTGGATAAATCCCCTAGCTGGGATCTATCTCAAAATTTCTGAGAAATAGTGCTGGTTTTTCTTGGTAAGCTAGCTAAACCTTTAAAGATTTCATAGAGAAACTCTGGGGTTTGTGTTGTGTTTTGGTTTTTTGTTCTTTTTTTTTAAAGGTACATACATGAAACATAAGCAGTCTGCTATGGAAGTGCCTTCAGGTCCTTATGTGAAAACAATCCTGGCCCTCCTGACTCCATGCTCATTTTAGATGGATGCCGTATGGCTCTAAAATGCCCTGATGAGAACAGAAAAAAATGCGACCAACCAAACCAAACTAAAAAAATAACCTGCACAAAAGGGAAGAGAATCAGAAGTGAAGAGAAAGAAAAACTCTGGCTGGCCCAAAGCCTCTGAGGGTTTTTTGTAGCTCAGTTCCTGGTGTTATGCTGCTTGACATCTCTAGAAAAGGCTTGGTAGACTAAGCTGATCTCACATGAATTTTATACTTTGGGTCCCATTAGGATTATGGAGTTAACTCACTATTGATAAATGTCAGTGTAAAGCAGCAGAGAATCAAGCCAGTTGAGCTGGTCATGACCTTATCTGCATAGTGATAATTAATAGCTAATGAGACTAGTAAAACATGGTTCTGAAATGCAGTAGACTGCATCATCTGGACTGTTTAGAAATTAAAATTTTAAATTGCACTTTGAAAAGGAATTAAAGACATCTTTTGCCACCATGGGCAAAAAAATAACCTCCTCCATTAAAGGATATGTGCCATACATGTCACTGAAATATGTCATCTTCAATCCAGTTAAGCTAAGGGATAAGAATTATTCATGAATTTGAGGTCAGAGGGTAGAAAAGCATGGGTTAGACTAATATAATACCTGATTTTAATCCGTATTTTAAATATGGGCTGCTGTTTTAAATTTTATGGAAGAGCCTGCCTTCTTACTTTTTTCGGACACAATTTCTTCCACTCACATAGTAGTAAGCTTGATATGTGATTCTTCAGAGACTCTTCTCCTGGACTATTCTGTATTCTGGAGTAAGTACAAAAGTATACCAAATCAAACAGGTGAAAATCAATTATTACAAAATATTCTCTAAGTTACTTTAGTGTGGTTTTTTTTCCATATATATCTCTGTCAACTATTTCCCTTTTTTCTGTGTCAGCTAGTGCTGACTCTCTCTGAGGTTAGTCAATCTAGGACAATTCTGCACACTCTTCTTCACTCGTGTTAATTGGAGAAGAGCTTTGACTAAATTCTGCTCACCTGAATCAGGCAATTTGTTCCACAGAGCTTAAGAGGACCAAGTCACAATTTTGATTGTGGCTGTATGTTGGCTTGCTTTTGTTGGCATGCGTAGTCAATGAGCTATAAAGAGCAGCCATCCTCTGAAGATAAAGCTGAAATGTTTTATGATGTTTGTGAAGCAGACGGTGCAAGTTGAGATTTACTCGTGAGAGATTTTCTTTTTAATTCATCAAGAGTGTATTTTCCTTATTTCTGCTGTTTGTCAAAGGGAAGGAAAAAAGAATAAGAAAGAATTGATGCTATTCTAGGAAAAGGCCATGTTCACTAATGCGAGGCTTACACTTTTTGAAGCTTGGAAGTTCCCAGCCACGATTCCTTACCCTCTGTTAGTCATTTCTGGCTTCGTGGTGGCTACAGGTGAACCATTTAGAGAGGATGTTTTGAAAATGGACGTGGCACTTCCTGGCAGAGGAGACGCATACAGGCAGTGTAGTCAGGAGACCTGGCAGAGCATGTGGGAGGTGCAACCGCATTTCTTGTTTCTTTTGCTTGTAAAAATTCAGACAGAACATCAGCTGGGTTTTGTTATGGAAATGGTTTTACTTTGGATGAGAGTAAAAGCTGTGAAGAAGCATTTGATTCAGAGAAGATACTTTTCTGGTTAATTCTGCTCCCAGTTATGCCTCTTGAAGCACTCAGGAGAAATGGTTGATTATTTAAAAGCACTGCACTCTGTAGTTACTGTAGAGAACAAAATGACAAAGACACTTTTGGATTTATGTACCGCATTTCAGTAAGATAAACAACCTTAAGACATCAGCTTTTTCATCAGAGTGGATGTGTGTGTCATAACAAGTTGGCTTTCTGTGGCAACTGGCTGTTGTTCTTTCTGTCCAACCTGCTGGGATGCATCCAGGGCTTGCATTCAGAGCCAACACTGTAATGCATAGGGTGAGTTTACTTTTAATGGCTTTGTTTAAATCAGGAAGAAATGAAAGAAAATAACAAATGGAACAAGATTAGTTGCAGTTTTTTAGTCTTCTTGTACCCAGTATTTCATTGGGAAACTTCTGGAAAGGTAAAAAGGCAGCAAATTAAAATTTAAATTTTGAAAATGTGGGATTTTTTTTTATACATTGAAAAGGTCAGTCTCACAATGAAGGAGCAAGTCTAATTTTCTGTTTAGTTTTTGCTGGTTTTGAACTATATTCATTTGGGCATATAAAATAGAGCACTGAAGCATTTGCGTTTCTTCTAGTTGGTTTCTGTGTCTTCGATAAAACCCAATGCAGAAGGGACTGCCTTTCCCCCTGCTGTGAGTGTGGGAGCATCACTTTTGGAGAGATTATTTTTAGAGCACATCCTTTTATAACAGCCCTAGTAATAGCAGAGAGCAGTGAATTTGAAATGGCATAGTTGCACGTGAGCTAACTCACAACAGCTGTACTTACCAGGTTCTGCTGTAGCAGCTTTCAGTTTTCAAATAAAGTGGTGGCCAGCAATGATGTGTCTCTTTTGAGATCTTTGAACACGGCCAGAACATGAGATTTTTGTAGGTTTTACTGAAGTGGGGAGTTTGTAGACCCTGCAGCATTCTTCTAAAATCATGTGAAAGAGAAATATATCTGACTATGCTTTGCCCAATTCCTCGTAACTCAGCTTGAGCTGTAAACTAATTTGCTGATGAACTCTTACACACCTCGTAAAATACAATAACCTTGGAGAAGAGGAGCTATGTATTTAATTCATTAGAAAACACTGAAATTGCAGCTTTAATTTAAAAACTCAGCCTTATCTGTTGAAACGGTGGCAACACTTTCACCTGTAGTCTTAGCTGCTGCTTAAAACTCCAGGAATTGTGTGTGATGGGAAGCTGTATTTCTGTGGTTTGCTTGTTTGGTTGGGTTTTTTTTGTTGTTGTGGCTTTTTTTTAATATTCTTAAACTGTTTTTGTAGCACAGTTGAAGTTTCATTATGAATTTGATAAGAATTTATACAGTAAATATTATTAAGGATTCTGCAATTAAAAAACAAAAAGCAAGTTGAGATAAATATTACAATTTCCATGTGCTTTGCAGCAATATTACTGTACAAATGATGGTTAGGATTTGAAATCAAGTTCATAAACATTTTGTACCTCCAAGATATGACTTAAAAATCACTGAGCATTTGTCTTCCGTATTTTGGGGGGAGTATTTTTAATAATCAAGGAGAAGAGCAGAAATAGGATGACATCAGTAACAACTAAAATACAAATCCTGGGAACATTTGTGGCATACCAGCTGTTGAAGTAGCATCATCATCATCTTCTAACAAACTATATCCTCTGAGGCTTGGTGTACAGTACTCAGGTTTTTTTCAAATACTTTGACTGAATGATACATTTGAAAGATATTTGAGTTGTCTTTCTAGAACCATGCAGATACAAGTCTTGCCTTACTGACCCAGGGAGATTTATAAGCATCTAAGCGATGTGTAGCTCCCTCAGCAAAGAAGGGACAGTAGATTTACCAGTTTTACAGTTCGTCTGTTACCTTATTTTGCATCACCTCATATCAACTCTTGTTTTAACGTGTTTTTAACTAACTTCTATTCCCTTGAGAGATTAATGGTTGTACCCCTTCGTGCTCTTGTGAAAATAAATATTAAATGTAGTAAGATGGATTAATTTTTCATTTCACTGCTCATTGCTCTCCTTTCAGCTTCCTGCCTGATTACATCAGCGGTGATTTTGATTCCATTCAGCCTGAAGTCAAGGAGTACTACAAGGTCAAGGTAAATTAAACCTCTTTGATGAGTTTGTGTGTGTTAGAGCATTGTCGGATCCAACCCATTAGTGCCCTCATTGGTCATTAAGTGATTCTGGCTCCATTGGTTTCTTTGAGGCTTCAGTTGTGAAGCACCTTACAAGCTCAGATGTTGCACTCTGCCTGGCACTGTACTAATGCTTAAAGTAAACACGGGAGGTGTGGTATTGCCCGAGTCCAGCGTAGGATGCAGTTTCATAGCACCAGCTCAAGAAATAGATGGTACGTTGCTGGAGATTATAGCAACTAGAAACTGGGATAAAACATCCTGAAAAAATCTGCGACTTCTTTTGCTCAGTGAGATGCAGAGCACTACAGACTAACCTCCCATGGTTCCCACATGGCTGGCACCCTCAGACTTTCTAGAGAGAGCTTTTCTGTGTGATTTTTGCGTGATACGACTTTACCTTTTTACCAGGAAGCTGCAGATGGAGACATCTGTCTCTTTCATCAGCCACTGAAGCATTGAATTATGCTCCGACTAATTCTGTGCTTCACTGGGGGAGTGGCCTCTTTAATGGGTTTTTGGACAAATTCCTGCATACGTTAATTTATTCCCAGTGTAGCCAACGTATTTCCAGTGAGCAACATAATTGTAAACTCACATTTCTTAGATCTTAGGCCTCAAAATTCTGCCTTTAGCTGACTGTTTGGCATTTAACACTTCATGTGTCTGCCTGTATAGGCTTTTGTGCTGAGTGCAGTGCTTTACACTCACATCTTAGACAGCAGGTTCCCGCAAATTCCGAGTTCGCCTCAGTGTGCCAGCTTGCCTTTGCAGCAGGCTGTACTTGCAAGAGCAGTAAATGTTTGATCCTTGTGAGCTAGTGGACTTAGAGTTTGCTGATATGTCTTCAATGTGTGAGGCTGAAATTTGCCTAAAATCTTCCCTGATGGACTCAGGATCAAGTGGTTAGAACAAAAGGTTTCAAACTGTGAGGGGAGGGCTCTAGGAGAGTGTAGGACTGGGTTTCGGTCCTTCTCTGGGCACTGTGGGATTTTTTTCCATATACTGCTTCATTGTTTAGAAGGGAGAAGTGTGTGATGGCAGTCCATCTCGGGGGAACAGCTTAAGCAAAATGCTTAGGAATCTTTAGGTTACAGCTTAGGGAGTTAAAAATAAAAAGCTTTGGATTAACAGTATTCATTACAGACTGGACATTCATCATCTGTGAGTAAATGGGGAAATTGCAAAATGCACTGCTCTATTTGGCATGGACGTTGGTATTAACGCTTATATAAACGGCATGTTGGTAGGTAGGTGAGAGATACCAAAGAATGTAGGTTAAGGAATGTTCAACAGAGAGAGAGAGAGAGAGAGGAGATGGAAGAGGTAGGAGGGGGAAGAATATGGTAGGATATGGAAAGGGGTAAGATAAGCTAAACTGGTGTTACACTTTTTTACGGGGATTACTTTTCTGGCCGTAGCATCCCTTTTGTCAGCTCCATTGTAGCTGACT
Source organism: Pluvialis apricaria (assembly GCA_017639485.1). Taxonomy (NCBI): domain Eukaryota; kingdom Metazoa; phylum Chordata; class Aves; order Charadriiformes; family Charadriidae; genus Pluvialis; species Pluvialis apricaria. Next base: position 64,062,543 of record CM030008.1, read on the forward strand.
GTTGATGTGCAGTTTACATCTTTTCTATGAACACGTAGGGAACCATTCTGCTTCATACAGAGTTCATACACGCATGCAAGTGCTGTGCTGATAGGCGGTAAAGGAAGCAGTATTTCATCAGGATTGTAAAGGTGTAATGAAGAGCATAATCTAGCCTGCAGAATCCTTGCCCGGGGTTCTCATACATGGCTGAGGAAAAAGCAGTTTGACTGTAGGATTTTACGTTTGGGTGTACGTGGTAAGAAAAACCATTCTTTGCATTTTAAAATTAAGCTTCTGTAGTCAGGAAACCAGAATGGTAAATATGGGTGAATGTCTAAGGAGGTCTTGAGCAAAAACCATAAAAAAACAGAGAATTTGGAGAAAGGTGAATGCTTCTTATCTTGTCCACCCTCTGTAGTCCAGGCAATTTCCAAAGTCACTGTCATTTGGAAATGTACGTGTTGATGACCCGGAATAAGTTAGGGCTACTTAAAACAGGCAGTGAGAGAACTTCAGGTGAGTAGATCAGCGTTGTGCTGTTGACTTCAGGGAAGCACAGCATCACATTGTGGGTTAGGGTTGCTTCCCCTGCTGTCCTTCCTCCCTCACCGAAGCACACCTTCACCTGCATGCAGATTTCATTTAGAGACATAGGGTAAGCCGTTATCATTAGATAGTATTACGGTATTGTTTCAAGCATTCTGTTTTATCCATTGTTGCTGATTATGAATGGGAAAATGGAAGAATTGCTGTGCCAAAGCTTAAACTGATGTGATGTTGCTGTTTTGAGTGAGCAGGTGGATGAGAATCCACAGAAATCCCACCTGTTAACTAACTGATCCGTATTTGCCTGTACAAAATAAAGCCCTTCCGCATGCTAGCTTTTGATATTCATTGTCAATTATTTTGACATTGGCATGTTCGTACAGCTTTCCCCTTCCCCAGTTTTGCTTCCAGATAGCCACCTTTGCTTGAATGGAAAGCCAGAACCATTCTTATCACACAGAATTACATGAAAACACATACATGCATCATGATATCACTCCAGTTTCATTTGTCCAGGTTAGTATCAAGAACGTTGTGAGCATGTTACCTTCAGACAAAAAGATATTTACTTTTCCTTTGAAATGTGTGTCTAGGTAAGCATTCTTTCTTCAGCCCCAAATAAGAAGAATATTCTGTCAGCATTCCTAATGTTTCTGCTCCCATTTACTGCCAAGTCCCCTTTCCCATCCCACCAGCCAGCAGACCATCCTGCCTGAATTTTCCCTGTCACGTGCACTTGTCTGGAGCTGCGGCCAGGCCAGGGTTAGTAGTGACTTACACTGTAGCTATTCCTTTAGTGTGTTCCAAATTCACACTTTCTATGTAGAGTATTTTATACTGTAGTGTAGGTGTTCGTGTCTTGGTGCCCCCTGCTTTTTTCCATATATACCTAAAGTAACTTATTCCCAAATGTTACACAAAGGAAAGGTGACACTTTTTGAAGGCATTTGCTTGGGGTAAGTCAAGAGCTCTGTTGTCACTATTTCAATTGTAATGATTTAATGTATACTAGGAATTCAAGTGATTTTTTTTTTTCCCTTGTGTTTGTGAAGCTGAAGGTAAGTTTCCCTGTGTTTTTTATAAACATGCTTTATTGTTCTCTTAAGTATTACATTTACAGTGGAGTGCCAGTGATCTTTTTTTTTTTTTATGAAAGCTACTTACATTGACAGAAATTAATACGTCATGACTGTTTATCTGTCTGAAGATAGCACACCAATGGTTATGAGGAGTTACTTTTTCATAGTATAGCTTATGGATGTTAATTATTGAGTTATAAAACATACTCATTTACAAGTGTTAGTGTCAAAAATCAGCATAGTCTAGTGTGGAGTAAGAAGGGGGAGTATTAAACTCAGTGTGTGAAACTAATTATGGTTCTATAAAGCATTGTCTACAAGTACTTGTATCATCATCGTGAAACAATGTCAGGCCTGATTCCTCCATCATACAAGCTTCATGCCAGGATGTTGCTGCTACACTCGGAAGGTTTTCTAACTTGTTTAAGTGATGAAAGCAAGAGGAGATACATGCCACTACAGGAAACATGACATACAGATTTCCAAAGCCAAAGGGTTTTACTGGAAGGGATATCTTTAAGCCAATTCCTCTGATGTTTTTAGTTGAACACGGATTACATGACAAGTGTTTCAATTTTCCCTTAAGGAGGATTATTGCCATTGTGTTGGGGAACCTTATTTAAATAAAGTTCATAAACATGAAGCGAATTAATCCATTTTATCTCTGTGAGGTGTGGCATGCCATAGTTAGTGAAGAGATCTAAAGGCAAAAGTGTGATTTTTTTCAGTTGTGTTGGAAAGTAATCATGTAATAGACTTATGAGTGGGATGTGTAAGTGATGGGTTAGGCGTGTTATGGTTTTTGGAGAGAATAACCAAGCATGTATTATAGGTTATTCAGCTTTACTTTTTATTTTCTGTAGTCTTGGTTTTGCCTCATTGGCTTGTCAAGTAGGTATTGGTCACTTTTTATTCTTTGTATTAAAAAATTACTGATGATTTCTCCCACTTCTTAAAGAGTTAAATAACATTAAAACTGGATAAAACTGCAGCACAATTGGAAATGGAATATCATGTTTAAATTTTCCTTTTCAAATCGCGTTGCACTATAAATGAAGGATAAAGAATAACAATCCAATATTCTTTATTCTGTATATTTTCTGTCATTGTTAAAACAGATATCAAGAAGAGTTTTTGTACTTTCATGATAAATGTGCATGCTTATATGATCCTATAATAGATGCACTGGCAGTCTTTCTCTGCATAGTCTGAAGTGACACTGCACAAAGCAGGGAGGACTTGTGATATTTTCATCATTGCAGTTTCATCTGTTTCTTGCCTTAGCTGAAAGTTTCTATTATTGAGACTTTATAAACATTACTTTGAAGTTAAACCAGTCATTTGTATTGTTATGCCTCAAACAAGGCTCAGTTTCTGAAGTTTTGAGACCAAAGACATTATCTAAAATTATACCAAATCTTTACTTATGCCTAGAAGCAGAAAGTTGAATCCAATACCCTTTGAAATCCAGATTATGCTATTTATTAAAAATCTGGTTTGGGTTTTCCACTAAGCAAACTTCATGTGCTTTAAAAGGCTTCTGTAGACTTAGTAGGCTGTGCTTCAGATCTGTAATTAAATGCTATGAACTTATTTACAAGTCTACTGTTTTCCCCTATTCTCTTTTCTTTTTAAAACCCATAGAGCTGCTTATTTTTGCAGGCTGTTCTGCAGCTGTAGCACTTTCCCTTTCCTTTTTCTATTACATTTCCAGGGTTTAATGGTTATCAGGGCTGTAGAAATGCTTAATAGGCTTGGTGTGGGTATTGTCTTTTTGTTCTATGATGATGGCCTATAATTAGATTTACAAAATGTATTTGCAGTAGTGAAGTAGCGCTTGTACATCTCTCTAACTTCTAAACTTTCTTGCTAAACTGCATGTTTTAGTCTCATATTCCCTGCTTGCTTTCTGAGGCCAAAATTTTTAATAATTTTGGGAAGTGACAATGTTACTTGATTTCCCTCAGTTATATTATTATAATTTAAATATGTAAATAAAACACTGAGTTTTTCTGTGACTATTTTAATTTACCTTTTATCCCTAAATGTTAGGTTTTTTTCTAAAACTAATTTTTAATACAGGATGGGACTTCAACTATTAAGAAGGCTCATTTAAAGCATTGTTATTAGATTGAATGGTTTTCTAGGAAAACACAGTTCATTTTAGAGCCTGATTCCTTTGTAAGAGGTTTTAAGGTTTCAGAAGGAGCCGTAAAAGTTGTGCTGGTGGATATGAAACATTTCAGTCTTGCTGTTGAACAGGCTACTCCTACTTGACAATCACCACTTAAGCTTTCAAGCAATCCCTTGTTTTATGTGTCCTGCTGAAGACATCTCTGACAACTGTAGAAAGTGCTGTGCCTACCTCAGTTCAGCTGCTGACGTGTTGAGGGTGCCCAGTGGTGCCTGGGCTTAGAACCAAGTTATAAGGCGTAATTTTTTTCTGCTGATATACATTAATTGAAAGAGCCTCAGTGTCTTAATATAGATAGAGGTTCATCAAGTTGAAATGATTTCTAGGGTGTTATAGGGTGGTCCTGTTATTAATAGTTCAAACTGTATATGACTGTATATGCCGTTTAGGATTTTGGACTGGAAGCTTTCTGTATGTCTTCGTCATGTAATTATTCAAGGGGAGGTTTCATAAAATGGTTCCATTCTTGAATAGTATGTCAGGGGTCTTGTCAAGATCACACTTCCAAGCGAGTTGTGTGGGTGATTTGGGTTATGCGGATTCCTTATTCATGCCAAACAAAATATCATAATGTTCCAGGAATGTCATAAATTTGTAAGAGATACTGTGCTTGGTGGCACTTTTGTAAAGGTGAACATGACAGACAGTCACACTAGGTCAGGCCAGGGGTTCATTCAGCCAGTATCTGGTCACAGCTGGGCCAGTATAGTATACCTTTAAAAGCATATGCGTGCACAGTGGTGCTTCTTTGGTATGCTTTTTCATCTCCCAGTAATATAAGGCTTAAAGATTTCCTAAGTCAGAGGTGGTATCTGTGTGTTTAACTGCTTCATAGATTTATTTATGTTTTCCCAAAACTAGTCTACACACTTTTCTTCAAACTATGTAGACGAGACTGTGCAAGTATCCACAAAAAAAACCTGTGGCAATACGTTCCCTAGTGTTTACTGGGGAGAATATCTGTCTTTTAGACATTTTGTTTTTGAGCTTGACTTCTGATAGTCATGTGTGATTCTCCTGATTTTTTATATTGTCATAAAGAGTGATTGAATACACTTCAACCACCTTTTCACTCCCATTCTGATTGTATTAGTATGATTGCGCGTAGCATTTCTGTAGGTACGTGAGTATCTGTGTGTGCACAGCTAAACCAATGGAATGTTGCATATGCCATCAAACTTATGGCTAAAATTATGTACAGCCTGTACAGATGTTTCGTGTCCTGCTGAGTTAATATATGTGTAATGGTTGGGAAGTCCTGTTGAAAAGAGTCTTCTGAAAGCGAAGGATTTTAGGACTCTGGGCTTGCGCAGTGCTGTTCTTATGTGCCGGTGAAAAACAAAACCAAGATATATCTCTGTCCAGTTCTTAATATCACTCTTTACCCTTTCAGCAAGGTAGCATTTTCCAGAAAACAATATATCTGTTTAAATGCAGATGAGATTTGTGAAAAAAAAACCTAATTCAGTTATACAGCCCTGAATCTTTTTAAGTAATGTGTATGCTTTGTGTTATCACCTGGAGTTGCACATCCCTTCTGTTGAACCTGAAGAAACAGCTAAGTCCTACTTGTGTTGTAAGATCAATATAATATCATTGAGATTCAGCGAGTTTTGAGGTCATTGAGAGTCACTGTGTACGTTTATTAGGACCTGAGTCAGGCCCTAATTTATCTAGTAAGATAGAGAATGCAATTTGACCAAGTTCTTATTCCTTAAAAAAAAATGCTACTCTCTTTTCTTTTGCAGTATTTTTCTGCTTGTTATGTAGCTTTGGGAGACAGTACATAGAAATTAAGAGATCAAACTTTTATTAGAGGTGGTTTGTCTTTCTTTTGTTTAGGTTTGAAGTGACAGTTTGCAGGTTATGAGTTGTTTTCTTTCTTCTCAGAAGTGCCTTAGCTGAAGCTCAACTGCCTGACAGCAGAATATGCAAGAAAACAGCGCACCATGTAACAAAAATTATGCTGGTGGTATTTTAGTCTTGCATCCAATTTCAGTTTAATATTATGTTGCAGCATGAGATTTATTTCTCCCTTTCATTGGTTATGGCCCAAGGAGGGGAAAGGGTAGAATCTATATTGCAGTAGATGTTTGAGTTACTTCCAAGAGTTTTAAAAAATTTAATCTGGTGTTAATCTCTGAAAGAAGTCATTACTCTGGTCTATCAGCCTGTGAGGGAGAAAATAACAGAAAAGTTTAAAAAATAGAAATGTATTGAATTAGCTTCATTTCCAGCACAGGGAACAAAAAAGGTGTTTTAAACAATGACAGCTTAATCTGGAGAAGGAAATTGAACTGAGTTATTTTGTGATTAAGCCTCTTCACACAAGAAAGACAGCTTTAATATGGTACTAGTGGTTGAAAACTCAGATGATAGGTCTTTTTAGATGTAAGCAGGATTTATACATCCATCTTTTCTTTTTGGAGAATTTAAGAGAAAATTGTTCCTAGAGCACAAAGCTCGGTACCCATGCTTATGGACTGCTAATTAGAACAGTTTCTAACGAAGCTGCAGAACCCACGTCCTCGCGGCTCATCAAATGTTGCTGCAAACTCCAAGTTCAGCCCAAATGCTGTGTGGGATTTGTAAGTTTGATTCTGTTGAGGGAGAGCATATTAGCTAGCCAAAGCACATCTCTGGCCAACAACAGGAACACAAACCTGATCATTAACCAAGAAAAAGATCCCCGGAATCCTGATGCTACGATTTTTAAGTATTTTAAGAAGCTTGGTAGCCTCTGTGAATGATTCTATTGTGCATCTTCTCGAAAAGTGGGCAGTGCTCATTTCAGCAGCAGAATGAGAAGATGCAGTCTGCTCATTTCAAAGTAGGATGGCTTACTGGTGGGCTGGAGAGGATAAGGAGGAGGGGGAAGAATGCTTCTGACATGCTTTCAGGGACCTGTAGCGAGCATTTTGGTGAGTGCATTCCCTTGCTTTAAAAGGAATCTGTGGACTACTCAGGATCATTCTCCCTAACCTCCAAACTCCAGAAGCAGATTTACCAAGGCCACCATAAACTTTACTTCTTCATCTTTGACTCAACTATGAACTTAAAAAGGCACAATAAGTTGAGATACATGGTCCAGGGCTACCACATCTTTACTTACCATAATGTTGCCCTCCTGGTGCTTACACTTCACTTACAGCAATGCAGTTACAAAACCTCAAGGATGATAATCCATATGCAAGAAGGTTAGATTTGGTCTCTTTGGGTTCATGCAGATTGATGAGTGTTCTATAAGCCTCAGAAAGGAAAAGAAAGAGAACATGATGTGTGTTGTTTAGGTAGAAAAGTTAAATGCTTTTGTAGCTTGTCAGTGAAACAAAGGATGAGCTAAAACTGCCAAATTTCAACTTGCCTGTATTAATTAACTTACCCATGGAAGTGTAAGGTTATTTGGAGTTTTGATGTGAAGCAAGACAGAGGTGGAGTCCAACAGGAAAATTCAAGTGCAGCTTTGGGAGCACAGACAGTTATTTTTCCTTACTGAATTTTGATTTTGTCAAAAACATGCAAAATACAAGATCTGTTTTTTTAGTTGCACTCATAAGTAGTGCCAGATTATAAAAGTTACATTCACATATAGAATCATAGAATATACCACATGGAAATTTAACTTAGGATGTAATTTTTGAAAGAAGACCACTAGTGACAGAGAAATACCATTGCTGAGGGGTAGAAGGGAATGAAAAAACTCAAGTTCTGGCAGTGTTAACTACAGCTGAGTAGGGAAAGTCAAATTGCAATATTTCTCGTACTTACCTTTCTGGTACCACCTCCTTTTATTTTTCTCTTCTATATTTCCTGACTGTAATATTCTTTTGGACTCTTGCTGTTTTCACTGTCATTAGTAAGCATTTGAAGCTCTGTTTTTCTATTTCAGTTCTGCTGTGTTCCTTGAGTGTGCTCAGTAGAGCCCAGCAAAGAGGGGTTGGATGAAGGTTTGATAAGCTGACTGTGCAGGATGCTCAACTGAAATCCAGTGAGTCTCAGGACCAGTGTGATTTAGTTTGTGTTCTGGTGTGCTGTTGGATTCCTTCATTTGAAGAAGCTGTGATGGTCTTTGATTAAAAAATAATAAAAGTTCCTTAATTCAAATAGATTTGGAGGTATAATTCGACATGGAAACAGTCCCCTAAGTGATGAAAGGTGTTAAGAGAGAAAAATGAAATATCAGGGGAGAGGAAAATGAGGAATGGAAACTGAGAAAAGGCAGATACTCTTCAAAAAGATAGAAAAAGGTAAGCATTTTAAGAGAGAAAAATAAAGGTAACATCAGCAGAGGGTGGGAAAGAGAACTGGATAGAAATAGAAAAATTTCCCTGACACATCAGCAAATTAGTTCTGCTGTCATTTTTTGCAGCTGTGAAGAAGTGAGTATGATAAGATAAGCGCACACACATGGAAACCATATTTTCCTAATCTAAAAGTAAGATTTTCAGTTTATTAGGAATAAGTGCAGGGTCGTTGATTTTTTTTGTTTGGGGCGGGGGGGGGGGGGTACTGTTTTCAAACGTTTTTGAAGTTAAAATAGGATGACCTATGTTTATTCCATCCTTAACCAAGCTTTGATGGGAGTTTCATCAGGTGAAGAATAGAAAATCATACAAGGAGCTTAAAACATAAATAACTGCAATGGAAGCTGGAATGTATTTACAGTAAAATTACAGGTATTAACTGTTTTGTCCAAATTCTGCAGCAGCTGCTGCTGCAATGTAGAATGTATCTAAGCAACTGGTAACCCAATTGAAACAACTAATTTAGTAAGTATTTACTTTGCACTTAATTGATAATAATCCTTCAAGTAAGGAATTGACAATTTACCATAAATTGCTATTAACATTACCAGATTTTAATTTAATTGATTAAAAATTAGTCTTTAAGAGGAGCCTTGATTTGAAAGCTGAAAAGACCTTCCTCCTTTTAAGCTCAGCAGCAGGAGAACACCTTTAGAGAACAGAGTAGGGATTAAACATGGTGTCCTGGTTTCAGCTGGGAAAGAGTTAATTTCTAGTGATTGCCGTGAGAGGGATGTCAATAATGCATATTGTATTAGTTGTTTGGAAGTGATACGTTTGTGCTTTTCAAGGATTTTTTTCAGTTTCCCATAGAAGCTGAGGAGGAGCACAGACAGAACAAGGGAACAGCCGATGGAATATTGTGCATGACATAGATGGCGTGCTCAGTATATAAATGGGGGTTGGCGGGGAATGGGGAAATCGGTGACCATTGCTAGAGAAGGCACCAATTCAGCAGGCAGTGAGAGTGACTTGTGTCATAATTTTTATTGTTATTATTGTTTTTATTTTCCTTTTCTGTGATTGTTCCTATTAAACTGTCTTTATCTCAACCCACAAGTCTTTTTCCTTTCCCTTCCCCCCCCTTTTCTCCTCCTTCTCCCTGCCATTCTGGGGGAAGAGGGAGAACTGCACAACCAGCTGCATCATCCAAGCTGCTGGCTGGGGTTAAACCATGACACATGGGATATAATTACTTATTGTGACCCAGCTCTATTTGTTTCTGGCTTTTAAAAGCCAGTCTTTTGACATATCAATATGCAGGTAAAGCCTTCCATTTGTTTTGTTCACCATCTACTGTTTCAACATATAGTGAAATATAGCTACTATACTTTAGTGGTTTAGATATTCTAATCACTATTGAAATGGTATTTGTAGGAAGAAGTCAAAATTGGAGACCTGTCTATAGAGGCATCTCAGGGTTTGCAACAGACTAATAATTGTGCTGGATATTACTGTCCCGGCTGAGACTCCTGTACTTCTAGCACTGGGTTTGTACTAAGCAATTTGCTGTGGACAGAGGGAAGGAATAATGCCTCATAATGGTCTTTGTGGTCCTATCCCTTTTCCCTGCATATACTGGTGATTTATTTGGACTCTGCCTCAAAAATACTTCTGAGAGGTAAAATGTTAGCCTTTGCTGACAATTGGCTGGCATAATAGTGCTCACAGGGGGGAATTGTATATGATCTGTCTTCAAGTCAAACATGGGTGTATTTCTTGGGACTTTAAGATACATTTGCTAGTGGAAATTTTAACAGAGACAGTAGTGGAGCACATTCAGGCATGCTCTGTATCCTGTATTTATCACAGGTTTCTAGAGCAAATAAATGTACTCATCAATATCTAACATACCTGCAGCGGTGTATTTCTGATCTGCCATCGACAGTTGCTTACACAGGTGAATGTGGGGGAAGGTCTCTAGAGTGATAAAAAAAAATATCTTTTCTTCAGTAAGGTTATATGCTCAATATCTTGAGCTCATCCCAGACTGGAAGAGAGGCATGTGCTGGGAGGAAATGGAGAATATCACACTTGCATTTTATTCTCCCACAGATGGAATATAATGGAAGGGAAGGTGGAGGGGGTCTGAAACTCTTTGAAGCATTTTTCCATGTTAAAAACTTCATTACTGTTCCAAAAGAGCTCTGCACCCACCAGACCTTGAGCAGGTGTAGTTTGGTCTGTAGGGCAGGGTGTTGCAAGGGATTTTTTTTTGTCAACAGCAATGGAATCAACTCACATGTGCTCCAACGGTTGTAGTTAAAATATGCTTGGCTTGATCTTGGAGAGAGGAGTGGAGAAGATTTCAAACATTTTTTGGTAATTAATCGAATGTTTGAACAAGCTAGCTCATCCTCAGCACAGGCAGTTATGGACTCAAGCACATATCCTGCCTTTAATTACTGAGTTTAAACTGCTCTATATGCTTCAGTCCTTGTGCAGTCCTCAGTGTACTGCCCTGGTTGTGGTTTGAAGCCCCAGGCTGATGAGTAGCAAGCAACTGCCACAGAGCCATTCCCACAGTCTGGGAAGAGTTAGAAAAAGTCCAGCCAAGGGAGACGGCCCTCCGATCCAATGTTACCATTTCTACGGATTTTCATGTGGTATGAATGAACGTGCCCTCAGCAACGCAAATAGCTGGCTGTGGCCAGACTCGGCTTCTTTCTGCTTTGCTCCCCTTCTGTAGAACAGCATCCTACTGGCTGTGAACCTTCAGAGGTTCGGTGCCTTAAATTAAGTCCGACTCAGATCTGTGCCTTAAATGTAAAACAACCTTCTTGCTTCACTGGAATGTCTTTTTGAGCACTTTTTCATCAGAAATAACTGGTTTGTTCCAATTGACTGGAGTCTGTGATAAAGCGTTGATTGTGGTCCTTGGCACCAGGCTTCCAAAGAAAGCGTAATGCCATGCAGCAGGTCTGCAGGAGGCAGACAGGAGGTCTTGCCATCCAAGTCACTGGCAGTTCTGCTGATTGTGACAGGATGTTCAGGATGGGTCCTCCCTGAGGCAACCATCTGCAGAGAGAAGCCCAAAAGCTATGATAATAGCTCAGTTCATCTCAGAGTTAATAAAGGGAAGTAACTGATGAATTTGCAAACTTGTCAGCTTATTTAAGACTATGGGAAATGTTGAGGCTTTCAGGATTTTGAACAGGGACATCTTATTAGAGGAAACGGAGATTACATGGCATTTAGAGTGAAAGTCAGTGATTCTCCTGTGATTATGCCCTAATGTACAGAATACAGGACAGCCCTGTGTAACGTTTTTTATGTCAATGCTATGCCTAAATGCCTCGCAGACCTGAAATGCAAGTAGATGTATAGGTAGAGAAATAAAGTGATACAGGAAAGAGAATAATTGCATTTGATGTTTTTTGACAAGTTCTTCTTGAACTTTGTTCTAGATAGTGTGAAAAATGTAGGTATGGGTTGACAGCTTATACATGCTGTGGAATAGCTCAGTATTCCCTGTGGCAGGAGAGTGGTAGAGCAGGAGAGAGGCACCAATGTACAATGGTTAGATACAGGAAGGAAATAGTATAAAAAGTTTAAGGATCCTTGGGGACCACTATTTATCACTTATGTGATGTACTTTTTGTGGCAAACTCAAGATGCGTTGAAGGGTTAGGGTAAATCTGATATGGTTTGATAAATACCGGCAAATTTTTTGAAGATAAACTGTCCCTAAATCACCTTACTGGTGTTTACAGTGTATCTCCTTTAGTTGAATTCACTTTCAAAGAAGTTGCACAGAGGGTAATATAAGGGACAATACCTTCCTATCCTGTTACCTGTCAACAGATCATCTATTTCTTCCCACTGCAAGTCATCCCACTCTCCTATCTTTTTTTTTCCTTCCTACTTCCAGTGATTCACTAGTTTAAAATGACTGCACCTAAGCCTTTCTTGCTGGGAGTTTTGTCTGAGTTATAGACAAAGAGCATTACAATTGGACCCAAAAATCTGAATTAAAGCATGATGGAAGAGCCAGGCTTTGAAATTGCATCTTCAAAAATGCATTAATTAAATGTATTCGTGTAATAATGAGTTGTACAGTACACACACACGCTTTCTAAATGGCCACCTGTCCTTGGAAGTGATATTGATGAGGCTATATAATCATAGTCATTTCAGTCCCAGATTATGTGCCTGAGTGCAGGGAGCCTGTCTTTGCTCTTTGATGATTCAGTGGGAGGGTGTTTAGGGTGTAGTTACCTAGGACTGCAGGCAGCAAGTGCGATGAGACAGGAGGTCTCTTCCACTTGCTGTGTTGGCAGATAATACAGTTTTTGAAGTCTGCTTGTCAGGCACTTCGGTGAGTATCCGCTTTAGAAACATATAGCATCCTCTACATACCTTTCAGCCCTTAATAAGTATTTAGCAGCTACCTTTTGTATCACTATCACAAATTTAAAACAAACAAACAAAACTGATTTGAAGGACAAAACCACAGGACTTTCCAACCTAAACCATTCTATGATTCTATGACTTGTATTTCACTAAATTAATACATTTCTCTTGAAAGGTAGACCTAATTAAAATGAAAAAGGTGGCATTTTGTTAATAAATTCCTCAGTTTAGTTTAAAATAATTCAAAGTAAAGGAAGAAGGTTTTTAAAATATGAACTGCTGAAAGTTTAGGGGGAACAGACAGAACTTGCCACATTACTAGCTGAGCATTTGGAGCTAGAGTAAACAAAAGAAGCTTTTGATACTTGTCTACTGTAGAGACAGAGGTGGTTTTTTTATTATTATCATTTTATTGTAGTCATCTGACTTCAGTTCAATGCTTAGGTTTGAAAAAAGTAAAATGGTTTATTTTCTCTTTCAGTGTATGAATAAAAATGAGATATGAGATTATGAGAACTACTATTCATAAAGTGCAGAAGGGCTTGGTGATGAGAAACGATCAATATTATCTCTAGCTACTGAGTTCAACCACGTGCGTCCAGTAAATCAGTTCACTTTTAAATGCAAAATGTCATTAGATAAGCTTATTTATGTCTCTGTAGCACATAATATTGCTTTATTTAGTAGAGGATAAAGACACAACTGGGGGTTAGAGCGTGGAACGGAGGGAACTATGATTTAATGTGGATTGGAATGGTAGTTGGACAACACACGTAACCCAGCTAGAAAATTGGATAAGGTCAGCGAGGAGTAACTGAAATGCTTTGTTGACTAATGTACAAAAAACCTCAGCAGCAAAACAGAAGAACTAAAACAATTGTTATTGGTATGCAAATAGATTTTTACAGCTTTACCGGATATATGGCTAAGTGGCAGGCAAGGATGGAATTGAAATATTACAAGGCATGCACTGATCAGGAAGAGTAGGAATAAAAAGTAAACGTTAATGTGAAATAACTTTGTATGTTTATGATGAAACTGCTAACAAAACCAGCTGATTCGGGTTCACAAAGGGAAAAAATTCTATGTAAAAGGTAAAACCCAGGTATACCTGACTGGTAGATGGCAGATAATTTTTCAGCATACAGTCTCTGAAAAAATTAGAAGTCATGGTATATACAGTGTAGTTCTGGTAGACAGCATAACATCTGGTAGATCTGGGGGGCTCTGTTCTGTGAGCTCCATCTGTAGTAATGGCTACTTTAGTTACCTAGAAAACACAGAAAGATGAAGTTGTCAAGCTGAGCCATGAGGATAGTGTGGTTATTGAAGATCAGCATCTTACTACTCTCCATGGCAAAATGATACCTGTCTTAAGTTTTTGGGAAAGAGGACAGAGTAGAAGCTGGGGGAGGGCCCACTGGCTAATGGGCAGGAGGACAAGGAAGTAAAAATCACTGCCATTACCAGAAGGTGACAGCTACACACTGGACAACAAGCCTGCTAACCCTCCTGTCAGCATCCAAAGACACAAAAACAGGGTCGGAAGACTCAATTTCTAAATATCACAGCTCAGGCTCACAATCGCATGCGCAGGAGAAGATATAGTCAATGCCACTGGAGATGTGTGTACTCCTTTCACAATATGGCAGCAGCAGGAGCAAAGATGATGCCATGATGAAGGAAGGATTCACAGACAGCAGTAGGATCTCGTTTAGTGCCCTTGTAGAAGGTTTTGGTGCCACTCCTGGAACACCATGTGCAAGTCTGATAACCCATCTCCAAAAAGCACGAACCTGAGCCTGGAGCAGGCTCAAAAAATGCCTACTAAAATGAGAAGGGGGCTCAACAGCCTGTTTTATGAGAAAAGGCTAAAAGAGCTTGTCTTGTTTAGTCTAATGAAATTGAAGTAAAATAAATATATAAAGGGGCTAAACACTAGGCTTGGAGAAGATAAAAAATAATATTGGTTTAATATCCATTCAAATAAAATCAAGCTGCAAATGAGAAGTGTGCTGTTATTCATTGGAGGAATGAGTCTTTCAGGAGATTGTAGTTGGGGAAGAAGCAGCCTGAGTGATTTTAAAATGGATGGTAGGAAGTTTATGAGAAGTATTTCATTTCATGTTTCCTGTGGCAGCACTGGATTGAATTTGATGAGACAGGACAATCCTACCTGTCCTAGATTTTAATGAAAATCTTTCATTGCTTTTAAAAATGTGAAATGGTGGTTGTGTGCATTTTAATTTGATTCCAATTTCCATCTGAAAGTGGCTTGATTTAAAAAAAAAGGAACGACACCAAAAACAGATCATGTGGTGAATAAGATGCATCATTCACCATTTTCTAAAAAAATAAAAAGATGTATAAAATTAATAATCTGACTAAAACTGTTTAGACAGATATGTCTGGGGGCTGTGTGTCATATCATTTAAGAATAACAACAAAACTGTTTTCTGGGTTGAGCTGATCGTGACAACCTACTGAGAAAAAGCCTTTCTTTTAGAAGGTAATTTTTTGTTTTCTTTTTTGGATCATCAGTTTAGGTGCTTCTGTGACCTTGGTGAAACCAGCTTGACTCTAAAGAACAGAATCCAGGCATATGGTTTTCCAGTTGTAATTCTAATCATTAAACATAAACAGTGCAGGTGATTGTTTTGTTTGTTTATTTTTTAAACTTGTTTAATCTGCAATAATAAATAGTCTAGAAGCAAAAATGGATTTTACAATCATTGGGGTATTTTTCTTCTACATGTATTTAATAGTCAGTTTAATATGACCTGATGTGATTTGCATCTGTTGTGGAGACACCGTGTATTTCATTTTAATGACTTTATTGGTTAATTTGACAATTGATAGATTTAATCTTGTTAAATAATGTAGGATGAAAATTAGCCTAACTTGAATGTTGATACCAACATTCCTTTTTCAGTATTGGAAAATTAATTTGATTATTGCCAGAAATACTGTTCCGGGATTTTTTGCCCCAAATCTGATAGATCCAGTGGTGATTTCTGAGGAATATAGCAAAAGCTAGAATTAATACAGCAAAAGCATATGTCCTAAATTTTTACATCAACATATATCTGATACATACATTCAGATCTTAGGCATTGTTTTTTAACTATTCAATAAACTTAACTATGTTAAAGTGTATGCTTTTTTTTAATTAATTGAACTGCATTTTTATAACTGCTGGTATGCACATTGTAAGGCATAGCACTGGATTTTTCATGGAAAATAGAATCTTCATACTTGAAGAGCTGAAGTTCACTTTTCACTTAACTACCTCTACTAATCCAGACAAGCTACTTCCACAGTGAATGTGTGCTTTTCAGTGGAACTTCAAACCTTTGTGCCTTTGAACTACAAAAAGTGCAAACAAAATTTTCAGATCAAACCTTCTTTTTGACCTCCAGACAAACCAGCCACCATGTTTCATGCAAATTTTAAGTAAGAAATTCAGTTAATCCATCATACAGGACAGTCTACAGATACATTAATCTGATTAGTCTGTATGAGTATACTGAAAGGATTGTACTTGAAATTAAGTGAAGTAGAGATGCATCTTTTCTGTAAACAGATGCAGATTTTTATCTGTTCTCTCTTGTGTCCTTCTATATTAAGCAGCTTCCACATCAAATGTCCAGTTTGTGGTTATGGAGCGGGTTAGAAGCCTGTAGTTGTGATTGATATTTTATTGCTATTTATTATTTATATTACTGTTTTGCCAGGTACTGTAGAAATACAGTGCAAAAGGAGGGAATGCATTTTCCTCAACTAAGACAGGACATGGTTATAGTTATAGGGAGGATAAAACAGACAATAGAAGAAATATTAAATTTTTTTTTAATTTTTTTTTTAATTTCTGCCTAATCAAATATATGGTTCCTTGCTATGCTGGTTCCAGAACCAATTTTCTGATGACTCTGGTTTCTGGTTGTACTCTTGGTTGTCAAGCTTAGTGCTACTGGCTAAATTCCCTCAAAGTCACTAGTAATGTTCCTTGTCTTTTCTCCTTCCTCTTCTTCTTTCCAGCCTTCCCCGCCAGCACGGGCTTTGCTTCCAACTTTGAGGCCAACTTGATTAGGTGTCCCCTGGGACGTCTTTGTCCTGATTGACTTGAGTGTGTCTGCAGCATGACCTGCAGTGCTCCTGAGCCTGAGAACATGACACAAAAGTGTCTGCAACAATTCTACACAGAGCTGGCATGGAGAGAGCATTGCTTATGCACTTGGGTTTCACATGTTGTGTGCTTATAGGTTGGGAATCATCAATACAGGAAAGCCCTTAACAACTGCCTGAGAAATACACGGAATGTTTATAATTCAAAGTACTTCCAGAGGATTACCGTGCCCTTGACAATTGGTTCCTATGTGTAATTATAGCATAATGTAATTATTCCACTAGTCATCTTTATCGGTCTGTAGTATGGGAAGTAATAAAGTCTGCCGTGATTCATTTTTCAGCTGAAAAAGCCATCTCTGTAAGCATACTACTGAGCAAGAAAAGCTACTGTTGTGGTACAATCAAGCAGACAGTGTTTATTATCCCACCCCCTGCTTCCCTAGAGTTTTACTAACAGCTTACTTAAAAGTAGGTGCTTGATTTAATCCTGTTAGTGCTATTTTCTATCTCTGTACAGAAGGATGATGGCCCAAGATAAATCAATAACAGGGGAAGGGATGATGTTAGTTTAGGGATAAGGCACAGTTACAGGAAATGGGATAATACAGATTATCACTAGCAATTTCAGTTTATCAGGGATGCCTTGCAAGGAACCTTTGTCCAACATTACTACTAGGCCAATTTATTAACTCATTGATCCATGACCACGTATTTCTGAATACTTTGTTTCCCTTGTCCCTTTTGCTTTATTGATTTCATTGTACATCCCTGCACTTAAGCACTTAATCAAGAAGTCAAATGTATGATGTTTTTGTTATCATTTGTGGTGTCACAGTACCTGTGAGCCCCATATGTTTAGGTTGTTTTCTTTTATGCCTCTTGCCCTGTCCCCCTCTCTGTTTCAAAAAGAGCAATTTCAGAGCAGGGCTGTGCTCCCCATTTAGGTGAAGGCTCTGGTTTCCCTCCAACACAAGATGCTTTGTCAGAGTTTTTCAAAGACTGGTCAGGGACTCCTGCCTTCCCTGTATTGTTTCTGCAGGTTGTGGGCTTGCATCATTCAGTACTTTCTGAGAGTTGATCCATGCATTCATCTCCTTTCACAGTCACTAGGAAAAACTGAATAAAGGACATCCTCAGGGGTTAGGTAGGGTATATGTGTCTGTATGTGTTCTTCCCTTTCCCCCTCCTTGTACTGTGACGCACAGGTTCAATACCATGCTAATAGGCATCTGGCTCAGTCTACTCCATCCAGTTGTTTCTCCTGATAATGCCAAGCCAGGGGTTGGAGATGTCTTCCAAGTGTTAAAAACGTGGGGCTTGTTTCAGAGCTGACCGGGAGGATGAGTGACTCTCCTGCTGTTGGTGACAGGGCAAGCTGGCAATGGGAACCCCAGTTACCCTGGCTGCTTGTCAGGCCAGGAGGGGCCAACATGGGGTACCTGGAAAGGTTGCTGGAGGGACTATGTTCAGCTGCAAGCCAGGACAGGGTATGGCTTTCATTGTGGAGATGTTTTGTTTTGTTTTGCTTTGGAATGTGGTTGTCTTAAAAATGGTCTGGCCTTTGCCACGGCTTGGCTGGAGGGCTCAGGTACCGACACACAGTGGATCATGTCTGAAGCAGCTTTTTGACGAAAAGGTTTGGGCAGAGAAACTTAACTTACAAAGAATGGGAATGGGTCACTAGTGACTAGGAAAAGGCCACTGTTGGGAGCAATGGGTTGCTGGTTTTCTCACAATTTGCATTTTATACTGCCTTTATTTCTCCTTCTGAGTTAGAAATCTAGGAAAGTGGTTAGTGAGCTGAAACATGGGAAATCAAATAATTGAATATTTGGAATGGAAGAGGAAAAAGTGAGAGGTAGGTGGTGCAGCAGGAATATCCTCTCAGATCATTAACTTCTTTTTGAGTCACCAGAGATTTTCAAGGTGATGAGGGGGCGGGGGGAGGCAGTGTTAAATAGCTATTAGGTGCACTGCTTTTAAAGAAAATAAAATCAGATAAGAGAAGCAGGCAACACATCAGCCTTCTCAGGCTGTTCACAACAGAGTGATTGGCAGTGGTTGACAGTGCTTGCAGTATTCCCATTGAGATGAATGTGGTATGTAAAAATAAGTATCTGAGGACAATAATTCATTATTTACTCAAAGCATATGAGATACCATGAAAATGAAATGGAAGATGAACATGGAATGACACAAATCTCAATAGCAAATCCAGCTGTAGTGTTTGGAACTCTCTTAGCGGCTTCATACTTCCACAGGTATGTCCTCTGCTTTGCCAGCCCTTGGGCAGTCTGCACAGCAATGTCTTCTGGCATATGTTTCTATTGTCTGCTTATTGCTGCACAAATTCTTTATTTATATACGTTGTTTCTAATCTCCCATGTCTTCAGAAAGAAATGACTGAATCAAAGTATAGTTGTTTGGCCCTCAAGTCTAAGAGGGTCTCTCAAGGTTTGCAGAAGTCTCCTGTCCCCTAGACTAGAAGCTCTGCACCTGACACCAGTGTTGGCCTAACAGCAGTGATAGAACGTGGGTGGAATTACTGTGGCCCCTTTGCGATGATCTGTAGATAAAGTAACTGTGCTTCGTCAGCTCAAAATCTTGGAGAAAATGGCATATTTTCCTGAAGCAAAGGGAGATGTTGTTCTTAGTTATTCCAGCTCAGCAGGAGGAGGAAGCTGAGGAAGCTTGGTTCAATGTTGCATCATTGATTGAGTTCTGGTTGCAGACACTGGTGATGATGGAAGGTACTGAAAGTATGGCACAAGAAAATTTGTATAGATTTCAAGATGAGTTACAGAATGCTAGAAGTTAAGAGAGGATGTGGCTTGATGTTGAACTTTACGTGATGCAAGTGCAAAAAACGCTCATCCCTCTCTCTCACCTCAATTTAATTTTTGCAGAGATGCTTTTTTGAGAGTACAAAACAAGAAGTTTGGGGGATGGCAGCCCTATGCAACTACATCAAACATCCTAATGTTGAATAATAACAGCAATCTGTCATACAAACATATCAAAATAATTGGCTGTGCTTCATTGATAATGTTGATCAGACTGCATGGCAGTACCTTCTGTCACCAAAATGATTTACAGTAAGTGTGCAGATGTTATTTACAGTGACCTACTAATTATTTTTGAATGAGGGACTGCATTTCTTCTTGCACATGGTAATCTTAGCTCCTACTAAAATGAGCTGTGTTTGCTCTCCACCAAATTATTTGGAACAGCTAAGTAGTTAATTAAAATGTCTGGTGCTATAGCACTGTTTAAAGTTCAATATTAGCAAAATTTTGGCTGAGCTTGGTAGGAATGAAGGAAAATGTTCCTACTATCAGAAGATATGTGTTATGGTCTTTCGCAAAACTTCCCAAACACAAAGTTTTTCCTTAATGGTGTATTCTTACCCAAGTCTAAGTGGTGGTTCTCTTCTACTTCCATTCTAACAATCTAGCCAAATCCTTTACTTGTTTAATTTGAATGCATTGATCACGATGGTTTTAGGTTTTTTTCCAGTGAATCCAATAAAACCAATGTATTTTGCATTCCAGTAGACTGCATGCAAGTGTTCATTTCAGTGTCAGACTGTCACATTCAAAAAACTGATTGAAAGCTGCAGTTTTGAATTTCATTTGCGTTACATGCACAAAAAGAGTTGGAAAGGGTTAAAGTATATAGAGAACAGAAGTACTGGTTTCACATAATATCTACAAGTGTAACAGTGGTTCTTCAAGTTTACACGAAGGAAGTATTAAATAACTATCTTCTTTCACTCAGTAATAATATAATTTGAACAGAAAAACAACTTTTGCTTTAAATCTGCTGCGAAACCATTTCCACTGCGGGTCTCCAATGTGATTCATTCAAATGAAAAAATGAGTCGCATACTTCCTCTGTTGTGGTATTTTTATTTTTACTTGATGCAGCATGTAATTCTAGAGTGCTTAGTTTTTGAATTTCCAAAGGAAGCAAAAGCTTCTATGATGGCTAAAATGGGGATGCAGAATAGATGACGATTGCTACCTTTTTATGCTAACATCCTTTTTTTCCTCTAAAAGTCAAGGTGAAGAAATTAAGTATTAAAAATATTTTAATATAGGAAAAGCACAGATGTTCATGCGAGGCTATGCCTTCAAAAATTGTGGAGGAGAGGTAGATGTTAAGCAGTTGTCTATCTGATTAGGACTATGGCTACCTCACATGTCTGTATCATGGTGGTTCTTGTTGCCATATAGACTACCTCTTCAATATTTACTCACTTATTTTCACAGCGCGTGCTAGAAGTATTAATTTATTGCACAATTACAATAGAGACCAAGACTTGCAGGACTGAGATGGAGAGAGGCCAAAATCAAAGCCTAACAGCCACAGAAGCTAGGAACCTTTCAGTACCCAAACATGGCTGTGGGGCTGTGCACTGACAGCTTGCCTGATCATGCAAGATTCCTGCCGCAGCATCAGTGGCTGAACCCGTAGTTGATGAACGTTGTCTCAGTGCCTTGCTCACAAGACAATTTCCTTCTGGTTCTTTTGGATGTGGATTATAAAACTGAAGACTGGCAAAGAGATGACTAATTTGCAATGAATATTGAAAGTAGGGCATTGTCTCCAGATGCCATGGGTGGACAACTAGTAATTAGGCAGACATGGAATGAAAGGTGTAGGGGGAGTTTTTGCTTGTTTACAGGAAAACTGTTAAGTGTCTTAATGTACTGGAATCTTTTGACATTTAGAATACAATCTGCAGCTTGAAAAGCAAGGCTTCTCAACAAAACTCATTTTTGTGGTCCAATTCAGGCACAGGACTGCCATCCCATTATATAAGGAAAAGCACAATGAGTTCCTGCAAAAAGGAGAGCAGCTGTAATGCCTTGTGTCAGTAGAGGAAGGCTACTTTGTATATACCACAGCTATTGCTTGTCTGTAGGCTTTACTTTTGTGCTTTCTCTCTCTGGACACTAGGGATTTTGGAACATGAGTTTAAAGAAAGACTGGGAAAGAGAGTGAGTGTTACTGGGCATCACATGGACTGGGAATGTGTACTTAAGTAAGTCCTGTGTGCAAGGGGGGATATAGCTGCATGGAAAAGACTTCGGTAAATATCAGGAGAAACACCTAGCGGGATCTGTTGTGATGTGGTACAGTTTTCTGCCGGAAAGAAGCAAAACCTCTGAGGCTTGAAAAATCTTTTAATTAAACTGAACACAACATTTGGAGTGTGTACTGGAGGAAAACTTTTTCTTTAGAAAGACGGACAGGATGACTGAAAAGGTTAGTTATCTCCATGTTTTTTCATCCAATTAGTGTATTAATTGCCTTCCCACAGCAAATTCAGCCCTGGAAAATGTTTAGAAAGTGTTTTCTTTGCAAGTGTCCTTATACCTTCAGAAATGTCTGACAAATCTTTAATAGAATGTGTTAAAGGGCAGTCACTAGTGTTCATTGTTGCTTGAAACTGCTTTGCAGGGAGAGGCTTTTGAGTGGTAGGGTAAGGTCTGGCATTGATTTGCTCATAGGGCTGTTCTGTGCCTGCTCAGTGCAGATGTAACCTGCCTAGCTATGAACTAGGTTGCTGGGAAAACCTACCTAGCTATGAACTAGCGCGTTGGCCTCCCAGGAGCAGAGGCAGCATTTAGTGCTGTTTAGACTGTAAAACCCACCAGAGAAGACAGAGGATTTCAGGTAGAGTCTAGGCTGAGCTTTGCCCACTAAAGCTTGATTAGGTCCACTCCAGTTTGCAATCACAACATTGGCTACAGTAGAGACATAACCATTGTCTGCGAATGCCAGCTGAAAAAGAGCCAAATATTCTGAAAACATCAGAATTTGGGGGAGTGTGTATCTGCATATCTTGCTATCTCTACTTGGATCCACTTCAGACTCACAGCTCAGGGATGGTTCAGTCAAAATAATCAATATGTGTGGAAGACTTGCATGAGCTAAAAAAAATTTAAAATTACCCCTTCAAAAAGTGCACATATAGCCCTGCTGAGCTTCTGATGTTTCTTCTCACAGCTTTTTGAAGCTGTAAGCTTTTTTTAGATTTCTGATCAAAATGCACAAGCAGGTCTTGATTTCTTTTTTTCTTTTCTTTCTAACAGTAGTAGTTTAAAATAGAGGGTGGGTAGAATGAAAGAAAGCAGAAAAGGAGAAGCTCCCAGATGTGATTATGTGTTAGAATAGGACGTTATGGGAATTTTATATTGTGCCTTATTGTCCTGAGTATTGGTATCACTGGATGTCAGGTCAGGTTCACACAGCAATCATGTTAGCCTGTATAACTGATGGGAAGCTCAAAGCACAGCAGGATGCTTCTAAGCCTCATGCTTTGTCTTGGCAGCAGTCAAGGAAATGGCTTGTCTTGCATCCTTGCGTGTTCCAGATAGTCTGCTAGGCCAGTCTGCCCTCATGTGTGCACCCAGCTCCTTTTGACACTTGCATTCATATTTTAGTGCAATATATAACTCCACTTACATTGCTGCATTCAGCTCCTGCAAACCAGTTACAGCTCTTTGCACAAATGGGTGGCTTGTATTTTGAATTATCAATGTGCCCTGGCTGTTCCATTGCCCTTTGTCAACAACAGATGCATGAGGCCAAATTCTGCTCCAAGTCACATTGGGGAAGATCACCGGATCCGATCTTTCACATAGATGTCTGTTCAGGGTAATTCACTTAAGGCATACACTGCAGCATTGGTAGAGATCAGACTGGGACCCCTGCTTTCTGGAGATGAACATATATCCCTTAAAATATAACCTATCCTGTGGACTGTGACTGATCACAGCTCACAGGATGATTAGTGCAGTGGGTTCTGAACAGACCCTGTTAGAACGAGAAGGTGACTGCATAGTGCCCTTCGTAACGTCTGTATCTATTATGCTGTGTTAGCTTGCCTTTGCCAGGGACCATAGCTGTCTGTAAGGAAAGCTACAAGTGGCACTGGTAGACTTCAGAAATCTCTGTTGCTATATAAACCAAAGGAATATCCTGCTGGGAGAGACCTAGGCTGTACCAATGCAAAATCTCTTATTGCAAAGCCCTGTCTTGCTTGCAGAGTCATTGCTATTAGTTGGATACACATTATTTATTTTGTTTGATGTAATGTTTGTGACCTGTTCGAAGCTTGAAGCATTTCACATGTGAAATGCAAATATTTTCAGTATAGTAAGCTGGATATTCCAATTTCTAATTGAACGGTCCCCTGAGTAGTTGTTTATATATCATGTGGAAAAGAGAGATGGATGTACAGCCCAATTGCAAGGTGTTCTCTGTTTCTAAACCTGCAACCTCTGCCCATTGAAAAAGCAGTGAAATATACCCGGAAGACAAAACTGGTTTCAAGCTTACCAAGTAATGAAGTGCTTTCAGACCTAAAGACTGAATGGTTGTTCAGCAACCTCACATTTCAATTCAGAGTAGTTGAAGCCCTACACAAATAAAAAATGCAGCAACTATGTGAATATGATGTGTGACCTTTTATTATTCAAGAATCTACCTCAGTTATGCGGAAATATAGCAAATATCCTGAATTTCACTTGGAAATGTGTTCATACTCAGTGGAACACTTGATAGTGATGAAGTCAGAACTGCTCTGGTGGGCAGTGGTTTAATTTTCCTGAGCTTTCCCTGATGTCTGTCAAAATGTCAGCATGTCAATTACTTGTGTTTGTTGCTCTCAGATGGTTTGGTGATCTTTGCTGGAAAAGGATTGTAAAGCTATGTGGTGGTGGTGGTTGTTATTATTATTTATTTTCATTGCTGTTAGCTTTACAATATCACTTGTTGAAATATGGAACAATTTAATTTTCTTTTTAATTTGGCAAACCTGTTTCTCCTGGTCTACGTGAAGATTAGGCATTTGCCTCTATTGAGTCTTTATAATTCTTGGACCCATAAAGTTCAGTTCAGTACACAACACTACAGCTAAATAAATACCAATGCGCCCTTTGACTTTGGCACCCTTTACAACATTGGTACTTCTGACATAAGACTCTGTTAAAGCATGGGATAGGAACTTTCCTGCAATTATTTCCCTAAAGCAACATCTCTTTCATGTGTTCATTTTCTGCCTGTAGTTAGCGTGGAGTATTTATGGTTAACAACAAAGTATTAACTTCACTCTGCATTACTGTTTCTGGTATCCTATAAACATATAGGCAGGGTGTAGACCTGGTGTGGCAGTGTTGGGAGGTACCCACTTTTCAGCGATGTAAACCTGCTGCCTTTCTCAGGCACCAGCACGTATTGGAAATGTTATGCAATCCACCCGTCCTGGATGATCTGCCTAGAGAAAGCGAGAGAGACATCCATAAATTTAAATTAGACATTCCCTTTATAGAGAAGGAGAAATATGAATGGAAAGAATGTTGCAAAACTGAAGGAGGAGGAAGAGGGGCCAGGCATATAATTTAAAATGTTGAACACAGAAGCTGACCTGAATTGGGCTGAGGATACATATAGTCTAGCATTCTCCTTATGATCTATATGAAATGGTCCTGAAATAATGGGATATTCTGGACAATGAGTAAACTCCCCCTACAGAAAGCTGCTTCTATTCCTTGTAACATACAGCTCTTACGCTCAGGCTAGAGGTTTTAGAAACTGTCAGACAGAACAATAACAAGGGGGAAAAAAATTAGTGTTATCTAGTTGCATACCTAGCCAAGGTAGAATTTAATACACAAATTAAAGGCAGACAGCTGTTCATAAAGGAAAACTAACAAGCAGTGGGAAGTAATCGGTGACTTTGCTGAAGGATCAGTCTTGGGACTAATCTTGTTATTTTCTTTAGTACCCCAATACCAAAAAGAAAAATGAGCTACTGAATTGATAGCACAAACTTTGGGGCTTTATCCACAATAGCAGAACATTTCTCTTTTCAATTTGCTGTCTTTAGATAATCAAAATCTTTGAATACCTTTGTACTTTTCTTTTACACGTAGGCAGAGTTGTGTGAGAAAGTACCATTTTTTGTGAGTATAGCTCACATTTGAGACCTGATCTCAATTAATTCTGTCCAGTAATCGATATCTGAGATGCCATTCCACTCTCACGATCCAAATTCTTTTCAGATCAATTACATACCTCTCAAACTAAGGACATACTGGTAGATACTAGTTGAGGAACAAGAATTGTCTCGCATAAAGCCTGTCTGAATGCAAAAGAGAGAGACTAGCTGTACTGATCATATATATTTAAATAAGCGTAATGATTAGAAATGCCTTGCAGGGAGTTTTATGCCATCCAGGTTAATACCTCTTTTGCTATTTTCTGTGCATTTTTCACAGTCACAGTGCTTTTGGGTCCCTAGGTTGCTGGCAAAGGATCGTATTAACATGGTGTTTAGGATGGCTAAAATTTGCCAGCCCAAATCCTTGAAAGCACCCCAGTACAGGTCCTGCTGTTTTCTCCTTGTTTTTCTTACCTTGAGATGAGTCTTGAGAATTGGCAATCAGTCTGGAAACAGAAGTTGATTCAAATACAGTGTCTGCTTATTAACTTCAGTTCTTTAGACTGTCTGTCATCCTATGTGATAAAAAGTAAAAGCTGTTAACCTGAAGCCCTTTTAATTTAAAAAAAAATACAACACAAAACCCAAAACCTGCTTTGTCACTGTGCAGGAAGTGTTGTGGGATTTGAAATGCACATTGCCTCTCTTACTCCCTCCCACCTCATAAAAGCTGTGTCAAATGGTTGAATTGCAAGGAATCCTGCATGCCCTATTTCTTCAGCTTTGTGGGGCATAGGATTTGTAGTTGGGGTAGCTTTTCTGTTTTCTGCTTTATTTCAGGAGAGTGCTTGGCTTATTTGCATTGTCATTGGTGCGAGTGCCAAAGATAGTATTACTTTTAATATGTGTTTAAGTGTAGTTACAGTATTTTAGAAACATTACAGTTTTTAGTCTTGGTTCAAAGTGCATCCAGGTCAACAAAAAAGACTTTCGTTGACACAACTGGGTAGTGACTCATGCTTTCTACAATCAATGGCATGTGCTTCCCTTCTGTCAGAGACCGGTGCTATTCCACTACTCTGATTTCCCTTACGCAAGCTACCTCATATCTTCATACATAAATGCACACAGACAGAGCAGCAATTCCTGTTTCTGAGTTACTTTCCAAGAAAAGCAAGGTACCGCAATCAGTCCTATCAATAGGTTAGGATCCAAAGGGCCTAATCAGCATGGTAGACAATAGACAAAAGCTTTTCACAGTACTGATTACAGAGGGAGCCTGACCATCAATTAAAACTCTCTCTGAATCTTTGTTTTTCAGATAAGGAAGGGCACATAAGGGAAATTTTAGAGAGGATCCAAAAACAGCAGGTGGCTGTCACTGCTGCGTTGTGCTCAGTTTTAATCATCAGATTGGAGAAATAACACATCTGGGTTGCACAGGGATGTACGAATGTAGGTCTAGTGTTTAAATGCCAGGAATGGGTATGGAGAGATATGGGTTGTCTCTGACAGACCTTTCTACCTCAGTTTTCTCACACAACACTCTTACCTTTCCCCTTGGTTACTTAAAAGTTTTAAAAGACGTTAGTGGTCTTCTGATAAAGGTGTTGCAATGATGTATATTTTATTGCGCTTTCTGACATCTGGGAGAGTATTTAGGATGTTTGTTTTCATTCACCAATCTTAATAAATCAGAAGAACTTGTTCTGGTACAAATAAATACTATATTTATCCGGCAAATGGAATGTTAGCTGTGCTGTTTGGTTTTTGTATGGGTTTTTTGGTGTGTTTTGGGTTTCAGTTTTTTAATTTGTGAGGATTTTATGCTTGGGTTTGGTTTCTTAGATTTAGAAACCTTTGGTTTTCTGCTTTTCTGTTTGTTATAGGTGGTAAAGAAGGCATGTCGGCTTTCTTTGGTATTGGTCAAGTACCAACTAAACAGACTCATATTTTGTTCATTTTAAGTAATTGCCATGATTTCATGAACAATGGGTTTTTCTTTTGAAAGGGGGCGACCTAATTAATGCAGAAGAACTCTTTCATTGCTGCTATCTCAACATCAAATGTATGGTATAAAAAAGCTATCCTCCACCAGAAGCCACATGTTGCCTCATTAAAAACAAAAACAGGAAACATTTTATTTACTTTGAAAAAGACTGTATCAAAATAGAAATAAGGGAAGGGAAGAGAGGCTGCAGCTGTTGCAGTCAAAGTTTCAACTACAGAGCTCTTCTTTTTTTCTAACGCTTGTCAAATTTGACAAGTTCATGTAGCTTTTGGTTTGTGGAGGTGTGCATATGTTTACATATATTTACTGGTTTTGTTTCATGCCACCAGATAGTACTTGTTTAATAAATCAAGTGGTGTTATATAAGGTTAGAAGTGATGGTCAAAACCAAACATTCTTGTTTTTTTCAGTAATGGGGCTGTCACTTGAGTGTGGATTTCAGTTATCTGGCTTCCAGGGCATATGCTTCAACATGATTAATAAATTCTTTTAGTTAATCTGAATGGCAGCGCCACTTAATGTGCAATTGGACGAGTCAAAACGACATCCAACCCAGAACTGAGGGCCAGGCAATCTGTACAGTATTAGTTTTGTGCTGATGCCAAGCAACCAGCCAAATTTGAGTCCAAAAACTGAAAGAAAATGCATTTCACTTAATTATGTATTTTTGGCTATTTAAATACCCCAAATCATTTTCACCAATTACACATATTTGTTTTGTTCTCTACTATGAAAATCAAAAGGCAATTCATACAATTAAGCTGATGAAAAAAAAGAAGCTGTTCAATACTTGTTGTTCAACCGTATTTGAAACTCCCAAAAGAAATCAGTGAACTTGACTGCTTTGCCTTTCATACTTGTATACTACTCCCAAAATTAAAAAGGATTCAATTCATTAATTTCTTGCTGGTTTGTAATTCATAGACATAAACCAGCTCTGTAGTTTTGGTGCCATCTTATGATATCATTCTCCAGTAACTTATGGACTGTAGGATATCTATGCAGCTTTTATGCCTACCAGTAGCTCAAGCTAGATGTTCTTGTTCTATCTTTCTCTGATCCTGTTTCTTTAAATGTTTTCAGAAACCTCATGTGACAGTCTAATCTGCTCCATCTTTATCTCATGCTAGACTTGGTATCCATTCTGGGAGAGTTCTTTTGGATCAGCTGTGAAATACTGGTCCAACAAAAAGACAACCACTGTCTGGATGACTGCCATCTCTGCAAGAAATGTTTCCCAAACTAGGTTTTTTCTTTTTGATACTCATTGAATGCTCTGGTCTCACAACACCACCCTCCTATTATAAGCAAGGTGGTAGAACGCAATGTCTACTAAACTTGTCTGATTATGCATCCACATATTTATCTTCTTGGTTAAGCCTGGTCCAAGACCTGCAGTCAGACCCTGTGCTCCCTTTCTGTTCATTGATGCCTAGTCTAGAGCAACACTTCACTTTGTTTGGATCCATGCATGCTCTTTCTTTCAGTATCAACTGCATTGAGTCCAATTTCGAGTGAAAATACTTGCCTGCGTATTTGGGTATGAAAATGTTTGGGGATTCAAAACATTCAGGTGACTGCAGTTACTATGTGAAGAATGTGGAGTTTTGGTGTTTTTCTCTGAGGCAAAAGTGGAAGAAGATACCAGAGGGGCGAAATGACTGGGGCTAGAAATTTGTATTGAAAAGAGAGAACTAGGAACCCTCTACCTCTTGGCTGCTAATTGACCCCTTCAGACTCTCTGAGGTGGAAATACCGCATACCTGTATAGCACAAGTAAGGGAAAGGTGTGTTAGGGAAGTCTGGAGCACATGATGCATGAAAAAAGGCTGAGGGAAACTGGTTTGGTCAGCCTCCAGAAGAGAAGGTGAACAGGAGATCATATTGCTGTCTTCAACTTCCTGATGGGAGGGCAGAGAGGAGACAGAACCAGACTCCTCTTTAAGGTAAGCAGAGATAGGAAAAGAAGCAACAATCACAATTTCCAACACAGGAGATTCCAGTTTCACACTGGAAAAGAAAATTTCACCACAGGAGTGGTCAAGGCCCGGAAGAGGCTGCCCAGAGCCATTGTGAGAGTCTCCATCCTGGGAAACGCTCAACCTAAACTGGAAAGGGCCTTCAGCAACCTGAGCTAATCTAACCTACTTTTGAGCAAGAGGTTGGACTAGATAACTTTCAAAAGTCCCTTCAAGCTGAAATAGTTCTGTAAATTTATAGCTCTTATTTAGTTGGTGTGTGAGATATTGGGATTGACGGGGTGCATTACTGTTTTGGCAGGTGAGGTTTAGGGGAAGGAGAGTGTTTAGAAACACCGTTTAATTTATATAGCTTCCTTAAACTTTATTTGTGTGTGCTGTGGTTTTGAGAGGCTCTATAAGCTGTCTCCCTTCTTTTCTTTTAACTTGAGGACTCCTGTGTCTGCCATTAACGCTACATAAGTGCATCTGTGTTGAGACTGATACCTCAAAATTGAGCCTCAGTGCAACAGGAATTGTTAGAAGACTGAACTGGATGTCACTGGTGCACTAAGTGAGCACAGCCAGACACAGGCTTCAAAAGATAGGCTCAAATGCCTTGCCATAGGAGGGTCTTGGAGGTAGAGTACAAATTAGTATATTTTATGTATTCTGTCCTAATTATATTCTCATGTTCAGAAAGATTAGAGAAAGAACAAACATCACTTTCTTTTAGTAAGAGATTAATTAGGACATTGGGGAATGGACATCTACACACTGCTTTCTTCAAACACACAACATGCTGTGATGCATAATATTTCTAAAAATGGGAGAAGTGCTGAGATGTTCAGATTGACATTTCAGTGCCTGTCTGATTTCAGTGTCTGTCTGAAATATAGGGTTCAATAATCCTATTATGTGTGTCTGGCACACTCCTCCTTCTTTAGCAATGTGCCTTCTATAACTGCTATAATAAGACAGAACAGGCAAAGCCTAATTCTGTGTGCCTCATCCTATCATTCAGTGAAGTTATATCGTCATCAGATGCAATCTATTGTTTTCTTTCCTGCTGTGTGGTATTGATTTTTCTAACCTTTCCTAATGTTAAATTTGTTTGGCTTTTTTAACTTTCTCACCAAAGGTTAATGTTATTAAGTTGAGCAGGTATCTATAAAACTACAAGCATTATTGCCTACCCTGCAATTGTTATAGTGTCCTTTCATTAAACCCTGGCTGCACTGGAAAGCTCTGTCTTGAAGATTTTTGTCATTCGGAAATACAGTGAAGGTTGACAAGAACTGCATTTGAATTGTCATCCAGTTCTGTGGTATAAAATATTGGATTTGATATGTCAGGAGCAACAGATTTATCTAAAACTCTCTTGCCATCAGTGAACATGAACTGCACAGACATTAATTACAGCGAGGCTGTAAAGAGAATGCAGGAAGATGCGAGTGCTGCTGCCTGTCCTCTTTCCCAGTGCAGGCTGACCATGCCAGTCTCTTTGCCATTGTGGTGAAAAGAGCAGATCTAAAATCTCTGCCAATTCCAGAACTGGCTATCTGCTTGATGTGGAAAGAGAATGAGAAATCACAGTGTAATTTGAAGGAAGTGGTGGTTTTAATGGTGACACACTGTCAACATTTTTCAGTATGATCTACAGCAGTACTTGTATAAAGTGTCAAAGGTGCAGACAGTGAGTAAACGGTTTCAGGATACCACCGTTAAGCCAGGTTTTGGTTTTAGTTACTGCTGCCAGAGTACCATTCTTACATCAATATCATGGTTACAGTAAACTGCCTTTAATGAACTGTGCATTTGACATCCTATTTACACATTTAGATCACATTTCTTTGATGTATCTTTGGGGCCTTTTGTTGTGAATACATGCAAGAGACAGTAGCAGGGCTAAACGTAGGATGTCTGTTTGTGGTATGTCACAGCTTTCTTCTGGAGCTGCGGTAAATGACCTTCGGTGCTCTCCAGCCACCATGCCGATGTTATCTGCCCTTGGTAATGCCTTGTAGTTCTGAAATATTTTGTTATTGAAGAACATCCTGAGAAGCTAGGCAAGAACCATCTTAGTAAAATGTTTTTAATAGTAGAAAGCAATAAATAATAAAATAATTTTAGCTGTTATAGATCATCACTCAAAAAAAAAAAAAAAAAAAAAAAAACAGACAATTTGGTTTTCTCTGGGTGGAAAGCAGAATTGCAGCCTACCTGCAGCTGCCAAAATCTGACTGTCCAAAAAAGAGATCGGCACTGCACTAAGGATTATTTCAAAGTCCTGGGGGAAAGTGGGGGTTAAATGTTTTATTTATAAATCGGTACCTATAAACCACTTCTGCCAGCACTGTGGAGCCAAGGAATGGTCTGGCAAGAGATAAAAGACCTTCCTTCTCTACTGCTAATTTAAGAGCTGGTAACTCAGGTTCTGTCTCTTCTCCTATGCCCAGCAGTAGCTGTCCCTGCCATTGATTTAGTCTTCATCTGTCACATTCTCATGCTGTTCAAAGGCTGATAGTGGCAGAAGTTCTGTCTCTTCACGGTTTCTCACAGCTTGGTCTCTCTTGCCACTATCAGTGCTGATAACAAGACTGAGAGTACCCTGTTCTTAGTGAATGAGACGTCTTTTCACTTAGAGGGGCTTTGATTAACAAATTCTCTTCAGTGATTTTCAGGTCCAATTGTGAGCTTTCTGGATGGGCCTGAATGTCCCTATACCTTTCTTGGACTCCCTTCGTGTCTCTGGCTGGCGTTGCACAACTCTCAGGTCCATTACAGACTCCAGATGGTTTGTGTCCCTTTTGCCTCTGCCAATTTTATGTTTTGTCCTTTCCTGGTGAAGAGTGGAGACATGGCAGCTCTTCAGATTGTTTGACACTTAGCACTGAGTCCAAGCTCCAGCTGCATTTTCCCTAGCCTCTTCATGGTGGCAGCTGCATCGCTTCTGCAAGGGAGGTCTTTGGTTACATGTACTGATGCAACTGTATGATTCTTCAAATCTGTGGGCTGTTATTACTACTTGAAAAAGCATTTAGAGCAATGTTGGGTAGCAGAAGGGCTACTGCTTTCGACCAGGTTTCCTTTCAGAAGTTTTTGAGGAGGTAGGAGAAGGGGTATAATAAAAAGCATGGCATTATCTCTTCCCTTATCTCTTCCACTTCATCCAAATCCCCTACTGCGTGATGGTCTTGTTTGATTTTATATGCCTTCTGGCCATGCAGGGAAGCATTTCAGTGATAGTATATGTCTTCCTATTGGAGGCTTATTATTTTGTTGTATGCAATCCACTAAACTGCATCCATGCACTGATCTGGAAAATTTTCTCTTCTCCACCTTTATTTTTATCACTATTGTAGAGGCAATTTTAACATTTTGGGGTTTTTTTTCTAACATAACAAAATAATGTACTTTATACACACAGGCACACATACAAAGATTCTGTGGTCTGAATGCTTTTATCAGTTGTTATTG
Organism: Pluvialis apricaria; assembly: GCA_017639485.1. Lineage (NCBI taxonomy): Eukaryota > Metazoa > Chordata > Aves > Charadriiformes > Charadriidae > Pluvialis > Pluvialis apricaria. The sequence continues at coordinate 64,095,531 of CM030008.1, forward strand.
TGTATAGCACAAACATAAAATCTGTCACATAAAGACAAAGCTAGGAGGCTTTTAAGGGGACCTTGAAGTGGTAGGAGAGGGAACCTCTAAATCCAGCGTGTATGGGTCTTATTTTAATTTACAATGCTGTACGGATATTCTGTATCCTTGAAACCTCTTTGAATAGTGACTTTATGTTGTAGATATACTCTACTTTTCCTTACTCAGCTTTTTATCAGAGGCTTAGGACTTGTGTTAGGGCTCAATTAAGAAATCTGTACTCCTGCTCTTCTCCACTTTAACATGCTCTCATCCATATTACCCCGCTGCAAGGAAACTGTTGTTGTATCATGGCAAATTAACTAGTACAACGTCATTGGTTCTGGGAAGCTTGAATGCTTTTGTATGCTTACATTTATACGCATTTGAATATATGTAACAAAAATGTAGTAATGGTAGCACCAGAGAGGATGGTCGTTTTCCTGGAACCTGATCCACTGGCTCACTACAGCAGCAGTTGTCCATCCAGCAGAGCATTGTAGAACATGCTTATCGTAACTCACAAAACAGTCTTTTACTTAATTTTGCATCTCCATGGAGAGACTTTAAGAGTTGTTGACTGCAGTTAATTTCACCAAAGACAGCATTAGTTCTCACAATTGAAACACGACTGATGTTTTTTTTTCTCTCCATTTTTCTGCTTCTTCACTAGGGATGTGAGTTTATTGAGACCGCGGATCAGGACCTCACAGATTTCACCAAGTGCCTTCAGATACTCCAGAAAAAGATAGAGAAGAAGGGCCTCCAGGTAAAGGCAACACATCTTTTGTCTCTGGTTCTTAGTTATTACTCTTCCTCTCAATGTATTTAGGTCTATGCTTTAAGTTTGCACTGAAATGAAACAATATTTTCTGTAGCCTTGACATTCTGCGGTTTTGCCATAATTTACTGCACACCTTGTAAGCGTTGATGCTTCTGCTGAAAGGAATTACACAGTGTGTCAATGAACAAGCGTTGGTTTTCTTAAAAGGCAGCTTGTATTGATTTCTGTTAATGAACTACCCGAAGTGCAGAAGAGCTGTTGTGGCTGGTGTTCAAAGCAAGAATCCCACTTCAGCATGTAAATATATTTTCAAGTCTTGGCACACTGAGCCTTGATGTTCATCCCCTTCCTCTACCCTCCCAAAGGTGAGATGGGAGGGGGAATCTTATCCTGCCAATGTTACATATGGTGAGCAATACCTTCTTCTGCAAAAGGTTCCCCTGGAATCAAAGGGAACCTTTGCAGAGCAAGCAGTGCACTAAACTTAAAAGGAGCCATATGGAGTTGTCAGCTGCTCATTTCACTGGAAAGGCAAAGGAGGCAATGTTCCCCCTCCCCTTCCACAGTTTGGTTTCAGAGGCCTGCTTGTTTTGTGTCTCTGAGACGTGAAGTTAAAATTCCTTGGGAATTTCCAACATGATGAGTCGATGGCAGATGTGCCCTTGGGATTGCTGCCCTTTCCTCCCCATGGAGCAGTCCCTCTTAAGGGCTAAGCTCTCTCTTCTGCTCTGTACCTACTGGTGAATGGAATTGAGAGGAAACAGCTGTTGCATCCTTTTACCAACGGTGAGGGCAAGACTCGTGTAAGAAAATGAAAACAGCAGCACAAGATGGAAGGAGATGTGTAAACCTCCTCTTTTCCCATTTTCATTGTAGCAGCATAGGAAAGTTGCCTGACTTCCTGAGATCACTTGTACTCCAACAAAGCAGCAAGAGATGGAAATGCCAATACTACTGCCTTTTTCTTCTCTTCTCACTCCAGACTGATAAATAATTAACCAGCTTTTGCTTAAGTTATTTTGAAATGTCCTAATCTTCTAAAGGAAATATATGTCCATGGGACATTTCAGAGTGCTGTCGCACAATTGCCATCTGCAATTGCGTCTCCTGTTGCCGCCCTCAATACATGCTGTTGTTCATCAGGGTTTTTTTTTCCCATCAGTATTGACAGAGATTGGAGAGTTTCTCCATACACTTCTCTTATCTGTCTGACTGTGAGCCAGGAAACCCTTTATACGATAGTTTAGTTGTCCCTGCCCTCCCCTATAATTTATCATCACAAGAGCACAGAGGAGTGCCTTGCCATCTAGAACACGAATATTAATGAGTGCTGTTGGAACAGATGAGCCACCTACACCTAGGATTTGTTTTGACTTTGACAAGTAAGGTGCTTCCCTCTTAACAAAATTACCCTTAAAATGAAGGAGAACTTGAGTGTTTCCTGGATTTGGTTCATTATCAAATCCCAGCTATTGCTATAGAGGGATTTTTTTTAAGCTATCACAAGAGGTTTTATAATGAATAATCAATATGTGGTTAAAATAAGAGCAATGGGAATATGACAGTTACAGATGTGTTTCAACAATAAGTAGCCTATTTGTAGAACTTTGAATTCTTTGATCACTCTCCTAGGTAAAGTCCTGTTGACTAAAGGATACTGCATTGTAATCCTTGATGATATTTTGTAAAGTACAAGCCAGAGCGTAATTGCAGTAATTGTGTAGAGTTCATGCCAGTGTACTAAACCTAAGATTTCAGCTCAGCTATATTTTCATGCTGTTACATGTAAGATGTGTTTTAAATACAATCTGAGTTTTTCAGAGGTGCAAGAAGTAACACAAATATGTTTTCTAAAGCTAAGTACCACGTTTATTAAATCCTAGCTGCTTCTTGCTCACAGTGTCTGTTCCGTAAAACATAGTAAGATGCTATCAGCTGATTCATGCACACCAGCTAAAGCATACATTTCTATTTTTGGTCTTCTGCACTTTCTGGCAGAAGGAGTTTCAAGAAGTTGATTCAACTTAGGCAAATAATAAGTGAAATTTAAGCAAACAGAACCCAAAACTGTATCACAATTTTATGCATTATTAGTTTGGGTTCCACTTTGCCCTTTGTTCAGAAGCATTAGTATAATTATTTAGTAGGAGGCTTGGTGATTCTTCTGGGTGTCCTGATAATGCAGTGCTTAGCTTGATGCCTGGTCCCACAATAACACTTGCAACATTTCTGTTGAGATTCTGTTGAGATTCTGAGCACTTGCAACATTTACTGGCTTCTGTTCATGGATGCAACCACTTGGCTCCTCTGAAACTCTAGCCTCTTTGAATACCTAAATTTGCACTTAATTTAGGCATCTCTATGGGTAACATTCTTGCATAAAAATTGTCAAGTAGTAAGAAAACAGACTGTTCAAGCCATGGATCTAAAATCTTTGAGGAGAATACAAATTTCTTCTGAGAAGAAAGCTGCCATTGAATTCTGTGGTCACTTGGGAAGTACATACAGCTGAGAAGAAAGGAAAGGCCAGGGTCTGAAAACCAGAGTTGGACAGAGAAAGGGGTCTTCATCTGTGTTTGCATTTTTGGCCTGAAGTACAAACTTGCATGTCATAATGTGGGGGGTTTTCTTTCCAGAAAAAATATCATAAAAGCTTTCCTTTTAACTGAGACTATTAACTAGGTGGAATCTGTCTTCCTGGTTACAGGAAAAAAATGTTTGTCTCTAGCTTTGATTTTTATTCACTCTGTCCAGCTTATCCAGAGCACTTGACAAAGAGGAATATGTCATAAAGACACTAGAAATCTGTTTCCCCATGATTTATATTTGAAGTTACTAAACAAGGGAAGTATCTCTTTAGTATCTTAAAATAAATTGATACTATGGTCATGCAGTGTTTGCTGCTCTTTCTGCTGCTGTGTTTCTGCTGCTTGTAGCAATATGTTAAGCTAGGAATTTAATTACATTCAATGGATACAATGGATCCACAATCCTGTGACATAGTTTGTCTGGTTAGAGAATAAGTTATCATTTATCTGCTATACTGAATGGATAAAATTTCTCCTCTGTTCTGTCAGTCACCTCTATGGAAGTTCTATGTGAAGAAGGTTTTTGAGCTCACGTGAACATATGGGGGCAATATCTTGTTCCGAAGGAATTAAGTTTGTGTAATTTACTTTCCATGTGTCTGCACCTCCATTCTGCTCCTCCTCTTCCTTCTTGCTCACCCAAGTAGCTTTTGAACAAATAACTTTTGAACAGAGAAATAGAGTACTGAGGGATAATCACATCAAACAGCTTTCTTAGAGGTCACCTGAATGGGAGTGAAGGTGAGATAGACACTCAGTGCCCCCACTGGAGAGAAGGCTGCAAAGGTAATTTAGATTTTACTGGTTGTTGGAGAATTCAGTTTGAGAAGAGGCCTTAGAAGTGCCTTTACCATAAGGAAAGATGCAATTGGAGTTGATGGTCAGCTGAGACTGGGAGAAAAAACACCTTGTTCGTTCTTGAACTCCTTGTTCAACATAAACAGCAGTTATTCTGTCTTCTAGAATAATTACCGGAATTCATAACTGCTTTTTCCTTATGTCTCAAAAACTTTTAGAATAGTTCCTGAGTCCTCAGGGTCATTGATTTCTGGTTTACATTGCATATTTTGGTTGCATAGCCAAGTCTTGCAGAAAGCAGCATCGGGGTAATTTTGTGATATCTAAGCCACCTAAGTATATGTATTTATAATTACATACTGCAGTGAGTGTTAGAACAAGCAGTACCCTTTATATGTGCAAGCTAGAATCAGCCTTATTTTTTCCCCCTCCACAGCCGTAATTCATTTGTGAATTGCATGGTATTGGGTGGGTGAAGCAGTGGAGTACCACCAACAGAATCTGACTCCTGAAGTTTCTTTCCAACCTAAAGGCTGTTAGGTATTTCTCTTTCTGCGTGACTGTGAGTATGCATGCACACACACGCACATGCATGTATGTATAGAAACACACAGATTTTCTGGCAGTGTACTTTCCTGGCCCTATATGATGCTTTGTTAGTGTCTTAATAACTCTGTCTTTATTCCTGCCATGTGTTTCTTTTACGTTGTTTATGGTCTATTGAACACTTGGGTGTGCACATTTTGCTTTACTGCTTTAATCACTATTTTATCTTTTCTGTGGTTATGTGGGTACTTTCCTTTCTTCATTACAAGACCTTCAGGTAAACTTATTTACAGTCATTTCGGTCTGGTACTACTTTCTGTTCTTAATTTTCTCTCATGTAACACAAGCTTTTTCAAGAAACCACCTGAACTGGTAAAATGGTAGGCATGCTTACAATATCTCTTATTTAGAGGTCAACAGGTCTTGCATTAAAAGTGGACGTTATTATCTTTGATTTGCAGATCAGAAAGCAGAAGTACAGAAGCAACTTGTCCACCGTCTCCCAGCATGCTAGTGGTACAGTTTCATAGAATCATAGAATTGTTGAGGTTGGAAGGGACCTTTAAGATCATCAAGTCTAACCATTAACCTAACCTGACAAAACCACTTCTAAACCATGTCCCCAAGTACGTCTACCCTTTTTATAAACACCTACAGGGATGGTGAATCCACCACCTCCCTTGGCAGCCTGTTCCAATATTTGATAACCCTTTCAGTGAAAAATTTTTTCCTAATATCCAATCTAAACCTCGCCTGGCATAACTTGAACCCATTTCCTCTTGTCCTATCACTTGTCACTAGGGAGAAGAGGTCAGCCCCCACCTCTCTACAACCTCCTTTCAGGTAGTTGTAGAGAGTGATAAGGTCTCCCCTCAGTCTCCTCTTCTCCAGGCTAAGCAACCCCAGTTCCCTCAGTCGTTCCTCATAAGACTTGTCCTCCAGACCCCTTACCAGCTTTATTGCCCTTCTCTGGACACGCTCCAACACCTCAATGTCCTGCTTTGAAGGCAGCCAGCCTTGTACAGTTTCTAAGGACGAGGGGTTTCTCTCTTACCGACCCTTTCTTACACCCACATGCTGCTCTTGGCCCCGGGAGCCCGTTCTGACCTCCCTGCAGTGGGGACCGGTCCTGCCTGGGCATTTGCAGCATCTCACACCATGGCACCAACTCTTGGGCTATAAAAAGTGGAGTGCTTTTTCCATGCTTAAGCAAGCAGATTTCCCATCCAGATCTAATACACAGGGGTGGCTTCAGGCACAGACGAAATAAGCCATTGCCTAAAGAAAGAGGGTGAAGAGGAGGTGAAGCCATTGTGGCCCCGGAGACCTGGACAGCCTAGTGGCTGGGGATGATCCTTCAATTCCCAATCTTCATCAGGTGCTCTTTCCATAACAGTGTCCCTGGTCTGACTCACAGGCGGCTCATAGCAGCTCACGCCAGTGAGAAGTGGAAGTGTGTGTATCAATTATGTAGCTCCAAGAAGAATCCTCATAATGTAAAGATAGATTTAAACCATTATCTTTATCTCAGAGTTACAAACTCTGCTTTCTTTAACTGTTTAATCTAAAATACCATTTAGTCTTAAAACTAAGCTCTGGGACTTTTCATTTAACTTTATTATCTTTTCTGCTTAAAAAACAGTTAAAGCAGCTCATTTGGTTATACGAGCTAAAGATATAAAAAATGAATTTTATTGAAACCTACATGCCTTTTAGTGGTTTAATGTTACTATGTTTAAATTGATAAAAGCATCAGTGTCAGTATGAAAAAGTGAAAAAATCCAAACCAACTCCTAAAAAACCCTTTGCAGTAAAGGGATACTATACTAACATTTCCATTTTAAAATTACATTTTAAAGGTTCAGACAGCAGTCTAGAATATTGCTTCTTTTAAGTGAATGCAAGCATTCATCACTTTGCCCTTTTAAAGAAAGTATCAAATCAGTCCACTTTCTTTTCTGTTGAGGGACGCTAAACTAAACATAATGTTAGTGAAGTCCTGTGTTTGTAAAGTGTTGCAGAGAAGACAGTGAAGCGATGTTCATGTACCACCTTCAGTTATGCAGTGTTTGAACAGCTTATGAAGCACTCTCTGGTTTGTCTTTACATGAAGAAAAAAAACCTGAAGGCAAACAGAATATACTCTAAAACAAAAATCAGAAAATACTTTAAAAGAGAATAATTTTTTACATAAAGAACAGTCCCATGTAGAAAGTGTATAACTATTGCAACTACCAGACTGCATTTAGCTTAGCTTTGGTTTTGTCTATCAGTTGAGATTATTCCTGATGACATGACATTTTTGTAACAGTAAATATATCAGCTTCAGTTCCTGACTGAATCATAATTTTCTCCTCATGTTAGTAGTTGGTAATTTCATGCCAGACCACTACTTTCATTTCTGAAAACTTTTGGGGACCTGGAACAGTAGCGGGAATGGCTTTTAAAGGAAAACGTAGAAATGAGGACAGGCCATTACCAGGATTTGGGAACAGGAGAGTAGCTAAATGCCATAAATAGGGGGAGAAGCAGTCTGGAAGATAACAAAGCTGGCATGGAGCTGGAGTGTGAAGCTCTTATGAGGACTCTGAAGTTTGTGGCTCTATCTCTAAATCCCATATAGAAGACAGGGCTAAAAATGAACTTGTTTGATTTTGATGGCATTGCTGAGTTTTTCTTCTTCATGCCTCGCAGGAGGAGAACAGAAAATGCAAATGAGATATATTTTAGGGGAAGTTAAATACGTGTAATGAAAAGGTTTCTATACTGTCAAGTACTGTATCAAAAGATTTTCATTAGTTATTAATAGTAATCCTCTTCATAAACCTTTCCTGTCAGAAAGAAACAAATGGATCTAAAGTGTTTCCTGTTAATTCCCACTTCTAAAATGTAGAATTTCACAATACCTTTCAACAGGAGTAAATCCCTCCTATAGGGTGCGCAGAGGTTTCCTTGAGTGCTGACTATTTTGACTCTAAGGTCCAAATCCGTGTTCCAGGAATGCAGTATCTAGCCCCTCTTTCCTATTGTTGAATTATTTTAAGGCTTCCCATTGTAAACATATGGCAAAGTACATTTCTTGTAATGCATGATATCAGAACTTGCCAGCTCCCAAAGAGAAACACTCGAATTTCATGTGAAGGAAGCAGACAGTCTACCTGTTCCACTAAAGCTGTTGGCATCAAGACACACTGAATATTTCTGTGTTAGAATAATTTCATGCAAAATGGGTGTCTGCAAGAGCACATTGCATCACATACTGAGAAATTTTCTGATTTAATGCTTGTATACTCTACTGGGGCATGTATTTGTTCTATGAAGATAATTTAAAGAAAAGAGGCAGCAGCAGAGTGGTGTTTCTGGAGAATGCATTGATTTTTGTTTGTTTAAAAAAGATAAACCCTATATCAAGCTTTGGGGAGGGGAAGAACAAGGGGAAAATATACTGTTTATGCAGGCAGTTCAGGGGATGGAACAGATCAAGGATATGCTCTTTAACAAGACTGTGGAAGCTAATAAGGAAGCCAGGTACTGTTCTCTTAACTTAGTCAAAGACTGAATATATTTGAAACAGAAAGTGTGAGGTTACTACTGTCGATTTACTGTTCCCTTTGTAACCACCAATTTTATCCTGTTTATAACTATTTTTGATAGGAGACATGATTCTCCTTCCCCCTCCAGCCCCTTCTGCTTTACAGCGGCACAGCTTCCCTGATAATAGCTATAGCAGATGTAACTGCCTCTGTGCTGGGAAAGTGGTCAGACCACTCTGACGTACCACTAGTCTCAGAAGACTGTCGCACTTGCGTTGACAGAGTCTTGAAGGTGGACATTGTAGCAGGAAATCTTGAACAGCCATAGGTTTTGACACCAGGAATTTCTCTGCAGTTCAAGGACTGAGAGCTGTTTGTTGCCTGTGGTTTTTATAAATCACTTGGTTTATTTTTCTCCTGTTTGACACATGAATACTGTGGTGTTATGAAATCTCCAGTAAGTATTTTTATGAAATTCTGTTTAGTTAATGGGATGTAAGTTTATCTTTATAATTAAGCATATTAAGAAAATTGTGCTGGTACAGCAAACTTTAACTGCAGGTTATAATAGTCAGGGCATTTATTTTTTTTACATCTCAAATATGATTACATCCTACTAAATGGAGATTCCGGTCAAAAATAAATGACAAGGTTTTGGCTATTGGTGAGAGAGTTTCATAAAAACCTTTAGCAGTTTTCTGCATTGGTGAGTGTAGAAGCGCTGGCTTTAGAGAGAACAGTTTCATAACTTCATAAACTGCAGTGATCTGGTCCTTCAAACAGTAGGTGAATCAACAAATTAACCTGTTTCTGTGGCTTCTTTTTTTATGCTGTTCAATGAAACTTATTTAACCTAAGTAAAGCATATAAGAAGGCTTTCTTACCGGTTTTGTTCAGGGTTTTTTTTCCCATGACATTTCCCTCCTTTTTGTTACATTGCATGGCCTTTGAACAGTTAAGGAAACAGTGAAATTGCAATATTGGTCAAATCTTTTGAAGCTGAAATGGGTCTTTCTCTTTTTTTCTTTTCCTTACCTAGATGGGAGAATTGGGGGCAGAGGGGACAGGAAGGTATTAAGACTGTCGCAAAGTAAAAGTGTTTGGCTTGGTGCTACATAGAAATAGTTTAGCCTGTAGTCCTGAGGCCTCACTGTCTTCTGCAGTCCTTTAACTTTCCCTAGCCTTTAACTCTGGACCTCTTGGCTGACTTCAGCAGTATTCAAGAAGGGGCGGAGGGGCTTACAGTAATTTAACTCTTCACAAATATTGTGAAAATGAGGCAGCCTGGTAATACTTTAAAGGCCCCTACAGTGTTCTCACTGTAAAAAAGGCAGTAGCACAAACTCAACAGAGGTGGGGTTAAAGGGTCTTCATAGCAGAGCCGCGCTGGCAACCCGGCTTTGCTAGTTTGGATGCTCACGCTGTTCTTTTTTTAATCGGGTGCCTTTTAATTTGACTTTGTCACTGCTAAGGAGGAGACTTGGGGGATGGTCTCTTCCACTTGCCTAAAGAACCTTCCCTTTTAAACAACCGAACAACTAAGCACTGAACAATTAAAGCTCAACATTTTGTGCAAATTAAATGTGACCATAAAATGTTTACAGCTTCACAAGCACCTCCAGTTTAAGAAATCATGCTTCATTTCTTTTTAAGGACATGGCTCAATTTATATGGTCTGGAGGACAGTGTAGAAAAATAAAATAGATTCTGTAATGGGTGTAAGCTGACATTATTCAGGCTATGTTTAGCTTACCTGCTATAAATACTCAACCTACTCTGAAGAGGAAATTGGCATCCACGATCCCAATCTAATTCCTGCAATATAAGAATATCTCCAGCCTCTTAGAAACAAAAGTATAAATTCAAGAGTTCTTTCTGCAAATCTGCACTCCCATGGAAAAAAAAAAATAATTCTGTACTGCCCAAGTATTCAGCGAAATCACTCAAAAGAGGAACCATTCGCAGAATAGGGCCTGAGAGACACGAGAAAAATTTTCTGTCTTTAGTTTCAGGTCTTATATCTGTCCCTTGAGTATAATAGGACAGGCTATTATCCCCTTGTTCGTCATGAAGATTAATGTTCAGACCAGCTGAAAATATTACTGTTCTGTTGGGACCTATCGGGAGTTCTTCAGACCTGTGTGAACCCAAGTTTAAACTTTTTAAACAGCAGAGCTAACATCTCATCCTAGTTAGGCACAAACGCCTCTTTGGCCATTATCTCCTCTGCGATGCTGCTGCAGGAGAGCAAGCATGCCCTACAGCTCCGCAGTATTTGTGGCGTGTTTTATACAGACTTCATTGCTAAATGTTAAGATGTGCAGGGAAAGCGCCTGAGCCATTAACTCTTACTCAGACAAAGTAAAAAAAAAAAAAAAAAAAAAGCATTGCCCTTTAATGGAAATTGAGTTGTTGTTTTTTATTTCCTGTTCTGTGTTTTGTATGGAATGTTTTCCCTTAAAAATCCGTGATTCTTTCCTTAAAATTTGATAGCCAAATTTAATGTGACAGGATGGAAATAAAAATAGGCAGAAACCTAGTTTTAAAGAAAAAGACGCGTCTGGTTTGGGAAGGCACAGGAAAAGATCTCACCGCTGGTAGTGCTGAGGTCGGCTTTCTCTGTTCCGCCGGGTTCGAGTGAGTGAGTGCCTGTGGGCTGCTGGCAGAGCACTTCACCTAACGAACCTTTTCCACAGAAAGGTTCCCCACTACCTCGAAACACCACAGGTTTGTTTAGCCTCCTTTGTGGGCTTTCCAAGGGTCTGGGCAGGAGCTGAAACAAAGCCACGGGAAGCCACGGTGGGAATGGAAAGGGAGCTTTGGGGTGGAGAGAGAAGAGGCGGCTGTGGCAGACACATTTTATGTTGGTCTTGGCCTTCTAGAGAAGCAGAAATATTGATGAGTTAAGCGATGAGGGTTATTAGCTAGGCTGAAGTAGGGACTTGTATCAGGTTTATGTGCCCAGGAGCTGGCAGGGTAGCTGCAAGCCGCAGGGGTGTCTGTGAGGCGAGGCGAGTCCAGGCTGCCCCGAGCCCGACACAGCCGGCTTCAGTGGCCCCACCGCCGGGCAGAGCTGAGCCCCTCAGCCACGGGCGGGTGCCTCGGGGAAAGCGCCGCTCAGCAAGGGCAGAACGGTGAGGGGCGAGGGGAAAAGTGTGAGGAACAGCCCTGCCAGCCCCGAGGGGAGAGCGGGAGGAGAGGGAATAGGGGCTCCAGCCCTGCAGAGGTTCCCTGGAGAGCCCCCGCCAGAGCAGGTGGGTATCTGCTGAGGGAGCTGCGGCCTGTGGAGAGCCCCTGCTGGAGCAGGTATCCACCCTGCAGCCCCACGGAGGACCATGGTGAAGCAGATGTCTGCCCTGCAGCCAGTGGAGAGCCCCATGCCAAAGCAGGTGGATGTCCCCTGAAGGAAGCTGCAGCCCATGGAGAGAAGGCCATACCGGAGCAGGCTCTGGGCAGGAGATACAGTCTGTGGAGGACCCACACTGGAGCAGTTTTTTGCTGAAGGACTGTACCCCGTGGAGAGGACCCCAAGCTATAGCAGGGGAACAACATGAGAGGGAAGGAGAAGCAGAGAGGAGCTGGTATGGACTGACCACAGCCCCCCATTTCCCTGGACCACTCAGGGGAGTGTGGAGATAGCAGTCAGGAATGAAGGAGTAAAGTTGGGCCTGGGAAAGAGAGATGTGGTGAAAAGGTGGTTTTGAGTTTTGTCTTTTCTTTTCTCTCTAACTTGATTTTTAATTGGCAATAGATTAAATTAATTTTCCCCAAGTCGAGTCTGTTTTGCCCGGGATAGTAATTGGTAATTAACAATCTCTCTGTCCTTGTCTCGACCCATGAGCTTTTTCATCTTATTTTCTCCTCCTGTCCTGTTGAGGAGGGGGAGCGAGGGAGCGGCTTGGGTGGGTGCCTGGCTGCCAGCCAAGGTTAACCCACCACAGGACGGTAAAGGAAATCAAAGAGCAGTTGTCGGGGCTCACGGAGATGTGCAAAGGCTCTCATTGATGTGTGTCTTGGGATATATATCCTGTTTGTGGGCTAGCAGGCAGAATTTACAGTGTCTATGATCCGTCAGGTCCTGAGCAGCCAGGGACCTTCCTGTACAAGACTGTCTCTCTGCCAGCACGCTGCGGCCAGAGCCACGGTCCAGGAAAGGCTCCCTGATCCGCATCATGATCTGTGTCCCTGTAGGGGAATAACAGAGGCTTTTAGGGAGAGTCTTTGCAGCACAGAGCCTCTTCCCTGTGCAGTGCCCTTCCAACCTGCTGACCCTGTGTGACTGGGTTAACCTGCAGCACAGGCTGCTGGCTGGCTGTAGTTGAGGAGGGCGAGATGACAGGCATCAGCACGATGGGACTCCTGCTGGCAGGGAAGTGGTGGGTTGTGGTTGTGTTGTCCTGCTGACCTTGTGACGACATGGAAACATGTTGGAGGGATGGGAAGGAAGGCTGTTTTGGAGGATCTTCATTTTGTAACCGCTGTTTGTCTGTGTTTTTAATATGGATCAAGTGCACTCAGGTGTAGCAGTGCATACATTGCTACATATCTTTCAGATAGTAATCTGAAAGAAAAAGACAACAATATTGAAAAAAATATGCTTTTGGCTTTATACATACTCATCTGAAGACTTTGTAAAAGCTGTGTTTGGATTACACTCTGGATTTCTTCAGAGTAAAGACTGACAGCCAGAGTTAAGTGAAATGTGAAATACAAAGCTCGCAAAGAACAGATTTTCCTGAAGAAGATAGATTCACTTTCTTTTTCTCCCTTGAGTTATTCATTGATGGGAGTTTTTAGTTAGTTTGTTTTTCCTTTTTTCACTCCTGGTGGTAGTATACGAAGAGATTAAAAACACAGCATGTGCCAAACACAGCTTTTGGCACTAGATGCAAGTGGATATGAGATCGTTAAAGAAATTTTCTAGACCATTTTAGCATAATCTTTTGAGGACCTCTTGCATTGCTGCTGATTCAGATCCAGGGCTTGCTTTCTTAGGGATATGATAGTTTACAGTGATTGGTTTTACGTTTCCGTGGGGGTGATACTGCAGTATGCACTGTGGATTACAGTGGTTCAGCTGTGGGAGCAGAAAGGTTAGCTTGATATGTGTGAATATATTTTCATACTGCTCGAAAAGAAGAGATTACGTGATTTTTCAGAAGACAGATGATTGATAGTCCTGGAATCCTTGTTCATGCACCCGAATAAAAGCATCAGGGACAAAACCAGCACACATTTTCCTCCAAAGCCGCAGTGAACAGATTTCTCTGAGAGTTTTAGTGCACTTTTGCCTACTCACAACAGCATGGTAACGGTCTGGAGTAGGGACAAGCCCTTCACCCAGAAAATTTGAGGCAATAAGGAATTCCAATGACCCTGATCTCGTACGCAGCAGGAATTGTAGAGCTGTGCTCCACCTGACCAGCAGTAGTAGAGCGGGAGTTACTGCTGTCCCTACTCTACCTGAGGCACAGGGAGTACTGTTTGATCAAGGTCATACAGAAATATTCAGCACAAGAGCAAGCAGTCGAATTCAGATTGCTTGGGGTCCAGCAGCTCACGTGGATTTTGTAGATTAGGTTTCTGTAAGTAAGAAAGAATAAAGTAAATGGTTATGAAGTTTATGTTCTGCAAAATTTATGACAGATGATGTTATACACACCCTCAAATGTTCCATTTACCTGCAGGAAAGAGCAAAGCCAAATCACTGAGACGAAATCAAGTCATTTTATCAGAGATGTAAACACAAGTCAGTACTAGAACCAAGATGAAAATATTTCCAGCTACTCAAATCTGTGACTGGATTTTAAGATTAACTTTCCCTTTTCCATATTACTGTCATACATGTTGCTTGTTTTAAGCAGTCAAGTGCAATCTATCTGCATGGTTATTGTCATTAGCAGAAGGAATGAACCTCTCATTTGAAATTAAAAGGTTTACAAATAGAGAAAGCACTTGGGTGAAAATGAACATAAGCAAGAAATGCTTTCTGAAGGAGATGGAACAATATAATATAAAGATTAGTGGAATCAGTGAGGTGATGATGAGTATGATTGAAGGTTATCATCTCAGGTACACAGACAGCACGGCAGCCTTCAGCTGAGAGCTCTTGTTCCCGCGGAGAGTCAGATGGTTGAAGCAATGAGCAAATTCTGGCTAGAGTAAAGAGGATTCTACCTGAGCAAAGTTCACATATTGCTGTGTGGCTGCACATATCATTCCCATAGGAAATGAATGCCATACCTTTTAAGTTAAACACTGAGCTAGAGAGCCAGTATAATCAGCTAAAATGGACAGTATCTTGCTATATATTCAGCATTAGGTTGTGGGTTTTTAATAGTTCATTACATTTACATTGCAATTTTATGGATGATATAAAAAATGACCATGATCTGGCCAGTACAAGATCTCTAATACAGCTATGGTAGAATGAGCTGAAATCTACTCTGGCCCATTTGTTATCAAGGAAAGTGCTTGCTGTGTTTTAAAGTCTTCAGTGCTGAAGCTGATGCAGAGGCCAGAAAGGCTGCATCTGGATTTTTAAATCACATCCTGAATTTACAAAATTGCATTATGAAGAAAAAAAAAATGCTTTTCTTGTAAACTGGTCAAAATTGATAAGTGTTAAAGCGATAAAGCAATAATAAATGTAGCATTCACACTACTAAATTGTTTGCTTTTCAGCATATAATACACTTCAATATATATGTATCTCAGCATATAATATACTTCAATGTAATATGCATGTTACTATAATAATTTTATTCTCTATATCATATTCCTCCAAAATTTTAAATTAAAGGAATAGGCTTATGAATGGTAGGAAATGAAGAAAGGCTGTGAAAGGTAAAAAGATATCAGTGAAGTGAGAAGGTGTTAAAAGGAAGCTATATTTGAATCAGATAGAATAACTGACCTGTAATTGGCATAGAAATATCTTAGGTATTGTATTTAGCAGTGGATGGTCTCCATCGTCTCAGAGGGAGGGAGGTTTATTCATGGCCCCAGAGCTTTTACGACATCTTGATTACTGTTGCCTTCCCTTTTTCTTTTAGGGGAAGTAATTTTCCATGTTCATTCAGTGCTACAGGTTGTTATCAGTAAATGTGTTCCCTTTCACCTGCCCACCTCTCTGAGACTTAGGTGTGTTTGTTTGCAAGTTGTCTGGCTGAAACCAAGCTCATGTGGAAGAAAGTCCTTTGAGTTGTCTGTCCAGAGCCCTGCCCATACCCTAGTGAGATGATTTCTTATCTGAGAGCACAGTTTTGAAAAGAATGGGCATACTTTGCTGTGAGTTTAAGCCCTGGACTTCACTCTTAGATGTCATGGTGATGCTGACATTGCAAAGCTAGGTGTTGCTTTCTTTTCACCCACCCCAGGCAGTTCCCAGCTTCCTGTGTCCTTTCACCCTTCTCCTTAAATACTTGCTCCTCAATCCTACAGCAAAAATCTTCTTTTATTTAACCCACACGTACCAGAAAGAGGAAAGTCGGCTGGACCCATTTTCACAGAAGGATAATGTTTAGTATCACTGGAAATAATTTAGAGCAAGTTGTCCATTTCAGTAGTCTCTGTGAGAGTGGAAGCAGGAACCTGAGCAACTTCATTCTGATGTGGTGGCAGCCTTGGCCCCCCTTGGTTACAACATGCCCTAAACTACAACTTAGGGGAGAAGGAAGAAATACATCCCTTAATTGCCAGTACAAAGTCTTTCTTTATGCTTCCCTTCTCCTTTTAACTGTTGTGCTGTTTGATAGCACTCCTAAAACTCTTTCAACAGAGACTAACGTATAAGTGTACCATTTAAAGATGACTGAACCCCACCCTTAGATCTTCAACTCTTTCTCAATTAAAGCTCGATCGCCTTTAAAGGTGCTCTGCAATATATTTAAGTCAGGTTATAGATAGTATAAGAGAATACAGTGCCCTTTACACTGTGCCTGCAATAATCTAAGCTTTTCTTTGTAGTTATTTTGGGGTTTATGTCCTTTTTTCAGGAAATGAATGGCACTGTGTGAAAACAAATTGTGTAAGGGGACTGTTGACAGGACATTGAAGTGAAGCATGGACATTTCAATTGAAGTACAGTGTGTTAGTCAAATGCTACCTGCTGTGCTGATTAGCAGTAGCAGTATAATTCTGTAGCCTGTGTTATATAGGAAATCATAGTAGAAAAATGAATGGCCTTACCTGTCTGAAGTGTGGGAATATATAAATGTCCTGTGCTTTGGTATTCACTTTGTCTTAGGTTCTGAAATGACCAAGAGTCATGTATGTGCTTTCATGGCACATCCATTTTCTTAAGTGCTTGGCACAGCGAGAGGAACGGTGATTGCAGGGAAGGAACGGATTGTTTTGTTAGTTTGTGATTTTTGTGTTGTGGGTTTTTTTAACAGAGGTGATAGCTTTAGGATGAAAAGGCTCTGGAGGTTTTTGTTGGACTTAGCCTCCCTGTGTTTACTTTAAATAAACAAAGTGTGTATACCTAGGCCTTCAAATAGAGGCTTTAAAAGTCCTACAATGTCTGGATGCCTGTCACTGCTGCCAAGACTATCCAGTGCAAGGCAGGACTGTCAGCCATCACAGAAATGCAGAATTTTAGCTTTTCTCTCTGCCTGCTCCTCTCATACTCCAACTGGTTTTGTTTCTGTACCTGTCACATACTTGTATTTTTCATTTTCACATTCCATGCAAACCCTAAATAATAGCTACATTGCCTTTTCAGATATCCTTATTAGCTTTCTCCCAACACACCTCAACCCCCAAACCTCTGTTTTATGAATGCCTTTTCAACAGATCTACTCCATGCTAGTTTGGTTTTCTTACTTTTTGGGCACCAGTCCACAAGATCACTGCACTGTTGCTATTGAGTAAGGAGTAGGACTTCTGGATGACTTCTGTCACACTTTAAAATGCAGAAGTATTTTTTGTTATGTTTTTCTTCAACTTGCAGTAGTCTAGCAATCTCTGTCACAAAAAACTGCAGTCAGTGAGTACTTCATTGTTTCAGATAGGTCCTGTACTTTGCAGTAAGTACATGTGTGTGAATAAGAGTAACATTTGTCTGACATACAGACAATTTTACAAGGGAAAGAAGACACATTCAGAATGTTATTGCATCATTTTAATTACAGGTCACAGAGAACTCTGTGTTTCCTTCATTCTTACCTTTTAAACTGTAGAGTAAACATCAAAGCCAAACCAAACAAGTCCATGTATGGTGAGACATACAAACCAAGAAACTATACAGTAGTTGCTCAGCTTTTTGAAGACTAGGGAAGGCTAGGCTAATATTTAAGCTTTAGTCCCATTGCTCATAAGAAAAACAACATACATATGGATGCTGATCCTTTGCAAAGCCAACTTAACTTCATGGTGTTTAATGTAGCAGATTTTCCCCATGGCCTCTTTTGGAGTGGGGGGCATCTCTACTGCTAGGTGTCAGGTAGGGATCTGGTGTTGGTGGGTTGTTTTAGTAGTATTATTTTCAGAGAATTGATCCACCCTTTTAAATTACAGTCATCACCAGTCAAACAAAAGCAGTTTGTTGCTACAATGGAATCAATAAAATGGGAAACGCATTATGGTTTAGCTGGGAACAAACACATGCTTTTTACCTTTTGCTGTTTTGTCTCCTGTTTAACGATAGGTTTTCCTACCATTTGTATTCTACTGGTCATATTTTAGGCCTGTGTGATCTGTAGTCTGCACAGAAAATAAACGTTATCTGCAGTACACGAATAGGTTTTTTTTTGTTTCAGCATTTGCTGCCAGTATAATGTGTTATATCTATCCATTCTGGCTTCTCAAGTATTTTCTTGGTGGTGTTGAAAAAGAGTGTATAATTCTTCACCAAAAGGAAAAGAGCCTAATTTTCATGCAAACGAATATTCAACAGAATCGTAAAACCCTAGCCCTGGTAATAAAAATAGAATCTGATGCTATTAATACATCATTCCGGATACACAGAGCAGCATTATGTGGCTCCTGGGTTGAGTAAAACTTCATGTAATCACAGTAGCCATAGACTTAAGCCCTATAAAGTTGAAAACTTCACCAGATGGCTATCGCCAAAGCAGCTTCTAAAGACTCTGTTGCTGCAATGTGTCAGGGCTCTAGATATGACTTACTCAGTGGTAGCTTTTTAAAATACAATTACTGAACATAACTGTTCCACATTATGGAAGTAATAATAATAATACTTTGCACTCAGTGACCTTTCATCTGAGGACCCAAAAGCTCTTAACAAAGGCTTTTAAATACTCCCTTTCTGCTGATAGGAAATAAAAGTGTTCAGAGTCTTGACGGAGTGTGAGAGAATTGAGCAGCAGCAGCCCGACTCTGTGGCCTATTGCAAGCAGTCAGGCGGTGCGCTCTGCGGGTCTGGGACTGGGACAGAAGAGCGCTCCCGTTCCTGTCTCTGTCCCTGACAGCTGGGAAATGACGTGCCAGTCGCTTGGGGTGGAACCTCCTACTTCAGTAGCACTTACAATCTTGAGTAGAGCCAGCCTGTGAGTGGGATTGCTTGTACGTTAAAATGCTGTGTGGCAGGAATGAGAACGACATATAATGGCCCTAACCTGAAATTTCCTTTATTCACTCTGTAAACTGTGAGGATAATACTGAAATGAAGTTAAGATCTGGGGATACTAAGGCTCAGATATACCACAGCTGGCTGAGGAGCTTAAATGTGGAGTGATATATCTTAGGCTCTATATATCCAGGGCCAACAGATAAGTACCTGCAAAGACTGGCCTGTATTTTAGGGAGAACAGTTATATCCTTTTTAAAAGTACAACATGTTGGTCTTGAATTTACTGAGCTTTAATACTCAGCCTCGAGAATCACTTAATGGTATTTATCAGTAATAGGAGCAAACAACTGTATTTGGCATTTACTTTTGTATAGCCGGTAGTTGTTTTTTTCTTTTTCCCCGAAGTGATTTTATTGCTGATTTTCAGGGTCTAGAGATCATGCCTGAAAGTTTTCTTGGTGACCGTTTTTGTTTTATCTTTTAGATTGATGTGATTGTGACTTTGGGCGGACTTGGAGGACGCTTTGACCAAATAATGGCATCAGTGGAAACACTTTTTCATGCAACAAATATCACTCCTTTTCCAGTGATAGTTCTCCAGGAGTGCTCGCTGATATACCTGCTTCAACCTGTAAGTGTTGTGAAAAGTTACTTGATAATAAAACTGACCTTCCACCCACCTTGACCCGGTAGGTCCTGCATCATTAAATGCTCATTTTCTTAATTGTATTCTGTAGGGTCAGAGCCTAAATATAAAATATCTTGTAGGGAAGTGGACAGCAAATGATGGGCTCTGCATTCCTGCCTTGGAAAAGATTGTGTTTAATTTGTCAGGACAGATTTGTTTAAAAGGAGAGTGTTCTGGTTTGAGAACAGGGAGGAACACAGAAATCCAGAAGGTATGAAAACTGAATTTGGGTAAATACAGGGTTTTTTATTGTAAATGAAAAAAAAAAGTTTTTAAACTTTTTAATTAGATTCCAGTAAGTTTAAACTTAGCACACAGCCCTTTTGCATGTTGAGTAGAAATAAGGATGTCTACACTAAGAGAAACAAGAGAAAGCTGTAAGAGGAAGATATGAGGGAGTTCCTGACAAACACGTCAGACAGAGCTCTTATGTGGTCTGAGTGATGCAGTTCATTATGATGGGAATCCAGCTAGGATCAGCGAGGGAATTTCTTTAAGGTGTGTTATTTTTGTGTGTTTTGAGGTCCGTTATTCCATTTATTGATTCATAAAACAACACACACAAAAGGTCTTGCTGGGCTTCTGCTTCTAAGATTTAAATTAAAGGCAAATCTAAGCATCAAAGAGTCTTCTCTAACAGTGATTCATTTATTTGTTTGGAAATATCTTTTCCTGATGTCAGGGTTTCTAGAAGCTTAACTAACTTTCCCATTTTATCTTGGAAAGCTTATTTCATTAAACTAAATAACATTCACAGATAAATTTGACAAAACCCTGCACCACACATGCTTCATTGTAATTTGAGAAAAGCATTAATAAGGTTCTATGAGATTATAGATTTAAATCCACAGGGGCAGATGCTGTATTAACAACTTTGAAGCACTGTGTCTACAGGAAAGGTAGGAGGCACAGGAGCTCATTTGCCAGTATGACAAGGAATGAGACTGATCATTAGTTGCACAGCTAAATGGATAGAGGCAGCAGAGAGGGAAAGAGGGCTAAAGGATAACTGCAGTTAAAATCTGAAAGTGAAGAGTAACTTGCTTGTGATTGATCTGTGGTTGCAGTACTTCACTGACCACTATAAATTAATTTTAGAATATTTTTAAGAACATATTGAAAAGCTGAAATAAGATGAATTCCCAGTTTAGCTTACAAATCACTTACTTGGACTGGAAAGACTGTTAATTCTTTTCATTCATCTTTTCCATAAGTGGCTTTGAAATGCCATGCCTAGGGTTGCTTTCAGAATAATCTTCAATGAATAATTGAACCCTTTGGAACTTGGAAAAAAAAGCCATGATCTGTGCATTTAAGTAGAAATGGGAGGTTGCTAATTGTTTGGGCTTGCTTGAAATTTCTTTATGTTTTGGTTTTAATAATGCCGTACGAGAAGCATTTAATACTTTTTTTATTGATGGGGAGAGTTCCACAGGATATTAATTTTTCTACCATTCCTGGCTGTCAGTCTGCATTGCCAGTCACTGACTCCTGTAACTTCAGGCTGTTTCTAGCATTCAGAAATAAAGGGCAGATATAGGGGGCAGGCTGTTTAAACAATCTTGATGCTAACTTTGACATAAAATTGCTTTTCAGTGTTGGTTTAAACTTGTCACTGTCAGCATCTTCAGTCAACTGTCATGGTACCTCCAGATAATAACATTAATCCTGCATAGTTTAGATAAAAATCAAGTGAGTAGTTTATACACAGAAAGAAAAGAGGATTCTAAGTTTGCAAGTACTCTTTTTTTTTTTTTTTTTTTTTTTTTTGAGTTCAGCGTGATATTTTGCTCTTGCAAACAGCCACAATCATGACATTCCCTCTTTTTCCCCTCTCCCCTTTGTAATTTAAAATCAAGGTAGGAGGGAGTTGAACGCAGTAGGAGACCCACTGACTTTTTGAAATGCAAGTCTGGAAACTGTGCAACAAATGAAGCAAGGTTTTGAGATTCAAATGCTAATGCAAATGATAAAGTTAAGAGCATGTTGCTTTTGCTATAAAATGTAGATCTGAAACCTTTCTCTCTTGGGGAAGAAGAATCTGATCTTTATTGGATTCTTTGGATAAAATATATGAGCAAAATATAACCATGTTTTTGCTTCAAAATAACATTAGTCCTCCATTCACTGTAGCAGGAGACTTGTAGTGGTTCTCTATCATGTGTACCTAGGCAGATGCTGAAATATTTGGACAAAGCAGATAAAATGGTAATCCCACAACAGCCCTAGGAAGGATACAAAGGGAGTTACAAGTCAAGCTGCTGAACTTTTAGTTACTAATGCAGAAACTAAGAGGACGGTGTGAGTAGATATCTAAGTGCGTACACCATAGAATCTATTAAGTAATTGCTTTGAAAGAGAATTATTTCACATTATTGCAATGTTGATAGAGAGGGGTACAGCAGAAGAAATATACTAATATTTAACACACTCGCAAAGGGTCCACAGTGTTGTAGGAAACAGGCTTATAGACTTGCTAAAAGTCTTCAGGGTGCTAGAAGAAGACAGCAAAGACAATGCCTGATTTGGAATCTACTGCAGACTACCAAGCAAGGAGGACCAGGTAAAGAAAGTCTTTTCTCGTCAGCCAATAAAATTATCCAAGCACTGAATGTAAGGGTAATTGGCATTTTGAGTACTGGGGCATCACTTGGGAAATAGACGGACTGACAGTGCAAGTTTTTGAAATATATTGCTAAAAATGTTTTGGCATGGAAAGTGAAGAAAGCTACAAGGAAGTAAACTCTTATATTCATTTCTGACCTGTAAGGATGAACCATGCTGAGAGGTGGAGAAGAGAAAAAAGGTGGGAAGAATTAGACCCTATAAATACCTGTCTCCGTGGACTCTATGAAGAAATTGGGTGGTAGGCTGAGATCTAGGTATACACTGTAGGTATCTAAATTTAGATAGATGAATTCCCGTAGAGGTCAAATTACTGAACATGTATTTAAGAAGAGAAAGCAGGCATGAAATGAGGTGCAGCTATGGAAGGGTCCAAGCAATGAGAACATAGTGTAACTCCAGAAGTTGTAAGTTGACAGTGAAAGATTTTCTCTCCTCTGAATGGGATAGGAAAACTAATGACAAACAGCCTAAACTTAATGCATCTTTTGCTCAGTCTTCAGTAAAGCAAAATATTCCTTTGAGCAGATAACCAACACAGTTAAAATCAGTGCCAAAGTCCAAACACTTTAAATTGCTTCAGAGAAAAAGCAAATAAGAAATTGAACTGCCTTTGATTTTGCCAACTCCAAGGGTTGTTAGTTTTTGTGTGCCATGCAACACTAATTAGGATGGGAGTCAGAAATAAGGACACTGTAAGAATTCCAGGAGGTGATGCTTGATCTGAAGCATTTTCTAATGTGATGACTGGAATTAAAAAAAAAAAAAAAAATTAAAAAAAAAAGTGTTGAATAACTATCATATTTCTTTCTGTAGTGGAGGGAGGGAGGAAAGCCTGAATTCTTAATAAAGAATAATCATTCTTTATAAGCAGGATATTTTATGCAACAGTCCATACATTTTATGCTTGAAATTTTGGTAATATCAATTAGAATATACCCTGGTTGAAGAGCATTAGGCCCTTAGAGTCATGTTTATCATGCTAGCCATGCTCAATATGAATGACTTAAGGTTTCACATACATACTTTCTCATTTTCTGGTTGTGTGCTTCTCAGGAGTACAGAAACATTAGCTTCTGTACACTGAGCATAAATTATCTTTTATCTGTGAGTTTTATGGCAGTTTGTAATACAAGGTAATAGGATTTATGACCAAGAAATGAGAAGATGTCCAAGAGTTAATGAGGCCTGTCTTTTACATTATATTGAGCAGTTCAGTTTTCCCCACACAGGTTTCCAGCCCTGGGATGTAGAGAAGAATTGCTACCTACACATGAAAATGTGTTACAGCAGCATATTTTTGTCAGTTAGCTAACTCTTTTGAAATAGTGTGTGAATACTTTGATAACCCTTTTTCTTGCACACAGCTTTTCTTGTGAGTGCATTCTTGCCTTCCCTGTGAGAAACGGTGAATAATTTAACATCATAGATAGTAGTCCAGCAGCTAGATATGAGCAGTAAGAATCAGGAGTCCCATCCCTTATTCTTGGCTTTTTACTACCATTTCAGTGGAAAGAAGTAAATTGTATAGTCTTTTGATCTCACAGTCTCCTAGTTTGTAAATTGTATAAAATTTACACATCCTTCTCTGAATGGGTACTGTGAGGCTCATTTAGTTTTTTACAAAATGCCATTACATCCTCAGCTCTGCACTGAGGTGGAACATAGTATTATGGTAACAGTAACAACAGTATTAGTAAGGCCCTTGATTAACATAAATATTGCCATACAGGAGGCTGTACAGCTAATTATTTAGCACAGTCCCAAGCACAGTTTTTGTTGCGAGCCTGCTATCATTCTCACAGATGGTGCCTGGGCACAGTTTGGGGTTAGCACATGCATTGGAGTGTACCACCTTCTCTTGGGGACAAGAGAGAACAGCCATATGCACATGAGCCATTCCATGCCAGTTGGCTGGAGGTCCGGACAGTATTACCTGAGCTGTTTTACAGGTGCAGACAGGGTCACTAGGCATGGAGATCTGCTATTAGATGTGGACCTTGCAACAGATATGTGAGGGAAGGTACAAGACTGGAAACGTTACTGGAGTTTGTTGTTGCAATTGTCTATGCCAATGTTATTTGGTTTGCTTTGTTTCCATGCTTGTAGAGTAAAGTTTGATTGGAAGTTCAGCGTATATACCTTCAACTTCTGAGTGTTCTTCTGGCAGCCACTTCCTTGAATTTTGCAGGAACTTCAAGAATGAGTTATCAGATCAGTTCTGTACTGCCTCATATGTGTAAGAAGCAAATCTGGCTTCTACTGGCACTCTGGAGAAAATCCTTAGTGAGTGCACTTCTTATGGGGGATAACTTTGGAATTTGGAAATTTGGGGATAACCTTTGATGTCTCCTTTTCCGGTATTATTAGTACCTTTTGTGGGTAGATTCAGTTGCAAAAAGGTCCCAGTTGCCAAGGAGGGGGTTTCAATATATATTTAATATTTAAACATCTATTTAATATTTAAACAAAATATCTAAGCATATATTTAGTACTTAAAATGTTTATTGTCTTGAAAGGCTGTCTTTCCTGCTTGGTATCTGCTCTCAAAAGAGCGCTGTTGGAATTTAACCTAGTTGACAAAGCTGTGAGACTCTGTGCCTCAAGTTCCTTGTAGGTCACTTGAATGAGCTTTTCTATGACTTTTCCTATTGTCTTTTTCTGTGAGAAAGCCAGCCATTCAGCTATTCACTGCAATGTAAAAAAAATATTAGCAATGGAAAAGTCTCACTAAAGCCCTTCCCTGGGAGTCTGACTCCTTCACAGAAACCCTTGCAGAAAGGGTTTTGGTGCTTCCAGAGCCTCAGTAGCATGTTGAAATGGCTTCTCAGAAAAAAAGTTACTATGTTGGTAGTTTAGCTGCCTTAGTTTCCTTCTTTGGTAAGAAACTTTGAGGATTTGGTTACAGCTCAACTTTTGTTCTTAAAATAAGACTGTTAGAGTTCGAGCCTGTGTTTGTCTTATTCCCTGGGAAAATCCAGGTGAAATGTTGATCATTCAGTCATTCTTATCATGTGGTTTTGCAGTGGGCCTGTGTAAATGTGACCTTCCAAAGGCTCTAGGTCCAAGTGACTCAGATTTATTTCATGGTAATTTAGGGCTATGAAGGAGTGTTGCTTCACGTTTACCACAGGATTTCTGTGTTCTACTGGATATCAGTGATCCAAATTTAATTCATTTGTGTCAATCACATCTTGACCTGAGGAAGCTTTACTTGCTATCTTGCTTCTCACTGTTACAAAAGGAAAATTTTGGTGGGATTTTCTCTTAGCCGCTAAACTATAACTTAGTTCTATTCCAGCATCAGCAAATGTGTGGTATGAAATATACAAAGCTTACATAGTATCTTAGAAATAATAATTAGCTTTTAAAACACTCATATCCGTTCGAGCAGTTTATTTAGCATCAGTTAAAAGTGCATCAGCTTTATGAAATATTTGTAATTATGTGGATTTTTCCTGGACTTTTTTGCAGAGTATGACATCTAATAGTTATGGATTACTTCTGTATAATGAAGACATATGCAAAAAATTTTTTATAAGTGTCATCCTCCAGCCTTTGCTTGGACAAAGAGCTTATAACAAATTTGTAAGTCAATTTGTTAGCTTGCAGGTAACCACTTTAAAAAGAATCCTGATCTTTCAGAGAGGAAGGGAAAATACCAAAACATCTTTGCTAAGTGAAAAAGAATAGTCTTCACTAAATGAGGTTTTCATCTGCTCATAATTCTTAAGAAACAAGTAATGCTCTATAGCAGGATATGTTAATCACACAGCTGTTTTTAAATTCACATCTTAATGGCTGTCTGCAAGAGAAGATGATGTAAGGATTCTAACTGGATTACTTATGTATTTCTAAATTCTGGGGTCATCCAGTTTGATTCTGAATCAATATCTGGTGTTTGGTAAGTTTCAACAGTTCTGCTTTCAAAATTTTTCAGTCTTTGTCCAGATTTTTAATTAGTTACTACGGCACCTGATGGATGATCATCTAGGAGAATCTTGACCCTAAATAAGGCTCTTCCAATGAGGTTCCTGCTCTCCGTTGTTGCCCCTAGCTATTGCAATGCGATCTTGTTAAAATGATAATATCTGTTTTGCTGCCTTATGGAAACCATGAGAAGTTTTCTGTTACAAAGCTGATTTTCTCAAAGCTGTGTGTTTTCCCAAACCTGTCAATTACTTATGTTTCCTTTGAAGTCTTAATCCTTCTTTTCATCCCCACCCTTAACAAACTTCTTTCTGCAGTGCTCTGATACTTTGGGGTTTTGTGTGCAATGTAGTATTAATAATTTTTTGTACTGTAAAACAATTCTTCTGCTGCACAAGTTGACTGCTTTATGTTAAATTATTAGCAGCAAAACATATAGTGTTTGTCTTTGACATTTCCTTATCAGCAGGAGCTGATGCTTAAACTGAGATCAGTGGGAAACTGGTAAGACTTTCTTCTGTTTTGGTAATAGCAGTAAGCAGAGGAAGACCACAGCAGTATTTTCACTTGCTGTGTGTTCATTTAATCTTTCTTCTGTAATGAAACAGGACAAAGCTGGAGTGTGCGTGCATATGTGTGTTCATCCTAGTTTTGTTTGGGTATTTTTTCCAGGTAGGACTTTGATCCAATATGGGGATTTTGTAGCAAGCTACAGAATTCCCAAGCTTTTTGTGAATAGATTTTTTTTTTGGGGGGGGGGGAAGAAGCATTTTAGAAGACTGCAATATGGATTCTGAATTTGATCAACAGGATTAAATACTTTGTACATAATTTAATAAGTGACTAGTGGTTGATCCCCAGGTGTTGGTATTGGGACCCGTGCCGTTTAACATCTTTGCCAGTGACATGGATGTTGGGATAGAGTGCACCCTCAGAAAGTTTGCCAAGGACATCAAGCTGTGTGGAACAGTTGACATGCTGGAGGGAAGGGATGCCATCCAGAGGGACCTGGACAGGCTTGAAAGGTGGGCCCATGCAAACCTCATGAAGTTCAACCAGGCCAAGTGCAGGGTTTTGCGTGTGGGTCGGGGCAATTCTAAGCACAAATATGAACTGGGCAGAGAATGGATTTAGATCAGCCCTGAGGAGAAGGACTTGGGGGTGTTGATTGATGAGAAACTTAACGTGACCTGGCAATGTGCTTGTAGCCCAAAAGGCCAATATCCTGGGCTGCATCAAAAGAAGCATGGCCAGCAGGTCAAAGGAGGCGATTCTGTCCCAGGTGATTCTGTCCCTCTACTCCGCTCTCGTGAGACCCCAGCCTGCACTACTGCAACCAGCTCTGGGGCCCCCAACATAAGAAGGACATGGACCTCTTTGAGCGAGTCCAGAGGGCCATGAAGATGATCAGAGGGCTGGAGCACCTCTCCTATGAGGACAGGCTGAGAGAGTTGGGGTTGTTCAGCCTAGAGAAGAGAAGACTCCAGGGAGACCTTATTGCGGCCTTCCAGTACTTAAAGGGGGCCTACAGGAAAGATGGGGGGGTACTTTTTGTCGGGGAGTGTAGCAATAGGACGAGGAGTAGTGGTTTTAAACTAGAAGAGGGTAGATTTAGATGAGATATTAGGAAGAAATTATTTACTCTGAGGGTGGTGAGACACTGGAACAGGTTGTCCAGAGAAGTTGTGGATGCCCCATTCCAGGAGGTGTTCAAGGCCAGGCTGGATGGGGCTTTGAGCAGCCTGGTCTGGTGGGAGGTGTCCCTGCCCATGGCGGGGGTTTGGAACTAGATGATCTTTAAGGTCCCTTCCAACCCAAACCATTCTATGATATGATTCTGTGGTGTAAGCTTTCTACAAGGTGCCGTATTTTTGTACTTTAAAAAAGAAAAAATATTCAAATGCTTGTCCGTATGAAGGTCTGATATACTGGTACTTTACAGATTGATTTTTGTAGTATTTTTATGATTATTGCTTTGGTTTAAAATATTTGTCTACCACCAGACACCTAGAGGGAGTAATACAGTGTTTTGAAGTTTCAAGGTTAACTGTTAGACATAAAGGACTAATGAGACTTAGAGGGATAATTTCTTAGAGGGAACACTTTCTGTGACTTGCCTAATCAGAGGCCACTCCCCTTACTAATTAATCATCATACAGCAAGATCTTATTTTCTCTTTCTAATCTTGGGGGTTTTTTTTTTCTTTCTCTTTTTCTCCCTATCTTGATTTTTTCTTGGATCCCATCAACTGTCTTTTCTTGGCACAAGAATGATATCTTAATTTTTTAATTAAGTTTTGTAAAAAATATTCTTGCTTTAACTTAAGCAGCCACTGCTGCCCTGAAGTTTTTTCCCCAGGATTCGTCTCCTCCCAGCAGTTACAATTCTATGCTATGAAGCATTAATTCATCGATGCCCTTTTGTCATTCTGGCTTCATCTATTCATCTTGGATCTCACAGTATTTCCTCTTGATTCTGTTGTACCAATGACCAAAGTGGCCTCATCTGTGTAGTATTGGAAGCTATCGGGGTGATGTCTATAGCAGCATTCCTATGCATCCCCCTTAAATTATTGTTGTTATACCTCTGTGTTCGGCTTTATCATATTAGCTCAAATTTCTCAAGCCCTAGGTTTCTGTGCTGCCCATTAAGTGACACTGTCTCTCTGAAGGCATCAAGGCATCTAGGCATCTTACTGCCTTGCTTGAGGTGAATTTCAAGTTTTCTAATAAGACCTTTCCTCTTTGAGTATTAAATGGATTTCAGTGATAGTTCAGGGGTATGGGATTTTTTCAATCCCTCCCTGGCATTACAGAAAGTTCTGTAGGGAAACTAACAGGTATCAGAACTTTGTAATCTGTGACAGAGCCTCCTCTGGAAAGAAAACGAATAGAAAATATTTTATTGCGTACAATTAAAAATGTAGCAGGAAAAATCAATATTATTGTTCCTAGACTGAATGTAAATGACAATAAAAGTTAAAGTGATAGTAGGTGATAAATTATTATCTACTAAAAAAATACAAAAAAAAAACCAACCCAAAAAATCAGAATGCTGAATACTTAGTGATTGACCAAGCCTGAAGGGTTTATAGATTCCTTTAGAGGAAAACTTAAAAATGGTCCTTTCTGCTCACATATGAGTATTGGCATTAGTTGGAAGTTGCAGAAGGTAAGCATCCATATTCTGGCCTCAGAAAAATATTTGAAAACATATTTGAAAATATGTTATTTCTTAAATTCAATCCCTTTGTGAAATCACTTCAGCTTTTCAATCCCTTAGAGTATCGCTCTTAATTCTGTATCTCCCAGGGCAGTGGTGTCAACTGTATGGATTTTCTATGTTTACACTTACAGTTAAAAAAGGATCAGTGCAGAAGAACGATAATATTTAGCAATATCTGAGGTTCTAGGGAAAATGCTGTACTACCCTGATAAACAAGATTTAGCTAGAACTATTCAGCTGTTTGCCCTGGGAAGTGATTTACTTTGCAATCCAAATTTTCTTCATGTTGGTAACAGCCAGTTACATTACTTCAGCACTCTCTCTCTGCTTTAACATAATATCCCAAGAGGAGATGGGAGTCAGGGATTGTGTTCTCCAATGTCTTTTAAGACTGTGATGCGTCTGTCACTCTCATGTCAACTGCAATCAAAAATACTTGCCAGCAATGCAGTTGGGCCCAATGACCTTCATGGAAGCATGGGCTTCCTACTCCTAATCCTAAAATCAAGATATTTGGAGTGAATGTGTTCCTGTTTAAAGCCAGAAAAGGAGTCTGGAGGCTTGTGACTTCGGAGCCACACTCTTCTGTGAGAACTATCTGAGCATTAGCAGCAGGTAACAGTGACTGGAGATACCCTTCTGCAGGAGATGAAGGCACCCATCTGCTGACCAGACATGCTTTCACAGGAGTTGAGTTGCTTGGGAAGGGCCTGGATCCAGGGTGTTGCAGAGAGCCTGCTAAAGCTCGTCTGGCCCTTGAATTGTTACCTTTCGCTGCTCAGCTACGTGGACAACAGTGACACTGCCAAGGGAAATTTGAAGTAAATCGTAAGAGACTGCAGAGCTCTTTAGGCAAAAGCTCATGCAAGCCTAGGTAGTGTTTTCCTCAGTCCTGCAGATGAGGGGGAAGTGCTCAGGTAGATGCAGACACAACCTGTGAGTTGGCTATGTAGCTGGTGTCACAAGAAGTGCTTTGGCTTTTATAATTATGGGTTCCTCTGAGGAATGAGAACTGCTAGTGAGAGACGGGATCCACTTGACAAAGCGAGAAAAGGAGATCTTTGCCAACAGGCTGGCGAACCTGATGAGAAGGGTTTTAGACTGGGTTATACTGGAGGATGACAGCTTATAGTTAAGTGAGAGAGTAGTGGTTAGGGGTGATAAGTTCAAGGGGCAGAGGAATGGAGTGAAAGCGCCCTCAGGAAAGATAAAACAAGTCAAAAGAAAACCCATCTCAAGTGTCTGTATCCAAATGCATGCAGCCTAGGAAACAAACAGGAGGAGCTAGAGCTGTATGTATGGACACAGAACTGTGAAATCATTGGAACAGCTGAGAAGTGGTGGGGTAGCTCATATGCTAGAGATCTGATAGGGAGATAGCAACTCTTTGGGAAACACAGGCAAGGAAGGAGAGGAGAGTGGTCGCCCTTTTTGGGAACGAGCAGTTCACGGTAGAAGGGATCCTGTGGGAGGCAGCTCTGAATATCAAAGCAGCAGGTTCAGCGGAGGATCACCAAGATGGTTGAGGAATGGAGCACACGCCCAGTGAGAAGAGGCTGAAGATACTGGGCTTCTTCAGCCTGGCGAACAGAAGGATTTGGGGAGTCCTAATAGCAATCTTCCAGAATCTGTAAAGAGGTTAACAAGAAGACAAAGCCAGGCTTATTCCTGAGGCGCACAACAGAACAATGAGAGACAGTGGTTGTAAACTGAAATGGGAGATTCTGGGTAACTATAAGAAAAAAAATCTACTATGAAGATAATTACATACAGGAATAGGTTGCCCAGAGAATCTCTGGCCCTGGCAGTGTAGATGCAGGTAGATTAAACAGGTGTGGTAGAGCCATTGCACAAGTATCTATTGAGAAGAATCTGGAGTCTCTTGATACAGAAGACTATGTGGCCATGTTCAGAAATAGTTCTGTCCACTCTGATCTCTCTTCATGTTTTTGTTACCTTACAAGGGGAGATTTGTTTTAGCCACTTGTGGAAGGAGAAATGATTGCTGTCTCTAAATGCATTGAAAGAGTAAATGCCAGGGAGATAAACAGTCTGTTTAAGCTCAAGGCCAATGTTAGAACAAGATTAAATTGCTTTAAACTGGTGCTGGATAAATTTCCATCAGAAATTAGAAAAAAAAAGTTCCTAATTATTGGTCTGATGAGAGTCCACAACAGCTTTCCTAAAGGGAATAATGGGGAGGAGGGAGAGAGTTAGAAACCGAGCTCACTATGTTGATTTTGTATTTCCAACTGTATTCCCAAAAAAAGTGAATGCATAACTTTCGAAAGCTGCCAGCATACGACCTTATGTAGGCATTGTGTTTCCAACTGTCCTTCATTTCCTGTTTTTTAAACTTGAAGCCTGGCATTTGTGTTAGTCATTTTGAACCACGAATCACATGAGTTGTGGTGGTCTGTGGCCAGCCTTTCAGCAGCACTGCTTTGCAAACAGTTAGCATTAGTTCCAGCTGCAGCCATGGAGTCTGTTTCACAAGTTTGCATTTTATTTGTTATATCCAGAAATCTAGGCATCACTTTTGTGTATGCCATAAGAAATCGCAGATATCCAAAGGTGGTTTAGCAATCAGGGAAGTTTTACTACTGTGAAAGTGTATACCTTTTGGCTAGTAATGTTATAAGTACAGAATAAATTTAAGCATATGGCAAAGCAGATTAATGAAATCTAAGCATGTGCTTAAGCACTTCATTGAATTGTGGTCCACAGATGTAAGTATACTATCTCATCTGGTGTATAATTCCAAGTTAAGATGTCTCTGCATTTTCCCATCCACATGACAGCCAGTGATGCTTCATAGGGAGTATCTGTACTTTTGTGGCATCAACATCTGTTTCTGAATGCTTAATTTTCATTAAAAGTTCCCATCCATTGTTAATTGAATTATGGCCTTCAATTTCAGCAATGTCAGGTACCTAAGGGAGAAGAAGGAGCTACACCCAGAGGGGAATCCTTTTGTTCTGATCAAAGAATAAATTATCAGATTGAATAATAATTAGCTTGCAGACTTTTTTACTAGTAACCACAGTGTTGACAATGAGATGTGCCCTTGCATTATGAGTCTCAGGTCCTCCTACCTCACAGCAACTTAAAGATTTTTAGATATATGCATCTAAAAGCTGCATTGCAGTTTATCTCTCCTTAGGCTTTTAATAATGAGGTCACCTTGTTCAGTCCTTTCTCAGCTATCATGATCCTTTTGGGGCAGGGAAAAGAGGAAGCCTCTCTGGTAAAAAATGGTACATTTTTCTCCTCTTTGTAACCACCAGCAGTTTTTCCTCAACTAGGGGAGGTACTTCAGAGTGAAGTGAGAGCAGCTGAAGATCTGGAATTAGTCTTCTGTGACAATGATGCCACAGGCAGAATCTCATTAGCTGTGAGCTTGGTGAATTTCTTTAAGGAGGAGCTGTCCGTCTCCTTTATATTAGAAGAACCTGGGAACTGGGAATAAAATTGATAAGATATTCACTGTACCCAGAGTATCAGCTGAAACTTAAAGCAATTAAAAGAGCACCAAGGGAGGACTCAGTAGGTCTCTGAGGGGCCAGTAAGTCTCTGCGTGAATTCCCAGACCCTCCTGTCCATTCAGGATTTTGTGGGAGTTACGTCCATGTGCTGTAGGTGTGCAAGCACGCAGCCTTAACCCACCTATGCTCGCTGGTTCTTGAAATCCCATGGGGAATGGGAGAGCCTGGTATAGTCCTGTTATGCAAAAAGAGTGGCCACAGGCAGAACTCTGAGGCAGCAGCCCGAGTTATCATAAACAAATCCGGCTACTCTGTTGTGCCACATGGTATATGCCACAGGTGAAGCTGTACTTCAGGGCCTGTACAGTTAAAGGAAGTATCTCACCATCTCTTCTGCACATATTTTAACAGTTTTCTGTAAGCTTAATGATATCAACTGAATTAATAGTGCCATTCAGCCTGTGTCGCTTGGTCTTTCATGTGTCTCACATGTGGATCTCCTTTCTTACCTGTTCACAAGCAATCAGTGATACTGCAGAAATATCAGGGCAACACTGAATCTCTGTTATAATTTCTTAATAGTAAGGCCCTTCATGAAAGTCTCTCTTTTTTTTTCTCTTTTGTACTTAAACCTAGTTCCATATTACTGTGCTAAATGCGTTCTGTGTCTCCTTGGGAAGGTATTGTGAAGCTGTTGATTTAGAAAACAGGTTTTCCAACAATAGTCCAGGAAGTTTTTAGGTGCTTCTGGTATGGGAGCACATTGAACTGTCAAACATATCCCTAGAAAACTCTCAGGAGATAAAATACTTAAATATTCATTTTTTTATTTCAAGTCACCTAGGAAATTGAATGTTTTAGCTATTTAGTGTAGTCTGTTAAAAGGCACCAAATGGTCAGAAATAACTGTCAGCACTATGGTGAGCTGACTGACATTGGTAATACAATTCAAATGTGCAGCTGAGATGTTCCTCCTCCTAATTTATGCTCTTTTGTGGCAAGGACAGCAATGTTCACAAGCATCAGCCAGAGCCACGGTCTTCAGATAATGAAGCGAATGTAATTGCTCATTTCTGTAGTACTTGGAAACCCATGCATAATGATGTTCACATCTCTCATCTTGAAAGACGGTAGGAGCTCATGTTTCTGAGACAGGCTGAGACAACCCCTGCAGTTTAGTGAAACTGATACCCTGCTGGTGTCTCCTCGTGGAAGCCCAGAGGCATCTCCTGCTGAGAGCTTGCATCTGGTTGCTCCTGTGCAAACTTCACTTTCAGCTGGGGGAGTGAGAACAGGATCTTCTCACCTTGAAGTTTGGCAGTGTTTCTCCATGGGACTCTGGAAATGCAGGGTGATTTTAAGGCCACTGTTTTATAATTGGACATATTTTACCATCTGAGGGGTAAAAATCCAATAGTGAGTCAGCTAGAGCTTACCTGAAGATGCTTTCTCTTGAGTGATTGTTTTGATAATTCCTACATAAAGTAGGAATGACAAAGTCATCTGGGGGAGGGGGAAATGGTGGTGAAGTAAATCTGAAAATAAGACTAGTATTTAGATATGCTTGATACTGGTCTGTAGTTTTATACTAGAGTGTGATAATGCAGTAGCATGAATTCTTTTCTTCAGATTATATATCTTAAATTAGATCATTAGGGCGATGTGTATTCTCAAAACTTCTGATCATGAGGGGCAGCTGACATATAAAGTGGTTGGTGGAAATAGTTATTTTTAGAAGAATCCATAAGACCAGGAATAATAACACACCTCGCTTTTTGTATAGGCTCTGATTCTTCCCTCTGTTAGTGAATCTCAGACTACATCTCATGTCACAATCTTTAGCTATATCTCAGTGTATTACTCTCATATTACAGAGAGAGAGAAACAAAGGCATGAGGAAGTGAAATGATTTGCCCAGATACCCAGGGAGTCAATCCCATATTGAAAATTGAATCCAGTTTTCCAGGCTTCTGTTGCCAGTGACCTGTCACCTGGGACCTTTTGTCCCACTTCTTGGTGCTTGTGACTTGATTAGGAGTGACCTTTGGATATGATGGAGGTTTTTACTGAAAGCACTTAGTCCTCTCAGAAAAATTGCAAATTCTCACTATAGTATCTAATCTATAGTAGTCGAAAATTCATCCTAGCTTGCTTAGGAGAAATTGTGAAAAAGGTGGATATGTATAAATTAATTAATCTCAGTGCTTAAGAAGCATGAGAAAAATATCTCATGTCGAAATCCAAGAATGTCATGGCTTAGATTGGCAAAATATATTTATGCCAATTATAACTTATGATTTTTTCTAATGAAGAGTATATCCAGGAACTAAAGAAAGGAAGAACTTGTCAGGATGTGGCAGACAATTATTAGAGATCTACATCTTTTAACTTTTTGCCCCTGTGCATGAGCAGTGAGCGTTGTGCCATCCAATAAAACATTTTTCATTTCATCAGAATATTACAACTTCTATTTCGATTGTCATAACAAAAAGCAGTTTACAGGAGATGTTAGCGGATGCATGTTTTTTCCCTCCTGACTTTTTTAATGCGTTAGAGATGTGTAGGTTAGAAATGCAGAAAGGAAAATGACTATAGCTATCACAGTCTTTCATAGGCGACTAAGCAAAAGAAAATCCTAGGATATCACATAAGAGAGCTTACAGCAAGATTTATTCTCATTCTGTGAGGTTTCTAGGAAATTCATATATCATGTCGCAGTCCAATAAGCTGTCATGAACACAGCCTACTCAAGCATAGCAGTATGTTGCTGCTCCTTTAGTGTGTAGTCAGATAAACTTTTGTGGTTGGATGGACAGGCACATTTTCCCCCTTTCTTATCTGAACTAATCTCTAACTGTAGATGTTGTATAAATCCCTAAGCAAGTAATTGATTCTTTCCTTTCTTGGAAGAACTGCTGACCTGTGTTTTTAAAGATAGGCCAAATTTCTTGAAATTGGCTTAAAAATGCAGAATTTGAAAGTTCATTCGCCAGCGTACATTTCTCTATCTTTAATTTTCCCCCTGAAATTAAGATACTTCACAAATATGTGTCAGATAAAATATTTGAAGTGTAGTATTCAGCATGGAGGAAGAGACCGAATACACTATGAGAAAATCAGAATCACGTCTGTCCTTTTGTAAAGGTAAGGCAGAGGAGATTTTTAAGGGTTGGGTTAGGTCTGTAATCTAGGCAAAGTTTGGCAGTGACTTTGGAAGTGGAGGGTAAACATTTGCATCTAATGCTCTGCAGGAATGAAAGTGGTGGAAAGATGCAAAAAGAAGAGAGAGGCAATGCAGATCTTGCAAATCGTGTATGGACTGGACAGGAGAGTGCTACAGACTTTAGACAGGCTAGAGGAGAGGATGCAATATGACATGAAGAACTAACAGAGGATAGATATGGTAATTATCTGCTGGGGTAGAAACATGAAGGTTTTCATGCCCTGTCATATTGTTCAGGGAAAATGTTAAGGGATGCTCATAATCTGGACCCATGGTGGATTGAAAAGGAGATTGAAGTGAACTTTAAGGTCTTAGCAGAAGTATCTGTTGCAAGTCTCATGTGTGCTAGACCCTCTGAGGATCCAAGTTGTTCCTTGCACTCTACAGTTGTGGACTTCAGCAGAAGATGCAGTAACTCCGGAGGTGACCACGGGGGTCTCAGCCATCCCAGTTGTTAACTTCAGAGAAGTACTGCCCAATCAGTGTCTGAATGCAGCGAGTTCCCTGTGAAGGTGTGTGACAGTCTCTAGCAGTTGTATGGCTGTGTTGGGAGCACTTTGCATAATGTTACCACAATTGCTCCTCCCTACACACATTCACACTCACATTCACTCTGCATGTGGTGTTGGCTGCTTCCCCGGGCAGTGTTTATTCATGTAGGGGACAAAATTAGGGGAGAGGATTCTTCTCTGTTTGATTTATTGGGGAAAAAGGGAGTATTTCTTGGAGACTCATTGCTTTGTTGTTTCATTTTGATTTTATGTTAAACCAATGAAAATATTCACCAGTACGCTTATAATGCACTACATTCTGTTAAGATGTCAGTGCATGGATCGTGCACCACCCTGTATCAGAACTATGCTATCACTGGCTATTCTAATCCAGTATTTTAAAAATCACAGGTAATGTATGCTTGTGTGTGGTAAATTATTCCTTAGCACCTAGTATGGGTTACATGGGTAACCTGTGTTCAGAAGAAGGTACTTCTTGTTATATTTGTGTCTCCTTTTCTCATTGATTGTATAGGCTTTCACCGAGTGAACACTTGTATACATGCTTGTCCCTATTCACCTGCCTAGCCCCAGTCAAATTAGTGGAAATACTTGTTTAAATCATACAGAATAATCTGGGCCTCTCATTGCAAACTGTGGATGAAAGGAGCGGGACTTTCTCATTAGACCTTCATACATAAGTTGGCATAAAGGGTGCTCTGGAGACCAGGCACTGTGGCTAGTACACGTCTAGTGTGGTAGGTGGAGACAAAACCAGCTGAGGAGACAGCCACAAAAAGACTTGGAAGAGAGTCATAAGCAGAGGAAGGTATGCTAGTAGGATGAGCATTTTTCCTACCTGACCCCTGTTTCTGTGTCACAAAGCAACGTTTCCCAAATCAGACACAAACAAACTACTATTTCCAAGGACAGAGGAGGTCATGCAAGGCACGCCAGCCAGTCTTTGCAAAATGGGCTCTAATTGGCGCTAGCCAGAGCCTTAATATTCACTACTTGCAATTGAGTGGCACTCAGAAAGTCTGACTTCTTTTCTCCACCCTAAGAAATATTCAAAGGAAACAAACAGAATTGCTTCCAGTCTGTTTGTTACAATTGAATAGCCCTGGTCAAAATAAGCAAAGACCAAAATCGGAGTAAAAGATAGAACTTCTCAGAAATAATTTCATCTCTGAGTCACTGATGTGATTTCTGTGAAGAAATATCGCTTAAACATGATATATCATGTAATACATAATGAGGATAGTTTATTTTAAAGATTGTAGGTCTGTGTGTATAACTATAAATATATTACAATGATAAAAATTAATCATGTGTGAAAAAGTAGGATTCTCTGACTGTAGGACCTTTCCCCTTCCAAAACTCCTCAGATTTTTTTCTGCTGCGTGGGTGTGTTCTTACATACCTGGAGAAAATTACATAGTTCTAAAAACTGAGTGTTATCCAATAAAGAACATTTTGCTGAGTTTCATTATAGACCCATAATATGTTCTCAAAAATGGAACATGATTTTTGAAGAGGAAGTTATTAACCATGGTGTTATAACTGTTATGCTCCCAGGAATGTGACGGATGGAAAGAATATGCTTATAAGTCATCTGGGGACAGTGTTTTGTACCACTTTTTTATTATTATGGAGGAGAAAAAGCAATATAATGATGTCTGTTGGAAATTACTTGAAGGCTACTCCATTTAAACTGATTGATGTTTCTGGTGGTTAAAAAGGGTGTTTCCATTTTATGATATTAAGACAAATTAGATAAAAACTGAATAAGTGTTTTAAAATACAGCTTTCATCTAGACAGAAGTGCAAAGATGGGTCTGTTCTTGTAAACTATAAAGTAACAGAGGTAAAACACTCTGAGTCTTCTCCCAATGTCTGCCTGTACGTGTTTTTAAAAACGAAGAATGAATATAACATTTGCTTTACAACAGGAATATCCCAAAGACATCTGTCCTAGAAATATATGCGCAACTTCAGAATTGTGTGTGCTGCCCTTTACTTCAGTAGAATTTTAAAAAGATTTAGTTGTGCACTGTTTAACACTTTTTGGACCTAAGGCATTGCTCGGACGAACAGACATGTTTTATGTATCAGCAGGAAAGTGCATGTGTTTATGAGAAACCTAATTGGAAAGAGGAAGGAGAATATTTAGCACTATCTGAACTTTTGTGTCCTTGTGGATGAGAAATCTTACACTTCTTGAAGACACTTCTTTAATTGTGCTGCCCAGAAGAATGTATTTCTCTGTAGGGCGACAAGACCTCATTTGCAGGGGTTAATTTTTTAAAAGGCTGCCTGAACACTCCTGTCAAACATGGTTCCTGATCTTTCTTTTATTTAACTTACTATATTAGAAATGCTAGAAATAAACATCTGCATTTCTGTGTGTGAGAGTATTGAAAGGTGAAAATGAGATTACTGCAGTTTTTGAGAAAGGATGAGAGTGAAGTTTGACTCCTTATTTCTCTCCTGATTGATATTTATGATGGGTAGGAAGTATGGGTGCATTTGTGTACACCCATAATAAAACCACATGGACTTTTATTGTAAAGAATTGAGTTTAAGAACATTTGTGTGCTCATTAGATTACTCAGCCATATTTTGGGAGGTTACAGGCAGAACACATTCCAGTAGAAAAACATCCTATTAGGCAGCAAACACACACTGTATGTCATGCATTCTTATTATTGCTTCCATATTCATTAAAGTTTAAGGCCTTAAAAGACTTGTCAAAATGTTATGCCAAGCTCAAAAACATTGTCTTGACGTGCCTTAGCTTAGTAAGTCTTATTGGCATTGCTAGCACTCTGTCTGAGTAGTCAAGAAAAAACCCTACATTTTTCAAGTCACTTGTATGTTTGTCCCAATATGCACTTCTTGGTTTTCTTCATTCTTTATATATTTTTCAGAATTTTATACCTTTCTTATGTAACTCTTGTCTAAAATGTGATGGGTTTTACTTGTACACATATATGGTCCTGACTGGGGAAGGTCAAGTTAGATCTGAACTTTCTCCAAGTTCTGGGGAGGTCAGATTGGAGGCTTAGTCCAAGGCTATCCCTACTGTTCTTTTATTTATGAATAAGAGGACTTTGTATAGGCTTGAATCCATATGCTTACCGCAGTATGAATAGCTAAATTCAAACATTGTTTAACTCGTTGCTCTCAGGATGTTCTGCTTGATGTAGAAGACAAATAGAAAAATATTCAGTGGATAAAGAAAGTAAAAATAAAATGGGGAGTGAACAGATTGGAAAAAAAAAAGAAAGAAGAAGAAATGGAAACAGAAAAGGGAGAATAAAGGTGTGGGAAATCTATGCTATGTGTGCTTGTGTATAAATTATATGCCCAGTAGGATGTGACAGCAGTGCTTAGGATTTTGGAATGCTTTATACATATGGTACATTGTAAGTAAGCACCTGCTTCTAAGCAAGTAAACAGTTCGATTGTGGCAGCTTCTTTGTTTCTAAAAAATATAAAGAAACTCATAAAGGAATTTTGGTAGGCTTGAGTCTGGGGTAGAAATGAATGGGGAAACAGTTTTACAGACAGGATAGTGTATAATGCCTTTATGTAAGTATCCTGTATGTATAACATTACAATACAAAAATTCTATTTGAGTCTAAAGATCACTGTTCGTATAGCTGCCTACAAATAATTTTATTGGACAAAATGGGAAACTAATGGTTTAGGCAGTTGGTCAATACATTTGAAGTAAGAAGGAAAAAATCATGGGGAAAAGGTGGGGATAATGGCATTAGAAAAATGAATGCTGTTATTTTTAAACAATGTTGTATGTGTAAGCCATTGTTAACATTTTTTGAGAAAATGTCCAGTGTGACTTACCTGAGCTCCCACTGGGCCCCGGGGAATTTGATGGTGATGTTAGTGAAAGGAGAGGCAGATGCGTACAGAGTGCACTTGAAAACACCCCTCTGCAATTTCATTGATGTGCATGAGAAACGCTACAGGAGCATGACCTACAACAGACTTTCGTTCCAGTGACAGCTCTGGTCTGTGAGATACAGAAAAGGGAGCCTTGTGTAATAAGATCCCCTCCCTCCTCAAGAAAAGTCTCTTCTGTCAGACTTTGTCTGTTCTCTGAAGCATCTTAGGGCTAAAATAAATATCAGAAGAGTTGGGCATCTTTACACTCGTGTTAGTAAAACTTAATTTAAAAGTAAAAGCTATTTTTACTGGACCCACTGGTGTCAATGACTTCGGAGTGTTCAAACGAAGTTTTGTTATTCTGGAAACAAACTAGAAGCATTAACTTCTGTTTTGTACTTGTCTCTGCCTAAAGCAAATTTTTATGGTCTAGTTAGGTTCCCTTGAAAACAGGCTTTTATAAGTAAATACTCATGGATGATTAACCACCCTAAAATAAAACTGTTCTCAGATGTTTAAAATGTGTGGTGCACAAGTCAGAAGGTATGTATATGTTGACTTGAAAGCTAATTTCTACATTTCAGTGCGTCTGCAATGGTTAGTAAAACTGAGGCACCTGCAGATGTACTTCCAAGGACTTGAGCTTGGGGAAAGTGTGTCTTTTTAGTTTAGTTGGCTCTAGTGTTTGGGAGGAAACAAAAAAAGTTGTGGCATGGTGAAGTAGTTTCCTAACTTTTGCAGTATAAAGGCAGGATGTCTTAATCAAAGCAGATCTTTCAAGACCAAGACTATTTTTAGAAAGTTTAAGTGGAATAGACATCAACTGAAGCAAAGTCATAAGAAGAAACATGGAGAAAAAACTGTAAATGAGTATACAGAAAATATTTTTATGTATTCTTTTACTGTACCCATCAATAAAATACCAATATACTGCTGGCTGGTTACTTGTCACTATAAGAAAAAACAATTGGATTTTGGAAATTGATTTTCTTAGAAGGGCATGCAGAAAGCTTAGTTTCAGATAAATATTTCACACACTAATTTGGCTTTTCTCTTTCATTCTTATTTTAAGCATAATTTGTACAGCAGTATGCAGTCTGTAATTAATGCAGTGGACTCAGTTGAATAACTTTGTAACTGACAAGAGACGGTCCTTTTTGACCTTAATTTTAATATTGCAAAATTAGGCAAAATGAAACAACTTCTGCAAAAGAATGAATAAAAGATGGTTCCGAATATGTCCTTTTTCAATAAAATAACAATATTCTGTTTGATGATCCATTAGTCACTGATAGCTGGTCAATTTTTTTTGGTGGGAAAAGCAAATCACTTTTTGTGACCTTTTACTTCTGCTCAACTTATAAGAGAATCTGATTTTTTTTATTATTTCTGTCTTTCCTTTAGAAATATTAGATCTCACTCAGGAGGATATAAGAGTTCTAATTGAAAACTTTTCCCGCCGTTTATGTATCCCAATTTCAAGAGCTTTCTTTTTTTTTTTAACTTAGGAGTAACATGAAACCACAGACATCTGGGCTGCGGTGAGGGCTGGGGTATTCTGGGCACCAGGAGCTCTGGGTGCCCCACTCAGGCACAACCTGGCAGCCTAACCTGTCCCACCACCCCAGCCAGGTGGCAGCCCCAGCTCCAAGCATCGCACACGTCACTGGGGATGGGACAGGGCAGGACAGGACATGGGCCCACAGATAGGCCACGAAGGGCAGGGCTGTGGGGACCTGGTGACACTGTGGCAGGTGGTGACAGCCACAGGTCCTGACATGTGGTTCTGGGCTGCTGGCAGGCTGGGAGAAGCTCCAGGGAGCTGGTCAGGGACAGTCAGGGCTGGCAGTGCCTTAGGGCCCCAGCAGGGTGATGGGGGATTTCGTGTTTCAAATCAGTGATGTATTTATCAGTGACCACCTCAGAGGGAGCTCCAGGTGCTTTTATTTACTGCGTGATTCAGGCCCTCCCCTCGGCACACACAGCTTTTCCATAAAGAGGCCTATCTTCGGGTCTGCTTGTTACTGCTGTGTGCTGGTAAAATTACTGCTGGCTCCTTTACTCAGCCTTTCTGGGCTCTGGTGGACAGACAAAGCGTTGCATGAGAGGTGGACATAATATGCAAAAGTTACATGACTGCTGGTGAGAGATGTTGCATTGCCTTGACAACAAGTACATTTTAAGCCTGCTGATTGACACTTTACTTACTTCCCTTGCTTATAGTTTTATGAAACCTGCTGCTTTTCAGACAATGGAAAGAGATTTCCTCAGGAATGTGAGCCCTGGGTCAAAAGCGTTATTTACACAAGGGAGAAAAAACTAAGCAGACCCATGCACTGCATGGAAGCGTAAGGTTCATCAGCGGCAGTGTGTTCATGGCATGTAGAGACAATTACCAATAATTTAATCTGAATATGAAAATGAATAGAGTAATTCATGTTGCTCAGGGTAGGTTTGGGGTTTTTCTTTCTTGTTTTCCAGTGGCTGAGGGAGCTCTCCCCATCAGGCAGGTATTGTGGAGCTGATCTTTAGGCGGCTACAGAAAAAGCATCCTGTGGTGCCTTTCTCTGCCTCTGGTTAATAATAGCCTATCTGAAAGCCGGAAGGGATTGAATGAGTTACCCACATACCTGTTGTGCTTGCCAGCTGACTTATTTACACAGGAATCCCTGTGAGAATTTTCTGCGGGGTGGGTGAGATTTGTGCTTTAAATTAAAAACAATGAGCAACTCTCCTTTGGGCTAGGTAGAGACTGCCAGAAGTAGAAATGTAAATGCCTTTTAAGGATCTAGGATGCATTGATTTCCTCATTCTTCTTTCAAGTCTTGAGTTTGCTGAAACCTCTGCAGTGTATTTCGGTAGTGATTCAAATCCATAATTGTTGGATGAATCTGTGGAAGTAAAAAAAAAAAAAAAAAAATCCCATCTTCCAGTCATTGAAATTTATGGTAAAACATTGCCTTGCAATGAAACTAAGATTTGGCCTGTAGCCTGCTGGGTTTTAGTTGTGCCGCATAATTACATGCAGTACTGTTCACACAAACTGAGACTGACTGCATGCCAGTAATTTGCAAAAGTCATTAATGAGGTTTTTGGGGAGGTGGTGAAAATTAAACCTTATCAGCTGGCTGGTTAATGGGCATTTACTGTATACAGTGCTAGTCACTGAAACACAGGATCTTTCATTCACAAAGTCAGAACAGATTTTTTCATTTTGTTCTGGCTCTGCAGATGGCAGTGTTAAGAGATTATGCATTTTTGGAAATGTCTTGAAATATTTTTGCATGATGATGTGAAGGCAAAAATTATTGAGATAGAATATGAAGATTCTGTTTACCTATGAAGCAGAAAGTACTTTAAAATTTTGGGCATGCTTATCTTTAATGAATCCCTGTGGTAAACTCAATCTTTGGCTGCTGTCCGGCCTCTCAGTCTTACAGTCACACATATTTTTTTT
The DNA here is from genome assembly GCA_017639485.1 of Pluvialis apricaria. NCBI lineage: Eukaryota > Metazoa > Chordata > Aves > Charadriiformes > Charadriidae > Pluvialis > Pluvialis apricaria. The sequence goes on from CM030008.1 coordinate 64,139,365, forward strand.
TAACGAAAGTCAGAAGCCTTTGTTATGGAAGCAAAAGAAATGGGCCCTTGTTTCTGTCTTGCTGAGCAAATAGGTGCCTACAGCAAATCGTTTTTCATCTCTCAGCTGTGTAGATGTAATCAGTTAGTGGCCTGATTTAGGAACAGTATTATCCTCCTGTACTTCACATTACATATCTCTAGTATATATCCTGTGTTTACTGTACAGCCCACATCTGTGTTCAGATTAAGCTTCAAAGCACAGTGAACCAGTTCGAGATGTAACCAGAATTTCCTTTTTTTACACAGCATAGTGGCTTATCTTTAACTTAGGACACATTAGAATTTATCTTTCTAAGCAAGGATTTTTTTTCCTTTTCATCGTGGGAATAGTATTTAAAAATCTGCATGGTGTGAATGGGATTATAGGTATATAGCTGTGTAGGGATCTGTGTCATACAGTCAGGCACTTATGGACTTTACATTCCATAAGAATCTAAAATCACATTCTAGATATCTTTACACGTTTAAAATTGCAAGTTAACAGTATTTGCAATTTAAAAAAAAATCAAAATGTATATGTAGGTAGTGTACCATTTGTCACGTGTCCTTTTCTGAATACGGGCAAAAATGCAGTCTCTGACTCCATGGTGTGGCAAAGTTGTACTAGGAAAGTTCAGCTTTGGTTTTAAAGAAATTGTCTTTCCCAGGTTTAACTACAGCCAATTTATAGAATGAGCTGTTGAATGCTCAAAACTGTAGACTCCCATTTAAAAAAAAACTTCATGAGCTATAGAGATTTATGCTAATAAACATCATATGTGATAAGTTCTGTATGTCTGCATACACTGTGGAGAGAAAGGGGATTCAGCAAAAATGCAATGTAATTTCAGGTAATACGTTGCACTTAGATGTATTTACCTCTGATCGTGGAATATGGAGAAAGCTCGATTTACTCCTTAAACCAGATGTAGGCTTCCTGGAAATAAGTAAGGACTAGCTTCTTGTCTTGTGTACTGTAGAGCCAGCAGATCCAAGCAGCAGTTGGGTCGATTCAGGACTAGCAGATTGTGGTGGGTTGGTCCTGGCTAGATGCCAGGTGCCAACCAAAGCCGCTTTATCACTCCTCTCCTCAGCTGGACAGAGGAGAGAAAATATCATGAAAGGCTCCTGGGTCGAGATAAGGACAGGGAGAGATCACTCACCAACTTGACAGGCAAAACAGGCTCAACTTGTGGAAAATCAGTTTAATTTATTACCAATCAAACCAGAGTAGGGTAATGAGAAATAAACCCAAATCTTAAAAACACCTTCCCCCCACACCTCCCTTCTTCCCAGGCTCAACTTCACTCCCGATTTTTCCTACCTCCTCCCCTTCCAGCGGCACAGGGGGACAGGGAATGGGGGTTGTGGTCAGTTCAGCACACATCGCCTCTGCCGCTCCTTCCTCCTCAGCAGGAGGACTCCTCACACCCTTCCCCTGCTCCAGCATGGGGTCCCTCCCATGGGAGACAGTCCTCCATGAACTTCTCCAATGTGAGTCCTTCCCATGGGCTGCAGTTCTTCACAAACTGCTCCAGTGTGGGTCCCTTCCATGGGGTGCAGTCCTCCAGGAATAGACTGCTCCAGTGTGGGTCCCCCGCAGGGTCATAAGTTCTGCCTGCAAATCTGCTCCAGCATGGGCTCCTCTTTGCACAGGTCTTGCCAGGAGCCTGCTCCAGCATGGGCGTCCTACGGGATCGCAGGCTCCTTCAGGTGTCTACCTGCTCCACGTGGATTCTTCCATGGACTGCAGGTGGATATCTGCTCCACCATTAACCTCCATGGGCTACAGGGGAACAACCTGCCTCGCCATGGTCTTCGCCACAGGGTGCAGGGGAATCTCTGCTCCGGTGCCCGGAGCACCTCCTACCCCTCCTTCTTCACTGACGTTGGTGTCTGCAGAGTTGTTTCTCTCACATATTCTCACTCCTCTCTTCAGCTGCTATTGCACGTTTTTTTTCCCCTTCTTAAATATGTTATCCCAGAGGCACTACCACCATCACTGGTGAGCTTGGCCTTGGCCAGCCATGGGTCCATCTTGGAGCTGGCTGGCATTGGCTCCAAGGGGAGCCTCTAGCACCTTCTCACAGAAGTCACCCCTGTAGCCCTTCAGCTACCAAAACTTTGCCATGCAAACCTAATACACAGATCCAGTGCTGTTGTGCACCTGTGATTCCTCCTTTCAGGAGTCTGTGAGCAGCAGTCAGTATAACAATCAGACGTTCTTCTTAGTATAACAATCAGACATTCTTCTTAAATCAGCCTGCTGTGTATTTTAAGGTTAAAACCAAAACACTTAAGGAAGTTGGTATGCAAACTGGTTGCTGCTTCTAGTTCTGTCAAATGGTTAACCATAATCTTCTCGGATGATGGCAGACATGTCTTTTCAAATACCCTCAGCAGCTTCCTTAAACAACACCTCCTACAAAGTGCCTGTCCTCCTTGCCAGAGAATGACAGGTCCTTCCATACAACCAGAACGAAACTGTTTGGATCCAGAAGTTTATCTGGCATCCTCTGAGCCATTATTTTTTGTCTAGAGTTAAAAAGTAAAATCTTCATAGTTGTTCATCTCTCTGTTATATTGCAACAGTCCGAAACTAATTGTTCAAGAGAAACATATCCTGAGCTGGTGTTTTGTTGCCTGCCTGTTTTCTGTAAAATGTACTGAGATAAACCACAGTATTCATAGACTGTATGGTACAGCATTTACAAATTGTTGCCAAGGACATCACATAATTGTTTCAAGACATCAGGAATTTGCCTTCCTAAATCTTGCTGAATGTAATAGTTTGCTACTTTCTGTGGAGGCAGATGATGTTGCCCTCTGACTATTGTCACATTTCTCTTAGACCTCCTTCACCTCCAGTCTCTGTGTCTACATTAACAAGAAGTGCAGACCAGTAGAAGGAGGTTCTTAGGGCTGAAACACTTCACGGTGGCTGAAGTGGTGTTTTATTTTAGCCTAGTCCTAGTCTGGGTCTGTGATTCTGTGAATGCTTGTTACTGGATAGAGTTCTTCAGGTGCTCTTCTGAAGAGCATCTTCCAGTTTAGCTTTGTCCAGAGGGAATTTTCTGTGTGTGCTCCAGCTCTCTATTAATCAAAGTACAGTATGTGGAGACAGTCCACAGTGGTTGTTTTATTAAAACAAAAACAAAACAAACAAACAAACAAAAAAACCCAAATCAAAACAAACCCTCCCTGATCTGAAATGAAATGTTAATGTAAACACGCTATGAATTACCAACAGTAAAAACCTACTAGTATGTATGTTTGTATTTTACAGCTTTAAGCCCTTCAGTTTTCCCTCATTTTACATACAGGCGTATTTTTATTTAAATCTCATATCACCCCTGGGTGGATTTTATTCCTCTATGGAAATTACTTCTGTGATTTCAGCTTGCACCTCCTTCATTTCAACTCCAATTTTTTGTCTTGTCCTCTACTACTGGATTCAAAGTTACCTTTATGTTGCTGTTGTCCCTGGCAGATGTCTTTGTCTGACCTGATTGCTCCTTAGCACCTGTCATCTTTCCTTCTCACTCTTATTTAAATTCTCAAAAGCTTTATCATTTTTGTTTGCCAGCAGTTTCACTCTAGTTTGAGAAAAGTTCTGCTGCCCCAAAACTTTTGATGCCCCAATAAAACTTTGCTTTTAATTCTCTACTCTTACTTAACACACTCAAATGTGACATTTCTGCTGTCTAGCTACGTTTGCATTTGCAATGGGAAGCATTTTAGAGATCCGAATTCTTCATTCTTCTTTTTCTGATTGAAATCTAAGTACAAGCTTCCAGGTAGATGGACATGAAGCAGCTGGGGGCAACAACTGCATCTCCAGTTTGACCACTAAAAGATAATTTATCTAAAATTGAAGATTTGTGGATTTTACTTAAATTTTAACATGACATGTAAGGCCCGGATGGGGGAACGGGAAATCCTGATGTGTTTAAACATGTATTTTGATGGGCTTTTACAGTATCTTTACCAACAGACAAGGGAAGAACTTGAGTGAGAAAAAATGAAAACCTGCTGGTTTTTGACGCCCTTTTGGCATTCTCAGAACCTGTGGGGAATCCTAGGCTGGTGGCTGAGAGCAAACAAAGAGATGAAATGTTTTCCTCACCAACCACTATTGATAAAACAGTGATGACTCACTTTTGTCAGAAGTAATGTTTTCTTGAAGCTAACAGAAGACATTAATCTAAAGAATGTATTGGTCCTTGAGGCTGATAAGACGCTGTCCTGAAACTGTCCTAAAAAAAACAAAGGAGAGAAGGAGAAATGGAGAAATACTGACTGTACGAATTTAGAAGGCAGACCTGAATTTTTGTCTTCTTTGTATCCCAAAAAGACAAGTTACAATCCTTTGGTCTAAAGGGGAGATGGAGGCCAAGAATACTTACTACATTATGTACAAGTTGTTCACGTTTGAATGTAGTCACAAATAATTCTTCTCCAAACCTCGTTCTATCTGAGAGCTGAGACAAGCACATACTGTTTTATTGTCCAGACACAGCCAAAATTTTAACAACATATTTCATCTTATTTGTCATCTCAGATTTAACTTCTAGTGAACTTCATTTGAAAAAAAAAATACTGAGACATTAATCTCTCATGTTAATTTGTTGAAATGACACAATTTGAGGGTCTTATGATACACTTTCTAAATTAAGCTCAAATATCAGAAGTCATTTAGATTAGTAACACATTGTGTAGATTATATAGAAGTCTGCAGCACTAGCTGAGTGAAAGAACGTATTAGCCAACTTTTTTAGCATTATCCATGCTAAAGCATAACCAAGTGAACTTATCTTATTTGTTACTTAAATATTTTTACACTGAGTGACCATATAAAGCCTTCTGGTGCATTTCAGCCTCTCTAGATGTGCACTAATTATCTAGGCAAATGCTGCTCAAGTAGCTAACAAGGGTGTTGTGACTATTTAAAATTAAATAAAGCCTATACATTGAATTAATGTTATTATGGACGAGTGTTTCATTAGAGTGAAACCAGATCAGAGAGCAGCCTTCTGCCATTCCCTTCCAAAGGAAATCTGGAGTGCTTGTTTAATAATAAGAGTGTTTGATAACAAAAACATACTGTTTCCCCCCCCATAGTCAAGGTGAATTAAGTTTTAAAACAGCATATGTTTCTCTCTTTCTCTTGAGGATATTTTTAAAATCTGATGTGCTCAATATTGGCCATATTGACTAACCAACATGTTCTTGACCAAAGTTTGAAACTCTATACTCACTTTCCATTTGGTTTCTTTCTAAAAACCTCCAAAAAAACCCAGAAGAAATGGATGATTTGTCTCCAGAGATCCTGTTAATACATTAAGCTGTTTGTCTGATTTCATGCTGCCATCATGCTTGGCCCTGTAGCCAGAACACATGTGGCTAATGTTCAGCCCTCCTAAAGGGCTAAGTGGGGATTTTTGGCTATTAACAACTGTTTGGAGAGATGTCTGTTGAAAGGCTGCAAACTGCTACGGTGATTGTCACACGTTGGTTCCTGTCATATATCTCTATTGTAGGGTTTCGATTTTTGTTTTAAATGAGAAAGTGCTTTGTTGCTCTTTCTTTGTGCAAAGTCCGAGTCCAGCCTGTGACAGGAGCTGTTGGAGCTCCTCTTGGGCACCGCGGTGCTCTCAAAGGTGCTGATGCTGATGAAGGGGAAATAGAGGCACAGCCCAGCCAGCAGCTGCAGAAGGGATGTCTGCAGCAGCTGCAGCTACCAATACAAGACTTTGGTATTAGACAGCTGGACCACTTCAGCTTGCTAAGAAGTACGAAAATAAATTAATTCCATGGCTCATTTTTGAGGGGTGAGGAGGGTATGCACATGCATATATTTTAGAAAGAGGGAAATTTGTCATTAATATAAGAAGATTGTTTTACTATTCAAGGTGAAAATTTTTTCCCTAAAGTAGACGGAGATATGGACAAATGGACAGACAGATACATTCACAGACAACCACGCATTGTTGTTTTTATATAATGAAGATGACTGTTCACATAAATACAGTAAATCTCAATCCATATATTCCCCTATGAAATTAGGCTAAAACATTCATAAGCATACCATAAAGCTGGGAAATTAATATACTTGTATGTATTGCATTTCGTTCATCTTAATTTGTAATTTAAATTGAGGAGGTGAGCATATAGTATTTGAGGATCTAAAATCAACACTAAGAAATACGGAGACCTAATTCTCGGAGGAAACTAAGTGTCTACTGTTGGAAATTTCACAGCCACCTTTCCCACTGTCCAGTTCTCAGGACACTAGCTAGTTCCCTAAAACTAAATGAAAATGCACCTTCAAATTCCATTTTGTACTATTTGTAAGCCTTAGAGATTTGTTGGAAGACAATGTATTTTCTATTAGTAGAAAAATTCTCCCGGTCTGCAAACTTCCACGGCCTTGTTCCTGGTAATGTTTTGAGGCAAGCAATAGGGATTTTATTCTGAAATCTTGAATGGCTTGAACTCAATTCTGTCCTAGTATTAGCCCAAAGGCATCTTGCTTCATGTAGCAGTAGCAGCAATGAAATTGTGTGAATGCTTTCCGTGAGGGAGATGTAGCTAGAGAAGATTAGGAAGGAAGGAAATCTAGTATTCAAGAGTAATGCACCTAATTCCATAAGCGATCCTTGATTATGTGTTATTTAATGAGAGGCATCAATTTGTAGTTCTCCTGAAGTTTAATAGTGCTTTAAATATCTTGAAATTAATTGTTTAGCTTTTAGATTTTTCAATGACTTGACCATATGTTTTCTTTCTAGCTTGTCTTTATGTTTCTTTTTTGATAGTTTTGTGATGGAATAAACTAATTTGATTCTTTGATGTCATACATGCTGCAAATAGATTTGCCCTAGAAAGTTTCTGTTTTATATGAGGGCTCAGCTCCTTTACCAGAAGATGGGGTCTGACTTGCTATTGTGTGAAACAGACTGAAAATTGTTATATTCACAAAATGCAATATATGTGAGTCCAAGGGCCTAAACAGGCAGTATTACTTGTTCCAGCCTTTTTGCATTTGTCAGGGTGAGCTGTGTATCATTTTTACAGCAATCTGTCATTCTGTTGGCCCTCATTTTATGTTTTTATGGTAGGGTTTTTTTGGTGTTATATTACCCTGTATTTGGTATGGCATTACTTGTTCTACAGTGGTCTTGTTTTATGGGTTCAAATTCTGTTTTATTCCCAAAGAGTAAATAAGAAGAGATAGAATAGAATAGAATAGAATAGAATAGAACAGAACAGAACAGAACAGAACAGAACAGAACAGTTCAGGTGGAAGGGGCCTACAATGACCATCTGGTCCAACTGTCTGACCACTTCAGGGCTGACCAAAAGTTAAAACATATTAAGGACCTATTCAAGGGCCTGTCTCTTCACACTGAGCTTGCATCAAAATGCTGAGATTCTTTACATGAACAGAAATCACCTGGAAGCATGAGTAGATCACAGGGTGACTATGAGCTACAAATGGGATACAGGCAAATGCATTTTTTTGTATCGGACAAGATATTTCCATAGGAAAGGCAAGCATTGTGCAAAGCCCTGGTGAGAACTCACCTGTACCACTAGGAACATTTTTCATTCCTCGGGTTCAAGAAAGACAAATTCTTTCTGGGATAAAGGCAAACAAAGACTAAGCAGTTGCTTAGGGGCATGGAGGGTCTACAGAAGAAACCGACTAGCCGGAGCAAGACAAAGGCTGAGAGGGCTGCCATCACTTTCCAGAACGATACCAAGGATCAAAGCCAAAGGAGGAAAACAACTACTGAAGTGCAACGAAAAAGATGGTCAAGAACACAAAACCATTCAGGACTTTTTTTCAAGAAGACGACCTCACCATAAGCAGGGTACTAGCAAATGTTATTTGGTGCATTGTTAAGGAATGGTGAGGAAATCCTGCATGCTCTCTACATCCCTGCAAAGTTCATGCAGAGGGAACCAAAAGCCTTCCTTTCACTTTGGGCATCCCCACAACCCAATGAATGTATATGGTATAAATGCCCTTATTTACATAGTCTAAATATACAGATGAATTTTCAGGGACGCCCAGCAGCTGTGCCCAGTGCCACCAAGGGCAGGGACAGCCCCCTGGGCCTCCTGGGCACAGGGACTGCCTTGGGGCCAACACCCCAAAGGCCTTCCTCCGAAGGATGCTGGGCAGAGGGGCAGTAGGCAGAGATGCACAGGGAGGGCCCTATCACCACCATGTCACAGTGCCATCACTTGGCAACACAGCAGTCAAAATGCCCCCAGGGAAGGATAACAGGCAGCATCCTCCTGTGTCTAACTGCCAGAGATGGCCTGGGGGCAGCCCAAAGACATCCAAGAGGAAGTCCTTGAGGAGCCAGTGGAATTGCTTGGAGGGGGCTCAGAAAGGAAGACCAGAGGCCAGAGGTTCTCCACTGCAAGGCCAGCTCCCAGCAGGTCACCTTCAAAGTTCATCTGAGGGACGGAAATCCTTTCCAGCTGGATAGCCATGGCCAGACCAAGAGAATGCCTTCTTGAGGAGCACTACAGAGCTCACCATGCTCATGTCCTGTGGATCCAGGGGCAGCAGCTGTAAGAAGTGGGATGCAGAGATGTTGCCAGGGCTCACAGTGCTTTGGAGCACCCACTGGTGCCCTGCCAGGCACAGGAAGCACTCTTACCCCCAAGGTTGATCAGGCCAGGGGCCTTTGACCACTCTTGGAAGCCCCCAAGATGGCTCCAGGTTGAGGGACAATATGGCTTGGGTATCGCCTGGGAGGCGTGACCAGCCTGTGGGAGGAGAAGGCAGGTCTTGCTCACATGCTCAGAGAATAGCCGATTGCCGGCTCTGGGGTCAGGAAGGAATTTTCCCCTGGGACACATTGGCACTGGTCTCCAGGGGTTTGTTGCCTTCCTCTGCAGCACTAAGCATGACCACTTCTCAGGGCTCCTCTGCTCCATTTTAGCTAGGTTACTGCCTGCTGTTCATGCACCATGAAGATGGCCTCTCGTGCCCTGCAGCTGGGGGGAGGAAGGCTTTTTTTCCCCCACAGTGGGCTAGCAAGTGCCCTTTGGGTTTTTTTGCCTTCCTCTGCAGCACTGAGCACAGCGCCGTGCCAGGGCTCCTTTGGGCCATTTTGCCTAGGTGCCTGCTGCTCCTGCTCCACGAAGGTGGCCCTTGTGCCTGGCAGCTGGGGGGAGGGAGCTTTCTAGACTCACAGGGTGGTCCCCAGGGGTTTCTTCTTGTCCTCTGTAGCATTGAGCACAGCCCCTTGTCAGGGCTTCTCTGGGCCCTTTCGGCTCAGTTCTTGCCTGCTGCTCTTGCACCTCCAAGGCACCACTCGTGCCCTGGCTCTCTCGGGCTCTCTTGCCTATTGCAAGTTTGGAGTGGGAGCAAACTGTGCTCTTCCCGTGGCTCCATGTCCCCAGGGGTTCTTGCTTGTGCAAAACTGCTTGTGCTTGGAAGGGCTCCAGGCTTGCTGCACCATCAAGGGCTGCCACTTTTCCTCTCTCCCTATGTGCAATACAAGCACAGGGCAGGCATAAGAGCGCTTGTCATGTATTGGCCAAGAAGCACAGTGATGGAGCAAGTTTTGCAAGGCAAAAAGTGTGCTTGTCATCGATATGTGTCATACTTTGGAAAATACCCCATGGTACCACACACTTCTTTTTGTTTTGTGCGTGGTCAGTACTGATGCTCATCCTTCAAGTTCTTACTTTTCAAGAGACAGGGACTGCTTGGCCTGTGTCCCTGCTGCTACTTTCTGTGGCTCTGTGGCTTCCCTTTGCCAGACTGCAAGGGATGTTTTTTCAAGCTAAACTGAAGGATGCATCAGCCTACTCCTGGCTACACATGCGCTTTGTGTTCATGCTTGTGAGCATCAGCTCTGGAACAGATTTAGAAAAATTAAATTAAATCCTGTTTCCACTTGTAACCTTTGTGATTTGTATCCTTGAAACTGGTTTTGGAGCTGAAAAATCCCTGGCATATCGTGTGAATAACAGTATAATCATTATTCAACTCATGGTGAGCACAGGGAAGAGAACAGAATAGAAAACAGAGTAGAGTGGAATGGAATGGAATGGAATGGAATGGAATGGAATGGGAGAGGAGAGGAGAGGAGAGGAGAGGGGAGGGGAGGGGAGGGGAGGGGAGGGGAGGGGAGAATAGTTATGCCGTGTTATGCCTAGAGTTCTGCATGACAAGCCCTAACCTAGGCCTGAGGGCTCCATCCAGAGAGCAAGTCTCTGCAGTGCAGGTCCCAGGCCTGCTTCAAATTGAGGGCTTGATCTTTGAGCCTTGCTAGGGTAAGAGAAGTCGGGGTTTGCCATCCTGTGGAAGTTCAAGCATGGCATTAAGGGCATTGTCCAAATTTCTCTTAAACACTGACAGGCTTGGGGCATTGATCACCTCTCCAGGACACCTCTTCCAGGGTTTGACCACCCTCTCAGTAAAGAAATGTTTACTCATGTCAAGTCCAAACCTCCCCTGACGGATGTAGCTTTGAGCCATTCCCACACATCCTGGCATAGATGCCAGGGAGAAGAGATCAGCACCTCCGTCTCCACTTTCCCTCCTCAGGAGGCGGTAGAGAGCAGTGAGGTCGTCCCTCTGCCTCCTTCTCTACAAACTAGACAAACCCAGAGTCCTCAGCCATTCCTCAGAGGACATGCCTTACAGCCCCTTCCCCAGCTTTGTTGCCCTTCTCTGGACACAGTCAAGTATCTTAACATCCTTTTTAAATGGTGGGGCCCAGAACTGCACATGGTACTCAAGGTGAGGCTGCACCAACACTAAATATAGTGGGATAATCACCTCTTTTGGGTGGCTGGTTATGCTGTGTTTGATGCACCCCAGGATACAGTTTGCCCTGCTGGCTGCCAGGACACACTGCTGACTCCTTTTGAGCCTCCTGTCAACCAGCACCCCCAGATCCCTTTTGCAGGGCTGCTCTCCAGCCACTCCTCTCCGAAGCTAGACTTCTGTCGGGCGTTACTCTGTCCCAGGTGAAGAATCCAGCATTTGTTCTTGTTCAATTTCATGCAACTGATGATTGCCCAATGCTCCAGTCTATCCAGATCCCTCTTCAAGGTCTCCTGTCCCTCGAGGGAGTCAACAGCACCTCCCAGTACAGTATCATCAGCAAAATTCCTAAGGGTGCCTTCAATTCCTGCAACTAAATCATTGATTAAAGGATTCAATAGAACTGGCCCTGGAATTGAGCCCTGAGGAGCACCACCAGTCACCAGCCAGATGTAGCCCCATTTACTGCAACCCTTTAAGACCTGCTGTTCAGCCAGTTTTTCACCCAGTCCACCATCTACCTGCTCATCTCACAGCTGGACAACTTGTCCAGAAGGATGCTGTGAGGGACAGTATCAAACACGGTACTAAAATCCAGAAAAACTACATCCACTGCCTTCCCTTCACCCAGTATGCGGATGACCTTAGCATAGAAAGGTATCAAAATAAACAGGACTTTCCCTTTCTTAACCCATGTTGACTGGGCCTGATGATTGCCATGTCCTTTAAATGTCTTTCAATAGCACCCAGTATGATCTTCTCCATAATTCTTCCAGGTACTGAGGTTAGACTAAGAGTCTGTAGTTTCCTGCATCTTCACTCACACCTTGCATGTAAATTGCAATAGCGTTGACTAGCTGCCAGTTAATGGGGACCTCCCCAGAGTCCCTTGTATAGATGATTGAGAAGTGTCCTGCTAGTCTGGGATGAATCCCATCAGGCCCCATGGATTTATGAACATTCAGCTGATACAACTGGTCCTTTACATTGTCAGTGTCTACAAATGGAAAATTACTGTTCCTGCAGTCATTGTCCTCCAACTTAGAGGACCAGGCAGCCCAAGGTCTGTCAGTATTATTAAAGACTGAGGCAAAAAAAACCCCATTGAATGGATCCACTTTATCTTCATCCCTCTTTGTTAGGTGAACATCTTCAAGAAGTATCAGTCCAATATTTTCCTTGGACCTCCTCTTGCTAGTATCATACTTAAGAAAGCCTTTCTTGTTGTCTGACACAACACTGGCCAGTTTCAACTCCAGTTCAGCTTTGGCCTTTTGTGTCTTCTCCCTGCATGTGTGAATCATGGCTCTGTAAGCTTCCTGTGAAGCCTGACCTTGGTTCTGGAGATCGTACAATACCTTTTTCCTCCTGAGTTCTATGAGGAGTTCCCTGTTCAGCAAAGCTGGTCTCCTCCTCTGCTTGCTTGACTTCTGAGACAACAGGATTTCCTGTTCCTGTGCTTTTTAAAAGGTGGTTCTTAAAAACTGACCAGCACTCACGGACCCCTAAGCCCTCAAAAGCAGGTTCCCAGGGGATGCTGCTAACTAGCTCCCTGAGTAGGTTAAAGTTTTCTCTCTTGAAAACCAGGGTAGCAACTCTACTGACCTTTTTTCTTATTACACCAAAAATTTTAAACTCAACCATGTTATGCTAAGGCTAAATATGCTATCAGCTTGTTGATAATTTTCAATACCCATTTGGGGGATATAAGAGGTCCTTCACATAGGTCTAAGGAAGGCAGAAGGTAAATGCCACACGTGGACTTTGTTCTTTCTTTGTCTGCTACACAATACAATTTATTCTTCCTTTTAGTGATAGTTTAAATATACCAGTGTAATTCTTTTGGGATGCTCCCTCAGAATTATAACTGTGATAACAAATGGGGTGCTGGAAAGATGCATTCAGCTTTCAGAGCTTCAGAGTTTTGTGAGAAAAGGTGCCAGGCTGACTGTATCTGTTTATGGTAAGAAATCACTGTCGAAGATTTAGGACTCAGGTTGGCCTACTTTGAATGATTTTAGTGTGCTTGTGAATATTCCTGGTATTCTGAGGACCAAATCTGTCACTGATGACACTGATGGCGTGGGTGCAGTTCCCATTGAAATGCAAGGGAACTGAAGCTATACCCATTACAAAAAGTCTATTGCAAATAAACTTCAGACCCCTATTCAAGTGTGATTCATAAAGGAAGAAACAGAGTTTGGGGTAATAAAATATTCTATTTCCTCACCGTGTGCTCCAAGAAAAGAATGGATTTTTGTGTGGACTGTAATCTCCAACTGACTGCTTAACTATACAAGAAATCGGGGGGGATGTGGAAGAAAGAGGAAAAAAAATTATATGTTTGAATGGCCAGCTTGAAGTTTCTTTAATTATGTTTGTTCTTCCTGACCTGAGCAGAAGGTCTTTGAATGTCATGGGTGTAGGGACAAGCAGTCAGTCATTGCTAGCACAAGATCTGGGGCATAACCCTTCTTCAAAGCCTACTGTTATAAAGCAGAAACTATTTCCCTGTCTACTGAAAATAGATATGGTTTCTTATCCTAGGTCAATGAATATCTTTATAATAATCGCAAATTATTCCTTCCTGTTATTGACATCAAAAAGGGGTACTAAAAATTGTCTCAAAAGTTCATTCTTCACTACTTCAAGCCTTTCTCTTTCTTACCTAAAGGTATGTGAAAGTAACAGTCAGAAATGAAAGGGAGAAAAGAGTATTTGTGAGATTCCCCAGCTCAGTACAAAGAACTCTGGCTATGAGTTTGTTTGCACTGAAGAAATTATAGAGGCCAGGCCTTTATGAAGCCTCTAATCCTAACATGAAGCCCCTGAATATGAAGCCATGTTCTACTAAAAGGATGGTGGTATGTAAGAGGATTTGTGGGCTCATGATCTGCTGCGTGGTATAATACAAAAAAAAAAGCAAGGGCATCACATGGATGTAGATTGAGGAGTACAAGAAACTATAAGAAGGTGTTGACCAGCAGTCTGTTGATCATTCTTCTTGCTCATATGGTAGAGAAGATTTCTAAGTGAGATTTTGGAGGAGGAGAGCTACAGAGATTTGCCAGAAAAGGCACCTGCTACAACAGCCAGCCAAGATTCAGATGGCCAGTAGTTGATGAGAGGAAAAATTAATCATTTAATCTCTTCCCACTAAATAGGACGAATAGGCTTCATCACAGGATGGGCTGTGAAGAACTCTACAAGAGGGAAGACAGATTAGCTGTAATAGGGAAGAGAAAGCAAGATGCATAGAGAAGGCAACCCGATCAGAGCAACCCAAACAAGAAAAAAATATGTATCAGATATTGTTTTATAGCATATGTTACTAAACATTGATATGCATTAGACTTGGTAACCATAACATTTTTCTTGTATAGCAACAGAGCCTAAGCACTTTCAAAAAATAAAACAAAAAAACCCTAACACTATATAGTTGCACAAAAAATTCTGTGTATTCTTACATAGCATAAAGGTGCCTTCCAGCAATACTTAGTAATTCAGTGCTATGAAGAAGAAATTGTTTCTTGCCACAAGTTAGGTGAACAATATCCTGTGTTTTAAATTAACTCCCACACTTCTCTAATACCAAGGAAAATGTAGTCTAGGTAGAAGAGATCCTCTGGACTCTTCTCCTGTAGAAACACACAAAAAAGAATGAGCAGTGACACTAAATGTGTTATGAACTGGTGGATGGTGAGAAAGATTATGCTGTAATTTTCATCTCTTAGGAATTATAGAATATTAGTGCCCTTAGTAAAGGCTCCTCTAGATTGATAATTTAACTGCAACATTGCATAATAATTGTACAGGCAATATGAAATCTTCAGCAGCTTGTCTACTTTTCACTCCTATCTGCAATCTATTATACTCTGTAGTCTCATAAATGAATATAAAGAAAATGGTTCTGATTTTTTAGGGCATCACTAAAAATGCTAATTAAACCTATAATGATGGGCCTGCTGAGGATAGGGCATCAAATGCACAAGCTCAAGGATAAAATGTCACACTGGGCCAGTGTAAGGCTTGCTTGAATTTAGAGAAGGACCAGACAGTTCTTGATTATTGTAGTTTCACGCTGCATTTGTGGTGTATTTTGCATTGATTTATGATAGACTGTTGTGGAATTTCATTTGCGAGTGCGAAGTTTCGACAGAATAAGTTTTTCTTTAGGGTAGTATTCAGAGCAGAACAAGAATTAGTATTTATGGCATTTGTCAATCTTTAAGATATGTCTGTGAAAAGAGATTAAACCACCCAAACTCCCTTTTAAAGTAGCTTTTGTATTCCCAGATATCTTATTTGCTTGATAAAGTGTTTTCATCACTTCATTTGTGTGCATGTTAGCAGTGTCTACGCTGCTGGCAGTTTTAACGGCTTGCAGTCTCCAGAGAGAAATATACTTTTGCATTTTTTGCACCTGTGATCACTGTTTTCTTGTCAGTCATATAGGTCTGACTGCAGAAGATAGTTGTTTTTACTCGCTTATGCTGCAACAGGTGATGAGTAAACAAGGGATGCACCTACTGTGCTCAGTAGAACATGTCATCGATAGAACATGAGAAGTGTACTCTCAGGAGGGTTTTACTAGGCCTGTAGAAAAAGTTCATGTGTGACTGTGTGAAACTCTGGATCATTTGGTCTTTGTGGATAATTTGTACATTAGATATACAGTAGCAACCACTTAAATGTATAACCTCAGGGTATAGTAAATCTTATCGTTTTAGTGGCACTTAACTCCACAGAGATTTCTTTCTATACCCTTACCATAAATTGGTTTGAAGCAGATGTGTTCATTAATTGGGTCTAATAATGATTATAATTTATTCTCTCTCTACTGCCTGGGATTTTATTCACTATAGAGTCATCATTTTATGAAGTGCTCCTCTTGAAGGGTAGGCTTGGTGGAGCTCTGTCTTGCAAATAACGGATACACTGAAATCTATCCATTTCAGTACAGGAGCACTACTAATGTTTGATAGTAAAGATCAGCAGGATTTGGTCCAACATTTTTGAATGTTGTTCTGAAGTACAATAAATTTGCTGGTTTTTCCATATGAGTTTAAACAGTCATTGATATGATATACAAGAGCTTTCAGACTTCTGAGTTTTCACTGTAACTATGGGTTCTTTTATTTTCAACAGCAACAAAAAGCCTCGTTGACTCAAATAATGTTCTGTGAATAGCATTCCTGTAATAGCAACTTGACACTATATGTATTTGTTTGGAAAGACAATCGATGATATTTTAGGGTTACAACAAAATAGCTCTTCTTAAATACATCCTTTTAGAAAAATTGGCTGTATTTATCATGCTTAGAATCTCAGCCTAAAAGCTTTTATTATTGTTAAGTCAAGCTCTTACACAACTAATGATTAGTAGAAATATTTCTGGAACTTTGTTTTTACTTTATTGCCAATCATGATATTTGATTTTAAATATAAATGTTCTCAGCTCGGTTTCATCATTGTTCCTTTCCTCCTCCTCTCTTCTGCAGTCTTTGGTGATCATGTCGATTTCCCCGCATTTCCCGAGTCTTTTATCTATATGCCATTTTCTGCACCCAGATGTTTATGTACTAAAACAGATTGTGTTTTTTGCCTTTTCCCTGGGTAACACTATGACATCTGTATTTAGTTTTTTGCTGCTGTTGTTTTCAAGTGTATGCTGCCATCTATGGAGTAATCATTGAAATAAAGCTGATATGAAAAGATGTTTTGTCAAAAGATTATGGAAAACAAGATCTAGCTAGTGGAGGAGGTATCGTAGGGCAGTTGGCCAGATGTCAAGAAATCCTGTTTCTCTGTAGTCCCAGATCTCACAGCAAGCACAGGTGAAAGTATACTGTTGAGAAAATTGGTGACTTCTAGGAGTTAAGTTATTCAGTAGATGTATTTATACTGGACAAACTATCAGGGCAGCCTGAAAATTCAAGTAAGGTTGCTTTGTCCTCTAATCCTGTAACTCATTCCTTTTCCTTCCCCATTACCTTTCACATGCCCTAGTCCTTCATTCCAAGATCTGTTTATTGTATTTTTCTTCATTTGATTTTTAAAGCTTAATTTTAAGTCTTTATTCTTCTCCAGCATCTTGTTAACTGGCTTCATGCCTCTCCCCTGTGTCCAGTTTCAACCTGACAGGTTCCAGGTTTCCCTCCTTCAGGTCCCTTCAGAATGCAGTACTGAAGAACAGTCCCCATTCTCTGCCTCTTTCATAACATTTTGTTCTTTGATATCTATTTTAGAGTATACATTTATTGCAATAGATTTAGTCAAGTTGGTCTGGAAAGCACTTGGAGGAGTAATTTACTCTATACTTTTATGAAGTGCCCATGGGGCATCTGTGCATGCGTAGAAGCTATCAGCTTTTATCTTGATACTTGTTCATATGCTTTTCAGCTTGCAAATTTTTGACTATGGGTTTTAGCACCTTACAGCCTTGGATAGGGTTAGGTATATGAGTTCCTGGCAACCAGATTTCTCTTCATTTGAGTTAGGAGATGTGACAGAGAACAACTATGTCTTTAGGTCTTTCCTTGGCAACAACAGAGTTAGAGTAGGGGGTGTATGTAACCACTAGTGCTTAAATGCTTTCTTATAACACAAGACATCAGAATCAAACAGAAAAGTTTAACCTATATGGATGAAACATTCTTTAAAATGTCTTCTGACATTTTCTTCTTATTGCTGAACTTAGAAATTGATCTTATTTCCCAGCATCAGAGACAAAATGAAGGAAAAAAAAATCAATGCTGAAGATTGATCAATGTTTTTCAAAACTGACTTAATAAGATAAAAATCAATGCAGCTGTATTCTTTGCCATTATTTTATCACCAGTAGCATTCAAACATGGTAATATTTGATTCTTAATTTAAATGTGAAAATATTTCAGTTACCACCTACAGAGGCAAAAAAAACTTGAGGAGGAGGGACTTATTTAGTCAAACTTTGCTTTTCTTTTTAATACTAATTTTGGAACTTTGAGTTGTACAGAAGCTGAAAACAGTGTCATATTTTAAGTGCCAGTATATAATTTTTCCTTTAATCACAGAGATTTAAATAGAACAAATTCTTACTTGTATTGGCAAATTACAAGCTCTGATCCTCCCTTCCTCCTGCAAATAGCAGTTCCATCTCACTTGGTTGAAAGACCTGTACTCGAAAACTTGAAGATAAGCTTGGGCACCTCATTTCCCCTGTGGCAAACTCACAGTGCTTTGACTTAAGAGCATTACTGTACAAATGCATTGGCTGATTAATATTTTTTGGCAAAAACAAGCAGGTCATTTGGGGGGTTTTGTTTGGTTTTTTCCCCCTCAATGACCATTTCCCTTTTCTATCCCTGCTGTCCCCAATAATATTAAGATCCCATACTGATCTATCTAAAGAAAAGTCTTAAAAACTGTGTTGTGTAATATCAGTGAACCAATCCCTAAGCCATGAGTTTGGCTTAACAGTTGAGAGGTATTTTAAAAAATAATTTGCATTTTAATATTTCAATTCCTATTTACTTTCTGTCTTGCCCTTTGGGCTCCTAGTTTGAAATTTCTCTTAACAGCTGAGGGCTAGAAAATGTCCTTTTAGGAAAGACAGTCAAAATTCTCACATAATCACTGGGACATGCGAACTGAGATTTTTAAGGAAATACCAGACAGTGAAAGACTCCTGATAAAATCCTAGATATTGGCGACATGTGGTAATGACATCTTTTGTTTTAAAGATTAATTTCATGAGAACAGAAAGACAGATTTCTGCATAAATGTAACTTAAATTGAATCCCTATCTGTAAGATGGGCCAGAATGTCATAAAATAGGAAATGCAAACCTAATAGTAGGTAGACACAGTTTTTGAGAATACAGGACTTAATGAGGTTCTCTGTTGATCCAGTTACTTTTACCTCTCTTTTTCATATTCCTTAATGAATTGATAAATGTAGTGAGTTTGCTGCTTTCCTCGAGTAGCTCTGAGCAGCGATATGTACATTCATTGGGAACAGACAGTCCCACCCCTTCATTCTCTCCTTCACCATAAACTTCATTATAGACAATATCTGTGATCACGTAACAAGAGAGCTTGTACTTGTACCTCTCCTCTCCCTTTCCTCCTCCCTCCATACTGCAAGAGAGAAGTAGCATGGCATATTGCATAGCTAAAAGGTTATCAAGCCTGAATTTGTTACACCTCTGAATTTGGCAGGCAAACATTCACAACCACTATAGAAATACACGGCTCATCACCGCATGAAGCTGGACACCCCAAGAAGATAGATAATATTGGATTGGTTTTCTTGTTGCTCTGCAAACAATCAAACAGGCTTAAGCTATGCAATCTGATACTCCCTAATTGACAGCTTTTCCAAGGTTCATTTGTTAACTGAGAGCATGACATGTATTGAAGTTGTTTCTTCATAATGCATTTGGCATTAACAGGAGAAGCTGTCGAATGCTTCAGACATCAACATCTCAGCAATAAGATACTTCGCCTCCAGTTTTGACTTTCTAACGAGTGACTTTATATATGCAGGGGCATTTGTAATGAGCATATGAGAGGACGGGACATAAGCAAAAAGCTTAAATGCATTCCCCAAAAGGAAATTTGTGAGAAAGTATTTTTGCTGCTTGGGACATTCACCTGAGTTTTATGGCTCTACTGTTCTTTTTTCTTTTGGTATAAACCCTTGGTTTCTTGTTTAACAGAGTGCTTGCTGAATACTTATTGGGTTTCAGAGGGTTCTTTTATTTTGGTAGATTAGTAAGTAGGCATATCTGATTTTATTTATAATGATGAAGAATTTGTGTGTTAAAGGTGTGCTTAAGGGTTTAACTTGCCTGTGCATCCACAAGAGAATAAAATAAAACCCCAAAGAAACCTCTGTTTCAAAGAATCCTAACCTTACCCTAGATGAAGCCCATGTTTGTTTGAAAATAAATTACCTGTGCAGAAGAGACCAGAGGATGATTTTTCCACTGATCTTGTCACTGTTTTGCATTTGCTGTTTTCTTGTAACTAGTTTTCATAAACACTTTCTTAGTTTCTTAGAAAACAAATTATGCCAGAACTCTAACATTCAGCTGCTTCTTGTTTTCAGTCTGTGAAAGATTTCCACTATCTAGTCTTCCTTACAACTGTTTGTATGCTGATACCTGGCAAGATGCTCACACAGGGTCTATAAGTACTAATTAAGAGTTTGGTCACAAATACATCATCATTAACAGCTGCTGCTTCTCCTACATCCCATGAACTTGATAGTTACAAGATGAATTTGTCTAAGATGTACAAAAAATGTGTCTTAATTTAACTTTGTTGTTCTTACTTACTGTAAGCACGTTACTCTAAATATTTAGCTTAATTTCTCTAGCACCTAGTGAAGTTTCTGTACGTACTCTTCCTTCTGGGAGGAGTACATGCCTGAAGAAGTACATGAAATTTTACAGATGTTGTCAAAATAATGAAGGCGTTTCAGTGGTGCTTTGACTAGCATTGTTTAGGAAGTGAAACACAGCTGTTTAGATGAGGAAAAAAAATGAATGGGTCAGGACGCCTTCGTTTCACAGGAATAAAGAGCCTGGCTTGGCAGAAGTGCCTTTTCAAAAAATGCCAGGGAAGAATAAGCAAAGCCAGATTCTGCTTAGAAAAAGCCCAGAAACAAACCTTTGGAACGCCCTGAGGTCTGGAACCTAAGCACATGTTTCTCCTCCCTCTGTAAACATCAAGGACCTGAATTCCTGCAGCCAAATGTTCCTGATCCTTTGGGGGACATTCTGAATGTGTCTCCATCTAAGTACTTTCTGTTTTATTTGCAAGGTCTGTTGGCAAATGCCATGGCAAGCACTGACTCCAGAGGCCCTTCTGTCTTGCAGGGCAAGCACAAGCTGCATGTGGACACAGGACTGGAAGGTGCCTGGTGTGGCCTCATCCCCATCGGGAGCTCCTGCGAGAGCGTGACCACGACAGGCCTCAAGTGGAACCTCAGTAAGTCATATGCCTCCGGGTCTGTGGGTTTGGCGGTATCCTAGCTGCACATTTACACCGGCTTCACCAGTGCTGAAGGGCCCTATGTGTTTGAAGGTGGAACATGGCATTGAATCCCTGCCAGGACATTTATTTTCTAGACATGAAGTTTAAAAACAAAACAAAACAAAAAAAACCAAAACAAAAAAAAGAGAGAAATATATTTAAACTCGAGATATGGCAGGCAGGAACGTGTTTTCCATTTGAGAGTCATTGTGCTGTTTAAATAAAGCATTTGTTGAGGTCATGATACATTACCATCTTGATACATTGCCCTCCAGGGAGGGGAAGCTGCGAGTGCCGAAACTCCTGGTTATAAGCCATAAAGTTACAACAAATAATAATGTGATACAGATTATTAAAGCTACCTCACTTCCCCTGAACTGCTTCACGTATATTGTCTGTTTGTCAACTCTGACCGAATAGATCTTTTTCTTATTTTAAAGTGGGAAAAGGTGCATTTGCTCTAGAACAAGGACATTTATCTACAGAGAAGGGAGGTTTCTTGACCCCAAAAAAATTGAAACAGTCTTCATCCTCCTCCCATACTGAGTCATTCAGGATGCATTTACTTAGGAAAACAATGGAATATTTTAGATATAGATTCATTAAAACATAAGGAAATCAAAGCAATAAATGAGAAGCTCTGGTCTTGCAGTCTGATTTACGTGGCCAGACTTTAGAGCCATCCCATGTAGAAAAGGCACGTCATTCTCACAGTTTGCAGTGCAGTGCCCTCGTTGGCTAATAATTAATCTGAGGTTGACCCCCTGTGCCAGCCTGCAGCTCATGTGCTGGTATAGGGAGTCTCCTGTTCCACTGAGGGTTTGAGCATGTGCAGTTGAAGAGGTGGTAGGCATTAGTAGCTCACTGATGATAAAAGATATAAACATTGCATTAATTTCAAGACATGAGACACTTGTCAGGTGAAGAGCTGTCTGGCTAGTGATGTTTTCATCCTGTTAAACTGGATTGTAAGAGCTGAATGTATTGTATAAGGGATGTTCTCTTAATTTGAAAGAGTCAAATATTTTCTTCAGGTTACTTAGGGGAATAGCTAGATATGGACCTACAGGGATTTATATTACACTTAATTTGGTCTTTTTTTTTTCTTTTTCTGGGGGAGAAAAAAGTACTTAAGTGACTGTTTCCTGCATGTTAACATGACACCAGCATCTCTGCTTCTCCCAGTCCTTGTTGCTGTCAGTTTCCAAAAGGAAATCTCAGACCTTTTCAGTGTTTTCCTCCGTGATGTGTACACTGCACCCTCTTACAGGCTGCACTTTCAGTCTCGGTATTCATGTTTCTCACCAGTCATAGTTCCTTCATTTATTTCTCTGAGTTATCATCACAGATATACAAAAACAAAAGTGATCTGGTCTTCCTTGAAGATGTTTAATCTATCTGAGACACCAAGGTTATTACAACCTGAAAGTGCTCTTGTGCCCAAGTGACTAGAGCTAACCTTTACTCATCCAAATACAGATTTTGAATCAGGTTATTGTTGAGATACTGATAAAACAAATAGAGTGTAGTTGCATCCCCCAAAGGGAAACCAATATCTCAAATACAGCATGTGGTTAGTTGTGACTTGGTTGGATTTTTTCCCTACTAAATAAGACTTACATTCAGATAGCCTAAGTTTGATATTAGCTTTCATTGTGTTCATGACTTCTGTGCTGCCTGTAGTTTTGCAGTTACTTTTAAAAATGTTAGTCCTCCTGTAGATTGTGATGGAGAATCAAAGGCTCACCTGGGAAGAAAAGGGATCATAGAATCATAGAATGGTTTAGGTTGGAAGGGACCTTAAAGAACATCTAGTTCCAAACCCATACCATGGCAAGGGGCACCTCCCACTAGACCAGGTTGTGCAAAGCCCCGTCCAGCCTGACCTTGAACACTTCCAGGGATGGGGCCTCAACGACTTCTCTAGGCAATGTGTTTCAGTGCCTCACCACTCTCATTGTGAAAATTTTCTTCCTGATATCTGTTCTAAATCTACCCTCTTCCAGTTTGAAGCCATTCCTCCTCGTCCTATCACTACATGTCCTTGTAAAAATTCCCTCTCCAGCTTTCTTGTAGGCGCCCTTCAGATACTGGAAGGCAGCTATAAGGTGTCCCCAGAGCCTTCTCTTCTCCAGGCTGAACAACCCCAACACTCTCAGCCTGTCTTCATAGGAGACATGCTCCAGCCCTCTGATCATCATCGTGGCCTTCCTGTGGACAGGTCCATGTCCTTCTTGTGCTGAGGACTCCAGAGCTGGACACAGTACTCCAGGTGGAGTCTCACGAGAGCAGAGCAGAGGGGCAGAATCACCTCCCACAACTGGCCATGCTTCTTTTGATGCAGTCCAGGATACGGTTGGCCTTCTGGGCTGCAAGCACACATTGCCGACTCACGTTGAGCTTCCCATCAACCAAAACCCCCAAGTCCTTCTCCTCAGGGCTATTCTCAATCCATTCACTGCCCAGCCTGTATTTGTGCTTGCAATTGCCCCAACCCACATGCAGGACCTTGCACTTGGCCTGGTTGAACTTCATAAGCTTGGCAGGGGCCCACCTTTCAAGCCTGTCCACGTCCCTCTGGATGGCATCCCTCCCCTCCAGCGTGTCGACTGCACCACACAGCTGGGTATCATCGTCAAACTTGCTGAGGGTGTACTCAGTCCCACTCTCCATGTTACTGACAAAGTTGTTGAACAACACCAGTCCTAGTACTGACCCCTGAAAAACACCGCTCGTCACTGGTTTCCACTTGGACATCAAGCCATTGACCTCAACTCTTTGAGTGTGACCATCCAGGCAGTTCCTTATCCACTGAGTGATCCATCCATCAAATTCATGGCACTCCACTTTAGAGACCAGGATGTTGTGTGGGACAGTGTCAAACACTGCAGAAGTCCTGGTAGATGACGTCTGTTGCTCTCCCAGTATCCACCAAAGTTGTAATCCCATCCTAGAAGGTCACCAAATCTGTCAGGCATGACTTGCCCTTGGTGAAGTCATGTTGGCTGTCACTGATCACCTCCTTATTTTCCATATGCCTGAAGTGTGATGTGGGTGTCAGCATTGCTGCTGATGGCCAGCACGGACAGAGCTTTCCCTGTTCGTTTGTTAATGGCACTCTGAGCACACACCTTCATAAACCTCAATGAATAAAATGCTCTGATTATAAATTCATTTTCATATGTAAATCATGAAAGAAATGGCATTTTTAAGCTAAACATGATATGAAAGGCTTTTTTCTCCAGTTTGTTATGGAATTAATTGAATATGACCTAACAAGTTTGTTTTTAAAAAGCAATTTTTGAGTTCTCAAAATATTGGTTTTAAGTGTTTGGGCAATAAACTAATTCCAGAATTTTCGTTATGTCTGAACAGTCAAAAATGATGCATTAGGTGAGAGGGGAGCACTCATTTTTGCAAATAATAATTTCCAGCAACTCAAAATTCAAATAACACTGTATTACGAGAAAGATCTGGCTTTACATCAAGGTTTTTAATGTTTAACACTGATGTCTGTCTGAGCATATCTAGATTACTCTACTGATTAAAATTTGTAAAACCTTCAAGGGGTAGTCAAATGTTATCTGTATCTAATCTACTGGTCCTGTCAAGAGACTTCATAGGCTCTGAAAAGAAAAAGGCAAGGATAAATAGCTAAGACAGAAGCTGTATTGAGGTTGAGAGTAGGCTACCTAAGGTCTCATTGTAATGGCTGAATTAGATAAACCTGAAACTGTAAACTGTTCTGCCAGCAGAGAAACAATGATGTCTTTATTATATTTTTAATATCACAGTATTCAGTATTTTTTGTGTGTCTGTGTGAAGACGCAACAATTATGCATGATTTTACACATTCTTATCTCAATTATTTGCTAGGACTTGGCATGAACAGAACTTTCATTTATTTTAGTTCTCATCTTCCGGGTGAAATAACTTGGAGAAGAAGGTGGAAAATTGATTGGAGAAAATATTTTTATCCATACTTGCTATTGTGCAGCACACATTCAGAACACAGTATAAACATATTCTTTCCACTCCCAAAGGAATACAGATCTTTTCTCTATTAAAATCTGATTTACAGCACAGGAATCAGATAATGTTTTATCTGATTTGAGTCACCTGGCTGCTTGCTGATAACAGCTCCCATGTCTAATAAATAAATAACAAAAAATCTAATAAGGCCAGAAATACCCAGCATTCTTCATTAGGTCCTCAGTGGTGCTTTCATGGAAGGTGAATAAGAATGAAGGTACAAATCACCTGCAATGTTCATCATCGAGGAGGTTGGAGGGTAATGGTAGGCTTTCCTAGGAAATGGTTCCTATTCTGGGAAATTACTGTAGAAAATAATCTTGCCAACTAGTTTACTCTTCATCCCTATGGCCTTTGATATGCTGTATGTCATACCTGTACAGATAATGCTGTTTTATATATATATATATATGTAAACTGTCTGTGTATGTGATTGTGCTTTCCAGATAATTTCATGCAAATTTGCTTCTTTAGGCAGGAAGTTAAATTGCTGTAAAATGCTACCATTCAAAAGAGCACCACTGTCATTTCACTTCAAAAGGCAATAGCAATAACAACGGGAGCAAGACCTTTCTCTAACTGTAGCAACAGAGCATCCACTGACTACTAAATTCACAGGTAGATAAACAGGATCCAAAATCTTTTTGATGCTGTTTACATTGTTAGTAAAATTGAAATGTTTGCACTGTTTTTTTCTCTGTTTTACTTCGTTGGGATTTGGTTGATGTTGCATTGTGAATAGAACAAAAAGATTACAAAAGCAGTGGGGTTTTACGTCTCAGGAGAAATATGGAGTCAAAAAGACAAAAGAAAAAAAGTAACTCTCTCCGTAAAAAAGTCAGAGGGTGAGTGTCTGTTCTGGAAAAGGCTGTAAATCAGGACAATGGGCAAGTATCTGTGTGCTAGTGAAGCTGTTTGTATAAGCACTCTATAACTTTTTTCATAACTGAAATACTTTATATGGCACATTTTGCTGCCCCAGTTCATTCTGACTGTGGCAAACTAAGCAGCACTCCGAGGAGTAGCTCTGTTTTCAGTGGCAGAGTAAAAAGCTTCACAGCTGGATTCTCTTCTCTGCTTTCCTCTCCTTCCCTCTCTTCTCATGTTCTTCACTGGCAGAATAATCCCAGTCCATCAACTGTGATCTATCTTCAGAGCTTTGGTGATGTATTTTTTCTGTTACTCATTACAGCTGTAAGACCCTGGATAGGGCAGGGTAACAGAAATTATGCTGCTGCTCCCAAAGCTTTGGGTGGTTTTGACCTTTGGCGAGATATTTGCCTACAGGAGTGCTGCTGTCTGCCTTCCAGGGTCACATCGTTTATTACAAGGCGAGGCCTGCTGAAATACTTTTCCAATAAAGCAGATGTTCTGATGGTGGCAGCCTGGCATCCCACTGGTTTACTGCCAGTCAGCAAAAGCAACAATGAGGGCATTGCTTAGCATTTCATGAAATGATTTTGAACCAAAAAGACCATTTGGCGTACATTAAAGGACTGATGAACACAGTGCTCAGTTGTGCTGGGCCCTTAAAGCTGTATTTGCATTTTTTCCTGAACAGCAGGTTGAAAACTCAATCAAACTTTGTGAAGGGGCTTGAAATGGGGATTTGAGGTCACACATTCAGTCCATTTCCACATATTTCAAGGAATGTTTGTAATTAGCAGGAGGGAGATTTGGTTCCAACTCTTTTTTAGCAAGGTAGCAGGGTCCTGGCATTCGGTTTGGAAAGGCTGCTTTAAAGTGATAAACAGATATGCTTTTCCAGATCACACTGTTGGGGCAACGTTACTGCTGTAGGACTCCACTTATGGAAAGATTCATGTGAGTACCTTAGTTCTGAACTAGCTCAAACCACTGCCGGTGCTAAGTTTAGCCCAGCTGGATGGCCATCTTTAATGGGACATAGGGAAATGTATATCTGATCATTCCATACAGCAGTAATAGGTAGTAATTGCCAGGAAGGGGTAGAATAAAAAAATCTTAGAGAGATTTCTCCAGCACAGCTGTGCACAGAGTGGATGGCTCTCTGCAATGTAAGTAATACCATCTTGAAGTAAACTGGAGACACTTATTTATGTCTAGCTACATTGCTATGGTACATTGCAACTATGGAAACTAAGTTCATTATTAATATAGAAGTGAGAGGGTTGTCAAGAGAGCAAAATGCTGTTCTTTCCCTCACATCCCCTATGTTACTTCAGTCTCTCCTTCTGCTAATGGAAATGTAACCTGGAGGTATGAGGAAATAGGTGCTCTGCTTCAGCCCAGCTTTGGTGCAGGTAATCCTCATCTGTCTGGTGACAGTAGATTGGTGAGAATACAAAAGTCGCATGAAAATCAAAAGCAACCTGCTGCTACCGAAGGATATGAGTTGTAAAGACGAAGCACTTTCTGGGGAAGAGAGAGATCTGCAGAGCTCCAGAGCTACCCAGCTAGATAGGTGGGGGTCCAAAGTAATTCTGTGGATTTCAGCAATGGCTCTGAATTTTCATGGGTGAGTGTAGGGCCAGAATTTGTCCAAGAAAGAGACCTTTGAGTTTATACTGAAGACATTTAACCTTAAAGGCATTGTTATCAGTCAACCTGCCCATAAGGATACTGGGAAATCACCTCATTCAGACAACAGCAGAGGTAAAGCTGAAACATAATGTTGTACTTGAATGAAAGTCAGTGAAAAATTGGCCACAGTACAAATGCTTGTTTGTCATATCCCTTGCAAATATACTTTAATTGTTTTCATATTTAAATGCCCAGAATCAGCCATAATAAATGTAAATGTCACACTGCCGATAGATTTCCAAAAACAAGAAAGCTCTCTGAGGCATGTGGTGAGTTATTGCCGGTTCCCAACGTCTCTGCAGAACCCCAAAAGGGCAAGGACCAGTAGGAGGACAAATCAATCACGTCTGGCTAGAGTCTCCCAGAGTTAAAAAATGAGATGCATTTGTCTGTGGTGACTCAGTTAATGAACAAGTGTGCTATTTAGATTTTTGGAGGGTTGTTCAAGTAGGTAGGCGTTACTGTTAAGAACTGACTCCTTTCCAATTTGTTTACAGACCTTTTAGTTCTGTTTATTTTTTAGTACATACTGGTGTATGTGATTGATCTCTTCTCCCCAAAAACATGACACTGAGGGAAATTATTTCCTCTGCAGTGATCTATTCCTGTACCTTAATGGCAAACAATTGTGGCTATTCCCTCTACAGTGTCTCAATTCTTCATTCGCTACTCCCTTTGTAAACGCTTTTCACATTGCATCTGAGGGAGCCCTGCTCTCTCCCAGTTTTTGCCTCTAGATGTTTGTAGAAAAGAAAAGGTGGATTTTTCCTTGCTGTTATATGAGGTTCTGGCGAGGACAAAAGGCTGGTGGATGTCATCACTGACTTTTTTTGTATGCTTCTAAAAAGTTATGTTTTGGCTGTAAGTTGTTTATGGCATCCTGATGTGTAATTAAAAAGCCGTTAACAACTGACTGTAGTAAGTGTGCTCTGGAACTATTAATTTTAGATGTACATATCAATTACAGACCACTAAGCAAATCTGTTGTTTTCAGGTGAGCTGGAACATACAAATTTCTGATAGATAAATACATGTCTTGCCATAGAAGCAGCTGTGGCTTCTTTTGGGCAGCAAATACACATGGGGGAGTCAGGGCAACAGCAGGAAGGAGAAGAAAAAAAGAGACAGAGACTGGCAAAACTGGGATGTGAGGAGATCACATTTGGGATTAGAAATGTGTTTGGGAGAGAATAAAGGGCAGATAACATCAAAATGTGGGGAGATATGAATACAGAGATTGAGAAAATGAGAACAGAGGTGTTTCAAGTAGACGACATCTTTCCTTTTGAAGCACTGAATTGAGATCAGAATTTCTCGGTCTTATTATATGTCTGTTGTTAGCAATCTTCTCCCTCATTTTCCACTGCTGTCCTGGCATAATAACCTACTTCTACTTTCAGTAAAATGGTAAGCTCAAGTGATGCAGGCCTGTCCACAGGGTCTGCCTGGGTATTGATCCAACGGCAAAAGATGGCATTAGGTATTTGATTTGAAAACGAGAAGAAAAACTCTCTACTTGTACTCTTATGGCTACCAGTACAAGACTGAAATTAGGGAAAAAACAGAAACAGAGAATTAAAATGAAGTAGTGTTTTTGGATGTAATCATGTTTATAGATTCAGGACACTGCCATCATTTAATGTCCCAGGTGTATTCTCTGGGAATGAATCTCGAGCTGTAGCTGAAGGTGCAGATGTGTACAAGCTCAGCCTCTCCCACTGCAGAAACAGACACCTGGGAGGAATAAGGTGAAGTACTGCTGAAACGTGGGATTTTCTTGTGGCTCAGGCCATTGATTGTCTGGAGGTCTTACCCTATGCAAGTACTTTAGCTACTTACAAGTTAGCCGTTCATTTCTCTTAGCACCTGAGCTGAGCTCTCAGCACCCTGACATTCCTGAGGGCTCTGCCTTGGTCCTGTAAAGCACAGGATACTCCAAAATGAAAGCTGTGGTATCTTCTTTAAGATACCCGCTTTTGACGTTAATGTGTCTGTGCCTTTGCTCTGGAACAGTTTAACAGGTGTAATGGCATTATCAATTCAGTTGTAATAAGCAACATACAGAAACCAGTGAGGAATTTAATATGCATGCATTCAATGCAGTTTAAATCTATCCAGTAAATAAGGCATAAAGCCCTATGATGAACCAGGTATCAAAGTGTGTCAGTTAACAGGATACTATTTACTGAAAGAGTCTGGCCTGCTTGGTTAACGTGAATGTATAATTAAAGGATGAAAGCTAAAGAACCTGAATTAAAATTTCACAGGCAAACTTTAATTCTGGCATCCCGTAGCTCTCAAGTCTTTGACTTTGCAACCTTAGCATTTCTTAAGAGTCATCTTCCATGTGTATTATATCCAAGTGAATGTGGGTCCCTGTACTATTAACAGGTAAATGTATGTAGCATGTCACATTGTATCAATACAAGTCTAGGTCGGTATGTGGTATCTGAGTTTCCTGTTATATACATTTTTAAACTTTTCTTTGTATTTAATATGAAAATATTGATAAAACCAATGAAACCTTTCAAACAAGTCCCAAGTATTTTTAGTATGTTTTAAGTGGGTGGTGATACATATCATTAAAAAAATAGTAAATCCAAATAAATGGGGGTAGAATGGATGTCAAGAGATCTTACAATCCCTATAGCTTTCCTATGGCATCACTCCCGAGAAACCTAAAAAGGTTCCTCTTTTATAAGCTTTCAGTGTTGGGGATTCCTTCGTAACAGCTTCTTTAGAAAGTCTACTCCAATTAGAATTTTTTTTCCTTTACGTATTCTGCAGATACAGTATGTGATATATACATTCTCATGCTGCTAAGAATTAGAACACAGCATTTATAATCTAATTGCCAATAAGAAATCTCAGAATTGTATGCTTAGGTTTCCCAAGCGTAGGGCATAACTCTATAATTTACACAGGCACCAGCAATACCACTGTATCACTACTGATTGGCATGCCACTTAATGATGCTGTTTATAAGACAATTTTCTAATCAGCTGCGTGAACACTCATCAGGAGCTTGCTTCTTGATTTAAAGCAGAGGAGTTGGAGAGAAAGACAGCATTTGTTTAGCTTATAAAAACAAACCAGGAAAAAAGCAAGTTAGAAATATCAGGATTTTTTTTTCCATTTTATAAAGTATTGATACAGTAAAAAAAAAAAGGCAAAACAATTATAGGGAGCTTTGTTATCATGAATCTGGATTATGCTTTTAAAAGCTCAATGTAGAATTAAAAGCTGTGGCATGAATGAGTCAGTATTCTTCAGGGTATTTCCTTCATGTATTTTGAAATTGGATGATGATATCTTAAATGTTAACATTCTGGGTTTTAACAGGTGTTGCCAATCATTGTTAACAATTACAATTGTTAACAATTACAATTATTAACATTGTTAATAATTATGTAATTTGATATTGTAGATAGTCTATTGGGTCTAGTCAGTTGAAGCTGAAGCATGGTCAGTTTTCCGTTCATTTCACATGTCAAATTTTAGTTTTCATCCCAATAAATTTAGCCAACCCTCTCTCCCACTCATAGATTAGTTTATTATTCCTTGCTTTCTTCCTGTCTTATTTCATTCTTTTGTTCTGTAATGGACAGAATAGCTTTAATTTTTAAAATGTTATCTAAAACACATGTAAGATGGATCAAGTGTGTCTGGCATGGAGACAATTCACTGTATGATTTAAGAGGTTTTAACAAGATGAGCTTCAGTTGACCTCCACAATTTATGAATTGCTTTGGTACACACAAATAAAAGTACCTCTTCCAAATTTATACCCAAGTAATCATTGTAAAACCCTTGTAAACACACCTTGCTTTCCTGTGGTCTGTATATCCAATGTATGTTGAAGAATTCAAGTTTTATGAAAACATTAGAGCTTAATACTGAGCTTGTGGAACTAATGGGAGAATTGCATATTGACATTAATATTAGTATGTTAATCTGGAAGTGCCCCTGTCCCTTCCTTCTCTGAAATAGGGTAACTTAAGCCCCTTATGTGTCAGAAGATTTAGGCATCCATGCATTTTCATACATATGACTAGTTCCATGGAATATAAAGGGATTATTCAGTGGGTAAAGTTAAACATGTGCAGAAGTACTTACTACAAGTCAAACTCTGTGGCAGGAGATATAACCTTAAAAAATGCCTGAAATGGCTTTTCTGTATGTAAAATAAGGTGGTGGTGACTTTAATCTCCGTCTCTGGGGTTAGCTGTCAGTGCTGTTTCCCATTCAAATATCTCTTCTCCCTCACCAATGCTATAAAATTCCCTTTTCTAGCTCTGCATGGTTTTTATGTATTGCTGGTTGGCTGTAGTAATTTACATGAATTCTTCCTGATTTTAGTGTTGAACGTGCGGGCAAAGTATGAAGACATGGAAAGACAAATGACTTCCAAATATTTCTCGCATCTGGCTTACTTGTACTTAACAGATGTGGTTTCCTACCAATACAGCTGTCAGGTCCATGCATCAAGTAAATTTTTCATATGAGGATTCTGGAAAAAAGGGTTCTGGATACTTACCAGAATTTTTAAACAATCATAAAGTTTTCATTAAAATAGCCAAAAGCATTAGAATATGGTACATATCTGCATAGTTGTAAGAGAACAAAATACTCTGGATAGAGTGAATCCACTACAGTAGATTTGAATTATTTTTTTACAAGGCTAAAAATTTGCCACTCTTTTGTGGCTTTGTCTGCCATATGTAAAGCAAGATTTTCAATCCACATTAAAACCATGTATGCAGCAAATGCAAGGCATTCACTGGGGAACAGGGAAAATTTTCCACATCGTGTTATGGGCTGGGATGTATGAAATACTAACATCAACATAAATCTTAGTTCTGCTAGAATAATTAAGTATTGTTCATTTTTTATTTTAGAATATGAAGGGATGCTGTGTTTACCTTTTAACATTCCAAAAGCCTACAAACTGTTTTTTGGCAAGTGCAAATCAACAAATGCTGGCAATACTCTGAAAGACAGCTTTCTGTTGTGAGCTTATGTAGAGATTTATGTTGCTCATTTGCAATGTACAGTAGGAAGGTTGGTTGGTTCTTCAGAGCTTGTGTGTGCCACTGTCTCTTTGCTGCTGCTTTTTGTTACCCTGTGTGTGTTTATGTTAGTAAAGTTCTGGAACAGACCTCGACCATTTAAGACTTGTCTTGGATTTTTGGGAGCTCTCCTGCTGGTAATGAATTTTACATCCCAAATATCTCAAGCAAACATTGTTGTCAGTGCATCTTTAGATTAGCTTCTGTTCCTTTTAATGCCTCCACAATTACTTTAGTGTCCCAGCTGAAATCACCTCAGAAGAATTTTACTCGCTGTTGTGAAATCCACTTTTTCAGTTTATGCCATTCTCTGACTTCCTGGGGTAATGATTCCCTAGATGTTTGTCAGTCTTGGTTTTCCACCCATGTTTCCTGAATCTTGTGGTCTACCTCCTCTGATGCCATTTTCAACAAATCCTTCAGAAGTTAAAGCAGTCTTTAAAAAAAAAACAAAAAAAAACAGAAAAACAACACAAACAAAAAAAAACTCCAAAAAACTTAATGTGTCATCATGGCACAGCACCACTTGCTGACTCGGTGGGTAGCACACCAGGCTGGGGATCCAGCAGTAGGGCTGGAACACATCATTAGCTCTCATTAGTATACTGTCTCTCTTCTCCTACTGTTTGTCTTGTTAACTCTTTGGTGCAGGGACTGTCTACTATGCTGGGTCTGTACTCCTGTCCTCCCTGGTAGTCACGTACTACAGGGATAAACATAATTAATTGCAATTGTAAGATGACTTCTGGAGCCACAGCTGAAAGTTAATACCATGGAATGATTCCTGATTTTCAATAAATGCATATTGTGTATGTGTTAGCCGCTGCATCTGGGTTATTATCCTCAGAACTTGTACTGTGGAAAGAGAAGAAAATCATTGTTAAACATACAGTGCCATCTACAGAACAGATTGTGCAGCCTCCACTTCATACATTATATAGGGTTTTTTGGTTGGTTTTTTGTTGGTGTGGGTTTTTTTGTGTCACAGACAGTAGACATTCATGAGAGCATACCAGAAGCTTTTAGCAGATGCCTGCAGAACTGGAGGACGAGGATGAAAGTTTGAGAGCCCAGGGGCATAGCTGAGCTCTTGCTGAAGTGCTGGGGTGCAGTTCCTATTCTCTGAGCTGCTGCTGCTTGGGAAGTTGATTCTCTTGCCCAGGATACCCAAATGGGATGTGGTTTGTGTGCTCACCCACCTCAGCTA
Organism: Pluvialis apricaria; assembly: GCA_017639485.1. NCBI lineage: Eukaryota > Metazoa > Chordata > Aves > Charadriiformes > Charadriidae > Pluvialis > Pluvialis apricaria. The sequence continues at coordinate 64,173,078 of CM030008.1, forward strand.
TAATCTGCAATGTGCGTAGGCCAGGCTTCGTCAGCAACACCCTTTATTAATTTTCTCTCAGAAGCCTAAATTGTTGGGGTTTGTTGTTGCTTGTTTATTTTTAATATAACTATTTCTAGAAACACTGCAACTGCAGCTAACTGTCCTAGCAAGTGCATGACCTACTACAGCAGTCTGACAGGCACACGGAGGTGGAAGAAGGAGGCAAGGGACCGGAGAGGGAAAAGTCCATCTGGGATCATGTTGTGAACTTAGGTAAGCACCTAATAAGCACCCTGTCAACTGCCCTCTCTGTTAGGAGTCAGTTTAAATGTGGAGGAGAAGGAGAAGGTGTCCTCCAATGTTGTTACCTAAGCACATGCTGTAGAGAAAACTGTTAAGTAGCGGTTGTGTGTTTGTATGGTTCACTGGTTGGAATGACAATATTGGCATTGCAGGGAGAGTTGGATTTAATCACCCAAATCTGTAGAGTGCTCTTCAGACAAATATTAATTTTGGTGCAGAAAGCTGGATATTATAACATTTTTTAAAAAGACAGAAAAGGTGAAAAAACACACAAATATCACTTCTTCCACTCTCAGGAATCCATTATTTATGTAATATAGCAAATTAAGTTATTGTAGTTACTGCAGAGCAAACTTGTCTGTCCTCTTTTGTCTAGCTTCTGAACGTTGGAAGTTATCTGACCTTTAAGCTGTTACTAGCTCAGGACCCACTGTTTGGCATGTTCAAATTAGTGGGGTTGGAAAAGAGAAATGGGAAGGGAGGGCTGAGAATGAATTCTGACATCCAGTGCGGGTATGAACTAATTTTCTGGCAGGTGATCTTGCAGAGAAGGAGGAGGGAAAAAAGAGAGGGGTCCTTGGGTTTTTTTATAGTTAGATGTGAAATTCAATGTATTTAAAGTAGCAGCAGAGATAGACTAGGAGGCTGAGTGTCTGAGACAGCTGAAGTTGCACGTTAAATAGAGTTTATGAGACTACTGTGCCATTTCTCACCTGCACTGTCACAGTCGGTACATGTGAGCGTGTAGGTGAGTGGGGGTGTATGTAAATAATAATTCCTCTTTATTTAATATACATTAAACCTGAAAAGGGACAGAAATATGAGTTAGCAGAGTGCTACAAAATGTGAAGGTAATTATGTAGTAGTTATCCTCAACATTTCCATCTTTAAAGTGGTTTTGAACTGCTTAAGTGCAGCAGTTACTGCAGACTGTGATTAGATAAATGGATGCAAATGGTAATTGTAACTGATGAATGATTGATGATGGCTTTATATGTTTATCATTATATACCGTTGTAAACACTTTCTTCCTCAGCAAGGATGGAGCCTGTAGACAAAATGATGATGTATTGAATATGAATTCAAATTGTAATATTTTAAAGAGTATACAGGGCCAATATTGTAGGCTGGGATAACCACAGAGCTGTTATGTGAGTAACTGGTGAACTTTGTCGTTGATATCAATGGGCTGAGCACCAAGCTTCTTCCAGCTGATGTTCAGGGTCTGAATACAAGTACAGCAGGGAAGGTGGGTTAATAGGAGAGAGAGCTTGAAAGTGCATATGGGGAACCTGAGTACTGTTGAATGATGATTTTGAGTGGGTAGACCCACCAATCCACTGCTCAAAAGGAGAAGAGGAGGCACCATTTCTCTTCATTTTTATATTGCTTCTCATGGCTCCTTTCTTCTCAATTTTCCAGTGTCCTGTCTCAAGTCAAGCTTTGTGAACTTCTTCTGCCCTGTAGATTGTTAAGGTCTATAAGACGTTTACAATGCAGCTATGGGAGTGAATGTCATACACCCCCATTGTAAGAGCTATTTGGGACAGAACAAGTATGTTTGGGTAACTGAAAGTTGATAGGAACAAGGAGTCTGTAGAAAAGCAGGATGGGATAAGAGGTTCATATAATCTGAATGATGCTATAATTCTGATTGATTTGTCACCTGCCATTTGCCAATTATTAATCACAGTAGCAACATTTGGCAGTTAGATTAATTTAAAGGGACTTTTATTGCAGCAGCTTGAGTTTAATGTCAGTTTGTTGTGTATCATATAATGCAAGAAGTAGCCTGTGGTAATTAAATTACAGACTAAATCTTCATTCTACATAAATTGTTCTATTCATTGAGGAAAAAATAAGCAGGATATTGTCAAAGAAAAGCCCCAGATCATTAGCAACCTCAGCTCCCTGCTCTGTTTCTTTACATCACTTCACCTGCAGTGCTGAAATCTAGCTGTTGTTTTTCCTATGGCATTGTAGAACTGACAACAAACTTGCCAGCTTTTTGTATCATGTGCCTGCCTTTGGGTTTGTATAAAAGTGGTGAATTAGGTTCTGTTTTGTTGACCTTTTAGATGCAAGGAAAATGGTAGTCCTGTTTGCTTACACATCAAATGCTGCCAGACTATTGTCTGCATTAACCTTTGTGGAGCACCCTGATGTGATTGTTACCCTTGCACCAGCAACACAGATGCCAGAGAGAATTGAGAAGGGATAAATTGGAGGTGCCATGCAAAACAGCTCAGTTAAAGACATTTTTCTCCTGCACTGAAGAAAAGGTATTCTGTATGTGTTTAACTACTTAGCTGGTCTGTGAGTCCTGTAATTTGCCTAGCCAAACAGAACTTCAAAACAGATGGTTTCTAAATTTGGGTAAAATAACCATTTCAGTATTTTTTCCCTGTGCAGTCTGCAGTTATGCTGTAGTACTGAAATTATTTGAAACTTAAACCGGAAAATAAAATTGGGATCTTTACCAACTGAATACTAATTTCAGTATCGTACAATTTTTAGTATGTGTTAGGTTTTCATCTGCACATTTAGCCTAAGATTTGTTTATGCTCTGATTTAGTGTTTCTTGCTGCTTACTTGCATAAACACTACCAAATCAGTCAGTCGGAGTCACCAGTGTATTTAGTTCCCAGCTGCATTTGCTAATAAAAGGAAGAATGACTAGTTCCCTCCTTTGTAGAGGAGGAAGTGGAGAAACATAAGGAAATAATTTATTGTGCTTACATAGCACCTACCATCAGCAATCTATATAGGTGCTTTATCAAAAGTGCATTACCTTATCTGGAAAATGTTTTTGTTGTGAGAAACTGCTTCATTCCCAGTATCTTCATTGAGGAAACTGAGCTACAGAGCATTTGTCTGGTATGAGATTGTGAGTTAAGCTAATCCAAAGGTAAGAATCCTAGTATCCTGGGTTTGGGTATTGTTTTTTAACTTGATAGAAGTAAATTAGGACAAAGGAATTAATTGTTTGATATTTAATATTATTTTAATATGTGTTTAATATTATCATACATGGTTATTATTTCCAAAGTATATCTAGTAAAATTATATTTAGAAACACTGCCTTTCTCTTAGAACATATGGTCAATTGTTGGTCATTTTGTATGTGTCCATCCGTGAAGGTAAAGAGGTTGTGTAGGTGTGAAAAGAGAGTTACATTCAGTTTCCTAAAAATTCAAGCATAATATTTGGTCTGCACTTTAACAGCCCTTTAACTGTTAGTTGTCAGTGTGAGAGCACCTGTGTACACTCAGGTAACCTTTGAGATAACTCATTGCCCAGGAACTGAAATTATCTTGGGTTTGGGATTACTAGAGGGAATTTTAGGGATATGACTAATTTGATTCAAGTCTTTGCTGCTTCAAGCAAGTGTGTTATCCAATGCCCAGCCAGACTCCATGATGCAAGGCAGAACTGGGCTGTGGAACTCATTGCCACAGGATGCTGTGTGGACCACAGATACAAATGGATTCAGAAGAAAACTTGACAAATTAAGGAACAAGGATCCAGTAAACATAGTGATAATGTCTCGATCTCAAGAAATCACTACAGCTACAGGTCCTTTGAGGAAGGATGTGCTGAGGGAAATACCATATTGCCCTATCTTTGAAGTTCTTTTCTAAATACCCATTATGGACCATTGCCTGAGGCTCCTGTGTCAATGTCCTACTAAAATAAATCTTTGGAATGACAGCAGTGGCTGCTATTGACCTCTTTTGACCCTTAGAGTCTGTAGCTCTCTTTCCTCCTGAGAAAGCAGTTATATTCTTCCTTTTGGCCTCCTCTTCCAAGCTGTTTTGTCATCTGCTCAGATTAGGGACTCATCATTTCAGTTTAAATTGTCCTTTCTTGGACAGAGGACTAGAACTATACACCCTTCTTCAGAAAGCATTCCCCAGTACAATGTACTGCCTGTACCATGGCGATAATATGTGTTTATCTCTGTTGAAAACATCTAACCTGCCACATCTTTTTTAACATCTCTAGGCTCTTTCTGCTAGCGCAGTATTGGGCTGCTGTAAAATGCAGCCTTTGATTGCTTGCTAAATTGTCAAACTCGGTTGGCAATTGAGAGTCTTCCTCAGCATTTTAATGGGCTCTGGCTGCAAAGGTTTCAGAGGAGGACTTTTGCTTCTTTACTTGAAAATCTGCTTTCTAGCTGGAGTTCCTAAAGATGGCATTATAGGTCTGCAGGCGTCAATGGAAGTGGGTTTATGGGCCCAAAGCAGAGAACAAGTTGACTTCCCTTCTTATTCTCTCCTGAGTTTTCAGAAATTTTTAACAGAGAAAACTGTTGGGGGCGGGGGTGGTGTTAACAGAAAACTGGTATTATTGAAGCTTCCCTTCCAGAGGCTGTGAAGTAAATACATGTGGTGATATAACAAGGTGTGCAGCTACAAAAGCACCTAAAATCTTGAACTGTAAGACTAGAGGTATACATAACTGAAAGCAATAACCATATTATGCCTTAGGAAGTTGATGTTTCATTAAGTAATCCTGTTAAGCGGTGGATACTGACCACAAGCGCATTCATAACAGCTCACCTGTCAGGTGGAAACTCTTTACTGCTTTCCTTAAGCCCTCTTTGAGAGATAATTAAATTGACTTTGAGTTGTCTTCAAATTCAGCTCATTTGTATCTTCTCTGATGTATATAATCTCTGCTGGCTCAGAGGAAATGTTTTTGGGCACGATATAGTTATGAACAAGGCTTCTGTCTAGCCGATGTTGCTTTTAGAGTTGCAGTTTTTATGTAAATCAGTTTTAGGACTGAAATTGCAGACTGGATGTTCCATGGGTACCTTCTTGGCATGTTGCACCACTGACTTGAAAGGTAAAACTACAGTATAATAGCCACTTGATGGTGCTTTCTAACGGCTGTAGTGTTTCTTTATTTTGCTGCAGATATAGTAGCAGCTGGCAGGAGCATAAGGTTGAAGAATTCTTACCGCAGCCATTCTAACTCTGTGGCTTTTATGCTACTACATAACATTTATGTACAAGGTGATGTGAAAGGAAGGGGAGTGAAATGTATTTGCACGTTTTACTAACAAAACCCAGCATTGACGGGTTATATTTTATTCTGAAAGAAATGCTACTTTGAGGGTTTCATCTGATGTCTTAATTTGCAACTTCATTGGTCATTCTTGTGATCATTGGCTGGTTGTGTAATAACCAAAATTTAAAGAACCTGTTTGTCTTGAACTGCCTTGTCATGAGTTCACACCTAAATCTGTAAAATATTTCAACTTCAAAATTAGAAAGGTAATTGAATTATGCTATAGTAAGCAGAATGTGTTATTTTTCACATCTTTCTGAAAGATCCTGGTATTTTAGCACCTTGCCTCCAAGGAACATCAGGTGGATGATATCCTTCACATCTGTATATCTAGCCATCACCATACAAAAGAAAACCTCTATTCAGTCTGATTTTTCAGTCAGATGCTTTGACTAAAGCACTACAGAGCTAATGTAGAAAGTAATTGAAGTAATATCCAACAAAGTGTTGATAATTTTTCTAATATGCAGAAGAGAAGTATTACAGATGTTAGTTTTGCACATTTATTTTTCTTTGTCTCTTGGGTCTGGAACCTTTGCAGCCTGTTCTCTACAAAAAAAAGAGAAAAAGAGAAAGGAATCCCCAAAACTAAGCCCCTCAGGGTAAATACCTAATCATCGCAGGTGACCAGTGATTGACCTTGAGCAGGTAGTCTCAAGTCCAAAAGTGGTACTTTTGATGTAACTTTGCCTTTTTGCAGTGTTACTTCATGTTGCATGAGTTGCACCGTCCGCATCCCATATTTGCTGGTTCTTTATGCTTCTGCAGCCTGAATTACTCTGTCTCTCCACCATTTAGGTATAATCATATGTTGGAAGAAAAATAGCCCATGACTTGAAAGTTACTAACATGAATGTTTCTCAGCCTTGTGTCCTGGGCCTTCAGAAAGGTAGGGAAACAGTGGGTCCTTTGTGGCAAGCAATGGCAGTACTGTACCTAGCAGGACAGTGAAAAGTCTTGGATTTCAGGAATCGAGTTGCCCCTGTTGGAAGAGTGATACATAATGAGTGATGTGAAATAAGTGATTTTTCCCATGTGATAAATTGAAAAGAAATTGATGGGAAGAGATGATGCAGAAGCTCCTGCCCTGTAATCAGCTAACATACGGTACTAGCAGGAAATTTCCAACCTGCTGATTGGATTGCTTCAGAAGAAGAAAAATCATCCCATTGCTTGAAAATGCGGTGTTTTGTCTTGGAAAGAAAAATGCATTAAGTTATGGTACTTAGTATTTTAGACCTTCTGCCTTGTCAGATCAAGCTTTGCTGGAGCTGGTAGAGGCTGATTCAAATACATAGTTTGTGCCATAGCCTGGAGATGACAGTTTAGTCTCCACTGTCACTAATCTGGCTGGAAATGAAAATCACAGTGATAATTACATGAGAACTCCAGAGTCTCAGAGGCAAAACAAAGCAGATTCTTCCCCATACAGAATTTGCTTCTTGAACAATCAAAAGCAACAAATCAAATCCTCCTGTGTCTAACTGATGCCGGTTGCCTGATACAATCAGATGACATTTTGTATCAAAGCAAAGCTAATTATTAGTAGACTTGTATTGCCTTGCATGTTTTAGTTTTGAAATACATAAATATTCATTATTCTGTCTGCTGTTGAAAGACTTAGCAATTGGTTATTACTGTTAGATAATTACTAAATACATCCTGTTCTTCTGGAACTTGGATGAAATGCAGACTCAGGAGCCAGCAGGGAATACTCGGCAAAACTGAACAGTGCTAAATTGAAAAGTGATGAGAACGTGCTGCTTTCTGCAATGCACAATTTCACTTTGGAACACATTGGGCTGAGATGGTTTTGAATTTTGTTCAGTACTGGTTGCGTGTGACTATGCTGTGTTCCTTCAAAATGAGTGCCTGGGCAGCAGCATGTAATCCTACCTGATTGCCTTGTCCTTGGCTGCATATAACATAATAACACACATGTGAAGTCCCACAACAGATGCAAACCATTATGGATGCTCCTCATGTGAAGATGGTGGAATAATTTGAGTAATGGAACTGTCCATAGTTAAAATAGGAAAGACACAAACACTTCTTTGGATATCTTTTGTGTTTCCGTGGACATAGTCAGTCTTTTGGGGCAAGGACTGGGGTTATTTCCCTGGGGAAATATTGTAGCTATGTCAGAACTGCCTAGATTAGGGCGCAGGGGGAGAGGTTGTTCTTACCTTTGAATCTGGTTGGGAAGTTACCAAAATTACAAACCAGGAAGAAGACTTCTGGTGAGATCGGTGTGCCCTTTCCTGTAATTACTCCTAGTTCTAGTTTAAGACTTGTTTGTCTCACAAACCATTTGTACAGAATGTTACCAGCTTTTAGGTGGCTGTGTATTTTTCAGGCCTAAATGAGTAAATGTATGTGCAAACATAGGTGCAGTGAAATGTTGCCTATTAAAAACTGAACTCATAAAAACCTGTTCTAAAAGTAATAGACAATCAGCATCTTTTTTTATAGAGGAAAATCAATTTAAAAAGAAACAACTCTGAATATAATTAAACATCGTAACTCTGGTTTATATGTGTTTAATAGGTATAATAATACTTACCTACTGTATCTCACAGGAGCCTTTAGAAGTTTAATTAATTAGCATTTATAAAAGCACACTGAAATCCTAAGATGAAAATAAACTCCAAGTACATTGTATTGTTGCTGTTGTTTTATGAGCAATTTTGAGAAAAAGCTGGTACTTCCAGAGATCCAGAATGCATTTTAGCGTTCCATCATAATTTTACATACACATAAAGTTAGTGTCTCATTGTTTTCCTAAGATTTTCCTCCTCCTAGACTCACTTAAGGCTGTTGTTTGCCTAAAACCCAAAATATGTATTTAGAGCAACTTTTAATGTTAGTTAAATACCATTTCTTTCCTAAACCTTTTCTGTTTTAATTTCCTTTGGAAACGTCAGTCATAAATCAGAAGTGCTTAAATAACTTACAGTCGATCTCTGTGACAGTATTAACATAAACTCAAACTATGCAGTATAGTGGTATTCAGGGCAACTTCTTAACTAGTGGGAAGACTGTTAAAAGTCTTATGATAGGTCTCCGTAGTTTATATTTCCTCATTACAGCAAATGAGTCCATCAGCATGGTTTTTTTCGAAAGGAAGTTTTGCAGAAAGAATAAGCAAACAAACAGCTGCAGAGCCTCTGTTTTCAGTAGGAATGGAGATTTGGGGAGCAAAAGGGGTCCTCAGAAAGGATGGCATCACATCTAGTTCATTAAATGTTTTAAAGATGAAGTATTAACCAGTTCTGAAATTAGACCACATCTTTAGTTAACTAAAGAATCTAAAACCTTTTTCTCTGTACATAGAAGAGAGGGGCAGAGCTGTCAGACAGGCTGGCCTAGAAGTAGGCAAGTGTATTTTCACTTGTTTTGGGGAGATGCTAATTTTTCTTTTGGTTCGCATTTGTAACAAAATATTTTTAAACCCAGGAAATCCTTTTTAAGGTATCTAAATATTTTTTTTCCCTCTTTATAGCTACATTGAAAAAAGGCAGTACCTGGATTAGGTTATATTGACGGTTACTGTTTCATAAGTTAAATCAGCCTTACTTTTTCTTTTTGTTTTGTTTTTAAACTGGCATCTCTACCTTTTAATCTAGTTTTATTATCATTGCCACTACACAAATAGTTTCATGTACACATCTTCAAAGAAATGACTCATCAGTATCATTAGTTAAAGGAGTTACTTGTGGGAGGAAGGACTTACCACCAGAATTAGCCAACTGAAGGCTTAGGAATCACTGGGTGGCTCTGTCGCCTCAGAAGAAGCTCTAATAATTTATTATTATTAATTATGAGTTATGGAGGACACTTAACTTTTAAGCAGCACTCTCTTCAACACTGGCTTTTCCCTATGCCTTTCTTAGAGTTATGAAATGGAGGAGGACACAGGCTTCATTATGTACAAAGTGTTTAGCATTTCTGTGATTTTTTTTTTTTTTTTTATGATCTGCTGTCAACATGAATATCTATTGCCATGAAAAACCGCTGCCTGTGTTCTGGATTGTTCCAGTATTCTGTCTGGATTTGACCTCATAAGAAAAAGATTTTTTTATTGTACTCCATTAATGGTTTCAATTATATTTTAGATTAAAAACATGGGAGTCCAGCGGATGGGAAACTGTGCTAGGAATCATTAGACTTGGGCATTTTCTCAGGTTTTGCTGGGTAACTGAGGGCCAGTCCAAGCATACTTCTCTGTGCTTCATTTTCCACGCTTCAAAAACAGGAGTAAAGCCACTGACATCCTTTAAATGCTGCGAGAGCTACTGATGAGAAGGTCTGTACAAAAGCTAAGGGTGCTGGTGTTATTCCTGACTGGGTCACTGGATGCGCTGTGTAACTGCAGCAGAAGACTTCACTCTCCATTGGTTTGCTTCTCTTCCCATCTTCTCACAGCCTTGGTTCCTTTGACTGGTAGTTTTTTCAGGACTGGGATGATCATGTGGATTTTGTTTGTACGGTGCCCAGCACGACAAAGTCTGAAGGCAATGACTGCTATCACACATTCAATAATTAAAACTGAACTTTGTAAGTTGACGGGATGGTTATGTTAATAGCCTGTAAATCCATCCTGCACAGAATTGGATCACTCTTAACTTGTCAAATTCTAGTACTTGTGGCATTTTGGTCTTGCAGGTTTTCTCACTGTGTAGAATGCAGACTGTTGCTTTTTAGGCAAGTTGAGATACTTTGAGAGAAAATGCAGTAGCTGCTCGTCAGTTTTTGAAGTATATTGGCTCCATTGGTTTCGCAAAGCTGGTCTTAGGTATTTGTTTCTCTGTTTGTCTTGCTAAATTTACAAGCTCCTTTGCCTTTCCAAGTGAAACTCTCTAAGATCAAGCCACAGACTGCTAACTTATTCTTTATTTAATCTACAGTGTTTGCATGGTCTGTACTTCCAATTCTGTATAATTTAAATTTGGTTAAAAAAAAAAAAGCCATTGCATATTTTAGGCTGTAGTTTTGGCTTTAGATGTATAAGAAAGAATGTTTCTGTTCACTTTGTTTAAGCAAGTACTTAAACATCTAATGACTTTAAAATGCCTCAGTTCTCATCAGATTTAACAGTAGTGCTGCTGAAAGGCTCTTGCCAGCTCTAGGGATTGGGATTTTAGCAATGCATTTTTAGAAGGGAGAAGATTAAGCTCATGAGATCTGCAGGCAGTAAAACTCTGAACGGATCATCAATCTCCACAGCCTAAAAGCTACTCCTCTGGCCTTCGGCCGGCTCTGCACCTGTAGGGCGTGCGAAGGAGCCAGCTACACAGTCCTCACCTGGCCCTTCGTACCCAGAAAGTCACGGTCCTCAGGCATTGCCCCAGCCATGTCAGTGCTGGGGACAACCTGAGATACTTCCATGAGGTATCCGAGCAGAGCTGCTGAACAGGTAGAGGGTTTGCCTGTCTCTGGTCTCTGCTGCTTTTCCCTGAGTCTTTAAAATTCCTGCAATACCCACAGGTTTTTCTGAGGTGAAATGACCTATAAATATATCAGACTCTCTGAAGATATGTTGTTCTATGCCAGTCAAAGGGATAAAGACATACTATCCCTACTACTCAAAATAATTGGAGAGACGCCAGTGAGGAGCCAATTTAGAGAAATTATTGCAGTGAGATGGGTCCCTATATAATTGATATTTGGTATGGACAGATTTATGGGGGTAGCTGTTACCATCCTATTAAATACTTAGCTGAAGCACTTAGCTCTGTCACTTTTATTAGCACAGTTTTGCACACTCTTTCCATGGTAATTTGAGCTGTGCATTTTTTATCCTTTCTGTGACTTCTTGCACTGCAGAAAGACATCTTTAAAACTCCCAGTGTCTTCTGTTATGCTCATGATAGGCAGATTGCATTGACATGGTCTTCACACAGGAGCAAGCACCTTTTTCTTGTCCTGCCTTTGGCTGTACTTCCCCCCTCCATCTGGACAGATCTGCTGGGTTTTTTTCCTCACTTCGTGCCGGAAACATACTGCATATCTAATACACTGTGTTCAAGGAAGCCAAATTTGCTTTTTTAATACAAGCTCTTATCTCTTACCAAGCATAGATCTACAAATACAGTACTATGTCCCCTACAGCTATTCTCTGTTTAGAGATTCTTCATCATGTGTCGGACAGATGGCACAATCAGTGGGTTGTATCAGAGCATTAAAAAAAGAAATTCTTTCTCGCTGCTTCTACCCAGACTGTTTTGAATTCAGTGAGATGCAACAGCTGTAACACGATCTTTCAATGACAACTCTGAACGTGGTGATGGGGAGAGTGTTGTTTCATTTGAAAGTCAAAAAATACATAGAAAAAATGGCATTAAAAAGAAACGTAAAGGGCTTTAACAGAGCTATGAAGGTTGCAAGGTTAAGAACCTGACTTTTTGGAGTTTTTTATTCTCTCGGCTGTCTTAGATCACAGGCAGATCTCTATTTGCAGCTGCTGATACAAACAACACAGCACTGTTTTTCCTTCTGTTGAACACTTCTTAAGACTGTTCCATCATTTGTCATTAAATAAGGTATCTGGTACTTAGAGAAGCCTAGCCAAAGCATCAAAGACGCTTGTATTCTTAGTGAGCATGATAGGAAAAAGTAGCATTAATAATCTAAGTGTTTGCTGAGAGCACAGCCCTAGATTTCTGTATTGGGCATCTGTTGTGCCTGGTTGTTACCAAGTCTGCAGGCATTAAATTTGTTTTTAATATCAAAGAACCTGAAATGTTTGATAACTGTTAAATGCTATAAAAAAGAATAGAGCTTGTGTTTTAGTCCTCATCCTACACAAGCCCTAGTACTCTTTTCTTTGTATGCTTTGTTCCCACCCATCCCTGTCACTCCTGCCCCCAAGAGAAGTTGTCCAAGTGCAGCTCCTGTCATGGGTCCCAGCTTCCCACAAGGAAGATACGCAGTCAGATAAGCTGCCAGTATGCACAGGGTAGTATGGTCTTGAAAAAAGGTTGGAAGAAAGATGAGAGTCTCCACAGAGCTGGCAAGGAGCTGCATTACAGAGATGAGGGTGGTTGGAGGTGGGAGAAAGAAGGCACTGGGGGAGCTCCTGCCTTCTGACTGCCAGGTGAGTGGTCCTGGAAGCCCCCAGCTGCTGCTTATCTTCAGCTTACTCCTGGGGAGAAGGCCTGGCCTGAGCTTTGTAAAAGAAGAACCCTTTCCTTTTCTGTCTCCAGCTGCCCATTTTATACAATATACCATAGGGAGGAGGTACATCTTCTTTCTTGCTTGTGTCATTATCCACTTTCTGTATAACACAGCTTCTCACTTTATATCCCTCCAACCTTCATGTTCCCTAGTTATATCACTACAGTCAAACTGCGCCTGTAACACTGGTTTAAGTGCTTTTATTCCTAGAAACTACATCTTTTTAAGCTAATCTAACCCTGCTCAGGTAAACTTGAGCTGTATGAGAAGATGCTCTCAGCTAATACAGGGAATTACACAAGAGTATCTGTATCAGTTTAAATTCATATTCTATTTAAATTTGAACAATTTTTTCACATTAGCAATCCTAAAAGAAAGGAAGGTTTTAATTTAATCTTTTAACGGGGGGGAAATGAGAGTACAGACTAGAAACAGACGTTCTTCCCTTTGTGTTGTTGCAATATTCAATTCTCTACCTGGCACTGTGTGGGAGGCAGTTTGGATTGTGGGACAGGCTTGATATTTCTGCTAAATGATCAGCAGGTAAACGATTGTGCTGATATTTAGTTGTCACCTTTTAGGTTCAACAGTTTAACAAGTCACTGTGACAGATGAGGTGGCTGTTGCATCTCAAAGCCGTTCGGGTAGCATTTACTTTGTCTCACTCTATACTTCTTCAAAGCTATTTCCATAACCATGATGACTAGAGGGGAGCAAGGAAAATGAAAGGATATGCAGCTGTGGGTAATTCCTGACAAATGCAGAAAGTTCTGCCAGAGGTTCTTGACCCAGGTTTTGACCACAGAAGTACACACCATCCTGTGTAGTATTGTGATGTTCTGTGAAGCTAATGCAACAGTTTACTGGGACACGGGACTCGAAATCACTGTGAGAAACACCATCCAGCAGTTTAACAACTCAATGTTCATTGCACTGTCCTTTTTCTACCCTTACTATTATCATTTTCGTAAGTTATTATTATTGCCCTCCTGGACAGTTGGTTAACTCTCTGTAAAATTCTGCTACATCAGAAGCAGGGGAACTTGCCCTTTTCCAACATGTTCAGCAACATTTGACACTGTTTTTTATTGGTCTGTGCATTTTATTATACTTCTTTCCCCATGACAACATGAAGTGGTGAACAGCTGGCCAGCTGCAGAAGTGCTTGTGCAACCAGAGAAGGTTGGGAAAGGGAGGGGAGGGAATCTGGTTGAGAATTGCTTGCCAGCTTTACTGCAGAATTATGATTAAAATGTTTTGTTGAGAGTTTAATATATGGGCACGTGAGAGTCAGGAAAACAGCTTGGGCTGCCTTCTGTTTCCTTCTCTATTTGTTTAGCACTCAATTTCTCAAACGTCGCATTTAGTGTAATAATTCTCCTTTCATTTGTATGATATTAATCTGACTTTTAACTCCTCTTTTCATTGCACTTTAAATGAGCTCCCTGTGCAACACCAGAGTTGGGGGTTTGATTTACATCTTTCTTTGACTAGCAGTGATCCCACATCACTTCCTGTGGACTTGTTCTTGGTGGGCGATGGAGTGAACAAATGGAAATGACAGTTCCACTGGAGAAGTCTGTAATTCCTAGTGCAGGAGAAACCAAAGGGCTCTCTGGGAACTGAGGTCACTCTTTCTTAAGAGCCCCTCAATATACAGCCCATAAAACATCAGTAACTGTTTGGATGGATGTAAATCAGCACCTGTAGTTTATGTTACTCAAAATATTAGAGGCTGCTTTTGACAATATTTTAGACATTTTCATGATGTGCATATAATTGGATGGACTGCCATTGCATCCTTGCCTTCACAGCAAGGGATCCAGGGATCCATACACGCACACATAATCCATTACACACAGTTTTGATGTAGGTACTTCAGACTTATAAGAATTATTGCCTTTCTCTCAAATTATAACTAGGAAAATACGTAGGAAATCTAACATTTACAAGCGGAGAAGGGACAAGGGATTAAGGGATAAATTGTGTGTCAACAGTAGTGCTGTTAGGAAAATGTAGATACCCATGCTGTGATTCATCTTGCCAAACATTAGAGGTCTGCAGTTAGCTATTCACAGTTGCTCCTTTTATGCTCAGTAGATGAGTGGCCAGTTTGAGAGTATCATTTATTTGATTTACTTCAGATGTTTACCTTAAGATGAGTCATACTCCCTATACAGCTGCAGCCTTAGGGCATTGTAGGTGCTTGCATTTACTCAGATGAATCTCACCCCCATTTCCTCTCCTGAGTGAAATATTTTTCAGAATAAAAGTACTTTATGAATTGCCATCGTTCTTATTTCTGTATATTTTCAGAGGATTTACATTGTGGGTGCAAATGTGCATGTAAGTCCATACTTTATTTAGAGATTTTTCCTCTCCAACATACAAGGTCAAAATGCTTCATCCTCATGTCCTCTGCAGAATGTGATCTTGGCTGTGTGGGAAATGGTTGCTATCTCACACCTCTGATGATCTCTAAAGATGACTATTAGTGTGCTACAAACACTTCCTTAATGTTTTCTTAGTGCAAGTGACTTTTTTCTAAAGTGTTTTATTAATAATTGGGGCAACCTAGAAAACTGAAAAATCAGTGCAGTTGTGGCATTTTCATGCTAGCAAAGATACAGCACTTGCTTTTCTATGTTTTTACTGACTGTAAATCAGAACATTTAATCAAGAGCCTTTATAATAAATTTTAAAGGTCACTTTTGGAAAAGCAAAAAAATACCCAACAAGATAATGTGGACTTTATTCCTCTGATTTTTTAACTTTTTTTAAGAACAGAAGGCCAATTAATTGCCCGAGCTTAATAGCAGCCCTGCTTGGACTCCCCTCTGTTCCGAAATCAGCGCTGTGGTTTGTGGTTTGTTGTTTTGAATAGTTAGTAAAGCCGTCAGTCTTTGTGAAATCCATTTTTAAATTCAGAAGACTTGTACACCCTGAAATCTGTTATAAATGTTGAAAAAAATAATTATATTTACATGAAAAGTGTGGAGGGCAGTGGTCCTTTTTTTTCCCCAACTTCTTTTAAGCCCCTTTTCTTCTTTACTATGTGTTGTTGCTATTTGTTGTAATTTTCCATCTATGTTTGGTAGGTTCTTTTGTTTGTTTGTTTAAATCCGGGGCATAACAACAACGAGTGCTAGAACAGGGAATTAAGAATTAACTCAGTAATCTGACTGTTATCACCTTCGTCATTTTCAGCTTTCCTGGAAAATAATGAACATAATTTGGTGCCATGCTCAACCTCCTTAGGGAGATGAGGAATGGCCCTCAAAGTTAAAGTAAAGGAAGTAATTTGTTCTCCTTCCCTGAAACTCTGTCTCTCTAGCAACTTTATTATTCAAAATGTAAGAGCTGATGTAAGGCATCATATCCTGGATATTAAACAAGCCTCTCTATTTCTGAACTACCAATAGTCCTGATAGTGTCAGCTCCTCTCCCACCTGAGAACAACTTATGATGCTCTTTATGATGAGAGCAATCATGTTTTGGAAAGACCACTTCTATTAACTGGAGTATTTTGTAGAGATTTTTAAAGACATGACAGAAATGTACATGAGTCTTGTTGTATTTCATGCCTTGGCCCATCCTTAAGGTCTTCAGGAGCCTTGGAAATTTTAGCATTAGTCATTCGCTGTTCTGCTGATTTTTCAGCAAGCAAAAGTTATTGTTTTCTGAAGTTAACTAGACTGAAAAGAACCCTTACTTTACATAAGTGATAGGATGATCGTGATTTCTGGTCACAATCAATAGATGTCATTGTATCTTACATGTTGAAGAAGATGTGTAGGTTTTTTTCTCTGTTCATTACATGATGCCTTGGAAGTTCCTCTTTCTTAAATGTTTGTTTGACAAGTCTATGTCCTTAAGATTTCAAGATCCAAGTTTCTAGTTTTAAATACAAATTAAATGTTGTGCCCTAAACCGGTTTCTTGACTAAATACAATTTCTTGAGCATGTCCACTTCCATGGAGGCAATAGAAACAAAGCACTGTGTGTTTCTGCATGCGAATGGCAGCAAATACAAAAAGAAAGTTTAGAATCCAAAGTTTAATTGCAGATTTTACGTGTAGCAATCATTTGACAGATCCTAACTTGCTGAATCCACAGGTTTTCCAAATCCAGCATTTTGAATAAATTCCTTGTTGACTTGTTTTCCCTTAATGCAGAAATTTGGTTTTGAATTAATTCACCCTGCAGGATATCAAATTTGATAGTCACTTGACTTGAAAGGCACGTGAAACTCTCTATTTCTCTTACTATTTTCAATTTCCACATATTCTTATCATGGCCTGAGGCCACCTAGTTTGGCTGTTGACCCCTGGTTTTTGTGTTCTCACTTTCATGTTTCTCTGAGTACCAGAGCACTCTGTGAGACCACGTACAAGTAAAAGAGTTTTTTTCAAAAAGTATTCATGAACAACTTTTTCAGTAGTAATAATAATGGCCCGTAGTTTAGGAGACAACACATAATAACACTGACTTCTCAGTGCACTTCACAAACCAGCATTCCTGCAAACTGAATAAAAACCGTTCATATCAAATATATATGTCTGTCTGAGTTGAAAAGTAGCTGATGTTCTACATGAGCTTCTAGAGTATGTTGAAACTTGGTCAGAGAGCACTGAGATATAAAATTGATGCAAAGTCAGAAAGTCTCAAGGAAGTAAGGCAGCTTTGCTAGCTGGAGAATTGATGCTGCATGTAGGAGGAAACTGGTGTGCCAGGAGTTGCTAATAGGATGTACTTCAATAAAAGCATGTGCTCGATGTGAAATGTGACTTTGACACATGCCGTTTACAAAGTAAATATTTCCTCAGACAAGGAGGTTGGATAAACTTTCAGAGTCACACATATTTACAAGGAGTATATAAGCTATTGGCTACAGAGGTTACTGTATTTCGCTCTGCTTTAAACTGGTATAAATCATAAATTACTAAATTAGTCTCAGTAGGGTACCTTCTGATTTACATTGTAGCTACTAGAAGCTAGGATGAGCTTGACATTGATTTTATGCACTTTTGAGCAATAGCTAGTCTTTAAACTGCAACATCTCGAGGGTAGCCATGCTGACTTTTATACCCACACGTTTGATGTGGGGAGACATTTGATGACCCTCCCCTACTTTAGATGGAAAGAACAACACTCTCCTGCTTATACATCATTACACAAAGTAGAAACCAACATCTTCCTGTTCATCTCAGAAGTTGTGACACCTGAACAGGTTACAAGAAAAAAGCTAGGCAGTGTCCCTCCCACCCTCTCTCCTTCTTCCCTGGGATATACCTTTGCATTACAGAGTGTGGTTTTCTTACTCTGTCCTGGTTCCGGCAGGGATGGGGTTAATTTCCCCAAGGATGGGAGGGGACACAGGTACCCCATGCCATGTGAGCCATGCCCGGGCTATGGGGGGAGCTGCAGGGGGAGGGGGCGGAAAGTCGCGGCTCAGCGAGGGCTGCGGCGGTGCGGGTCCGGGTCCGGTCGGTGAGCGGCGGTGCCCTAATCGCGTTTGTATATTCCTTTATCCCTGTTATTACTACTGTTTTCTCTTCCCTTTGCTGTTCTGTTAAACTGCCTTTATCTCAACCCACGAGTTTTGCCTTTTTCTTCCTATTTCCCCCCCACATCTGTGGGGGGTTGAGCGAGCGGCTGCGTGGTTCTTTGCTGCCAGCTGAGGCCAAACCACGACACTCTCTCATTAGAGGTGTAATCCCTGTCAAGCTCTAGGCCTATAACAGCTGTTCTTCAAATCTTGACATGTAAATATTTAACAATGCTTATGAATTAGACCCTTCCTCATGCAGTTAACTAAAAAAAAAAAACAAACAAAAAAACCACCACCAAATACCCCAACCTTTGTTTACAGGAACCAGTGTATCCAACTGTAAATGCAGTGTAAATTCCAGGATGGCACTAGAGTGCAATATCCTGCTTAGAGACGAGTTCCCCACAGTAGTGCTCAAAGACATGGGAATCTGAAGATTTCTGTCATGAAGTAGGGACTGGGACTGACTATTCCAGGATCCATTCAAGGAATCTTAGTTATTTTCCTGTCAGTACTGTTGTGAAAGAAGGACTTTTTCTACTCTTTCACCTGTTCAGTGCCATGTAAAGATTGCTTGACTGGTATTAAAGTGAACTACATTTTTATAGGAGGGAAGAAGATGCCACTGAAAGTTTCCCCGTTTACCTTTTTGTGCTGACTTTTGCCCCTACTATATACTTTTGACAGTTCTCAGTGCTTGCAATATTATTTGCACATCATTAACAATTTATACTCCATGTCAAGTTTTAGATAAGCTAATGACAAGTCGGATAATATATGTGCTCATTTGCACACACATAAAAATATCTTGGATAACGAAATACAGCAAACTGCAGAAAAGTTGCCAAATACTTTATGGTTACTTGTGCTTTATTGCTCAATTGACATCTTGAGAATAAATTGTTTTATTTTGTAGTAATAAGAAACTTTTCCATATACATCTGCAATGTCTTTTCTCACGGGGAAAAAGTTATGAGGTCTGTATTTTTGGGGGGGGTTCTGTTTTAACAGCTAAAAGCACTTGCACAATGCTATGTTCTAGGTTCATTTACATTATATAAGTATTTTCATACATACAAATGCACATTCAGGTGTAAACATCTCTAGGTGTAGTATACTATATGTCTTGGTGGCTAAGAAAGTATAAACATACGCTGTTGTCATGCCATCAGGTAGACTTTCAACAAGATGAGACCTGTAGTAATGTCAAAAAAAAAAAAGAAAGATAAAACTATTCAACAACGCATTTCCAAAGCAGTAAATTTGTATGAAAAAGCAATGATCCACATTTCTCACCTGGAAGAGGAAAACTGAAGCATCTCCTCCAGCCTGAAGCAGTTTGTATTTAATGTAAGAGTGTTTTCACCACCTAATTGATTCTGGTTTGTTACATTGTTCTCCAAGTTTCCACACATTTATGCAAATATGCAGAAGGAAGAAAAGCCCTGTCCACATCCCCATGCCTACTAGTGGGCACATGGCCTTGCAAGGCAGGAGTAGCGAGAAACAGCAGCTTTGGTAAGCACTCACATGGTTTGGATGGTCTTGGTATTAGAAGGCAAATTGGTGAGGTTTGACAGGTTGGTAATTCTGTCATAGGTGGCTTTACTTGAGAGAGTTTTATAGCAGGGGTGCACTCTATATTAATAATGTCTAAAGACATGGCTGCCCTTCCAGTGCAGGCAGCATCCCGAGAAAACATTAATCATGTTTTCCTGAAGCAGCCAAATTGATTTCTTGGGAGAAATATTTCTTTGTCTACTCCCCAGCCATTTCTGAACCCATCACCAACTTACGGTGATTTGAGCAGCTAATGAACAAATAATTACTGCCTGTTGATCAGCCGGGAGAAAGGGTAAAAATATTGTTTTAGGTTCTTAGTGCAAGTAACTTCATTTTTACTGAGATGTAGTGACCATTTTGTTCTATCACCTTTTTTATGTTTGGGGTTTTTTTTCTGCCTTTTTGGATCCTTGGGTTACATGAAGAGTAGTGTCATATTTACTGTGCTAGGAAGAGTTTACATTTATTTAAGTTTTAATGTACTATCAGTTGTAGCATCCCATGTAAACTTATACAGGCAAAGGAAAGCTATTCAGTTTTTATTCACTTCGTTTGTATTTGTACAGTTCTCCTCAAGATGTAGCTCAGTCCTGCCCAGCAAGTAAGAAGATGGCTAAAAATGGAGCCCATTAACCCAAGCAGAGCCAATGCTCAGTGACCTATAGGTGAAGGTAGGAGAGAGAAGCAGATGGAAAGAGTAGGCGCTAGGATAGTCTGATGTGAACTTGAAGAGTCTTGAAAGACCCCTTTATTGTAGGAAATACGCTCGTCATTTTGTCAACAAGGACTTTTTTTTACCTATTGAGCTTTATTGCCTAAAATCATCTGTACTTAATTAGTACCATACATACTAGAATTAGTTAAGAAATTTACACACATAACTCAGGGCCTGCCTGTTACACACTTATCTATTGTAAGTATATGAAGCAGCCTACTGATTTGAGTTGGAGCTTCTTGTTTATGTACTTCTGTGCTTTGATGAAAGTGAAAAGGTTTTCACTAAAGAGTATGTACATGCTTTAAACTCTCAAATTAACTGGAGTGTATGCATGGGAATTAAGCCTGGTCTGTTTTACGAAGGCACCAAATGCAAATGAGGAAGGAGTTGTCTTGGGGTTGTTCCAACGTAAGGGATTAGCATGGCAGGCCCTTAATGTAAATCCTGGCATCTTCCTTTGAGGCCGTGGCCCCTGTGTGGTCTTGATACAGCCTGATGGGAGAGGTGCAACACTACTACCTCATCCTCCTCTACCAGAATTGCTACTCTGTTTGTCTGCTGTCGGAGCAGGGCACCTGTACACTTCCCGATTTGCTTCAGGCCAGGTTAGCTTTAACAGTTTCAGGTGTTGGGCTGAGCTAACCTGGTTAATTTTTGTGTCCAGAGGAAGTAAGGGACAGTCAATGTAAAGATCTACTCTGCCAAACAGGTGAAATGAGCAGTCCGATTTGGAGACATGCCTGTACCATAAAAGAAATATCTGCCTGTGGAGCTCAGATCTAAATGTCATGGTCTGCCACTACTCAAAGCCTGACCAGTTGAATTTTTGTTTTGTATTGATTTTTTTTTTTCAGGTTTCTATCAAAACAAAATGTTCACATACCAGGTTGAGGTAGCTTAAGTAATTCCCTATAAAATCACACCATTTATACCAGACTGCTTTGATTGAACTTCTGTCTACACATAGGAGACATGCCCCAGGTGAGCTGGTTATTACAGTCATGATTCACACCAGTCTCATTTAAACTTCACTTGTGTTTTGGCCGTCCCTTGATTTTTCTGCTCCACAGCAGCTGCAGGTGAGGTGGCAAGAATGAATATCGGCTGGCATTTCGTACCAAAAGCTATTTGGTGGTCTACTTCCCCTAGAAATTTGCCCCTGTAGTTGACACCAAATCTGAGAAGAGTGAGCTGCAACAGAGAAGAAAATATCCCGCTCTTCACTCCTGGCCACTCCTTTTGGGGAATACAGGTTTCAGGTCTGTTTAAAAAGCCTGCTAGTACTCAATGCATCCAAGATATGAAGATAATTACTTTGCTTTCAAGGTGGACACTACAATTATTTACACCTCTCTACATTGCTGCTGTTGGGCCTTCTACTTCCATAGGCTCATGATCCACATTCTCCAAGAAGCTGATTAGCAGTGAATGAGAAGTGACTTAGAAGTGTCCTCCAGAAATCTCTTTTAGAGGCATTGCCACCACCTATTTTGAATCACTTCATGCCTCTAGTTTAGGTATGATTTAGAGGCTCAAAGTCAGGCACCTCTGTGGTGGAAGGCAATGGTGGGGTTATTCTGTGCAATTCTGGAGTTATTCCTATTTAGACATCAAGTTAGATGTCTAAAGAAAATTTTATTAATACTTACTCTTGGGACTGTTAGAAGAAATTTCATTATTCAAATGGATTTGCATTGTGCTTGTTTGGGGGGTCATAGCAGGTAATGCAAATAAGACAGAGCTAGAGCAGTATTAGAGTTTATCAAAGTTTTATAAAATTCATCTTTGTCTGTTGACACTGGTTGAAGTCCTGAGGCCCTTACTTTGCTTATCTCCAAATCTTCCTTAGGCCACTTAAAAGGAAGCTGAACCAGGAGTCTCAGCATTTGGAAGTAAATAGCCTGTCATGACTGATGCCAACCATCTTTGAAAATAGATTGCTCTTTCAATTATATGTCAATTACAGCAGAAGTTGCAAGTGAGTTAATACTGGCCTAATATAATGGCTTTATTTATACAGGTCTGTACACACACTCTATTTATACAGGTCCGATTCCATGTGAGAAAGCCTTTGTTCCACTATAAATGGCTTTTTTGTTGTTTCTTTTCCAGTATAGCGTGAGTCTTAAGGAAAACTTTTTTTCCCCTTTAATACTAGAAGTATGTCAAATGCGTTATACTGGCATAAATATGTTACCTTAAATTATATAAGAGGGGGGATTGCTTTTCCATGCTTTTTTCTAGCATTTAGTAGGGTGAAAGGGTTAGATTTGTTGTTGATTTTACTTTGCAGGGATGATTTCTTTCTCTTTTTTATTTATTATGTGCTTATTGCATGAGTGTCAGAGGTGCCTTATGCATTTACCAGATAAGAAAACTTGAGGAGTCGTAATGTGCAAATTTCTCTCTTCATTTCCACCTCCCCATGTTCACATTGTATAGGATTCATTTCCAAAAGATAAGATAAATATGGAAACCTGACAGCTGAAAACAACATCGACTGGGAAGTTGTGTCCTGATTACACTGTGGAGAAAGAAATGTTTACTTTATTCTGATTTATGAACAGGGCAATGACTGGCCAGGTGCCGGGCCAGTATCAGCTATTTACTTTCCTACATAAAGAGTGATGAAAGGCATCAGAAAGCAGAAGGAGCAGAAATTTTTTTGTATGCCTCAGCTAAGTGGATCACAGTGCTACTCATGAGCAGCAATCTATCTTTACTGTTCTGAAGAACATGTTAACCTTTCTGAAGACTGCATCTCACTGTAGGGTTTTGGCCTGAAATGTCTCTTTCCCAATCAAAGTCCTCACCCATGTGCCTGTTCAGTCAGGAGTGAACAAAAGGCCTGAATACCAAGATCAAGCAAGCTCATGCTGTTTCTCATCTTGTGGGATTTCAAAGCTTCTCAGACATCAGGGCTGAATTCAGCATCGCCACAACTTGAGCTGTGCATCGGACAGGAACCTTTCAGCACTGCTGGAATAAACACGTCACCAAGTGAGGTTCAGAATATTCCACTGGCAAAAGCACTCGCAGAATCATAATTCAAGGGTCTGATTCAAAACACCTCAGTATCAAAGAGGCAGGAAGCAGGAGAAAAAATAGCTGCTGAGCAAGTGTTTAAAATTATCACTTAATGGATGAGTACAAAGAAGGCAAATAATTCTTGTGTTCATTGTCAGCATCAGTTGAAAGTGGCTAAATGATGCTGTTAACAGTGCTTTTGGTTTATTTTGTGAAATACATGCATATATTGTATGTAAGTATGTATGCAAAATCCATATATATGAGGACTGAGGTAGGAAAAAATACTTCAGCATTGTATTAATGAGTATTAAGCTGATAACATCATGATACCATTCCAAGCATTATGAGCAAATTCTTTTCCTCCACCATCTTTAATTATTTTATAACCTAGGACAAAAAACTTTGAAAACTATCAGAAGAAATATTGATATAGCTCTTCTTTGGCTGCCTGGTGGGGGTTTTTGCAGAACAAACAAGGAAGTGTGATGAAATACTTACAAATTTCAGATTTGTTTTGTTTTAAAGCTAAAATACAATAATTACAAGCATAAGGGATTCATTACACAGGAACTGATAACTGCTTCTCAGTGTCTGATAGATTGGTTTTCACATGCAAAAGAAAGTTAAAGGAGTTTTGGCTGATCTGAAAAATAATAGTACAGTATCATTTTAAATTGCAGAAGGTATTAGATGTATTTCCCCAACTATGCACTTTCCATGCTACCATGACCAAAAATGTTTACACCTCAAAATTAAACCCTGTATTAAGTGGCCTGATTTTTCAGAGATACTTAGCAAATTCCCTCTGATAACCATGTTTAATAACAATTACAGATAAAAATCTCCAAAAGTCTTGGAAACAAAGACTACTTCTTTCACCCCTTGATCTGTCCTTAGTTTGCTTAGGTGTAGCACAGATTACTGCTAACGTTTATGGAAGCATTTGGATTCGTACTTCAAACTCTATACTTAAATATCTATTCGTATTACACCTCATAGGTTGTTGTATTGGGTTTCCATGGCAAGGTTTTGGTAGCTGGGGGACTACAAGGGTGGCTTCTGTGAGAAGCTGCTAGAAGCTTCCCCTATGTGTGACAGAGCCAATACCAGCTGGCTCCAAGATGGACCTGTCACTGGCCAAGGCTGAGTCCATCAGCGACAGCGGTAGCACCTCTGTGAGAACATATTTCAGAAGATGGGGGGGTGGGGGAAGCTGCGCAGCAGCAGCCAGATGACAGGAGTGAGAATACGTGAGAGAAACAACTCTGCAGACACCAAGGTCAGTGAAGGAGGGGGAGGAAGTGCTCCAGGAATGGAGCAGAGATTCCCCTGCACCCTGTGGTGAAGACCATGGTGAGGAAAGTTGTCCCTCTGCAGCCCATGGAGGCTAACGGTGGAACAGATACCCACCTGCAGCCCATGGAGGAGCCCACGCTGGAGTAGGTGCATGCCTGAAGGAGCCTGCAACCCCATGGGAAGCCCATGCTGGAGGAGGTTTGCTGGCAGGACTTATGACCCTGCAGGGGACCCACACTGGAGCAGTCTATTCCTGGAGGACTGCACCCCATGGAAGGGACTCCACGGGGAGGGAAGGGACTGGAGCAGTTTGTGAAGAACTGCAGCCCATGGGAAGGACTCTTGTTGTAGAAGTTCATGGAGGACTGTCTCCCATGGGAGGGACCCCATGCTGGAGCAGGGGAAGAGTGTGAGGAGTCCTCCTGCTGAGGAGGAAGGAACAGCAGAGGCGATGTGTGCTGAACTGACCACAACCCCCATTCCCTGTCCCCCTGCGCTGCTCGGGGGAAGAAGGTTGAGAAAATTGGAGTGAAGTTGAGCCTGGGAAGAAGGGAGGGGTGAGGGGAAGGTGCTTTTAAGATTTGGCTGTATTTCTCATTACCCTACTCTGATTTGATTGGTAATAAATTAAACTAATTTTCCCAAGTTGAGTCTGTTTTGCCCATGACAGTAATTGGTGATTGATTTCCCTGTCCTTATCTTGACCCACGAGCCTTTCATGATATTTTCTCTCCTCTGTCCAGCTGAGGAGGGGAGTGATAGTGCAGCTTTGGTGGGCACCTCGAGTCCAGCAAGGGTCAACCCACCACACTTGTATTTCTAAGCTAATGAAATTTCATTTTTCAGTAATTGCTGTGATGTCTAGAAGCTATAACCAAGGCTTGAAGAGGCAGTGTATGAACATATAGCATATATACAATCCCTGTCTCAAAAGGCTCTCAATCTTGCAAAAAGACTTACAAAAAGAATTTAATAGATTGATGAACAGAGGAAAATAAAGCAAGGAGGATAATCTCCCTATAACCATGCCGTTAGGGAAAGGATTTTCCTTTAAAAAAAAAAAAAAATTAGTTAAAAAAAATTTAACAGTACTGCTGTTTTTTCCATCTGCCAGCTGATATGTTTCTTTGAAATGCTGGTAAGGCATACTGGTTTTTGATGAGCATTTTTTACCTTTAGCTGCATCTGTATATCTAAAGTATGATTCTTATGTTTGTGCGCATAGGGTACATGGCAGTATCACCTAATGGCATCTTCCTGCCTTTTCTCTAGGCAAAAAAGAATTTCAATCCATGGCATAGAAATATATCTTTCTTCTCTAATGTTTCTGTATTTTTGCAGGATGCTAAGACTGTTTGAATTGTATCTTTCACACCATATGATCTCTTATGCTCCATCTGTTTGGTGAATTAAATATAATAATTACTATTAACCTTCATTACAGGGTTTCACTGCCTTTTAAGGTAGATATGCATTTTTCACCAACTTTTACAGTACTGATTATAGAAATTACAACATAAAATATTTGTTACATTTGCTAATAGCTTTTATGGCAGAAATTAGTATTTGCTTTCTGATTCTTTTATGGTTTAACACAGTGTGTAGAAAAAGTTATGTTTCTGTACAAAGAATGAAAAAGGAAAGAAAATTTTGGCCACTTCCTCAGTCATGGTGCATTCAATTCCTGGGGTGGACATGGGCTACAATTCGAGAATAAATTTTGTCCAGTGTTTTGTCCTTACAAATAACTCACAAAACACTTTTTTGCCAGCTCTGTGTGTTCACAGTAAACAGGCAGTTCCCAGGAAATGCAAATTTAGAGCTGAATATGCAGCTATTCATCATCAGAGCCTGATCAAACCTGGGTTTTTTGGTTCAGTCATTAGTACCAGCTGAGATAATCTCTTGAGACTTGATAAAATTGGTTTGCATATCAGTGACTACGTTAAGTACAAGGCTGAAGAAGGCCAAGATGAATCAGAACATGCAATCTTAATTCCTTTATTTCAAATGTATCCATGAAGTGTGGAGGTAGTAAGTCATTATTTTACAGGTTGTTTATTAGTATAAAACTCACATTACGCTGGGCACTGTCCTGGTTTTGTCATCTTTTAGAATGTTTAATATCACACTGCTTAAAGTCTTTGTGCGATCTACAGAGCTAACAAGGCATGAGGCTGACCACTGTGGAAGATGTTAGGAACAGCAAATGATTTGGAAAGCTGAAACTCTTTCTAAAACAGGCTCATTTTCATGTGTTTGGGGCAAACTCCCCTCTCACTTGACAAACTGCAGGTGCTGAGTAGCTGAGTAGCTTGGAAGACTCAGGTTGTTAATTTGCTAAGGGAGAAGGCATTTCTTGGTGTGGGGAAAGGAGCATGAAAGGAATGAATGCAATAACTGCATGAAGGAGGAGCATGCCTGCCCATGCTGGAGATGAGGGGGAGAAGGCCAAAGGGTGGATTTGAGAAGGAGTACTCCTGCACCTAGGGAGGAATAACCCCATGCACCGGTACAAGTTAGGGGTTGGCCTGCTGGAAAGCAGCTCTCCAGAGAGGGACCTGGGAGTCCTGCTGGAAAACAAGATGACCATGAGGCAGCAATGTGCCCTTGTGGCCAAGAAGGCAAATGGTATCCTGGGGTGCATCAAGAAGAGTGTGGCCAGCAGGTCGAGGGAGGTCATCCTCCCCCTCTACTCTGCCCTGGTGAGGCCGCATCTGGAGTACTGTGTCCAGTTCTGGGCTGCCCGGTTCAAGAAAGCCAAGGAGCTACTGGAGAGAGTCCAGCAGAGGGCTACAAAGATGATGAGGGGAATGGAGCACCTCTCTTATGAGGAACGGCTAACAGACCTAGATCTGTTTAACCTGGAGAAGAGAAGACTGAGGGGATCTTGTCAATGCTTATAAATATCTAAACAGCAGCTGTCAAAAGGATGGGGTCAGGCTCTTTTCAGTGGAGCCCAGCAACAGCATAAGGGGTAACAAGCACAAATTGGAACACAGGAAATTCCATCTGAACATGAGGAAAAATTTCTTTACTTGGAGGGTGACAGAGCACTGGAACAGGCTGCCCAGAGAGGTTGTGGAGTCCCCTTCTCTGGAGATATTCAAAACCCACCTGGATTCATTCCTGTACAACCTGCTCTAAGTGAACCTGCTTTGGCAGGGGGGTTGGACTAGATGATCTCCGAAGGTCCCTTCTAACCCCCACCATTCTGTGATTCTGCAAACATAAATAGCATTGGTATTTGCCCTGCAATAAATCGGTGTTGTTGACATGAATTTAGAACGTCCTTCATTTTCTACAAGTGATATTGTAAAAATAGTGTAAAACCCAGTATCACCCCTCGGGGTGTTGGGGTGACTTAGCATGGACTGCAGATGTCCCATCAACCTCAGGTGCTGAGGGGAGGTGTGGAGCTTGATGTCCAACCCTGCATCCCTTCAGAAACAGGGAATGGTAATAGTCCCCCGTTGCTGCTGAGGACCAGGCTGCTGCAGGGGTGAGGTGAAGCTTCACAGTTCCTTTCTTATCTTTGCCACCTCAAAATCAGTCCGTGCTCTGCTGCGTCCTCAGCGAGGCCACACCTAAGGACACAGCCTGCCTCAGTAGACATGCTGCTCCAGGCTGGGTGGAAGAAAAAACAGTGCATCTCATAAAGTTAAAATGTCCAGACGTGAATTAACATCACTTCGATATACATAGAAAGCGTTCAAGATTTTAAAGTCAGATATCTGTGGATCATCCTTGGCTATACACAGATGCTTTGTAATCTCTGGTAACCTTATAAATTCCCTCTCTCTAGTGGTAAAAAGCTTCCATTAATACTAACTATACTGGACCGTATACCTATCACGGGTCCAGACCTTACCTTTAGATTTTCAAGTCAAGGCACTTGTATAGAAAATCTATTTTAAGTCATTTATAGAGGCTTCTAAAATTTTATTGGTTATAGTCTTTCTCTTTCTCAAATCACTGTATGGTCTCACTGATGGCAGCTGAAGTACCTGGCTTTACAGACTCAGGGTTGCAAGCCATAGCTTCAGCAAAATTTTGTTAAACTCCTTTTTATAAATCAGTGCTCCTGCAGTGTGCAGCAAAAAACAGGGAATGTAAGTGTGATAGGAAAGTTTTATTAGCCTTTCTTTAGGATGATCTGCACTATGCATTTACAGCTTTGGTGCGCATAATTAATGCACCCATCCCAGATTAATTGCAAAAATGCCACACTGCTCTCTATGTGTTTAATATACTGTATATATTTCTGTGTGATAAGTATATATTTTGCTGGATGTAATTACAGTGAACATCTGTGCATATACGTACGCTACTTTTCTTCATGATCATAACAGAAAAATGAAGGCAATTGATGATGATTTATTTTTTTTTAAATAGTTAACCTGGCTTCTAATCCTGTGATCACTCTACACAAGGACAAAGCAAGGGCGTTTTCTTGGGGCATGTATAACAGTCATTCCCACTACCAAACTACAGTTATCTGAATGTAAAAGGAAAAGCTTTAATAACACAGTAAATTTACACCCTTATCTGTGCTTCACAAAATTCTAGCCATAGTTTGATTTGACCATATATACAATATATGTTTTTATTTAAGTAATAATGACTGAGGCACAGAGCATTTCCTGAAAATTAATGGCTGGCTGAAAAATTTTATAGCCCAAACGCAGCCAAGGGCCATTAATCCCAACTGGTCAATTCTCCATGAAATGCCTTATGTCAGGGGTCATTTGTTACATTCCTGTCCCTCCCACCCACCAATAAAGAAGTAAAATTAAATGTTACTTTCTTCCTATGGCATCACTGAGCCTTGAAGCAGCCGCCGGAAGCCCCTGCTAGAAAGTGTTGCTGTCGCTGCCGTAGCAATGAATGTTTCCTAGTGGATGAGTGATGGGGAACCTTTCAAGAACGGTCTTCCTCTGTCTCTTACTTTACATTTGTTAGTGACTAAAGCTCTTTGGTTTGATTCTTGGAGCCGACACAAAGATGAAAAGACTGCTATGTTTCCCTTGCTGCTAGAAAAGGTGTGGGTTTAGGAAAATGGGGGGAATTTGCATCCCACATATATCATGAACCTATTTGTCTGCCATGGCTGCCATCATTCTAGGATCTCATATTTATTCTCTTATATTTAGTGACCAGTATTAAATACTTGCATCTCTAGTTTATTTTCCCACAATATTTCATTCATTGTTGGTAAAAACTGGTACATTAGAGTCTTCATTGGGGCTGAGCAATACTGTTTCAAACTGGAGGGTTAAGGCCTGTGTAGTGGTTATTGAAGAGAATAATTAACAGATTAATAGGATAAAAGGACAATAATTGCAACAAGCTGTCAAGAAGGTCATTGCTAAATGTTAAAGTTAAAAAAACAAACAAGCAAGCAAAAAAAACGAAAACCCCTCATTGCATTTATTACATTCTTCAGAATTGGGTTTCCTTCTGCAAATCATAATGAACATCATGTCAGTATATCATTATATGTGGGAAATCTGTCACTAGGATCTGTCACCCAGTGCTTTCCCTCTCTTGCTAGCAAACAGATACACCTTACTGAGGAAATAAACCCTAATGGCAAGGAATGACAACTCAGGGGAGGGGGTGACAAAAAGCCCTCCAACTCTTGGGCTGAACACTTTTGCAGCTATACCTTAAATCATACCTCTGGCAGGCTTTCACTGTCCCTCCCAGTGTATACTGGCGT
This sequence comes from Pluvialis apricaria, assembly GCA_017639485.1. NCBI lineage: Eukaryota > Metazoa > Chordata > Aves > Charadriiformes > Charadriidae > Pluvialis > Pluvialis apricaria. The sequence goes on from CM030008.1 coordinate 64,203,495, forward strand.
GGGCAAATTCACCTGCCCACAAAGAGCTTTTGTCACTGCTTTTCAGGAAGGGGAAAGAAAAGCACTCAGTCACTGCCCATTCAGCCTGATCAACCTGTGGAGACATACGGTTTGGGTTATAACTATTTATCTGCTTTATTATGCGATGATTCCTTAGATGGCAGTTGATTTTAATTTCAGCCCGCTGTCTCCTTGGAAAAACGGGTAAGAGAACTGGGCTTTCATTCCTCCATTCATGAAATGGAACAACAAGGCTTACCATTGTTAAAATTGTGACTTAAAATTGGAAAAAGGCATTGCAAATACAAAACTGAACTTATGTTACTCTTCTGTTTAAGCACTGCAGTTCAAGAGCCTGACTTTGAATGGTCAGTGTATCTGTATATAGTGAGAATGAAAATGTAAAAAGCCTATTATTTCAGTCTGAAGTGAAACAAGATTTTCAAGATATCCCAAACCATATTAGTACATGAAAGAAATACTGTAGTAGGTGTCTTGTGGCTGTCCCTGGAAGCCTTCTTTAGGGATCACAGTTTCAGAATATTGGACAATGGAAAGGGTACAGTTAGCCAAGGTGTGCTTGATTCCATTTCTTTCAGAAAAGTGACTTTGATCATTTGAAACTTGTTCCATACCCCTTATCCAATATATTGTTTATAGCACTAATCTAAAAAGCACAACCAAGTAAGACTGGATTGAATTCCACATTATTTTTATTAAAATGGATTATTTTTTCAAGTGTTTTGTTGTGCAAACTGTGACTGGAGCCACAGTCTTGCAAATAGTTGCCCACAAGTTGTCCCATTGTGTGCTACTCATATGCATGGTTTTGCTTATGGTCACTGGCATTTGCAGGATCACAGCCATTTTCATTAACAGTATGCTTCATCTTTAAAGCAAATCACTTCTAATGAAATTACATGAGCCTGATAGCAACATCACCACCCAGACTGGATTCGCGATCTGTTTTTTTAATTATGGAATTTAATTATTTTCCTTCTAATATTTACTATTGAATTTAATTTTTATTTTGTTTTTATCACTTAAACATCCTAAATTTTAGGGATTCACTAAAATGTGTCACATCATTATAACCCTTATTATGAATTATTCACAGTAATTACTGAGTTGTTGCAAACTTCATTATGAATTTTAAAGTACCAGAAAATCTGGTGGTGATACTGTTTTACTCCTTGTATGTTCTTAAAATAAGTCAGAGTCAACAGATTGCAAAAATATGCAATTACAAAGTTATTAAAATGCAGATTTTTGGCAGGAAGCCACTGTATTCTCCTATGTTCACAGCTGTCTATTTACAGGAAAACTGCCCTGAGCAGTCTGTGGTGGCTTCTTTGAGCTATTACAACTGATTGGGTCAGTGCAGAGGACTCTCTAAGGACTAGGTTCAGTAACTTTATACCTCCTAGGTCATAAGCTTCACTTGAAATTATTTTTTTAGACAGGAGGGATTGACAGTAGACCATCTTTCATTCTCTGTCATGCTGATGATAAGTCCAGCGTGCCTCTCCTGACACCGTGTATGTGCTGTACCTACGTCTACACAGATGGTTCCTCGGATTAGAGTGTGGACCACTCGGCTGGCGGGTGTAGCAACATAAATTTTGAATTACACTTTTGAGGTCAGTGTAACATGCGTTTTCCCCAGTCGGAACTGGCTTTAATCATTGCCGCCTTCACAGCTCTCTGAGACCAGGGCGTATTGGAGTATTAACAAAGTGCCAGATGCTTCGCTTTAATGAAGAAGTAAGCACTGTCATCTTACCTTCACCCTATCCCCTGTAATGTCACTGGGTGCCCGAGCTATTTTTTCTTTCTCTCTCTCTGCACAGTGACTTGGGAACAAAAATTATGACCTACTTAGTGTAAAAAAAAAAAACTTCCCAAGTTGGTGCTCAAAGTGTCATGTGCAAATATTCAACCCCATTGCTGGCAGCCAAAAACTGTTTTGTCTATGATTTAGCGCCCAGATAGGACCAATATGTGGTGGCTCGCTCTCAGTGTCTTTTTTTGCCAGGTGCTTCCAGTACAGACTTTTATCATTCATTTATGCAGCTTCTCCAAAGAAGCAGACTAATTTCTTTTCCCTCCATGAAATTGTGAGACTGACACAAGCCCTGAAAAGGGGAAAGGTTCTGCAAAATAAGATGCGTAGCATCTAAACGGCAAGAAACAGCACGATGGGCTGTCTCTGCTGTCAACCTAGGGAGATGTTCCCAGACTCTGGAGATGAAGAATTTCACATTGTCTATGATAAAGTATAATGGAAGAGCCTCCACTTCTAAATCTCTAGATGTCTAATGCTGTTGGGGGGTTGCTGGCTCTGTGAAGCAGATGTCATTAATATCAATGAGGGTCTGTAATAGTCTCCCACAGGACAAGTGACATTTAGGGATTCAAAACTGAAATAAATGAGAAATAGAACAGGACTATTAGAGAATATATTACAATTGGTTAGTATTATACTGTTCCATTATATATGGGATTACCTGGTAATACTTTAATTTATTCCTCATATAAATACCTTTCTTCTCTCTCAGTCAAGTCCAGTCTGTGTTGTCCAAAAAAATTCAAAATGCAGCCATGGTCTTCATAGATTTTCCTAACTGATAATAAAGAGCCTAAAACTTTTAAGATGTTAAGTCATCATTTAAAATTTGGTTGTGTTGTGAGAAACTTGTATGGGCAATAATACAGAAAGCCTACATCGATATCTTGGAAGGAGGAAGATGCAGTGCAAATCCTAACAGAGCCCTTTAACCTCAGCATTGCAAGTGATTGTTATACAGGAGGAGGTATTTTGAGCTTACCATGAACAGAGAGAAATACACCTGAAGGGCTTAATTTTGAGGCTCTCCGGAGGTATAAGCACACCAGAGGGCTGCAGAGATGCAAAGCAGCAATGTCATTAAACCATTGAATTGTCCTTCCCTGTGCTGATGTTCCTGAGCCATCCAGGAGGCAGGCTGGATGCCAGCCATACCATGTAGCAGCTTGGGACTAATTTAGCTTATGCCTACAGATATGGCCCCCACAAGCAGTTCAGCTGATGTAGGAGTGATGAAGCATCATGTGCTTTTCTTCCACCCTGACAGACCATCTCCTTGACTGCAGAATGAAAGACGTATGGTGAAAGAGGAGGAACCTAGCAGGGATCCTCCAAAGACTGTACCCTAACGAGCAAAGGCAGGGCAATGCCTGATTCTTGGTCATTTGTACTGAGGGAACTCCCTTGATTTCAGTTTCCAGTCCTGATTTCTGCTCTGTGAGTGGAGAAGCATGCCCCTAAACACAGTGGTGGGCATTCCCTGTGCTGCTGGTAATCACAGTTTTCAGAGTCCACATGGGAAGAAATACTATAAAAATCGGGACTGGCAAAGGTACTGAAGAACACGAGGCCACATCCCTCCATAAGTCCCCCCCAATACACTTTCAGGTCTGTTTTTCTTCACGATGTTTTAAAGGTCCTGAACAAAAAGAACATTAAAACATGGGGCTGAAGGTCTGGGACCATGCTGAAACTCATCCAGAGGAATTGAGCAATGAGGGGAGAGAGTCTTTTCTATCTATCTGTGGTAACCTAGAGACTGACTCTCCACAGGAAAAAAAGCAAAGGATCAGAGCCTGCCCACTTTCTCCTGTGCCTTCCCAGAAGTGAGTAGGTGTTGATTCCCAGGGAAAATGAAAAGATAGAGAAATGCAAAGGAGGTTGTGTAGGGGATTTGAGGAGCTCTCGGGCAGGTGGGTGATGACATTGAAACCAGTGAAATGGGCTGTGACCAGGGAGAGAAGAGCAGCGCCAGCGTGAGTCTTACAGCATAAGGTGCTTGAGAAGACGTAGGGGCAGACTGCTGCTAACATATTGTGCGCTCCTTCTGCATCGGTGTTGGTCACTACAGAGTTAACAGCAGCTTTGGCCATTAGATACTTTTTAGGATTAAACCAAGAAGGAAGGAGGCAAGCTTGCTTAGTATTAAGCAGGCCCCTGTCTGGGTGCTCTTCCCCATTTTCTCTCAAAGTAATCTATAACCACATCTCAAGAGAAAAATGACCCCAATCTAAAGATTAATAGAGCAGTCTGTGGACGTTTCCAGTGATGTGTATGAAACTCAATTTTTTTTGTCGCTGTATGCACCGAGGTGTCCTTTATCAGCAGATCTCTAGATCTTAAAGACTAGGCTGATTATTGAAGAGGGCAGCAGGCAATTTAGGGCACACGGTGTTTTCTTATGACAGAAGCTTTGCTGTGAAGTGCAGTAATTTATGTTGATAAATTGCGGCCGTCAGAATGTCTAGATCACTTCATAGGATGAATTTCTAAACATATATCTCTAGTTTGGGTAGTGGGGGGTGGGAAAGGGGTATTTGTTTGAGAGATTGGGGGGAAGATAACGCCTGCACATACCATTTCTTGAAAAGTAGTGCAGGACTTTCACATGTTCCTGAAATTGGCTTGTTGTCACAAGGGTCAGATTAACCCAATTTTGGATTAATGTGACAAGCAAAAAAACTTGCCTCCTCCATAACCAAGCTGCAACCAAAATGGAAGAGATGACACAGTGTCAAGACTAAGCAGTTGTTGAACGCTAGGTCTTTCCTAGCAAAGGTTTTTCAGTTTTGGAGTTCTGTGTGCGTGCCAAGATGCAAAGCCAGCTTGGCTCAGACAAGGTATATCTAAGTGAAGCAAGTCACCTTCATTTAATCAAGAGACAAGAAAAATTACCATAGTCATCGTAAGAAAAACTGCTTTAGGGAGAAAAGAGAGGAGTTTTCATACCATGTTATTATTGATGTCTTCTTATCATTAAGGTTATAAATAAAGAGATTAATTTAAAAGTAGAAGGGCTTTGCTAGGCTAAGTTTTGTCTTGTTTTGCTTCCTTGTTAAATCAAGAATTAAACGCACTGGTGGGTCTAGATGTTGTGAGTGGTTACAGATTTCTCTGTCCTTCTTCCATCGTGTCAGAGGTTTTAAATGAAGTCCTTTGGATTTCAACTCAGCACAACACAGGCTGGGTACTAAGGTTTTTATGATATCAGTGACATGTCTGTGTGGACTTCGCTTAAGCACATGATTTAGTATCGCTCTGAACTGTAGCCTGCAGAAAAGAACAGCGAACAAGACCAACTAGATAAGGTCCAAATTAGGTATGAATTTACCCTAAAGATGAGTGTGCATGTGTCTTGAAATTGAAGTTGTACCTGAAGATGATATTGAATGCACTCAAATGGCCTGAACGTTTGTACTGTTTGAAGCTTATTTCCCTAAGGAATGATAGTTAGATCTACTAGGTGTTTTCAAAGTGGGAAATACATTCAAAGTTTGACTCATCATGACCCATCTTGACTTGCAGATCTTTTGCACAGATGACCCTGGATTACAGCCTTCTATAAAGTGTGAGGGCTTTGAGTTCCAGGATTTTCAGAAGGGGCTGCACTGAAATTAGTCCCATTAGCAATTAAGGGGTTTTGAGGAGAGTTTAGACCATCATGATTCCCTGCAGAACTTTTTGAAATAGTGGTGTTAGTGCTACATCAAACTGAGCATGCTGTGGCATATGGTCTGATACTAGTACCTGTAGAAGATCAGAATTTTATTAAAAAACCCAACATTTGATTCCTGTTCTGGAAGAAAAGGCTTCTGTATTGACAGACACACAACTATTGTGTGTGTCATTTCCTAACGTTGTCTCCTGTGACTTTGTTGTACAGAGCTGCATGCACATAGGCAACAGAAGGAAAACCACGGCATAACCTGGTTACTAATGATGGTAGTTCCTTTAGGCTGAATGCAAGCATGGCATGTTCTTATAAGACACTTGTAAAACTTTACTTCCAAACAGCAGCAATGAGTAGTGTTTTCCAGCATGCCTCCTGGAGCTCTGGAAATGTGTATTTTACTCAGCACTGAGAATAGGAGCCAGTTGGGATTTGTTCAAATAAGCTCTTTCCTCCTTGATGTATTTTAATATCTCCAGTTTTGCCTCAAGTGTCTTCAAGTTGGTAGCATTTCCACTTTTGTTGGTTTTTTTTTCAAGACTTCAGCTTTCCATGTTAGTGGTCCAGAACCTAACAGTCTGCTGAATGTAAACTAAAATGGGATGTCTCTGTTGGGTATGTAACGTGTCCTAAAGAAAAAAAAAGTGAGAAACTCCAAATTTTGAGTTCCTCATCTTTCCTGTGAAAGGAAGTTTCTCTGGGTGTTACCTTTTGTTTCAATATGAAAAAGACTGATGGAATCAATTACAGCTTTTTCTTCTGTTTTCAGACCTGAACTAAGGAAGCACAAAAACAGCAGTGCACTTTTGCCCAGTACATTGCAATGTAATTGCATCATTCAACAAAAATTACGATTGGCTCCGCAGTATAGGGGAGAAGGGAACGAGAAGCTGGCAGGCAAGTTCTGGCTCACCTTAAATGTATGCATGAGGAACGTAGTGTATCAATGGAAGTGTAGATAGGACTAGGCCCTGGGGGTTATATGCTCATTACATTATCTGTTCACAAAATGTGAAGGGGGAGTAGACTGGGAGACTCCTAAACTTATAAACTATTTGCTATTTGGGGAAGAATAAGTTTTGAAGAAAAACATCCAGTAATCACTGGGGTACTATTTATATCATCATAAACTTGTGTCAACTTAACTGATTTTAATAATGATTATAATTATAAAAAACAGCAACTCTTATCTCCACCACTGCATACGTGCTATGGTAATGAGGAATTTTCCCTTTTTTTCCTTCTCCCTTCTGCTCCTTCTCACAATATCCTGACTTAACTCATTTTTCCTCTCCTTTTCCCCCCCTAGCTGTCAATCACTGTCACATTACTTTGCATCGAATGTATCAAGAAGAGTAGCTTTTTCCATCAAGTAAGCCAATTCTAAAGCTGCCTTCCCAGAGGCTACACAGATTGTGCAAGCTGGAGGAGCTCAGGAAAGAGTAAACTGGACAATAACAAAGGCTCCCAGGGCTGGTTCTGCCTGCCAATCTCTCATGCATGTATTCACACAGCGCTATATATAGGGCATGCCTCCAGGGCCAGAATCACGTCTATCAGCTCAGCGAGCAGACCTCCTATCCACACCATTAATCACAGTAGGGAGGAGGGAAACGGCTCATTACGCTACATCAATGATATTGTCCATTCTGTCTTCTACAAATTACAGGAGTTGTCTCAGTGTTGCATTCAGCATCCCCTGACTTTTGAAGTCCATGATCCAAGAGAGGGAACAAAACTTCTTAACAGGAGTGTTTACCTGTGGGCAACAAAGGTTAGCCAGCAAACTGCAGTTAGAGAATTTAGAATACTATAGCAAGGCAAGCTTTCCAAGGGTCGTTTTTTCTACGGTTAAATCGTTCCTTCCCTCTCCCAAAATGATAGATTTGAGGGACTTTTTCTGTTCTGCAGTGTTGTTTTCAAGCCCCTCTGTCCACTTCCAGTATAGTTTGTGTGCGTGACATCTATAAGGTATCCTTTATGGCTGACTGACTTCAGGTATATTTGAGTAAGAACTTTCTGCAGTATTCTGGCCTTCCTTAAAGGTCCTGTGATTTGCCAGAGAATCCTATGACTATTTATGGGTACCCTTTCAAAGCCGCGTGCAGAGATTTATCTGCCTGGCTGCTGATGATGTTAGAAGTCATATAACTACATTTTTGCGCACAACTTTTAGGCTTGACACGTTATTGCTCTCTTTTCTGCTTATGTACCTGTAAATGAGCCCTGTACTTCAAAATCTGTATCATCTAGGTTTCACTCTTGCACATGACATGACATGACAAACCTCTTGCCATGTACTGACCTCTTTGCTGCAGGGCTCATCTATATCAGTTCTGTACAGACCTTGCAAGGTTCTCCAGCTCTTCCTGGTGTTTTACTTGGTGTTTTCCAAACTCTCCCTCCAGTAAGGTTTAAGCTCCTATCAGACTTTCTTCCTGGCTGATTTTGAGGATCACTGTAAAGTGCTTCCCTTGGTCTCGTGAAGTCTGCATTTTAGTGGGTAGGCATGGGATGTTATTTTGATGGTTCTTAAAACAAGCCTGCCTGTTACTAGAAGAACGACACTGCCTATTCCATAACAGATGCAACTCTTGATAGATGGCCATGCCTTAAATTACAAAATAGATATAACTGTTCGGTCATCACCAAGCCTGATGTTGGGTCCAAAGTTTGCATGAGACATCTCTAGGTTTAGAGGGTTACCTCAGAGATATGCTGGACTCTTCCATATCGCTAGATGTTTTGTACTGATATGTAGCAATATACTCCTAAATGTATGATATTAGGAGGAATACGTGCCTATCTCCACATCTTCCAAGAGGTGAAATAGAGTTGTAGGTCTCGCTTGCTCTTATGAAAAGTGTCTACTCTGATTGGAATATCCCAGGATTAATCTTTGGAAGTGTGAATATATTCTTGGGTACTTCTGCTTGCTCTGTAAGCATGTAGACATCAGAGATTTTTTTATCTGGATACTGTAGAGCATTTAGGATAGTAGAGCACAGGAGAATTCAAATGAAAGGATTATAGCTGTGTTAAATTTTTCCTATGAGCATTAGTCATAGATACATCCATCTTTTAATGCCCTGTGCGGCAGACTTGTTGAAACTATTGGTATGAAACCCCATAGCAGTAGTTAAAGGAATGTTTATCATTTGGAAATACTGTGTGCTTTGTTATTGATCTGCCTTATTTGAAAGTAGAAATTCATGTTGTTGGGATTTTTTCAGTTTTAAGCAAACATACCTAGCTAAAATAAGTTTAGAAACATAGGAAACAGACCCTTGCGCTTATGATTCTTCCCCTGGGATAAAGAGATACTCATATTCATATCTTTTTTAACTGTACTTATTTCCTTTTCAAAGACTTATGCCACACTTCTAAAAAGTTGCATTAGTCTTGCTGTAGATGGTAGGTTAATCCAAAACCTTTTACAGTGATATTTTTTCATCCTTCAGATACTTTTAAGAAAGATGTGAACTTAAGAGGAACTGCTATCATTGTTTCTAGAACTAACAGAAATGTTTTAAAAGTAATTTGCTTTTCTTCTGATATAATTCTGCTTTCAGTAAAATTTTCCTTATTTGCAAAAAAAAGTATTTCACATCTGATGGTTTTAAACAATTGGTCAGATAGATAGTTAATGTCTATGAAATTCTGCTAGGTATCATACATTTTGTGAAGTGACTACAAAACAAGAGAGTGGAAAATGTTGAATACACCAAATGGCCAGGATGGGAAAAGCAATGTCAAATAAAATCCAATCATATTTAATAATTTTTATTTTGAGTTCAAAATAAAATTCAGAAAGGTGGCTTCCTTAGCTGCTGATAGGAATGTTTCTCCTACAATACCCCTTGGACACTGATAATTAGTGAGGAATGACAAATGTTTGAAGATTATAGTAATTTCAGGTGAGACAAGGAACATCCCAGGCTATAAATCAGATTTACTTTATGGAAGCTCCCTACAGCCTAAAGAAGGAGGCTGTTTAGGATGTATTTCCTTCCTTGGCAATTGCAGCTGTGATGGTCTTTTAACCCTAAGCGCTAGAAATTGGTTGGTGGTGGCAAAAGTAGACAAGCTGTAACATAGTTGACTTAGTCTTTTATTTTACATGTGACTACTGGATTTGTAATTCCTTTCCCTTCCCATTCTTTGCAGTGTGTTAGGGGTGGTTTATTGGTAGGTTAAAATCCAATGTCAAGTCCTCCATACAGTAAAACTGAAAGCCCGCTGACATGCATCACTGTGCCACAGCATGACTATTGCAATCCATCTTGACCAAAGTGTTTGAAAGTTGAACTACATATAATCAATTGCACTCTTAAAACTTTAATGTCTTTGACTGTACCATGTAGCACTACATTAATTTAGTGGTGCATTCGGCTTCTGCCTGCGAGGGTCAAAAGCTTACATCACCTGGCCTGGGCAGTGCCTGACATGGCACTGCATGATTAATGCAGAAGCCTTTAATTCCAGTCAGCCCAGGCAGAAAGCATGGTATAGCCCTGCTAAAGCAGCATTCCCTAGAGAAGAAGCAGGAGAAAACATCCCCCAAACCGTTGCATCCTTAACAATTGCAGGGCCTGGAAGTGCATGATATGTTTCTGAATGTAGAGGATGAATCGCTAGCTGGTTTGCAAAGGGGGAGCGGGGGGAAGGCTTTTCAAAGGTCAGGAGGAGGAAGCACACCAACACGAAGAGCATTGTTCATATTGGAAATCATTACTCAAAATCAATCGGACTTTTCCAGAGTGCACAACTAACTAAAGGATCCTCAGACGCTAGTTTTCCACTCGAATAAAGTCTTTGACAGTCGATGAGACTTAGGACTTGTCTTTAATGATGAATCTTCCTTTTTTAATTTCAGGGACAAACATTATATAGAAGCTGTATTCAGCAGCATCGACAACAACTCTGAATCTTGTATCCAAAAAAAAGACTGTAACAGCAGACAAAAACTAAATGAGCCATATGCACTGACTTACTGATTCATATACATGGCTGATACCACTCCCTTGTCCTTCCTGAAGCAAAGTGCTGTAATGATGGGTGAAGTGGAAGAAGTGGGTATTACTAGCTAAAATAAACTTTGCTGTGTCATAAGCTACATTTTTTGTTGGAAATTAAAAAAAAAAAGCTGACTTTATAGCTTAGAAAGAAGGAAGATTGCAAAGATACAGTGGGCAACATTATTTCAAAAAAATCCTTTATTTTTGGGGGGATGTGGAGAGCCATCTAATCCAGTTGAGTGACTCTGAACTAAAAACAGTGTGGTTTGCAGTCCTCTGTTGAATTTCATGTCCTGTCTCACGGGTGGCAGCAGATAAACTTTGCTGGATTCCTGTGAGCGAGTTTGGAAGAGCTGCAGCTCCATGAATGTCAACAAATATTGTAAGTTTACCATGCAAGTTTGAAGATAAATGGAATAGAATTAATAAGCATCAGTAATGGCTTTATAATTGAAATAGTATAGACATTAGAGGTACATAGGGTGTTAGTAATCATATTAATTATTTGTTAACAGAAAGACAAAGTAATAAAATTAAAAATCAAAAAGCTTAGTTCACATGCAGATCTAGGGGGACATTTTGTAACAGAAATAATTGCTTTTGCTTCATCCTCAGGGTGATATTATCTGTGTCTAATTGTTTTTCCTGAAGAAAGCAGAGCAATCTAAAATTCTAAGTAATGCACAACAATTGCTGGGATGAAAATAACCACATTTTAGAAACCTCTTACAGCATCCCGCCCCAATTCAGTGAAAGGAAGCAGTGCTGCTAGGAAGGGTAAAGATAAATGGAATTACTTTTCTATTAGAAGTATAATAGACTTTATTAGTTAGTCACCTGTGCTCGGAATAGATCAGCTGTCAGGGAGAGCAAGTAGATGAACACGTACCTTGTGAGCTGTCAGGAGCGGATCAGTGTGGGTTTTTTAAATAATAATTACCCACTTCCAGAGAAATGTTTTAGACAAAAGCACAGCTGCTTTATTGATGATGCCTTTTGTGCATAAGGATGAATTTCTAGTTTGTTCTTTTCATTTTTCCATGTAAATGTAATATCATATTTCCATAACACTCTTTTAGGAAATGGTGCCATTCGCTATTAAAGGTTGCATAATAAAATTATTTGTCAGGGACTTAATTTGATCAAAGTTGGCTATTTGTAATAAAGTGATAATAGCTAAGAGGGGCTGCTGCTTGTGTTCAAGACTGGCGATGCCCTTGCCCACTGCAAGCCACCATGCAACCAGCTGGTCTGGGATTCAGTGTGGCAAGGCACACAGAAGGTATCAGCTTTTTTTGCATCCTGACCAGTGCTCAGAGGTGAAGGGAACTGTTCGCTTCCTTGTGGTCAGAGGAGCTCTTTGAGCACCAGATCCGCTATTCTGGCACAGTTTAATAGTCTGTCTGGTCTGGCAACTTGATTGACATGAGGTCTGGGAGCAAGAAATTCTGCAATTGGTGGTTGAGAGAGTCCGTGGCACAGATGTGGCTCCTGGGGGCCACCCAGGAGTCTGAACGGACCATCTGTGGGCTGGGTCAGTTCTGCTGGGGGCTGGACTCCAGGGGGAGAAGGGTTTAAATCTGCAATATGTTGAACAGAGTTCAGAAGATCTGCTTTGATTTTCGCCATTGCAACATTGCATGTTGCGTACAGTCACCTTTGTTCTGCCACAGATACTGGTTCCAGCCCGCTACCATTCAGCTGCTCTGCTTCCTGCCCCTACAAAATGCAGCAGAAGCTGGAGTTAAGGACTGAGCCTTTACAGAGCTTTTGTCAAATTATATTTCATTTTGGCACTGTAGCCCAGTGACAGAGCAACTTGTGCAGCAGAACAGGACTGGATATGGAGCTGAGCTAGTGCTGGCAGCAGCGATAAGGAGGAGAAGCTAGCATGCTTAATTTTGTTTTTCAGGGCTGGCTAGGGACTGGCTTTAGATCAACTCCCTTAGGAAAACTGCATTCCCATCATAGAGAAAGGAAGCCAAGCAGTGCTAAATTTGATGGCATACTTGACACTGGGGACTCTTCCTACGCACTGGTAGGCAGGAGAGGAGGTTCACTGGCTGAGACCGTCGTGCAGTGTTTATGGCAGTGCTGCTGTTCTCCTCCCTGGAGCAGATGAGCGAGATCCCCATTTAACCCAAGTGGTGTAGGTATTTAATGAGCAAATATCCATATACCTGTATTTCAGCTACAGGCCCAGTTTGGATGTTACAGGAATAATCATTGTATCTGCACATTTTTGCAAACGATGGGAACAACGGCACCATACAGAAGCTGGAAGAGTTTTATTATGCATGTGTTTTAAAATCCTCTTTTACTGCCTCTTCTTGTGAATTTATGAATCTAAATGTGACAGGATTTATCAGGATTCCAAAGAATAGAAGAGAAAAATAATTAACTATGTGTTCTGGTTAACTAATATCACACTAAAAAACCCATTGAAGGATAGATAGGTTTCTGTGAGAGGGTGGGTTTTTTTCATCTTTACATGAAGTGCTGGAAAACGACTGTAGCTAGAGGCAAGATGTTGATCAAGCTCAGTCCTGGATGCGGTTGAAAAGCTTTCCGGTGTAAAGTTGTTCAAAGCCTAAGTACATGGACACACTCTACTAGCCCTGAGAACTGGGTCAGGAAAAGATTGCCTCTCCTTCCTCTTCCCCCATCTTTCTTCCCTGTCTCCACCAGCCCGATCACAAGGAAAGTAGGAGGAATTTCACTCCTTTCTGCAGCACTGCATATGGTCATTTGCTAGGATCATTTGGATATCTTCATCTAACAAATTCAGTATATTTCATCATTAGATGCATTGCATCAACTTGGCGGTGTAGCAGCTTTGAAAATAGCAAGTATTTTTAGGTTCTTTGCCGTTGTGTTGAACCAGAGCTTCAGACCTAAATGCCAAGACAGAATGCCATTGTTTTTAGCTAATCTTGGGTCTCGGTGTTGTACCAGATTGCCATCCTCACCTTTGTGTGACTAAGTGATGTCTCAAAAGCATGGCAGTGTAATAGGATGATGTGTGCTGTGAGGTGTCTTATGGATGTTTAGAACTAAGACAATTCATTACCTGATGCATCTCAGCATTACTCTTGCCCCCTTTTCTCATGAGAATGGTGTTCTTTATCTCACAACACAAAGTAGAGACAGACCAAAATAGCAACAAGTTATTTTGTCTAGATTACATGCAAGATCCCTACAGTACTGACTGTCAAACTGAAGCTACATTTTATTTCTGCAGCTGTTTCTTCAGTGCTCTAATGCTATTATTAATAGTACCTGTCACTTGTATGGCCCCTCAGAGTTATAAGTAGTTTGATAAACATTACTGGAAAGCATCAAAAAATGAAGTAAACGCTCTGCTGCTTACTGGCTAAACTAAATTCTTTCAATTACTTCATTGCCTGGCTTTGCCTTTAGCTTAATGAAACAATCCTCCAGACCAGCTAGTTCCCTGACTTTCTTTATACTTACATTTTTGGTAAATCACTTCTACTATTGTAGTATTGGTACAGCTTTGTCATACCTAGACTGCAAAGGCACTAGTGAAAATAGTACATACAGCTTCCGTGTCAGACTTTCCGGGCCACTTAAGGGGCTAAAGTGATTTTGAACAAACAGTGGAGCACATCTTGTTAGTAGTGCTAAAATGCTGCTAATAGCCAAAGAAACTTCCTGCAGTTAATGATTCTTGATTTTGGTGAAGCAATAGTAGCAGCAGAAACATTAGTGTAGAAAGTACTCTATTTCTTAGCATCATTTTTATCAGCTTATCATTTTAAATTGCCACTAAGCAGGTGATGTGACAGGAGGAGTTTGAGCTATTCTTACAGTACCACCATGATTACAAAGCTGGAAAAATATGTGGAAAAAAATGCGTGCTGGAAATAAATGTGAAAACTTCTGACATAAATTTGCATTTCTGAAGGCTCACCCAAAATGGGTGGTTTCTATCCAGGGTAGAACACACAGTCCTGTTAACACATTTTTCTCTCTTTTTAAATGAAATCGTTAAGCCTTGACAGCCCGTGCTTTTGTTGTCACGTCCTGAATTCCCACCGATGTGAGGGCAGGCAGCCTGCACTGCAGAGACCCTGCCCAGAGTCTTTGCCAGCATCTGAACTGGTGGAATAACCACCTGGCCCTGCCTGCTGGGCCCCCTTCACCCCGTATCACAGTATCGTCAGGGTTGGAAGGGACCTCTGCAGATCATCTAAGTCCAACCCTGCTGCCACAGCAGGGACACCTACAGCAGGTTGCACAGGACGGCGTCCAGGCGGGTTTTGAATGTCTCCAGTGTGGGAGACTCCACAACCTCTCTGGGCAGCCTGTGCCAGTGCTCTGCCACCCTCAGAGTAAAGTTCCTCCTCATGTTAAGATGGAACTTCCTGTGCTCAAGTTTGTGCCCGTTACTTCTAGTCCTGTCACTGGGCACCACTGAAAAAAGGCTATTCTCATCTACCTGGCACCCTCCCCTTAAGTATTTATAAGTATTGATAAGATCCCCCCTCAGTCTTCTTTTTTCTAAACTAAAAAGACCCAAGTCCCTGAGCCTTTCCTCATAAGAAAGATGCTCCAATCCCCTAATCATCTTTGTAGTCCTTTGCTGGACCCTCTCCAGCAGTTCCCTGTCCTTCTTGAACCGGGGAGCCCAGAACTGGACACAGTACTCCATATGCGGCCTCAGCAGGGCAGAGTAGAGGGGGAGGATGACCTCCCTCGACCTGCTGGCCACACTCTTCTTGATATACCCTCTCAATGCTTTTGTGAGCCCACTCGTACAAATCTATTGAGACTACAAAACCATTGTTCTGTGCTACAAAAACCAGGTACCAAAAGTTACAATAGTTATAAAGGTTGCCCAATGCAATCTCTGCTTATTTGAAGCTCCCCTTGGCCCTGAGGTGACCTGTGCCATGACAGGCTAGCCTGTCCCCTCCCAGCAGACTCAAGAAGCCTTTATGGTACTTATGTGTTGTGTCAGTATTGAAAATAGTTCGTGTTTTATTGTAAATTACAGTTATTTGCAACTTCCAGTCTTGCAGTTCCCACTGCACCGAGATCAAGGATCCAATTTTTCCTTTGTATACATCAGTGTAAATCAAGATTAACTCTGGTGAAGTCAGTCTAATCACAAGCGTAAAACTAGGAGGAATAAAAGGAAAATCAGGCTATAAACTATTTGGGTTTTATTTTTAAATAGCAAAATTAATGCTGCTGTTCTGCAGACACAGGGTGACCTGCAAAGCACTAGCTCATGCGTTACTAATGCATCTCCATTTAAATGCAGATTTTAGCTCCTAACACAGAACTTCAGGGAAATCCTCTCCAGATAAACTGTAATAGGATACCAAATGGTAATTCAATATTTCACTTTAACTTGTGTTTCAGTTTATTGATCTTAATTTTCTATCATTTTGATGCAGCATTTGCCTAGGGGGAAGAGGATTACATTCACTATAATAAAGCTTTTAATTAATAATTAATTATTTTGATATTCCAAACATCAATGCCAGCAGTGGCAATCTGCTTGTATTCCTGTACCTATTTCTATTTTCGGTGGTGGAAACCAGCAAGATGTGACTTTATATACTGCAGGACGTAATTGAGACACGCAGTTGAGAAAAGCAAGCGTAGTATTGATATCATGGTATCTATATGTGGCATGCTTATTGTGATGGTGTTTTGTTCTCAGTCATTTGTGGTCACAGTAGTAAGACCCTGACTTGGTGAAATCCCATGAAGTGGAGACCCTTGTGCTATGCCACTGCATTCAAGGGCTTTCCAAAAGGCTTCATTTGCCTACTTGTCTTCGGATAAAGACATGAGGCGTGACCGATCAGCCATTTTCACACCAAAATCACCTCCTTCACTAAATCTACTTCTGGTAAGGGAGGACCTCCACTTCGTAAACTCCTCTTCCAGCATGACTATTAGATACTGCAGTTAAACGCCTCTCTCTCAGCTGTTCAGATTTCGTTGTGGTTTTGGTAGAGATGTAGGAATAACCAGAGGGCCTGCTTGTTCAATTAAACCTTTCAAATTAATTACATCATTTGCTTTTGCCATATATCATATGTTTAAGAATTTTTTTCTCTGTATATGCCTCCCTCAAGCCCTGTTGAAGTGCAGCTTATAAGATCTACAGGAGACCTTGCTATAAGCTATATTCTGTTGGAGTGAACTTTAAGTATCCTAAATAGCACAATGGTGTCATAAAAATACTAAATCTGCTAGATCATGGATACAGTTATTAAGTAACCTGATGCTGAGAGTTCTGTTTTTGCAGCACCTAACATGACAAGACCCAATCTAGTTATAATTAGTCCCCACTGCTTCTCAGTTCCCAGGCTGGAAGCCTGCAGCACAACAGTGAACACCTTGTAAGCAAAGGCTTAGGTCTCATTTTCAATACCGTCAACTGAAAAATAAAACTCCCAAACATGGTAGAGGTATAAATACGATAAGAGTTTTTAAAATACATTTGTAGGTTTGGGCTTTTTTTGTTTGATTTTTTTATATAGCTCAAATACTTATAAGGTGCATTTTGTTAACATTTCCAAATGTTCTGGCAACCACAAGATTCATCAATTTTCAAAATCTTAAATCTGAGATTAACATTTTCCATGTTGCATCCTTAGACAGATAAGCAATAAAATAGTGGAAATGGGCAGTCTTAGGGTTAATGAGACCTCCTTTGTCGTATAATTTTGTCAGCAAAAAGGATGTCTAAGAATAATGATCTTTGTGATTATGCTCCTTTGGGAAGCTCACCTATGAACCCTCAGATTTCTTCTCTAAATTATTTCCAACGTTCTCAAACTCTGACAGATGTAACCACCTGCTATAAAAAAATAAAAGCTGCTAGAAAAACATTCCTCCACTACCTTGTCAAAATAAGCCCTGCCCATCACCATGTTTAGATCTGAATTAGTGATATGTTCCAATCTGTCAGACAGAATGAGACTCTCTTTGTTACTGATAAGAACATAGGGCACGCCATAAAAACCTGTCTTATAATATATTTTGTTGTTTGGGTTGTGGTTTGGTTTTGGGTTGTTTGGTTTGGGTTTTTTTCCCCCAAAAGGCAAGAATAGCATTTTAGTTCTGAAGTCCAGAGTTGCCAGACTTCCAAACCACACCACAGAACTACTACTCAGTTACCTTCTCGTGTAACCACTCATGACCCCCACTGCTTTCCTTGCAGGTATGGCCACCGAGGCTCAGTGCCACCAAGGCACGCTGACTTTATAGATGGAGAGTAACGAAAAATAGTATAGCTACATTGGAGGAGCTGGGTAGAGTATTTTTCTCATCAGCACTCTATTATCAGTAAACATAGTTTGATTGGAACCAAAGCACTAAGCAAAACTTCAGGGGAAAAAATGTCTAACACTGCTGGAAAGGGGGGGGGGGGGAGGGGGGTGCTCGATGAATTAGATGAATTACTTGTGGTTTTATCCAAATCAGCTCTTGAAGATTCTCATGAAAAACAGGAGACTGTTATTTGTCTAAAAGAACCTTTTCAGTAATCCAAAATAAAATTTCTTTTAATTAGAGAATTCTAAAAATCCCAGGGGTTTTGAGATTTCGATTTTTTTTTACAAAAAAATCACAACATGAAATCCATTATTTAAATCATTTTTTGTACCCATCGAAACTATAAATACTAAATATTAAAAATATAAACCTTGTTTGCTTTGGAATGCACCTCAGAAAAATAATCTCAATAGCAAGAATGGGGTTTTTTTATAGTAGTTTTTTTCCCAAGCCATAGGCTTTTGCTAGGACTTAACAAATAAGACTGAGAGCCATTTAAAAAAAAAAAGGGAATGGATCAGGTATGAACTGATAGAACTTCCCACTTCTTTGACCTTGTAAACTTCACATCATAATGCGTGACACAGCAGGAAGTTTTCCTAGAAGCAGTAGGTATGCATATCCTCTTATTTCCTTTACTGGCTTAAACCTAGTTTTTCACATTAATTACTGTTCATTTATTGAATGGAAAACATGCATTTTTAATTATGTTAGTTGAAATGTTGGCTGGTTGTGAAACTGAGTACTTGGAATTGGTCCATTTGAGCCACGTGAATCAGCAGTACTGTTTTATAGTTTTTGCATTTTTTCACTTCAGCATTTCAAACTGTGATCCTTGCACAGAATAAAATCTGGCAGGGAAAGATAAAAGGCTCCATCTAGTGGGCAAGAACTGTCTATTTAAAGAAAACAAAAGGCAAGATTTTAACTTAATTTTATGCATGAAGAAACACTGCTTTAGATTTTGTTTCATTAAGCTGCCATGTTGTTCTTAATTCTTGCCTTCTACAGAGCCATTATTTCATATGCAAAACTGAAACATTAAGAATTATTCTGACAGTCTTGAGCAAGAAGCAATAAATGATACTAAGTGAGTGGGTTTATACAGAAGAAGAGTTGATCCACAAAGTTCTTCCTCCCCTCCCTTCAAGCTTTGATATATAGCAACCAAAAATGGATAATTTGTGTGTCAACAAATATTTTAAACTATTTAAGGTTCTTTCCTACTTAAAATAGACTGGAAACATTCATAACTTGACAATAACACTTAACACAGTATTTTGGGAGTATTTTTACGCAGGGGACTCTGCCTGTGTGTTGCTTCATGTTCATTAAATGACCTGTTTACCCACAAAGGGTGAAATCTGGGTTCTCTGGCAACTCAGTCCAGCGCATCAGCTTCTGTCAAGGTGTAACTGCATCGGCCTCTGCTATCTCTTCCAAAGGCAAACACCAAAACTCATTTGTTCTGACATTTGTTTAGGAGCCTGCCTAGCACTGCTGTGTGTCCAAAATCATCCTGATAGAATCTAGCACCTTTATTTTGGGTACATAATTGATCTAGTCCAGCACTTTCTTTTTTTCCTCTTTGCTGATCTTCTGCACTGCACTGCAGTTATGCTCCAAACTCCTGAGAGATTCAAATGGCAGGACTCCTCAGCTTAAAGCAGTAGTGAAACTCAGGTGTTACTCTCTCATTCCGGCCAAAGATGGCTAGCAGCTGAAACCTCTTCAGTTCGTTTCAGGCTAATAACAAGAGTGGGAGCAGGAACAAGTAGCAGCAAGTGCAGATTTGGCAGACGAGACACTGAACCACATTGTATGTCCTGCCTTTTTTCAGACCATCTCTCATTTTCAAGCCATACAGCCTGGCAAGATCAATTCCTCCTGTGCAGCTTCCAGCAACGGGTAGACAGTGTAACATGCATTGTAATAATGCATTACTACACACAGGTTTACTGTAGCCCATGTTCACATCCACAATTGGAGTATTTGTCTCCTGTGCAAACTACAGCTTAATATGTTGTTTTGCACACCTCTTGATCACAGGGAGATCTCCATTTGCAGTTGGCCACTTGATGATAGCAAAGCCAGAGGATTCCTCCTTCACTATTAACACACAATTTGGCAATTCTGACAGGGCACGCAGAGGTGCTTATCTGGCTGAACAATTCTCCCCAGCTGCAATGCTCCTTGTATCCTTCATGGAAACGTAACCCTCAGTGGCACCAGTGCATAAGAGCTGTCATTTGGCTTGTTTTACAGACTAAAACAAAGGATAGTCTGAGAGTTCTTACTCTGAACCTTTATATATACAGATCGCACTAGTCTCAGAGTGCCTTTGGAGGGCACAGGTTTGCAAAATGCAAGCAGTGCTATCTCCAAAAGGGAGGAAATGGGAGATAAAAGTTAAACTGCATTTTTTTTTGTTTTGGGGGCAGCTTTTATCTTTGGTCTCAGCTTGTAGGAATTCTATGTAACCCTTAAAATATGTCAGTTAAAACAATACAGAACTGTTGTTTAAAACTTCATGGATATGTCAAAATTATCATTACAACTACACTGTTAGTGGTGTTAAACTCTCCTAAAATTGACATTAGCTATTTGTTAAGAGTAATCCCTCTTGGTTTCTAATGCACGTGGTATTTCTAATACCTTGCTAGGTGTGCAATAGAAGAAAAGATGCCCACTTACTTCAAAGCAAAAGTTGTTAAGTAATACTGCTTTTAACTGCTGGCCTTTGCTCTAGAACTGTTCAAATTTTAAGAGATTATAGGCTTGCCGCTGAGCTAAAGCAAATCCCGTGTTTGGAACTACAGTAAAGATCCTCTGCCTTGTTTTACTTTAAATACCTTGACTAGCACTGGTACTTGCTCTGATGCTAATGAAATAGAAATTTCCAGATGTGAAACTCTGAGGAACATTCAATCATCTGCTTTTGTAATAATCTGCTGTAAACTCAAAATTATTTTGGGGATTAAGTATTAATTTATTCTCTCTACAGGTCATCATATAGTCTCATACAAGCCCTCTAATTAATATTTAACATCATTATTTTAGATGTTGTTTATCTGGGTTAAATTTACTTAGCTGTTTTTTCCTTCTTTGTGGGAGCAGCAGTCTTTACAGCAACAAATGCACATCGATGCATTTGTTTCAAGAGTATCACTAAGTCTCTCACTTATTTTTCATAGGTAACCAGGTGCTGAAGTTTGGAACGCTCGTCAGTACTTCCAACACCTATGACGGCTCTGGGATTGTGACCATCGAGACGGACAAGCCTTTGCTGTGGACAATGGCTATCCAAAGATAAGATCAGCTACAGCTGCCTTTTCTGATCTGATTCAACTCAAGTTACTGCAAAAATTCACTGAAATAAGACAGTAAAGCTGTTCCAAAATATATAAGCAGGCACTGATTTTATGTACTGAATGGACAAAAAGTCTGAAATAAAAGTCACTTGAGATCAAATCAAGATTAGTAGCGATCATTGAGTTCCTCATTCTGGTACCTCACACTACTTAATCAGAAGACACATGAGCTGCCACCCAATACAATCACAAACAGAAGCGAATGTAAAGAAACTGCTATTGCTTAATCTGGTTAGTTCAGTCTATTTTTACAAAGTATTTTATTCCAACACTGAACTATTTTTTCCCCTTTTGCCAACAGGAAATACACTACACAGTTGCACATAGTATAACTATATTAAAAGGTGATAGCACTAAGAGTAGTTACTCTCATTTTTCTGTCCTGGTTTGTAACATATGTAGGTGCTGGTGAGGATTTCTCAATTTCTCAAGAAAAGTAATAATTGAACTTTTCTACTTATGAAGCAAGTTTGTGTACTGAAGAAGCTTCCATTTTGCTGTAATACCAGTATTACAGTATTTCCCAGTATTAAGTGCCTGCAATAGAAGTAGCATTGTAACTTCTGCAAATACCAAATGCTTACAGTAAGCTTTTTGGAGTGAAATATGAGTTTCTTAACCTCAATCTGAGGAGGAAGAGCATTGCATCTACCAGGTTTTGCAGGTTTAATTTTTAAAATCAAAATATTCAATCATTTAATAACAAACTTCCAGGTCAACAAATGCAGAGCCCTTTATAATTCTACGTGCAGCTGTTTTACAGAACCAGTATCCAAAACAGGTGTATATCCTATCCAACAGTGTGAGCAAGTTGTGGATTCACTGAAGGACTGCTTAGTATCTCTGACAACTAAATCAACCTCAAACTGTACATCTTTTAGTAACCAACTAAGTTTGGCTTTCTTTAATTATGCCATCAGAATAAGGATTAGCAATGGAAGCTCTTTATTTGATGGAGTTTTTTTCTAGTCAAGTATATAATATAACCTGATTGATAGGATTTTCAAATGCAGAAAGGCATTAGGGGTAATGATGGTGATTCCAGAAATCAGTGATAAGAATTCCAGTTGACAGACTTTTAAATGACCACTTGAGAACATACAGTAATGCTGTTTTCTTCCTGTCAACTTTTGCTGGCACAATGCTGCTTACTAAGCAGTAAATTAAGCATTAGAACAGCTTCTGAAGAGAGTCTGTACAGTTGCCACCCTTGGAGGTTTTCAATACGCTACTGGATAAAGCCCTAAGCAACCCTGTCAGAATGCAACACTGACCCAGCTTTGAGCATGAGATTGGAGTAGACACCCTCCCAATGTTCCTTCCTACCTGAAAGATTCTATTACAGTTGAAAGAAGTAGCAAAAACAAACAAACAAAACAAAACATAAAAACCCCCACACTCCACTACTAAAAACAAGAGCCTGTGATGTAGACAGGTATGATTGCATACACTTTCGAAGAGGAACAAGATGACAAGAATGTTTGAAAACCCAAACTGAGCTTGTTTAATAGCAAACAAGTTACAAAGCTGTGAAATTTTTGGAGCAAGTGTCACAATGTCTTGTTCTTCATGATGAATATTCAGCCACCTCTGTTGAGAGAACAAAGTAGTCAGTTTCAACTAATCAAGTGTGACCAAGTGATTCCATCTGAAGTCTTAATTTGTCCCCCCACCATTGCCTTGCTGGGACAAACACTACTACCGTTACAGATTATCTACTATTTTCAAACATTTCTCCTTGCCTAGAGGACCACTCTTACAGGTATAAGCAAGCCACATGTCATGTTCACAGAATAGTATTTAACCTGTTCCAGTGCTAGAAAAGGGATTACATCAGCTCTGGACAACCTGTGGAGTTTTAATTGGCAGTGTTACTGTCAGTACCGTGGCTGCCGGTCAACTTAAGGTTGAAGTATTTCATGCTGCAACATTCATTCCAAAAGGTATTTTACAGAATGCAGTTACAGGTAAAACGAAGTTTCAAACGTATCTGGCACTCAGTAAATTAAACAAGACCAACTTTGTTCTGTGCTGTCACCTTCCAACACACTCACTCAGTTTCCTCTACCTTACTGTCCATGCATTTACTTCGGATACCCAAATTATAAACTGGAAACAGTAAGAGTATGTAAGATCCCAGTAAGGTAAATGTTCAGTGGATAAACACACTGAGGAACTGGAAATCAAAATATCTGACATTCAGTTTTGAAGCAGAATACTCAAAAAAAAAAAAATTAAGAACTATAGATCTAATATTTTGCAGCACACTAAATTAATGATCTACTTCCTGATCAAGTTCTTTGAATCAAGTAATACCTGTCCTATTACACACATAGCATGTGAAATGCAGATGTATTAAAGCAATGTGGATCCTGTGGGGCTCACTAACATCCTCTATTTAAAACTGAACAGGTAGAAATGAATGTAAAATTTAGTGAAATTCCAAGTTCATATTTACTTACACAATGATATTGTTGATTGGGATATGGATCAATTTGACAAAGAAACCAATAAATCCCATTATCGCAAAGCCTATTGCTGTTGCCATGGCAATCTTCTGGAACTCTGCAAAAACAAAAAAATATTTAGTCTAGGATGCCTTGCATATGGCATAAAGGAGGTGTGCACTACAGCGCCCAAAGGAAAATGGCAGAAATGGTAGAAAATGCTAACACAGGAAGGAGTTCAAAAGCAAACGGCATTGACGTTGAGAAACAAATCCGCTTTTTCGGAAGACAGATGAGATTTTAAGAGAGAAGATGCTGCTTTCCACAAAGCATGACTGATCTCAATTTTTTTAAATAGTAACCAGAATTAGAAATACCCACAGTCCATAACAATTCATGGACCACTTAGTTGTCTTTCCTTCATGTCCCTACAAGCCCTGAAAAAAATCACCAATACAGTATCAAAAATGGAAAAGCTGCATTTATGTCTGTCACAGGAAGACAGCATCTTAAGTCCCCACAAATATTGAGTACTTAAGTGATATTCTCAATGATTTTAAGACAGCAGCCATCAAGTGGACTAAGAAGGTCAACAGCCCCTCACAACTCTGCCAGTCTGACAATGAATGAAGTTCCTTACCGATCTCAAAAGATGTCTGTAAACTTCAGCATGACCACGTGAATAAAGCATCTTAACTCCTACCATTAAGTACAACCAGTAACATATCCTGGTTATAGTTACAGCTTTTCTCTAATGCCCTTGAGAAAGCTCAAAAATCTTCTATACTTCCAGCAACAAAATTCTTCCTGTCCCAATCAGGCAGTCCCTGACAACTCTGAAGTGCTGAATAAGCCCTGCAAAAGGCAATCCTAGCTCCTTTCTAGTCCCCTAAAATGAAAGTTTTTCCTCCAAGGTCATGTAACAAGCAGTTTCCTCCAGAATCTCCCCCAAGTTGACTACAATCAGTTAAACGTACCTGGTGCATTTGTCTTTTCAAAGTACACACAAGTTCTTCTCAGGTCAGTTTACCCAATACATAAAAATTATTACTCGCCTGTTTCAAAATGGCTAATTTCAGCTACTTAGCCTATTTCATAAGGCGAGTTTTAGTACCACTCTCACACACCTGACTGAGTACATACCAGAAAAGGACACATTCAAGCTAGTTATATCCAGTACCATAAACCCATTACCAAACGGACAACTGCTCAAGTTTAAATCTCATATTGGAAGCTGAGAAGCATTCACGACAAATAAATCAAGTCACATATGGAAAGATACATGGTTAAGACAGAAGACGAAATGAGGATTGTGTCCTGTTTTATGGTGTGCTTTACCTTTCCTGTCAGGCTTGGTGCATCTTTTAACTAGTCGGATGGAGTCTTTTACAAACTGACGGCTGGGTTCCACGAATTGCATTACCTGATCCATGATTACCTGCAAAGATTAAGGCATTTAGTATTGGTGCTGCCACGCATATACTGTGAGAGATTTTGTTCATTACAGGAGTGCTACAAAATTCGTGAATACTTAAGATAACTTAAAATGTCATATTCCAAACTAACTGGACTTTAAAAAGATACTTTCACTTTGCAGAAAATAAAAAACACTGTGTCAATATATAAGCTTTATAAGGACTTTTTACTAGAGCATGTAGTGATAGGACGAGGGGGAATGGCTTTAAGCTGGAAGAGGGCAGGTTTAGATTAAACATTAGGAAGAAGTTTTTCACTTTAAGGGTAGTAAGGCACTGGAACAGGTTGCCCAGAGAGGTTGTTGAAGCCCCGTCCCTGGAGGTGTTCAAGGCCAGGCTGGATGTGGCCTTGAGCAACCTGGTCTAGTGAGAGGTATCCCTGCCTGTGGCAGGGGGGTTGGAACTCGATGATCTTCAAGGTCCCTTCCAACCTAAACCATTCTATGATGACTGACCACTACCTACAAAAAATATGAAAAGTTACGCCTTTTGGCATGGAAAACGCCAGCTCCATCACAGCTTGCTTTCAGCTTATGCCCCATACGTGGGGTTTTTTTTCTTCCTGAGAACATCACTGAAGGCATCTAGATAGACAGAAGTCACCCGTTTCATGAAATCCCTAAGGCAAAAGCTGGCGGAGGGCTGGTTGGTGAGCGCTGACAGAAATACCGCGGCCTAATTTTGTTCTCAAAACCAAGCACCTGCCAGCGCTGCCAGCCCAGCCCAGCCCAGCCCAGCCCAGGACACCCGGCTAGCGGGACCGCCCGTCCTTAACCTCGCACAGACCCTCCGAGTCAAGGCTCCCTCCTACCAGACCCTCTCCCGGCGACTCCCCCCTCCTCGTCACGGCGGCCGAGGCCGGGCCGCCCTCCCTGCCCTGGCTGCCCCCGCCCGCCCTCGGGACACGCAACAGAGGCCTCCCTCCGAGGGGAGCCTCGGCCCACCGAGCCACCCACCCCCCAGGAGCCGCGGCCGAGCCCGTCGCTGCCTCCCTGCGCTCCCCGTCTCCTCAGGCGGAGGGGCGCCCACGCGGGGTCGGGACGGAGGGGAGGGGAGGGGAAGCCCACGAGCCCCGCGCGCCCCTTACCGCTCGCGCCGCCGGGCGAAGGCCACGTCGCACTGCGGCGGAGGGCGGTGACGTCACGGACGTCACCGCCGCGCCGCGCACGCACAGCCACACCCTTTCCCGGCGGCCGGCGGGGAGGGCTTGTTTTAAAAAGAAAAAGGAGAAATTTTTTTTAATTATAATTATTATTATTATTATTATTATTAAGGGGTTTTTGAAGGAATTTTTTCTTCTTTCGTTCTTTCCGGTTCCCGCCCTCCCCCCGCCTCACCGGCGGCCGGGCGGCGTCAAGGCCGGGCGGGGCCTAGCCGGGGCCTAGCCGGGGGGAGCGGCGCGGCCTGGTGTGTGTGGGCGGGGGAGCCCCGGCCGGCAGCCGTCGGCCTTCCCCCCGCCTCACCCCCCGGCCTCTCCCGCCGGCGGGGCGACCCGGCAGCCCCCCTCCCACCGCCACCCCCCCGGGGGAGAAGCCTCAGCCGGCGCGCAGGGCGGGGGGGAGGCTGTCGGCGGGGCCCGGCGGGGGCTGCGGCCCCCACCACGGCCCTGTGGGGGCGCGGGGGGCTGCGCAGGGTGATCCGCCTGTCATTTATCCAGGCGGCGGTTCTGTGTCGTTGGCGTTGACGAGGAATTTGCTTTTCCGCGCGGTTGTAGCCGCCGATGGTCTGCAGTCCAACCCCTACTGGTCTCTTCCAACCCCTACTGCTCAGTTATCCAGGAATCTTGTAGCGGGAAATAAAGGGAAGATGGCACCAATATATCTGTGACAAAAGCTGTTCGATGAAGGCGAGGGGGGACGGGAGGGACCCACCATGAAAACCGTGTTCAGGCTGTGATTGCCCGTGAGTCAGACATCTGTTGGTTTGTAGGAATGTTGAAGCCGTTCCGAGGTACAGGAGTTCATCTCCTTTGAAAACATCGACTCCTGTGGCTTTTTTGTAGAGAGGAGTGTGCAGCACAGCGCTTAAAAAGGGGAAAGCTTTTTGCATTTCAGCGCCACAGGTGTAATGTAGAATGCTTCCTTGCATGAGGGGGTAAAAGAGGCTGTCACTGCCTAGAGTGAGTCCGTCCTTGCTGTTTTTGAAAGGCAAATCAGATCATGTCACAGGTAAGGGAAGAACAAGGATAACATTTAGAGATTTTTAACCTTAATTTGCTTTGATATTATTAATTTCAGACTAGAACTCTGTCCCTAGCTGGCTGCCACCTTTGAGTATATAGAGTACTCAAAGTTTATTAATTATTCATCAGTCAGGCTATGAGGCTTTTGCAGCCAGATTAGGCAAATGCTTTGTTGATCTCAACTCGCTATTGGATTTAAATGTGTGCAAAATATTTTCTGGGCTTAAATTTTGCTGACAGCCATCATGACAGATAAAGTGCCATCACACCGTA
Organism: Pluvialis apricaria; assembly: GCA_017639485.1. NCBI lineage: Eukaryota > Metazoa > Chordata > Aves > Charadriiformes > Charadriidae > Pluvialis > Pluvialis apricaria. Next base: position 64,231,097 of record CM030008.1, read on the forward strand.
GCTGGGGTTGTTGGATAGCCCATGGATTTTTTGACAGCCACCTTCCTTGTCTTTGCCCACAGGGCAGGTCTCTCAGTAGTACTGATCACCTTCAAATATGAGCTTTCTCTTTGGCTTTGGTGGGTTATTGCATTGGGCTCCTCGACAGGTTTTCTCCAAAGGCTGGACTTTGAATTGGATTTTGCTTTGAATCAGGCCTCATCTAGCACTGCCGTAATTTTGGTGGCCAAATTCTGCTGGAGCTTTTCTACTGGCACACCAGCATGGAAAGATCAGGAGTCATTTGTGCCTCCCACAACAGATATGCGTATCATTTGTTTCTCATTTTTGAGTCCAGTTTGCAACTGCAAGGATGTGCAGTCTCACCGCTTGGGGAGAGGAAGATCCCTAGGGAAAGCAGCTGAGGGCCTGATAGCCAAAGTGCACAGTGCCTGGTGGGGCAGAGCAAGTTGCTGGTGCTCAGCATGAGAAGTCAGTACGTGGAGGCTGCCTTGGGTGGTTTTTTGGTCTGTTTTGTTTTGCTTGTTTGTTTTTTTCTCTTCACTGTCACAGAAAGGAAACTATGATGAGCCTTGCTATGAACCATCGCTGCAGAGGAACAGTTTCCACAGCGCTAGGTTCCTCTAACCAAATGGCAATGATTGGAAAACAAAGTAGCCTGAACAAGGAGACACACATGTATGAAATAATTCATGACATATACTTCTGGTTGGATTAGGTTATTGCTGCAATAAAGGTTTGTTCCCCCTGCATCCACTACCCAAACTCTCTATTTTAAGTAATTTTTCCTGGGGAGAAGCATTCTGGAGAATCCTAGTATGTACTGCCTGGTTTAAAAATGTGACTTTGTTGTAATGCGTTTGTTACCGTGGGTTGTCTGTGATGATGTAGAAGATACAGATTGTCCTCTGTCTCAGCTGTCCCTCACTCTCCCACAGTGAGCTCTCTTCTTTGCCTGCCTGTCCGGGCTACGAGCTTGGACTTCAGCAGCTTGGGGGAGAGGCAGAGTCTTGTTTTGTGCACAGAGAGCATTTGCTGTTCTTCATCAAACTCTTCCAACTTTTTTTTTTTAGTATCCTTGAACTAATATATTGTTACTTAGACTTGGTCTTCAGGGCAACTATGTTACTTTTCTGTATATATTTACAAAGTCATCTGCATTTACGGAAGATACAATAAAGTTTACATCCCTCCAGGACTTTTTTTTCATTGAAAGCTAGACTATTGCTGGGGTGTTTTGTTTCTACTTTATAGTTCTTGCAAGGTTGGGGAAGAAAGTGGTATGCTTGCACATGTAAATTTTCATGACAGTTTTACAAGTCTGCATTTATGACAGTACCTAAGCAGTAAATAATCATTCTCTCAACAGAAAATAAAGACAGTTATCCTATATTGTAGTGTGCTAATGCTGGTTTGTTTCTGGATATTAATTTTGCATAAACTGGAGCTACATTTTTTTTTTCCCCATCCTATCTTACATTTCAAGGATGAGAAAATTCTTTTGATGATACTTTTACTTTGTTTATTTATACATTTTAATTTGTAGTTTTTTTCTTGTCCTTTGGAGGACATGAAAGATAAATATCTGCTTTTAATTATTGGCACATTAGACTGTTGTATAACATCCATCCCCCTGGATCTGGATGCTTATGCCCAGGCTTAGAACGGAGAGCGAGATAAATCTCCACTTCAGCCTCTACCATTCCACACTGCTTACCTGCCTGCCCTAGCGCAGATCCCGCTGCAGCCTGCAGAGCATGGCAGGGTGACAGGAGCCAAAGAGCTGCCAGCATTTGCAGCAAAAGTAGTTGTGGGATGAGCAGGAGAGGAGAAAAGAAACGATCTCCAGTACGAGGTGAAGCTCAGCCTCTGCCTGCAGAGATGGCACATGTGCAGTCCCTGAGTGGCGCAGGGAGGGCAGAGCAGTAGCTCTCTCTGAATGGGTCTCCAAGCTTCCATGTTTCCCAGCGGGAGGTAACCCTGCTTTCCCTACCCTGCCTCTGCTCCAGCCCCAGGCAAATGGGAAGAGCGAAGTGCCGGCTCCTGCTCAGGCTTCTGTGAGGGTGGTGCCCCCTGGCAGCATCGAGCTGCTTGATGGTATGGGGAGTGCGCTTCTCCCTGCGGGCCAGCGGGGAGAGACCTGGCAGACTGGTTTTCTTGTTTTAAGGAGTACTGCCCGCATTCTAGAAGAAAATATTTGGGTGTAGTGATCCAGGCAGGTCTTCTGTGCCTCCACAAAAAGTGATATATTTGGGATATGGGGTCTTGCTGAGCTATCTCCTTCCCATCCAAACCCCTCCGATGACGGACAGTAGGAATCGAGCTGCTCCCCAGTAGGATGGGCCGGAGGGCTGAGTGGGTGGGCAGGAGGCACAGCCAACGCCGTGCCCAGGGTCTCCAAATGCCTTCCTTGCAGCAGGGCATGAGGCAGTGTTTGAACTGGAAGGAGACAAGGCAAAAGACCAGTCGCTTCCCTGGGGGAGTTTTTGTGAGGGATGGATTGTCTGAGCAGAGTAGCCTTTGGGGACAGTCTGACTTGCCTTCATGAATTTGAGGGGAAAATGGTTATCCTAAGAGGCAGCAAAGCGAAAGAAAAAGACTAAGAAAATTGGGAAGGTGGCAGCTTGTGGACTTATACACTCAAGGAAAACAGGCCACTTGGGGACAGTGGGCATCTGAGTATGGCTGTGCGACAGAACACAGACATAGCAGAGAACAAAGACCAGACAGCAGCACGAGATCTACAGCCCAAACAAGGGGAGTGTGCAGAGAAGGAAGAGAGAGAGGAAGCAAGGTGATGGTGTGGAAAAGGTGTTAGGGGACTTCCTTGGGCAGAGCAGCCTGTTGAGCAGTGCTGCGGGTAAGTGCCGCCTCGGATTTTCAGAGGCAGCAGCACAGTAGCCCCATTGACTGAAGTCATGCTAATGATCCATTGCTTGACAGTCAGTGTTGTTGGATGACTAAATGACTATAAAATTCAGTCTTTAGAAATTGCTAAGATATGCGGGACCTTTTATTTCTTGATTTTACATTACCGTAAATATGTTTGATTAATTTATATCTTGAGAAACCTTTGGAATATCTATGTGCTTCTGACATTTAAAAATTATTTTTAGCTTTCCATTCTCCTAAACAATCCCGAGTCTCTGTTTGGACTTGATAAGCACATCTGCGTGATTTACGATGAGAAGAAAGATTATTTCCCTCCTCAGTAGCTGTACAGATGCAGGGGAAGAACATAAATTAGGAATTAATGTTAGGAAGGAAATGATAGCTCAGATTTGGGGTTCAGAAGGAAATGATGAAGTACTTGTGGTCCGTGTCTTTGGGTTAGCCTCATTAATTATAGAAATGCCACTAGATCAGGCTTTAATGCCATGGTTTTGAAAGGGAATGTCACTAATATGAAGCAGTCAACAAGCCCCGTCCTTTGATTTGTGCTGCTTAATATTCAATGGAGATGAAATGTGGGGGTGAGGGAGGAGTGCTGTTAAAATACATTTCTACCAGTGTTAGATTTATTGTGTATAATTTTAAAGATGACCTTTTAAACAAAGTCCATCTTCAATTTCATTTGAAGACCTGAAGAGTGAGAGCACTTGGAAGATTTATGTCTGTATAATGATAGATGCAATATGAGAGAAACAAGGGCGGTATACTAAAATGGCAGCACTAAATGATACTTCAGACTTAAAAAGGTCTGAAGATAAGGTTTCTAAGATAGCAAAAGCAATACAGGGAAGTTAACAGAGGAATAGGTCTGCATCCATCAGCTGTTCAGGTCTCAGAGGTAGAGAAAAATACTACTTTCTGTGATGGAATGCTTGTAATGGTTTGTTTTGTTTTAGCACAGCTGCCACTGGTGGCTGTGAATTCTCTTATATTTAGCCACTTCTCAATTCTTTCTTTGAGGTGCACCACTTTTTAAGTTCACAGTTTGTTTTTTTGTGTCAGTTAATATCATTCTCCCATTGTTTCTGGGCTCATCCGATGAAAATAAAGTAATAAGAAAAGTAACTTTGATAAAACATGGGCCAGAAAATGCTTCCACTAAGTCTTGCTCTGGTAAATATAGGCCTTGTCCCTGCCTTGGCAATTTCTACCTGAAGATTTTTGTGTATAATAAGAAAAAAATTACTCAATCCTACATAATAAGAACACTAATAGTAGATTTTTGTGTATAATAAGAAACAAATTACTCAATCCTACATAATAAGAACAGTAATAGTAGTTGTAGAAATACTAAGCACCACCTCAGATTAAAAAAAAAGCCAAATTAAGATTGGAAATATTCTTAACCTTAAGATGATTTTCTTTTTCCCCTGAGGACAAAGTTTGATTAAAAATGAAGTGATAGTTTTCTTTTTGTAGCAGAAGAGTATTCTGTGTCAGCAGAAACATTTTTCAGGTGCTTTGTGTGTGTTCAGACATTTGAAAATGGCTTTCAAAAATACGCAATGGTTGCATGTATTATACATAAGACTCAATCATATAGTGGATACAGAAGTAGCAGCAAAAAGTGCAAGCAAAGCATCTTTTCAAGTATATTGAACATGGCCCCTGTCTGCTTTAAGCCAAGATGACAGAGCAACCAATTTGTTCAGGAACCATGAACAAGCAGTTCATTGTTGCATGGCTGTAGTGTCAAAACGTTAATTAAAAATCCCACTTTCACGACGAGATCTTGTTTTACTTTGCTTTGGCAAACCTGCATTTATTTCAGTTTGTGAAGCATGCCCCGTGCCCCTTTTTGATATTTTATACGTTTAGTAATCTAAAACTGTATTTTCTTTCTGTGATGTTTCAATACACCTTGTGCTCAGTTTGTGGCTCAGGAGTAACTGCTCAGGATGTCTGTTCCATCCTGGTAATGGGATCAGCTGAGCTGGACCCCTGCCCTGCTATCATGACAAGCATTTTAGTATAAAAGCTATTTCATTACATGTCATCTCTGGTGAGGTCGAAAATCCCAGTTGGTTAGGAGTGTGGGTCAGAATGCCATATCTTTGGAGGTAGAAGGTGTTTCTTCTGCTATTGCCTGTTGTAAAACTGTAAAAATATGAAAGAAGTTGAGAGCCACTGCTTTATGAGAGTGAGAACCACGTGATGGGTAGCACAGAGTGAGCAGCTGGAAGGATAGAGCTGGACACACAGAAAAAGAATCTTACCTCTGAAAAGAGAAATAACACTTGTTCCTAGGGTTTTTTTAACATCTTTTTTTCCGCTGATCTATATAAAGTTGGTTGACTGCCTGTCTTTGTTCCTGCTTTCAGGACATTTGCCTTTGGCTCAGATTAAGCTTTTATTATGGGTTCACATTTTATAATACTGTTTAGGTCTCCTGAATTTTGCCAAGTGCCTGTGCCAAAGCAGACATGTCATTGATTTGCACTGGAGCTGCGTGCTTCAGGAACGCTAGCAGCATGTGCTTCAACAAAGGGCACCTTGGAAACATACTCTAAAGACGTAATCACTAGGGCATAAAAGAATCCAGAGAAGTTTGGATATGTCAGAACTGAAGTTCCACTTTGGAAGGGTTTATGGGGATGGGGATCATTCCTGAACTTCAAAAAACTAGAATTGCAAAGTTTCTTTATTTAATGTACCTTTTTTCTACTCTTTTGAAGATATTTTTCAATAGCCCGCCTTTCCTCCCTTCTGCCGTCACAAACCTTCACTCTCTGTGTTACCCCCAAAAAATTTGAATAGATCTGGGATTTTTGACTATTTCAATTTCTAGGCACTCAGTCTGAGGAACCCTGATGGGACCTACTGTTAAGTGAGCAGAGATAGAGTGTCTCTGAACTGTAGGTCCTTTAAAGATGTCTTGAGAACGACCTGAAAATGTTGGTCATTAGAGAAGCAGTTTTCTATGGTCATTAGTTGAGTGCATACTCCTCCTCAAATGCAAGAGAGAGCACTGAGGGAAAAGCTGCTTTTCACAGCATGAAGCAGCTATAGACCTTTCTCACTGTTGTCCAAATCTGCAGCAGTCTTGGTGAGTTTTAGTTGGTTCTACAGGGGGAATAATAAGTTTCAGTGTATTACTCTGCTTATTTGTCTCACCGGTAATGCTCCAAGCCTTTACTGGTGAAAAAGATTTGCGGAATCTTCTGTTCAACTGGTACAAATGTATCCAGCAGTTTTTAAACACAAAATTGCCAGTAATTCCTTAGCCCCCTCAGTAACAGTTGCAATTGGAGCAGGCAATGAAATATTTGTAAATCTGATTTCTCTCACTTCCTTTCTCAGTAAGATAAAAATCAATTACTTGCATCACTGGAGAAAAGAACAGAAGTCTGCAAGATGGTGTTGGTTTAAAATATAAATACCTGAGGATCTAGCACTTTCTGATGCCTTTATTACCCAGATGTCACTTCTTAATCATGCAGTTACGGTGTTGTAAAACTGTCCAAAATGTTGGCGTAATCATATTTACGAAGTTTCAAAAGTGAATTTTGCTAACAGTATGGTAAGCTTGTGTCTGTTCTCGAGCTCCTGAACCAGTCCAAATGCTTTCTTTAATAATTAGACGGAAACATTTCAATGGCGGCATCTCTGCAATTTTGGCAGCAAGTGACAGCCCCAGGTATTTTTTTAATTAGCACCTTTTTGAAATTGTTAGCTAAATTAGTCAAGTATGAAATAAGCTTGCCCAAATGATTATCTGCAAATTGCACTTTGAACCTTGCATCTGTCATAATGTGTGGACACAATGCTATCTCAGTAATGCTGTTAACTGGATTGCGTATGTTGCTTCTAGCGAATTCATGGCACGTAATCTGAATGAAATCTGGTGTACCTTTATAAAATTAATTTTAAAAGCGCCTAGCAGCTGTTTGGTACTGGCATTTATAATATTACAGTTTTCAAGTGTAGTCAACAGCACTTTTCCTTATTAACTGCAACAGAGAACTCGATCTCATATTTATTTCATAAGTATAAATCATTATATTTTGTTATTCTGGGTTTATGCAGCTGGAGTAAAGATACATGCGCTGGGCCTGTAAGAGCTGTAATCCTGATTATAACCTAATGCTGAGTCTAGCTGTGAAATTGATATCACAAGGCATTATTGTCCTCGTCTTGTGTTATTTCTTGAATTTAATATTTCACTCTTCTTGCATAAAAATATACATGTAAGAACCTAATACTGTAAAATAATAATCCATATGTAATGTAACAGTGTCGCTAAAAAACATTGCCAGAGAGATTTTCCTGGGCTAAAGAGGCTGAATGTAGTCTCTTCACATTTTTACCCATGCCAGGCCCATAACGTGCCAGGCACCGTGTTCATAACTGTTCAACCTCAGCTCACTTACAAGCATCCTTTCTGTGACATTTCCCGTAGTCTACTCAGTCCCCACTCACCCCTAAGCCTGATTTTCTTTATAAAAGAATAGCCTGCCCTTAGCTACCCTCAGTTAGCTTCTGAGAAGAAGTCAGATGCTTAGGAAAAAGCCTTGTTTAGTACATCTTACCTGCAGGAGCAAGATAAGGAGGTGTTTGCTACCTATAAGGAGGTTTCCCTACAGCGATGAGGCCAGGGAATATTCAGTATGGTACGTAATGTAGATAGGAAAAATGAAATTTTGCCTAGTGTGGTGGTGTGAGAGGTCTGAGCTGAAGAAAATTGTGAGCTGAGGAGCCTGAGAAAATGCAAGGTAAAGCAGTGAAGGACTGGTTATGCTGTCAAAGTACAGAAACTCTTTCTATTTCATTTTCTTCTGCTAGTTCTTCTTGATGTACTTCTGTGTTAATTTTGCAATTAAATTGCAAAGCAAAACATCCTTTGACTCAGGGTAGAGCAGTGTAATTTGTCTGTATTGAGCTATCTCCCCGGGTTATTTAGATGGCTCAGCTGAAGGAAGTGGTGGCTTTTCAGGAGCCTAGTCTACCTTGGGTGCAGGATAAAGATGCCTGGTGGTTAGTATCCCAGCTCTGACTTTGGTATCCACAGCGGCTGGTCTGTATGTTTGCAGTGCTTCTCATTATTCCTTTGGGGCTGCAGCGTGGATAGAACGGTATTTGAACTCCTACAAATCATTTATAGACATGAACCTGACAAACATATTGGCCCCTGAACATGATATAATTAATTCTGAGTTAATCATTAAGCTATCAAATTGATATTAAATGCTGGGAAATCTATGGCTTCTGTCTGCTGTATAGATTTAAGGCTTTTAAGGGCAGACAAATCTTTGTTATCGTCAGTTCAGCATTATTGATACCCTTGGCCTTTAAAATATGCACCTTCAATTACATAAATTAGGGTCTTTTATTGCATCAACAGCTTTTTAATTCTAATCTTACTGGCAGTCTGTAGCTTGTCATGGATTGAGAGAGGCAGTGCTAATAAGACTTTCGATTTTTAAAATAGTTGCAAAATATGGTACACAGAAAATGTCCAAGATGCCTTTTTCTCTTCTTTTACCCTAGAGCAGTGAATGCCTCAGTTCTCAGGGGTTGCAGCCTGAGAGGGGGGCAGTGGATATGAATTATCAAATTAATAAACTCTATGAAGCTTTTCTAGATGGACAAGACTTGAAAAGGTCCTGAGGGCTTGAGAGGACTTGAGTGATACGGTCTTAAGCTCCGTGTTGTCTCTAATGGGAGGGGATGAGGAACCACAGTGGGAGTCACTTGCAGATTTCGTGTGGCTAGTGATGTTCTATGGAAATAAACAGCAAACACCAGTTTGTTCCAGTCTTAAAACAGTTAAGAAGCAACCACTGATAAATTTTAATATTGAATTGGGCTGGGCTTCCTTTTAAACTGCAATGGCATAAGACTAAAGGTTATATACATAACTCCCATCTTTTCTGTGAAGTGAGTCTCCTTTATGCCATTTTTAAACATTCATAATTCTGCTCCAAGTGCTTTGTCTATATGCACAGTGGCACTATAGGTGTTCCTGTGTACAAGCACTGAAGCCAGATAGTCTTTGTTGGCTGTAATAATGAGGTCAGTCCTGTCTTTTCTTAGAGCTCCCAGGACTCCACGTTATTCCTAGGCGTTAGGTCTTGGCTTAGTCTCTTGTCTGCAGTTAATTAGTCATGTGGCTTTAGCCTGCCTTACTAGTAGTCCTCAAGTCCTCAAGCATTGTGTATCTGTATATTTTGCTTAGTAGGTAGCCTTTGTCAAATCACTTCTAGTACTGTCTGCATTGGTTTCAAACTCTCTGCCATACCTTGAATGTCGCATTGAATGCAGAGGTTCTTCAGTCTTCTCTAGCTCTTGATTATCCCTACAGGCTGTTTAACACGATGATCTTTCCTTGTTCATCCTTAGACTCCTGAGCTTTCTTGGAGCTGCTTGAAATGTTGGCACCCTCGTTAAATATCCCCCTCAAGTTCTTGAAACAGTCCATACAGTGGAGGATGTTTATTCCGTTCCGTTCCGTTCCATTCCATTCCATTCCATTCCATTCCATTCCATTCCATTCCATTCCATTCCATTCCCAAACCTTACATAGAAATGCTACCCTGCTAGCCACAGCTAGTGCTGTTTGATAAAATCCAACTTCTGGCTATCTCCAGGAAGAGTTGTTTGGTACAGTGTTGTCCCAGTCAGTCTCAGGAGCTAGAGCCTTGGGAGGGGACATACAATCTCAGAGCGTCTGAGAGCTCCAAGGTCTATGAACGCATAGGCTATCCAGAGGTTAATTTGTCAGCTACTGTGCACTTTGGAGAAGTTGTGCTTCTCCAAGTGGTTCCTCAGGGGGTAGTAAGCTATCTTTCTCTCAGGATTTTTCTCTGAAAATTTAGAGTTTACGAGACATTACTTTTTAAAGGTCATCTAACAATGGTGACTTCCTTGACTCTGCTGATAGCTTGCCTGTGCCAAACTGAAACTGTGGTGCTGGGGAAGTTTTGTAGTGGCAGTCTTTCAGCATCTCCAAATATTGGTAGAGGACTGTCTTGTTTCAGGGTAGACAGTGAACTAGCGCTCATATTCTGTGAAAGGCTTGCCGGCTACCCTCCACCTGGGAGTTTTTCCATCTGCCAGAGGTGGAGAAAACCTTGTCATTGGTCTTACTTAGCACTAGCAAGATCTCAATGACATTTGGCACCAGCTCCATCCTGTGCAACTTAGTGTTCACACGACTCCAGGGAGATCAGGGCTATTCTGATGGCTTCTGAGCTCTGGTGTCTCTGGCACCAGCCCACGCCTTTGGGGTAGGTGGATAGAACTGCATTTTTGGAAAAAGTTCTTATCATTGCCTATACCCGTCAAGCTTACTTATAGGAGACTGGCTGTCAGTATGCCCCAACAAATGGACAGACTGGCCCAAGGTTTGACTGCCCAGCCTCTGGCCTTCCAATGCTTTCTCCAGTGTCCCTTGCTGATTGTTTATCCAGGGACTTGTTTCAGAAAAGCCCAAGAAGTGAAGATCTTACTGGAATTTAGGAGACCAGGGTAGGTTCTTTTGCTCTCGGTTAGCCATGTTAGAGGAGTTACTTCTTCGTACCAAAGGAAACAGAAGATGGGGAGTGGAGATCCATTGCAGACTTTAAGAATCAGACTGTGTGTATTTGGAAATGCCCGTTCAGGTTCACATGCCTGGTGGCAGTGATTACGTTTTCTCAAAGTGTTTCACAAGATGTTTCTGAGTTTCAGGTGTTTGCATTGCAAGAACTGATGCTTTTTCACTGATCGAAGCCATTTCCAGATGCTGGAAAAAACAGCTGGAGTCATGTTGGCTGCCCCAAGTGTGATGTTCCTCTTGCCAGCCAGGTCAGGGTGGCTCCTAGCCTGATTGCTACACATTATGAGCCCACACAGAAGGTGCCTGCAGGTCTGACTCGGTGTCCCAGGACATATCTTTCTGGATGTGAGTGTCAGTGTGCCTGTGGCAGTTCTGAAGTGCCCAGAGGTGTCAGATCCTGAGGCACTATGTGAAGGAGCACCTGTCTTTCCGTGGATATTAAACATGAGGACCAGGAATGCCAACATGACACAGAAGCAGACAAAAAATACAAGCAACTCTTGAAAACCTTTAATTTGTTCAGACAGACTTAAGAATTACATTTGGAAAACTAAAGTTTTCTGTTCTCATATGCACCTCATTCTATAAAAATTCAACAGATTAATACCCTTTTAGATTTTAAAATACTCAGGGTTACTTCAGCTTTATTGCCTTTATGCCATTGTTTGGAAACAATTTTTGTTTGTTTACATCTGAGCTTAAAATTGCATTGCAGTACTGTGTTTAGCTACAGTAGCAGATGTTGGTGACATTTTATAGAGCATAAATAACAGCTGTGAGTTGTGAAGTCATAATTCTGTCAGGGGATCCTTCTTACAGTTTGTCAAACTAAAAGAGCAAATCTTGAGTGACAAATATGTATGTATTTGCCAGAAGTTTATTTCAGGCATTGCTGGGTACCCACTGCTTTCACGGAGCTAAATATCATGCGGTGTAGATGCTGAAACGACAAACTTGAAGATGTCCTAACACCCAGAGCAAGTCGTACATCTGAGAAGATGCGTCAGCCCTTGCATGGGAAGAGTCAAATGCCCAAATGAGCTTCACGGATCTACCGTGGTGAACAGGTCCCAGGGAAAAACTGGTCAACTGGCATGTTTTAAATCAGGCTTAAGGGGCCTATTGATTTGTTAACAACAAGTAACCAGCAATCAGTGAACTAAACTTTCGGGCTCAGTATGAGCAATGCAGTAGATACACCCCAACACCAGACACAAGATGCTAATAAACACCTACGTATTTCTAAGCATTTCTGTGCAGCTCATCCCAAACACATACATGGACACATATTTGCGGTTACCCACACCCCTGTGGTAGCGTGGGTTACAGGTGCACACCTAGATCCCCCGCTGCTGGGGAGGCATGGGAGGTGGGATGCTCAAGGTGCTGGGGGGGAAGCTCGCAGAGGTGGCAATGCCCACGGGGGGCAGCTTCTGACTGTGCCAAACCCCCTCGATCGCTGCTCTCATCCCACTTCTCACAGCCGCGAGCGGCCAGCTGCCTTTTATGCTGCTTTTCAAGCCGGTGCCTTTTCTCAAAAGTTTCCCGGTTACTTTTTAATCCACCCAATGATTGTCTCAGGCAAGTTTTGGCACTGCTAACTTGCTCTTAGCATTGCTGGTTTTCTCCCAGAACAGTTACAGGCATTTTATTCTCCCACATGGTTTGTGTTCACATTCCTGCCTTATCACTGTTATTGTCCAGGCCATGTTGCCAGGAGGGGTGCGTGGAGGATCCCCCAGACCTGAGGAGAGAGGTGAGCCTTGAGCCCTGTTTCTCTGCCACTGGCATCAGCCATAGAGTCTCAGCACATCTTTACCTCTCATGTTTGCATCCCTGCTCTGCGAGTACCCCACTTACTGTAACTTTGAATATTTTTAGCCTATTGTAAGCATAAGCTCACCAAGCTGAGTATTTGGGGCAGATTTGGTCTCAAAAGTGCAAAGAGCAAAACAGCACAGTTGTGTTGTAACTGCACTGGCCTTGCATGTGAGCAAGGTGCCAGCTCCTCTCCTCCCTCTGCTAGCTACACTGACTGTGACATTTCTGGTGCTATGAGATGCAGCAGTGCAAAGGGGTAATACATAAGAGAAGCATTTGACTTATCTGAGGTCTTTCCTCTACTGATAATTAAGGCATCTTCTTTCTTCATTCTTCTCCATTCTTCTTGGAGACATACTCTCTTCTTTCGTCAGTACTGGTCAGTACTGGGTCCAGTCCTATTCAATATATTCATCAGTTACCTGGATGAAGGCATAGAGTGTACCGTCTGCAAGTTTGCTGATGACACAAAGCTGGGAGGGGTGGCTGACACGCCGGAAGGCTGTGCCACCGTTCAGCATAACCTGGACAGGCTGGAGAGTTGGGCGGAGAAGAACCTTATGAAATTCAACAAGGGCAAGTGTTAGCAATCTGGGGAGACATAACCCCATGCATCAGTACAGGTTGGGGGCTGACCTGCTGGAAAGTAGCTCTGTGGAAAGGGACCTGGGAGTCCTGGTGGACAACAGGATGACCATGAGGCAGCAACGTGCGCTGGTGGCCAAGAAGGCCAATGGCATCCTGGGGTGCATCAAGAAGAATGTGGCCAGCAGGTCGAGGGAGGTCATCCTCCCCCTCTACTCTGCCCTGCTGAGGCCGCATCTGGAGTACTGTGTCCAGTTCTGGGCTCCCCGGTTCAAGAAGGACAGGGAACTGCTGGAGAGGGTCCAGCAAAGGACTACAAAGATGATTAGGGGACTGGAGCATCTTTCTTATGAGGAAAGGCTCAGGGACTTGGGTCTTTTTAGTCTGGAGAAAAGAAGACTGAGGGGTATCTTATCAATGCTTATAAATACTTAAAGGGAGGGTGCCAGGAGGATGGAAACAGTCTTTTCTCAGTGGTGCCCAGTGATAGGACAAGAGGTAATGGGCACAAACTTGAGCACAGGAAGTTCCATCTTAACATGAGGAGGAACTTCTTTCCTTTGAGGGTGGCAGAGCACTGGAACAGGCTGTCCAGAGAGGTTGTGGGGTCTCCCACACTGGAGACATTCAAAACCCGCCTGGACGCTGTCCTGTGCAACGTGCTGTAGGTGTCCCTGCTGTGGCAGGGAAGGTTGGACTAGATGATCTCCAGAGGTCCCTTCCAACCCTGACCATTCTCTGATTCTGTGATTTTGCCTGGAAATTTTTGCATGAGTTGGGGACTTTCAACCTTGGTCTAAGATTTCTTTGGATCCGTTAGCCCAGGAATGTTTGCCTGCATACATAAATGTGTCTTTTGTATTTTCTTAGACTTCTCAGTGCATGATCATAACATATGAATGAAGAAAAAGTACTTAACAGGCAGACTGAGTGTCTGTCAGCCTTTCTTGGAGTCAACAGAACAACAGAACAAAATCAACTTTGAAACCTGTTTTTATCTGATTAATTCGCATTGTAATGAGTTGTCAGATAGCTTCTTAAAGGCCATCCAGTGAAAAATTTAGTGTTTATTGAAAAATTTTCCATAAGAAGCAATCTATTTAAATTAATTTTTTAAATATATATGTATAATAAGCAAGTCCAGTAGAGATAATAAAATCTTCCCATACAAATGAATATTCAGGTGTTGCTGAAAAATCTGTTAATGTCTTGCCTTTAAAAAAAAAGCGTCATAAGAAGACATTTTATTTCCTGTAGTGCACTTTTCATGCAACCACTTCAATAGATAAATCTAAAATATTCTGTATCATATCTCTGACTGTAAATAGTACAGTAAGCCTTTTCTCTCACTAGATGGCATTATTATCCTCAAAACAGTGACAGCCACAGACTGCTTTTTTCAGTAAGAGAGATGTACACAAGAGTAGATTTAATTTATTTAGGTTAACTGTATTTTGTTTAGGTTCTGCAGATGTGGCAGGTTAAACAAATTTCTGTTGCATTAGTGTTAATTCTTCAGCCTATCTGGACTGTTAATTTTTGCTCTGGGTTTGCTCAGTTTTGGTATGCATGCACTGATCAATATCGCAGAGATTGTGCAAACATAATTCTAAGTTGACTTGGTAGCAGAATCAGAAAAGGTTTGGTTCAAGGTGGCTCAAGGACTGAAATCCACAAAAGCAATGTACCCTTAAGTCCACGTGTTTTTTTCAAGTCTGTAAGATATATGGACTTAATATACAAACCAGTGGTGTGTGAAGAAAAACATGGGTTAAGAAATAGGATTCCAGAACTTGGAGTTTCAGAAAAGGGAAGCAGCACATCGAGAAGATCAGGAGCAAGAGTGAAAGGAAATAAACAATGACTGAGACCTGGGTGTTCATAGCATGGGCAAGATAGGAAGCTACTGAAATTGATAGGAGTAAACAGGTGGATTTTAGGAACAATGGGGGGAAAAAAAGCACTAAAAAGCTTGGTGAACCATATAAGAGCAGAGGAGTCACCTGCCTTTGACACCATACTATGCCAGCACAGCCTGGGAGGACCTGTTGGATGCCTGAGAGTCAATCCACTCTAAGAGTGGATTAAACCTGATCTAACATCGACTAGGGACTCCAGCTGAAAAGGAGTCTTATCATCAGCCCCAAATTAGTATGAAAGTTAAGGAAGGATGTTCAAGGACTCACCTTGAGAATCTTTTCAATAGATGTGAGATTTGTGTGTGCGTGTGAAGAAGATTTCTTGACTCTTCTTGATGCAGCATTGTCCTCCCAATGACCTTGGGAACTCCAAAGATGTTCCTGAGAAGCAAATGTATACACTTTAGAAAAAGTTTACAAAATTTTGCAAAAAGACCTAACAAAGGATACTCTGTGCAACTACGCTGCACAGTGTTTTTTGTCTTCATATTCCCTGTAGGCATGTGTTATTGTCAGGATGAGCTGTTTCATTTTCATTTTTCATTTGTAAGGGAAAATACTTGACCAAAGCATCCTTCATGTTGGTTGTGGCTCATAAAAGGTGTTTTTGTTTAAATGTGAAAACAAATAAACAGACTCTCCAGTCCTGTGTCTGCTCTTTGTAACAGACATGCACACACAGAGATGCACACACGTATACCTGTAATGCATAAAATGTGCAATAAACTGAAGAAGAAGAAAGATTGCAGGGACCCCTTCCTGTGTGATATGACTTTAAGAAGCCATCTCAGGATTCCAATGGTGACACAATATATGAAGCGACCTATTCTAGTTCCTGAAGTCGTTGTAAGCCTGCAGCTGGCCTTAACCCCTTAATTAGGTCCAGCAGCAAGATGACAGAAGAACAGGGAAGCTTGCCACGTATACCTGGCACTAACTTAATAGTCAGAGCTCTCAGGTGAGCTGTTTTTCATCTTATCTATCTTCCTCTGCTTTCAGTGACAACCAATGTTGTGTAATATCATCCTTTTGGGATCTGAGCACCATGCCTTCAAGGAAAATACCGGCAAAATCAGATACATCTTTTCTAAATTCTGAGGATCATTGTTTTCTCTGGAAATCCATAGAAAGTACAGAAAAATACTTACCATCCACTTCAAGCAAAACAGATGCAAAAGAGCTAGTTACAGCAGCAAGAAAGTTTCTGGATGATGAGGGTGAGCATGGTTCGGAAAATGATAAAGAGAAGACAACTGATCCACAAAGAGATAATCCACAAAAAAAGAGAGACAAAATTTAGGAAAAAGAGAGACAAAATATCAAAGGAGGTGATCAAGCAGATTATTGGAAAAACAAGAGAGGCCTTTGATTTCCTAGCTAAAGGTGAAAATCAGAAAGCAATTGATATGCTGTCCAGTGTCATCAAGCTGAATCCACACCTTGCCAGCTCACACATTAACAGAGCCAGTGTCTTTTTGCAGCTGCAAGAGCCAACTATGGCCATTAGTGACTGTGACAGAGCTATTAAACTCAATCCCAGTTCAGCACAGGCCTATAAATTGCGAGGAAAAGCCCTCCAGCTTTTGGGGCATTTGAAAGAGGCTGCCTGTAGCATTTCTTTGGCTTGTAAATTAGACTCTGAGGCTCAGGCAAAGTTTGAGAGGGAGGAAGAGTCCAGTGAACAACTGGGGAGGGATGAGAGTGAGTTGAAGACAGACAACGAAGGGGAGATTGAGCCAGAAATGGGTGAACACCCAGAGATGGAACATAAGAATTTGGAGGTAACCAGTGATATGATGAAGCAGGCAGATGAAAAGAAAAAGGTGGCTTTTGATGCGGTGGAAAGAGGTGAATTTCAAAAAGCTGTTCAGCTCTTCACTGATGCCATCGAACTGAACCCACAGGTTAGTACTTTGTATGTCAACCGAGCCAGTGTCTTTGTACAGTTGCAAAAGCCAAATGCTGCCATCAGAGACTGTGACAAAGCCATAAAAATTGACCCAAATTCTGCACAGCCATACAAGTGGAGAGGGAAAGTACTTTGGCTCCTGGGCCACTGGCAGCGGGCTGCCAGGGACCTTGCACTGGCCTGCCATATGGATTATGATGAAGATACCAATAATGTGTTGAAGGAGGTTCACAGAAGGGTCCAGAAAATTGCCGGGCACCAAAAAAACTATGAGGAGAAACAAAACACAAAGCAATCATTGGATGCATTGCAAAGGGGGGGGAAATCCATGGCAGAAGGGGAGAAGGATCAGCTTCCAATTTCTCAAGAAAAGGAAAAAGCACAGCTTCAGAATATCCAGGAGCATCAACAGGTTCACGTTTGGACCTCCCAGGAACCTGATAGTGACTCTTGTATGGAATCTGAAAAGCAAAAGCAATATCCAGTAGAAGAGAATAAGGTTTGCATGAAAGGTCCATGTAGAGCTCAGGGGGAGGAAAAGCCCAGTGGAGAATCAAAGACTGAGGACAGTGAACTTGATACTGAAAATGAAGGACTGGTTGAAGAAGATCTTCAGAAAGTAAGAGATGACAACCTGAAGATAGCTAACAAGGTGATGAAACAGGCCATTGAAAAAGGAAAGGGAAGCCTTTCATGCACTGAGAGCAGGTGAATTTCACAAAACTGTTGAGTTGTTCACTGACGCCATCAGGTTCAATCCACAACTTGCAGTCTTATATATAAGCCGAGCCAGTGTCTACCTGAGGTTGCTGAAACCAATAGCTGCCATTAGGGACTGTGACAAAGCAATAAAAGTCGACCCTGGTTCTCCACAGCCCTACCACTGGAGAGGGAAGGCATTTCAGCTCCTGGGTTGCTGGCACAAGGCTGCTAGAGACTTTGAACTGGCCTGCCAACTGGGTTATAATGAAGACACCAATTCCATGCTAACAGAAGTCCAGAGAAGAGCGCAGGAAAGAAAGAAAAGGGAAGATGACTTTGTGGACGTAGCCGAAAGGATGAAGAAGGAACCAAAGGAGGCAGGACTAAGAACTAACAAAGCCCCCAAAGGTATGGAAAGAGTTAAGAAAGCAGCCCTGGAGAAACAAGACAGCTCTCAGGAGAAGGGCAAATCTTGGGAAGAGGTCATGAAGAAAGAACAGATACAAGTCAAGTGGAAGATGTTAGCTGAGCAGGAGAACACACCACAGGAGTTGACAGAGCAACAGGAGAGTCTGGAACAAAAAGCACTGGAAGTGGCAGTGTGGTACCTGGAACTTGAGCAACAGTTGGTTGTTTTGCAGATGGAGTTGGAAGAGCGGTTTAAAACTCAACAGATGTGGCTTGAGGAAGAGGAGAAAGCCCCATGGAAAGTTCTGGAGCAACAGGAGAATGCACAGAAGAAGTTGTTGGAAGAAGAAGAGAGAAACCAGTTGAAGACTCTCCAGGAACTGGAGGAAGCTCAACAGCAGGCTTTGGCAGGATGGATAAAAAAACAGAAGGAAGCCAAGGAAGAATGTGAGAGAGCTCAGACAAAATCTCTGGAAGAAAAAGGAGCTGAAAAAGCCCTAGGGGAACTAGCAAGAGCTCAGAAAAAGGCCCTGGAAGAGTTGGAGATGGCTCAGAAAAATGCTCTGGGGGAACTGGAGAAAGCTCATAGAAAGGCCCTACAAGAGCAAGAAATAGCTCAGAGGGCTGCATTATAAGAACAGAAGAGAGCTCAGAAGGCTCTAGAGGAACTGCAGCTATCCCAAAGAAAAGCTGTGGAGGAGCAGGAGAGAGCTCAACTAAGGGCTGTCAGAGAACAGGAGAGAGCACAGGAAATCCTGAAAGAACTTGCAAAAACACAGCAACAAGCCTTAGAGGAGCAGGAGAGGACTAAGAATGAACAAAACAAAGCTAATAAAATCTTGGGAGAACTGCAGAAAGAAAAAAAAAAAGGCCCTAGAAGAACTCAAGAGAGCTCAGAAAGAGCTCCTCTGTGAGCAAGAGAAAGCTCAGAAGAAAGCCCTGGAGGAACAGGAGAGGGCTCTGAAAGACCTGGAGAGATCTCAGGAGCAGCATGTTGAAAAGCAAAGGAACTTTAAGGAGGAAGTCCATGTGCAATGGGAAAGAGCCAAAAAAAAGCTTCCTGAAGAAGAGGTGCAATTTCAGAAGAATACTGAAGAGTTTGGGCCAGTCTGCAAAATATTCTCTGGAGAACTGGAAACAAGGCAGAGGAATGACCTGAAAGAACAAGTAACAATGTCTTTACGACCGGGGAGAGACTGGGATAAAGAAGCAGAAGAACAGAGTGTCAGTCCGAAAACTGTTCTGGAGGAAGGGCTAAGGCCTGGGGGAAGTACAGACTGACCAGAAAGTTCACTGAGATCACCTGCAAAGCTCGTTCAGGACTCCTCTGAATCGGAGTGGTTCTCAGAGGTGTGATTTGTTGTCTGGCCCAATGATAAACCAAGGGAAAAACATTAGCTGAAGAGCTGAGCTCAGTTTGGAGTCATCTGCAAGTGCTCTTTTCATTAAAGTAAAATTTCAAAGGCAGATACACAGAATTAGTACTTCTTTTAAACTGTTTTTTTAAGCAAATATTTGAAGCTTTTATCATACGGTGTTTTGACCCACATACAAGCTCACATGACCTTCCAAAAAGAGTCCTGGTTGTCAATTTTCAATTCTCACACAGGTTCAGTTTCTTTGTATCTGTGTACATATTTGACACTCTTAACGACTCCTTATCCAGGAGAATGAGGGACTTAGGGGTTAAACAAATGGTGGGAATCATTGCTGAAGTGAAAGAGCAGGTATTTAACAGGCAGTTAAAAATGGCAGAGTGAATTTGTGGCATGGGGACAAAATTAAGTAGTGTATTGCTTCTGACATAAGGTAGCTTGATGGGATCAACGTCTGAATTGCTTGAGGTCTCAAAAGGAATCCTGCTTGTCCAAGCCACTCTCTGCAGGGGGGGACATCCTGATGTCAGCAAGTCCCTTTACAAGTGCTGGCTTTCAGCCACCTGGGGTACAGGTATTGTGTCGGAGACTTGCCACTCAAATGCTAGATTTGCTTCTTAAAATGCCTATTGCATAACTAGTTGTTGAGGCCTGCAGCCATTAAAAAAATAAACAACAGGATTTGAGCCTTTAGAGTAAAATAAAACAAAATATGAAATAATTGTAAAATAATTAAATTTGACGTGTTTTGAACTTCTTGGCTGTCTTTATTCAAATTCTGAACTTTTAGTCAAAATGGCTCTTATTTTCAAACTTTGCAACTGTGAGTGCTGGGAGCATCTAACTTAATTTATTTTGAGGATTTTTTTTTTAATCAGTTGATTCAAAGGATTAGAAGTATATACAAAGCTCCAAGTATTGTAAAAGTTCACTGAAAATATTTTGGGGTGTGTTATATATGCAGCAGCTGAAAGCAATTCTAAGTAAAAACAAGGGAATATTCAGACCCACAAATCAACATGGAAGAGCAGAAACACTGGTGTAAGTGCTGCAGTTGCTCCTTTATTATGGCAGGAGGCTTGTTCAGGTGATGCTTTTTAGCAGGAGGGGGATTTGAAGAGAGAGGGGCTGCTGTGCTGTTTTCAAGTGGAAAGGGGAATTAGAGGTGCTTGGGTTGGACTAAAGTTTCTAGAGCTCTTTGTCTGCTGAAGGAGTGGATCAGAGCTGCTGGAATAATTGTGTAAAGTACTACTATCAGTTTTATTCAGAGGCACTGTTGGAGGAGATCTTACCCCAGTTGGTTTTTTTCTGTTTTTATGAGTGGTAAGGAGCTTATTCAGAGTGAGTTCTGCATTTATACAGAAAGCTACTCCTATTGTTTTATGCCTCAGTAAGAAAGGGGGTGGAGGGCATCCTAAAAATATGGAAATGTACAAAATGCATTAAAGTAATGCTAAGCAGTTGATTTTGGTGATAACTGATAGGAGTTTTGGTACTTACCCTCAGAAGAGGACATCTTTCCTGTATTCCACCTCCAAGACATCTGATGCACTCTGTCCTCTGTGTTCCTCACTGCTGTTAAATGTGCAAGCACCTTGTAAGACAGTATAAATTTCTAAAGCCCTTCTTAGCTGAGGTCGCTGTTTTTTGGGGCATGGATGGGGTGCCTGAGAAATCCTGTATTTGGTTGAGCCTGGGCACTTTAGTGGAAAGGAAGATGAGCAAGTTTGGTGCCCAAGGCCAGAGAGTAACCCCCATGTTTGCTTTCCTAGACTATCCTCTCAAGGCAATGAGTCACCATGGCTAGCAAGCAGCCTGTGGTCTATAATCAGTCTAGTATGTAGCAGAAGCCATATATTTTTTTCTTTGCATTTAGTAATAGATACAGGTTGACATCTTTCTACAATTCAAAAAGGACTGGAGAAAACAGATACCTGTCCAAGGACCAAGATTCTCCTGGTTCTTACATATCATGAAGGAGAGGTAGCTTCCTTGACACTTACTCCCTGTGTGTGGGTTAACATTTTACATACTGAAGCTTAGATGCTGAGGTGGCTGTAAGGAAAATATATTGTAGAGATGTTCCAAAAAATACTTTGAGTGCCTTTATGTTACTCACTGTTATTCAGGATACCAAATTCAGTGATGTGGCTGTGTGGGACGCGCAGATGGAGTTAGCCACAATGAAAGAACACCTTCAGAGAGGAAAAACTCAACAGTGCACTTTGGCATTGGGTAGAAATCTGGGTTTCTGATATCCTGTGATGAAACCCAAGTCAAACCTGTGGTCTGACTTAAAAGAAGGCTGTGTAATATTCACTGCCAAATTGCCCTTATTAACATTGTAAGACACCACTTTTGATTTTGGTAGTTCTGGTACTATGCTTCTCTCAGGAGAGGAAGTGAAGAGGGCTGGAGCAGTGCTGAGTTAGATGTTTTGTATGAAAGCAAAGGAAAAAGCAAGATAGCTATAGGACTAATACTGCAGTACTAGCTGTTGCGTAGAGGGCAGTAATTTAGAATTATTAAGAATATTAGAATTATTTAGAACAATAATTATAGTATAGTTATGATTATCACAGGAACTTGTCAGACTGTATGAGGCCCTTTGGGTACAGTCTGAGTTGCTATTACGGCAGAAGGAGGGATGATGAGTATGGTCTCTATGCCCTCTCTTTCCTGGGGGGGGGGAACTCAATTCTCTTGAAGATTCACATCTTGAGAGGGTGCAAGGTGTTTGTGTTCTCAAGTGGTCTGTAGGATTCCACCATGCCTTGCAAGATCAGTGAACCAGAATGCCCCTGCCTAACTGAGGGCAAAATTTGAGGAACAAGTTAGCCACAGTACATTTTAAAGACTACTGTTACTTTATTAGGCTTGATAATATTGATCATGCTCTTGGATGGCTTGCACTCGAGGCTTACTAAGAAAGTGTCTCCTTTCTTCCCCCCACTCCCCATTCTGCTTCCATCAATGAGCTTTAACTCCTGCCCTTGCTAACAGCTCATCTTGGGTGAAAACCCCTCCTTGATAAGGACTGCAGCTTTCCACATGTGTGGATTTGCAGTGAACCAAATGGGATTTATTTCTTCAGCCTTTTGGGGTGAAATGAAACAGCCACAGCCAATCTTACCAATGGAGTAGAGGTTTTGCAAGCTCAGGGGCTGTCAAACTGAACTACCAGGAAGGTGATCTCACTGGATATAAACTGTCCCTTTTTAGGTTATAGCTTTATTTTGGGGATTGTTATCATTTCTGATATGTGCGTTATCCAATCTCGTGGGCTGTGTGATGCAGGCAGCTGGTAATCCAGCATCTTGGACTGAGGGTAATGTGTCAGTGATGGAAAAATGAACTGTGACTCCTGAGGAAAAGGATTATCCCCTAATCCCGCTAAGGTGGTGGAGGGGCTCTGTGAAACCAGCTGTGCTTCTTGGCAGGGCTGAATTTTCTGGAGGGTCTGCAGGATGCCTGGCCAGCATCTCTCCCATGGCACTGTGAAGCCTGGGGCTCGGTACAGACATTGCTGTGAGAACAGAGACCACACTGCTGAACTTCTAACCATTTTGGCTGACTCTGCTGTTTAGTAGTTATAAAATCACAGTTCCAGCTGTGATGTGTAATCTTAGATGTGGGCGGGATTTATCATGGAAACAACTCCATTTTGGCTGCCTTGCTGGATCATAGCTCATATCATGAGTGAGAAAGTTGCATCAGAAACCAACGTTAGCTGACCACTGGAAAATATAAACTAATACTGTCAATATAAGAAGTAGGACATCACCAAGAAGTCATGACTTCTACACACTGTTGAAGTAGATAGATCTGAATTATTTACTCTCTCTGTCAACACCCTCAGCAGTTGAAATACTGAATGTAAATAATCTTTTCTTACCACAAGAGAGGGGAAATAACTTTTAGATTTTGTAGCATCATTTCTCCTGATGTTCTTGTCTGTGTGATTTGACGTCTTCTATCTCCTTTCTGTACCAAGACCATAAAAGCTTGGGTAGATTTAAAATATACATGATACTGAATTTTAACTCTACTCAGTTTAGAACTAATCTAGAATACTTCTGCCTCTTTGACTTGGACAAGAACAAATTATTGAGCCAGTCTGTCCAGCCACAGACATGTGAATTATTTACTCACACAAGGGTGAGAGGCTAGGAGTGAGAGAGTGCCAAACGGGCTTTTCTCCCATGAGGTATCTCTGATTTTATGCAGAAATTCCCTGCATGCCAAATGCTTGTCTGTCCATCCTAGTACCCATTCCATGTGTTGCAAATTAGAAAATTATTTTAGGTGGGGAATCTGTGAAAGGCTGAGTAAGAGGAGAGACCTTTCATGCTCCTTTCTGGGATCCTCAGCAGTTTGATACCACGTCTTGGAGAAACTTGTTTTCCCGTTCCTCATTTCCTGGGCTTTCAGCCTGCTCCCCGTCTATTTGTACCAGGGAGGATGGAGGACTGGAGTGCCACATTAAAGGAGAATTGAGTAGAGCCCTTGTCTAAGTTGTGGGTTCCTCAAGATAATGAGAAAAGAAAGTTTTGTTAAATCCAAAAGATTTTCATGCTAAGAAAATTAATCAATTTTTAATTCAGACCACGTAACTCTGGAATTTTCTGTGTTAAGGTAGGCAGATCATGCTGTGTGTTCCCAGCTAGCAAAGTGGGGTTCTGCAGACTTCCCCCCCCACCCCGACAGTGATGACTGTAAAGTATGATAGATTTCAGGGCACTGTGTTCTCTTCATGCTTAATTACTTATATAGCCCTCTTACTTTAGAAAGCAGCATCTCTATATTAAGCAACACAATACAACTCTGCATCACAACCTGGGACAAAACCGCTGTATTCCCTTGAAAGCAGAAGGGAATGTTAGGTAGGCAGGACATCCTAATCTCTAAACTATAACTGCAGCAGGACGAAGGAATTAGTGTTCCTGCTACAAGAGCTGTGGGACTTTTAATCATTGCAGTGACCAGAGTAAGACAGACTTTGGGTTAAACAATAAAGGGGAAAAATGCCTAATAATAAGAGAAATTGATCCTGAGCAGTGTAGGCAACATGCTATCAGTAGAGATATTAAACAGGTTAGATGAAATGTCAGGTGTAATGATCCACTGAGTATGATGTCTGATGGGGTGACCCAAGTGCTCTCTCTTCATGGTCTCATTATCCAGGATCCTATTAGGGACCAGTGCTTTTACCACATCAGCTGATTTCTTCATTTTGCACAAGCGTTTGTCATTACCATCTGTTGTTTGGTGGTTTGGGTATAGCAAAAATGTCCTGAGCAAGGACAATCTGTTGTATAAAATGCGTGTGCATTGGCTGTAGTCATCTTGTGTGGCCCCTGCAGCAGCAAACATTTATGCCCCTTGGGGTTAGATACCAGTCACCCTGGCATGCAGAATCCCTTGGTGAGCTGAAGGGAAGAATCTGCTGGGAGAGGCCCACAGGCAAGTGGCAGGGTTTCCCCAGGGAAACCTGCTATCAGGGATGAGAGGCTGTGGGGTTATGCTGGTGCCTTGCCTCCCATAGCTGGCGGTGCAGAAATCCCAGCACCTCCCATGCCAGCATGGCCAGCTAGCGATGTGGGAGCTGCTCTTGAGGCTCTGATGTCTTCTGAGGAAACCAACAATGATCTGCAGTGGCTTTCTTGTGAACCCCTGCTGGGTTCCCTTATGGGGAACGCTGGTTGTACCACTGCAGTCCTTGGGATACTCCTTTAATTGGAGGTAAATGAAGTGAAGGTGGATCTTGGGCATCTACTAAGCTTTCTACGCCAAGTAGCATTTTGCTGGAAATGCCAAGTGCATGACAAAATCCTGATGAAAGAGGCGGGTGTCTCCGTACAAAGGAACATCTGGAAGGCTGGAAGATGAGAAATTCCTGCTTGAGGAGAGGTAGTAGCAGGTAGTTTCAGTGGTGTAGAGGGTGTAGGTGAATTCCAGCAAAAGATTTTTGCATGGTCTTTGAAAAGAGAAAGCCATCATAGGAACATAAAATTACTGGTTTCAGTTTTGGTTCCACACAAAGAAATTTTCTGGTTTGGGGGCTTATTCTGCCCTGGTTCACCTTGACCTAGTATTTGAATCTTTGGTAAGAGTGTATAAATTAATTCCTTACTGGATGTGTGAACTTGCCCATGTTGGCACTGTGTCAGGTTTGGTGGGATAGCTGCCTGCAAATCCAGCACCGAGTAACCTGTCACAAGTCACAGGATTTTGACCTCACCACAGGAACTGGCAGAAAATGAACGGGAGGTGGAAATTAAGAAAACATCTCATCATGCAGATAGGCAGTTGAGAAAATAAACCCCATTGCCATAAATGGAAGCACACCTTTGCTAGGGCTGGGGAGGTTTGTGTTGGCAATTAGCAGGGACTTGCCGACTTGAGTGAAGTTACCTTGATATTAAGGTAAAGAACATATCTAGCAAATCAACTGATGGGAAAAAACTATCCTCCTGCCACACACATACCGTTTCATACAACATTGTTTCACACTTGTATTATGTTTTTGTCAATTGAAGTTAGAGGTTTTGTCCTTTTATTTGTCCAAAGAAGAGATGCGTTTTTGACAGTAAAAATACAGGCTTCTCTATGCTGCCATAACATTGTTTTTAACCATTTTCTGGGCAGACCACGTTTTTATTTCTGTAATGCATTAATCTGTCTTTTATGTGCAGAGTTTCCAGCTGATTGGTCAATACCGGTCAGAGCAGTGGCTTTACTGATGTGGATGTTTGCCCATGGGGAATTGCAATCCTTAGTTCATTTAACAGTGGTCACTGAATTTACTTGCAGGAAAAATATAAACTGCTGTAACAAGAGGTGGTGACAGGAGAACTTGGGAGACAAGCTCTCTCTGAAGACACATTCTTGAAATAGCTGAATACATTGAAATAACCACAAGAAAGAGCATTGCAAGATTTCCACAGATACTTCCTTGCTCTTTATGGGAAACTTGTTCTTTTAAAAACCTGTGAAAAAGATGCATATTTGCTGTGTTCAGCATAATTTCATACTTCCATGTGCGAAGAGGATTGGATAACTTTAAGGTTATTAAAACAGAGGAGAGAAACTATCACAAACCTGGAATAGGGGAGAAAAATCCTTAAAGTTACACTGGAGTAATCCAGAGAGTTGGAGAAAGAAATCCTGATAAACCATGAAAACCACCTTTGTCCCTGCAGTTTACGGTGATGCTAGGTTCATAAGACCTAATGTAGTGAAATGCTTGGGATATTTTGTGTGGCACTTGCCTCAGTGAATGCTGAGAGACGATGGATGTCCTGTGCTATCCTTAATTCTCTCCCTAACCTCCTGATCTTGAAATATGGAAGACTGTCCTCTAGATGCTTCCTACCAGGAGGTAGTCACAGCAGATGTGAGATAACAGCAATGATCTGGCTGAGGGCAGAGTATTGTTCAGGAGTAGACAATCCGCTCTCTGTTTCAACACAGCTCTGAGCCACCTCTGCTCTGCCTTGCTCTGAATTCTTTAGCAACCCTTGGGCTAGCTATTTGCTTGTCTTGAGAAATGTGGGGGATTATTTCTTTAAATTTTTGGCTGCTCTGATGCCTGGTAACTTCCCAGAAAGGGCTTTTATAGGTTTATTTGAATTTTGACCGCATATGACTTGAACTGTAATCAATTATTGCATTAGCAATGGAATGAGCCCAAGTTAAAAAAAAAAGAAAAGAAAAAAACAAACCCAAAAACTTGTAAGCTTTTATTAAACATTCATTGTCTGCATCTGACATTCCCACATTGAGTGTGACCACGCTGGCAGGGAATCTGCCTGCGAGGCTGCTCCTGCCATGGCTGGGAAATAAATCCAGTGCCTGAACGAGGAGGGAGGCAGAGCCCCGTTTGCAGCAGAGGGGGCAAACATCACACGTCAGCTCTCTAAAGGGATTGTACCTTTTGTAGGCTGTTACGACTTTTTTTGGCATTCAGTAGAAGCAAAGCTGACTGGCCTTTTCTTGGGAACAGGGGATTTCTTTTTTTATTTACGGAACTATGCAGTGCTGCAGGCACTAAAAAACAGATTGAACAATTTCTTAGATTTCCTGATGTCCTGTGTGTTTATTCCACCTCATCCAGGAGCTCCAATGTTATTTGCAGATTCTGTAGAATGCTACTAATCCTGAATAATTCGCTTATGGTGGCTGTAATATTTTTACTGTTATTTTTGCAACAATGCTGTGAAGTATGGAAGACCCAGGCTCTATAAAAGACCTGGTGGTCTTGTTTGTGGTTTTTCCTTTTCAATGTTAGTGAAACTCTGCTTTGGTTTCCTACCTTTTTTCCAGCTTTGACTTCTGCTATGCATCCAAAGGCATATAGACTTTGAGAATGATCTTGTTTTCTGTGGAGAGTCTGCCTACCTGGTTGTCCTTTTGAATTAATTTGTGAATCAAACCTGTACCGGAATGGTTTTCCTTACTGTTACCCACTCAGGTTAAGCCTGGGATTTGCTGATCAGTACACTTTGTTTCTGGCTTGGGGCAGTGCAAGTCATATATTTGGAGCGTGATCAGCTAATTTTTTAAAGTCTAGCAGACTCTTTGGTAGTTGTATTGGTTCAGCCCTGCTTTTACGAGCTACAATGAATAAACATAATAGATCAGCCAGTTATGTTGCTTATTTATGTACATGAATCAGAAGTGTTATGTGAAAAGGGTGCCACGTTTCCAGTCCGGCTCCCACATGCAAGCAGCGTGGGACTCTGTGGATGGGCCAGCGCCCTATTCCGCCTGCTAGGGGATGCAAATCAGAGCTGCTTCTGTAGGCATTAAAAGATTAAATGCTATTTCCATATTACAAGTGAGAAAATGCAAACATGCATTAAGAGATTCGGTGTCAGAGCTTCATAATAGAAGTTCTTGGTGGTTTGCTTTGTCATCTTACATGCCCTTTAGATAAAGGGTAAGGGCTATAAAAATCAACATAACCTTTTCCTCCTCCCATCTAGATCTAGATCTGTGCCTATTTAGGGAGCATGTGTGTGCCTGGAATGAAAACAGTTTACTTCTGGAAGAGCATGTTGTGAAAACTGTGGTGTTAAAGAGGATCTAAGAAATCTTAAAAACTCTGGCTTGAATCGAACCTGCAGTTTCTCAGGATCTACCAAACTCGCAGCTTGCCAGTAAAACACAGCAGCTTATGTAAATACGAAAATATCCCATAGGCAGGTGTTTCAGCTCACAAATGGCTATATATAATCTCTGCTCTTATACAGACCTGTAAGTCACACAGGGCCCCAAATCTTTAGAACTGTGTTGATGTCTTGTTCTCATGTAGTTGTATAGGAGGTTTTTTTTTTCTGAGTATTTTTTTCATGAGCTGAACTGTAGACCACCTTGCCCTCAGCTCCCCAGTTGAACCACAGGGACAGATGTACTTGCCTGCTTCACAAAAAAGGTTGCTGATACCTGTACTCTAAGCACCTCACAGTCCCCAGGCATATATGCTGAGGTGGAGGTCTACAACCGCTAATGGTGGCTGCATAGTTGTGTCTAACCTTTCCTCATGTATCGTTAGTATGAAACAGGGTTCAGTCCAACGAGGTAATTGCCTTAACGCTTCCTTCTGATATCCACTGCGCTTTGGTACCCCATCCTTCCCCTTCCCCACCAGACTGAGGCATTGAAGTCAATCTTGTTTCCCGCTGAAATAGCACATCAGAAGCCTGAGGCTGGACTTGGACCTTCAGTTACAGATATATTTTACGCACAGGGCGTATTTTGCTTTTGTTGTGCTCTAATCAGATTGGCAGCATCTCCTAAGTAAGAAGTGATCAGCAGCAGCAGGCCTGGGTAAGGAGGTTACGTCTAGATGGCAGTATTACTTCAGAAGAACGTTAAAAGTCATCCCGGTTCTGCACGGGTTGAGCATGATTGACCTTACTTAGCAGGAGGAGAACATGCCAAGAACTTATCTTGTACAACCCGTTAGTAAGCTTCAAGGTTTCTTGAACCTTAGAACAGTCATTTTATGTCTTTTTACAAACCTGTTCCACCTGTCTGCAGCTTATCAATATTTATCCTGTGGCTTATTAAATTCCCAAGTCTCATAAAAGGCATTGATCTGTTTCGCTTAACCATTTCTCTGACTGTTTCCTAGCGCAAATCACAATGTGATATTAAAATACATTGAAGTCCAAACCCTTATAGTAATGCATTTGTTTTATATATATATATAGTATTTTCACGCTAATATCTAAATAGACCATTTTGTAAACTGACAAGCGTTACTAAATACTTCCGTTTAATTTCTACCTATCTCCAAAATCTGTGCACTGACGATAAGTATTTCTTGTTCTGAGAGCATATGAATCACTGCCAAATACTGTCTGCCTTCTGTTTTGTGTTCTTAAAGAGCAAGTCTCATATTAGCAACCGGAAAAGTCCCTGTGGTCACAGCTGTGTCATGCCATTGATACTCTGCTTGAGCACTGCAGAGCCCTTTGAAGTATTTCAGCAATGTCCTATGTTATTCTAAACCTCTGCAAACTTGGTGTGTACCTAGACTCTGATATGTAGATTTGCCTTTGGGTTTTGAGCCCAGAATATGCGCATTCATGCTTTTAGGGTGTGTATGTTGGCTTTATTTTTGGTCCCGTTTTCTACCTAAAGCCAAAGCCACCCAACCTTTGTGGTCAGGCTGCTGTTGTTCCACACCTACCTGCTCCATGTCTTCCTTCAGGTGACGAGATGAGACAAGCAGATCTCTACACCAAACTGTGAAATTCCATTTTTGCGGTACCTAGGCTGAGCATGAATTTCCCAAGAAAGGTCGAATGAAGATACGTGTCTGGCAGAGTAAAAGCTATGATAACACAGGCTGTTGTTCAGAGTCGTAAAGAGCAGGTAGAGCAGGTTCAGAGACCGGGTGTCTGTGTTGTGAGGTGCATGCATAATACAAGGTTGTCCTTGGCTACAGTGAGTGTTTTATTGCTGTATTGTTCTTCCCTAGAAGTGCTGCTCTTTATAAATGTTTTAAAACCAGCTGTCCCTGCTGTGTCGTCCAGTCTTGTCTGTGGCCAGGAGTTCCCCCTCAAACCTGTTATATC
This sequence comes from Pluvialis apricaria, assembly GCA_017639485.1. Lineage (NCBI taxonomy): Eukaryota > Metazoa > Chordata > Aves > Charadriiformes > Charadriidae > Pluvialis > Pluvialis apricaria. The sequence goes on from CM030008.1 coordinate 64,261,393, forward strand.
TCACATTTGGTCAATTTTCAGGTCTTAATTCCACCCACCCCACCCCAGGCTTTTTCTGCCAAAACAGGATTGTTCCCATCAATCATTATTTACTGAGTTTCGTAGGTTTTGTTGTTTTTTTTCACTCCCCTACGGAAATTGGACTTCAGGCTCCTCTTATCTCAGTGGAAAGTTTATCCATGCCTAGCCTACTGCTAGTATTTAAAAAACAGAGATCCTGCCTTCTAAAAAGGAAAAATCAAACCCTCAGCAAGCTACTTTTCTTTAATCTCAGTTTTATGTAACCAGTGTTAACTACAAAAATATCTAAAGGTATTTATGGAGATTTCACAAAAGCTTGTGTATCCTATAGCTGTTTGTCATTCTCTGAAACAAGAAAGTTATTTATCAGGTGCTGTAAGAAAATATCTTTATATATACATGAATGTGTGTGGGTTTGCTGTGTCCCATGTTAAATTCTAGTACGTACTAATGTGTATATTATCTCTGAGTGTAGATAAAACTATGTTGATCAGTGATGTTTTTCTTTTCAAACCTTGCTAAGATCAGGAAATTAAGAGTGACTCCAATGTAAATAGGACTGAAAGTTAGCAGAGCTGTGTTCCCATGGGCCTCGTTAACTTCTTTAGCATGCGGACACAACCCTTTCCTCCTGATCCTTAAAGATAAAAATTTCATACCCCCAGTATGACAACAAAAGAATTGGGGGTTTTACATAACTCTTTCCCCTTCCATTGACCCTGTGAAGATTATTAAAATAAAGCTTGCACGTGGAAAGTCATATATAATGAAAAGAATAACTAATATTAAGGATGTTTAATTTTCTTTTAAGCATTTACTAACATTTGAAATTTTATTCTTTTTTTTTTCTCAAAATGTCTGTTATGCCTTCTGAAACAATTTTGAATAGGCCCAGGAAGGCTTCCCCAATTTTTTTTTTAATTTTTTTTTTCCCCCCCTTACCATTGGTACTGCAGTTTGCTGTCAGAACTTGCCAACTATCAGTAAGAAGGCTCCTAACTTTCTGGAAACATTAAATCAAAACACAAGCTGAAATGAGAAATGAAGCCTGAGTTTACAAGTTTAATAAAACTAGGGATTTTTCCAGAAGTGCTACTATTGTCTGTGTGTCCGAAGTTGGCAAATGTGGACTGCTAGTTTTCATAGTTTTGAATAAAGTATTTAACTGGCCATGATAATAGGCCAGTCATAGAAGACTTTTCTAAAGACATCTTTTCCAGGATTTGTTCATGAGCTTTAGGTAAACCAGGAGCTAGCTGTGTCCATCAGTTCCAGGTGACAGACATTTGCCTTTAGGTGTTACTGGAGTGGGTCCCCAGGCTGTCCACGCGACTGCGTGCTCCCTGCGCAGCCCCAGGCGTTCGGAGACGCTCAGTCCAGTGTGAGACCTACAGATCAAATTGCAAGTTGTGAAATTTCCCAGGCAAAGTGTGTATATACACATATATAAACAAATATACAATGCAGACATGACTCTTATTTTATATACATGGCGCATAGCCTGAAGATACTGCAGTGCTAATGCTATGTATATATATTTAATTTTTATATATAATTTAATATATTTTCTGAATATATCAATAGTTTTGTTGCATTAGTAATATATTTCTATTTATATAATATATATTTTCCACATGCAGCATAGCAGTGCTAATGCTTCCATACCAGAGAGATGTTTTAGCATCTAGACTGAAGTTCTGCCAAAGGTTAATACGTTGCGCGGGGGTTAGTGGGAGGAGGGAGATGGTGAGGTGTTAGTGTAGGGGTTTGGGTTGTTTTTTCTTTTTCTTCCTTCACTTTGGAGAGTGACCGAACAGTGCCGTTTCATGCTGCTGGGTGCAGTCATAAAAATTTTTAAGATCAAGTCTTCAGTCAAACTAGGTTTCTATGTTTTCATCCCTGTATCAGGAGAGCAAGATATTAGTTCTCAATTTAAAAAAAATCAAGAGACTGTGGTCTGGTGAAGAAGCTTAATTGATTTTTACTGACAAAGTGGAAAAAAATCGTCCAGGAATTCCTGATTAATGCAACAAATACACTTCCATCTGCCTCAGCAGATAACCTGATGCAGAAAGCCATGTTATGTTTTATGTTTTGAGATTCGTCCTCTTGGCACACCAAATCCCTGCTTTCTTTGCTACCGGGACAGATCTGGCCGCTGCTTCTCTCTCATGTGTTAGGTCGCAGCTGCAGGTGCCTAGGAAAAGGTTGACAGAGTTACCTCCATCCGCAGGGCAATATCATTTGAAGCAATTCAGCAGTCGCCCTCTACACCCTGAAGCGATGATCTTCAAGCAGTCTTAAGTGCTCATCCCTTTGCCTCTGAGAGGTTTCCTGCCGATCTCACAGCACCTGTAATTATACCAGCAGCAAGACACCTACTGTTGCAATAAGCACATCCCAAAAGTGAGCAGGGGGCTGAAGGGGAAGCATGATATTCAAAACACCAGCTTGAATGAGAGTGTGTGAGCAGAGTCAAATCCAGCCATAGCTAATAAAACTCAGCTCTGCAGTAGCTGCCTGCCAATGGTGTTGGGAAAACAAATCCTTACTCTACCGAGAGGCTGGAAAGGATTTCTATCTCTATTTTACTACTGTACCATGACTGTTAGCTTTGATGTGTGCCCTCACTGAATGTCTTACCTCTGCTAATGACCAGATGAAAAGGATTTATCTGAGCATAATTCATGATGCTAGATAAGGGACTCTCCAAGTTCAGTACCACCAGCTTTGTCTGCATCTTTCCAGCTAATGCTGACAGAGGATTTGTCTCTGGAGATGATGGCAGACAAGTCATGTAGTAATTTCTGTGTGCTGTGACTACAGATCCTATGTCAGCTTGCAGGACAGTGAGTGTCCAAAGTCTGCAAATTTTATTTCTTTTTGAAATGCTAATAAAAGCCAGCCTGTGTGTCTTTGCCCCCTCTTTGATAACAATGACTTGTTACTGTGCAAGTGAGCAGCTCACAAATTAAGATATTTTAACACATTTCTTTAGTCCAGTACAAGACACCCCATGCTAAGGCTCCTGCATAAAACGTACAGGCTGTTCTAGGCTTGCTTTGCTTTGAGAAATCTGTTATGGTGCATTTGTTTGACAGTGTGTTGCATGTGATTTGCAGTTTCTTCAGCTGTACTCATTCGTCTTGTTTATAGCCCTTTTATTAAGGGTCATTTACCAAACAAATAAAAATTAATTTAGACTTGTTAAACTGTAGAGACCTGCCAGGATGAGACTACTACCTGAACCCTGAAGGAAGAAAAAGTGAGCAGCAGTGCATATTTGAAGGTCTTAACAATCCCAGGAATAGCTCTGTTCTTGCATACAGAACAGTGATTTTAAATCTCTGATGGCCGGATCCTACCAGGGCAACTGGCGTATATTGTGTCCCATCCTTCTAATGGCATTACATTTCTGGGTAACATCCCTCCCTGCTTTCTCCACCATTCCTGCAGTTTTGCGTTCATCTAGATGCACAGAGTTTCCTCCAGTCCAGCTCACTGCTGAGTGTGGATTTCTCTGGCAGGGCAGCAGTTGTGTGGTTGCCTGCACATCATTTTCTATTTATCATCAAAGTGAAGGATGTGGGCTCAGCTCAAGCTTTATTTTTTGTTATCTCACAAGACTGAAACTTTTGTGAGGAGCACCATGCTGGCAGGATCTGAGGTGGCTTTCTCAGCCATGTATGTGCTATGAGACCACTTTGATATCAGAATAACAAGCTGAAAATGGCCACCTCAATACACAGTCTCAGCAGAGATAAATCCCGTCCCGTTTTTGCTGTAACGCAGCTTTGGAGAACTCCCGTGCTGAAGATGTACAGCTGGAGGTGTCTGCCTTCACTGAGGTAGAAATGGACTGTGATTTGTGTCCACTAGACTCTTCCAGAGAGCTATTTTGATTTGAGAAATACATCTTGTGTTAAAAGAATACCATTGGAAAGACATTCTAAAACACTACTTGGGAATAGCCTGGTTTCCTAGGTATTTGAAAGCCATCTTGCCCCTTGAGTTGCACAAGTAGCTCAGAGTGGTTTGCAAGACCCTGAGCGATATACTTCTGTGCTCATCTCGGATAAACCTTTTCTTGCTGTACAAGGATAATTTAGGGAGAAGAAATTCCAGCTCTGAAAAATTAGATCTGTTTGTTTCTCCTCAATGTTGAGGGTTTTGTTAATTTTTAATGGCAGCCTTGGCAAATTTTGAGTATTAAAGGCAGCTTCATCAGGATGTGATAATCTATGTAATACATGTACAGACAGTATCTGCCACAATGTTTGCGTATGTATGGGTACCTGTAGTTGCTAAATGATATATGACAAGATATGCCGTTAAGCCATCGGATTTGAGTAGCGCATGAGGAGTTGCATGTTTTGAGAAAAAAAAATAAGGTTCAATTACTTGTTTTTTCTATCCATTTGTTAATGAAAAACACACCCTCCTCAAAATGTTTTTTAAAATATTCAGATGTACCTTTTACCAGTAATCCAAAGAAAAGAGGTATTACTGCTTGATTAGGTGTTATTGGATGCAACACACCTGAAAATGTCTCTTTGTTCAGTTTTAGGAAAGGTAGAAGGAAACTCTTCTTTTCATGATAGCTGTATATATTGGATCTACACTGGCTTGTAGGAAAAGGGAGAGAAATATTTTAAGTATTCATGAGTGAGGAAAAGTTCTTTGCCTGGGAAAACCAGACGAAGTGTCCATATAAACAGAACAGATTTTTCCCTACTGCAAAGCTGCAGAGCGTGCCAGCATACCCTTCTTCATGCCTGGGTGCACCAGTGGTTGAGGATGTTTTTCTTGTTTCTGTGACACTTGGACACAGGTATATATCTGTGAAAAACCTGACAAGGGGCTACCCCTTGTTTACTTAAGGAGACAAAAAAAAAAAGATAAAATTATGTCCTTGAACAATTAATTCTTAAAAAGTTGTAAGTATCGGAATTCCATAGCAGAGAAATGTGTCCTGAATCTCCTGTTCCCTTTGAGCAGCTAATCTGCACCTTTACAGAGAGACTCACCAGGCATGAAAGTGTGACGGGTAACATAGGTGCTGGACAGTCAGAGGGCAGATAAAATTAAGGAAAACAGTGATTTAAAAAAAAGCAGAAGACTTCTGATGAGGCAGGAAGACAATGTGAAAAGGCAAGTGAGATTAATTTCTTTTTGTGCTTTTCTGCTTTCCTGTACGTCTCCTAGGAAGCGTACCTTTTCCTGTGCCAAAAGCGCACCTTTTTGACTGAGCATTGGAGTAACACATTGCTGTTACCCACCCTCACTCTTCAGCAAATCACAGTTATTTATCAAAACACCCTTTTATGTGCATATTTCATGCTTGGTTTCTTCTTTCACTTTATAGCTATTGTAAGATTTTTTTTCAATCAGTATTCATGACAACTTTCAAAATGTGTAAGAACAAATAAGAGATATGGAAAGATAACAGGATCTTACAATAGAAGAAGACTTAGCAATAATAGTAAGTATCTTGCCTTGAGTAAAGGAGTAGCTTTTTTTTTTTAACTGAAGAAAAAAAATTGAACAGTAATTATTTATTATGATTTGTTTGTTTATTAATAAATAGTAATAAAATAAGTGTATGGTTATGCTATAATGATGAGGCAGCTGATATTTTCCCCTCGGAGTATTTATTTTTGCTACTTTTTATTCCTGCTGTCCTGGGACTTGTGCTCCAAATAAGTCCAAACAGGAATTTCAGCCCTACAATACCTGGCAACCTCCACAAAACAAAAGCCACTTGTGCTGGGAGGCAGCTCCGTCCAGATGGACAGAGGTTTCCCGTTAAGGGAGTTCATTCAGTGGGTGGGATTTTTATTTTATTTTTCTCATAAAGCTGCATTGGTGATAGGGACACAACAGTGGCTCCATTCCAAAACATCCTGCTGGAAGAAGCATTTCTGGTGGGGATAAAAGGTTAATGTCTCCCCCCCCCCCCCCCCCAACTTGTTTGCACATTGTTGACTGTCCTTTAGTTGTGGTGGACAGTAACTGAAAATGCTTCTAAAGCCTTTGGCGATCTGGTCCCCTATGTGCCACGTTTAAATGTTATTTGAATCTAATGAGTGAGTAAAAAGGGCCATTCAAGTGTGTTGTAACTCTGTCAAGACTCAGGCTTTCTGTCCAAAAGGGAGCAGGTCATGGTTGCTGACTGATTTGTTTGTACTTTGTGGAAGGGGGAGAATATGGTTGAAAGTCATGGAACAAACGAAAGGTTTTGGTTTTTTTGAAGCTATGACTAAGAAAGAAACTTAAGCATAGAGGATGGGCTCGTTACAGCTGGTGTTTAAGTCATCAAAGGAGGCAGAGGCAGTGTGAGGAAAGAATATTAATTATGGGGAACAGTGAGGGCTACTATTTAATTTGCTCTGTGTCAGTGTAACCATAGGAAACATTCCTGCTCCCCGGTGCAGAAGAGCAGATCTCTGCTGCTGGAACAGGAGATCTCATCGTCATTTCAGATACGCTTGTTGTACCACACTCAACGGCCCATTTTCCCTATACTGGCAGGTCTAAAATAGGGTAACTTCAGAGGTCTGCGGTGCCCTTTTGTAACGATGCCACCCAACCAGCATGCGTAACCCTCAGCATGCCACTTGCAATTGGGGGAGAAGGCTTTGCTGCATGTTGAAATGAGCCTTCTCGTAAAGGTACCATGGGGAGCTTGTTCAAAGGAGGATGGCAAAACTATCGTTGGGCAGACAATGAAACTGAAGTGCAGAGCGGGTGAATAATTTGCCACCCAGTGTAGCAGACAAGGCCGGTGACAGACCTGAAGTATAATTCATCCTAGATCAGAGCCTTGTTGCAAAAGAATTAGGTCTGCTTCCCATTTGGTAGGAAGCACGGGATAAACGCTAGGGAATGAAACAGGTCAGATTCCCATAAAGTTTTGCCTGAGGTAAAACTTGAACAACATGATCTGTGTTTTCCTTCACCTTTTTTCTTCTCCCCCCCCCACCGCCGCTCACTCCTCATCTGACTCACTCATGTGGCTACTTTGGAAGGTGTAGCCAGGCTGCCACGTAGTAGTAACTGTAGTAACAGCAGGTTAAGTGTTGGAAAGGAGAATTTCCTGATATTTATTTATATTCCGATTCAAAATGGACACTCTGTTTGTTTGTTTGTTTGGGGTTTTTTTTAATGCTTTTACTTGAGTTTATTCTGCATCTACCTGCATGGCCGTGGCCTTTCCCAGAAGCTGTGGTCTTGATGCTGATTACGTTGCATCAATGGATGTGGCATTTCTGCTGCAGGTTCTGTGAGGCAACATGGCAGGCACAGGCAAGCATCTCTAGGGGGAAATGAAATATTCCTTTTGGATGATAGAGATAAAGCTTAAAAAAAAAAAGGGAGGGGGAGATTTTTACAAATCCCAGTTTCTTTGTCCCACACAGTCCTGCTGGGAATGTGCCTCCTGTCCCGTGGGGTCATGTCAAGGAGACTGGACTGGTTGTCAGTCACATAGAGCCTGTGTTTTTCTAGTAGTGTGGCTGTTTTTCCCTGGGAGAGAAGCAGTTGAGGACCAGACACACAGGGGAGGAGGCGCACAAAATGCCGCCAGAATGGGTGGACAAAGGAAAACCCACTGCTCCCCTCCCTGCAGCTTGAGGGAGGGCAGAGAGCTGGAAGGCAGGTAAATGACAGCAGAGGAAAAGGAAGGTGTTCACTTGTTCCTTGATTATTCAAGCTGGGGAATGCCTTTTAATTTGTGTAAGGTGCAAGCTGATGCTGATCTTGTTTGGGACTTTTGAGGTGTTGCTGAAACACACGGGGCAGGCGGAGAAGCTCATGTGCCAGACAGAGGCTTCAGCAAAGGATGGGTCCAGCCCTGGGGCACCCAACCGCTGTTTCTGAGCCCCGGGGGAGAACGACTGAGCCCTAGCAAACGCAGGAGATAAATGTACCTGATAAATAACAAATCGTCTTTGTCCACAAAGGCTCACTCTGTTCACGTTGTTTATCAGTTGTTAGTCAGATATGCGCGAACATGCCGTTCACACCGCAGCAAGCGTAAACCAATAAACGCGGGACCAATTTTAATGTGATACCTAAAGGCGCAAGCTGTGAGGTGCTGAGTATCATTTGGTAGAGTCTGGCTCCAGATGTTTTGGTAAAATATGACAAAGGAATTATGTGCCTCATAATAACCTTAATTTTCAGATGGAAAATGAGAGAAATGGGTACATTTACTAGCATGCACTAACAAGACTGCTGTTGCCTTTCTGCCCTGTGAAATACATTTTTATTGTCCCCCTCCACCCTTCGTCAGGTGACTAGTTTAATCTTGCTTACAAGTTTTGGGTTTGCTTCCAAGTTCTCAGACAGTCTCCTCTAGCTCAGAGGTTAATAATTACACCCCCTCTTTAACATGTTGAAGAGTTGCAGAGCATTTCGTAGCTCCGTGCCAATATCTGCTCTTTCACTGGGGAGAACACAGGGTAACTTAAACCCGCAGAGAATCAAGTGAATGGACAAGTTGGCTCTGCGTGTAAAGAGGTCTCTTCACCTATAGCCAAAAGAGAGAGAGCATGGTGGGTGCTGTGCTCTGCCAAGTCAGCTTCCAGTCTCTGTTGGCAGAAGGAAGACAAAGCCAGTTTCTAATGGAAAGCGTTTAAATGCTGAGGACTGCGGACACGAAAGCTGGAAAATGTGCCAGGGCAGCTGCGTTAATATCTTTGTCTTGACAAAAGTATCGTACAGTTCTTGACTGTAGCTGGCATTACTTGAATTTTATGTCATCAGTGTTTATCGCTCCCAGATGTAAAAAAACCTGAGGAGTCAGGCTTACATTTGGGATTGGACCTTTTTGCCCTACTGATTTTTGAACCTTAGGCATTCTTTTTTTTTCCCCTCCCATTTTTTCTCTGTGTAGCTATGAGACTGGAAACTTGTCTCTGTCATTTCAAATGGGGGCTGAACTTTTCACATAATTACTTGCCTCTGGCAGCTGAGGCTTTAAGAGAAATATCGATAGTCCATGCACCCCTGAAAACAATAAACCTGCAAAAATTGACAATATTCTCATATCCAAAAGGCTGAGCTCCTCCTGGCATGCTTCAGAAAGATTGGTACAGACACCAGGTAGAGGTGTCTGACCTCCACTTCTGACGCTGAACACATACATGCTTTCTACACTACTTCCATCTTCTGTATAGTAGGACTTCCCTTTTCTGTTTTGTTTTGTGGTTTGGTTTTTTTTTTTTTTCCTAGGACTGGTTGCCCCTTAATAGAGATATTGTCTTACGAAGCCAGCTCCTCCCAGCATCAATGGAGTTGTTCCAGTAGATGTGATTAGAAGCCCCACATCTTTAACAAGCTGTATTTGTAACAATAACCTTTGCACCTCACTGTGTCCGATGTTTTTGCAGCTTTGACCTTTCTGTAGGAAGGAAATTACTCCACTAACTCCACGCTTTTCACTCCACTTTTTAATAACAGGGTCTGGGAAAAGAATTAGCTTTGCAAGTGCAGAGCTAAGCAGTTAGTGCTGCTACATCTAGCAAAGCATTGCTCAGCTCCTCGGTTTGGTGGTATAGCTCATTTATCTGAGGAAGGCCTTGGGGCTATGAAGTATCTGAAGGGTTATCATGAGGATACGCAGGTGGGATATTTAGGGTAGGGGAGAGTACATATAACTAGATAATGCAAGGATAAAGATGATCCAAGTACATATAAATGGTTAAAAGAATTGGAAATCTGAGAAAACTGGACCCCATACTCCTTATATTAAAAACCCAATTAACTAGCAGACCTGGTTAGTGTCCTGGAGCGCACTTCCACACTGTGCTCTAACGTTTTTGAAAGTTAATTTTCTGTGGTTGTTACTCAAGCTCTAGATTTCTCCCAAATGCCATAAAGCTTTGCTTATTTAAAATGCAAGGAAAAAAGAGTAAATAAATAAATCCATGCTCTTTGGATTAAAAGACAATTGAGATGATTAAAAAAAAACAAAAGAATAGACTCTAACCAAGCTCAGGCCTGCGTGGTTTTTACTGTCACACCTCCTCCAGGAGTTCAGGAGTTCAATATCGTACCCAGCATCAAAGTTGTAAAGGACGAGAAGAGTCCCCTTTGCCCAGTTCCCATACTCTCCCCAGGCAGCATCCAACCTTTTGGACAGAGCAGGCTGGTTTCCATATCTCTGCACAAAATGCAAAGAGCGTAATCATTTGCTTGCAGGCTCGCTTGTGGGAATCAAACCAGTCCACATCAGAAAGGAAAAGCCTCGACATGTAAGAGAAAGGTGATCCCAGTTAATAACTGCACACAGAGCTGTGCAATAATGCCTTGGCAGTGGGGGAAGGGTTCTTGTATAACTCCGTGCTCAGGAGTGGAAAGGCAAATAAGTTTTGTAATGTTACATGATGGTGTAAGATCATTCAAGGCTGGACAGATTTATCCTACACCTGCCAGTTGACAGCCCTGTCCCCAGGACAAGATTTCAAAACCTACTTCAGACTGTGCTGCTCTTACTTTAAATACAGAAGAGCAAATCCTAATCCCAGCAAGCTCAGCTGCATTGTGGATTTCAGCTGGATCAGGACTTTCTTTTTCTTGCAGCTTCTTCTGAGTACCCAGTGAGCAATGCACCTCACCAGCGTGTGAAAGGCTGAAGGGTTTCTCTGCAATACTGATTAGCATTTATCTTTCCTTCTCTACCCTCAACGTATCTTACAGGTTTACGTGACTACAGCTGCCACGCTCATCCAAAGAATATGTCTTTGTAACATCCCTGTCACCTAGACACTTTATCATCAAGGTGCATTGAAGGAAAATAGAGAGATTCAGTGAGTTGCTTAAAACCCAGAGTGAATCCATCGCAAAGTGGGCACCCTGTGAATCTTGAGTCCCAAGCAGCATGCTAACTGCTGACCCATCCTCTTCTGCTAGATCAGCCTACAAAGAGTAAGTATTAGGAAAGATTTCTAAATCTATAAATAATTTAATTAGAAAAGCAGTGTCTCCATTGTGGGAAAGGTAAAGAAAGTGTAGTTCCAGAAAGTCACCCTCTCCAAATAAGTGCTGAGTATTTGAGAAGTGCTTTGTGGTCCTTAAGAGTGCTCCTTAGTAATCCATCGGATAACTTTTTTTTTTATTTGTTTGACTTGTTACATCAAGGGGCTTGTTTTTATGTGACATGTTCTGAGACTGGTTCTTAAGTTACAGATACAGTGTAAACAGACCATAGAGAATATAATGAAGCTTTTCACCACTCAGCAAAACTGAATGTGTAGTTACAGTAAGAGATGTGGTCATGCAGCATCATCCCTGCATTTTGGCAGGTGTGACGCCTGGTGTGGTGCCTGAATGCAGGTATTATCATTCAGCATACGTAGAGGCTCGGTGCTGCCTCAACATGGCCACAACATGCCCATATAAAATCTCCCTGGTAGGGCATGAGCATGTTACAGGTGAAGTGCGTTGTGGAGCTCAGCTACACAGTGGAAGTCCTGAGCCTGAAGCAAAGCAAAGACCATAGCAGGAATCAAAAGAGGATTGGGTGTTTATATGGATAATGAGAGCAGCCAACAGTTGGACATTAAAAAGGAACTAGTTTTGTTGTTGTTTTGTTTGTTAAATATGGGTGTTCCTGTAAGAAGAGATTTTGTTGTTTCTTTCTCTGAAAGACATGGCATTGGCCACTTTGTGCCAGGAGGCTACATCAGAAGACACTCTCCTGCTTTGCTGTTCTGTGATTTCTATGACTTACTCCAAATCGCAAAGGAAGTTACATGCTCATTTATTGAAAAGGTTGGCAAAGATCTTGGGAATTTTTGTTGCCTCATACAATTGCCCAGTTGGTTTGGTCTGGGACGCAGGTCCCTTCATTTCAGCCTCTCTCCATCTTTCCTTTAATCTTGTTGTCCACACCGTTACTCATTCCGATTGTTTGGTGGCCACTCACAAGCTGGCAGCGCTTCACCTGTGACTCACACCTCAGTCACTTGTCTGGAAATGAAGCTGTCCCATGGGCTGTGGAAAGGACAGACAGCCCTGGGAGGGTGAGTAAATCCCCTCTGCTGAACTTTCTCCCTTGTGACTGGTGTGATGTGTACTTACGGGCTGGCTTTATGGAAGTCACAGGCGTAACAACAACAAAAAAAAAGCTCATGAAAGTGCCTATGAATCAAAGTTGATGAGGTCTGAGCTGCTTTAGTTACCTTGAGCCCGAGCCTACAGACAGAGGTTTGCCAGTTTAACCAAAGAGGAATTGCAGTCGTCTCCTGCATGTGTTTGCTCATGGCACTGAGACCTGACTGTAATGATCGTTGTGTTGCAGAATGGCACATGCTCTCGCGACTTCTGGGCAAATTCCTGTGCAGTCTAATGCACTATCACAGGTTGGGAAAGCTGTCAGTAAAACCCAGAAGCAGCAGAAGAGCTCTGAGGGATGTCTCCTGAAAGTGCTCGGAGGAGTTTTGTCATTTAAGAGCTGCTCAGTTAAGGTATCTCTCTTTAAAATAAGTAGGGTCTCAACTCATGGATCATGGCATGTATCGTGGCAATTCATTGGCCTGTCACTGAGGATTTGAGCTATCACATTTTCTGTATCTGTTCTAAATATCTGGGAATGCTCTCTGGCTGCGGGGTTAACCAAAATAGTTTTTACAGTGTCTGTAGCAACTAGAAAGGAGATCTTTGAAGTGCTGTCGCAGAAACACAATTTATTGCAGAGACTGTATATTCTTCTTGTTTTTCTAATTTTAAAAAAAAAAAAAAGCATGTGCTTGCTTGCTTTTTGAGTATAGGCAATGTTTGGCAGAATTTGAATGGAAAAAAATGGGGGTAAAGGTCAAGGTTATATAAGCCATTTAACTTACTGCATTACTAAAGGAAAACAAGTGAAAATAATTAATAGACGTAGCGAAAACAAGCAATCCTCAATAGATGTACAGACAACTGAAAGTGGGTCTCATCTTAATAATTTGGGGGTTTTTAATCCAAAGTAAATGACTGAGGATACGAACCTGGCTGTAGTGTGAGACCAGTACTCTTAGAAGTAGGTGTTCTTACAGATTAATTGACTAAAGCCTGGAAATTCCTCTGCTAGGTTCTTTTCTTAACCAGCGAATTCTTCTGTGATATTGAACAAGCACCTAGATCCCGATCTTCAAGGGTATTTATATGTCTCTGTGTACACAGCCCAAATACAGAGCAAGAAGCAACCCTTGCTCTGAAGAGCTTATGGTCTACCTGCTCAGCACCTTACATAGCACAACAGCAGTTCAGAAATAAGGTGGATATGGGTCTGGTCTAATGTGTTTGCAGGCAGAAAGTAGTTGAGAACAAAGCCCAGCAACCAGGGCTGCTTGCCTACAAAAGCCGGGGGCTCTATTTCCTTTGTTTTGTATAACTGTCTAATAGTTTAAACATTTACCTAAGAATGGAGCTATATGCATCACTTCCTATCTCAGGGCAAAGCGATTTTGTCCTGCATCCCACAGACCCTGAAAAAGTGACCTAACCTCCAGGTTGCTTTTGCCCAATGTACTGCAAGGGATGGAAGGAGAGGGAAATAAGGAAAGACCATAGGTGCAAAGCAATGTGGCGCCTGCTGCCTGGAACTGTTCTTCAATGTTTGACTATGTAGGATAAATCAAGTTAAACACATATATTGGTACGAGGAATCACATCTCAGATCAGACTCCTTAGGACTTTGCTCCAGCTCAGTACTGTCGCTGCCAGGCCAGCATCAGTCTCCCTCTACTCAGCCTTCTTTGCCCTGTGGCTTCTGCCAGCTACACAACAGCCTGGTTTCATCCCACAGCCTAAACAGGAATTGTTCAGTGGGTAGGTGAATGAACACACATGCCTAGGAAATGGGAGAGTGATTTGGATCTGCAGCAGAAGGAGCTGAATCTGGGTCCCCTGTTGGGTACTGTAGCCACTAGGATCTTACAAGTAATGTTGAGTGACTGTTTTGTTGCTCATATGGGTGCTTACCAAGATGGGCTTTGTGCTCTGGATCAGGGATTGTATGTAGGGTCCTGTATGCCAGAGAGATGACAATCCTGACCTAGTGTCAGAGATGTTTAGTCCTGCTCCCAGGACATACTGTGAGCTTCCTGGACCACCAGCAGTCTTCTCTAACTCTGTACTGTCTCTGTGTTGAATTTAATGGCACTGATTGGGGCAGGAATGTAGCTGCATGTTGGGGGTAACTACACTGCCAGCCTTGCTGCCAGCCTTTGCTTTCTCTGTCTCCGCTTTCGCAGGCTCAGTTATAGCCTGGTTTTATGAAATTCCCTTCCTTCATTTAATCCTCCACAAGTAAATCTTTCAACTTTGTATTTCAAATGGCTTGGCAAGTCCAATTCCTTCTGGAAAGGTGGTAAAAAGGTTTATTTTTTTAATCCCTATTTCATGGTGCCAAGACGACGAGTGAGCACGTAGATTCACGTCCTTCAATCAGCATAAGAAAAATGCATTTCCTACTGATGTAAACCTTTGCTCGGTTTCACAAGCCCATACATGCAAGCAGTGATTAATTCTCTTTGTCAAGGTTGCAGTTTTCACAGGTTATTATAGTTCTAGCATGGCCAGCATAGAATTAACTTCCATAGCCCCTGGCTTTAATTCAGACATAAAAGGGATTAATATGAAGGAAAAATCTACTAGATATACCACCCTATTTAGCTTTCCCAGCTACTGCTGCATCTGTAAGAAGTAATTAATAATAAACCAGACTGGAGCTGATGAGACCAGGTATCATACAGAAAATTGTAGTGCTTTATGTGAAAGGATATGCTGTCCGGTTCAGGAAGCTTTATTAGATAAGATTCTCATGGGCTTATGATTTCAGATCAATATTTCATATTACTTACACTTTAATTTGCTGGAAAATTATTTCCCCCCTATCTCTTTGCTCTCAAACTCTTTTTCAGTGGGCTAATACAATGTTTTAGGAAGAAATTCTACCAGTGTTACCTTATATAGCCTTGCATGTAGTTACACTAAAAAATTCAGTTGTACCTGCAAGAGTGTCAGAAATTCAAATGGTGCAAATACTGCTCCTAACCAGTGAGCACCTTCTTTCCTCTTTCCGTGTTATGAATTCCAAAGTCCCCACAGTGTTGTACATTAATATATGTATTCTATATGTACTATATTGAAATAGCTGTATTTGCATGGGTAACAGATACTCTATTTTCCCAACTGTTGCTCTCAAAAACCAAAGCACAGCCTCTGCATGCATCTACACTAAAGCCACCAACGATTTGTTTTTTGCTACAGACAGGGGGCAGGCATTAGGTGGACAAACACAGCAGGTTCAGCCCTTACTTAAAAAGTAAGAACACTTGAGTGTTTATGTAGTTTAAACGTAGGGGTGACACCCACTGCAAGATTTTAGCAGACTGCATAAATCCAAATTACCCTCCAGGCCATAGACTTGCACAGTATACAGGAGAGATAGCACTTGAACTCTAAAAGAGTGTGAAAATATTTTTTCTCTGAACTGTTAGAAAGGATCTAAGGGATGTCCCTTGATTTGTTTTCTTGCATCCATTCACACTCAATTTTTGCTCTTCAAATGCTTTGTTCATTTTGTGTTGTGATATCAATGTAAGACTTCTGTGCAGTCGCAGAATTAGATAGGATAGTAAGAATGCATCCTACATAAATAGGCAGATAGAAGAATAGATAAATAAACCCCAAGTGTTCTGGCCCAGGCAGGAGATCGTGCTGTCACCATGAAGCCCAAGGATCAATAGCAGCCTTTCCCATCATTCCTTCCCTCTTGCACAGGATAAATATCAGATTATTTCATGACAGGACATGTCAAGTTCACTTCATGTGAACACTGCTTTGACATGAAGAAATAATGTGACAGATGTAGCCAATGATAAGTGGTTTCTACCTATGGATTTTGGTGCAGAAAAACTGAGGAGAGTTGAGACAACTAATGTGCTGCACCCTTTGAGGGTACAACAGAGATTCATAAAATGTAAGCCAAAGCATCTCTTCTCTGAAAGTCCTTCAAAGTTTAATTTGATATTTGTTTTTCCTGAGAGGCCTTTGGGTGGTGCAGTCAGTGTTAACAAGCAAGCAACTGACAATAAGAAAGGTCAGACTATGAAAGTTAAAATACAAGGATTTCTTGAGTAGCTAGAGAAGGTCAAACACAATGAACTGAGGCATCTTGACAAAAAAAAAAAAAAGGGCAATTTAGACAAAAAGATTTTTTTTTTCTTCTTTAATAAAGGGTTCGTTTAATGTTTCATGGGAAGTAGCAGCAAAGGGCTTAGACAGAAGTTACTTAAACAGCACGTTGCTATTTGGAAGAGCTTAACAACATTAAATGTATGTATTTTACAGTCATCTTCTGCCCTGTGTTAGTTGTACTGACTGGCTGGTGCTGCACCTGCGGCTCTGGAAATTAGCTATGGTTGAATTGCCTAGACCCCAATATTTCTCAGGAGATAACAAATCCTGTGTGGTGCAGGCTGGGAGAAAATTATTCTGTTCTTCCTTTGGTGTGTGCAGATGAGAGCTTCTGTGTTCGTGAAATGAGAAACCTAAATTTATGTTTTCTCTTCCGTTGCAACATGCTGATGTACTTGCGGGATGAGCATTAGCTCTCACCATGAGCTTAGCTGCCCTGGGGAAGGGGTGAAAAGGTGATATTATCACCAGGGAAGCCTACTTTCATATGCTGTCTCTTATCAAACGCGTGGATTGAAAGCCGAAACACCCATACAGCATTCTTGCCCCAAAGGTGAATGCTCTGGAGGAAATACAGCAACGTAAAACTGATTCATAGTTAAAGCCGGCTAACCAGTTTCCAACATATGGCTTTGTATATAAAAGCTGTCTTTAAGGTCTGTGGATAGCCTGAGCCATTTAGGAATTTCTGTGTTGGCGTCTCTGGGCCAAAGCTACGAGGGGAGGGGGGAACCGGCTCCGTGGCCCCTGGCAGCCCCGCTGCTTGGCCAAGGGCACACAAGCTGCAGATGTGCACAAGGAGAAGGGCAGAGGAGAGCTGTGCTTGTGAAACAGAGGGCATACGGCTTTTGTACCTTCAATAAATTAGCCCCTCAGCTGCAAATTGCCTTGCTGTTTCTCTTGTGAGAGCTGGCCACGGTTGCTCAATTGAAGTACTCAATAGCGTCCTGTCTGTTGCTGCCTGTGCCCGTATCCTGCAGTCCTGACATCTCCAGCATTGAAATTTGGGTATCTCTAAGGCACTGAAAATGAGATTCTCCCCTTTAGTGAATTCATTCTCCACCCAGTCGTATTGCCAAGGACGACAACATTTAATTTGAGGGCCCAGATTTGAGGGCAAAGTGAGCCAGCCAGTGACCACCTGTGGTTGAAAAAAAATATTTAGGAAAAAGTATCTGAGCAAAGGCTTGTTTTCAAGACTTCCTCAGGTACTATAATGGCCATATTGTTTGATCTACATACCTAACATTTGTACTCCTGATATCTTCCTCACTGTGCATAAGACCTTACTAAAGGGGTTGACCACTGCATACTTCCGAAGGTGACTGTTGTGTGACTGCACACTCGGCATGAGTTAATTCTTTCTGCCTCACCAGAATGAATTGCTCCAAATATCCAATGCCAGCTTCTTTACTGCAGGCTAATACATAGACTATTTTGGAAAGGGATTTTTTTTGTGAACTTATTCCTTTTCTGCATCCTTAAGTACTTCAACCAGTTTCTGAGAAGACAGGATCTTCCTCTTGAGAGTGTTACATGATATTTATGCATGCTGAAGACTTTTTTATGAATGAGAATACGTTCTCAGAAGCAATAAACCAATATAATGATAGACTGGATTTCTGTGTTGCTTTTTAATTTCAGATCTGAGTGATGTGTATCCATTTTAATATGCATTAAAAATGTTGCCTAGACAAACATACTCCATTGATTCTACCTGGCAAGTTGCTTTCATTACTTGATGAGTGCAGTGCTTTTGGTCTCCACCAGTGACCTCTGGCAGCACAATAAGGCTGTGTGCTTTCTTACTACTCCTGTTGTGCCACGTCCAGGACAAAGAGCAAGGACTCCACAGAAAGCTGGGATTTCTGTAGCCGTGGCCCTCAGGGAACTGTTTCCCAGCTAACCAGCAAAAGATTGTCAGATGAGAATTCAGTCCTGCTGTTGTTATACTTGGTGACACTTTGGCTACTGAACTCAGCAAGCGCACATGTAATCTAGGAGTGAGGCACAACTACTGGCACTTGCTTAAATCTCATATGTCACAGTGGCCTTTTGTGATTACCCTGTATCTGGCTATTTCCATAATTATTGTTCCACTAATATACTAAGTTCCAGTGGAAAATGTAAAGAGACAATGATTGTTAAGAGACATTCATTTACCATGAGCTATATTGTGATTACCAGTAAATTACTTGGGTTTTCTAGGTAACTGAAAAAAGGGGCTTAAAACTTCATCTGTTGATTTTCAGTGGGTGACAGAGTTTTGTGTTCTAGTTTTAAAGATCTGCTGGATGAATCCTTTGTAAGCTCCTAAAGCGGTCAACACATCTGACCTATGAGAGGAAGGGGTATTTGTATCATCAGTTTAATAAGTACCTTGGAGAGTGGAGTATTGGAGCTGCAGCTTGGTGGTGCTCTGTGACACTCAGGTCCACCGCTCTACTGGTGTCTCATCCCTGCAAAGTGGCAGTCCGTCCATGTAGCCTTATGTAGTGTTGTGCCTGAGCACATCCTCACAAATGTGCGGTGAGGCAGGGAAGTGCTGCCTGATGCCTTTGTCAAAGGGGAGGCAGCATGTCTGGTAGTCCAACATCACAGAGGAACTGAAAAGAGGACCAGCAAATTGAGTCCAGGTCTTCTAAGCTGGAATCCTGTGCTGCTGAATAATATCTCTGTCAAGCTCACTCTCCAACATCTGCTCTTGTATTTTATGTCGGGGCATGTCCTTTCCCCTTCATCTGTCAGACCTCTTACTGATGTCTTCTTGTTGTAGTGTTTCTGGTCAAGAGAAATGGGAGCAAGGGCTTGTGTCTATGTTAGCATAATATGAAGCATGAATGCAGTCCCTGCGCTTGGCCAAGAGCTTGATGTCCTCAATGAAGCAATAGAGTCCTTTGGTTTTGTGCTTTCTCGGATTTTTGCCCTGCTCCTCGAAACCAGTTCAGTGGGACCTAAAGCCAGTCCCTGCGTTGTCCAATGACAACCTTCAAAGGATTGCTGTAATGTACTTAATATGGAGTTCCTTGCCTTAACAGCTTGTCTTCCCTTGCAGGTGACTATTAAGTTTAGTGACTGTAATAACTCAGTAATAGCTACTGCAATAATGTGAATACAATTATTCAGGGGAGTTTTGCTGGCTGCAAAAGGGAAACGCATGTAGTTCACTGCAAGGGCTCCTGCAAGCATGATCACTGGCTTTAGTCTATAACCAGCTTAAACCTGGTGTGAATAGTCATCAATGGTATATAAACCTTAATAAGAAGTTTGCAATGTTGCTCCTTTTATAGGGCTAAAAACCCCTTGGCTCCTGTTCTGGATGCTCGCTTTTTGTGTTCGGAACCAGTAGAAAATCTGGCTGTGCTGTTGCCACTGATGGTAGGGAGGCCAAGCATAATGGTGCTCAGGGAGTGGCATCCTGGCTCTCCCACGCACACTGCGAGAGCAGGGGAGATAGCGAGGCATCATAGGAAGGGTAGGCATCATAGGAAGAAGGAAAGAAGACAGCCACTAGACTTGATTCCATTGTTACTAACTGACCTGTTCAAAGCCAAAGCTGCCCCACTGTACCCTGTGCTTTCTCACCACAAGCAGATATTTGGGAGCTCTGCTTCTGTGCTGGGCTTGTTTGGTCTAGGGAGTTTGATTTCTGTCAGAGGAGGACTAGGTGGAATGGTGACACATTTCAGTCTCTGCCCAGGACCATAGGAAGGAATAGCTGCACCCCTTGGAAATAAAGCACCAAGAAGAGAAAAGAGGGAGGAAGAGCAACACACATTACCCTTATTTATCTAATTTCAATGACATTGCTATTCAAGATAAGTGTACGTGCATAAGACAAGACGAGGTCTTTTTGATCAAAAGAACTCATAGGGACAACTAATGTAACACTCGGGGCTGTAGCTAAGCTTCTGCATGCTGGAGCACTAACGAAGACATGGTTCAACATGTGCTGTATAAACTAGGCATGTGAAATAACTCAGACAATAATTTAATTCTGTGGCAATAAACTTGATCAAAATAGAAAAGGGCATTACAATAAACCAATCCAAAAGAGTGATGGAACAACTTCTCCACAGCATTAGCTCCAGGGAAAGGAAGAGTGTTCTCTAAATGAGTTACAGCTGCATGCAGTACTGTTGCCCATTATGTGTTTTGACTACCTTGTAATTGCAACCTAAAGAGAGCATTGCCTTTTCAAAGAAGCTAAGGCAGTGATTCTCAGGGCATCCCAATAGCACCACTTCTATTTCTAATCACCCACCCTAAAGAACCTGTAGCGTCAAATATTTTCCATATACTCACCATACTCACAGCTGAAGAGGAATCGCTATTGTAAAATTACTGGGGAGAAGGAGGAAGAATGCTATACCTGTGATTGCAGTATCAGAATGGCAGAGCATTATAACCTAAGCGGATAGGTTAGCTAGAAGGCTGGAGTGGAAGTGAGGAATTAAACTAGACCACAGAGGGACACATCATCATGAGATCTGCTGGGTCTTTGTCTGATTCTCTTTTTGGCACTCTTCAGCACTGGAAAGTACTAGAGAGTCTTTATTATTTGGCTACCTAAAACACAGGTGGCTCCAGCTTTTTGATGCTCTCCAGAATTGGTTGGAATATGCATGAGGCAGAACAATTAAGCAAGCTGCTTCTCGTGAATTTAAATGGCTTGCTTGAAAACTGAGTTTGGTTTGGGGCTCATGCCCATCTGCCTTCAGAGAAAGACGCACATGAAAGCAATGCAATATGATTCATGAAAGCTGCATGGACTGAGGCAAGGCATATATTCCCAAAAAATAACACCCAGTGCTGTGGGGACACGAGCTCTGTTGCAAATCAGGAGACTATAGATGAGCATCAGGGTCTGTCAGGTAGCTTCTTTCATTTAATGTATAAGGTGGTCTCTAAGGAAAGCAAAAAGCTTGCCAAGAACATTATCAAACTTTGTGCTCTCTATAGTTTTAACTTTACTATACCCAGCTTTGGGTCACTGGAGGGAGAGAACAACACAGACACTGGAAGAGGACAAGACAAAAGGGAGTCTCTTCTCCAGTCCAGATCTGTTCCCCTTATTCCAGATGTCTCTTTTATAGTTATTTCACATTGTTTACTTTAATGCTTAGTGTGCTGTGTCACTCATGCATACCTCTGCAAAAGGCATTTGCCCTGGAGACTTGAAGGCAACGCCTTTTCAATACTCCAAGCATCTTTAACCCCGGCACAGCTAAGCAAACTGGAGTCACCAGCCAACTTTGGCCCAGCTGTACATTTATTTTGGCTGCAAGGGTCAACAGCACAAAATTTAATTTGGCTGTGCTGTAAAGGAAAGTAGATGATGGTGCCAGTCTCTGTTTAATCTCATAACTCATATTTGTTACCTATTCTGCCGGGGAAGTTGCCAGCAAATCATACAGAAAATTTTATGGTATATCTATTTCTTCGTAAGAGAGAAATACAGTGAAGTGACTATGCTAGCTTGGTGATTGTTCTGCACAACTGTTCTTGTCCTTTACAGAAATTAACATTTTTTGGTGTAATTAGCTCTCAAGGATGATCAATGCACGCTTCGTTGTGTGTGTTTGGTTTTATTGGCAATGAGTTAACTTCAGATCAGAAGGTTGGCCCCTCTTGGTTTGATACCCCAAAGTGTAGGTCTCTCTTTCAACTTGTGTACAAGGCCATAAGGGTGAAAAGAAATAAAAGCTGTAGCTTACAAGAGGTGAGTATACTTATTGGAAGGAGAGAAAATAGAATTTAACTTCTCTAGTGAGGAGTCTTGTCTGAAGGGTACAGACTCGCACACTACTCATCAGTGAGTTGTTTGGTTATGTCTGGTCTAGAAAATTGAGACGAAGAAAATGCCAGCTGAATGCATCAAAAGTAACCACATGATCACCAAATAAATTAAACAGCCTTCCAGAACAAAAAGACTAAAAGTCTCCTGAGTCAGTGATGAGCCTCTGCGGTGGGAACTATACGAACTGGGAAGAATCAATCAGTACGGTCCACTGGGAGGCTGCTATTGCATAAAAGCTAGCACTGAGCTAATGTACATGTAGGCAACTGTTCCCCAACGAATTGTATTTTGAAACAAATTTACTGTTTTGGACAGGGTTCTTAGCATTCATTAAATAGGGTTTGTTACTTACAAAAAGAAAAAGTATTAAAATCTCAAATGTCAAAATGTGTTTTCAGTACTTTCAAAATTAAAGTGTTGAACTATTTGTTTCAAAATTAGCAATTTCAGACAGGACTTTTAAATGTTACCCAGAAAAGAAACAAAATATTTCCTCCTAACTCACATCCTGATGCAGGAATTTTATTTTTTTTTTTAACATGGGGCAAGGCACTGAAGGTAGGCATTAAAGTGAAGAGTCCATTTATTTACATATTTTTAGCTGCAGTTACCTTCTGAGTAGAGATTATATCCTACAAGAACTTGAAGATCAGCAACTGGCAAAATCTCTTGCAAGTGTTGTTGGGTGTGGTATTTACAACGATGTAACCAACATTATAAGGAGGTGTCAACAGCAAGCTATTTTTTTTTTCCTCCTGAGGAAACGTATGCCCATATTTTCCAATAAGTGTGTATTGTTACTGCTCATAACAAGGAAGATAGCTCTGATATAAACAAAATCCATTTACTCATCAACAGCATATATAAGGTGCTGACTAAACCTTAGCCAGGCAGCAAAACTTATCAATGCAGGCTTCCAGGATGGAGACGGAGGTCACAGCTCCTAGGCTGGGAGCTGGGTAGGACGGTTGAAGAGATCTTTACCCTCTCCCTGCAGAAGAACTAGACTCCAAGGAAGATTGATATTTATCCAAGTCTCCCTGCAGAAAGAGAGGCCTGATAGTTTGCCAGAACTTGAGTGCAGCAGGTGTGTGTAAGAATTTTCTGCTTTATTTATCTTGGAATGCAGAGACCCTAAAAATACCCAAACTTTTATGTGCCTCAGCCAGATTGCGGTGTCATTCCTCTGGGAAAATGTCTGAGGTTCTCAAGATTTGCTGTAGGCCTGGATTAACTGTGCTATCTTGCCAAGGACAGTTGGAAAGAAGGAAAGCATGGCTAGATAGTACCTAACAAAAGGTAATCATAAGGGCCTGTCTCACCATGTTGCTCTTGTTCAAAAATGCCATTTGTTCAGAGTTTTCGGCAACTCAAGGTGCTTTTCGGTAGGCTGCTATACCCCAAGATATTCTTGATTATACTTCACAGAGTGTAATCTATGTCAATAGGAGAAGTTGGAAGTCGAAAGTCTGGCAAACGACAGACTAGTGCTCTATTAAGCTAAAGGAGACGCATGGGGGATTGTTTTCCTGTAATACCATTACTTATTCAGAAATCAAAAAGTGGGATTCTCTTTTCACTCAAAATGTAAAGATTTCCTGATGTTCCCAAAACACAGGATTTCAACAGGAGCACTTAAAAGTATCTGTAATGTAAAGGTGTAAGAATGGTAAGCATATGTATCACAAGTCAGCAGTGCTGCCAGCTTTGTACTCTTCTATTTTAGTTCCTTCTCCTAGAAGTGACCAATCCATTGCAAAAAAAAGACTTGAAGTGACTCCAGATGTAATATACTTTCTTCAAAAATCTGTGCTTGCACAGTGACGTAAGCCAGGAATAGCTGGTGGAGCTTAGCTATCTTACCAAATATGCAACATCTGTGACGTTTACAGCAACACTGGACAAAGTCAGAAAGACTGTGGTGATATGGCAACCTTGCATAGCTTCTCCTTCCTGTAGAATAGGAATCAATATATTTCATTAAATTTGAGAATATCTAAGCAAACTTGTGTGTAGTAAATCACAAAAAAGGTCCACCAAATGCTCTCAGACCGAAGTGGTGCTGCTTTTCTGTAATCAGAGTTCTTTAAGATGTGTGGTCCGTGTCTGGTTTTTTGTGTGTGTGTGATTGTGAGTCAAGAGGACATATCACTTTAGCTGTTTTTTTTGCGTAGGAATAGTGGTTGTGGATTGAGGCTCTGCCCCCTTATTGTGTATATATGTGGGCCAGGAGAGAAAATCCTTGCCTTCAGCTCTTCTGAACACGCAATCCAAGTGGAAATAGTTAAGAATAAGGTGAGGGAGGCAGAAAATGAACAAACATGTAGGTAGCATACCTCAAAGAATTCAAGTCACTGGTAACTATCCATCTTTTCTTTCTCCAGGAGTTGATCCACATGTCTACACATTCTCCAGAGTACTTCAGGCAGTATGCCACACTCATTATTACCAAGAGGTGAGTTATAAAGACCTTCACAAAAAAATTGAGTTTGATGCGATTCTGCTAATTGAGTACTGTTCCTAAATACCTCTGACTGCCTAGTAGTGGATGAAGAAACTGAAAAAATCAGTCAGGTGTCAAGGCAAGATAACGTCCCTTGCTAGAGGAAGTAACTTTTGCAGAGCTTGAGGGCTGGGATGAGAAAACAGCAAATAGTCCTCAAGCAGAGCAGTGCTGTGCAGAAAAAGCTGCCATGCACACCCTGGTGAGGTTATTAGCCAAATGTAGCCTTGAACAAGTAGGAGTGGGAGCCTCAGATCTGGCCATCCCACAGTTCTTTGCTTGTGACAAACCAAAGGTACTACACTGAAACTGGTGGTGTCAGGGAAGTATGAGCTGACAGCTTTAGCACCGTCCTCTTTGGTAATAAGGCAAGCGCGTGCATGGCTTTCAGCATGTGAGCAGGGTTGTGTCAGTGTCCAGGACTTCGTTTCTATTTCACTGACTTCTTACTATGGCTCACAGTCCTGGGATTGAGACCTCTCTCTGGTGTCACATAGGAGGTGTTCACAGAACATGTGGCACCAGGTGCAGAAGTAAAACGCCACCATGGGGCTTTCACAGCATATAGGCAGCAGGAGGAGGATTAGGCCACACACTTTGCTGCGTGTGACAGCGCTGAAAATATCTAAGGTCAGAACTGGGTCAAAAATGAAAGAAAACAATGGCAAGATCAGAAAAGAATGGCAGACTGCATTTAGTTATTGACTGATGCCAGCTAAAGAAAAGGCTTTTACTCATTCCATGGGAAGATGTGGAAGGCATGCCTTCACTCACATGTGTGCCTCATGTTTGGAGCAAGGCTTTGACCTGCATCTATGATACGACTAATGGAAGATAAATCCTTGGCTCTAGGCCTTTGTGACTCAAAGCAGTTCAGAGTATAAATGGACCTGTGCTCCACTGCTTGAAGGAAAAAACATAGGCTGTTTATATGGTTACCTGGAGAGAGATTTTAATTCCATAGCACTAAACAAGCAGCAGTTGCTATATTCAAAATATTTCAGATTGACAGTCTGGATTTCTTGTCTCTGAATACAGAGTACACAGTGTTTTTGCTGAGGGCAGCAGTGAGCAATTCCACTCACCTCTGTAGCAGCTGGCGCGGGCCTGAGATTCTGAATGGCATCAGCTTTGGCCATCATCAGCTGCTTGAAACCTCCTGGGCTCATGAGTTCCTGTGACACCTGCTTGGCTGAGTGCGTGGTGAAAAGAAATACTGCTCTGGTTATTTACTGCTACATCCTCTCCTCATTCCTCTCCAACCATTTCAGGTGCAACCTTCTGTTCTTCAGTACATCAGCCATGATCATGGTAGTTTGCTTACTACTCCTGCTTTGCATCAAAGAAAGGTACTAATAGGAATAATCAGCAAGTGGACTGAATACACTTAGGAGACTGGATAAAAGGAACAAAAGTGTGAGGTTTATAGTGTGGAAAGAGAATCAAACACCACGGGAACTGTCATTCTGCAAAACAACCGTGGAAACCTTAATGTGAAAATTAAAATAATCAGTGACTCCATACCAAGTTATTTGATTAAAAGTGACTTTTAGGAGGTAGGGGCGAATTTTTTTGTGAATATTCAGACCTGGTGGATGTATCGCAATTAGATTTAGAGATCAACCATTTGTCTCAAACCGTAGATGCTCAAATTCCCTTTTTTGTTTTGGTTTGGTTTTTTTCTTTTACTTTTCAAAACAGGTTTAAATAACAGCGAGAATGAATCTTAATGGGTTAATTCAACTCTTTAGATATAGATGAGCTTGAACAAAACCTTGGAGTCAAACATCTGCAAGCTTTGGGGAACTCCAGGTTCACGCTTTGCAGCTGAAACTCATCTTGGTTTTAAATACATTTTTGTGACAAATGCCAAAACTTCCTATGAGCGGTTTCTTCCCCCTTCTCCACCCAAGTCAAACCAGAATATCACTGAAGCTTCATTATGGAGGTTTTATTTTCTGGATTTTTCTGCATAGTCGCTTATGGCCTTTTATTAAAAGGTTGTAATCCAAACTCTCTCTGAATGTAACCTGAGATAATTCCCTTCTTATGCATCTCCCCTGCTTGAACTGCAGAAGGTAATTAGTGCCTCTTCACAATTGTTTGTCTTTCCTTTTTCCTTCCCCCTGCTTCAGCTCACTGCACTGAATTTTGACTTGATATGAATTACAGCTGGGTATCTGACCTAAATACTTAGTGATTTAGTTTCTGGCCCGGTAACCTTATTTTATAGCTCATTGTATAATGGAACCTTATGGAACATTCTGATATAGGTTAATATGAGGGGCCAGGTGTGCATGTCTGTTAATCATCTTAAATATCCGTTCAGTATCTCTTGATGCTATTAACATGTTTGTCCTTCATTTAATATGCAGCAGGAAGGAGGACTGAGATAAAAAATAAGAATTAATAGAGGAAGGCTGAAACCAGTATATAACCATGAATATCCCTCACAAACAAGCAATAAAAAAAAAGAAAATGGCAAAACCAAAGAATGTCTCCCAGCTGATTGGATCTGCAGGTTAAATTCAAATCCTATGAATGAATTCTTCTGTGTATGCATACTTATATACATTTACATATATATGGCATATATACTGGCCTTGGTAAGCCTGCATGATTCCAGGACAACCTTACAGGAACTTTGTGCATTGGGGTATAGACAGTTACAGCACTAAGCTGCACATTCAATATCTCAGTCAATGAGACTGATTCAGTGCTTTTATCAACCCATTCAGAGTTTACCACTGTGGGGCGGCATCCAGGAGCTTAAACCATCAGGAAGGTAGCAGTACCTGTAATATCAGGGGCAAAAGGATTTCTACTACACATATCATGGTCTATTGAAGCAGCTCTGCACTAACACGTTTTATGTTAGCCATAGAGCCTAGCGAAGAATGGATGGTAACTGGTAATGCTGCTGTAACTTGCTCTCTCATAATCATCTGTATCCATAACATACAAGATAGAGCAGATGTCTGCAAACATTAGCTGATGGCAGTATCAGACTCCTAATTTGTAGGGAAAGTTGTAGCTACAGAGGAGGCCCCATACCAGCTGCAACCACAAATGTGTTGTCTTCTATTGTTTTGGGTTTTTTCTAGGTTACCATAGTTTGACCTTTGTATGGGTTTTTGTCCTATCTCTACCTGTCTTACGAGTTAATATGGCTTCTATCATCCTTGTATCCAAGTGCCTTGCAGTTTGCAATATTCTTATCTTCACAGCCACCTTGTGATGTGGAGAGATGCTTATATTTCCATCTCCCCAAGGATAAGGAGGTATGACACATTGACTAGGATCACAGAGAAGATCTTATTGCTGCCATTCATCCTCACTTGGCGCCTCTGTTATTTATTTACATCTGTATTTGATCTGAAATCTTCTTGGTTGTTGTCTTTAATCGTGTATTCCTATTGTTTACTCTCTTCCTCCTTTTCCCATTTCCAGGGTTTGTTACCCTGTTTAAACTTGGCTTTAGCTGAACTGCTCTTTGGAGCATGCACTGAGTAACACTGAGAGAGAGACATTGCCTGTTAAAGGGTTTCAGCAACATCTGTGCCTGTGTATTAGGTGGGATAAATGGAGGTATTCTTCTAAACTCAGGCACAAGAGGCAGTAAGAGACATGATTGTTAAATCCAGGACCTCAGGGGGTTTCTAAAAGCATAGTTGTGTCAATTTAATTAAACTGTGATTATCTTCTTTTTCTTCGTCTCCTCCCTTCACCCCTTATACCAGGCTTAATTAAGATGATGCAAAATTTTTGGTGGGCACTGTCTTGGTTTAAATGAGGCACCTATTGATTTAGCTCTGTCAGTTAGGAACAGCAGTTGCTCTCAGCAGATTACCTTACTTACCAGTTATTGAGATAATCTTGATCATAAAGATTCATTATTTTGTTCTATTTTCAAGTATTTGCAAGAAATGCATGTATTTCATAATCTCTCCTTTTTTCATTTTGCTATTTATTTCCATCTTTATTGCTTGCTTCTAATAGAAAATATATTTTATTGTCCTCATTGCAAAGGAAATCACCCACTCTGTTTGTTTTGGCTCATCTTCTGTAGGATAAATCATGCTGGCAAGATGACATACGATGGCAGTGAAAGTGCAAGACATTTTTTCCAAGTCACTTCTTTGCTGTTTTGGATCTAGTTCCAAGCTTCTTAACACAACAAAGAAAATATTATTGATGTATTGTGATTCTTGGCACTTTCTGAACATGCTGTTGGTGCTGAACGAGTGACTTTCTTTCCACATGGCATGTGGAGTTTCAGGGCCAGGTTCCCAATCCTCTATGTACATGTCAGATCAATGTAAATATGATGAAGCCAAATAATGACGTGGTTTTCCGTAGTTTCTCAGGATTAGGTGCTGTATGACTGCGATGAGAAACCAGCTCACAATGTCTGCCTCATCTAAAAAAATGTTTCCAGTAGCACCGACATAAGAGAAAAGGCAGAGAAGTGGCAACACTGAGCTCACTGGCAGATCCCTGGCACTGCTATGTTTTTGAAGGCTTTGCTTCCTTATCCACTTCCTGCTACATCTTTAATTTGTTTAGCATGCAGCAAGTCTCATTATTCTTAATAGGAGCTGTTGAGAAACAAGTATTTTTGAAAATCTGCCTGTACATGCTTAATGAACGTGCTCAAGGGAAATCAAACATTTGGGATTTCTATTGAAATTCCTCATTGAACCCCGAAGACGTTTTTTAAGCAGGAAGAACAGTTACTTCATGCAGAAAATATGTTTTCCATGTGCCTTGTTCTTTCTCCCCTGAATCCCTTTCCCAGTTGCTATGTGAGCATATTTTCACTGTGTTTTTAACATATTTTAACTATTTTTTACTGCCTATGAGCCAGTGGTAGAGTAAGAAAACTATATGGTTTTCCATGCCAAATCTGTATGTGGTGTACCACTGGTGCAACTCATTCGAGTTACTACCATTTGGGAATCCAAGATAGGTGCTGGAAGTACCCGTTTTACGCCACAGGAAAGTACCTAACTTCTGATACATGTTCCAGCGACCAACATATTTTAAACATGTTGTTGCCATCTAGCATAGACGGCACATTTTTTCTGGTCAGGACAAAAGGCATCTCAAGTTATCGTTCATCTACACTGTGCCACTTTCCATAGAGTCCATATTTTAACTCATTAGGACTCATCATGATTCTGCATTGATTACTGCATAAGAGAGGGAGAAGGGGCAAGGGGGGCATCATTCTCATTGTGTGTTATCCTCAGTGAGTTCCCAGTATGATGCCTAGGCAGGCAGTGCAGTCTCCTTCTTCCTGTTGTGACTACTACTGTCCTCAGCAGGTAATCCCTACCATTTTTCTGTACTAAAAATTTTGATCATTAGCGGCCACTGATTCTGTGAAGGTATCAAAACAGTAAAAGTGATGTTGGATGCTATTTTACAACAGCAAAAATGAGGAACCCTTCCTCTTCCCTCCCCTTCTCAACCAGATTTGAGCCCTGCCTGGCTGGTCTCTGCACTGCGATTGCTGCAATTACCTTGTTTTGATATGGCCAAAATGATCAGAACAGTTCAGCTAGGAAAATGTCTGTCTCCTGGCTTCATGTGTGAATCAGTCTCTGCATACCTGCCAGCAGCACCTTTCTTCAGGGCTTACCTGTTGTAATGGTGATCTCAGTGGAAGGGATGAGTCACTTCCAGTGTTTGAGAGTCACCAAGCCCAGTCCAAAGACTTAGATAGCAGTGTTGTGAAGGAATTACAGCAGGTAATGGAAAACTCCGTAATTCCATTAATTTTAAATCCATCTGTGGACTATTGTAATACAGTGCAATTGTCAGTGTGCTCTAGAAGTGGCTTTAAGAGTCTTTAAGAAAAGCACTATTATCTATAAAATTCCATAGAACTTTAATCTCTCTAAAGCCCTAACTTTATTTGGGGTTGTTTGCCACCTTCTGGAGCAGTCTTTCACAATGAAGAATCATACAAGGATATTTAAGTTAGACTCCTTCCAACTTAACTTTCAGCTGAGCTCCTCCTTCCCACTGACTGGTTTACATGATCCTGGGCTGAAGTCATTGGGAGTCTTTGATTTTGATTTAAGCAGAGCTGGATTTTAGCTTCAGACTCTTGCAACTACCTTTGATTAAAACCTTGAACCATCTGACATAACCTCTGAATTTGGCCTACTGTTTTAGCTGTTCAAAGGGCTTTTTATTTGCAAAGCCCAGCATATGGGCTCCCTGTTTGTTTTTTAATTCAAGCTGGCCTTGAAAAATGATAAAAACAGACTGAAATAACAAAGCTACTTCTCTTGTTTTACTCATAGAGTTGAGAACTGGCTAAGCAAATGTCAGCCAGATTTAATTCAAAAAGAAAAATAGCCTTCTGTCTTATGTGCCAAATTTCACTTTGAATAATAACGAACCCCTGAAATTGCTGATAGCTCAACTCTTTAACTGTAAAAACAAAACAAAACAAAACAAAAAGGTGGGGGGGGAGTAAGATCAGGAACAATTATTGTAATTCAGTGATGCTAGACTCAATTAACAATGCAGCTCTGCATTGTTAATAGTGAGTGATGAAATTTGATCTCCAAGTCTAGAAAATTAGTTGTGTCATTTGTCCTCTCCTGGGAGAAAAGGAGAGCATGGGGTAGATGTGATGGCTGTATGGCTGTCCTGTGTCCTGCTTGCCTGGTGGACCCCTTCATTTTGGACACGTGGACCGTGCTAGCACATTGTGTTTCAGTTTTAGCAGATAAGTGGAAATGACACACCAGGGTGATGGTGCCAGAAGTATGGTGAAAAAAAAACCACCTTTCCAGATAGTACTTTTTAAGCTGCTCTCACAACAGGCATTTAAAAGGGATAAGAGTACAGCCATGCTTTTCTTCTTTACTATTCTTGCCTGAGAAGGTTATCTTTCTCAGGGACAAATCAGGGAAATGTTTAATTACGTTTCTGAGAAAGGCAACAGAGACAAGCAATGAGCTTTCTACTCTGTGTGTGTTTGCGCATGTGTGTGAAAATTTGAGGGGAAAGAAAAAATCTTCTTAGTTTCCCTGGTTATTCATTACATGTCTGCAGCTTGCCTAATTGAACTCTGAGAGGTTATCAGTTCTAACAAAAGAGTCATTAGGGGATACTGATTTTTTTTTCCAATCAACTTTCCCAGTGGCTCAAAATTGTTAATGTTTACTAACGGAAGAAAGTCGAAGCAGGAGAAGAAAATCAATCTGTGAGCTAACAGGAAGAAAAAAACCCTATGACTGCTAGTTTTTGTTATGCTATCAGCTATTCATCCAAATTATGCTAACAGTCTCTCTGCCTCATTCAGAATAGCTTTT
Source organism: Pluvialis apricaria (assembly GCA_017639485.1). Classification (NCBI taxonomy): domain Eukaryota; kingdom Metazoa; phylum Chordata; class Aves; order Charadriiformes; family Charadriidae; genus Pluvialis; species Pluvialis apricaria. Next base: position 64,293,239 of record CM030008.1, read on the forward strand.
GTGATAAATGTGGTGTCCAGAGAAGGTCCAAAGACGATGGTAAAAATAAAGACCATTTTCTTCCAGCTAATTGCATAGTCGAGGAAAGTAGGTTATAACTGTATCTAGGAATATTTTAGTGAGACAAATGCATGTTTTTTAACTGCCATATCTAGCTTTGCTGCTAGACATGTCGGAGGAAGAGATTAAGAGCTATCTTTTGAATATGTTTTGATGGGAAACCTATGAGTTAGATTGCAGTCATCGCTCAGATTAAGTTGTAGTTAAGTGTGTGTGCCCAAATGGCTTTGGTCATCCACACCAATTCTGAATTCAGTCTAATGGGATGATTTTGACATAGTGAAGACTTGAGGACTGGCACGTTTTCAGAGCTTTATATTCTGCTTTAACTGCCACGTTCCTATCAGTATCAATGGGTGTTGAGCAATTAAAACCAACGCTTCTTGATTTGAAATTCTGTTCCCAAGTGTCATGGTAGATTTACAGTTTACTACATGCCATACCAAAAGGTTATATCCAGGGCATGATGTCCATCTGTAATCATCCAGAAATACAGACTCTGGGATTTCTTCACAGCTGCAATAACATTACTGTAAGAAGTAGTGTGTGGGACCCCTCATGTCAGCTCCATAGGTCGTAGATAGTCCCTGGAACAGGATGCCAGATCAGATTCCTAATCCTGTCCCCTTAGGTCTTAGGTCTATGTTTGAGCTTTCAGAAACCTCCCCCTGGGTAAGTCTAGGGGAAATAAGCCTCAAGTCACTTGGTCCTCTCCTCTTTAATCCTATCACCTTCATTAGCAAGCCTTCTCAGAAGACTTGTTTGGTACTCTGTCCTTGACCTCTTCTTTCTTCATGCATCAGCTTCGCTCTGTCTTCTGAAAGCTCTATACAATTACTTACCTGTCCAGTTTTGGCAATTCCTTACCACCCCATGTGTGATTAAAGTAAAAACAAGTTCAAGAGAAGCTAGCTTAATAGGCTTTTTTTTCTGTTTGATGTTTAACTTGTTCTAACCCAAAAAAAACTTAAATCTGGTTGGAAATAACTTTTGCTCCCTATTGGTTTTTAGACAAATAGCAGTTTTATATATTATGGGAAAAAGTCACAGGGAAGAAAAATTGCAATTTTCCATTGTGTATGAAAATACATTGCACAGCTTGTAGAGAAATGACATAGGATAACAGAAGCTGAGTACCAAGGCCAGTGAAAATGTCTGAACTTGTTTAAACTTCCAGTGCCACAAGGTCAGGCTGTAAAACAAACACGTGCTGCCCCGTCAGGTCACTCCACAGGATTCCATGCTACTAATTTTGCTTTAACGTGCCTCTGACTGACATGACTTCTGTTAAATCTGCCTCATAAAAGTCAAGATGACATCCATCTCCTAAGTGTTGTATGATGGGATTTCCTGAATTCTGGACTGGGCAAAATTTTTCTGGATGGTGAGAAAACACCTCTTTTTACATCTTAAAATGAAGGCTGAATTCTGGGCTGGATGGAAACATAAAGCCTTTCCATAAGTTAATGGGCCTTACTTGTATGTTACTTAGAGCAAAATGTAATCTTCATTAGGAACTGTCTAAAGCACAAAATGTTGTTAAGCATAGGTCTAGGAAACACAGGATTAAAACCCCCAAGTGAAGAGGGGAATGACATTGCGCTTATCTCCCTTCAAGTCCTAAACCAATGCCATTTTGCACAGATTTTGCCACTTTGGCTGCCTGGATTTTACAGTTTTGAGGTTTCCTGCGTATCAGCTCCCCCACACCAGCCATCCTTCCCTGTCTCCCCCACTTTCCCCTCGGTGCAATTTGGTTCCTCCAAGCTGGCCAGCAAAGCCATTCTGTAGCTCTGTCAAATCATGGCACAAATGACCTTTGCATTCAGCCTTTTTCCTAGCAAGAATGGACTCATCATGGGGGTCCCAATACCACCAAGTTTCAAGTATAGTTTACTGCATGAATCCAAATTTGGATGTGGCCTTGACTTCGTTCTCATGAACATGACGTCTGATTAATTTCATGCACGTGCTGCAAAGTGCCAACCTTTGTTTGTCTAGAGCCTGATGTATTTAACAGCTTGGAGAATGAAGACAATGGCAGCTACATCTGCTTCTCTTAGCCACATAGCAGATATGTAACTCTCCAGTATAAGCGTAGGCATGTATATGTGGAAAATATGTTCTAAATTTCTGCTGAGGAAGTAGCAGTGTCCAAAAATTAAAGGAAAGATTCTTTTAGCTGAAGCAGTTCTAATCAAAACCATTCAAAGCACCCAAAAGAAACATTATTCAATTCATTTAACTTTTACCTGAGCATTGGCAAGCCTCCACAGACCTGTCCCGAGCCCCGCTATGAATGGCTTTTGAATCTGGGAAGCAGTATGTGTTGAAGCAGTGTTTGGATCTGCAATGACAGCACATGTTCAGCTGTGTAAGAGCAGAGCTGAGAGGATGAGCAACCTAATACTTAGTTCTCCTTCCACCAGACATGTGGGAATATATTTCTGTTTAAATTTACCAGTGAGAGGAAGGAAATGTTGCTGAGATTCTATGAAGCTTCTGTCTGGGACTTGAAAGGTTGACATTCTCTGGTAGACAAAAAGCAGAAACATCAGCAAGCTCTAAAGGACTTAAATCATCTTGGCTGGGATGAACTAAGGTTTACAGTGCGAATTCCTCTCTGTTCAATGTATTCCAGGGGAGTCAAGCTGAGCATATTTCTCAGCTAGAGCAGTGTATCATCTCACTGTACAGAGCAAGAGGCAGATAGGGTCAGTCTTGTGCTTTTCCCCTGTATGCCCAAGGTTGAAGTGCATCTCATCCCAGAGCTTACCAATGGGTGTGTGCTTGTGCACAGGACCGCTCTCAGGCAGCATAATCATTCTGGCACAGATTCCAACAGTTTCTCCTCCTTTCCACAATAAACAGCTACATAGGTTAACTGTCCCTTCCTGTTGCTCCCACCAGTAGCCAAGTTACATGAACTATTGTATGACTAATTTTAAAAAATCCTTTCTGCAGGCAGGAAGGCATTTCTGATTATCTCTGACTTGGGGATATTGCTTCAGTCACTTTTTAGGAGGTCTTGAGAAATCAGGCTGGAATTTCCAAATGTTTGTTGGATGAAGAGTGATGGCCAGTAAGGTTACTGAGGACAAAGATTGCTGCACCAGGGAGGAGCTGAGGACCTAAAGGTTAAATCCCCCACTGGCTGTAGAAGACCAAGAATGAAATCCCAACAGCTATATAGTATGCCATCTTTCATAAGACTATTTTGCAAAACAAACCACTTTCACAGCAGGGCATCCTAGACCGCATTCTTCACTAGCAGTCATTTCTGAGCGAGCTCTGGCTCCTTTTCCCCTGTGGAGGACAGGCTGAGAATGCTTTATGCCCTCACCTGAAAAGTGAGAGATCCTTCTGTTACCACAGACTCTGAACTATCCATTATGATTCTGAAGGTGATGTAAAACTCCAATGCTTTTGACCCAGAGACTAAAATATTTGCCATGACACTTTTACACCACAGCTATAGGCAACTTGCTGATCTGGATTAGATCGTCATTTTTATTAGAAGTCCCCCTTTTCAATGGTTTAAGTAATTTTTCCCTGAAATGACTGTTTTGATGATACTGTTCCTCCAGTTTTAACTCTGACCAAGAATTAATGTATGTGGAAAGTTCCAGCAAATATATTCTCATTTTTCTGCAAACTAGCCAAGTGTGAAAGGTCTGCCACAGGGAATCAGCAGCATGCGGTGTCTGATCAGGGCTCTGGACTGAATGCCTCAGACAGGGGAAAGATGACTCCAAAGCAACATTTAGTCTTCACAATCCCCCAAATTCTGGGAAACTTAAATTTTAAATCTCTCTGTTGCAACCAGCTCCCATGCCACTTCAGAGCGGGGTCATCCCCACTCTTGCATATCTAAGGTCTTGTGATTTCACAGAGTTTGGGTTATAAACCAGCACAAAATGCAGTTCATGGCTTGATGCCTCTTACAATTTGATGTGCAGATGGTAGCTTTGAATTTCAATGCTTCTGTGAATATTAAAAAGCCTGATAACATCATTTCGTTAATGTAAGATTGGATGCTGTTGATATCCTATGCTGGAGCATTTAAAAAAGAGATGGATGCTCAGTAGGTTCCTGAAAGTGACTACACTGAAGTCTTAACCCCTCAAAAAATATTAATCGGCTTTCTAAGGCTGCAGACACATCACAGCCAGCAACGGCCTGATCCCCTCCTTCCCAGATTTAGAGCAAGCCTCAAAATGCCACAGGAGGATTGACTCTGAGGAACTCAGTTTGGCTACTGTGTGGTGTGCTGGAGCAGACAGCACACCCTGAGCATGTCATCTGCTTGCTGGCTGCCTGAGAGCCCCACCACCATCTGCCTCCAGCCAGGGAAACACACGGGGGGAACTGAGGGCTGCACAGAGCTGGCAGGCTTGGGCAGCCCCAAAACACTGTGCTCTGTGTCCCTGAAAAACATTTCCTTTTAAAATCAGTCGGTGAAAGTCATTGTGGGGGAGAGAGCACATGAGCGAGCAAGCAAGCACACTCATCAGAGATGGTGCATAAAGGTGAACTACTCTGAAAGAAAACAGCGATGAGTAGCGTCTTGATTTAGAAAGATGCAAAGCCTCACCACACATAAAACTTAGATTAACCTCCACAGCGGCATTAGTAGCTATTTTCCTGTTATACATTATAGATTTTACTTTGGTCTATGAATTCTGTATAATGGCTCTCTTTGTTGATTATCAAAGGCTGAGTTGATTGCCCTGTAGCATCACGATGACATTGGTATCCTAATACTGAGTTGATGGCATTTTAGAAATAGCTGGGTGGATCAGATTGACTTGTGGCTGTTGTCCAACTGTACCTTGGGGATTTAGATACTGCTGCTCATCTCTGTAGCTTCTGTCTGTCTGGTTTAACCTCACCAGTGCTGACACAGTCCCTAGTAGACTGCAAGCTCCTAGGATATTTCCATTTTGGGTTGGATCTTCTGTTTAGCGAGGTTGTGTGGATACTGTCAGACTCTGAATGTAGTGTGGGTTTCTCAGTACTCCCTCACTCAGCCTCACGTTGAAACAGCTTTTTCAGGTACAAGGGTCCTTACAGACTAAAACCTGGTACAGCCCAAAGACATCTAACTTTGTCTAAATCTATGTTGCTCCAATTATAGTTTGAACAATGTATTTTAACATCTGCTGGCAGTTGGTTTATGAATTGCTAGAAAAGCTCTCTGCATTCAGAAGCTTGTCATCCAAAGTTTAGTCTAAACACAATTTATTTGGAAACAAATGTTTCCAGATGCTTTCCCGAAATGAAGCACCAGCTTTGATTAAAAACAAATAAATAGCTGAAACAACTGAATGAATTCTGGCTTGTGGCTAGTTCATGCCATGATGTTTCCTTCCTCTTCCAAACACCAGCAGAAGTAAGCCAAGTGTACACCTCACTGTTTATATTGGCACTTCAGGCTCGGAAAGGCCTGTGAGCAGGGTAGCTGGTGTGAGCTGGTGGATCAGGGCTTGTCAAAGCGTGCACATCATCAGCTGGGCAAATCCCAAAGGGATGCCTGACTTCAGCCCCCACGGACTGAAGGGAAGGTACCGGGCTGTAAAACATCCTGTTCTGCCTTTAGGCTGTGCTAGTGACCATAAGATAGTCACCTACTTTACTGAAAAAGGCTTTTTAAATGCCCATTCTGAGCACTTCTGGTTCCCAGTGAACTGACTGGACCAGATAACCTCAGCCATCAGACTATGGCCAAGAAAATGCCTTCCTCCAAAATTGTGTATTCTTCCTTGTAGTGACTACCTCGGCTTTCCTGAAAGTAACAGACCTGAAGCTTAACAGCCAGACATGTTTCTGAAGAAGATGCTAGACCTAATGACAGTTTTAAGAGTACTTTCCCTAGTGGGCCCTGCTTTATGCATTAGTTAAATTGCACACACATTTTACAACAATGGAATGAAATTCATTAACTCTCTCTTAATTTTTCACATGGCTGGATACTTCCCCACACCAGACAGACACCTCAGTGTGATTGAAGAAGGGTAAAGCCTTTCCTCTTTTCCCCTCCTCTCTTCTTCCTCTCCCCTCCTTTTCCCACTCCCCTTGGTTGCAGAGTACTCGGATCCGCTTTCCCTTTTTGTGGAAGAAAAGGGCAAAGTTTTAGTCTGTGAATTTTGCTGAATGTAAAGTGAAAGTCATCCGTGTGTGAAGAGCAGCCATATGATATGTAAATCACAAAATCACAGACCATGTAGGGCAGCCTGAATTTGTCATGGCTTTGGAGACAGCAGGAGAATTCAGTAGCTGGGAGGAGAAGAGCAGGGGACGGTTGCTCCCAAAAGGAATCTGTGTTACCAGTTTTGTCCAGGGGACGGAGATGGCAGCCAAACTGTAGCAGAGGAGCGTGGGGCAGGCAGGAGTGGATTAAAGATTGCAGAGACAACCTGGCCATGTTAAGGTTTTATTAGACTGTTTTACTGAGGTTCATGGAAGTGGAAGCTCAAGAGCTGACATAGCAATACTGTGACTAACCCATTTTCCCACTGTTTTAACGTAGGTTCTGACTTGGTATTGTAGCATTATTAAGTGTTTATGTGGGCAAGGGCTGGGTCAGGAAAAATTTCGTGTGTGAATGACTGTGCACGCTGCAGCAGGGGACAGAGTGACAATCCAAGACAGACATGTTACATATCTGGGTACAAATATCTTGCACAGAAACATTAATCTCTCTTTAGCTATCAAGGAAATTTGCATAAGCAAGTGTCCATTTCAGAATGGACCTAACTTTTTTAGGTTAACAAATATTCACAAGCCACAGAATATACATTTAAGGCACACTTTTATAAGAGGCTTAGTCAAACACCTGCCTTTGTAAGTTGTGTCCCGACAAATTGTGTGAGTTGCCAGTGTCTCTAGCCTCACTTGCTATGAGATAACAAGAAATTTCAATGAATTAGGTTCAGTTAGTACTCTGAAAACAAGTACCAACAAGTATTCATGTTCTCCACTCCTCCTCCTCCTTCTCTCTTTCTCCTTCTTTCTGAAAACAAACGAAGCCAAAAGCCCTTCTAGACATTTTGTTGCAGTGTTACTGTTTATAGGAAGTTAAGCAAGCCTCAACATTGTCTGTATACTGGGTAAGTGTCAGAGTCTTGACTACTCTTCGCAAGTATTTTCTTGCTGCCCTCTAAGTCCCTATGGATGCCTTAATTTTCTGAGGTCCCTGTGCCTCAAGGCTCCAGCTGATGGTGAGAACGTGTGCACTGCTTTGCACTTCCAAGAAGCATGGCATTTATGCAGGCACCCATTTCTACCACAGCAGATATCAGAGGAGCTAATTTGTTTAACACATTTTAGACATCCAAGGTTAGCTGGTGACCTAGCTGTCTGGCCACCACCAACTTTGTTCTTGGAAAGGCAGTAAAGGCTGTTATGGCAGCTATGCCGTGCATGTGCATGACTCTGCACACAGACGGGGTCCATATTTTGATATCCATCTTGGAGGAGAAGATAGGAATGGAGGCACCATGTCTTGAGCTGCTCAAGCATTCACAGCCAGGCACTGCCCATGTTGCTTCTACAGAGCCTGAAGAAGAGAGAAGGGTCAAGAAAGGCTCCACATCTAAAATCTGTTTCCATAGATCTGGTTATATGGAGTGACAATGAAATTACTTCCTCAAAAAATGTGTATCGTTCCTTGTAGTGGCCACCTCAGCTTCCCTGAAAGGAAGAAACCTGGGGCTTAGTAGCTTCTTAAGAATATGTTAGAGCTAATGGCGGTTTTAAGGGTACTTTCACAGTGGGTCTTGCTTTGTGCATTAAAATGCACACACAGTTGCAACAGTGGAATAAAGTTCATGATCAGTCTTTCTTTATCCCTCCACCACCACTGTTCCTAGAGACAGAGCCTTCTATGTCTAGGTCTGTTGGTTGGATGTGCAGAAATACTTGTGTATAAAGTAGCGTGGGATCAAATGGAAGGCAGATAGTGAGACCCCTCTGAAAAAAAAACAGTCTGTCAGTGACTGAATTTGAGCTGTCTTAAAGCTCCCTGTAACTGTACTGAATAAAGGAAATGTCTCCAAGACATTTTTTGTCCAGCTCCTGATAAGATAACTTGCTGTATGCTATGTTCAAAGGATAATGTTTTCTCCCGAGTCAGCTTTTACAGAGGGAAATAGTTCCATTTTTTTCTTGGAGCAGCTCAGATGGAAGGAATGAGATTTTGGCAAGTCTGTGGAAAAGGGTGGGGTGTCTTGTAGGGGAGGACGCTAAAATGGAAAAATTTACTCCCTTGAATTGAAATGATTCCATTATCATTTGGATATGATATAACTTGGTAAACTTCTTCTGTTTTCATAATCGTGGGACTTATTAAATTTCTCACTGTGAAGGAGAGAATTGTAAGACAGAGTTCCCTGAAAAGTCCAGAAAGGTTTTTACAGTAAATGTAAGCAAATCACAGCTTTGGGTTTTAAATTCTGACTTTTGTTTGAGGGGGGGAAAAAATGGTCACCCAAGAGGTTTCTCAGCTTTCCACTCTGGCAGAAGGGATTCTTCAGTGGGTCTAATTTTTCTAACACATCAGCTAAAGTAGGAACAATTAGTTTTGTCTTTTTTATACTGATGATTAATGATAGTCTCCCTCTTCTGATCATTGCTGCCTTTGTCACCAGAAATGTGTGGATGTGTAAGAAAGAAATTGTAATCCCTATCTACGCACCACCCACCCAGGAGACATGTTTTCCTTTGCAGTGAGAGCTGATGGGAGACACACGTGGTGAAAATGGCTATAAGGCATGCCCATAGCAGGAACCAAGCAGGAGAAGCCCAAAGTATAGAGAAGCCCCCTTCTGCAAATATTACCTCCTGTGGGTTTGGGGTCAGCTGGCCAGAAGGCAGTGGGAGCAAGCTGGCAGTGCGTAGTTTTGCTGTTCAGCTTCAGGGACTCCTCTAGTAATGCTGGTTTCTTCAACAGCATCTCGTGCTGACTGCCTCCCTTATTAGTTCTTCCCACTGGGATTTCTAAGACAGTCGCTTACACCAAGCTCAAAACAATATAAAAGACTTCAGACTTAATGACAGAATGAATACCATGTACTTCTTTAGGGGCCAAGAGTCTAAGGAGCAATCCTTCATTACTTGATACATAATTATTTTTCATTCTTTTGAAATCCAGTGAAATTCAAATCTTCAGACCAGGAGAATTTTGTAATTAAGAAGCTTTGAAGCGGAGTAGAAATGAGAAGCCAGGGAGCACAAGCATTTCAGTGCAACCCCCCTAATAAAGAACATATGGGCAAATGATAAACTGGTCTAAGACTTCATGTAGCACTTGAATGTGGCCACGCTCTAAGCATTCTCATAAAACATTTTTAATGGGCCAATTGGACTGTTACAATGTGTGGGGGGTGGGAGGAATGGGAGAAGTTCTAATTTTGGCCAATAGTTCCTGATAAGTCCAGAAGGAAATCCAGTTTCTGCTTGTTCTTTGATTAATACTTTGGGTTTACCTATGTGAATTTTCTTCCACTCAGCGGAAGAAGCAACAGCGGTTCTCACTCTCAATATGTATAAGTAGTGCCAACAATTTCTGTTGCCACTTCTGGCTTCTTTTGTATTGGTATCTGTCTCCTTAAATCAGACACATGTTGAGAATTCCAAGCAGTAGTTGCTAACGCAGCCTATTAAGCAAAATGCAGAAACAGAGCTGTAAACAATATGATGGAACAAATTACTGCAAGCAGCCTTCACTATGAGCCAACCTGCAGTCACATGTGCATGCAAATGAGACACTGCTGTGGGGTTCAATCAACACTCCTATATACAGTGCTTATCTTTGCATTGTGTTATACACAATCTATAAATGACACAAAAAATGGAAGCTGAAATTTTGTTACTGTGTCATGGAGGATACAGTTTGTGCAGTAGAGAAGAATAACCAACTGGCTTTCTGACTCTGGAAAGTGGCAAAGTAGATGTGATTTTCCTCTAGTAAAGTGAGGCCTCTGGAATGGTAGAAGCCAAGGAAGAGCTGGCAGAGACAGTATCTCCCCTGGGGGCTTGAGGAGTACAGCTGCCATTGCAACTTGGGCTTGCAACCTCAGAGCTTTGTTTCTTAGCAGTAAACCTCATTACCAGTGAGTTAAAGTTATCCCACCCATATGCCTTCTGAAAGAGCCTGTTCAGCAAACCTCTTGCCTCTGGAGGGGTAGAATAGTTACATATTTCAGAATCAAATCTCTGAATACCCAGAGATAAAAAAAACTGTAGCACACGTCCAGTATTTTGGAGTCTACTACTGCCCTTTCCCTGGAGCCAGCAGTAGCCAGTGACAACTTTCTAGCTACGTTCGCTGGACTAACTTGTAGCTGTAGTGTTAGTCAGAAGAGATCTGTGCTTATAAGGAAGCACAGTTTAGATATGATAAGAAAAGATGTGGTTGGGCCACGTTTCTGTGCCAGATGGGAGAGCTCTGCTGTCTCACCTGGCCATGTATGAACAAATAGCCCCAGGTGCCTGTGAAGGAGCTCCAGCATGTCTCCTCACTGTGCTGCAGAGCAGAGGTGGTGGTGGCAGCTCTCAACTTTTTGCCACAGGGAAATGGTCACAGCAAAATGGGATATGAGTGTACGTGGCTAAGACACTACTACAGTTAGAAATTGCATTGCTTCCTTTGCCTTTTTCTCCTTCCCTACCCTTTGACATCAAATGGAGATTATAGTTGTGCTTTGAACCTTTCAGTGTGTGTCACTCGTGACTCACCAACCGAGAGGAATCACTGTCCTGGGCTGTATCCCGAAGCCTTGGCCATTTTATTCCAGAGTCGTTACAGAAACCAAAAACATGGGCAAGGTGGGTCTCTCCTTCCCCATCAGCTGCCATTTCCAGTTACCCTCCTCTTAACCCAGCCCATTCATCTAAGCTATTTACAAGTGAGATGCTGTTGATGTCTTCTTGTTGTCTTCTACTGCAAGCCCAAGTGACGGCACATCTTTTTTTAGGTAGGCCAAAATAGGCAGTTTTCCAGCTTGAGACATCCGGCCCCTGCTGCACTCTGACCTACTGAGCCGTGGCCCTTGTACATCCAGGGGCCTCAGTGGCCTTATTACTCATGATGTGAATATTCAGGAGATACCTTACCTCTCATAATCGGTACCCCTGACTTGATCATCTCACCCATTCTGTCCTCTTCTTCATTCATCTGCTCTCCCAAATCCTTTCTTGACTCCCATGTACTTTGATCTCCTGCCCCTTCCAGCAAACATCCATATATCTACTCCATTTTTTTTTTAATGGGTTGAGCAACTTCTCATTTTTTTGTCAGTCTTAGATCATATTTTTCCAAATAAAATGAAGCTGTGGTTTTTTTATTTGTTTGTTTGTTCCACTTCCTGCCAAGAGTGAGATCTGGAGTGACGCAGGTTGGGTGTAGGTCAGGTTCAAGAGGTTCTGCATGTCCCCTTGAGGTACCAGCTCACATGCAAAACTGGATAAATGTTAGCACTGCAGTTTGTGGATGTGCCAGGTAATCCATTTCTTTTGTGAGTGCTGAGCAGGTGCCTGTTTAGGGAGCTATGCTCTGGGTTCTTTGTTATAAACTCTTAAGTTAATTATTCTAATCAACTTCCCTTCACCAAAAGGAGAGCATGTGACAAGCTTGGAAAGGGGTGTCAAGCCATTAGGACTGTCTGAACAAGTTTGGAGCTGCAGGTTGATCTCAGAAAGGTCTGTTCAAACCTATCAGCTTCAAAGAAAGCTCTTCTGCCTTTTGGGGAGAGAGCAGCTGCATGTATGTGTGGCTCAAAAACCACAAAAAGAAATCACTTGGCATACACCTCTCATTCCTATTGCCCTGGAAGGTAAAGCGTGTTTCAGGACAGTCTGGATAACTGTCGTTTTCAGAGCTCTTAGAGACGCACCTCTGAATATCACAAAACTAGGATTTTATTCTAATTGCAAGAAAATTGCGTCACATAAACCAAAAAAAATTATCTCTCATTTTCCAGTAAGTCTGAGTAAAACCCTTCAATTCCCTACCCCTGTTTCCCTGAATGTTACATAGTAGTTGGGTAGGCTTCATACTGGTCTGTGTGGAAGGATAGAAACTGAAGGAACAGCAATGGAAAGATGATTTACTGAACACTTTTTCTGAAAACTCTCTCATTTTTTTAGAGAAGTTTGGGAGATGCTAATTTTAGAAGTGCCAAGAGTTATGGGTGGGCGGCAGAAAACCATGAAGAAAAAATAAACCAACAGAAAAGCATTTGATAAATAACTGGCATAATGCATTGAAGAATAACTTGCAAAATATGTTTAGTTTAAGCTTAGTTGTTGTTAAGAAAGTGATTATTTTGGTGATTTGATATCTGATTAATTAGGAGAGCTCACTTGACTGACATCCTGAGCCAAGTGGCTGGCAGGTGAAACAGATAAGACAGGCCTGCCCTCAACTACAGAGTGACTCTACATAGAAATAGTATTTGAAATATATGAAGTTTTGTTGGCTGCTGTGCACAGCCATGCCATTTCGACTGCACAAACTTGGTCAAGATGGGTGCCTCCAGATGGGCAGAATTTCAGAGGCCATGTCCCCGTTAGAACAGGGCCATTATCTCAATTTCTGATACAAGGCTAAAAACAAGTGGTCTAGTAGATGTCAAATGTTAGATACCTGAGATCAGCAAATGAGGCTCAGCAACAGCTGGAATAGGTTACTTAAAGATGGGAGGCCTCTGGGTTGTCTCTCCACCACATTTGTGAAAACACCCTTACACAAAGCCTAAAGAATAGGTCCTCCTCTGAGGTATCGCCTATTTTAAATAGTATTTTCTAATTCCTTTCTGCTGATGAGAAATGCATTTTTTCCTGCTGCTGACAGTCAGCAGCTCTCTTGCAAACCATTGACTACCAAATTCTAACCAGCTCCATGTGGCAAATCTGCAAAACCAGTCATGGTACACAAGTTCTCCCAAGGCCACCACTCAGTCTGCAGCACCTCATGACAGGTGGCCAGACAGAAGGACCTGACTCTTGGACGGCAGTTCAGAGACCTGGCAGCAAGAAGAAAGAGTGCTGCTCGCAAACTTTGTTGTCTCAGGATTACAGTATCCCAGAACATTATTTTAACCGCCGCTTTCCAACACTGTGGCTTTGTTGCTTCTGGCCTCCATTGCTAAACCTGGTGTTTTGGTTTTGTTTCTTTTTAAGGCATATAGAGAGAATGCACCTGTGCTGCCAAGCACTAGGAAGGTTCAAAACATGGTTGGGGAGAGCCCAGTCCATGTGCATCCATGCATAACTCCCAAATGTAAAAATTATGTACTGGAGAGTGTGCGTGAAATACCAGACCTCCCTCCAGGGCTGTCAGTATGGTTCCAAGCCTGTCAATGTCTTCAGAAACCAGAGCCATCACAAATGCCCCATTAGTCAAGGGTTAGCTGGTCCCACAGCTGTCACTGTGAGTGCCCTGTTCTGGGCTCCATCTACAAAGGATTCACTTGCCAACATGAGTGTTTCGTGGAGAAGGGGACAGTGGGGTGGCAGGACCATCTGCTTAGTTTCAAAAGACCAAATCAGGGCCAGAAAGTAATTACAAGCACGTTACAGGGAAGATGTAGCACAGGGCCATTTTGCAAACCCCTTAAGAGAGAATGGACCAAGCTGTGCTTCCTAGCTACACAGAAATTAACTGTGCAAAGCTTTATCTTCAGTGATGATACTCTGAGGTTATGCTTGAGGTAAAGGTAAATGTAACTTCAGATTCTACAATATTCTGTGGTCACGTTGAAGATATCTTTTTCTGTATGCGTACAAAAAGCTACACAAAACCTTCACAGCAAAAATCAAATGTACGAAATTACATCATACAGCCATGGAAATTAAAGCCTAGATGTTCAAAACTGGATGTCAAAAATCAGGATCATAAAACAGAAGCCTGACTTTCAAAAATGCTGAGCCACTCACTGATGTCAGTGGGTGAGCTTAGTACTTTTGCTTCCTTATGTACACACCTCTGATTTATATACTGAAAGACATTTTCCTCAATTTTACGCTAGATCTCAGTGGTTTGGGGGAGAATGTGCTTGCTCAGTGACACTTATAATTCCAATCTTATAGCTCATACTCCTCTTGAAGTTATGGGGAACCTGGAATAATAATGCAAACCATCAAATACTTAAGTTTGACTTTTCTTATGGGTGTCATTCTCACAAAACAAGAGAAGAGGGAAAAAAAAGAAGAAAAGAAAATTTTAGTGAGTAATTGTTTTGCTAAAGTTTTACTTTTTGTTTCTTTGGGAAGGACCTTCCTTTCAAAAACCTAAACATTTTGCTTTTTGACAAAAAACATATATGTAAGTTTTAAAGAGGTTTAATTTTAAAAGCTCTAAAAGAAAATTATTCTAGTTTTGCTGAATTCTTCATAGCAAATAAACTTACACTCTCATCCACACATGCCTATTTGCCTGATCTCTATAAAAGACAACATAAGTATACTTTTAGGCTGTACTCTAGCATTCTGGTGCCCAAGTATTTCTGCTATCCCATATAAAATACACAATCAGGTTCTTTTACATAATATCCTTGGGTTTTATTGCTTGTAAGCCTGAACTGAAGACAGTAGACACTATTTTGTTTTGAGTTGCTATAAATTTTGACATTTGTGTAAGGGGATAATTCATGTAGCGCTGTAGGACTGTTGTTTGAATTCCAGCAGGAAAAATGTGTTGTTTTGAAAGAAAGGCTTGTTTAAAATCACAAATCTCATATGAGAAGCCAGATAATAAAGCCAAAAAAGGGAACAAAAACAATTCACACAAGGCGGACCTCTAAGCTTTGAATTGCTTGATGTATGAGCTGTCAGAAATCCAAAGTTCACCATGTGCAGAGAAATGTTTTGCAAAATCCTAAGTTCGGGCTTTCTTGGCAGGATATATTTCCTGACCAACATTTTGAAAAATTTCATTGCTTACAATTGTAAAAAGCTTTCAAAATGGTGCCTTTCTGCACTAGAAATAGAAATGCCATGTTAGGGCCTATTTTCAACATTTTGCTTGTGCTGGTGTAATTACTATTTCTTTGCCATTTCTAGAGCTACTAAAGGTGTATATCCTTTTGCTTCAGCTGCAATACATGAGCTTCCTGAACATTTCTGTGTGTCAAAATTATTATTTAGGAAGTAGAATACAGAATCTGAAACCTTTGGTGGAAGGCCACACTGGATCCAACGCTAGAGAGGTGGATCTCCAGTGCTGGTTATTTAGTATAAGTAGGCTAACGTGAGTGGTGACTGGCTTACAGTAATGTGAGATATGGTTATACGTTTTAAGGCTCTATGTCCAAAGGCACTGAAGACACCTTCAGGTTTTGCTAATACCGTTTATTTTTCTGGTAGGTTCAGCCCAAGCCAGGAAGATAAGAATCAAGCACTAAGAATACTTTAAACCCAATCCTATGTCTTAAATTAATTTTGGATTAGAGAATTGCTGTAACGGGATCCAGAACATTAATGAGAAACATCTTTGTTCTGATCATGCTTTTTCTGAACTCCTTATGGCAGTTTCCCAAGCAGGGGAGGGCTGTGGAAGAGAGGGACTGGACTTAAGAGGCTCCAGCACACCCCAAGCCTGCACTTAGATGCAATGTGGCCAGACCTGGTCTCTGAAGATGGTTAACCCATGGATCCCTTCACCTACCATAAGTCACACTAGACCACAACCAGATATATGCAAATGAGAAATGTGGAGAGCAGGGACTACAAAGAGAAAAGGCTTAGCCGATGCCTCCTTAAGATGAGTGCTAACACAGGAAGGAAAACCTGGTGATGAAGAAGTGCTGCCCACCCATTGCACTTCCACCACTACTTTCTCCAAGTATGTTCTGTGAGCTACTGATGGTGTCCTGCAGCCTCATGGTAGCTTGGCTTATGCAAAGATAAAGATCCCCAGCAAAAGCTGTTAGATGCCTCTCTGGCAAACTGAAAATGGACTTGAGCAACATGTCTCGTGGAATCCTGCCCTCACCGAGATGCACATGAAGTTTTGTCCCGGTTTTATGTATTGCAGCTCTCCAGTCAGTGCAAAAGCTGGTTAAGAAATGGGGATACAGCTGTAGTGAGTGCAAGTGACCTGTGTGCATAGCGCATTAGCCTAGTGGCTTAATTTCATCCCTAGCTTTTTGCAAAATCTTTAGTATACCATGGGGCTAGAAGTGATGTTATGAGCAGCAGCCTCATGGTTGTGTGCACAGCTTGTGGGACCCTTGTGGTTGGTGTATACTACAGGCTGCCCGATCAAGGGGATCCTGTTGATGAAGCCTTCTTATTCCAGCTACAGGAGGCATTTTACTTGCAGGGTCTCGTCCTGCTGGGGGACTTCAACCACCCTGACATCTGCTGGAAAAGGAGCACGGCAAGCTGTAGGCAATCCAGGAGACTCCTGGATTGCATCGAGGATAACTTCTTAAGTCAGGTAATAGACAGCCCTACCAGGGGGTGTGCGGTACAGGACCTGTTGGTCACCAACACAAGTGAGCTAATTGGTGATGTCGATATTGGGGGCAGCCTGGGCTGCAGTGATCATGCATTGGTGGAGTTCACAGTCCTGAGGGATACAGGTCAGGCAAAGAGTAAAGTCAGGACCTTGAATTTTAGGAAAGCAAAATTCTAGCTCTTTAAGGGGTTAATCAACAGGACTCCTGGAAAACTGTCCTCAGGGACAAGGGAGCAGAAATGAACTGGCAGATCTTTAAGGACACTTTCCATAGAGTGAAAGAGCACTTGATCCCCAGGTGTAAGAAATCAAGAAAGGAAGGCAAGAGATCAGCATGGTTGAGTCGAGATCCACTGGTCAAACTACAGGGCAAGAAAGAAATGCACAGGCAGTGGAAGTAGGGACGGGTATGCTGGGAAGAGTATAGGGATGCTGCCTGGTTGCTAGGGATAGGGTCAGGAAGTCCAAGGCAAAGCTGGAGCTGAATGTCACAAGGGATGCAAAGAATTATAAGAAGGGCTTCTACAGGTATGTCAGCCAGAAAAGGTCAAAGAAAGCATACCCACCCATCCACCCCCCGCGATGAACAAGACTGGCAAACTGGTGACAACGAATGAGGAGAAGGATGAGGTACACAGCCTTTTGTACCTCAGTCTTCAGTGGCAACCTCTCTTCCCACACCTCTTGAGTGGGTGTACTGCAAGGCAGGGGCTGGGGGAGAAAAGTCCCTCCCACTGTGAGAGAAGATTAGTTTCTACCAGAGGAACCTGAGTATACAGAATTCTATGGGACCTGACGAGATGCATCCCAGGGTCCTGAGGGCATTGGCTGATCCAGTTGCCAAGCCATTCTCCATGATGTTTGAAAAGTCATGGCAGTCAGGTGAAGTCCCTGGTGACTGCAAAAAGGGAAACATTGCACCCATTTTTAAAAAGGGTAGAAAGGAGAACCCTGGGAACAACCAACCTGTCAGCCTCACCTCTGTGCCTAGGAAGATCATGGAACAGATCCTCCTAGAAGTTATGCTCAGGCACATGGAGGACAGGAAGGTGATTTGAGACAGCCAGCATGGCTTCACCAAGGGCAAGTCCTGCCTGACCGACCTAGTGGCCTTCTGTGGTGAAGTGACTACATCAGTGGACAAGTGAAGAGCCACAGATGTCGTCCTATCTGGACTTCTGTAGGGTCTTTGAGACAGTCCCCTACAACATCCTTCTCTCTAAATTGTAGAGGTATGGATTTCATGGGCGGACTGTCGAGTGGATGAAGGATTGGTTGGATAGTCACGTCCAGAGGGTAGTGGTCAACAGCTCGATATACGGATGGAGATCAGTGACAAGTGGTGTCCCTCAGGGCTCTGTACTGGGGCAAGTACTGTTCAACATCTTCATCAATGACATAGCGGGATCAAGCACACATTCAGCAACTTTGCTGACAACACCAAGCTAAGTGATGCGGTTGACAGCCCTGAGGGACAGGATGCAATCCAGAGGGACCTGGACAAGCTGGAGAAGTAGGTCTGTGTGAACCTCATGGGGTTGAACAACGCCAAGTACAGGGTCCTGCACCTGAGTCAGGGCAACCCCTGGTATCAGTATGGGCTGGGGGATAAAGGGATTGAGAAAAGCCCTGCGGAGAAGTACTTGGGCTACCGGTAGATGAAAAGCTGGACATGAGCCGGCAACGTGTGCTCGCAGCCCAGAAAGCCAACTGTATGGGCTGCATTAAAAGAAGCATGGCCAGCAGGTTGAGGGAGGTGATTCTGCCCCTCTACTCCACTCTGGTGAGACCTCACCTGGAATACTGTGTCCAGCTCTGGAGTCTTCAGCACAGGACAGACATGGACCTGTTGGATCAGATCCAGAGGAGGGCCACAGAGATGATCAAAGGGATGGAGCACCTCTCGTATGAGGACAGGCTAGGAGAGTTGCTGTTGTTCAGCCAGGAGACAAGAAGGCTCCAGGGA
The DNA here is from genome assembly GCA_017639485.1 of Pluvialis apricaria. Taxonomy (NCBI): domain Eukaryota; kingdom Metazoa; phylum Chordata; class Aves; order Charadriiformes; family Charadriidae; genus Pluvialis; species Pluvialis apricaria. Next base: position 64,311,727 of record CM030008.1, read on the forward strand.
GGCCTTATTGTGGTCTTTCAGTACTTAAAGGAGGCCTACAGGAGAGACAGGCATGAACTGTTTAGCATGGCCTGTTATGATAGGATAAGGGGTAATGGTTTTAAACTAAGCAAAGGTAGATTCAGACTAGGTATAAGGAAGAATTTTTTTATGATGAGAGTGGTGAAACACTGAAACAGGTTGCCCAGAGAGGTGGTATATGCTCCATCCCTGGAAACATTCAAGGTCAGGTTGAATGGGGCTCTGATCAGGCTGATCTAATTGAAGATGTCCCTGCTCATTGCAGGGGGGTTGGACCAGATGACCTTTAAAGGTCCCTTCCAACCCAAACCATTCTATGATTCTATGATTTCTATTCCCTGTAATCCTAGGGAATGCTAGATCAAGCTCTGTCTCAAAAATAATTAAACCTTTTACATTCACTCCTCCCAGCAGTGTGACTGTTTCAGATCCTCTCTGCTCAGCTGGTTAGAAACCTTATCTCCCTGCTGAGATGTAGTTATGGCTCATTTATGCTCAATCTGAATTGAACTTCTAGGGGAAATCCAGGACACATGGTATATTCAGTGCCTGAGATGGACTATAATTGCACTGATGGAGCTGCCAAGGAACTCTGCTCAATGGATGGAGGCATTAGGAAAAGGGTGGTGCCCTTGCAGTTGTGAAAGAAATGTTTCTCCATATTATCAAAGCATAAGTCTGTAGCTCAGCTGGTCCCAGTGGATGGTGAGGGTAGGAAAGATTCTTGTCTGCTAAGCCAAACTTATAAAACTTCGAAACATCTTTTGCCTCTTGAGCTAAAGTAACAATAGGCTTAGTTTTCTCAGTTTCGGCTCTGTTCACTGAAACAAGAAGTATTGGTTCCCAAGGGGGAGATCTGAGGCTAAGTAAAACAAGCTGTGTGCAATTACTGCTTTCTGAAAAGCAGGAGGACCTGGGCCAGTACAAATGGTAAGGTTCGGTTCTCGATAAGATCTTTTTCAGACCAGCACTGAAGGGCAAACTCCACAGTCCTAATTCAACCAAACATCTTCAAGTCACATTCTGACCAAAAAAAGACTGAACTACAGTTGCTTCTTCTACCCCTTTTTCAAAAAAATACTTTTAAACATAACATTTTCTACTGTATGTCATTTTCTCATAACGTTACTAGTTGCCAGATAGTGCTTCACTGAGGATAAATAGTATATAGCAAGTCAGTGGTGTTTGAAGATCAAGCAACACCCTGCACACACCCGTGTTTCTTCCTGCACTTGCAGCATTTGCATGTTCTTCCAGGTTTGCAAGTTTTGCGTCTGTTCCATCATTCCTGTTCCAGCTCCCTGCCCTGTGTGTAAAGACCAAGAACACCCACTTAATTCTGTTTAGGAAATTGTTATGACGGATGCATCAAGAAGTCTTGGCTCGTTGTCCTCCTTATGGAGCCGTGTGCATTTCATAAAATGGTAAGTCCTCTGATGGCCTCCTATGTGCTTGCAGTGGCAGTGTTGGAGGCAGTGGTTTCCCATCCTCTCCTGAACTGCTGTCAATAGGATGACTGGCTTCACTGTCCATCGAGGACACTAAGAGAGGACAGCGGACAAGCTTCCAGCTGGAGTGGCCCTGCATGTGCCCGGGTGTACTCATCACCAGCTGGGCAAATAGTGCTGTCAAGGACACAGGAGCCAGAAGACAGTGCAGATCCCACTCTGAAAGGTATGGCATTGCAAGGCTGACAGATATTTGGGGACGTAGGGGGAATGCAGCAGAGGGGTTGTCACCCAAATTAGCTTATGCTTCTGCATACAATGGGGACATGCTATTGCAATGTCAAATATGCTCGTTACCATTTTCCAGGATGGTTCCTAATCTCCATGTCCTGCTTTTTCTCTCTCTTCCCCCTGGGCAGCTAAGACAGCAGTAGCAGCTCCTCGTATCTCTCTGTAGATGGCGGCTGACCCAAGAAACAGGCTGTATCTTTCACAGAGGCAAATACTCTTGTTCTTCTCACACTGCCCTTCTCTGCAGGCATCGTTTCAGGACTTTCAGGCTGTCTGTGAGCTGGGATCCATCTGAGAGACTGTCTGTACTCGGCCTGCCGCTGTGGTGGACATTTGCAAGGTGTCCTCTGCTCTGCTGCCAGCCTTGCTTCATTCTCAGCGAGGCTGTTAGCACTGGTGGGGCTTTCAGATTTTGACTGCGAGGTTTAAATCCAGCTGAAAGGTATTCTTGCTGTCTTCTACCTCTGACCTATTCTTCACCTATCCTTACTGTCGATGAGGGTGGGTTTTGTCCTGCATTGATTGGAATGTCTGGATTTTAAGAACAGCGCTTTTTCACTGTGTCTTGAGGCTCTGATTTTAGTAATTGCTGCCCAACATCCTCATACTTCTGAGGGGAAAAAAGATGGGGGGGGGGGGGGGGGGGGGAAAGGAGGGGGCTGCTCCTTGAAGTGCTGTTAGAGTTTGAAGTTAAATCACGTAACTACAATTGTCAAAACAGACATCTGTGTTTACTGAGTATTTACGTCTTTAGTGCAGTTTTTAAAAGGCCTCTTCTTCCTCCAGTCAAGCTGCCAGGGATAATTTCAACACACGTTCAGAGTCCTAGATGAAAATACTGCTGATGAATAATGCCCCTCACAGAGCCTATGATGGATAGCAAGTTACACTGAGTAGTTAGACTAAACTTTGTATAGTTCAGAGGTTCCAATTCATGACACCACTTACTGCTTTGTTGCTTACTTGGGGCATCTTTTTTAATAAAAAAAAAAAAACAACCCAACTTGTTAGCATAATTAATAAGCTTTTGAAAATAAATGAAGCAAACTTTGGAAATGTAAGAAGAGCTGTGTCACGTGAGGCAAACACTGACACAGTAACCTAACTTCTTACTTTGTATTGACAGCGCAGCACACGTTCACAGAAAACTTTGCTGCAGCTTACTGGAGCAGCAGCTTACAAGAGGATGGAATATTTTATAAAAGGGATTTAGAGAAAATGAGAAAAGAGTACATGACCATACAATGGTTAGTGATAGCGGCTCCCCTCAGCTCCATGCTGAGCTTCAAGGCAAACAGCTAAGCCCTTGCAGCAAAAAGAAACATGATTGCTGAACAAGTGCATGCCTTGGAACCCACTGCTCCAGTTGCAGCAGGTTTCGTTATGTTGTATTATTTCATTGTGAGGCTTAGTTTTGTGTGTTTGTTTCTAAGAACTGCAGTAATTGTGGTTTCAGAAATATTTGGTCTTTTTTATTAATAATTGTAAGAATGATTTCATCTGTCAAATTCATCTCTAGCCCTCTCCAGCAAGGAGGAGTGAGAGACATCTCCCCAACCTTCTGGTCTGTGGTAAAGCATTTTCCTGCATCAGGGGAGGCACAGCCTCACAACCCTTCCTGATGGAGAAAGAACTGAAACTGGTTCTCTCACACGAAAGACAAATTCTCAGGCTGCTGAATTACTGCTTAAAAAGGGACTGGGAATATCACCACCACTCCCACCATGTCCTCTTTTGCCTCTAGCTATGCTCAGTCAGAGTGAACGATGAGAGGGAGTGACACAAAGGTGGTAGGTATGAGGTCTTGGTGGGACGTCAGCGTGAGCAAGGTGTTAGTTGGTTGGTGACATCAGGCACTGGGGTGAGGCAGCTGAGGTGTTTTTCATGGCTAAATGAGTTACCTTTTGTCAGCTGGGCTGGTAACCAACCCATTACCTGCGAAATACGGGTTAAAATGTATGACCTTGTATCTCTTTGCTTTGCCAAGGGAGAAGTGTCCCCTGCCAAGACAGAGCAACTGAGAATAAACTTCACCATCTTCTCTCTCACATTTTCAGTGGGTTATCCTAAACTTACTCACAGACAAATACTGAAATGAGCCTTATTTCCATGTAATCTCGTAAAAATTGATCTTTTGTACAGACAAATTGCTCTTCTCCAGTGTTAAGGAATTCCTTTATTTTGGTTTTGGGACTTTTTAAAAATTCTTGCGAATATAATATATACTGTCTATGAATCTGAACCTACAGAATATACTCATGTTAAAATCAGGAGAGTTATCTTTTTATTCCCCATAGTTCAAAAAGAAATTTCATGTACCACAACAGATCTCAGCTTTCTCTGCTCTGTACTTTAACCACGAAGGCCACAGTTTTCCCGGTGCTGCTCCCTGAGTTGCAGCAGTAAAGCAACTTGTGAGGCTGGGCCATGAACCATATTGTTAGTTGATTTTAAAAAAAGTCAAGGCAGTGGGGTAGGGGAGACCAGAAAACCACCCAGCAAGACCCACTATTTTTTTGGCCTCCTGGAACTACAGAGAGAGCTGCGTGCTCCTATACAAAGTGAATGTCCCATGGGCAGTAGAGTCGTTTCAATTCAGTGACTTTTCACAACCACCGCAGACTCACTTTGCATAGAGCACAAGAAGAAACCAGGCATTCAAGGAGCGAGGCAACAAAGAATTAGGGAGGAGGTCACAAAATCTGAAATGAAATGTCATTGTGGGAAAATGATCAAAGCATGCGTCCAGGGAAGATAGATGTAGACCGGCTAAAAAAGCCATGTGGGACTTGATGGAGTTTTCACTGGATCTGTGTTGCAATTGTTTTCATAGTTCATGCTTTGTAAATCCATAGCTTTCTCTGACTTGTAGTGGTGTGAACTTGATGAACTGCTGCTTGGGTCATTTGATATTTATTTGAGTAGTTTAAACTTAAGTATTTTTTCCTCGATAAAATACAACTGAAAAGCACCACTCCAGACTTTTCTACAATAAAAATTTAATCCCATAGATCTAAAGATCAGAACTGAATAACAAACACAGAAAATAAAGAGATTAAAAGGATTAAATAGATTTCTACAGAAATAATTTTTTAAAAGTTTGTGGAATGTGGTAGAAAACTGAGGTGCAGCAGTATGTTTGTGACCATCAAAGGAGTGCAATTCAAAGGGCTTAAGTGCATTCTGGAGGATTTTTTGAATGGGAAATTTGCAGGTGGCCTTCCTCTCAGTGCTGCAGTCTCCTCTGCTTTCTCCTTGTCAGCTGTTGAAGGAGTGGCTGTCGTTCCCAGATGTCCAAATGTGTTTGATTTGGGTCCCTGCTCCAATTTCCCAGCTGTTACTTGAAGACTGTTTTGAGGTTTGGAGTATCTTCTCTGCCTCACTTGCTGAGCCCACAAAGGCCTCCAAGAAAACTAGGAGATTTGCCAAAGCATACAGTGTCAGAGGGAGTCCCCAAAACTGTGGCCTCCTTTGCAGAAACAGCAAGCTTGGCAATTGCAGCCTGGTAGTCCTGGGAAGCAAAGTCATTTGTTTATCTGGAGAATCAAAAGCAGCACCATGAATCTTTTTTGTGCGGGTAGGACTTGCAGCTTCTCTTGCTTGTGTCAGTGGCCCCATCTCTGCAGTGTCCGAATAGCTCAGCCTGAAAAATCCCAGGCATGGCATTACACTCACTGTTGAGCCCTCCCCTCATTTCTCTCACGCCCCGTAATTGCTCATGTCCCTGCCAGAAGATTGAACGTTTATTGGACAAAATAAAATGGAGACAAACAGGAAGAAGAATTCAGTGATGTTTTGCAGTAGGACTTCTGATCTGTTAGACATCCCAAAACCTCAGTGGATAGGCATGCCATCTTTCAGATTACGGTCTTACAGTGTGTTAGGGTTTGGAAGATTTTTAAGCTAAAGGGTAAAAATAGAAGGATTCAAAACAGTATGAAAATAGTCACCATTCTCTTCGTGTTCAGTCATAGGATTAGTTGAGAAGACACTGAGTGATGTCGAGCAGACCAACAATTGTTGGCCCTGTCCTAGGATCACACCCTGTGTTAATTATCAGTAGTTAGGTTGCGTTAAATTGTGGTTATAATGGACGCATGTACCATCTGAAGATAGCTGTGCTGTGTTCCCCCTTGGAACACATTTGATGGATTATTTCAGTTTCTGCTTTTGAAACTATTAGAAAACTGAAAACATTATTATACCTTTCTGCCTGCTATACCATCTAGCTGGGTTCTTGCCCGAGCAATGTTAGTCTGTTCATTCTACTTATGACGGTTAGTAGGCAAGTGCATCTTACATGTCATCTTCTCACAGTTATTCAGGTGCAAAAGACTCATGGTAACCCTTATAACTACTAGTAAACATGGACATTTTAGTGATTACCACTGTACTGGTACAGAAGAACATCCACTGTCATCCTTCAGAGATTCTTTTATGATCTGAGAAGTGTTGTTCCTTCCTCCTTTTAGGCAACATTTTAACTTTATCCACTGTTGTTAACCATATCCTATTTTCTTATGTTTACTGACTCCTCTTATAGACCAATTATCTTCTTACTCATCATTTAGCTGTTATCGATATACACACCTTCTTTTCCCCCCATAAGCAATACTGCACACCTATTTGATAATTTTGGGTGAGCCTTTTATGTTTTGTAGCATGAGAAAACAGGCCATCCACAGAATCACAGAATGGTCAGGGTTGGAAGGGACCTCTGGAGATCATCTAGTCCAACGCCACTGCCACAGCAGGGACACCTACAGCACGTTGCACAGGATGGCATCCAGGCGGGTTTTGAATGTCTTCAGAGTCAGAGACTCCACCACCTCTCTGGGCAGCCTGTTCCAGTGCTCTGCCACCCTCAAAGTAAAGAAGTTTCTCCTCATGTTAAGATGGAACTTCCTATGTTCAAGTTTGTGCCCCTTACCTCTTGTCCTATCACTGGGCACCACTGAAAAAAGACTATTCTCATCTACCTGACACCCTCCCTTTAAGTATTTATAAGCATTGATAAGATACCCCCTCAGACTTCTTTTCTCCAGACTAAAAAGACACAAGTCCCTTAGTCTTTCCTCGTAAGAAAGATGTTCCAATCCCCTAATCATCTTAGTAGCCTTTTGCTGGACCCTCTCCAGCAGTTCCCTGTCCTTCTTGAACTGGGGAGCCCAGAACTGGACACAGTACTCCAGATGCAGCCTCACCAGGGCAGAGTAGAGGGGGAGGATGACCTCCCTCGACCTGCTGGCCACATTCTTCTTGATGCACCCCAGGATGCCATTGGCCTTCTTGGCCACCAGGGCACATTGCTGGCTCATGGTCATCCTGTTGTCCACCAGGACTCCCAGGTCCCTTTCCACAGAGCTGCTGTCCAGCAGGTCAGCCCCCAACCTGTACTGATGCATGGGATTATTCCTCCCCAGGTGCAGTACCCTACGCTTGTCCTTGTTGAACTACATCAGGTTTTTTTCTGCCCAACTCTCCAGCCTGTCCCGGTCATGCTGTATGGCGGCACAGCTTTCCGGCGTGTCAGCCACCCCTCCCAGTATTGTATCATCAGCAAACTTGCTGATGGTACACTCTATGCCTTCATCCAGGTCATTGATGAATATATTGAACAGGACTGGACCCAGTAAATATCCAAATATCATAGTAATTAGTGTTGCAGCATTTCTTACGTAAAAACCTGAGTTTGAGGCTCACAGGATGGGATGCACCTTGCAGCATTCATAACTTCAATGCATTAAGATATTTCCTAACTTAAAAAGCAAATAAAATCCATCTGCTGACACCGCTTACTTCTAAATTCACTGTATCTAGCCAGACCATACTGAAATAATGCATAAACCTTGTTGTGGAGGCCATGGAAAGGGAGTGAGATCACTGGAAATGCAGCCTGGGTTTGGTTAGGACCTGGCCCTAGTTTACTTGGTTGGTTTACAGACTCTAGAGACCTGGTCCAAATTGTGGCTGACAAACACTGTGTACTGTTATCCATGTATAAATTACCACATCAAAGGGCAATTTTTTATCTTCTTTCTTGAGCTCTGTGGCACATTTTTTGGACTTCCTCTGGATGTCATTGATGAAAACGAGGGGAATTGTGTACAGAAAAGCTAGAAGAGAAATTTTAATGTTTGAGGGTGATCTGAAGAATTGACTAGGAAGCTCAGGCAGTAAACTGGGAGAAACAAGAACTGACCTGTATCACTCAAACCTCTGGGATTAAATGTCAGGAAGTTACATGTTCTCCTCCCAGCTCAGACCTTCTGTTTGGAAGTAATGTCAGTCTAAACTGTTCCCTTCTGTCATCGTTGATTCCAGCTCTTTTTTCCCACATTGTCCTTCCTCCCCTCATGTGCACGTTTGTTTTATCAGTTGTAAATCCGTTGCAACTCAGAGAAGGGCTAAAATAAACCCCTTTTATTCTTTTGCAGTATGGTTCATTGATGTGGTTCCCAATCCCAACCCATGCATGCTTGAGTTGGGAAAAGTGACAGTATGGGGCAAGGCTGGGAACTCCCTTAGCTGCCACTAACTCTGCAGGACAAGGCCCCTGAAGCGGTGCTCTGAATTATCACCTACGCATGGCCATGTTGGTTTATGTTCTGTCCCTACTTTCCCCCTCCCTAAAGCCATAAGACTGTGCATGTGACCATCCATCTCTCAGAGATGTTTGGAGGATTAAATAGCTGATACCGCCCCAGGCCTAGGTCTCAAACTGATTTTAAAATTTACTTGGGCTGAAAGAGCCACGAAATAGGCTCTGAATTTTAGAAGTGTAGCGTGTTTGACAGTGGTTGTATTGAAATAGATTTATGTTCACTTCCAGAAGCCTGGACACGACTGAAAAAAACCCCTACGTTTCCTGATCATATGAGCTTTCATGAATGGTATTTACTGTCACTGTTTGCCCTCTGTTTCTCAAGTTGTTTAAAGGGCTGAAAGAAAAGTAGAAAAAGTATCCTGCATGAGCTTTTAAACAGAGAAATATAAGCCTCCTTAAAATGGATTAGCATAATGTATTTAAAAATTCAGAGAAATACGAAGACTTGGCATGCCATGCAAAAGAGTGGAATTACTGTTAACACCCTTCATCCAACTCTGAAAAGCATCCTTTGCCATGTACTGTCTATTGATGCCCAAAGCATCCACCTTTAAAAGGGAACTTTTCCATCTCTAATGAGAACAGTGATCGGAATAACCCCATCACTCTCCTTCTTCCCATGCTCCTGCTTCTTACTGCATCCAAACCAAATAAAGCTATTAATGAGGATTAAATCAAAGTCAAGTTAAAACCCCAGTTGTTTCTTCTTAGCCATATGTGGTTGGATTAATTTGTGAGACTATTGCCTCTTTTTCATCCTTACTACACTGTTTATGAGCTGGTTGACCTGTGCTTGTACATGTGGGCAGAGACTAAGAATGGAAAACATACTTCTCAAGGTGCCTGGGAAATTTAAGATTGCAAGATCATGCCCGTTTTCCATGCAAACCCTGCTATAAGACTTGTGATTAAGTGTCTGGAAGTATTTGCTTTTGACAACGAAATAAAGATATTTTTCTTTCAAATAATGAAAGCGATAATTAATATTTTGCTTAGCAGAAAAAAGATCTATCTGACTTACCAGGCAGTAGAACAAGGTGTTCACACTTGCGGAGGAAGGGAATATGTAGCTCACATCTTGTGCCTCTGCCTTCTGCCTTTACTTTGGTGAAAGGCATGTTTCAAATGAAAAAGTAGTCCAAAGTTTGGTCTTCCAATTCCTGGAGTGGGGAAAGAGCTCAGTCATGTCTCGTCGAGAGGAGCAGGAATGAATAAAAAGAATGGATAGGCCTTAAATGTCCAATTTGTATTTGCTTGTGTTCTCATATTTAGGAGCATTTCTATTATAAATGTAAGCACACCCTAAAGCAGATCAATTTTATTGAGTGTAAAAATGAGAGTCAAATAACTACTTCTGAGCAGTGCTGGAATCATCTTATTGCAAGCAATAACTGGCACCTTTGGAGTGCAAAAAATTGCAGCCTACAAAAAAGGAGAGAAAGCTTTTGTAAGATGTCACCTCTTCGAAATGGCTGTCCTTAGTCTTTGCTCTACATCTCCTGAAAAGCAGAGGAGTGGGAGATTAGCTAGAGTGATCAGCAGAGGAGGAGCAGCTACGTAGGGTGGGCTGGGGCTGAGGTCCCATGACAGTGCCCGGGGGCTTAACACCCTCCAGCTGTGAGTGAGATGTTCCCGCATGAGAGGAAGTAGCCAGCTGTCCTAGCCAGTCCTCAGCAGAAAATCGGAGAGGGACATTCACATGTTTATTGCTATACTTTGGAAAGGGAGCAGCTGGTATTGCGCATTATCTGTCTTCCTCTTGTCCATTTCTGTTGTTTCTCAAAGCATCCTTTGTACAGCTGCCCAATGTATCCTTTGCAAGTGAGAAAGATTAGCTCATCTGAGCACTGAACAGTTTAATTTTCCTAGGTTTCTAGGAAGATGCTGAAGCCAATGGTTATGAGTGACTCCTAACATTTGAATTCATCTCCTGTTACTGCCAGTCAGAGATCAACAGAAAGATTACACAATGAAATAACTCATTTCAAGGGGATTTAAGCTCCTAAATACCTTTTCCAGGCTTTAGCTGTGTCTCAGCTTCCCATTTGCAACAGGCATTCCCATCTCAAACCAATTGCAAATCTCTGACATGGTATGAAACACCTGATCATTGCAGATGGAAGAGGCATCTGAATACAGTGTATAGTGGGGATCTTGAAGACACAAGGTTGTCTTCTTCTGTGTGTATCTACTTCTTCCTTACTGGGGATCTTCTAGGTTAACAAAAAAAAAAGAAAAAAAAAAAAAAAAGAGAGAGAGAGAAAGTACCAGGCCTGGACAGTTCATTATGCCATTAAAGTTACTAGATTTTTTTTGCGACTAACATTTTACAGATATTATGGAAAAAACAGAGTCTTTGTCATCTCCATAGTTCTAAGAATAATTTGGTGATTTAAGTCCTTGGAAATATCTCTTCTGTGTCATCTGCTCATTTCCTCAGTCTTACTTTATGTGAGAGAGAGTTTTCAAAAATATTCCAAGAAATTAAGCAATACAGGACAAATAACTGGTTTTTGGAATGTAGCAAAGTATTTCTTTGGGAATCCTTGAAGCAGATGAAGTGATAGACAGAAATGTTTCACTGTAGTTTCAGCCTGGAGAACTTGTCATTTCAGAGCAGCTGGAGCATTGGCACAAGCTCCCATGTTATGTTTTCTCTTTAATCCATTCATGATTCCCCAACAAATTATTCCATTCTTTGGCTTAAAATGAAAATAAGCAAATCCACTATGCACCTAGAAAAATACAATGCTCCAGTCCTTGCCTCATGCAAGCCTCTATTCACATTCATAAAACTAAACTAATTTGCTCCAACTAAGAATGTAGCCTTTAATCCATTTTCCAACTACTAAAATGGAATAATCAAGAATTATTTATTGCCTAAGTTTCAGATGGACTTAAGTGCAAACGTACCATAAATCCTTTATCTTTTTTTCTTTTTCTTTTTTTCTTTTTTTTTTTTTTAAATCCATCCAGCAGTTATTATCCTTCCAAACTTTATACTCATCTTGTCTTCATGGATTATGGTTGACAAGGAAGTTAGCTTTCCAGCTGGAGGGCATGTTCCATGTTCTCTTTCTAAATATTCTCCATGTTTTTTCTTGTGCCCTTTATACTTATTTGTCCAAGTAAAAACAGAATGAAATAGTGTAGTCATACAACCTGTCTACGGTTAGATTAGTTTCAGGGATTTCTTGCCCAAACTATGTACTGCAGGTGAGAATCTTTCTTCCCAAATGAAGGACCAATCTTCATTTCAATTTTTGCTCGTCATACCTGCATGCTCCCCACTGCCAGCTGAGGATCCAATAGAAAGCCACGACTTTGGAGGAGACTAGAAGTCTGCCTAATACAATCAGGACTGGGCTGCTATTCCTCTAAGGTCTGGACCATTTTGTAGGGTAGAGCTTAAATAACATACATTAACACAGCTGATGCACTGGAATTAAAGAGGAAAAGCATGAAACCATGCTCACCATTGCTCATTAGTAATGATCATGTCTGTGTCAGTGGTTTTTTGCACCTCTGCCAGATAGCTTTTGAAGTTGAACATGTCTAAAGGGCTCATTTGAGGGAGGAAAGATGACAATAACGTATCAGAGAGAGCAGATCCATGGAAAAATGATGATGGAAAACATGGTGAGCGGAAGGAAATCAATTCGTAAGAGAAAGGGACTACAGACCTTCCCTTTCTTTTCTCTTTTTCCCTCCAGAGGGTGGGGGAATGTCTCCTTCAAATTTTCTGTGCACCACAGTTCTTTTCCATTTCAAGGCCAAAAAGGACCATTGCAGAAACTCAGTCTGATTTCCTTTGTAGCATTAGCCACAAAACTTCCTCAAATTAAGCTTTGATCAAAACCGTGTGTGGGGGAGAGGGTGAAAGGAGCCATGCCGTGAAAAATCAGCTGTTCCTTCTGGGTGAAATGTGCGTGCTTCGTGTAGTTGGCACATGCTAATGCTTGAACTTGGTGCAACTGCGGAGCCCTGGCAGGGAAGCTGCCACTCAGTCAGGATGGTGGCCACGTGCTGAGGCAGTGAGACAGAAGGTGGCAAGGTAAGGGATGGCTGGCTGGGGTGCAGCCACTTGAGGCGGGGTTGTCCCTTCTTCTGTACGTGTGTGTGTGCAGGTCTGTTTACTTTCTGTTAACAAACAGAAGATACAAATTTACATCATTGTATAGATAAATCCATGCTGTGCTTAGATCTTGGTGGTTGCATGCAATTCTGGGCCAACCCAACTCAAACAGGCAGCAGAACTGCAATAAATATGGACAGGTATAACAAGGGTTATCCCAGATATGAGATGTCTTCAATACGAGGAAGAGTAAATAGACTAGGACTTCGCAGTTGATAAAAGAGGTGATGTGGGGAAGCAGATCTGTGAATGCATGTATGGTGCAAAGAAAACAAATGGTGGACGCCTCAACCATTTACATCATTTAATATTTCTGTATTAAACTAAAAAGCTTGTGGTGAAATTATGGTGCAGCAGCTTTAGACAAAAGTGAAGAATGTCTTTCATTTTTCTTCCACAAAACATGATAGTATTCCCATAACTCATTGCTGCAGGATGTATTGGAGTACAGAACTGTAAAAGATTTTTTTTTTAATTATTTAACTATTCCGTGAAGGGTAGGCCTATTAGTCATTACCAAATAATGTGAATGAGGCTGCAATCTACAGATGTCCCCTAAAATATTAATTTGCTAGTAGCTAGGAGAGCATTGTGATCACAATTACTTTGTGACAAATACTTTATATAAATATCTGTTATATTGCATGAGTCCTCTACCCTGAGCTTCCACTGTTTGTACTTTTAAAACAGGACTCTGGGCTAGACGAATCTTTTGGCTGAGGCAGTATGCCAGATCTTATGTTCCAGGATCTAGGGGAATTACTCCATATACATTTCAGAGCCTTTCCACTGCTTTTCCCAAAAAAAATAAGGCTGACAATCTTCTGGGTTTTCTTTCCCATTTTTTTTCCTTTCAGTGAATTAATCTGTACCATGTGCTTTATTAAAAAAAACAGTACTGAGGCTCAGAGACTTGATTCTAAGTAATTGCATGAAACCTGCCAGTCCCCAAGGCTTGTTAAATACTTGTTCAAAGTAGATTTTGCAAAGTTAGGAGCATATTGGCAACTTACCTTCAAAGATGGGACTTTGCAGCTTTCATAGGAAACCTTCATGATTTTCTTTGTGCTTCCTTTGGTGGCCTGAAGGATTAAAGTTAAGAGAGGCCAGGTTTCAGTCCTGGGAAAGCACTGTGACTTGTTGAATGTGCAGGGTATTTTGAGATAGCAATGTGCAAATAAAGTTTAAGTGAGGAGAAAAATATGGACTACCTGAGTAAATAAAGTATATCTTTTCGGTTGCAGGCATAAGCTGTATCTTGGCTTAGACCCCAGCAACTCTGTGGAACCCTCTTACTATAGCTATCTGAATATATCCAAAGCAATGCCATAAAAATTCAGCAATGTGTCCTTCTGATATAATGATCCACTCTGAATGTAAAGAGAATTTGGCTCACCAGGTGAAGGTCTCCTTTCAGCCCCCTGCCCAGTTCTGCTACTCCCATTTGAGATTCAACAGTATTTCCCCTACCCTCATCTTTTAAAGTTCATGAAGTGCGTGCCTGGGAAGCACACAAAAATTGCAGGCATGGACTCAAGTATCACTTCATAGTAACAAAATCTACATCAAGGTTGTGGCTTCTCTGGTGATACTGACAGAGCATGCAGAGTGAGAAAATGTGATGCGGAGGTGTGTGCGGTGCCAGCAGCTCATGCAAATTAAATATTCAGTCCTTTTTATTTCACTTGTGTCAGTGATTTCCTCAGCCAGGCTTCAGTGGTTTTAAAAGTGCAAACCTGCTGCTTTCTTCATCACTCGCAGGGCCGCTGGGACCTGCACTCAGCATGCTCTATAGGAGTCAGCAGCTGCTTAAATCAGGGAAGGCATGTGGCTGATTGAATCACCTGTCATATTGATTTATGGAGCTCGAAGGTCATTTCTTCATGGCTTGTAAGTGATTTTCTTTGGATGAAAAATATAAAAGAAGAAATCGTAGATGACCTCTTTATTAAGAAAAATGTAAAAATAATGAATAAAGACAAATTTTTTTTTATAATTCCAGCAGAGGAAAAACCTTTCTCCCATAATGGCATCCACAGATCAAAAAAAAAGAAAAAGAAATCCTCAGTCACCACTGACAATATCTTTACAACGTACTGATCTATCTAGTGGTTTCTGACTTGGTGGTTAAGTACATTGCTACTCCTCTTCAGACTGAATTTAGGTAGATGCTCTGCAAGCTCTTGCCATAGGTTAAAAAAACCCTGCTTACAATGCACATGTAGTTGCCTGGTGTTGCCATTCACTCAGCTAGTCTACAGCTCTCCATTTCATGCTCATTTTGAGCGCGTAGTCTGTGAAGTAAATGCTGTATAAGGCAAAGAAAGAGGAATCTGTTCGGGAAGAACAGAGCAGGCATACCTGAGGTACTACTGCAAAAGACCTATCACATTTTAATGAGGAATCATTTCTTTGTCTAAAGAGTTTAACTTTTTAAGCTTTTAATTGAAAAAAAAACCAAACCCAAAGATGAAAGGCGAAATAAAACATATTTTCAGTTATCTTCATTACACCAGTCTGAGTATGTCTGGAAAAGCTTTTTTTTACTGGCACACTAGAAGTCACATGCAAGAGCAAAACTTGACCTATTTGTTTTACTCATTATAAAGACTTTTCCTCATGCCTTTCATTCCTTTCACCCATCACTCCTGAGTAGGAATGTTGTTGATCACATGGATAAGACGGAGAGCAGAACTCCTTGAAGACCCACAAGCGCTGAGTTTCACCGTTGGTCTCCAGGTATCACATGCATCAAATACTGCTTCTATTTTTGTTGAAGCAAAAAGCTTTTCAATAGAGAGCCTCCTGGTCACCGAGTAATATAGAAACCAGGGTAATGCCAAGGCTGTTACCCATCAGGAATCCTCAAAATAGCCAGAAATGCCCCGTGGGAGACTTGGAGCTAAAATAAGTTAAAGCTCAAACTATGCAGAACAGATTTTAGAAATTCAAATGACAGTTTGAAGGAACGCAGTTCTGGTACAAAGTCTGTTTTTCTGCTTTTTTACCTCTCTAATGAATCAAACTTAATTTACTTGTCACAGACCAGGAAATTTTGTTCCACAGACCTATGCGATTGCTGCCTTAGCAGCTGAGCTTGGTTTCAGTTCTGACAAAGGAACTAGGTGGATCCAGAGAAAAGAACTGCAGAAACCCAGAATTTATTGAACTGCTTACAGCTCTGCCACAAACTCTGATAGCTTGAATTAAAAGTAAAGGACTGATTAACTGTATCAGTATGTCCCATTAATATAGATTTATTTCTTTAGCACTTTGCAGTGATAAGTCAAAGCTGATAAAAAAAATGCATCCTTTCAAAAGTGCTGGTTATGAAGCCCTAGTGATTGCTTTGAATGACAGCCTCTGGGACTACAAAGTCAGGCAAGGTGGATGAAGTGATTTAAAATGCATAATAATTTTTACTTTTAGAGACAACTCAAATCAATGTTTTCCTTTTTTACTTTCCAGAAGTGTTCATCAAAACTTTTCCATTATTTTATGCCCTTTTAGAAATTCTAGGTTCCAGACAGGACAAAAAACAGAAGTGCAGTAATTCTGTGAAAGAAATGGTTGTTCTAGCATTTCTGGCTTCTCAGGAAGGAAATATGTAGTATTATATCTTCCATATAAAAGAATAAACATATGCTTCCAGTTGCAGTGACCTTTCAGATTAAGCCAACAAGACAAGAGTGAAAAGTAATGTCTTCGTGAGAGGGTGGATGGTGTTGGCCTGACTGCAGATGTCTGGACCCCTGATAAATAATTTATGCTTGTGCAAAGTGGATGTGCAGTGCTACCAGATTGCAGGGGCACATTTATGCTCACTGCACAGGAGTTCAAACAGTCAACACAAGGAACGAAACCTGGGGGGGGGGGGAGTGGAAAGAGGAGGTCGAAAGAGGAGAGAAGACTTTTTTTTTAATGGCAGTCACTGCATCAAATAGTAGCTGCCTCCTGAACCTGTACACATGTAGGGATTCAGGAAAAACAACTTTGGGTTGCTCCTTACACTCCCTGTAATAGCGATAA
Organism: Pluvialis apricaria; assembly: GCA_017639485.1. Classification (NCBI taxonomy): domain Eukaryota; kingdom Metazoa; phylum Chordata; class Aves; order Charadriiformes; family Charadriidae; genus Pluvialis; species Pluvialis apricaria. The sequence goes on from CM030008.1 coordinate 64,328,258, forward strand.
CCTCATAACAGGCAATTTTCTTGGAAAGTCCACAGCCCATTTGCTAAAAACCCAATAGATCTGTATAGTTTGGAAAGACCTAGACTTCCCGACAATTATCTGAAGCAAGGTCGCATCTCAGACTTGAAATACGTTTTAAAAGTTTGTTTCCTTTCTTCTTCTGCATGCTAGATGTTGCAAGTGACTTCTAGGATGGAGGGAAGGCGCCTCTCTCCCTATCTGCCCATGGGAGGAGCACAGAAGTCTCCGCTGTCGTGGAAGGGCCACTGGCTGGACCTTAGTTAGGAGCATGTGCCTCCTGGCAGCGCCTTGCCCTCGGAGGAGCCTTGCTCAAAGGCACATGCGGTTCCGTTTCGGGCAGTTCCATACCCTCACTGGAGGGTACCAGGGGTATCTGGTCGACTGGCAGCTGCTCAGCCAGACCTGACACATGGGATCTCAAAGCTGAAGAAACACTGTGATATTTTATCACGGGGGAAGTGCCACTATAGAAGAAGGTGAAATGTCAAAGGGATGAGGCTTTTGCTCAGTATTCAGTAGATTCTCAGTTTTATTTGTTCTTTTCCAAAATGTGCATGTCTTTAGAGGGGGAAAACTATTGAAATGAAGTTTTCCTCATTTCTTGAGCAAAACCCAAACATCAAATAATTACAGTTCGTTTTCATTTAAACTAAGAAAAAAGTCATGCATACATGGTATATTTATATTTTTATATATATATACACACACACTTCTAGTCATTACAATTATTTTTGTCTTTTCTCCCAGAGTAGTTTTGCTTTATTTTTGGTAGCCAGTGATGGCTGTTCAGCAGCCTGCAGTAACATCTCTAGATGTGCAGGTCTCCTTGTTGACCATCAGACATTTTACATTGATGAGAAGTTACTATTTTCATCTTGCAGTTGAAATACAGATGGTAGCACAAGAAGGGTCTCTTTTTTTGTTGTTTCTTTTCTTTGGGGTTGCTCATGGATTTGGTACAGGGCTGAGAGTGACGGTCGTGCAAGCTATGCCCAGGAGCTTGGTTCTTCCCAAAGGTGGCTGCTGCATTTCAAGCAGCGGGTGAAAGCAGAGGAGATTTGCTGCCTCTCTGAGGAAACTCCTGCAGAGACATCCTTCTGCAGCAGTCTGTGTTAGGGAGAGCACAGCACAGAAAACTTGCTTACCTGTTGCTTCTCTGTAGTTCACATGAGCCTTTAACAGATATAATTTGATTATGATATTTACCATTTTGAAGTATGGCTTTGTAATCAGTGATGTTAGTAGAGAGCAATATTCATTTTTTCTGTTTGGCAAGATTTGAGGAGAGAGGGTTGCTTTGTTTTTCTGTCCTGGCAGAGTAGGCACGTCTGTAGCAGACCCAGAAGCATTTTGGAATAAGATCCCAAAGCCCTTATGGATGACAAGTGCTGCATAAATCAAAGGTAGTGAAGATATGATAAGATAGGAAGTAATAAATTCTGGTAGTAAGCTGGTCCACTTGTATCTGAAGTTTGGTTTAGATTTATTGTAGGATTTATGATAGAGTATAAAAGACAAGCAGTTCTCTGGAGAAATGGTTTTGGTCTGCGTTTAGCAGAGCCCTCATGGCCCGGGAGCCACTTCTGAGGGCATGGATGACAGGTAAATAAGAAAGCAAGGTACTGTCAATAAAGTGAAGTTTCACTGATCAGAAGGCTAAACTGCCACTAAAAAAAAATGTTAGGAGGCTGCAAATCAATTTAGTTGAAAATCGTTAACCTGGTGTATTCTGTGATAATGTAGGTTTGTAGGAGGGTAGCAGGTGGTGGTGAGGGTTGAGTTTTTTCATAGCTAGACTGTGGCATTTTTTCTCATCTAAAGTAAATGTAAGCAGCCAGTATCTGATAAAGCCTGAGTGTAGAATCTCGTAGCTGGAATTGCTGAACTAGAGAAGAAATGGGTTGGTACTACGGTTCCTGTTGTACCAGAATTTGAGACACTTGGATTCTGTTTTTAACACTGTGGAACTTCAGGTAAGTTACCTTATTTTAACAAGCTTTGATTTTTTCCCTGTAAAGCAGAGATGATATATAGAGACATTGCAGAGCAGGGTCACCTCAAAACAGATTTCTTTCATCCTCCAGCTCAGGAAACCAATCCTGTGAAGCACTTATTCCACAGAGAGTGGGAGGAACTCACAGCTCTCTCTTAAATATTCCTTGTATGAGATAATGGTGACTGACAATTCTTCATGAGCCATGTTGTCATTCCAGGAGCTGATATAGTAGCTAAGGCTAAGATAACAAACTGAATCAGCAGAAATGAATTAATGTTTTGTCAGAGCCATATCTGACATAGCGTTTGCAAGTTTAGCTTCTCATTGCATGACCACTTTCATGCAATGTTTTGGAGAGGAAACAGTAGCTTTGAGAATAAGCACTTCCATAGTGGAGCCGTAATTTCTATTTCTATAGTCATGTAATTTTCTCTGAAACAAAGTAAAGCCCTGCTATGGTGTTAAGTGTACTTGATTCTGATCAGAAGGGTGGTACTCATTTGTGTCTGAGGAGAAGAGTCTGAAGAAAATCCATTTAGCTTTGATTGGAAAGAACAGTAATGTGCATTCAGGCTATCATGTATGGATAATAATAATAATAATAATAATAATAATAATAATAATAATAATAATAATTATTATTATTATTATTATTATTATTATTATTATTATTATTATTATTATTATTATTATTATTATTATTGCTTGCCTTTAATTATTTTTATTACATTTCTTCCTTTTCTTTTTCATGCAGTTCTGTCATTAAGTGTTCAGAAACTAATTCATGGAATTTGTGCCACAATGTATACCACCAAACTGCATGATGGAGCAGTAAACAGCTCATGAGTGAGTTTTCTACATTGGCTGTGGAAACCATAGGTCTTTCCCGATGTAATACAGCTATTTTGAGTACCTAAATAGGGATGGGACAGGGATAGGTGCAGACTGGGAGGCACTGTTCTCCCCTTGACAGTCAGATTAGCTGAGCCAGAACCAGTTTCATAATAAATCATTGATTTCATATTGTAAGAAAGAAGAAACATCGATTTGCAACTGTCTCTGCATTGCTGCTTTCTTCCAGGATGTCTTTGTAGTCACAATGAAGACCACGTGAAATATAAGATAGTTGTCTTCTGTGGATAGAAATAGTACAGATAGATAGATAGTCTGTATTTCAATGGATGTTCTATGCATAGAAAAAATAAAAAAAAGAAAATACATGTATGCAAGAGTTAAATAAGTCGTTATTACCACATACACTGTAAGGAACTTATGTAGGAAGAAGTGGCAGGTAGTTCTCAATGCAGTGCTTTGCCAGAAAAACTTAAGTGAATTATGGAGTCAATTACAAATTCTTTAATGGCACTGGCAGCAGGAAAGTCTGACCTGTGAGATACAATGCACTCTTTAAGCTGCAGCCAAAGATCTAATTAATAATATACCCAGCTGCTGCAACCGCAATCTGCCCTTCTGGGCCATGTAACTTTATAAGAAGTAACCTGGTAACATAAAAAGTCAATATGTGGTTTCTTTCACACTAATAAGCATTTCTCTCAGTCACGGAGCCCATGACCAGGATAGCTAGGTATATATGATTCTTCCTCAGTGCAGGAGGAAATACAGACAGCTTCTTAAGGCCCCTTCCTAATCGACTTTTGTGTGATTTCCTCTGTCTATGTATGACTTCTGAAGTGAAAACCATGTTTTTGCATTAAAAATTGCCCTGAATTCACCTTTGGAAGGTATCTACAGGACTAGAACTTGGCAACAGATGTGGTCATCAGTATCTCCTGCATATGTATCTGCTTGCCAACGTTAAGGTGGTGCTTTGGTCATCTGTAGACTTGGCTGTGGATTTTTATCCCTGAAGTAGGACGCCCATGTCCTAATGAGGCATGGACTAAACATTTTACACCTAATTTAGGGGAAACAGACGGTCTCTTTGAGGAGGTAGTAGGCAGGAGTTGTTTTTTTTATGTCAGTGACTGACATAAAATGTTGCTACCATTATAGTGTCACCTATTGCAATTGCTTTCCATGGTCTGGGATGAGGGATTTCCATACCGTATTGTAGATTATCTGTTTTCATCCTGAAAACTGGACACTCATGGTGTAGCAAGCCTAATAACAATAAATCCAACACAGTCTACAGTTCATAACCAAGCTCCAGAACAACTTGACCAATTTTAAAGTGAATTCTGGTAGAAGTCATGTTAAACGGGACCTTATTGCACCTAGTCTGATCTTAATACTGTGGTTTAATACAGCAGCAGGGAGCAGAACACGTGTCCCCACCTAAGCTGTCCTAGCTCAGTCTGTCCAGGGGTGGTCCTCCTTTGTCAGCTGGGCTACAGGACTGTAGATTTGGGCAGAGGGGGTAAAACCAGAGAAAAATCCAAATGTTGCAGTCTAAGTCATTGCTTCTGCCAGCTGTTTCCCTGGCTGGGCACCCCTGGCAAGGGCTGCAGCAGCTGGTGTGGCAGAGACAGGGCTGCAGGATCACACGTTAACAGGGCACCTTGCCCAAGGTAATTGAGCTGTTCAGTGATTGACTGAGAGGGTCATGCTGGTTTGAGAGCCTTTTCGGTTGCCATTGCTTCAGGGGTTTCTACATAGAGCCCCATCACCTTGCAGGGACAGAGCCTTGCGCAGTGCTCAGCACTCTGGGGTCCCAACTCCCACTGGGCCCCCAGAAGCTTTGGTGAATATTAATAATGAATGAAAACTTTGTGATTATTTTTATCCCACACAAACATCATGCCCCTCCTTCATCAGCTGCTGTAGGCATAACATCAGTCTCTCCACCTCCAGCTTCCACACAACGGGTCTCTGACACTGCAGAAGACTCGTTCCAGCTGTGAATAAGGATGAGACTGGGCTAAACATGATTGTCCATGCAGCACAGATTTTCGTAGGGAGAGTTTTCCAGAGGAAGTGTGTCTGTTTATAAGGACCTGGAGTACACTTCACTTTCAAGACTGTAATTCTAGATTTACTGCTGCTAAGGTTGGACCCCATGAAGTCTTTTGGTATCAACTGACCTACTCTGAGAGGTTGGGATTTAAGCCTGGAGACATTTGGGATTATTTCACAAACCATGTTACTTGGAAAGAGGAGGAACTGTGATATGGGCAGCCTATTACAATGTCTTTGGCTGGCAGCAAAGGGAAAATGCTGGATTCAGTTTCTGCAGACCTCTAGCAAAGTACTGCCCTGGGCTGTTGCCCAGAAAACTGGCTATTTTTGAATAATAAGTCCTCCTTTTGGAGCCGAGATTACCGATTACATGATACCCTGGCTGTTTCTCTCGCACTGCCTCCCTCATCCCACACGCACGGCATGTTGATGTCAAGTCCCATAGCTCCATTGCGGTGTAGCCCGGACTCGGCTGTGTGGAGGAAGCCCTCGCCAAGTGACTGTTAACCCTGTGGCATGAAGCTGCTCTCCTCCACTCGCTGCACCCTCAGCACGGTGCTTCAGCTAGCTGCTCCCCATTGCTGTCATTGCCAGGCACTTTTATTTACTGCCTACTCTTGCAAGTTGTTCTCCAGTTGCCTTTGTTGTGAAGCGGGTGTCCCATAGCCCCAGGGACCCACAGATGCTCCTTGCTCTAGCTGGAAGACCAGAGTCTTGCTGCCTATCCCTTGTTCTGGGGTTTCTGTGCCTCCAGGCTATAAGCCTTGAAACCATGCAGTAGCACGATTTGGCACATTCAGGAGCGGCTGGCTGTTTCACACGTTATTTTCATGACTATAATTTGCTCAGTTTTATGGCGTGGCTCCAAGACCTTTCAGTCCCCACTTGTTTCTCCTCATCCTTTCCCTTCCCCTCTACCAGTGCTCCCACCCTTCTTGGTTGCCACTGCTCTGCAGCTTTTGGGAGCAGAACGTCCTTGCTCTCTAAGCCTCAAGCCACCTTCTGCTGTTTTTCAGATGGCTTTCGCTGAGATATTCCCTTTTTACTTCTTGGCTGCTCTTCTCTCCCCCACGCTTCGTCTCTGGAGAGTCCTCTGCATGCAGAGTAACTTTTGCAGGCTGGGTCCAAACTGTGTCAGTGAAAGCACTGAGGCAATTTTCCCATGTAATAAATACACCTCACGTGATGTTTAAATCAGATTAGAATGGTGCCCAAGGTGTGTTTTTAATAAACAGGAGAAGAAAATCCTATCCCACCCTACCGCCTTCCCCTCCGGTTACAGAGTATTTCTTTTAAGTTTGTCTTTCAAGACAGCTTAAAAATGGTCTTTTGGCCTGCTGATTCCCTTTCATCAAGTAGCAAGAAAACCACTCCGGTCCTTTCAGTCCCGGTGAGCGTCAGTGTATCTAGTTGCAAATAAAGAATCTTCCTTTTTTTAAATTTAATCTGACATCCGCCATCCAAGGGTTAAATTCAGCCACAATTCAAAGCAAGGCAGATTCTTATTTAATTTCTTGGTTAAACTCAGCTGTGTGAATGGTACACTATTTGCTGTTAGTATGAGTTACATCCCTGGAAGTGTAAAACAAGTGTGCGGTAGAGTAAAAATGGCAATAAATGTCTAAAAGACCTCCAGCTGAGAACTTCTATCAGATATCTCTCTGTTTTGTTTTATTTTCTTTCTTCCATGTTAAAACTCATCTGTTGTAAACTGGCATAACTCTATTTGGGTCATGGTGAGGATTAAAGGACATATTCTACTTTTTTTCTTACCTACACAGAGTGGGGAGTTTCAAAGCCTCAGCTGCGCTTGGCATCCCCTTGTGTCGGGTCCATCTGAAGGACTTGGAAGGGAAGGCAGAGAGCGGACCCGGTGGAGAGCGGGACGGGGGTAACTCGCTGGCTGGGCTGGCAGCAGGGCAGCGGGAGGACTGAGTCACAGCCCTGCATCCTCTGCCTTCCAGCCGAAAGCACCTCCCTCCCCCTCTCTTTAACATTAATACACATTTTTCTTCTGATCCCTCAGTCAGTCTAGCCTCAGAGGGAACGTGATGTGCAGCACTTAGGCATTTCTTGCTTCCTGTATTCTTCTATATTATTTTTTTATGAAGTGTTTTTAGTTTCAAGGAGTGGCTGACAAAACAGAGGGTGACTTTGCTGAGACGAAGCCTTTGCTACAGGAGCAAAGCCCGTGCTTACTGCAGTCTCAGCTTAAACACACTTGGTTTTCTGAGCCGGCCCATGGAGTGCTGCTTGGGGAGCGACCCTTTGGGGAGGTGATGCTGGTGGCCCTACGCTGGAGGCGGATTTGATGCCTCTAGAAGTACCACCATGCCAGCAGGAGGCTTTTGGCAGCAGGCAGCATGCCCTCTGCCTGCGTGCCCTAGCCCTGCGAGGTAGGGTAGGGCTGTGACCCTGCCCTCTCTCCAGGGGAGTTTGCTGAGTGCTAACGTACTGAGGACTTGCACACCACCCCCTCCAAAGACAGCTCAGCTGGCTCCTGCAAAGAGCAGGAAAAGGGAGAGGGGAGAGGCTGGTGAGCCATCCCATCTCCCGCCTTTACCCGCTCTCAGTCCATGTCTTGGTAAAGGTGCCAGGCTGTTGTTGAACACTTTATCTCCCCGTGATGTGTGAGTAGCTCCAAGAAAAATGTGTGGTTTGTGGAGTCTGATAGTCAGTGAAGCAGGAATTGGAGGGAAAATAGGAGCTTAGAAGAATTTTTCCCATTATGAAGTGCTGAGGGTGACTGGTGGTGCCCTGTGAAGATGCCCCATGACTGCACCGACACCCCTGTGCCCACATGTCCCTGCACCGCTGGGCAGCAGAGAAACTCCACGGCACCTCTCCATCCCCACCCCAGGCTGGTTTGCTCACCCCCATGCCCCAGCCACAGCTGCAAGAGACCCTCTTCATCTCCACACCCTCAATGCTCTGCTGGGGCTGCCCAGGCAGACCTGCCTCCTCTGTTAAGCTGGGGAAAAAAAAAAAAAAGGAGAGGTGTTGGAGTCCCTTTCACATTGCCGTGAAGTAAGGTTTAGGTGAGATACGTGCAGTATAAGGCAGGCAAGGAAAGCATTCTTAGTGAGCGCAGGGGAAAGCCCACGCATCATGGGAAGGCAGAAGGGAAGGGAGGAGGGATGAATTTAGGGCAGGCGCTCAGGCAAAGGATTTCTTGGCTATTTTTATGCTTTCATTCCTATACTTAAAAATGACTCAGTTGTTCTTCCTCATAGGATATAATGGGCCCCACGAGAAATTTCCTAGGTTAAACAAAACCTTTGCACTTGCATAACATCACTTTTTCAATATGTGCTTCTCAATATGTGCTATGAGCAACCCCGGGAGCAGAAAGTTTAAATGCCGCAATGGCCAAAGGGCTTGCCTTGATTGAGGAGCCCAAAGAAAACAGACTTTCTTGTGTAAAAGACCTCTGGAGGGCAGCTCAAGACGATACAGAGAGGTGAAGTCTGACTCCGTGTTTTACAATGCCAAAAGCAAGGATTGGCTTGCATAGGGAATGGGGAGTGCTTTGCCATGTGCCAGACGCTCCAACATCAGAGGAGGGCCCCATCCATGGAAGTCTTCAGGGTTTTAATGGTCTGGAGCGTACCGCCGTTCATGGGACCAGGTTGGGTTTTATGGAGGCTGTCAAGAGCATGGTATCCTCTGCCACAGTCCTAGATGAGACAAGCAGCTTTGTCTCGAGCTCCCTGTCCTGACCAACAAATATATTTCCCCACTGAAACACCGTCAAATAGGGACTACCTGTCCGCACATAGCAGTGATAGTGAGCTGCTTCTTTCTTCTGTGGTTGGAGACATGGCCTCTCACTGCTGTAAATTATATGGGAACTACAAAGTGACTGCAGGGCTAAGCAAGAACGTTTTGTTCAAGAAGAAAAAACAACCCAGAAAAAGCAATAAAAGGGGCAGTCAGGGCTGGTAAAATTGCAGTGTGGGAAGGATGGGAGACAGAATTCAAAGAGCTTTTGGTTCATTAGCAGGCAAACATGCTGTGACAGCTCGTTGTGAAACAAATGCTTTTCTCCATATGAAAATGCAGGTGTTTATTTAAAACAAAGGCTGAGGCTGAAATTACTTTCTGTGGCTGGCTGCCTGGGTATACGTGGTGTCCTCGGTAATCACTGCTTTACCTGTTCACTCAGGAGCAGGGAAATCTAATGCCCTATAAATAAATAAATGTATGATCATTCTGTATTTGTGCAGCATGTGGCACAATGTGGACCCGGGGTTTCTAGGGACTACTGCAGAATAAATAATAGCAGGAGGATGAGTACCTTGCTGTGAGCAAGCCTGGTTTGTTTTAAATTAGGTCTTTTATGGTAGGTAGGTGACTCATATTTTTTTTAATACATAATTTTGAGTGCATATGATTCCCCAACTCAAACAGTGCATCGTTTCATTGCTTTTCTCTGCAAAGGATTGATATATTTCAAGTATTCGGTTACTTCCAAAATGATATGCAGTATTTCTAGGGATGGTTTCACCAAAACTCCATTGTGAAAGATCCCCAGCCACTGATTCATAACCTGGACCCATGAAACATGCATCCTGGACTCTAGTTATTGTGTAAAGAAACACACAGATCAACTTCTGCGGCACTGTAGAAACTCAGTGGGAAAGCTGAAGGTAGGATAGATATCAAGATTTGTTTTTCATGATTAAACCTACAAATAACACTGGCTGGTTGGTTTAAAAGTAGCTCAAGAAAAAATAAGATTGAAATCCGTACTTTTTTGGAACTGAAGGTGTTTGTGAGTTTTATCTTGATTTTATAGTGTTGAGAAGAGAAAATGTTTAAATAGGGAATTTTATTTTTTTTTACTTGGATGGCATGAATATATTTTGTTCTGTTTTTTCCATTTCTATTGATCTTGCAGGGATGAATTTTAATTCACATATTATTATTTTATAATGGTTTATCTGTCAAATCTCTTTGAAATTGATAGCTTTGGCTATAAGAATTAATTCTGGAGTGTTCATTTTGTAATATGTTTTCATCATTTTGCCCCACTTCAAACTTGTAAAATATCAAATTATCAGTGTTTTCTGGGAAGTAGAAGAATATTGTATCTGACCTCTCAACTCCCAGGCCCATTATGGAAAGCTCTTAAACATATTTTGAAGTTCAATTCAGGTTATTGGGGATTTATGCCTGTGTTTAATAACTTTGTTACAGAGCTATAAAGAGAAAAAAATAACTTCACACTGTGTCAAAAATATTACCATGGCCCCTTTTCAAGCCCATATATTATTATTGCAACTATAATTTAGAAAATTATTGCAACTGTCCATTAATTATTTTCTTGGCACAGAGAGCAGCCCCATGCAGACTGGCACTTTCTCAAATGTTATTCAGTGCTACATACATATACATACATGCATGTGAGCATATATATAAAAATATGTACATATCTGTGAATAAATTTAACATGTAAATTCGGAGGTATTTTCTTGCACAGGCTTCCAATAGTTAGAACAAACATGTTCATAACAGGGGCTGGTAATTTTATAAACAAGATTATACTATACTATTTTTACCGTAACAGGTAATTCACCTCTGACCCACGAGGTGTCCTTTTATTGTAAACTTCAGATCCACTGAATGACTGAATATATTTAGATTCAAATGAAAATCAATAGTGTGATATTACCTGCATGATGCGTACTTATAAATGGGTGGGTTTAGTCCTTCGAAAAGCTCTAACATAGTCTCAATAAAAATTAAAGATTCTGTTTCAGCATTAAAAACAGTGGAGACCTGCCATGTGGAAAAGTGTAACACCTGAAAAGCTACAAGCTGATTTAATTGATTAAATTTCCCATTGCAAATACAGTCATAAAAATAAAATCTCAAAATAAAAAAAGAAGTATGCTATTCACCAGAAACATTTTAAAAATCACATACTGAAAATGTGGCAAAGCTTCAGTTTTGATTTATAAGAAGCTGTTCATCTGTGAGCAGGAAAAGTAAATGTTATGACCTAATTAAGTTTGCATAAATAGATGTAGCCCATTTTGTGGAGGTCATTCAGCAAGAAAATGCATTTGTTATTACTTTGGTCTGCTGAATTAGATATTTTCACATTGTTTGGGATTGCTGCATTAATTTATAAGGTTCCAAACTTGAAACTGACAGTAAGGTTTTCATATATTTCTTTGAAGATGGCTGAACTGCAGGAGGTAGCTCGTAAAACATTGCCTCTAAGAGAAACGTTAAAGGCACTGGGAGAAATTTATATGATAACTGCAATCAAAATTTTCAGTCCTACCAAGTTCTGACAGACTGCCACGGACCTAAGCCTGTGAAGGAATATCTCCTGATAGGCAGCCTTCTGGACTTGTGCAATGATGTATCTAAATCACCCAAACAAGGCAATACCTTAAATACAAGTCTGTATTACAGCTCCAGATACATTAGGTCACCGTGGGGAGCTATGTAAAACACTGAAAGTGTTTTTACACCTTTGTTGCAAGAACAGCATTGCTTCAATTTGGAGCCATGAAGTACAAATACTGACTGCATCAAAATGAATGCTTCGATTGGTTGATGAGGGACATAATTTAGAGAATCTGTATTGTCATGCTCTACTTAATTAAAAAAAAAAAAAGGAAGAAGAAGAAAGTGAGGTTCTTCTTTTGGCCAGCGCTGTTGAGCCAGTGAGTAAGAGCATACCCAAGCCTCAGTAAAGTACTCTCACATGTCCATTGGAGATAATGGGGCTACTCAAGTGTTGAAAGTTACGTTAACGATACACATGTGCTTTCAAGTGCATTACTGACTTCAGGCCATAGTTATGAAAGAAACAGAGTTTCGGGGTAACCACAATAAAATGAATTAAAATCTTGTGCATGAGTTTGAGGGGTCGTGTCAGGTGACCTAAATCTCCCCACCAATCCCTCAGCCTAATGTTTCTGACTATTGACTGGCTGTTGGCCTCCAGGACCGAATATTAAGACTATTGCAGGCCAGCTCCTGCAGATACGTAGCACAAGGCGAGTCTGCAAGCTTTTTATCCCTCACAGTCTTTCTGTTGATAATCAAGCTGCTCGTGCTAGAATTTAAACAAGGTCCCCCCCCCTTTCTTTTCCTTCCTCACACTCTCTTTTGAATAGTTTAAGTTTTGCCATTCATTATTTAGAATTTGTTTGAGGAAAGACGCAAGATTTTGGATTGAAATATGAGGATTTGGTATCTCTCTTACGTTGCTTGTTTTTGCATTGTAGCACTGGAACGTGCAATCTTGAGTGCTGACCACAGTAAATATGTCAAAGCTTCTCAGAGGTGAGAGGTGAAAGTTACTTCTACATGACACTAACTGGCCCAAAAATTAGCTTTCTGGTTATACCCTTGACTAATTTGATCAGACATAGCCCCCTCTGACTTGAACAGGCACAAGCTAATAGTCCTGCCCTGTGTAGGGACAAACTGCTTCCAGTTCTGGAGCAAACCAAGATATCTGATACTATTAGTGCCACACACCAGGCAGAGGCTTGCAGGATAATTTCTTATTTTAATTCAGCTTGTTTGGATTCTGATGAGAGCCCGACTTTTATTTAATTTTCTGCAATCAAGCTGGAAGCTCTCCTGGCTTCGCCAGTATTCAAAAACGTTAATTTCTGAGGGTGGTTCCCAGCAGCTTCCAGAGTCCCTTTTCCTAAGGCAGAGTCGTTGAGCGTGTGAGCCTTGGAGCCAGGAGCACTCAGATTTTAGCAGCTCTGGCAGCAGGATGGTCACCCCCAGGCCAGTCTGCTCCGGGGCTGGGGATGTGGCTGCAGAGCTGCTTTGCACGTGTGAGTTGCTTTGAGGCCAAGGGCTTCCAGGGTCTGAGGACCACTGGCCTCAGAGAAATTCTCCAAGGACCCATGTGTGGCCCAAAGTCTTGGATTTGGTAAAAGTTCAGTGAAAACAAAGTGTTTGTTTAAAAGCAGTGGTTTTTTTCAAGGAAAAACTTTGTTTCCTTGTAAGGTTTCCAACCTGCACCACCAAAAAGCTCATTTATGCCTTGATTTATTATAAATTCTTGGAACACACATCAAAAGTCTTCATGGATGGAGTTACTGTTTACTTTGAGGAGAATCTGTGTTGTATAACTGATTATATAACAAAATGTAATTACTTCTTCCAAAGTATACACAACAAAATCTCAGCATTTTTTGCCTATCGGTAGATCTTTGTTATTAGAGTTTATATATGAATTTTCATCTATGCCAAGTGTGATGTGACCAGGCCAGATGTTTTCAGACCTACCCCTGTTTGAGGAATATATAATAGCACAATTGCAAGTCTGGGTTCTGCATAGTGAAAATCACGCAACAGGGGCATGGGAAAATGTATCTTTTCCTCTCTGATGTTTCTCTGCATGCATCCAAGTGTATATGGATTCTTCTATGCCTCTTCAGCTGGGGGAAACTATAAGAAGCAGTATGCAGTAGCATTAATTTCAAGACTGGAAAACCTTTCTGTCTCTCTTCCCCTCACCACCACCCCCCATTATATGGAAAGGTCAGATGTATGATACAGAATCTTTGTGGTTCTGCTTTGAAAAATGAGTTGGTAATGATAACTCCATCTTCGCCAATAGGTCTACCCTCTGACCTTTTAGATTTGTGCTTGGATTGCTCTGATGATAAATATGTATTTCTCTTTAACAGGCTTGTCTGTTCAGGAAGTGGCAAGCGGTCTGGGCTACAAAAATGTGACCCTTTTGGTGATTCTGCATCACTCAGGGAAGGAACGGTGCTCCAGATGCAGGACCACATCATTTTCCCAGGCGCCTGCTTCGGGCCACATGACCTGCTCTGTCCAGTGCTCTTCCTCCTGCGTGCCAAGTGCTTGGAGGTACCACCATGTTCAGGTTGTTACCTGTGGCACAGGAGAGGCAGCTCGCCCTGCTGCGATCAGAATTGGTCTCTCAGGACCACAGACAAGGGACCTGGCTTATTATTTTTTTTAAGGAATAATTTATGATTCAGCCTTCTAATCTGGTCTGAGCCTGCACTGTTGAAGGCCAGCTTTGGAAATGCAGGAGGCGGCTGGCTGCATATTATTTCATTGGCCTGAAAGAAACGTCCGACTAGATGTTTGGTGAAAGCTTAGCTTCAGAATACCTAGCAGAGAAACGTTTAGCTTCTTTAAATGACAACCTTTGAATTAGTCTTTGCAAACTTAACCCAAAGTTTGTTTGAAGGTAACTGGTATGTCACGCAGAGCGAGTATGCTGGAATGCAATAATGCGAGCTGAAGCCGGGGAGGCATGTTCATATTTGGAAAGCTGTGAAAACGAGACAGAGAGCAGACGCGCTTAGAGAGAATTCATTATAAAGCTGGTGAACAAGGAGTGAACAGTGCCACGTTGCTCGTACAGTCACTCAGGGTTTTCGTTGACATTCATTATTCACTCCTGTGAGTCAGAAGGCTGGAAGATGCAGTCTCCGATAGAGACAATGCCCCAAAGTGAATGTGAACTTCTGGTCGCTTCCAGGTTATTTATCAACTTACCACTTGTCCTCCCTTGCTTGAACACACTACACTTCTAGATTTTCACTTTCATACCCTATGTACAAGTGAAAAACAAAGTATGCCTAACATAAATACATATTTTGTCTAAAGCATAGCAACATTAAAGCTGAAGGGTAACGATGTACTTTTTCAGCAAATGGAGATGTTAAAGACAAAGCTCAAATCCTAATCCAGGCCCCATGCAGAAGCTGAGGTGTTCAGACCACCCAAATTTAGCCACACAACTTGGCTGGTTAAGCTAGCCAGCTAGACTCTCCGGGTTCCCTCTGGGGTCAATGCAAAAACAAAGGAGGGAAGAGAGACTCGCTTCCAGGAGCAATTCAGTAAGCCTGTGTCAGGCTCCTGTTCTGAATTGCCTCTAGGAGAGCTTCTTTATTAAGGCAGTTTAAGGCGGCAAGCCAGGTAACTTAACCAGCTAGGCTGGGTGCCTAAATTCAGTGCTCTGAACATACCTCTTGTTGTGCCGTAGAAAACAATATCACATACCTTTACATCTGTACACAGTATTCTGTGAAGCCACAAAAAAAGTCCATTTTCCTGCTTTCTTCTAGTTTGTGTGCGTGCTTCCCATCTTTCCAGAATTCTTTGTCCCTCTTTCCCTTGCACCTCAAGAGACCCACAAGTCGTCTGCTTAGGAGCCTGAAGGTATCATTGACATACAGTGTCTGTGCCATCTAATAGTAGGGGACGTTGGTCTTTATTCTGTTCCTTGTCTTTATGTCTTTCTACAGAACGGTATTGTGGTATCCCATAATAAAAGTACTTATAGCTATAATTGTCTGGCACCATGGAGCCATTTGGAAATCTCCCGATCAGACAGGAGTCTGCTGGAAGACAGTTCCTGAGTTGGTAGAACTGAAATGCTCTGTTGAAACAGGTCAATTTTGTTGGCGTCTTTAAAGGAAACCAGGCAAAGCAACTAGCTGCCTGGCTCATTGGCGGGTCAACCAGCAGGCAGGCGGGTCCTGAAAGACTTTGTCTGTTTTGCCAGAACCGCCACAATGCCAGCTTGTCACCATGACATTGAACATAAAGAGTTAGCAACTCCTCGGGATTTATCACAAAGTGAAAAATCTTTTTCTGGTCACTTCTGAACTACCTAAAATTGTTTTGTGGTTGTTTTTTTTCTCTTCCCCCTCCTCCCCCTTCCCTATTACTAGGGAAAACCAGTTCATCTGAGGATCCGTTGTTATGGTTTGTTTTGTTTTCCCTCCCCCTTGTTCTAGTGCCTCAATTATTTCCGATCTGCATGTTTATTGTTTGGAAGCAAACTTGCTTTCCTGCTCTTTCACCCGATACTTCCTTCCAGAAGGTCTATCTTTCTGGCACTTGGAGAATGTGATTTCAGCTCCAGCCTTGCCAACAGATGAGCTGCAGGCAGCTGCTGCTAACTCCACCGCTCTCAGCTTTGCAGTACATACTCAGACACAGCAAGAAAGGAAGGAATCAAGCATAGAACTTGGATATCTTTTCATATTTCAAGAAACTTTTAAGGGACTTTATATAAGGCTGAATCAGGTAAGGGAAGGGAGGTGTCAAGGACAAGGTGATGGAGCAACTGAAGTAGTTGGTTTTGGAGCCAGAGAACTGAGTCTCTGCAGGCACATCCCACTGGAAAGGGGTACCTGGCCATCCAAACTGGGGAATCGGAGTCAGACCAGTGTGGTAACAACATCGCTGTCCTGTCTGCTACTGGCTGTGGAGTTGGTGTGCCTTGGCCACAGTAGCACGATGGAGCCATTGAGCTCAAGCAGGGCTTTGTCCTGGGACAGTGTGACTCTGTTGACAACCAAGGCAAGCCATTATGTATTGCGTTACAGCTTCCCATGTAGCCTGGAAGAGGGAAAGCTGGCCAGGACGTCTGTATTTTTCTTGAAATCTCCACAAAATGCGTCACTTGGACATTAAGAACTCTCCAGAGATGAGAGCAGGAGATGTGGTGCCATGTTGAGGCCAAAATATACAAAAGCCCATATTGGATACCATTTCAGTGGAACATAATCAGTGTTCCTTATCTGAAGGAAGGCAAACTATTTGCTTACCCTTCCACCAGGGAGCCCACTTCTCTGACTATTGTAAAGTAGGAGGAGAACCACCTTTATTAGGAGGATCCCAAGTGTGTTTTGAGGGGTTTTGATGGCTGACACCCTGCCCCTGTTCTGTCTCTCATCCTGGCTTTGCTCATCTCATAATGTAATGATGTAAATGTGTGCAGAAAAAGTGTTGACAGCTGTGTATCTGTTATGCCTAGCTTGACATGCAACTTTATTATCTGCGAGCCATTATTTTTTGATTGTTTTCTCTCTGCCAGGAATTCAAGGCAAGAAAATCCATTTCAATCTGAATAAAATGACAGGCCACACTAATTTAGTAGAGATCTCATCAGTTCACCCAGGCGGGCAGTGTTAGAAAATTATACAGGGACAGGTGCCCATAATAAATCAGCTTAGGCTTCTGTGCCTTCGATGCATTTATAATGATGATGGTGGTATGTGCAGAGTACCTTTCATCCAAGGCTCCCACACTTTGCAAACTATATAATGTTATATCTGTGCAATGTTGAAATAGTTGCATTTTTTTTTATAGCAGCTTTAATCTAGAAGCCTCAAAAATACCAATGGATTCTTGTTTAAACAGGAGACTTTCCAAAAAAAATCCTCTCTAATGCAAGATAAATTCATTGCAATCACATGCTTTCAGAGTTGTGAACCAAGTATATTACAGCCTCCGCCCCAGAAAGCACTTAAGCACACACTAAACTTGGCAAACGTGCAGCACCCGGTTGATTGCAATGCATTAGCTGAAGATAAACATGTGCTTAAAGGCTCCCCGGACTAAGACTAGGAAGCTGTTTCTTGAAGATTCAAACCTTCAGTGAAGAGGGAGGAGAGGCAGGGAGTCTGTTCATTGGTTCTCAAATTTAAACCTATTGGCTGCCACTGTAATTAAAGAAAAATGCAACAAATCTTGGCAGGCAAACCCGAGTTTGCTGTGCTGGCTGGAAATACTTACACTGTCATCCTGAAAAGAAATATTCTGAATGTATTAAGGCTTTTGTGTGTCACCCTGCTTGTGTGATGTGAAATGGAGAGCGTGGCAGAGCCAGGGCTGGCAGCAGGTAGCTTGGTTTAAAACCTCATGCTGTTTCCCCGCTATTTCTCCATCCTCTGTTTTTTGGCGTAATCCAATGCACTCCAAAATCAGATTGATGTTGAGCCCTGAAGGTAAATCGTCTCGGGTAGGAATAAGTTAGCAGAAGTGAATTTTAGCAGCCCCATTGTCCTCCACAGCTTTGCATACGTTACAAACAGGAACAATCGAGTGTCCTGAAGGAGCTGCATCATCCCACTGTAAGAGAGAGCCCGTCAGCAAAGCAACAGGTTCCTTGGGACAGGGCGCTGCCTTGCCCTCACAGCACAACGCAGGAGTGCCTCTGGTTGGTGAAAATACAGCCTAATTTACCATATACATAGTAAGAAAGGAGATGTCTTCTTAGCCTGTGTCTGCACCCCACACCCCTGGTGTGATCGCAGCTCACCCAGCCACGCAGGAGCCATTTGCGGTGGCTTTGGCAATGGTAATGGTAAAAGGGTGGTGGTGAAGGTGCTTGCCCTCTCCCACTGCCCACACTGGTGCACTTGCTGCTTCCACAGATGAGCAAAACTAATTAGCACTGGCACGCAGCACTGCAAGCTGCACAGGTTAACCTGTGTGTGGTGGTGGAGCTGCTGAGGAGATGCCAATAAAGTGAATTTAGCCACTGTTCATTTGAGCAGCTACGTCTTTGCTCGCTTCTCGTAAACAGGAACCAGAGGATTTCATTCCCATTTCTGAAAGACAAACCAACCCCCAGATCTTTCCACCTCTGGAAGCAGGAGTGAGGAATACGTCACTGAACTGAAACTGCAAGAAACTTT
Organism: Pluvialis apricaria; assembly: GCA_017639485.1. NCBI lineage: Eukaryota > Metazoa > Chordata > Aves > Charadriiformes > Charadriidae > Pluvialis > Pluvialis apricaria. The sequence goes on from CM030008.1 coordinate 64,346,651, forward strand.
CAGTAAGCAATACGCAATCTCAGCCCAGCGCTTGGCTGGAGACTTGGCCTGACGCCTCCGCTCCCACCGAAGCTGTTGTGAGCCTGGAGGACACTCCTTGGCAAGGCTCTCGCATTGCGTGACACCCATCATGTGCTGGAAGATGGATTCAGCCAACTTAGCACAGCTACTTTTAATGAGAAACTCCCCTCTTCGCAGCATCTTGCTGGTGCATTCCCATGTGAAACAGCGTGTGGTCAGCCAGCCACTCTGAAGCTGGTTAACCTTTAGGTATGCCTCCCTCTAAAAGATTTTGGCCCTGTGGTTTAAAGTTTCTGAGCATAGGAATGGATGTAACTTCACAGCTGCACATTTTTAATAGGTTTGGATTTATGGCAAGCAGTTTTATTTGGAGAGAAATACAAAAGTAATTGGAGTTTGGCTGAGGATAGACACAGTCCAAAGCGACTTGGATTTTCTTGTAGCACAAAGCTACCCAGTGTAAACAGATCTAAAAAAAGCCTACAAGGAACACGGACATTTTCTCTCTGAAGGCTTCTTCAGCACCAAACTTGTAATTAAACAACAAAGGTGCACTGATCAGTTTGTGTCACCCGCTTGACATACACTGATAATTCAGACTCACCCAAACACTAATACACACAGATGTAGAAGGCTAAATTTGGAATAGCCTGAGTACAGTTTTTTAGAGTGCTTCACCAGCGCACGTCAAATAAACACTGTTGCCAGGATGTGAGTCAAGCATCATTTTTAGTAGGCAAGCTGGACTGATCAAATGTCTGAAAAAATCAAACTTGCACAGAATTATTTTATGAAGCTGCATAAGATTAAAACATTAAAGCAAATAATTGGCAAATAGTTAAATCATAGGCAGTGTTTCCTTGGTTCTCAGTGAGTTTGCAACTTTTGTGGCCAAACACATGGTGATATTAAAGGCATTGGTTTTACAGAAACATTTGTAGAAAAGAAAAAGGAGGGAAAAACAAAGAAAAGAATCACGAAGCCTGTACTTGAACCTCAAACATAATGTAGCATCTTTCACATACCTGTACAAATTGTTAAATGATGTATGAGAGCCCCTTAGGCCTCATTTTTGACAGGCAAGCACTCTCAGAAACATGAGGCATCCAAATACTATTGAAAAATGGAGCCTGTGGCAGGACTGAATGTGCTTCACCTTGCAGGTAACATGGCCAAGGAGGATGGGCACGCACCTTTACACTGGGAACTGACCTTTCTTCCCCTCTTTTGGGTAAGGGCCACTTCACTTTTTTCAGAAATAAGAAATGGGGTAAAATAAGTCAAAAAAGCTGTTACTCTCAGTCAAGATGTTTAAGATTAATCCTCACATGCCAATAAATGTACATATATAAGTACTTATGATAACCCGGGACCCGAACTTTGCAGGAGTCATCTAGTCAGTGGAAAAGCTAACTCTGAAGTTACTGACTAGCTGCAAAAATACATGTGTAAAAATGCATATATGCCAATGTATGGGAAGTGTTCATTGATTGGTTACAGATCTACCATTGAATTTGATTTAGTATTAATCTAAATCTAACTAGATGGCTTTGAAAAAAATAATTAAAAACTAAAGGATGTATCTCTGGTGAATCCATTTCTCCAGGATACAGTTTAAATTTGTTGTTCTAACTACTTATGTATTCCCATTACAGAGCCAAGACAAACTCACAGAATTAAGTCAGTGTATTTTTAATGTTCTGTTCAAAAGAATGAGGACTGTAGAAAATTGACTTTTCTTGGGGCTGGTACCAGCACAAAATATTATGGCATCATGCTGATTTCATGAGTATTGTTGTATTGAATTGTGAGCATCACATCTTCACTGCCAGCAAAACATCTGAAAACTTGTTCTGGAGAGAATTCTTCAGAAATTGATGGCTTGTACAGATATTTAAAATCTTTCATCACTCTTTTTCCTCTTCCCTTTCAAAAGCATTTACAGTTCTGTGGAAGAAGTATGTAGCAGGATGGGGGAAAAAAAAACGAATCCTTTCTATGATGGACTGGAGCCCTTTCTTCAGCTCAGCGAATTTTAATCCAACTTGTTCTATTATTTACAATTAGATTAACATCTGCAAGTGTCAAAATGGTTCTGGAGAACTAAGGTTACCTGAGAAGTCAGGTGAGGCTTCAAACAGTGTCGTCCATACTGCAAAGGCATGGGGTAACCCTGCCCATGCAAGAGGTCCTTCCTCATTTTCTGCACGGAAAACAGCACTTGCTAACAGGGCTCCAGAGCCTACAGACCACTAAGTGTCTCCTCTAGTATTTGCAGCAGCATGATCTCCTGATGAACTGTTATGCCATCTGGAGAACTTGTGGTATGTATGTGGTATCCCTTCCCTGAGAGTTATCTCGCTTTGCTGTCAAGACATGGAAAGATTTTGTAGAAATTTATGGGCTTTATATTTAATATTAAACATGGATGGTATCTTTTATGTTATTTAAGTCTTTTATTTATCACTGTGCAGCACGCACAAAATAGGTTTCCTCTTGTCCCCCGCTTTCTGGGGCAACACAGAATGTTTCACCAAAAGATATGCAGCCGTGAGCCATCTGCCAGATTCCCATGTATTATAATATTTTCGGCCAGCTGCTGTGGTAGCTGTTCATGCCAAGGGCAAGAATTCCCCTGCTCTGGTTTTAGTTTTCGTGCAGTCCAGAGCCTGCTTTCAGCCGGTGCTGATCTATGAGCGTAAGGCCTGAGTCAGCAAGAGTTAAAATAAAAGGTCAGACTTCTCAGAGCCGGTAACCAGTTGGTGGAGCCCAGGTATTGTGTCTTGTTCGGGGTGTCAGTGCAATGCAACCCCTTCCTCGCCTCTCTAGTGCTCTATCCCAGTCCTTTACTGGGAACTTTCTGGGCAGAATAGCAAATATATAGGCATAGTGATCCCAGAGGAGATTTTTGGCAGCACATACTGACTGGCTGATTGCTGGGAGCTGGTGTTGTACCTCTGGCTGGGCCACTCTTAACCCCAGCTCTGCCAGGGACATGCCGCTGACCCGGCTGAGTTGGACATTTTTCCAATGTTAAGAGCTAAAACTGGCCTCGACACACCTCTTCTCTTCTCTTCTCTTCTCTTCTCTTCTCTTCTCTTCTCTTCTCTTCTCTTCTCTTCTCTTCTCTTCTCTTCTCTTCTCTTCTCTTCTCTTCTCTTCTCTTCTCTTCTCTTCTTCTCTCTTTCTTTTCTCTTTTTCTCTTTTTCTCTTTTCTCTTTTCTTTTCTTTTCTTTTCTTTTCTTTTCTTTTCTTTTCTTTTCTTTTCTTTTCTTTTCTTTTCTTTTCTTTTCTTTTCTTTTCTTTTCTTTTCTTTTCTTTTCTTTTCTTTTCTTTTCTTTTCTTTTCTTTTCTTTTCTTTTCTCTTCTCTTCTCTTCTTTTCTTTTCTCTTTTCTTTTCTCTTTTCTTTTCTACTTTTTCACTTTATAATTGGATATCAAATAGGTTTTTATTAATATTCTCTTCTAGTGCCTTGCATTTCTAAATGGTTTGCAGTTTTCTGGTGGACACATCACTTCCTAATCAGAGTATTTAGAGGTATTTGGGAGTGTTAAGAAAACAGTAGCCTGCTTACAAATGACCATTTGTTTTGGGTGCCCAGTTCAAAACATATGCTGGGTATGGGGTTTTGAGTCTTTGGAAATTCTTGACATTCCCCTCTGGAAGTCAGATGTCTCAGATGGGACATCCAAGATCATTGGCTGCTTTTCTGAAAGAAAGTTAAGCCACAGTGCTCCCGGAATATATTTAATCACACTCCTGTCTGCAACACAGGAGAAATACCATCACTGCCTAAAGAGCTTGTTTCTGCAGACTGCTAATACAAAGGAAGATCATAATTAGTGGCTCTGTAGACACTGTCAGAAAGCATCACAAACATGCACATAGAGAAACTGCCTTCTCAAAACTGGTTTTGTGCTGAGCTAACACAGCTCAATGATTATTTCCATTTGAGTTCTGATCTCAGGAAAGCTACAACAGTCCAGAAAAAGAGAAATCCAAGTGGAAGAGGTAGATTAACAACTCTATGGGGAAAAAAACCACTCTGATGAAAAATACACTGTTGAAAATGCTGGGAAGAACCTCTCTGTACCCCTGCTCAGGAGGTGAAAAGCCTTATCTCTTACTGCAGCAGAGCCAGAAGAAAAGGTTGTGCTCAGCCACTGAAAAAGTCCAAGTGGAGAAGAGGACATCTGGGAACAAGCAACTTACTGATACTTGTAGCTGGTAGCTGGAGAGGTCCTGGTGTTGTAGAGCTGGGCTCTCACCAGCGTGGCTGGGAGCTGTGCAGAAGAAACGCTAGAGAGGTAATGCATTCTGGCAGGGTTTTGCACACAATTTCTTTAGCATGTCTGAATTTTGCAGGGTGTGGAAGGTCTGGATGAAACCTGTGTGGGATTCCTGTACATGAAGTTGTGAGGAAAAAATTGCACACCTTATACTTACCAAAAAAAAAAAAAAATCTGACTGCAGAATTAGAAGATCTGTGGTGATAATGCTTCCGTCTTTGATGCCATATGTTGAGATATTCATGTGTAGCTCCTGAAGAATTATAGATTTGATAATGAATTTCAATTGCATTCCCTTAGATAGCCTTAACTTTTGAGCAGAGGCCTATGCTACTCTTCAATTGACCTGAAAGCAGATAGAGAGCTACTGCCCACAGCTTCACTTGCTTGCTAGGATGTGTAGAACGAGGACCTGAGTGGTCAATGCCCTCTGGGGCTGCCCAGTAGCACCTGGCCAGCCTTATCTGCCCCAGAGAAGGGACAGTGGGAGGTGTGGGGCAGAGCTGATCCAAGGACATGTCCAGCTACTCATCTATCTATTGATTTTTTCAAAGCCTGAGTGGCCAAGCTTCACATGACACAGTGCTGTGCAACTGCTGCCTGTTGAGGCCCTTCTCAGATTAGGCTTTTTGCATGACATGAAAATTTTGAATTCATTTTGACCTTGGTGAGCAACAGATCACAGCAGTGTGTGTCATCATGGCAAAACTACACAGGAGGAAAGGGTGCCTCTGAAGCAAAAGGGTTAACGGCCTGTCCGTTTTTAAAGTGGTTGTTGAAATGGGCAACTTCCTGCTTGCTGTTTTGAATTTTTTTGGTGGCTGATTGACTCAGAGGCTGACCTCGGGTGCTCTGCTGCTGGGCAGGGGAAATCTGGGGCATGTGGCTGTGAGAGCAAGACAGGGCCCCTGTGTTGATCTCTCATTCTTGTTTTTCAGGCCTTTCCATCTCAGTAGGTCTCCCCCAGCGTTATCCAGATTGAGCCCTTTGCCACATCTACAGTAGCTGTGGAGACATCCTTTCTCAGGAAGCAGTGCAGGGCTAAGGAAGGTTGAGCACTTGCACTGCAAACACAAATACTGTCTTTTTCTTCCTTGTGGGTATGTTAATCCAAACAACCTATTAAAGAACTGAGCCAGTTCTCACATATTTAATCGCGTATCTTATTTTGATTTTGTTTTGGTGGAGTTTTTTTTGTGCTGCAAGTCTGAACAACTGGTCCTGCTCATTCTCACCTTTTTCCTGCTCATGCTGGTCCTGACTTTTTCCTGTGAAGCATCTCTCCTTTGTGAAGTAAGTGGTGCTTTAAAGGGAATTCTTCAGCAGAAGCACAAGGGCAAAAACTGTATGATCACTTGTCTTCATATGCAAAGGGAAATTCCAATGGCAATTCTGAAGAAATTCTTAATTTCTGACCACTTCTCCCAACTGGTATTTCCTTGTGTCCTTCCCTCCATACCTCTCCCAACCCAGCTATGATTTATTAAATAAATGGCAAAACATTGTATTCTTCTTTTACGGCCAAAAAAGGAATGCATGTCCTAATGATTATCTGCCTCAAGTGTGACACTTTAAAATATTATTCATACTACACGGGAGTAGAAAAGTCTCAGAACACCTTTGGAAGTGGGTAATTTTTTTCATCAATTTCCACAGGGTTTGGATCCAACCCAGAAGACATTTCTCTGCTGCAGTCATGACTAACAGTCATAACAAACTCATGGCAAACTGGGTTGGCTTATTTGGGGAAATGTGTGTAGTCACAGAGTGTACCTGAAAGGTAACACATCGGCTTTCATCTTACCAACATTTAAACTCAGGGCATGGAGCGGTGCACAAATATGCATAACTGCATTTTAACAGCATAAAGCAAATTTTGGTTTCTGCGGCACTCTTACTCACCTTGAGTGGGATTTCACTCCATCAACAGCCTTGCTAGTTTTGTTAGAGCTTTTTGGGTGAGGAACTAAAGGACACAAGTAAGGCTGAAATGCTGTGGTTCTTCATGTGTGTTTTTGAATGTGTATGACAGAACACAAAACTCGTAGAAGAAATCATTAGCACAGAATAATTTAGGTTGGAATAGACCTCTGGAGGTCATTTAGTCCAAAAAAAAAAAAAAAAAAGTCTGGGTAGCATTTTGTTGTTCAGTTTTATCTTTGACTTCATATTATTTTCCCAATTCCTGGAAAACTCAGATATCCCATTATTGGGATACACCATGCAAACTATTAAATGAAGGCATCTACAAATGGATTAATTGAGTTTATTCCTACCCGTGTTTGATAATATTTCACAGAGCCCACTCATGAGACAACTTATGTTGGGAACGCAAGAAAAAAAGCAGTTTCTGTCATGATGAACTGCATCAAAATATACCTGAGTGGACTGACTGGAATTCCCCTCCACTAGAAAGTAAGTTGAGAGTTGGGGTCCTCTACGAAATTCCAGGTAAAATGGTAATATTATAATTGCAAAAATTAGTAGCAGTTCTGTTGTCATGTCCCACATGTGATGACAGAAAACACAGAAAGCCCATCTCATTTGGAAACAAACAGACTTTTTAGTTGGTGTTCTCTAAGTTTTAGTGAGGACAAGTGAAGATTTTAGTTTCACTATTTAGCATGTATAATTAGAAGGCTGTTTTTGGTTACATTGGCACAACCCAGGGCTGTCAGTGAAGTTATACCGGTATATCTGAAAGACGTTTGACCTCTGCTTCTTCTCATACATACTTAAAAACACTAAACTCTTCGAGTGACAAATATAGCCCCACATCTCAGACTTCTGTTCCGGTGCTAACTTTTGCTTGCCTGCTGCCAGGATTTACTCCTCTGCAGCCCAAACATTCCTGGGCAGGAAGCTTCATGTCTGCCCAGCCTGTGGTTTTTCTGATTTGTATATGAAGTACTAGAGAGACTAAATGGTTTGATGGATGAGAGGTGTCAAGGTTAGACCATATGGCCTGCTTGGTCTCTGCCTGTGTCTGCAAACGCAAGCAAAAATATGCTGGGATTTTTCTCCCTTTGGAGTTTCTTTCAGGGATCCCGTTACAGAGTGTGAGTTTGCAGAGCCTATAATAATGGAGAGGCAGTTGAAATAAATCCTGGGGGTTTAAATTTGGCAGCTAGAGTGTGCCTATACAAAGGGTTGTATGTGAACTAGGCTTTCTTCTCAGGCTCGATGACATGACATCAGCTGAGGACGCGGGTCTTATAGCCTTCCTCCTACCCCAGACTTCTGACACTCTGGTCTAACACTCCAGTCTTAGTTCAATCAACAACGATGTCTTTGATTCCTTAGGTCAAATTTTTTTATCATAGTTAGATCTGTCTCATGCGGATCGTGCAAGACAGCCAAAGAGTATGTAAAGAAGTTTATAACTAGCTGTCCAGCTTCCAATGCTGATTAAATAATTTGCATCTTTTTAAAACAGAACGAGCCTTTCTGAAATACAGCAATGAGCAGCCCTGCCCCTAGACCTTAGGAGAGCTGTGGTGGTAGCAAGCGTGGACGTACATCCTCAAATATGAGAGGACAGGACCTCTGGTAGCATATGCTTTCTGCAAGAGACTGAAACCTATGGATCCAGAAAATTAACGTATGCAAACCCTGACGTGTTTGTTAATACAGTTTTAAGGCTTGGAAGCAATAGAGTAATTTATGTATCAGAAATTGCCAAACTGGCTCACAGTGGTCTGACAGTCTCCATGGTATAGTGGAACCTTTTTCTCTGTTTTGGTAGTTGTACTACAGTAAAAGAAAGGAAAGTATATATATATATTATTTACTTTAAGTGTTAATTTAGCAGAGACTGAAATGTTTTGATCCTTACGACAAGAACATGTAGTCCTCAAAGGCTGAGGAGATGTTTAGTACCAGTATGAGGTAGGGCCCAGGGACTGCGGCACAGGATGCCTGTTCCGAGATTGAGCTGAGTAGTGCTCTGCCTACTCCAGAGGAAGACAGGATACAAAGTATCTGCAAGAACACAAGGAAAATGCGTCCAAGGCTGTGCCAAACCTCTTCTGCTGTCTCTTGAGGTTGCCTTTGCTCAGACCAGAGGTGAGGGAGCCTGCCAGAAGAACCAGCTGGAGCTGTAGGTCACACCACTGGGTTGGTGCATGCTACCAGCAGGCAGGGAGAACTGGGGAGTCTGGTCCACTTTGTGCTGTGAGATGGAAGTGTTGGGGGTGGTTGCACCTTATCGCAGCTGTTTGTATGTCATCTTTGCTGTGTTCCCTTGCTTTCTGCTCCCATAGGTGTGCCGCACCTCCCAGTGAAGTAAGTGCTCATGCACAGGAGGCATCTCTGGACATCTTGATGAGTTTACATAGAAAAACAGATTCTTTTTATACAACAGAACTTCAGTAACAATATATTTGCACTGGCTATGATCTTCATTAGCCCTACCCACCTACAACCTGCACGCCATCTCCATAGAGGATTGAATTCCCAGAGAGAAAAGGGTTATGAGAGAGAATTGCATGTGTGTGTATTAATAAAAACTGGTCAAAGTATGGAGTAGTTTAGGAGAGAATATCTCATGTTTAACTACCAATTCATGCAAAATAATCCATGTTTCTTGGGCTTTCCTGCACATCCTCATCATTAAAAAGGCCATTAAAAGGTACCACCTTAGTATAATGAACACCGGCCACTGGGATTTTGCTTATATGGAGGGCAGTCATCATGCTGGGACAGAAGGATTAATTGAGCTCCTTAGAATTCCCTTTGATCTGCACCAGAAATATCCAATATATTACCTCTGACCTGATTATATTTTAAACCTCAGTTCCTCATGCATTTGGGCTCTGCACCGTCCTCCCAAAAGGCAAACATAAGCTTAGTACTTTTTGGGGTTTTGCTTGTATCAGCTCCCTTATTTTTACACCATTTAACTATTAACTGGACAATTTGATGCTGTTTAGCGTACCAAAAGGATGGTGTTTTCACTCGGAGAGAATGTCATTTGTGATCACTCCATCCATCACTTTGGCACTTACCCAAAAGATACAATTAAATCTCTATTAAAGCATTGGGACTCTGGAACACTGATCTTTCACAGATCATTTCATCAAAAGGCTCAAATAACTAATTGCTTGTAAAAAGGATGAGACAAAGATTCTAGTGGGTATATGGGCATGTACATAAAAATGAAGTGTATGACATTTTCAGTCTTTCACAGTTAGAATTTTAAGGCTCTTCTTTTGCAAAGGGTTAAGCATATAATTAAGTTCATGTGTATTTACGTGCTCTTAGCTGTTCCACTAAAGGAAAAAGGGGGAAAAAAGTCTCAATGGAATATTTTCAGTCAGGTCTAATAATTTAACAAAAAAAAATCACCAGCCTTTCAGGTCTTCAAGATTTGCAAGCAAATGTATTCAGATCAGTCAGCTTCTGCTACAGGAACCCATGAATGCACTTGGTTAAAAAAAATTTTAAAAATGTATATATAAGGAGAAAATACTTCAACAAGTGAAAAAGGCATCTTCATTTAAACTTCATAGAAATTAAGGAATGGTCCGTAAAACATCACTCTTTACTTGTGTTCAAATTCATGTATTCAAATTCATATTTGAATACATGTATTCATGTATTCAAAGGTCTAAAATGAGTTACTCTACATCCTACCGGGTAGAGATTCCTTCGGTACTCTTTGCTACTTCATAAATGGGCTTTACTAGTTAGAGTCCAAAGGTAACAAGTGGCCCTAATGACACTTACTTTTCTATATAAATGAGAAGAGAGATTTCTGCTGCACTTGGATGTATGTACTCACATAATGGATATGATCCCTTTCACAGTGCTTTCTTACACAGGACACACTCTGTGCACGTAAACACATATACAGGCTGCAGTGCACAAAACATGGAAGCAAACACACGTAAAGGGTCTTTTTGACATGCCAACTGTTAGAGCTACAGCCTTTTGGGAATCTGGCAACCCTACGCAACACTTGACTGATCTGGTTTTGCGATGGAAGTTCTGCCCCGGTGCCTGAATGAGAGATTGGTGTCTGCTTTGCATAGACAGATGATTATGATCACAAAAACAATGCGATGTATTTACATGTGTGAGTATGTGCATAATCATGCAATTCAGAATGCATACACTGCAATCTTTCTGTAAAGCTCTTGCCATGTGACTGGGAGTTGATATACCTGTCACAGGAATGCACTAGGCATCACAACATATAGTTTCTGAGTGCTGCACTCAGTGACAAATAAATTAACAAGGAACTAGTCCTGGTCCCATTGTGGTCATCACCAAAGAAATAGTTCTCCTCACACAGAACAGGAAAATTGCCAGTATCTTCTGTGACTTGTTATTCAAAGGTCTTGTAGTCAATACGAGGCATCAGGAAAGTAGAAAAGAAGGGAAAGTTGAAAATAATTCCTTTAAATTATTTTTAGAAAACATGGGGCTGAACTGCCAACTTTGATGTCTCTTCATAAGGGAGGAATCTCCGAAGTTGCAGGAAATGCATCTGCCCTCTGAGAGAGGAGAGAGTTAGAAATGGTGGAGTCTTGGACCACCTCTGTGCAACTTCACATCTCTTCTTTCTAAAGGGCCTTGTAACTCTGCCTGTTTAAGGGCAAGACTGCAGGTGCAGATGTAGAGAGACATCCACACTCTTCATCAGCAGAGTATAAGCAATTCAATGCCCTTCTGACTGCAAGCTGTCATTTTTTGTGTTCAGAGTGAATAAACTAATATGAGGACTGTGTTGTGTTCTACCAGAGCATGTAGTCCATCTGAGGGCGTTTGTTTCATGCCCTGATAAATGGCATGAGGACATTTCAAAATATTTAATGATACAAGACCAGCTCAGATAGTTTCGGAATGCAGCGCAGAGTGAAAGGAACCAAAATCAGTGCAGCCTCTTTCATACTGGTTTGTGGGAGAGACACCTACCCCAAACCTTGAGGACAGTTGATTGCAGTAGACCAAAACAGAGCAAAGACATGACTTAACAAACCTTGACTGTCTACTGGTCAAGTTTGCTCCTGGGCCTTCTTATACTCCTATTTGTTTCTAAGGAAATGTATCTATAGCATCCTCATCAGACCTTGTCCAAACCACTGTGTCTTACACATGGCACAAGCCAGGGTAATATATCACTGTCTGCACCTCAGAATGGAGATATGCCTTCTGCTAGCCAAATGCAAAGGCATTTGAGACACAGTATTGTCTGTTCTTTGTCGCTCCATGAGGATGCTTGTGTGCACAGTATCCTTGTTCAGGCTACTCGTGTGTCCGGTGTTCTCAATTCTGTGCCTTGGTTCAATTCGCAAACCAAGGCTCAAACTAGTTCCTGAACATACTCATACCTCACTGCACTGACTACGTGCATTGGCTACCTCTTTTACGACATTTCCAAAACACGTAAAAGACTTATTTTGAAAGCTTTCCCTTCACACATGGAAGACCATCCACCGTTAAAGCATTTCATGGTGGGCCAGCCCAGGAGTAGCAGTTCTCTCTTACATTCTCTTCAGGTCGCACCGTAGGCCAGGCAAAATTTAAGATTACTTCAAGACTACTTAAACAGTTCTTTTTTCGGAGTCTTGAGTTATTCAGCTTCGCAGATTCATTAAGACCTGTCAAACCCAAACCTTTCCCCTGCAAGGCTTTCAGATATTTTGTTGTTACAGGATTTCTGGTTCATAGAATGATATGATCATAGCACAGTTCGGGTTGGAAGGGACCTTTAAAGGTCATCTAGCCCAACCCCCTGCAATGAGCAGGGACATCTTTAATTAGATCAGCCTGATCAGAGCCCCATTCAACCTGACCTTGAATGTTTCCAGGGATGGGGCATCTACCACCTCTCTGGGCAACCTGTTTCAGTGTTTCACCACTCTCATAGTAAAAAAATTCTTCCTTATATCTAGTCTGAATCTACCTTTGCTTAGTTTAAAACCATTACCCCTTATCCTATCATAACAGGCCATGCTAAACAGTTCATGCCTGTCTCTCCTGTAGGCCCCCTTTAAGTACTGAAAGACCACAATAAGGCCTCCCTGGAGCCTTCTTGTCTCCTGGCTGAACAACAGCAACTCTCCTAGCCTGTCCTCATACGAGAGGTGCTCCATCCCTTTGATCATCTCTGTGGCCCTCCTCTGGATCTGATCCAACAGGTCCATGTCTGTCCTGTGCTGAAGACTCCAGAGCCGGACACAACACTCCAGGTAGGGTCTCACCAGAGTGGAGGGGCAGAATCACCTCCTTTGACCTTCTTGCCAGGCTTCTTTTGATGCAGCCCAGGATACAGTCGGCTTTCTGGTCTGTAAGCACACATCGCCAGTTGTTTCCTTCCAAACTGGATAACTGTCAGTCTCACTGCTGACACTGACACCACCTGAGATGAGATTTCATCCTTTGTCTTCCCTTGCCCTCTTCCCTGGAGACACAAATCCTCTCGTTCACTTAAAAGCTTTATGGACCTTCCCTTCCTGATGTTATGGTAGCCACTAGCAGCCAACCTGGACTCCTGCTCCCAAGAGCTATTCTTGCAGTCCCTTTGATTTGAGTGTGGTGCAGTGGTCCCACAAAGCAGATGTCCCCCTACAGCCATCTCCAGTCTGTCTACAACTTTGCTCCCATAAAGGCCAGACAGATTCCCTCCTGCAATACGGTTTTTCTGCAGGATGCTCTGACTCCCTCCCTAATGTGTCTGGTAATGGGCACAAGCCATCTGATCCCCCAGACTAACAAGATCACTTGCAAGAGTATGGGGGAGGATGCTGCCGATCTGTCTCAGGTAATGCGAGTTTGACTCTCCTTACCCTACCCCTACCCCATATCCTAGGCAGTCTGTTCTGGGGGATTTGTATTTTTCTGCATTCCAGTTCAAGGAGAGGAGAGAGGCAACGTTGTTCTCTGAAAAGGCTGACAGCCACTCTCAGGGGCACAGTCCAAAAGCACTTTGCACACCAGTAGTTCTATTGCTTATACACTTGATTGCACAAAGGTTACACAGTTTCAGATTTCCTAACCATAACCCTTTCTGGGAATATGGAGCCAAATTTTTGTCCTTGGCAGATCATTCAAACCTTGCAGAAGTCAATGAAGTCATAAATGAGACCAGCATTTGACCTACTTCCTATTATTGTTCTTTATTAAGTCACTTCTCAGGTATTAGATTCATGTGAATTTCTGTATTTAAATACACATCTAAAGAGCAGAAGAATACAAAAGTAACTTCAGGAAAAACTATTCATTCTATGCTGCTGCAGATCTGAAGATATGTACCCAGAGACAACTTCAGACTCTTAATCAAAATTGGGTCCTAGAGCTTACGATGTTGCTCAAGCTTTCCTAATGAATGATGATTTGCTTACGTGTTCCTTGGCAGTGAGCTAACAAGGCTCCATTAAACAGAATGTATATTAATATTGTCCTGTCTAAGTAATGGTCTTTACAGTCCACTGTAATTATGCTGAATTAGCTCTGCAGAGACAACTTGAGGAAATACATGTTCAACGAAGTGAAGTATAATGTGCGCATCTTTGGGCAACATACGTATGGCAGATACCTGAAGGGAGAGCCTGTCAGTTCAGTAACATGCCCTCAGATAAGAACAGGAAAGTTCTTGGATCTCTAAATCTCTAAGACTTCTATACTGCCATTTATTTTCCACCAGCGGTAGATGTCTGTCTAGACACTGGCACTACATGTGTGTGTAAATGAGTGTGTGTGTGTCTCAAAGAGAAAAAAGTAAAGAAAAGGGGAGTATAAATCTCTAAAGACCCCCAGGTTTAGAAGGGGCAAATAACTGGTGGTGTGTTTTTGAGTGACCCTTGAGATCTACCACGTACCACCCTTCAGGACACGTATTTCCAGTTATTTCTGATCACCCTGTTTGGTAGCTTTCATGTTCTTTCATGCTTTGCCTAAAGGGAAAAGATTATTCAACTATTAGGTCATCTTGTACAACTGCTTTTGTTTCTCAAGAGTCCCCTTTTCCAGAAAGGTATTTCAACCAAAATTGTAGCAGAGATTCCTAAAGGATGAGATACTGTTGATAAGCTTACAGGCAAAGCCAGCATGACCCAACACTGTGTCACACCATAACAAGAAAAAAAGGCATATTTCTTCTGCCATTGCTCTATGTAGCATCTTTATAGAAATTTCCTAACAGATTAAATGACAAAGTTTTTTGTCTGACTTTCCAGTGCTTGCATTCACACAAATATTTTTGTACCATTGGCTGTCGTAGCAGCAAAGCTCCAACAAAATTGTAAATCTGAAAAAAAAACCATTTAGATGTATGGTTTTGCTAAACACAGGTCTGAGATAGCAAAGACCCTTTATCATCAAACAAACATGATATTGCAAAAATGTTAATTCCTGCTCTGCCTTTTAACCTCACAGAAATACTACTTTACCCTATGATAGCTTTAAGGCTAAACTCTAAGAAGAATCTTGTGCTGATGCTTCAGGATGTGAGGGTTATTCAGCAGGTGTCATTCCTCACTCTGTGTTGATACCATACCAAAGTGCAATATTTAAACTTGTTTTTGTGAGAATTTTCTTGCCCTCCTGTTGACTTTGGAAATTGGAGTAGCTGGGCATGTTGTGGTCGGGCATCCATGGTTTGGGGGGCAATACTGGCAATCAAATTTTGTTTATTTCTTGCTGGTTGCTCCACGCTGGCTGTGCAATCTGCCATGGAACAAGCTGGCTCTGTGTAGACAGCAGGTCCTGGGAGCACTGCCTGTCTCCTCTGGGGTGGACAGGAGCCTTGGACGGGTCCTGACACCGAGACCTAGCAAGGTATGAGTGTCCATGCGTTCTTCCCCCTGCTCCCCCTTTCTTCCCATCTACACACTGCTTTCCACTGCAAGATAACCTGGGTGCGCAGGCTGCCTTGTCTTTGAAATAAAAAGCTGATCAATTAGCAGGTACTGTTTGCAATAAACCTACTTGGCTGATCCAGAAACCAAAAAGCATGTCATTTATCAGCTATGGTTTTGCCTTTGTCCTGTAGGTGGTTTTTAGTGCTGGGTGGTGATCCATCACCTTTGATTCATTCTTTCCTAACTGGTGTCACTGTCTGTGGCTCCACCTGTTGTATTGGTGTGGCTTTTTCCTTGGCACAGATGCACACTGTGATTCCTCCATCACACACTGTTAGTCTTAGACCATGGAAGGTTTCCTGCAGAAACTACTTCTGGGGGAACAGAGGGACAGGCAGACAAAGGAAACTGTCTAAGCAGCAATAGATGTTGTCCTGATACCTGAGTTGGGGCAAATTTTCAAGCTCTTTTCACTGCCCTTAGGGCACTAATAGACCTTAATAGCCCAGACCAGCCTCACCTAGGCCTCTCCCTATACCTTCTGGTGGGGTCAGTGGGCCAGTAGCCCTATTAAAGCATAGTCCTGGGTCTTTAGTTCTTGTCTGAACTATGTTGTGGGCATGCTTGCACTCAGTTCTGTCTCTGACCTGCTCTGGGTGGACCTCCAGCTCTGCCTCCTGCTGTTCGTGACTGGGCCCTGGAATGTCCCCTGGACCCGATCCATGCTTGCCCTCTAGGTGATTGTGACTGGAGCATATTTTTCCCACCCTGTTTGTGCCCTGTAGGATAGCACCCTAGTTGGTGAGGGCACTGCTTGCACTGGGGTCACCTTTGGCTTCTGGTGTATCCTGTTTCATGAAGCAACCCTGCTTTTGCTTTCTCTGACCCTCTCACAAATCTTGGCAGGAATGTTCATTTGAAATTTTTGTAAGGGATTATCATGTGTGCTGTTTAGTTATCTAATTTTACTCTATCATCTTGTTCAAAAAATGGAAGTTGTGCTTATGATAAAGCAATATTTAATCTCTAATCTTCCCTTGTACAATAGGTATGAGACTCTGGAATTGGAACAAATAATGATGAGGACGATGGTCCATCTAGGTTGGAGACATTGCAAGGTTAAGTCACCCTACACCCCACAACAAAAACACCTCTATTAAGAAAAAAAGATGGGTTATTGTCATAGGATACTCTCTTCTAAGGGCAACAGAAGGCCCAATATGCTGACCAGAGTCATTTCTTAGGGAATTCTGCTGCCTATCTGGGGTCTGGGTTAAAAATGTTACAAGAAAACTTCCTACCCTGGTACAGCCCTCAGGTTATTATCCACTATTGGTTTTTCATGTAGGCAGCAATGAAGTTGCAATAGGCATTGGAAGAGGGCAGGTTTAGATTAAACATTAGGAAGAAGTTTTTCACTTTAAGGGTGGTGAGGCACTGGAACAGGTTGCCCAGAGAGGTTGTTGAAGCTCCGTCCCTGGAGGTGTTCAAGGCCAGGCTGGACGTGGCCTTGGGCAACCTGGTCTAGTGAGAGGTGTCCCTACCTATGGCAGGCGGGTTGGAACTCGATGATCTTCAAGGTCCCTTTCAACCTAAACCATTCTATGATTCTATGAATTTCAATGGTAATCAAAAGAGACTTCAGGGCCTTGGGACAACTTTAACCAGTTCAGTTCAGGGTTCAGGAGCAAAAGTAGTGTTTTCCTCTATCCTTCCAGTTGCAGGGAGCGAGGTTGGAAGAAACAGGCAGACCCAGCTGATCAATACCTGGTAACTGACTGGTGTCATTGGCAGAATTTTTGGTTTTTTGATCACGGGATGTTTTACAAGACACCAGGCCTGCTAGCAACAGACGGGATACACCTGTCTCAAAGGGCAAAAAGGATCTTCGCACAAGAGTTAGCAGGGCTCATTGAAAGGGCTTTATACTAGATTTGAAGGGGGAAAGGAATAAAATCAGGCTCACTGGTGTTAAGCCATGGGATGACATGCCAATGTTTGACGGATGGTGTTCGGGTGAGGTCCTTCAGTCTGCAATGTTCTGAGTACACCGGAGAACATTTGAAATATCTCTATACTAATGTGCACAGCACAAGGAATAAAAAAGAGGAGGTGGAAACTTTGGCCCAGTTCCACAGCTACATCATTGGCATAAGTGAAACTGGGTGAGATGAGTCCTATGACTGGGGTGTCATGACAGACAGTCATAGGTTCTTCAGGAGGGATAGGCAGGGCAGGTGAGGTGGGGGGATGACAGTGCTGTATGGAAGAGAGGGGTTGGATTCTATGGCGCTTGCAGTTGATGACAACGTGGTTGATAGCCTCTGGTAAGGATGAAGGGGAAAGCAAATTAAGCAGATGTTGTTGTGGGAGTCTACTATCGACCACCCAGCCAGGGTGATGACATCAATGAATTATTCTATAAGGAATTAAGGGATATCTCTAGATCAGCTGCCTTTGTGGGTGAATTTAATTTCTCAGACATCAACTGGGAACATCACACAGCAGACACAGACAGGTCCAGGAAATTCCTTAAGTATGTTGAAGATAACTTCTTGGTGCAGGTACTAAGAGAGCTGACTTCAAAGGTATCCTCCTAGATTTGTTGTCTGAAAACAGAGAAAGACTCTTGGGTGAAGTGGTGATTGGTGGCTGTCTGGATCACAGTGACCAGCAAGTAGTTGAGTTTCAAATTGCTGGCAACAGGCAAAGAACTGCCAACAAGACTTCAACCCTGGATATGGGGCGAGCAGATTTTGAGCTGCTGAAGGAGCTAGTTAGTAAGGTCCCCTGGGAATCTGCTTTTGAAGGTATTAGGGTCCATGAATGCTCATCACTTTTTAAGAGCCATCTCTTAAAAGCACAGGAGCAGGCAATTCCAAAGTGTGAGAAGTCAAGCTAGCAGGGCAGAATGCCAGCTTGGCTGAGCAGGGATCTTCTAGAACTTAGGCAGAAAAGGAAAGTATACCGACATTGGAAGCAAGGACAGGGAACACAGGAGGACTACAGAGATGCTATTGGCTGCCATAGGGAGAAAATTCATGTGGCCAAAACTGAATTAGAGTTCAAGCTGACCAGTACTCTGAAGAACAAAAAGGGCTTTTTAAAAATATGTTAACAACAAAAGGAGGATCAGAGATAACGGATCTGTTCTGTCACCTCACAAATAGGAACATATACAAAGCAGAGACATTTAATGCCTTCTTTGCCTCTGTCTTCAACACCAATGATGGGTCCTGGGACCCACAGAGCCCTGTGTTGGAAGACTGTCACTGAGGGGATGACAAACTCCCAGCCAACTCTGAAATTGTTTGAGACTTGCTGCTCTAGCTAGATGCACCTAAGTCTGTACGCTCTGATGGGATTCATCACAGGGTACTGAAAGAGCTGGCTGATGTTATTGTGGACCTTTCTCCATTATTTTTCAATGGCCTTGAGAATCTGGAAGCTGGCAGATGTCATCCCAATTTTCAAGAAGTGTAAGAAGGAAGACCCTGGTAATTACAGGCCTGTCAGTCTCACTTCAGTGCATGGTAAAATTATGGAGAAGGTTATTCTGGGAGTTATTGGAAAACACTTGAGAGACAATGCAGTCATTGGTCATAGCCAACATGGGTTCATGAGGGGAAAGTTCTGTTTAACTAACTTATTTTCCTTTTATGACAATGTAACCCATGTAGTTGACCGAGGGAAACAAGTAGATGTGGTGGGTTTGGATTTTGGCAAAGCTTTAGATACTGTCTCTCACAGTATCCTGGACAAAATGTTTGGCATACAGCTAGACAAGTCCCTAATACATTGCAATACTGTAAGTAATTGGCTTACAGATTGTGCTCAAAGAGTTATAGTAAATGGGGTTACATCAGGCTGGTGGTGAGACACCAGTGGGCTTCCGCAAGGCTCAGTTTTAGGGTCAGTGCTCTTTAATGTTTTTATAAATGATCTGGATGCAGGAATTGAATGTACATTAAGTTTGCTGATGATATGAAATTAGGAAGAGCTGTGGACTCCCTTGAGGGTAGAGAGGTCTTACAGAGAGATCTGGATAGACTAGAAAGTTGGACAATCACCAACCGTATGAAATTTAACAAGAGCAGGTGCCAGATTCTGTGCCTGGGACGAAGTAATCCTGGTTATGTGTACAAATTGGGGAACGAGAGGATGAAGATAGCCCCATGGAAAGAGATCTGGGGGTTTGGGTTGATGGCAAGTTGAATATGATGCAACAGTGTGCCCTGGCAGCCAAAAGGGCCAACTATGTCCTGGGGTGCATCAAGCACAGCATAGCCAGCTGGTTGAGGGAGGTGATTGTCCCACTCTGCGCTGCACTGGTGCAGCCTCACCTTGAGTATTGTGTGTGGTTTTGGGCACCTCAATATAAGGACATCAAACCATTACAGTGTGTCCCGAGGAGGGCAACCAAGACGGTGAAAGGCCTCAAGGGCAAGATTTACAGGAACTGCTGAGGTCACTTTGTTCAGCTTGGAGAAGAGAAGACTGAGGGGTGTCCTCATCACAGTCTACAAATTCCTTAAGGCGGGCAACAGAGGGAGAGGTGCTGATGTCTCTCTGGTGACCAGTGGTAGAACATGAGGAAATGGAATGAAGCTGTGTCTGGGGAAATTCAGACTGGACATTAGGAAAAGGTTCTTTCAGCGGGGAATGGCTGGAGAGCAGCCCTGTGGAGAAGGACCTGGGGGTGCTGATTGACGAGAAGCTCAACATGAGCCAGCAATGTGCGATCACAGCCCAGAAGGCCAACTGTATCCTGGGCTGCATCAAAAGAAGTGTGGCCAGCAGGTCAAAGGAGGTGATTCTGCCCCTCTACTCCGCTCTCGTGAGACCCCACCTGGAGTACTGCATCCAGCTCTGGAGCCCCCAACATAAGAAGGACATGGACCTGCTGGAGCGTGTCCAGAGGAGACCCATGAGGATGATCAGAGGGATGGAGCACCTCTCCTATGAGGAGAGGCTGAGAGAACTGGGGCTGTTCAGCCTGGAGAAGAGAAGGCTCCGGGGAGATCTTATTGAGGCTTTCCAGTACCTAAAGGGGGCCTACAGGAGAGCTGGGGAAGGACTTTTTACTAGGGCATGTAGTGATAGGACGAGGGGGAACGGCTTTAAGCTGGAAGAGGGCAGCTTTAGATTAAACATTAGGAAGAAGTTTTTCACTTTAAGGGTAGTAAGGCACTGGAACAGGTTGCCCAGAGAGGTTGTTGAAGCCCCGTCCCTGGAGGTGTTCAAGGCCAGGCTGGACGTGGCCTTGGGCAACCTGGTCTAGTGGGAGGTGTCCCTGCCTATGGCAGGGGGGTTGGAACTCGATGATCCAACCTAAACCATTCTATGATTCTATGATTCTTCACTGAGAGTTGGTCGGTCACTGGAACAGGCTCCCCAGGGAAGTGGTCACAGCACCAAGCTTGTCAGAGTTCAAGGAGCATCTGGATGATGCTCTTAGTCATATGGTTTAGTTTTAGGTAGTCCTGTGAGGAGCAGGTAGTTGGACTTGCTGATACTTATGGGTCCCTTCCAACTCAAGATATTTTATGATTTGAGTAGCAAATCATAAAACATAACAAAACAAACAAAAGTGATAACACTTCCTACTGGCTGTATGGAGGCAATGGTGTTATAAGGACAGGGTATTTCCATGAGGAAAATGAACAGTGTATGGAAGGCCACATTTGCTGATCTAACTCCAGTCATCATTTTAGAAAGAGCAATTCACAGCCAGTTGGGTATGAGGAAGCAATGCTGCTTGGTAAGTTGGCAGGATTTCTTGCGTGCTTTTTTCCCACCTTTGGCTGCCTGCAGATGGGTTGGCTGTGCTGCTGAATGGCCAACATGGCCTCTGACCACAGGTGGAGCAGCCCAATAGAACAAGAGAAAGTACGCTATTGCTTACTGATTAGGGAATTGGAAAAAGGACATTTCAACACACCTGTTTACACATAGGGCCTCTGTAGCCTTGATAATGTTGCCAGTGTCCTGGACTGCAGGACAAAGCAGGGTGAAATAACGAGTTGAGTATCCTGTGTGAGCTATCCAAAGACCGAAGCTAACAGTAGCATCAGCAGCTAAAACAGACAGGGGTCAATGAGCTTTGCTCTCTCCTCCCCCACTACTGAAGCCACAATGACAGCTTTGAACATGTTGTAATTGTCAGTCATTGTATAGGTAGCAAATTACTGAGCACCTTAAATAAAGATGAAAGAAAAAGGCATGTACCATCAGAGGTTAATTTGCAAAGCATTGGCCCTTGGGCCTACAGAAGGGCTCCATAGCTTCATTAATACAGGTTATTTTGGGGTGAGTTGCTCTACAAGGCATTTTCCTTGAATGTTTAGCAGGCTTCAATGATGTAAAAATTGGGTTAGGTGTCCCCTGAGCAAGCAACATGGCAGCAGTCATGTCTCAAGAGGCAACCTAAACCTTAACCTATATCTAGGTGATACCCAACTCACCCAAGAGCTGTGGAGGTGATGTAGTCTGGTTGCCTATGGTTTTGTCTTGCAGTGGTGTTCTCTGCTGTTAGATCCAAACTCCAGTTTTTCCCCGAGACTAGAGAGTTCACGACATTTGATTCTGTGCACTCAGCCAGGGTATCCATGCTGTAGCCTTCTCAGTGGGAGAGTTCATGGGGGTTTTCTCCTCTGCTTGCCTATTTGCCTAGCTGAAGGAACTTAGAATATCTGAGGCTGCCATGACTTCGTTAAATTGAACTGGTTGGCCAGCAGGATCAAAGTTTGCTGGGAGGAGACTGACTCAAGTTATGCATATGCATAAACATATACACACAATGCATGATTATATTAACTTCATTGCTTTAGGAAACTAAGCTACAAGTAGCAGAGATGTAGTAGGATTATATGAAAAATAGTATTTTCCTCACATAGCAAGACAGTCAGTTAATTTTTTTTGGACAACCAGTAGTTCAGTGGTATCTGAACATATACATAGAGAGAAAATTATCAGCAGAACAAAAGGGGATAAAAGAAACACACTTTGAAAATATACACAAATGACTACCATATTTTTGAAGTGTGGGTGCCGTTGTAATACAATACACACATACAGGTGTACTGACCATTGGGTATAATTTAAGGTATGTTACTTAAAGCAAGCAGAATCGCTTTTATTCTCCTTACAGAAATAAAGAACAACATATTCAAGATTTGTGGTGGAATTACATTTTTAAACCTACCTAGCGGAGTACTGTCCTGGCTACTGTGGACAGTAAGTCCATCCACAATGTTTTCTTTTGAAAGAAAAGCAATCCATTTCAAATGTCCAAAACACAACCATCTAACCATGGCCAAGTCGATTTGTTCTAAGCATCCCCTTATGGATGATTATAGGCTATGTTTGGCTCCAGTCCTTGTTCCACATGGAACAAGATGCTGCGGCTGCTCCTCTAACCTATACACTCTCATAGTGGTCATGACGTGGTTACAGAATTTCCCACTGCTCCAGAGCTGTTGTGTGGATGTTAGATTAGGGCAAAATGCTGTTCCCAGTGCTCAAGTTTTGCCTCATGCCAAGGCTATTTTTGGGTGAATTGCTCCGCAGATAGTTCCCCCCCAGATTTCGATAGGCTTCAATGTTGTAGGAATTAGGTTAGATGTCAACTGAAATCTGCAGTCCTGTCTGGTGTAATCATAAACTACTGAAGTTAAACTGCAGAAGACAAGAATCAGCTACTTAAATTCATCTTGATTTGTACAATACTTGGTAGGCATATAATAATTCATAAGAGCAAGAATGGCAGCATTCTGAATGACATCTATGGAGCTGTTTCCTTTTAAGTTTGAATATCAAAAGCACTAAGTATTGTGCACAGCTGAGTTCATTGCAGATATTTCTGAAAGCAGCTATGAATATATTTACCTCTCCAAACTTGAGTAAGCCTCTGGTAAGTGCAAAATATTGTGAAATCTGTTTTGCATTCTCTCCGTTAATGTTCTGATGTCTGTCTTCAGCTTTATGATACCACAGAGTTGGTAGGGCAAAGCATTTTTTCCCAGCTCCCAACCATATCATAAACTCCACAGGCTTATAAGCAGCATTTCTTCTGGTGGCATTCTCTAATGCAGCGAGTAGAAAGATGCCTAACAGAAAAGAGAGCTGCATCTCTCACAGATTAATTTAGTACAAATAATTGCTAATAGAAGAAAAAGTTTTGCTGTATTGTGGGAGAAAAGCTTCAAAGGTTAACTGGCCACAGATTTCAATTGTTCTTGTATAAAAGCTGCTTTGAATTGTGCACGGTAATCTGACTCCCTGCTTGGGACTGCTGGAACTGAGCAATGAACCAGCAATGTTCCTCAGGGAAACTTTCTCGGCATGCCTTGCTCTCAGCCTCCTCTAAACGCAGCCTGCACAGAGAAGCAGTGAAAGGAATTGGCACAGGGACATCTACAACTCATCCTTGTAGTTGTCCTACAATTAAATTGAACTTTATGCAGGAGGTGAAGAAGCCTCTGTGTGGAAAATGACCAAGAGCATCCCCAGGTCCCAGGGATAAGGGACCACAGTCCTTTTCCCTCCACCCTCTTCTCCCTGTATCTGTACAGATAAATTTGTATTTGGTATTGCAAGCCACAGAGTTTCAAAACTCTGTCACACAGAAATAGTGTGATTGGTTTTAGGATTTGTATCCTCTTAATAAATATGGGTTCTGCTTCTTTGCCTTTTGGTGGTGCATCTACAGACCAGCTTTTCAGGCTTTCTAGGTTTTTTATGTCAAGGGAAAAGAGATTTATTTCTTTCTCTTCTTTATTTATTTATTTGCCAGTCATTTCAATACCAGTTGCTAAATTTTTCCTGCAGTACTGATGAGCATGGCATTTTCTTTAAAAATACGTGGAATGGAATTCTCTGTTAAACTAAGGTAGAGGATTTACGAAAGATACCAAATATCACAGGTTTCACACTAGAACAAGTGTTGTCCAAACTATTGTTTATAAACCAGGACTAAGTGAAATAAGATGAGTCCGACGAATAGCAAAAGCACAACCTTGATAATATGCATTAGAATCAGACAGGCTTCACAGAGGGATGCCAGACAGCAAGATAGAAATCAAATAATTCCCTTATCAGATGAGAGAATCATACAAATGCTCTTACAAAAGAGTTTCTGGGCCCTGGAGTACTGAAAATCTCTGAAAAACTTCAAGGTTGCAAGAAACATAACGAAGTATTGAAAGCAATCGGAGCATGTGCAATCCAGAAGGTAGTTAGGGGATGCTCTAGAGGTCAAAACAGCTTAAAGGACACTCAGCATAACCAACTGCAAATGCTTGATTAGGAGAATTCTGTCTTCATATGCTACAGACTGAGCAAACAGATGATCTTAAATCAAGACATAATTTGTACCCTCGGAGAGTCACTTGTCTCCTTTGAATTACAGTTTTGGATTCACCGTGGAATTTTGTACCATTTTAATTAATTTTTTTGAATATTCATACAGGTGGCAGATGCTTCTGCAGGGTTCAAATCCTGCCATGGAGAAGAAAGGCTCCCTTGAGTCTCGTGGGCTCTGGTTCAGGCCCCAAAACAACTGGGCACCTCATTTTTCTGCTATCCTTTCTCAACCTGGACTTCAAGAAGAAGCCATGATAGGAAAGTATCTCTGTCCTCCCAGACCTGTGCAGTTCAGAGCAAGACCACCAATGCTCAACAGATGTGTCCGCCTCACCACAACCATTTCAAGAAGAAGCCAGGTAAGGACTAAATTTCCCCAACAGGACAGCAGGGCTCTTGGCAGGTCCTGCACAAGACCCATAAGCGTTCTTTATTCCTAATTCATCTGGCTTGACTTCTGGAAAGCAAATTATTGGTCTGTGCTGGTATGCAATCATCTTTTAATCTAGTGACCAAGGCTTCTTTTTTGTTATTTCAAAATTCAAGCCTGGTAATGAACTATAATGATTCACCAAGAGCACTTTGCAGGTAAAGGTCTCAAGTAGCATCCTTAAAATTTCACAAAACTCTTGTGAGGTAAGAATTAATGACTAATTTTACAGATGGGTACATTTTGCTCCAGGAAGGCAAGAGGCCAATTTCATATAGGCAATTAGGTCTCTAACCCCATGGCACCCATACTCTTTGGCAAGTGTGGCCCGCGATGTTTTGCCTGCAGTGGGAACGTAGGGTGGCTGGTGCTCAGCAGCACGCGTGTTTTGCTTGCTAGCCATCTTCTTTAGCCACTGGGCTCTTCTACCTGGAGGGGCCGAGTGCTGTGATCAAAGTGCACCGCAGGCTACTGCATGTTTTGCACAAGAGATGGGCTCTGGCTGCCAGGCAGCCTGGCTTTTGCTTCCTTCTTCAGACTGCTTTTTCCCTGGTCTCTAGCTAATACTTCGGAGGTTATATCAACCTAGGCAGTGAACAGAATAAAATGCAGAATGCCTAGTGATAGTCACATTGGACTGAAAAATGCTAGCTTTAATCCTTTCTCTGTGTGTGTCTGCATTTTCCAGCATCTATAAACCCTTATTGCTGAAGTATTAAAATACAGCAGATGTCGGTCAAGCATTTCTAAGACTTAAAGCCATGCTTCCGTAACTGTCTCTTCCTCCTGGAGTGAGGGACTGGGGAATGGTAAAGCTTTCTTGTGTGTTTTACAAAGGCGGTGACCCTCGTGTGAGCTGTTTTAAGAGTGAGCCGAGCTCTCTGACGAGACGCTTAGTAGGGAAAGCCTCTGTACGCAGAGGGCCTGCCCGCTGTAGATGCCTGTACTCTTCTGCAGTCATCCCATTTCTTGGAGTTTGTGGGCTTAGTATTGGATCTGATGTCACTTGGGAATGTTTGTTTTGTTTTTGGCAAGCGTGTTTGCTAAGTCCATCTCACTTGACATCTCATGAGTTAGTATGTGTGGACTGTCTACTTGCATTCTTTGTAGCATGTTCACCATATGATTTCTTATAGTGCTTTAAGCAACTCAACTAGTTATCACATTTGTGCACAGGACTGTTTGAGGGGAGCTTTATTTCTCCAGACACAAATACTAATCCATTAATTACATGCATTTATAAAAAAACCAGGAAATTATTTTGTGCCAAGAAGGGATAAACATAAGAACTATTGGTGATTTTTATCCCTTTTTTTTTTCTTAAAATCACAGGCCGTTTATATTCCTGTATAGAAAAAGTCAATAATATTTCCAGAGCATCTTTAATATTTCTGAAGCAGACTCAACTCTTAGAGGATTCTCCTTTCCTTATCTTTTCCTATGTGCAACATGATGTGCTCTCTTCAGGCACTGTTCTCATACATACAGATTGAGTCATCCATTCAGGGGACAGAAACCGCGTTCCCGTGCTGAGTCACACTGCCCAAATACAGATTGCGAAGCATCAAAAAGTGCAGAGGAGCCTTTGCTTCAAAGAACTTTTGGAAATTAAATGTTTCTTAACTATTACAAACATTTGTTGAGAAATTCTGACAAATCTGTAAAATTTATTACTATCGGGTATAGGAAAAGAAGTAGTTCCAAGAACAGATGAGCTAATGAAACCTAATTTCCTATAAATTTCTATTTCATTGAAGAAATACGTAGAAATCCTGTAAGAGTTAAATCTATCTAATTATTCTGGTCTTTGGTGTTTGAAGAGGATGAGAATTTCAGTGGGAATCTTTTTCGTTACAGAACATTTCTATCTCTCTGAGGGCACTTTCTAGTATCTAACAAGACTCTGTTTCTTCTCAGAAACCAGGTTAAAAGGACCTTCTATTTTTGGTAACTAGCAGTCACCAAACTAGAAGCAGTGCCGGAAGGGCTAGTAGTAGCAGGGAGGGAGGTGCTGCTGGAGGAGAAACTTAGGAAGATCCCATAATGTCTAATGTGTTGAAAGACAAAGCAATAAAGCAAGTCAGATGGTGATAAAGTTATTTGCCTGCATATGAAATAAACTTTAAATCTCCTATAAGGCTGCTTAGGATTGCATTACCTGATAAAGCAGTAGTTTTATTCAGGGTCAAATGAAACCTGGTAGCTTGCAAAGTAGCTGCCTGTTTGATTATACACAATGAGAAATTAAACTGATTTTTCAGGTTATGGAATAGCCAAAAGTGTGCTGAGGTGCTTGAGTTCGGGCATCAATCAGTGTTTGGGTGCTTTTGGTTTTGTTTTTATTTTACAGAACTGCTATAAACAGCTTCTGAATAACTTCTGAACTTGGGCCCTGCTTATCAGGTAGGATAGGTCCAAAGTTACACAATACTGTGTCTGTGCACAAACAGTGCTGTTCACGTGCGACTGAAATTGTACAAACTGAACAGACTGAACTCAGGCAAAAGTATAGACCAGGCAGACTACAGGGAACAAAGTATCCGAAGCCTCTTCCTTCTGGGATGGAGTACCATTCATCTTATGACTCTAACCAGAGCACTGCAGATGGAGTGATTTGACCAGTGCTGTTCAGTCCACGCTAACTGGCTCAGCAAGGATGGTTTGAAACAACCTGCATGAGATTGGACAGGAGCCCTGCATGAAGTTTGGAGGAAGGGCTCAGTTCATAGAGAGCAGGAGTATCACTAGAGCTATTTGTTTTAAAGAAGAACAGTTGAACTTTACAAGTTTATAGGTGATCTAGCAAGCAATACATGAAACAAGACTCAGTTGTGTACCACTCATCAGCTGCTGTAAGACTTGAAGCTGTGAGGTGTCTGTCAGACAGTGAAGGGGTTATTGCTTGGGTAAAGTTCTCAGCAGAGCTAGCTGCAGTGCCATGTACTCAGTATATGATATGCCTGTGAGATTTGTTTCTGATAAAACAACATTAATAACCTGATATCCTGTGGGAGGACTCTAGAAGCACGAAAATGATGAAGTGTGGGCCCATCTGGAAAAAACTATTTTCAGAGTGCTTCTAAAATTGCACTTAAAATCGAGGAAATCTATGTTCTCCACAAGCGGTTTTCCTTTTGTTTCCTTTCTCCTGCAAAGGCTTTTCTTTTCTGTGTTTTCAAACATAGCAATTCAAAACTACGTGGAAGAAGTCGGCCCATTCGCCGCTGTGGAAAGTGTTGAACAAGGCGCACTTCTGGAACCCGGCCACCAGCCACACTGCATTTAGTCTAGCAAGGCTCCTGCTAATTACAGAAGGGCTTTAAGGGAGATGGCAACTACGATAAACAAGTAAATAAAAATCCCAGCTCTCTAGAAAGTGGGAACTGGTTTCCCTTTTTCTCCACTGTGACTATAAACCCTCCTCTTTGACGCTAGAGATGAGCTAGCAGCACTGAGCACCCGGCAGCATCCCCGCAGCTGCCAGCTACCCCAAAAAGGCTCAGCATGCCCGGGACCATCCACGCTAGCCAACGTCGTGCAAAAACGTCTCGCTGGCTGCCTGCGCAGACCTGCACAGCTATTCGAGTGTGTGCTCTGCGAATACCTGCAGTACCACCCAGACTTCAGTCATTAGCCTAAGGTGATCAGTACATTTCTGTGCATGGGAGTGTCTGCATTTTATGTATCACTATGGCTTGTCTGGGTGTGTATATATTTGTTTGTGTGCTTGCCCTGTAATGATCCAAGCTATCTTTCATGTATATTTTAAAATATTTTATAAAGTGAGGGTAGATATCATTATCTAAAGGAAAGTGAAGCCCAGGGTCAGAGGTTATGCCCTTCGCTGAAGGATACAGACCAAGTCATTGGCTGGGACACTGAGTTTCTGACACAAAGCCTGCAGTCCCCACTAAGCCACGTTACTTTTTGTGCCTCTTCTGTTTAGGAAACATTATGAATTGTACATTGTCTAACGTGCATTCATGTTGTTCTGTTCAGAAAGCCCCGTGGCAATGGAGAGAGGAAATTGTATTTCTTTACCTAAGGACGTTTGCCACTACTGCTACTACCTACATCAAGACTTCAGCAACAATTTACACTGACTAAAGCCTGAACGGCAAATAACAGCTAACAAGAGCACTCGTGTGCATCCTTTAGCAAATGTTTGACAGGGTGACCTGCCAAGTCCAGCTGCATTCATTTCCAGTGACCAAAGCAGGTGGTCATGGACCCAATTGCAATCTGGAATGCTAAATCAGAGTCCTGCAGATGACCCAATCTGACAATTAGCCCAGCCCTCTGCTTTGCTGTGGGTTTGTTTACAATGATCACTCTTTCTTGAAAGGATTAATTTAGGTTAGTATGGCAGGGCTTACCAAAGAGCAGGTTGTTTGGCAGCCTTCAGGTTTTGAATTTTTCTTCAGAATAGTTTTTTCCCCAGAATTTTTCAATAGAATTAAAATGTAGAAAGAATCATTTCTGGGAGTGACACATTTTGTCCATAAGATGTTTTCTTTAGGAACAATATTAAAGGAAGTCTAGAAACAAAAATCATTCTTAACCAATAAATTAGAGCATTTCAACTACAAAATGTCTGAACAGACTGGAAAGAATATTTTGGTCAGGTTTTTTTGACAAAACACAATTTATGGAAAAATTGAAACAGCAGGCATTATCAGTATGGCCTGTTCTGTGCTTCTTACAGAAAGCTAAAATTTACATGACAAATGTGCCAACCTCCAAAGTAGACTATAAACTCAGAGAACCAACCAAATAAATCACTTTGTAGGAGACAAATACTTTCCTTTGGTCTTTTTTTAGACTGCAAGCCCCTTAGGGCAGGGATAGTCTTTATTTTATATCATCTCTTGGGCCAACACACTGCTGAAACTTAAGAAGTAATAGTTTCTAACAGACTTGATTCACATCATAAAAATCAGCTTGTGCCCTCTTGTTGACATCTCTGCATAGGACAGGAACTGAGCAGTTATTCAGACTGGATGTTGTTTCATATCAAGTGGAGTCAGTGAGATAATATGATGTAGACTGCAGAATTTGCTCACTAAAATAACACAATTTTTTAAATTTGTTTCTCAGCTCTCTTAATCACATTCTCACTGTAGATTATGAACTGCAAGCAATATATGAAATTAAAGTAAACAACGTTGTGTATTTTTCTGATGTATTACATGAGTTAATTTCAACGCTTACCTACCTTTAGGCTGTGTAGTCATTGAACACAGTTCTGTTACAGCAAAAATAATGAAGAAAGAGAATTTTTTTCCCACACTCTTTCTTTTTTTCATGTGAAGAGGACAGACAAGCTTGAAATAAACTCCATTCCTTCTCCTTCCCTCCTTGCCTCCCCCTCCCCCAAATCAGGTACAAACGTAGTTCATGAGGCTGAGTTCTGATGAGTTTGATCTCTTCTTTTGTAGTGGTACTAGCAGACAGGTTGGACCACTGGGTATACCCAACAGCACAGAGCAGAAAATGTACTTTCTGTCTTGCTATATGCTCTGTTTTTCTATGGGAAAAAATACATGGCCAGAAGTCTTCACAGATAAAATGCTGTTGCCTTTCTTTCTCTGTCGCGTTAAGTTATTTTGGGAAATCCGCTGCTTGGGATGAAGGAAGGTCAGGCAACAAGTGTTAATGGTCCTGAGTATTCTTGTCTTTTGTGAGACTCTGCTAGGATCTGTAGAAGCCGTATGTGTGCCTGTGGAGGCTGGCATCTTTTCTTAGTGCTATTCAAAACTGTAATGTCTCTGCACATGGATGGACATGTGGACAGGTTTGGTAAGCTCTTAGAGGACCGCATTCCTTAAATAACTTGTCAGCATCTTGTTCCTATGATTTGTTGGAAAATAAGATCAAGAGCTTGTCCTACAGCTTCATAAATCAGCAGGGCTCTGTTAACTTGGGCAAGCTTGAATGTAGACTGAAGTGCTCGGCATGACTTTCCTTATTTTCCTCTTTGTTATGCAGTGTTTTCCTAATATCATGCATACATTGTACGAAGCAGAGATTTACATATTCAGTATTGCTAAGATACTGTTCCACATTAAAGGCCAGATTCCAGAGCCTTTACTCATGGTGAGCAGGTCCCTCCTCCATGAGTAATGCCTTGGAGACCAGGGAAGCTCCTAGTGAAATGAAGCATTACTTAACATGGGGTCAAGCTTTAGAGCCTTCCCCCGTAACATTAGGCACAAATATTGTCTCTTCCCCTGCTGTACCTCTGGGTCTATCCGATCCCACACATATGGTTCCTGGGTAGGTTTGTATTACGTGGGAGTAATTTACGCAGCCAACAGCCAGAAACATGTAGGTGGCAGCCTGGTATCAGAGCCAAATCAGGGGAACTCAACCCAAATTATCGCCCACCTCTAGTGGATATCTCAGAGACCTGGCAGTCCCTAGACCCCCGATACTCCACAAGTATTTTCTGTAGCTGGACAGAGCGTGTGTCCCACTTCATGAGCTCAGGGAGAGAACAGCTCCTGAGCTGACACCAGGGAAGATCCCTCTCTGCTGTTCAAAACTAGCTTTGGTGGTGGCAAATGAGGACAGTTCCCTCCCCAGAGGAAGAATAGCTGTTCTGTGTATGTAAACGCCTGAAGAACCGGGGAACAGTGCCTAAGGACTTCCACTTTTTCTTGCCAGTATTAATTCAGTGCAACAGGAGAGCAGCCATACTGTGGCAAACAAAAATCAGTGCTTCCATGATACCTCTCCTTCCCCATCCCACCTGATCACCAGTGGCTGTTGCGGCATTAGACCTTTCCTGAGAGCAATTGCACTTGTGTTCCTGTATTTAAGAGCCCTCAATGAACTCAAACTCTTTGATGAATTACACACACCACAACACCCTGTGGTGATGAGCTCCACAGCAAAGCTGGGCCTGAGGGGAAAAGCACAGCTTTGGTAAAATAGCGCTGTTGTCGAGTGTGGGCTATGGGGCCTACAGGAGATGGCCAGAGACCTTTGCTCTTCTTGGGGAAGTGTCAGCAGCACAAGTTTCCCAATGTCCTGGCCCTGTCCCCAACAAAACTTGTGCCTGTAGCAATGCCGTTACTATTGGGGTGGGAGGTAGCCATGTGTGTTAGATCCAGATTTATGAAGACACTGAGGTATTTAATTCTTAAACTTAAAGAAAAATCTGTGCTGTGCTGAATACGAAGTCTAATCTGCTGGCTTTGAGTAGAGGCATATTGGTGAAACATTGGAAGAGATCTTGCAGGACTTGTTATACTTGTTCTGTGAATAAGACTTTCTATTTCCCAGACTGTCGTTCTGACAAATTTCAGAGGCACTAAAGTAAACAAATGACTTTCCTAGAGAAATGTTGCTGTTAAAAATGCTCAGGCTGGATTTTTCTTTTTTAAATGGAAAGAAAGCAAATACATCATTCCACTCTGATTTCCAACAGCAATGAATTACTTGTCTGCTTTGGACCTGCCTATCGGCACATACACAACCATTATACAGCAAAAGCCATCCAAGTTCATCGCTCTCTTTCACACTGGGCTCTGACTAAGCATGAATGGGCTCCACACCATGGGGTAAAGAGGAGGG
The DNA here is from genome assembly GCA_017639485.1 of Pluvialis apricaria. Classification (NCBI taxonomy): domain Eukaryota; kingdom Metazoa; phylum Chordata; class Aves; order Charadriiformes; family Charadriidae; genus Pluvialis; species Pluvialis apricaria. The sequence continues at coordinate 64,379,138 of CM030008.1, forward strand.
TCGAAGCATCTATACCAGCTGAAACCATGGAGTTTGCTTCTTTCAGCCTCTGTTCCCCCCATCTGCCTCATGCATACAAACGAAGGGCCTCCCCGAAGCTTTTACCCTGGTTTTAATCCCTCCTAGAAAATGAAGTGTCAGATGTTCATACTAATGTAGTGGTTAACCAGCCTGTGGTAAGAACTCTTTACTGGACTGGCTTGATTTATACAGCACTCATCACCACACCAGTAATTAAGAGTGAACAGAGCAGCAATGCCAGTACTGTATCTCATCGACTTTGCCATCTTTCTAATTCAGGGATGAAGCTTCACTTAAGAAGTGAGAGTGCAGCTGTTCCCTTAAACAGCACACACCCTCTAGGATATACCAAACAAAAAACATGGTGAAAGGTCAAGATTTTAAGAATATTTAGCATTCCTAAAGCCTGCCCTGGCTATAAAGCACCATGTAGTTATTAAGTTGTTATTCTTAAAATTATTTAGTTATTTGTGCTACTTGTTATCCATATTTTGCAGAGGGAACGTTGGGCTCAGACAGAGCTTACAGATCTCTGGCTCCTATTTCAGCATCTAATTTTTCAGGCCGTACAGAGAAATTTAGCTCCTTTGGGAAAGATTTTTTTCCTTTTTGCTCTCATAAGCTGCACAGGTGTCCCAGAAAGGCAGTGACAAGCTCTCACTTGTGTTTTTGAGACTTTTTCATTGTAATTCTTATTTTCCCTTTGCCATCTTCTCTCTACTTGGATAAGCCTGGTGTTCACATATGGCCAATCTTCTGGTTCTTGAGAAACTGCAAATGAAACGCGACCTCCTTGGTTTCCTTTCCCGAGGGAAGTCCGTGTGAGCCGGCGGCCGACTCTGCAGGGAAGCCCTCTGACTTCTGTGTGGGCTTGTTCAAGTAGGTCTGGCTTCTGTTGTACTTTGTGTTAGCTTCAGGGGTGAGATGCAGAGATAAAAACAAAGGTCAGAAGCAGATCTGTGAATGACAAACATCAGAATCGTGGAGTGCGTATGCCTCTCCCATTAGCCATAACAACTTCGGTAACCTTGGACCACACTGATGTCCTGATATAGTTTCTTTAAACTTTAAAAAAAAGCCTCGAGAGAGCGCTCAGACATACTGCAGTGTGCTCCAATTCAAATAAGGTCATGGAGTTGCACTCTCTAAACCTGTCATTATTCCTGAGGCACTAGCAAGGACATCAAGGGCACATTTCAACTGTTTCAAGTCAGGCAATCACAGCTTCTTGCCAGCTCCCAATTCTTTAGCCTGGAAGCAAGATTCATGCAGTCACTCCATCTATCGGTCCCCATCCCTGTTAACTAATTGTAACCAAATTCCATGAAAGAGCAAGGATCTTGCAAGCCTTGTGAAACCTGGCGACCTGGCGGTAGGTTGAGATGAGAGGTTGCAGCCTCAGCAGCTATCTGTTCTGCCACCATCAGCCCACTCGGCCAATTAACATGCACACATCTCCGTACCAGCTGCCTCTAACCCAGCTGGCATTGGAGGGCACAAGAGGGTATTGCAGATGACATGCAACAAAGGGAGAGAGCAAAACCATTTGTAGAAAAACAGCCTCCAGTAGTTCCACTGCTGAGAGAGCCAGGCATTTGTTTTCCTTCTGCTGCAACCATCCAGAAAACAGGCAAGATTTTAAACCACTCATCCGTTTGCAGACTTGTCTGCAATTCCCACAAGACCCTCGTCTCAAATTAATAGATTGGGGAAAGCAGAATGAAAAAGCACTCGCTCACCCAAATAAACCAGAGAAGCCAAAGTATCGGTTTGCATGAGCAAACGCTGGCAGGGTGAGCGAGGGCTAGGCAATGCAGCATGAATACACAAAGGAAGAAAATTATTGAAGTTTAAATTGATAAAACCTTGAGGAAGCTTGAGTCATTGGCGATAAATTTGTCTTCAGAGGAAATTAGTTTTAAAGGAAAAGGAGCTGGTTTAAAATATATTTAAAGTATCAAATTGCATGTATTTATGCCGAAGTCGCTTTCCCACTCCCACAGACTGGGAATAGAAATTATGGTCCTCACTTGCCTCTTTGAAAACTGCAGCATCAGTTCTTTTACAGTCAAATAAGCAGTGAGGTCAGGAAGGAAGCAGGTCTGGAGAAGTTAATGCTCTTGTGCTGGGTCTCATTTTTTAAATGAATTGGGTCTCCAATTCTGCAGAAGTGGCTGGGAAAGGAAGTAATGCATGAAATCAAATGACGAGGAGTTTGGGGAGCTGCTTATGAAGATGGGGTGATGGTGAATGTGAAGTAGCCTACATAATCTGACCCATTTCAGAAAAAAAATGGCAGGAGACAGGTCGCTTTATACTCATATATCCCTGGGCTGTTTTATGGTATGCTTTCTATTATATCAGGATATTGTATCCTTACCAGCAGTGCAGGATATCACACACTGGTAGCTGGGGGGTCTGATAGAGGTGGGAGTGTGCACACGGAATTGATTAGAGGTTTACGTCCTCTCAGCGGCAAGTCACATGGAGATTTTAAGGTCTGAACCTGAATCTGGAGAAGAGGAAACTGTAGAGACAGCTGTATCTTAATTACCTCTGGAAGGTTGACTGAAATGCTCAGAGAATTGCTCATCCGTCTGAACAGAAAGGGAGTACTGCCATCAAAGCTGCTGGGAGCTCAAGAAGTAAATACCAGGGAGTTGACATCAAGCACATATTCTGAGGTGTGCTGGGAACCACATTATAAATAGGAAGGAAGAAAAAGCTCAGGGCATTCAGGTGACCCCTCTCAACCCCTTTGCGTAGCCACGTTGACAGCACCTAAAATGTGATGTCAGCCCTTGATTATTTGACTTGTGGATTAACTTTCTCCCGATCCAGTAGCGGCACCCGATTCCTGAGGATGCAGTGGCCAGCCCTGGCTCCTGCCCTGCCTGCCTGCTGGTGTGGGCCACTGGATGGGCACTCTGCAGAGCTGCCGGACTATTTTCAGCCCATTCTTTTCATTACAGATCTAATGTGTGTTTTGTATTATCCATGGTTTTACTTCATCTAGCTTATCTCACAGTATCACTGGGGAGTGGGAAGTGCTTTGCGTTATCATCCCACTGCCATTTTCACATTGAGCGGTTTTCTAGGTAACCCGTGAAAGACTGGGTTTGTTTATGTTCTGGGTTTGGGGTCAGCCTAGTCTGGAAACCTCAAAGACTGAGGTTGGGATCCAGGTCCCATCTTGCCTTCTAAAGATTAAAACTTCTGTAGGAACCCAAATATTTTATTCATGTTTCTTTTTTCTAGAAGCAGCAGATTGTGGTCAAGGGTATTGGCAAGGAGAAAGGGAAATAAGGAAGAGTGTGAACAAAAGCCATTTGTAAAAGCATTTTGGTGTGGATTGGGGTTGTGCCTTTGAAGGTGATCCTCTTTGAGCCATGGTCTTGGGGTGCACAACCTGATTTTCTTTGAGATGGAGCTAACCTGAAAGAAGTGCTCCAGGGGCACATGTAGCACACCTCAACCGGTAATGGACATTCAGTCCATAGGATCACACAAGAGGCATTGTGAACTAATTTGCCCAGAAACAGATGCAGTAAGGGTGTTAGGGCCTCTGTACCAGCTGTTTTGCTTTACAGATCCAATCCTCCAGTGTCACATTACTTGCCCAAATCTCAGTTTTCAATATTGTACATTGCTACATTGGCTAAACTGCCATAAGGCCTTCCTCAGGCCTTACATTGGTTCTTCATCAGAAAATAAAGATGTCATTGCTTGGAAGTCAGGCACTGTATGACCTCTTTAGTCTCCAGAACCTGCTCTTCTACTCTGTCACATTTGGTGATGGTCTCCAGCACACTGCAGAAAACTTGAAAAGGATTTTGGAAGTTAAAGGTATAACAAAGTGGAAAAGGCAACTGACTGCCTGGCCATGTCCTATGGGATTTATTTCAGCACAGTTGCAATATCTCTGGGATATAGGTTAGATTAATCATATTGAATTGCCCAGCCTTTGCCGAATATGTCTTTATTATTTAGCTATGCAGGGCTGAATAAAATGTGATAGACTTATTTTGCTTTAAATAAAAATTACCATCTACTCTGTGGTTAAAATGCTTTGGGGTCGCAACCTCAAAGTACATGACAGAAAAAATCCTTTTCCCATTCTTTCTAGTGACAGCTTTGCTCCTGTGCCGAGTTTCCCTGTGGAAAATGCAAGGTAATGATTTCACTGGTGTATCTCTGGAGTCATAGAGAAGCAACAAGCAATGAAGTGTCTATAATCATTAGGGTACTTATTGTCTTACAGGGCTGGGAGAAAAGAACTGATAATCATCTTTGCTTTTTTTGGCTATAAAGGCAAATTTGCCTAGTGAGATACTCTAGTTATTGAATATGTGCACGCTGAGATGAGTAAGAAACAGAACTGCTGACTTTGAAATATTGGGAAATACATATGACCATGTCCATATTGGTCAATTATGCAGGGAGTGTTCACTGCACATTCTGCTAGATCATCTGATCTATTAATTTATACGAACAGTCTCAGGCTAGGCTGGCTAGTGTTCTCCCTAACATGGTTTGAGAGTTAGCAGAGGCCAAGGACTGCTCCTGGTAGGTAGTTTGGATGCAACCACACCGGTCTGGAGACTGAGTTTAACATTTTGGGGGACCCAAGCTGCACTGTGGCAATTCATTTACATGCTGGAGAATGGTTCTGAAAATGTTGAATTGACTGGTATGGTCAGTCACTGTGTATCTTTGTTTTAATTTGAGTAACATTTGGCAAGTGATGTAGAAGAGTGAATTAATGCAGAGATGCCTCCATAATGCAAAATACAGGTGGATATAAGGGAAGGCTGACTTCTTGTACATTTGTTAGCCCAAATAAGGACTGGTAGCTGCAGTTGCTTAGGAGAATTGGGATTCACCGTGTTGCAATCTCTTATCATTCCTATCTGTGTCCGCTTTGGATGCAAACAGCAGGAGATGGCTGAATCTGAAGAAACCCCCATCAGCCGCACCCTTGATGCAACTCACATTCTTTGTGTGTTGACTCAGGGCTATCAGCTTTGCTCACTCTCTCTTTGCCATAGATTTTGCAGCACTACAAACACCTAAGGAGACAGTATTTTGAGCAGCCGCTTGCTATATCTGCACATGGTATTGAACTTCGGGTGGGAGCTGGGCAGAGGTAGATCAAAGGACTTTACTGGGAAGGTAAGGTAAGGGATGGGGCAGGATAAGGACAACCAGCCCCAGCCAACCATCACACCTGAGCTCAGCTTCACGGCACTTTTACTCTTCCTAAGGCGAAGTTCAGGGCACAGGCTTGTGCCTTGTTGTCCCCCTCTCTTTGTCACTGTGGACATACACGGGCTATGACAGCCTATGCAGTGGGTCAGGAATTAGGTGAGCAAGGGTATAAAGCTCCTTCCTTGCTTGTGCAGAACAGACAGTGAGAATGATGCAATTAGCTGTATTAGTGTTCATAATCAGACACCTACTATTACTCGTCACCCATTTTGAATAACTATACGGTGTGATCTGGTGACGTTAGCTTTACTGCTGCTGACACCCAATTTATTGACAGCATGTTCAAATTGTATTTGCTGCAATCAGACAGAGATGTATGATTTCTGTTGGAGCAAAAGAATATATGTAGCACAGTAATATCAATGTAAGTCACCCTAACAAATTACAGAAATAGGGCAGAAGCTTGTTTCTATGTAGGAAGTTACTGCACCATTTAGTAACAAAGAGTTTGGATATAACATACCTCATTCCATCACAGTGTCAGTCCTTATGTGCTTACCCATACAAACTGTAAAACTTACTTAGGTAAGAACACAGCAAGAAATGCCTAGCTTCAGGGTTTGTTAAAGTATGTGAAAAACCACAGTAGTCCCCACATGATGTTACAAACACCAAAGTGATGGATGCTTTTAAGCAGAAAATGTATTCTGCTCTTTGAAATGATCTATTAGATGGCAATGGAGATGCCATGTTCCCCAACAGTTCAGCAGAGATTTTGCGAAAGAGGAAATAATAACTCTACGGGAATTAAAACTGCATACATTTATCAATATAGTATAGTTACTCCCATGATATCCTGATAACAATTCACGGTATGAATTGTAATGTTTATTTTCAATACTGAAAGAATTTGCTATACCCTTTTTTTTTGTTTGTTTCGTGTAGTTATTTTAGATGATAATCAAAATGCACAAAGCAATTTATTTTTTTATTTTCTGCTTTATACTGGACAAAAATTGGGGGTCTTTCCAAAGAGAAGCCATAATTCAGAGAACAGATAGCTAGCACTTTCTCCTGTGCAATGAGTGACAACAAGATCTTTGGGTACTAAAACCCACTACAGCCACTCAGGTTTTATTTTCATATTTACTTTTTTGTTGCCTACTTTCATTAGTGAATAAGCTGATGCTGCAAATCCCTATTAGAGTCTAAAACACTTTAAAAATCTGTTTCTGAGTTAAGTGGAACTTCCCTGGAAAATGCAACATTGAACTTGGTGACTGAGATGACAGATAAAACCTGGATGTAAAAAAAATAACATACAGAAACCCTCCTGAGATAACACCATGGTCACGTGTTAAAATACTGACTGTGCAATCTACTATAATTAAGGTTTAATTCCAGCAGCCATGTGTGTGTTGGTCTTGCCCTTTCTAAGCACTGTTATACAAACAAACAGTGTTAAGAGGAGAGAGAGAGAATCTGAGTGTGTAAAAATACATACGTTTTCATCAGGGACACTCTAGAAGCAGCATGATCTGAGGAGGTTTAAGTACAGTGTTCAGAATAAACAGCTCCTGAGTGATAACCCTAGCTCTGCCACTAACACTCTGCCCAAGGCAAATTATTTTACATCTATAAAATGGAAATGATAGCTACTAACCTGCTTTACAGGAGATTTGCGAAGATAAATGACTTAATCTTTGTGCAATGTTTTCAACATGCAAAGTGCCATAAAAGCTCCATGAATTATTACCTCAGTCCTTGCTTTAAAACCTCAGCGAGGAGTCGTAGAATACAAACTACAATGCAAACTACAATGTCCACAATCTCAAACACCATGCAAATGAAATCTGAGCAAGCCGGATTGTAAAACCCCGCTAATTCAGTTCTACTTCATTTCTTCTCTTCCAGTAAAAAGCCTGCCCTTTAAAATCACTTTTGCAACACACAGAGAAGAGCTGCGTTGCCATTAAGGAACAGTTGCTGATGAATTTTTTTGGAGGGGCAAATGCTGACCCACTTCTTGGTGGATAATGAAAACCAACACATTTTTTGTTGGTTTCATGCAAGGAAAGGACCCAGCAGCAGGGATTGCTTTACTCTTGAAAGGATTTTGAGACTCTATTCTGTTTTGAGGGAATGTGAAAGAGATAGGAGAATTAATCCTGCTTTTTCCACTGATACGGAAATCAGTTATTCATCCTCTTACAGTTACTTCTCTCCATGTGTGGCAAAGTAATCAGCTCAGCGGCGCAGGCAAGTGGCGGTAAGCAATTGCAGTTCAGTTCTGCAATCCAGCAGTATCTTCATGTGAAGGTTCTACCAGCTTACACGGACTTCACTTCATAGGTCAGCATGTTTATGCTTAATATATAGAAGACAGGAGATACATACATACTATAAAGCAAGCTAGTCAAAAGAAAGCTGAAGCAAGATGTTGCATTAAGTGTGATATTCTCACTATGAACCATCAATTTAAAAATCGGTGGTCAAAAGGTTGGCCTTTGTCCCATGGTCTTTGATCCAGGCACACGTGCAGCTGGTAATAAAAGTTTTGCAATATGGATATTGCATGCCCTTGGCAAAATTCATGTAGTTACGTTAGCTTCAAAGAAGTTATACCAGAGGCAGTCACTGGGTATGTGACCAGCTGTTTAGGGAAAATGTCATGTTTGTATTCAAACTGTTTCAGAAACCGTTCGGTTGTGTAATAAAGGTCTGAAGGCCCTGCCTGTGATCATAAGCATCTCAAACCTCAGTCTTAGAGCCCCTTTATGTATCTCATGACCTTGGCAAGTAGAGCACAGATGCCATGAAAGTAACACATTTGTGCTCAAAAAGGTGGGAGGATGGAATTCACAGCAGCTTGCTGCTCAGCCTCTTCAGTGGTACTGCACTGCCAGCAGCAGATGAGAGTCTCCTGTAGTGGATACCTGCAGTGTGGGAAAGGGGAATTTGCCTAGTCTTCCCTTGCCCATCATGTCAGGAATGAAAGAGGAGTTTAGTTAGGATTAAATACTTCATTTTATGTGCATTTATGTAAGGGCAGTACGTGATGGGAAGTGAAGCAAGTATGAAATGTTTCTGCTCAGTATAGCAGGTAGAATCACAATTGCACGAAAAATTCTGCAAAGCAAGTACTTATTCTTTAATCATGTTAGGACAGGACTTGGACAAGTTTCTCCACTGAGTTCATATGTAAGAAATGTTTTCTTTTTTTTCCCTACGTTTATTTAGTTTTTCAGTCATCACTTTGAATCCTTTCTCTTTCTAGATTTTTAAAATCCTGTTGCCTTCCATAGTGGTAGCTTGATGCTCAACATGGACGACTAGGGGCATATGTTTTTATTTAGTATTTATCTACAGAACTGATTTGAGGTTCATTTCTTGGTTGTCTTAATTGCGCTTCCTTTCTCATAATGCAAGCTGCAATCATTAGTGTATGCTGAGGATGCTTTGCAAATCTTCCCTCCCTAGAAGCTGATCTTTTTTCCCTGGGCCTCTGTTTGTCTAAATAAATGAAAATTAATCACACACACATAATGTTTATGAAGTTGCACTGTGTGAGCATCTTTGAAGCAAATTGCATTAATATTGTATTGTAAGCCCAGATTCTGCCCTCAATTACAGCCACAAAACCAATCATACGAGTAGAGTTCCTCGGATGTTGCTAATGTCTGAGTTTACTTCAAAGTACATCTTTCACACTATTTACAAAATATAATCAAACCAGAATGTCAGCTACAGCATACAAAAGCTGATTTGTAACCCAATTCGTCTTAATAAATGGTTACAGGCATGGCAGGATAATACATGGATGTGGTCAGGCATCAGGTTTTGTGCTAGGGTAAGTAAATGGGACGGTGGTTTTCTTTGCCTGGTCAGGACAGTAACTAGTTAAACTATCAGAAAAAGATTGTACAGAGGAAGTTGACTGGTAGAAGAAAAGTAAGGCATCTCTCCGAGGACATGCATCACAGAGGAAAGTCAAGATACACTCAGTGGCTCTTTTGCAATCTATTGTGTTCCAGCACCCTGTGACAGACACAGGCATTTAGCACGTAATCTCCCAAACCTCATGTCATTATGGACTTCGGTTCTGGAGTTCCCAATTAATCATAACAGTTCTAAGGCTTCATGTCCTACTGACTGTGTGACCCAAGTCTTCACAAGAGCTTTATGAAGAAATTACCACCAGCGTTTAACAAGTTTAATGTTGAATCATGGTATACTCAGAGAGATCCCAGCCCAGACAAGTGACACTTCTGTGTCCTATTAACGTGCTTGAGTGACACGACGGTGTTTCCTCCCACTTTCCTGAGGAGCAGCCTGTTTAAAAAAAAGAGCTTGTAACCATAAGCATATTTTACTGAATACTGAATAGCTTGGGTTTGCCTCTCGGGGGGAAAGATGGGGGGGGGGGGGGGAATCACCATGCATGTACTCTTTCGCTTAATGTCTGTGGATGTCCCTGGAGCGCCTCAAGAACACTTGGATTATTGTGTGTTTATTAAGTAACTCGCTGCGCGGAGCAAAGAGCACTTTCTCGCTGCCGGTGCAGGGGAATGGAAACGGCCCGCGCTGATACAGACCCGTGTGCTAAAACAGGCATAGAAAAAGCACAGTTTTATTTCACGCACACACCTGGCCTTGCAAGCATCGGGGGTAAAATGACCAGAGCCGTCAGCAGGACTGTTCGCAGAGAAGCCAAGCTGGCTCCGCTGATTTAGAGGGAGCGGAGATGAGGGCCAGAGCCCCCTACTCCCCGGAGATGCGCCCCTGAGGGAGCGGGTTTAACCTCCGGAGCCGCTTCGCTGTTTCTGCTCCTCAGCAGCCCCAGCCCTTCCTTTGCCCGCACCCCCCTCCCTGGGGGCTGCGAGGACCCTGCGGCAGGGGACGGGACGGGACGGGACGGGACGGGACAGCGTTTCTGCTGCACACACACCCCCCCTCCCCCCGGGGCACTCGCGGTCCCGCACAGCCGCTGTGTGTCCCCCCCGGGAGGGGACATGGGGGGGCAGAGGCTGTGCCGGAGCCACTCCGTTTTCTTGCGAGCAGCGACACAAACTCACGCTCATGTCTCGGGCAGCTGCCGCCGAAGAGCGGAGCATCCCCCCCCCCCCCCCAACCTTCCCAAGCAAGGAGGAGCAGCTAAACTACCCTCTCTCTCCCCACCCCTCCTCTCACCCTATATCCCGGGACAGGTGGCAGGTCCGCCCCTTCCCCACCTGGGCGGGGAAGGCTCCGGCGAGTTCCTCCTCCCCTCTCCTCCTTGCTCTCCGCCCCATCCTCCTCCTCCTCCTCCTCGGCGTCCCCAGAGGGAGCCCCTGCGCTCCCGGCCGGGTGGAGAGCGCAGCCGGGCGCGCCCCGTCCCGCAGCCGGCTCCAGCCGCTCCGCAAGCCCCTGCGCACCCGCCGCCGCCTGCAGCAGGAGGAGCAGAGGGAGGAAGAGGAGGAGGAAGAAGAAGGCGGCGGCAGCAGCAGCAGCAGCAGCAGCCCGCCCGCGGCGGGGCACACACGTGTGCGCGCAGCCCTCGACGGCCGCCCTCCGGCATGCAGCGCGGAGCCGCGCCGGGCAGAGCGGCGGCGAGGAGCTGATCGCGGCCGCGGGAGAAGAAGAGCGGAGAAGAAGAGGAGCGGCTCCTCCGCGGGAACGTCCCCGCGTCCGTCCCGTCCGACACCACAACACCCCCCTCCCCAAACACCACCCCCCCATATCACCCTACTCCTCCGAGGGAGCGGCGGTGCCGCAGCATGGGCGGCCGCAGCCCCCTCGCTGCCGGGCCCGGCGGGGCCGCTGTCCTGGTGCTGCTGCTGGGGAGCGTCGCCGTCTGCTCCGCCGTGGAGGAAAAGAAAGGTAAGTGGGGGGGCCGGGGGGCCGGGGCTCGGGGGGGTCCCGCCGCCGCTTTGCCGGCTGCGCCCCCGTGGGAGCGTGGGAGCCGGGCTGCGGGCGGCGGCGCGCCGCGGCCTCCCGTGGGGAGCGGCGGAGGGAAAGTCCCAACTACTTCTTTCCTTAAAAAAAAAAAAAAAAAAAAAAGAAAAAAAAAGAAAAAAACAGAGAGGAGAGAGGGGGAAAAAAACCCAAACCTATAGCAGCGATCACGCAGCTCTGACTTCCTGATTCTAGGCTTATTTTCTTTTGTGGGGGTGGAGGAAATAAAAGGGAATAAGCCTTGGCACATCTCATCCGTTGTGCTTCTCTCCTTAAGTGTTGTTTGGGGTTTTGTTTTTTTTTCTTTTTTCTCCACCCCCTTCCCCCGTTGCCCAGTGGCTCCCCGGAGCGCTCTCCCCGGCCGGGCCGGGCGGCGGGCTCAGCCGCTGCCGGTACCCCCCCCCGCGGTGGCGGCGGGGAAGAGCCGCTCAGCCCCCGAGTAAGCGCCGCTCCGGTAACCCCCACCCGTCGCCCTGACCTGGACACCTCCGCTTGTCCCGTTTAAAAAAGGAAAAAAAAGAAAAAAAAAGAAATGTATACACCTGGGAAAGGGGGGGGGGGGGGGGGGGGGGGGGGGGCGGGGTGTGGAAAGAGGAGAAACTTCATGTTCTGGTTCTCCAGTAATTAAGAAAAAAAAGAGCGATTTATCCCTGCCTGACCCAGCGTGCAGAAGGCGTCCCCCGGCTTCGCCGGCGCTGTCACCCGCGGCAGTGACCGCCCGGCCCGGCGGTGCGTGGGAACGGCGCGGAGCGGGCGCCCCCGCCTCGGGCTGTGGGCCGGGGCTGGGGGGTCGGATCGGGTGGGTGGTTGGGTCTGGGGTTGGTTTTTGGTTGGGGTTTTTTTGGTTTTCTTTTTTTTTTTTTTTTTTGAGAAACTGGTAGAAAGGATGAGAAAACGTTTGCTGGCTGGTCGGATCCGTCGCCTTTTTCTCTTTTTTTTTTTTTGTCTTTTTTTTTCCCCCTCCCCTCTGTGTGTGGTGTTCTCTTTTGTGAGTTTGGAGAGCAGGCCCCGGCTGCTGTTCCAGGCAGAGTGCGGGCCTCTTTATCTTGGAAATCTGCCAGCCAGGAAAAAAAAAAATGCAGATTTGGTTGGGGTTGGTTTGTGGGTCCCCCCCCCCCCCCCTTCTTTCTTTTTAAAGATAAAGCCGGGAGAAGAGAATTAATAGTTTTTAGAAGGGCTGATGCATGGCTTAAAGCAACTGAGTTAGTCTTTCGTGACTGTGGACAGTAAAACCGTCCTGACAGGGAGATACACCCCGTCCAAAAAAACTAGTTGCACAACCTTCAAAAAGTGGAGATTCTCTTGTTCTAGAAATCAAGTTCATACATGTTGTTGATGTAACATGGGCAGTTTTTCTCTCCCAGTTTTCTTTTTCTTTTTTTTTTTCCCCCCTCGCCCTTTGAAAATGATGAGAAGCAAGGTGACTCCCATCTGCTGTGCTTATATTAAAGCTCTTTTGAGATGCAGTCTCAGGTGCACATGCCCTGTAGGATATATAAAGTGTGAGGGGAAATGCCGTGTTTATACTGTTTAATTCTGTGTCTCATAAACTTATGAGGGTGCCAGTTATTTGAGGATTACTAAATAATCAACAGCTAACCTAATAGAGATTATTTTCGGTATGTTCTGTTAGCAAGTAACTGTTACTCTGAGGAGAGCTGCAGGCTCAGTGGCAGAGGTGAAGGCAGAAGAATTTCTTCAGGAAGCATGAATCGATTGGTTGGTCTATTAGTTTCTTGCCACGCTTGAGGATAACCAAGAAAATTAGTTAGGGGGTACAAAAGGAAGTGGCATTTGAGAATTGTGAGGTACTGGTTTGAAGCCACAGGTCCCACAGGTAATAGAGCATCAGTGTATGTTGAGGACTTGCCTCCTTGGTCAAGTGATAGGACCGAGCGTCAGAATTCAGAGTATTTCTGGAAGTAAACGTGCCATAATAAATATATGCAACACTCTTGAGTTTTAAAACCAAATTATGTGGATTTTGGAAGTTCAAATTGCATATGAAATTACACTTCTTAAAATTTCAACCTGGTTTGTTCTGTTACCAAAAAGAGGAACTGTCTGGGGAAAAAAAATAGTACCTGGGCAAATGTTGTTTTTGTTAGAAGAATGTCAGAATCAACCTATAAAATCTGATCAACGTAGTGTTTGAATGGAAATTTAAATACAATTGTGTCTTTTCCCAAAACTTTAGAATGAGTTCTTTGAATATGGATGAGAGAAAACTGGTTTAGTTGTAATACTGTAGTCATTAAGATACAAAAAAAAAAATTCCTAATTGTGTGTATTCCAGAACCAAATGGCATTGCTGGAAACTGAAGCACAGTCACAGGGATCGATACCTGTCTCTATCTCTATCTACCTGCTCTGATGTTGACCCAGATTAACCACCGTGGAACTAATCTGGATTTCCATTAATGTACCCCGGATGGCCTGTTTGGTGGTACCGGAGATAAATACCTGTGACAGCCGGCACGGCACATACGCAGAATGCATTTGACCCATGTCCAGTTTTGTGTGTCAGTGCTCAGTGACAGCACTACAGTTAAGCGAACTGCTTTTTGTTGCTATATATTGGTTTCATATCTCTATTTTTGATCTGTAGCTGCAGCCGTTGTGGGATGGGAGCGTGCTTCTCTATGTTGGGAGCGTGTGTGCGAGCGTGCTGGGCAGCTCGGTGGCTGCAGAAGTTGGCTGCAGTGGCCCTGTGTACCTGATGTCCTACACGGCTTTCTGGAAAAACAACGGAAAACTAAGTTCCTTAAGGATGTCGAAGTATTCAATTTTCACGTGAAATGAAAAAGCTCCATCTAATATCTAAATACGTGCAGTGTTTACGTGTGGGCTACGGGTGTACTGCTGTTATGTATTGCTGCCCTTTACATTGTTTCGTAGGTTCTGGACTGTATATTATTCTATACTTACTTGTGACAGATGTATACAAGTAGACTAATCTTTGTGGATTGTGTCAGGCTTGAGCTGGTTATGCCCAGGCATGCAGTGCCTTTTGAGACGCCCTCCGGTGTAACCTGGCCGCTGCTCCCTGGGAGCAGAGATCCCCGTGGAACGTGCCTTCCGTGGGGGGCTGCTGTGGGAGCCAGCATCCTGGGGGGAGCTCCCAGGAGCAGGCAGCTGCCTGCACATCTGCAGCCTGGTGGAGGGGTCAGCAATGTCCTCTGCTTGCCTGGTCCCAGGCACCAGGTCACAGGTGAAGGACATCTCATGCTCCTGTTGCAGTACTGGCGTTGCTGCCATGCTGTTTTGTCGTTCTTGCATTTGTATTATCACTGATGTAAGTGGAGTTTTCATGTGGAGACAGGAGCGAATATAGTGTGTGTGTGTGCGCGCAGGTGTTTGTTTATTATCTAAGGTCTTGTCTATGCACCCATTTATTTTTTTTTTTCTCCTTGGTAAATGACCAAACTTTTTGGGGATTTGGAAACTAAAACAAATTGGTGCAGCCTTGGCAGTGAATGCAGTTAAAGATACGGAAATTTACACACTGATACAATACAATTTGGTGAACTACTATAATTAAATAAGTAGTCTTGGCTACAGAGTTGCTCTTACTCCAGTGCCTCAATGTGTGAATGATTAAGAACAAAACCCAAATCCTCCCATCATTAAGGGCATTTTCTGATAAGCAGAGAAGGGAAGGTGAAGTGCCAGCAGACATCCCCTTAATTCGGGCAATCTGCAGAATACAGTGACTATGTGCAAAGTGCCACAGAAGAGATTTGGCTCTCAGCAAAGTGTGTGTGCATGGTGAGCAAACGACACACAGGAGTGATAGTAGTAAACACAAATTTGTTAATTCTTGCATAAAGAGTATATTAAGAGACTTGCAGATAAATAAGAAATCAAGATCAATGCCCTGGAGACTTTGCAGTCAGAGTAGTCCGTTGTAATTTATTTGTTAATTTATAGAGAGAGACTTTCAGGGAGTGTCGCACAATGCCATTATGGTCCTCAGGGCTGACTTTTGCATTTGGGTATCCATGTATCGCTGAAATCACTGGGATATGCTAGCTTTAGCAGCAAGATAGCTGACTAGCCAAACCAGTTCCTTCAGAAGGTGTCCTTATCTTCCTTGAGCACAATCTGCCTTTGCTTAATAGCTCTTCAGAAACAAGCCTAGTGAAAGGTTTGCTTCATTTTAGGGAGGATGACAGTACCTTCATGGAATGGTTTTGCATAGAAACTGTGATACTGCCGCAAACTCCTGGATTAGTCCAAGTTTCAGTAGCATGTGTGCATCAGAGGGTACAGTCACCATGCGTATGTGAGTGGAGTATCCTGGAAAGAACTAACGTACGTTCAAAATTAGTTGTGAGCATGTTATGTTAGAAGCATTGGTGTTTACAGGTATGAGAACTTGTGTCAAATCTCATGTTAGACTTGGATCTGTATTGCAGAAGTGCTCATGTAATGCAAACGTGGTTGTACTGTCAGAGAAATGCTTTGACTTGGAGAACTTTAATTGGGGAAGCGAAAATTGGCTGTACCCACAAAAGCAGCCTCTGGCCGGTCAACATTAGGAGCACTTGCTGGGGTGACTGGGCTGACAAACCTTTTTAATTTACACTATTCAAAAGGGAGGGGTGAGGTCTTATTCTGTGAAAAGATGACCTGGTAGCTAGAGCAGTTGTTGTTTTGGAAATGTGTAAATTGCGTTAGGCATTTTCTATTTGTGTGTTTATAATTTCTCAAAACCCCATTCTGCTATGCTGCTCTTCTTGCGCACCTACTCGGGAAAAAATGCAATTCCATCGGTCGGGGCTCAGCTGGCACAGGAATCCCACTCAATACAGCTAGGATTTTGCTAGTTTTAGCAGAAAGGGAAAGTTATTAGGAAAGGCGGCAGAGCTTTTATTTGCTTCTCAGTGGAAGGCACGTTCTGGCTTTTCATTTCCTGGGTTTGCTCTGTAGCAGTTGCAGGAGGTGTGCACACTTCCATGAATACTTAAGCAGCAGTTACTGCTGTGACAGGGGATAGTCACCTGCCTTGCTCTTGCCTCCAGGTGAGCTTGAGCTTGAGCAACACCTCTTGCTGTAAGTGCAGTTGGCGAAGTCAGTGCAGAATTTGCCTCTCTGGGTCCTAAGCCAGCGCCTGTGTTGGGGACGAAGACTGAGCGGGAGCTGCTGCTTCATGGAGCTAAGGGGTACGGCAGGAGAGCGGGAATAACGACAAGGGAGTAGCAGAGGGGCCCTCACCTTTGAATGAGGCTGAGGCAATGCCAAACGTCCCCAGGTCCTGGTGACAAGGGTGGGATAAAAGCTGCATTGGATGTGACTCATTGGAAGTTCTCCGTCCCTGAGGACCGCTGCCATGTGTACCTGTTGGCTCTGGAGAGCTTGTGAAATCCATGAGGACATGAGGAGTCAGCACTATGCATTTATCAGCATTGTGTAGGTGGGGATAGAATGTGTTCAGGTGTTTTTTTTTTTTTTTTTTTTTTTTTTGCACCAGGAGTTAATGGTACCCAGTGCGGGAATCCACCGCTTGATGTTTTGCGTGGACTCTGACAGTTGTTTAGCTTGGTACAGGACACACTGACCCTGCTAAATATGTATTGATTTGACCTTCTCCTATGCCCCCGCACTTCCAGGAATGCTTTATTAGTAGGTGCCGCGTAAGATCTAGTAGTGTTCCTGCCTGTTCTGGTTTTTGATGTGTTACTTCTTGGCTTCCCACTGCAGCAAATGGGACTGTAATACTTTTTTTAGGGCTGAATTCTGCTGACCTAACAGTATTGAGTAATAGTGTATTTTTTTTTTCCTTCAGAAATAGTTACAGAACATTTGGCATGAATATGGGCAGCAGAAGTCATTCCTAAACGAAATGTGGAGAAAAAAAAAATGTACTCCATGTACAGAGAAGTTGTACCAAAATAAATGTCTATTCCTGCTGAAGCAAGATTTTTGAGAGCTATGACATGCCTTCGTAGTTTGTCTCATGGGGAGAATGTGTAGGTGTGGGTCTTGCGCTCTCTGTGCTTTGGTAATGTTATTGAGGGCTGCTCACAGGGGAGAAAGTATGAGGAAACCCACTTAGTGAGAGCGTGTGTTTGAACAGGAGAACTTTCTGATGACCAGATTGAAAAGACAAGGCTAGGTGGGTTGGCCAGTGAGCTAAAGAAGTACGCTTACTATCACATTGAACCTTTTTTAATTTTTTTTTTTTTTTAAAGAACAGAAGACATTGATAGGAGAGAGCAGCACTGGATTTATGTAGCCCGTCAAGGCATGTGAGCTTTCATCTTGAAGTTTTAATGCAAAGTGTGTTTTGGCTGTTGACAGATCCATGCAAGGCAGATGCAAGGTTCCTCCTCCTGCCAGCGTGCCTTCTCCTACCCAGCACATCTGCGTACATGAAAGTAAACATCTACGTGTTCGCATGCATGTCTTGCTATTAGAGTGCATCAAATCATGGGTGGGTTTTGTTTGTTTCAGCGGTTGAAGGAAAAAAAAACAAACCTGGGAAAAAAGAATAACTTCTAGTCAAACTGAAACAAATATGTCGGGATGGTTCTAGTGAAGAGGGGGGAAAAAAAAAAAAACCAACAACAAAACACCAACCGAAAAAACCTGTTTTAAGATAATCTGGAAGATTAAATTAGACCTGAGACCATTTCTTTTCTTTTTAAGTTGGGTAAGAAGGAAAATGAAATGCCGTTTGAAATGAAAATTTGCAGGTTTATTTTGAAAATACCAGAACACCACTTAATTTTCTTACGTCTCCCTCCCACTCATTTTTTTTTTTGACCAAGGCGTGTTTGCTGAGTTTGGCTCAAATTAATGAATTTACTTCAATTCCATTCTTCCCCCCTTGAAAAACTTCAGGTTTTGGGGGTGGGGTAAGATGTTGTATATATACCTGTGAAAAGCACTGCTCCGAATGTTAAGCAGAGAGATAAATGCAGTCTGAAGTATTTGTGATCACTTTTCCATTTTCTTATAATAATAAGTAACAAGATATAAAATAATAATAGACATAATAAGGTAATGAGAATTAATAACAAAATTGCTAATAAATAATAAAAAAGCGCATGGTATCCATTATTACCTCCCTGGCCTCCATATGTTTGGTGCCTTCACCGTACCTTGCTAACCTCCAGCCAGAGGAGGAGCTGGAGATTTGCAGGTCCTTGCTAGAGGCACAGAAGCAGGCGGGCTGGGGCTTTGGGCAGGCGAGGTGAAAGCTGCTGAGCAGTAGCAATGCCCCAAGGGCCGGCGGCGCTGCTGTGTGGGTGAAAAGCCTTCTCCTCCGTCTAGCGGTTGCCACTCTGTGGTTCCTTTACCTTGCAAAGGTGCCACGTGAAGGGCGGGTAGCTTCCAGCTCCCTGGAAAAGCGGTGGGTTTGACAGCCCCCCTCCATCCCAAACCAAAAAAAAACCCAACCCCAAAGAAGAATAAATAAAACTATGCAGGACTAGCAAAGATGGTTTTTCCAGAACCGCTCTGCCAGGGTAGACGGTCCTTCATGGGGCTCGGTGAGTTGGCGGGGACCATGTCAGGCAGGATGTTTTCCAGGGAAGATGTGGAAGGAAAGACGAGAGGATATAAACCAGCTGTCTTGATGACAGGATAGTAGTATTTTAGCTCTGGCTTTTACGAGAAGGAAATTATCAGTTTGTGGGAACAGGGTTTGTGTGCGTTTGGTAATCAAAATGCTGTGGCATAATCCCTGCCTGCCCATTGCCAGATTCAGCAGTAAACATGAAGATAACCAGAAGAGCCCTGGAAATCAGCTGCTCTTGGCACTGGGGCACTGTGAGCTCACACAGCCCTTCTCCTAGGTAGGGAAAAGCATTATTTTACCTATTGGGAGCCACAGAATCAGAGCCACGGAGGTTTTGAATGGTTGCCTGAGGCAGCACAGCTGGCTGCTGGTGAAGTTGCCTGCTAGGATTTTTGGCCTCTCATCCCATGCCCAAGTCAATTATAAACACTGCCTGGAATTGAAAGTAGCCGATGTCCTGCTCAGGGCTTATTTGCTAGCTTTTAAACAATGTCTCACACAGAGCATAGGTTCCCCTCTTTCCTGAAGGTCCTTTGGCCTGTCCTTCCCTGGGGACATGTCCCTTGGTGGAGGGTGGCAGTAGCCTGGGATGAGGTGACCTATGGTGGCATGTGTCTGGCTTGGCTCCTTGTGACCGAAGCGTGCTCATTCCCCGCCTGGTCCCTTGCTCCACTGCTGCGGGGGAACGCCAGCACCTCCTGAAATAACAGCAGCATGAGGCAGTAGCTGCAAGTCAAGGTTGGGTGTAAGCAGATGTAAAGTCTGAATTGTTTCCTAAATTATGCTTTCTACATGGCTGCAGCACAGTTGTGATGGCAGTTTTCATATATGCAAGGCCCAACTTAAAAAAACAAGAAGGAAACAAAAAACAACTGTAGCTGCTTCTGTCTGGGGATATGTACTCACACCCCCAGGTTAAGATCTGAGAGGCACACATGCAGTTCTGAAAGTTGAATTTGATTCACGTCTGAGGTAGTAAACATTTCTTCTTGAGAGCTGCGTACTTAAATTCTGCAGAGTGCAATTATGGCTGCATGTGCAGTTCCCTATTGCTAAGGAATTCTGTCATCTTGGAAATATCATTTTTTCATTACATGTAATTAATTGAGGGTTGTTTGGTTTTTTTTTTTAATTCTGAAGTTCAAAATGCTTTTGTAGAACAATCGTGTTTTCTGAAGTTCACCCAGGATGTAACATGAAGGAAGGAGGCAGGGTTCAAGGAAGAAGCTTGTTTTAGCAGTTGGGTCAGTTGTTTCAACAATGCCTTTAGCAAAGAAGTAAGAGCCTGTTTCCACAAATCAGTAACTAGTTCCCATGATTCAGATTGAATCACGTAGTTCAAGTCATTTGAATAAATAAATGACTTCTAGTAAATGAGACAACCTCTGCAATTAGGATGGCATGCTGCATATTTCACGTTATTTATTATGTGGTTTTCAATAGATATGATTAAGTTGCGTTACACTTGGAATGCTAGGTGGCATTTCAACACAAGCCACTTAACCAAAGCTTGCATTAAAATGAGATACACATTTGTTATGTACAGGTGGCGTTGTGCTGTATCTTCAACAGATATGTTTTCTTATTAATTTTCCACAGATACTTAACAGGGAAAAGGAGTCACCTTGCCAAGCGCACCTCCGTTTTCTTTAATTGTAGGGGGGGAATTCTCAAGCAGATCCTTCTCAAACATTAACAGTTTGCTGCAATCTTAGCTTTCCTTCATGTCTTCCTGGGCTATCAACTGCAATGGATGTGCCATAACCAGAGATGCGTAAAACTGCTTTTCTCAGACGGGCTCATGGATTATGTGCTATCCCTGATGCTTCCAAGGGGATGCGCTTCATGGTCCACCTCCAACTTCTGCTGCTGGGTTTGGACTTGTGATGAGAGCATCGTAATTTGGTGTAGAAGACAGGGAAGAAAAGGTCGTTTTGGCCTTTGTTTCCTAATGTTGTTATTTTTTTAGTTTGTCTTAATTTTAAGTAGTTGTATTCTGCAATTGAAAAATTCCATGTGGTTTTGGTATTGTGAAAGTAGTGTTTAAAAAAAAAATATGGTTGCTTTCCTAGTCTGTCATAACTGGTTATACCATGTACGAAGCAATGTTGATTAATTTGAGAAAATAACACCCTGAGCTATCAAAGGCAATAAGCGGCTCTCACTGATTTTGGACTTTGGGGATATGGAGAATAGGTAAGATTTGGGGACCTGCTGGCCAGATGATCATCTGTTTTTTTCAGGAGAAAATTTTGGTATTGTGTTTCTTTCCAACTTTTTCAGTTAATATAACGTAAAAGGTATGTAAGACATTAGGAATACCTATTTGATAAAAGAGTCTTTCAAAGTAATGAAGATACCAGATCTTCGGTGCCAGATAAAAATACCATTTTGCGTATGTGATCACTGTTTCTTCTGCAAGTGGAAGTTACCAGTTCTCCTGCCTGAAAGTGTTGTTTGTGAACTTTGCACAAACTATGACTTTGGAAGCTGAAAATAAAAAATCCTTCTCCATTCCCTTTAATCATTGTGGAGGGAAAGCTGCAGTAAGAGCAGATATGACTGTTCAACAAGCTTGCTTCTCGTGTTAAATCTGGAGGTACAGAGCTTATCTACTGGGCACGTGAAGACAAGGAAACCTTCCCTCACAAAAAAGGCAGGGGAGATGTCCTCAAGTCCCTGAGTGAGAGCCTGTCACTGGTTGGCATGACATTGTTGGGAACTGCTGAACAGAAAGTCCCTTTAGGCAAAAGCTGTTACATGTGTTGAGTGTTTTTTCTCCTCCATTTTTATTACAGCCTTTTTCTCTTGAATGGAAAATTGACATCCTCACTTGTTGAACAGGATTCAATTTGTTTTGCTGCTCTTCAGACTAGTTTTGCACCAAGGCCATGCCTTTTTTTTTTCCCACCTCTGTTGTAAACAAACAGAAAACCCCAAGCGAAAAACCGATGAAACCAGAACAAAACAAACCAATTTTTTGGAAACAGAAGTGTTAGTTGGCAAAATCCTGACTCTAGAAACTGCTTTGTCAAAGTTAGACCATAATTTAAGCTGTTGGGTCTCCACATGAACAGGGGTTTTGTACCACAGAGCAGTGTGTAGCATGTGGGGCCCTTGGTGCTTGCTGAGAGTTGGGAAGTGGTGGCAGTGTGACTTTGTTTTCAGAGGTAGCCTAAAGGAGGGAAGTCATTCCCTGAGAACCAAGCTGTCAGAAAACCTAGTAGCAGCCCCATCTCCCCTCCCTCAGGTACTGATCCAGGTCTTTCGCAATGGAGACCTGCAGTAATGTGAACAGAAGATGAATTAGGCCCAGGAAGAGCGTATTTCCCTCTTCAGGTTCAATGTTTGAATTCTGACTGGTATCTGATCATTCACAGTGAGACTGTCCTTACCAAGGCACAGTAGCTGATGGGGTGTTGATCACCCGTACAAGTGGACCGTGTAGTTTTTGGCTTTCTAAAAATCTCTCTGTGTGTTCATTACGTACTCACACACGTTGAGGACAGAGCACTGCCTTCTATTTGAAGTTTCAGTCGTGGAGCAGAGGAAAGCCAACATTAGAATTGCACCGGTGTCTTTGTGCAGCAGACTGAACGAAGCGCATGAGGCTTGCAAGGTGGTATCAGCTCCGTGCTTTGCCTTTATTGTTGTGGTTGTAGCATCTAGGTAGATACTGATGCTGTTATCACTTCCCCAAACTTAATGGTAGAAGTTCAGCCTTTGGAAGTGGTAGCAGGGGCAAGTATTTCACTGCATATGCAGAAAGGGAAGCATGCAAGTCATATTTATGTTGCGCTGTTGGCTTCCACCCGTCTGGAAAGGAGGGAATGTAGTTGAATTGCAGCAGTCTTAATTCCATGTAAAAGGAAAAATGTGATCCCTTCCATGTGTAATTCCTAATTTGACCACTTGCAATGAGGACATCTGCAGTAGGAGGTGAAGTCAGAACTTCAGTGCCTTCAGTTATCTGGTAAGATCTGATCGTTTCTTAAAACATCTGTGTTAGGATACATGCCCAGTTATTGGATCAGTTTGAGATTTGTCTTTTTGTTTGGGATTTGAAAGGTTTATCATTGAAATGCTGCCTCATTTCCATCTGGTCTTCAGAAAGTAATTAAGTGTTGAGCAATGGCATTGCCAGTCTGTTTCCTACCTAATAAGCTCTGCAAGGTGCTCTTGTTAATGATTTTATTATTTCAGAGCCGCTCTTGTTCTCTCTTTCCCTCCTTAATGAGGCAGATCCCCTAGGCAGTGTCACTTTATCACAGTTGTCTATGGTAGATGAACTATTCCAGCACCATGGAAGTTTGTGTTCATCAGTGTGTAAGATGTTCCCATCAGTATGTGTGGATAATTCTCCCTGACACTTAAAAGATTTGTCAAGCGCAAAAAAGGAAGA
Organism: Pluvialis apricaria; assembly: GCA_017639485.1. Taxonomy (NCBI): domain Eukaryota; kingdom Metazoa; phylum Chordata; class Aves; order Charadriiformes; family Charadriidae; genus Pluvialis; species Pluvialis apricaria. The sequence goes on from CM030008.1 coordinate 64,402,228, forward strand.
ACAGGCCCTTTTTCTAAATGAGGGTCGTCTTGATTTGAACAGCAGCAGTCTGGTTTGCATCAATGAGCACATGGTATTCAGTGAATTAAGAGTAAAAATAGCTAATTAACACCTTCGCTGTTTCTTTTGTGTCTGGTCATTAGTTACTATGAACCAAATTAATTCCTGATAACACAGGGCATGGAAGGTGCCAATGCCAAGCTCAGCTCAAGAACTGAATTCTCTGAGATTCTAGAGAGAAGTATTCGTTTATTTTTTATTGCATTGTCTGTTTCTGAGAGCTGCCCCCATGTATCATGGAATTTAATACATGTATGCTTGTATGCTCAGCTAACGTCTGTATTTTGTATTTCATCATGTGAAGAGAAAATCTGAATTAGTTACGGGCACTTGAAAAGAACTCGGGCTGTGTTCTCCTGGTTTAATATGGTACTGATTGGATCCTGTCTACGAACTAAACTCAAATACTATTTTCAAAGACTTGGATCATTTCAGAATTAGCAAGCATGTGACTTCTGAGTAAACAGACTAGTTATAATAGACAGGATTAGAAAATTGATTGTTCTGGGCCAACACTGTACTATTGGGAGTGATGATATCGTACTGGTAATCGCACTGTTTGGCTTAATGGCCCATAAACTTTGATAAAAGCTTTTGTAAAATTGTCAGCAATAATTCCCTCCATTGTTAGATTGCCAGTGAATGTCTTCAGCCCCTGGAATAAATTGCTACCATCGATTGTGTTTATGTAATTATATAAAATAAGACTTTCAGTCTGAAGGTGTAATAACTCAAATTAAAAAAAATAAATACTGTCAGCTAACAATTAATGGGTCAGATCCACAATTGCTGTAACTGCCGAGAACTCTCTCACCTGGGTTGGGCTGGGATAGGTTTACACCTGAAGCCATGGTCCTGTGTGTGGAGCATAGGTGCCTTTTCATTACCTCTGCGAAATGCTCGCTAGGTCAGCAGAAATGGGAAAAGTCATTGTGAGCTTTCTATATGAAAATTGTAGAACAGTTGAAGTTTACTATAGTTCTACTCTGTTATTAGTTTTCTCTGTGGGCCTTTTTTTTTTTTTAGCATGACAGTTATTAGAACGTGAACATTAAAAAGGTGTAATTACTTTCATATCCATTAATATGCCATTCTAAAAAAAAATGCAGGAGTTTTGTGCATAACTTGCAGGCTGTGTCAATGTATGGTCCCTTTCAAATTGTTTTCACAGCTACTAACTTCCTACCTTTCCTTCCCCCCCCCTCCTTCATCCCTTCCACATGATTGGTTAAATAACAAATTATCAGCCACAGCGTGATGCAAAACGGGCTAGAATCCAAAGTGGGAAGAGAAGGAAGTTCTCTTGCAAGAAAATAAATAGCATGGGGTATTTAACAGTGCATTAAACAACATAGCTGTTAGGCTGCACTCATAACACAGTGATGAGAGCAGGAAAAAATCTGTGTGTCATTAGTTTAGTCAAGCGGTGAAATGCTCCGGCTCTGATATTATTGGTAATATTCAGCATATATAATGCAGTGGCGTTGATAATGCAAAGCATAATGAGGAGTTGAACGTGGACTTTCCACTTCTGCAGCGTGGGATGCGAAAGAGGAGCTGCCTTACCTGCCTGTAGGTGGAGTTTCATTTTTATACTTTAGGGAGGAGGGGGACAGAAACGTGCCTATTGCTAAATAAACACAGGGTCTGTCCTCCTAGACTTATCACTTGCCCCTGTTTATTTGCTTAATTTTCTTTAGGGGGTAGCAGTGGAGGTAGGAATGTATCCTGGGGGAGTATATTCTCCAGTCTCCACCTATGCAGCTTCAGGAGCGCTTTACACCAGAAGAATGTAATTCTTAAACTAGTGATCTTGACTCGCCCACTGGCTGTCACAAAATTGCTTGCTCCATCTCCACTTTTCTGATGTATTTGGCAGCAGGTGGTGAAGTGGAATTCGAGGAGGGCTTCGAACTGAGTTTGGCTCCCAGCTTCAGAGCGTTCGGCCTTGGAGAAAAGCACTGCAGGTACATGCAGGGCAGTTTGTGGAAAAGTTAAAATTACGGAGACCAGGAGGAGAAAGAAGAAAATCTGGAACTCTTGCTTCTCAGTTGCAGTAATGCTGCAGCAGAGACACCAGTCTTCTATTGAGGCTTGATCCAGCAAACCTTAGGCATAATATTCCTTTGAAGTCTACGGCTATTTTGCCTGCCAGTACTGCAGGATCAGGCTTTTTATTACTTTATTTGCCTAAGAAAACTCTTCTCATCTAGTTTAAAGGGAAAAACTGATATAGAATACCACACTGTGTTATATGAAGAGTATGCCAAAAAGTAATACAGAAAGTATTATAAATTATAATCACATCACAAGGTATTGTGGTGTCAGTGTTATAACTTGAAATGAGTCTTTTGACTAGGTATGCTTAAAAGTAAGTCTAGTAAGTACGTGTTTGGGTAATAGTCCTTCCACTTTCTTGTACTAAAAGATTGTTTCTAGATATATTGTTGGATGGGATTAAGATGGGTGAATTCTTTAAGTTGTGTAAAGCGGTGTAGCTTCAGCATTGATTTCTGCCAACCAAAGCAGTGCTGCTCTAATGGTTTAGCAAAAAGGAGATGTCTCTCAACTTGCTGGAATGAACTTGATTGAGTTGAGTGGTATTTCACTCACATACTGGATGTGTTTGCCCCAAAACTTCTACATGGGAGTTCTTACAAAGAAGCACGTGTGTGTATGGGTATACATCTCTCCCTTCCTCTCTCTCTATCTGAAATAAGATTAATTTTTTACTGTAGTCCTGAGATGGTATGTTAATATGCAATTCTTAGTTTATAGAGGCCTCTGGCACTCTTGCTTTATACTTAAGGAAAAAAATGGTGTTACCACAGCAACTGCTATACCACCCGGTACTGAAGCAGCTCCCATCTATGTAGCACTTATAAAAGTACATTAGACAGATTTTTAAAGTGCACGTAACTAAAGTGAGAGTAGGAACTTAACACTTGCTGAATGCCACAGTCAAAGGAGGGCATGAATTTGTTCAGAAGTTGAGAAGAGTGGTTAATGGAAATAATTAGCAATAGCTCTGATTCAGCAAGCTGCTTTGGCAGCTGCGTTATTTCAAGTCTATGTGCGATCCATTTGAGATCAGTGGAGTTGTGTGTAGACCTAGAGTTTATCCAGGTTCAGGAGCCTTGTTTTACAGGGGACAAAAATTATATTGTTTAATTGTTGAGTGATGGTTTTGAGAGGCTCAAGTGATGACACTTTCGTAGGGCGTGACTGGTGAGGGCAGATACTTGGCATTTCTCAACAATGAGCCACTGAAGGTAATTGAAATGGAAGTCATGAGTAACTGGAAGTATCAGAAGTTTTGATTTATGGGTGTGAGTTTTGGACAAGGTTTCATATTACATTTGTGCATCACCTGTATTTGATAGCAAGGAAACGGTGTTGAGTTGTGTGTGTATAAAATATCATTATGTTTTGCTGTCTATTAAACCTTAGAGTCATGCATTATAAATGTTTCTGTACAATAAAATGTAATTGTTGTAGGGGAGGCAAGAGTCCTGGGAAAGACTAGGAAGGGTTTTAAGCTAGTCTGGACTCGGTAAGACTATACCTTATCATTGAAAACCTAGTAGTGTAAGGTCAATATCCTATTAAGAAGTTTTCCTTTTAAGACACTGTGGTATAGGAAGACCTTCTATGCTAATGAATTTGCTACATTTCTTTGTATTCTTAATCCTTACCAGCTCTTAGAAAGACCGGAGTATCTGTGTATTAATAAAACTACATGCTTAGAAAAAGCATACTTGGGATTACGAAGAATTACTTATTACTCTCAGTAGCACTGCATTTGCAATATTATTATTGATTGCAGTTATCTTGTTGACTTTTTCCCCACAGCTACTGTTTTTATCAGATTGCATACAACAAAAGCACAAATGCAGTTTTCTAATTCTTGAAATAAACTCCAGAAAAATGCTATGCAGGTATGCTGGTCCCTTTCCCTCTTGACAGGAATTTCTGGACGGCACCTTTAGTCTTTGAAACAGTGTTTTGAAATCACCATATAGACAAAAATCTGCATAGGTGCTAATTGAAAACTGCGTAAAAATGAGTCCTGTGCTTTGTAGCCTGAATTTCGGTCTCCTCTACTAATGTTCACCAGTGAGCTAATCCTAGTTGTGAGATAAATGACCTGCGGGGCTGGAGGGAGCAGCTCTTCTAGTGGTGTGTCTGTTCCTGCAGGGTTACTGTGCTTTCCCTGGTACCCTCTGGGGCTGGTCCTGATCCACCTAAGGACAGGCAATGCTGGGGATTGTATCCCTTCTCCCCCATGAAGGTACTTAGTTGGATAACTTAGGAGGGAGCATTGCAGAAGTTTGTCTCATCTGCTGTAGCTGGATGTTCAGAGCTGAACTCAAGCCCTGGTGAAGCCAGAGTGCCATTAAAGTGCCTGTGAAAACTCGGAAGTTTTGCATGAAAGCCATGTTGAGTTGGAAGGCAGCTGGCCCTTTCCCCTCCTACACTGAGTCAGGTAGGCATGAACACTTAAAGACGACTTTTGGATGTTTTCTGAACCTCGACTTTTTACACCTCCACTGTAGTATAACCTCCAGTGCTTGTGCTGGTACTCCTTCTCTGTAATCCCATTCTGATCTTCACAGATACTCTCCCTTGGTTTTTATTGTGACTTGTACTTTAGGACGGTGGAGCCTTGGTATATTTTGTTCGAACAAATGCCAAAAGCACTTTGAAGTTCACTAAGGTAAAGCCAGTGGCAGTGGCTGTATTCAGGGACTGGAAACTTTGCATGGGGCATCTTTGCAGTGCTACCCAAAGGGTGAGGAAAGCTGAGCAAGGTGGTTCCCAAGAAGTCTCTTCAGTAACTCAGTTTAGTTCTGGTACGAATATGTCAGGGGGCTCCAGTGTATGAAAGATTTTCCATGTGTATTGCAGTACTGTATTCAATGAATAGATTTTTAGTGAAGGTGCTCAGACATGTAACAGCTATGATAATTTGCCTGAAACATAATAAAAAAAGTCACTGTAGTCAAAAATAGAATTTTTAAGAGACCTTTTGTTGGTTGCAGTCAATGTTTTGAACGCAGTACAGCGATCATTAGGCAGGCAGTGATTTATCTCAGAAATGCGTGTATACCTTTAAAAATGCAACCTTTGTCTGCTTGATTTCTAATTAATCACTCACCTGTGATGATAAAGTTGATGTTATGAGAGGAATGCTTTCCAGCACTAGCAGGATTTTACCAAAGCTCCTTTAGATGTATATTAAAAATGCTTTTGGAGACAGAGAGACAGAAAAGCTTAGAAGTCTGATGACTGTTTATCTGAAAGGAGTTCCCAGTGGCAGAGGAACCAGGTTCACTGTTCATAGTGGTTTAACCAGGCAGGGAATTTATTTGATTAGCTGCTCACAGAGACATCGAGGGGATGGTCTATTTTAAAATTCAAAATTAAAGGCAGTGAGATTATTCCAGTATATGAAGTACAGGGCCTCACTGAAAGTATGGGATGGTAGCTGGGGTTGGTATCTGAAGATGGTGTTTTCTCCATAACTCACAACCTATGCACAGGGAAAGCAAGTGACTGATGTCAGGGAGGAACCTTCCCAAGGCTTAGAAAGTGATTTTGTAGGCTCTGTATTTCATTGCACCAAATTTGTTTGTGTTTGGTGTTTCTTGTTTAAAATGCATGTGTTCCTTTGCTGTGTTTCCTGATTGCATGTGGTACAGTATGCTAAGAAGAGAGAGCTTGCTTTAGCTGTAGGTAAGCACCAGAGGCTTCTGAAAAGTCCTGTAAGAAAGTCTTTAGTTTGGTAGCGTAGTATCATTTATAGGCAGGAATAGCAAACATTTACCTGTACAGCAGGCAGCTGCACGGGCAGCTGTTATCTAAAGCTAACAGTACCTTTACGTACTGTGCACAGGTATGGAAGGGGAGAGTGTAGGTATCTGCAGCATCGTGGTATGAAAACACAAGGTCACATTCTGCCCGCGGGGAAACTCCACAGCCCCGCTGAAGTACTGAGGTGTAGTGTACTTAGGACTGAAAGTAGACCTGGGTCTACAGCCAGGAAAGCAATGTTCAAAAGTAGGGATGCAAGTCTTTCAGGTTTGCTCCCGGTCTGTGCTGCCTGGCGCAAAGGGCTTGTGGCAAAAAAAAAAAAAAAAAAAAAAAGTTGTTTGTTGTTTGTACTTTATGAATCCAAGCCCTTGTAGAGAAGTGCTATGCAGAACCCTTTAAATTACTTTCTGATGTTTTAGGTATTTATTTCAGGCCACTGTATAACTGCAATAAAGAATTCTGCATGGAAATCATAATTAATCTGTTTTGGCTAAAGCAGGGGATTTTGTTTTAGTGTCTCAGAATAAGTGCTGTAAGAAGCATGGCTGAGAAAAAAAAATGCAGCAAGGAGGAGCTAAAATTACCTGAATTCAAGTATCAAATCTTCAGCAGGCTCTGGATTTTTGGGGAGGGGTAGGGGTTGTTTTTTGGTTTTGTTTGTGTAGGTTGGACTGACCGTATAGGGATCAGAATAATGGATTTCCCATGAGATAGTCAAAAGAGGATTATAAAATCAGGATCTGTGTATTATAACTGTCTGCACTGTTATATAGATTTGATATGGTCTAAAATCCACGCTGCCCCCGAACCCAAGCAATTGTACGTAATCAAGAAATTACATGCTTCGATACAGGGCACATGGGCTAAAGAAATTACATTTTTTTTCCTCCAGGCATTTACTTAGCTGTAAAACAAAGGGTGGTGAAGCCACAATAAGATGTAAATGCCGAGGTCTTAAAAAGCGTCTGTGTGTGCGCATGTGAGAATTACCACGAAATCCAATGGTTTTGGGAAATGAGTCCGTTATTGATTGCCTCTGACTTTCCAAGGAGTGGGTAGGCACCAGCTGGGGCCAAGGCGCTGTATGGGAGATGCCCCCCATGGGATCCCATCTCCAGGGATGCTGGGGAGGAAGGGCTCTGCCTGCCCCACAGTTCCCGGCACCGCTCACCACCTCATGTGGTGGCCTGGCTGTGCCTTCCCTCTTTGGCCCCAGCTTGGTGGCTGGAGTGGTTGGAGTCTCCTTGATAAGCTTGGGAGGTTGTGTTTGGGTTAGGCGTGATTCACCGTGTTAGAACTCAGCTAGGTGAGGGTTTGCATAACCTCTTCCTTAGGGTCCTCTTCATTTCTCCATTGATAGCGTTTTCTTGCAAAGTCTGTCAGGGTTTGTAAGTTGTGGAGCAATAGAAAACCAAGAGGAAAATCTGTTAAGCTTTGAACTATGTGTTGTCTACAAACTGCCATTAGCCATGACTGCGTATAAGAAAGCTTTTTATTACTTCACAGCTTTGGGATATTCTGCTCTCATTAATATTGAGAATTAATCTGCACTGTGTTTTTCTGCAGCATTAGCAGCAATCCTTCTGTTGAATACAAATTAGATTTTTTGCTGCAATCCAAATTCAACTATGGGTGAAGGTTTAAAGACAATATTTATGGGGCACCTGCATGGAGTAGCGGGTTCTACTTTGAGTGTTTGGAAGGGTGCTATTTGTTTTTTGTTGTTGGTGGTGGTTTTTTTTGGGGGGGTGTTTTTTGTTTTGTTTTATTTTGTTTTTTAAGTGACACTACTTTCTTCAGCATGCCTGGATAACAGGTGGGATATTTACATCTCCTTTCTTGATTTCTTTTTTTAAAGTGTTTGATCCCATGGAAGCTTAGGAGCTCATAGCTTATTTCCATCAAAAGAGAATTTGGTCCTTTTGTACATTGGCAAAATCTCAGGACAATAGTCGGTTTGCAGATTTTACATGATTTCTGAAGACAAAAGGACTTTGTAAGCAAAAACAAGCCCTGCAATAGCTGGTAAGCCTGCAAAAGGTGCTGAACAACTTCTGCGCCTAACTAATGTGTTACAAGGATACTTGCAAACTGGCCGGATCGAGCCATGAAGAAGAGGGCGTGGAGACTTCTCCCTGGCAGAGAAGCCCAACGCCAGTTGTGGGTGTGTTGTGTTTGCTTTATTTTCTCCCACGCCGAGATAGGCAGATTCCTTTGTGCAGCCACTTGCCTGTTGCCCTCGCCAGAAGTTTTCAGGTGGCTGAAGGCACACAGGGCTGATCCGTGGCTCTGAACTGAAGCCCCGTAGGAAGGAAAAGCAGCGTGTAGCTGGGTGGTTTGGGCTTGCTTTCCCCTAGGCAGCAGCACCGGGTAATTGGCCACCCCGAGGCATCTGAGTACAGGGTATCTGAACCTGCAGCCTTTGTCTTTGGGGTAAGGAGTGGAGAAGAACGCCATGGGACAGCTGTCCGTCATGTGATTTTGTACAAAAGGCACTCCCTCCACACAATTTTTATTTATCTTTTTATGGATTTATTTTTTTTTTTAAATTACACTCAATGGACAGACAAGACAAAATCCCCTTGATCTTCATAGCATCTTGGAAATGAATGATGGAGAAAATGTTTGGGTTTTGAGCTTTGTTTTACACCTGTGTCCTGTTTTATTGGCAATTTAAATCCATTAGAAAGAGAAACAAGTCTCCACACATCACGTTCTGTACAACAGCTTCCCATCTAAATTTGAAGCGTAATCATGCACAAACATTGACTTGACCAGTATTGCTAGTGGCGTTCATGTTAAGTGGATAGTTAAAGGCTTAATGACCCCTTTGAAACCAAGTGCTTGCTTTTTGTCACGTATTGACGGTATGGTTCGAGGCCGGCAATTGAATTTTATTTTTTTTTCCTCAGTGATTTTTAGAAAAACCTTTCAACTGCTGGCACAGTTTGTCTGCTCCATTTCCCGCACTGCTTAAGATTGAGCTGTTCGGATGGGGTGCATGGCTGTGTGCCACCAAAGCCTAGCTGGTTCATACCTCAGGGTTTCGTCGGAAATTTGGTGAACGCTCGTTAACTGGTTTTCCTGATCAGCGTGGCAAGAAGAGAAGTTGCCAGTTGGATGAGAAATTTATATGATGCAAAGGAAAATCCCTCGGGCCTGGGACCTACGTAGTATTGAATATTTTCTTTGGTGAACCCAGTCAGCAGGAGGTCTGCTTGTGGTGAGGTCTGAGAAGTAAAAGCAGGGAGGCCCCTAGCACCGAGTGTTGCCCCTTGACTTTTTCCATAGCGAGCTTTTAGTCATATGGCTTAAGGGTGGAGAGAGCAAAAATCGCTAAGTACCTGGTTTCTGAATGTCTGTGACGACTGAAAAAGTAGTGCACAGAGGTCTAAAAAGCAACTGATTGAAAAAGTAGCTGGTTTGAGGTTTGGTAATGGAATAAATTGCCGGAGGCTTTGGGGTGAAGTGTGTAGGGGTGCTCACTTTTCATGGCACTTAGCAGCAAGGAGTGCGCAGGCCAGATACTCCATGCTTTTTACATGGGATTGGCTCTTTTTAGTCTCCTGCTCCTACCAGACAAACGGCTGCATCACCCACTGGCACCAACTGAGGCCTTGGGCTGTTGGGTGAACATCTCAAGCTAAACGCAGAGGAACCTGAACAAAAGCAAGCGAAGCTTTCGCACCTTGCTATTCATAGTCTCTCATCCCATTATGAATTAAATTAATTTAATTAAAAAAGGCAGCTGGTAAAACCAAGAACATACTGAACTTGGCACCGGCCCCTTCTGCACGTCTGGGACTCATAAAAGACTTGGACACGGGATGAAGCACCTTCAGTGAGAGCCCCTGGCCGCTGCCCAGGACAGCTGCAGGGACGCCACAGCCTCCTCTGCCAAACAAGGGTGTTGCAATACACAGCCGCTCCTGAGTGCAGAGGGTCTTTCCCACTAGCTGCCCTCTTCCATAGAAAAACATACTCCCAAAAGCGAAGACCGAGAGCCGTTCTCCTCCTGGGACCAGCCTGGGAGGGGTGGTGGTCACATAACGTCTTTCAAGGTGCCATCCTGCAGCCAAGAAATTGAATAGGTATTTAAATACATCAGTCTGCTCTTTGGGACTCCTACAGTTGCAGCATTCGGTGTTCCCCAAAGTTGTGTTTGTGTAACCAAAGGCAAATGGGTGCTTGTGTAAAAAGCAGACCTCTCCTGCAAAAATCTCGCTTTGTTCTTCCCTCGTGGCGTTAAGGGAAACCGTGCTTCCAGATTGAGCACAGTGCTGTGCTCTGTGTCTCCAGGAGATCTTTCTGCCTCTCGCCAAAGTGTTTGCATGCCTCTTCTTTTGGAGGAGCACCAGGGAAAGCTGAAGGAATCCTTAGGAAAGGCGGGGAAGGCTATTGGGGTTTTGGCAGGCCTGTAACCAAGGAGGCTTCTGAAGCCCCGGTTCTACTTTTGGAAAGCTTGTTGTCACATTATGTAGAAGGAGCTCTGCTTACAGAGGAATAACTTGCTGCCCCCACTTTATGGAAACGTACAGTGGGTCTGTACCCTCTGGTGGTTGATTCTAAGACCAGTAGAGCTATGGTTTCTGTTAAGTCCTGAATTAAAGGGTAACTTATTTTTCTTCTTAAGCTGTGCGATTTGGCTGTTTGCAGTATTCCAGAGAGGCAGCGAAATTACTATTGGCTTTCCCACAATAAATCCTTGACCTTCCCCACCATGTAAGCATTAGCAGATTCCCTGCACTGTATATGGGGGTGGAGAAAGGAGCTGTGGAGTTACACGCACATACTGACACATGCACACACACACACACACACGTGTTTGTTAGTAGCTTCCAACAAGCACTTGGCCTGCGATCTCAAGGCAGCGTTTGGGGTTTTGTTTCTTCCTCCTCACAATACTGGATGTAAAACGGTTATGTTGCAAAACAATATTCTCCAAATTATGTTGAAACTGTGACTCTACTCAGCTTGCATCACGTTTGTCTCTCAAGTTCCCTGGGGGAGACATGTAACATTTGTGGGTTGGTGTGCGTCTGTGCATCCCCCTGTGCCCAGCCCAAAGGGCTCTTGTGGTACTCGGCTTCTTCCTTCCAGCTCTTGGTGTTCACGCACCGATCCATCATCTGGCGATGGCAGCAGAAGTTGAAACCTCATCTGTGCGTGATGCCCATCACCGACATGCAGCGTGAAATGGCGTTTTCCCCCTGTACATTTCCGTGAGTCTCAGACTTCAGCAGCTTGCGAGCTTTATGTAAGCTGATGGATGGGAAAGGAGTGCTGAGCTCTGTAGGTGTAGGGTAGGGAGAGGGGCAGGGAGGATGGTTTCAGGGCTGCACACATCTGTTACCTTCGTGCCGTGCTCGCAACAGAGCAGCAGGGGCTTTTTCACACTTCGGATGTTTTTTTGCAGTTCAGTTGCTCAATCCCGGCTATTGTTTTGTACATTACTGAAAGTTTCACGTTTCACTGTAAATTATTCACTCACTGGTCCAGAAGTAGGAAGTTTGGAGAAAATGCCGAGCCAGCCATGAGCAGGTTAAGGAAAGATAAGCAAATACTTGTGTTGGAGGGGATTAGCTCTGTGAGTTACGCTCCCGTTCAGACGGAGCAGATGAGCCTTGTGTGGCACCATGGAGCCAAGTGTGAAAATAACGGGTATGAGTCGCGTCCATGGGCAGATCCCAAGCCGTTACCTTTGAGAATAAGCCAGGCAAAACAGCGTCTGTAGGCTTCTGATGGCTGAAAGACCTTATAAATTACAGAACATGTTTAAAAGGAAGTAAAAATACGTGGTGTATTACAAATCCAGAGAACTATTGCTAGTTACCGGGTTTGCTAGGCTAAGGTTACATCCTGGGTATGGAAAATAAGAGGCTCTCCTTAGCCTGCCTGTTCTGCAATAACATTTTATCAGCAGGCAAACTCTCATTAAATACACCCCATCGGCTGCGCTCAGGCTGCCAATTTTTGAGTGGAAACATTGTATTAACTTGGCTGTTCCCTGCAGGATATTACTCTTGGAAAATTATAACAAAGTGAACAATCCCCAAATCAGCATTTTTCATTTATAGCAGGCCATAATTTACAGTACAGTATGGATCTATGCCTGGCTGGAGAATTCCCTGTCTGCCATGGCAGGGAACAGCATAAATTTCTGTATTTGCCCAGAGAAAGCATTTGTATCTTTGCTTAAATGTACAGGGCAGTTTGGATCCACGTGGCCTCTGCGTTTCGCTGTATGTTACGTGTAATGACTCATTATCGACTGTCTAATCCCAGATTGCGCATCCTTTTTAGGACCACAGTTTATCTGCTTCAAACGAATGACATACGCTTCCTGGTGCCAAAAGGAAAGGACATGGTTGTGTCCCATCAGCCCATGAGATCCCAGCCTGTGATAACTCATTTGAGGTGAAGAATTTAGAAGGGAAAGGAAAAGAAGTTCTGCAAATGCTAAATAAAAATCCAGCACCAAATGTTTTAAAAGAGGTGTTTCAGAGCACTCAAATTAAAAAAGCTGTCTCTTTGCACTCTAGAAATTTCATACTTTTGGCCTCTTATAGTAGTTTACTTAACCGGTTAAAGACAATGCAGCAGTTTCATTTAAATTTTGGAAGCTTTAAGTAAGCAAGATTCTGAATGTCAGTGAAAAGAGTAGAAAATTTTGCTATTACAGGAAAGGGAGAAGAAACCTCCCCCCCACATAAAGTTTTCTTTGTCAAAGTTAAGCAATTTGCTGCATGTTCATAGGTATGGTCCTCCGAGTGGTTGTTCCCTTTTGTTTGCACAACAATTTGTATCAGCAAAGGAAAACACAGCTCAAGCTATTCACTTTGGCAGTTTCTTTTTAACAGAGGGAATGCAAATAGCAAATTGTAGCATGCTGGAAAAGGTCTGAGTCCTGGGGGGGGGGGACGACCAACCCCTAGTGTCCACAGAGGTGTGGTTGTTGGTGCATTTCTCTATGTATTTACTTACATGTATCCATGGAAATGTATGTATATGTATACTCATATTTTCACACATCTGCTGCATAGAAACCTTGATTCTTTAAAAACATTACCAATGAGTTTGGTGGTTTGTTTTTTTTTTCAAGTGGCCTTAGTCTAACTCGGTATCAGTGATTTCACAATGGGAGGAGAGCTATTCCAGTGCCAGGACTTCTGAGAGCACCAGCCTTAGATACACAGTCTGTGGATATTGTTGTATGTTAAAAACTAAAATGAAATACAATTTACTTGGGGAAGTATAGTGTTTTTCCATCCAAACCATATTTTTTTTCTTTCATGCTAGAGTATTTTGCAGAGGCTGGATGGGAAAGTGTGCTTCCCTTAATAACATTAGAGATGGGGAGAAGGGGGCAGATATGGTCTGCCTTAGCTTTGTTCGTTCCCATCGACTTCAGTATGGCCTCTCCCTTTCATATTCAATTTCATTTGACTTAATATTCCGCTTCAAAAGACAGCAATTAAACAAAAGGTCTGCGCTTTGTGCCAGCATCTTTGAAGCCAACCATAAGACTCCATTCCCAGAGGATGAAAGATAATTTCCGAGGAGGCCTAAAATTTTGAGTGCGTAAACAAAGTAAGTGGATGGTTTTACTAAATGACTGTATTTATTAATAATTGTATTAACTGCCTGTTATGGGTCTACACCCGTTGATTTTTGCATTATTGTTCTGGTAGCCAGCTCAGTCTTTTCAACACCAGGGAGGTGTTGTGAGTGATGGCTGGTGGTGTTTCTGCCCATCTTGTGCTACTGCCTGGAGAAGAGGATGGAAATGAAGCTGCCAGATCTCTCTTTTCCCCATTTTTGTTTTTTAAGAAAGAAGGCAGCAGGAATAGTTCAGTCTACCCTGCACCCTGGCAGGTGATGAAATTGGATGGAGTGACCTTCTGGGGACATCAGGAAGTCACGTTACTTTCATTACTGTCCTGTGGTTGTGCTGTTAGAGTGAAAGGACCTCTTTGGCAGTTTTATTTTTCTTTATTTTAGGTTAAAATACATTCGCCAAGACTAGGTTCTCCATTCCAAATTTGTTATTAAGAGTCAGCATATTTGATGCCTTTGTGGGTGGGCTCATAAAAACCTGATCTTGCTTCATGTTCTTTGCATAATGAAGAAAAAGTAAAAACACCTCTGGGGGATCGTGATAATTGAAACCTAATTCACAGGTATTTAAGCATATTAATGTCTTTAAAGACAAGGCCAGAAACTGATGGGAACATCCAAAGACTCCATACATATTTGTGGGAGGCAAAAAAAAAAAGTTCATAGCCTTCACAGTTTTATTTCTTTTTAAATCCAGTCTTCTCATTGTTTCTTAAAAACACAATGTGAACTGCTGAATTAAATAAGCAGGAGCAGCGTATAAAATACTGATTTTGATTTTTTTCAGCCCTGCCACTCACCGAGGGGAAAGTAGGTGCTTCCTGTGGGGTTGCATCTCCGTTGAAATTTACTTCCAGCTCCTTGGAGTTGAGAAGAAGAGGTGCCTTTCCATACTTTGCAGGTGGAAGTGCAATGACCTGAAAGGCCCAGGCTAGAGCTCAGCCCCGTAAGCTCACGCGCTATTCACCATTACGCTCTGCAAAGTTGGTCGTGCCTCTTAAAGATATGGGGGATTACTAAGTGAAGATAAGGTTGGTAACTAGCGCAGTGCAACCTGTTAGCACGATCCGAGCCTGCTATGCAAAGAGAGAGACTGGGAACCTGAGGGGAGGAAGCAGTGATGTGAGTAAAAGGAAGGTAGATCTTACTTGCTGCTTTTCAGCCGAAAGGTCTCTCTCTACTTTGTGCCTTCCAAAAGAAGAAGGTATGTTATTTTGGTTAGTAACTGGCTTCAAAACCTAAGCCTTGGCTGTAATGAAATGTAAAAAAATTAAATAAATAATGAGAGCAATGAAACAATTGTTTCCCTAAGGCTAATTTGAGGAGGTTGATAAATCATCTCTCAAACATGCACTGATACAATTCAAAATACCCCCCCAGCAGTGTAATACCAGAAATTATTCTATAGTTAGTAGAATATGTATGCAAAATATAGCAACTTGCTTATAGCACCCAATTTTGAACTTTCTGGGGAACTTTTCTCTGCCAGTAAAAGTGCTGATTTTTTTCATATACTCCTTTTCGATCCTAATCCTGCATTTGCAACAGAAAGCTCTGCTTTGCTAGGCACAGTTAGGACCAGAGGTCAAGTTCAGATGCATGCTTCTGAGTCAGGCTGGACTGTGGAAGGAGCCCGCTCTGCCCAACACTGCCGAGCCCACCAGAGGCTCTGCGAAGTTCCTCCATTTCTGGAGCATGAGTCTTAACACCTTCGTTTAAGTCACCAGTGAGCTAACTCCAAACTGTGTACAACTGGCATCAGTGTAAGAAAAGCGAAAGCTCAGAAAGCCTAGGGAGGCAATTCAGGTTCTTTAGGATGGAGATGTTCACTCTCAGCACAAACCCTGAAGTCTGCATGAGTTTGAAGCGATTGGCAGTGTTGACTTCCGTAGTGTTGACAGTTTCCTCCTGGAGTAGCAGTGGGATTAACAGAGCATCAAGGTATGATTAAACTGAAATGATCATTCTCAGCAGATAGTCTGTGCAGCCAGCAGTCAGAAGGCTGCACGTGCAAGGGCTTTTGTTCTGATCTGGAAGAAATGGCCATGCTGATATGCAGAATTAGGTTTTAATTAATGAGAAATCAGGGTGTGCTGTGTGTAGTGCCACACCTGAAAAGCATAATCTGACTTTTAGAGCTGAACTGAGATTGAGTGGGTGATGTTGTAGAGAGTCTGCTTTTATATAAATCTCTGGGGAGTGGCAGCATGGAGGAAGTTCTCTCATTCTGTTGTCATATGACCCATGTCTACAGTGGATCTCTGTCCTTCATTGGATAGAGAAGTCATTTGCTAGGCTCACTGGCCCACAGGACTGTGTCTGCTGGCAGTTTTAAAAGCATCCAATTCCTGGATCACATAAGTATCGATAGGATTTAAGGGGCTTCATTTCTTCAGGAGAGAGACAGAACACTACAACTGAAGAGCTACTGGACACTTCCAAATGTGTATTGGCTGCTTTGCCTTTATGGGTCTTCTGGCCCACCCTTCAAAAAGGAAAATTGTTTTTATAACCTGGCTTTGAAGTTGTTAATGGTTTCTTGCCATCCTGTTGAGTTTTTGGGATTCTCCTGATCTTCTGTGTGGAAGCTGGATGCTTGCCAGCTGCTCAGGTTGGCGTGAGCCATTCCCACAGGGCTCCTGCTGAAGCATCAGATATGTCAAGGCTGTTCTAACCTGTTGTTGGGATGTCTCCAAGTTCTTGTAGATAACGTGGTTGAATTCCATACGTTCATCTATGGGCAGAGATTTCTGGGTCCCTTCCCACATTTCAGATTGGTACTTGCCTGCATACGGTTAAATGCCCATGGCCAACACTGCAGACTGTTGCATCCTTTCTGCATAAGAGACACAGAGGTCTAACGCTTAGACCTTGGTTGGGGGAGTAAAGCTATATGTTCTGCTTGTGTTTTCTCATTCCTCAGCATTTGGAAGAGCAAAGGGCTTTGCGGAGGGGTATCTTTTTGTTGTTGGTTTTTTAAAATGCTGTTCCATGGGCGTCTGATGTGGAATATAGGATCTGTTAGACACCTCTCATGCTAGCACTGCTTCTCTATCAGGGAGTTATCTTTAGGTTTTTCAAAATGTCTGCCCTGAGGTCACAGACTCCCTCTAAGGCTGCTTGTGAGGAAAATTACTGTAACCAATCTTTTACGAATGGGAGACAGTGAAGTCAGGAGAGAGACTTGCAGTCGTCTGGGATAGTTGCTGGCTTTTCCTACCTTTCTCTGGAAAAGATGCATGTTGTAGAAGAACCATCTGTCCTCTTGTGCTGAGGAGGTAGATCTGATGAGTAACGTGCTACCTGGCAAGATTGTTACGTACAATTAGGAGCCATAGTGCTACTGAGATGAATGCTGATTGTCCTGTTTCATATGTGTAATTGCATCATGTTTTATATTTCAGCTGAGTATTTTTTTCAGTTGTATTGTTCCTGCATGTCATCCTGTTTCTGTTCCTTTAGTCCCTTCTAGGTGACAGTGTGCTCTGTTTGCATTACCAAGCAAGCATGAACTTTCTGCAGACCAAATCCTGTAAGCAGGAGTTGCCCGCCTGAATCTGTGGACTTTGTAGTCTGAATTAAAAGCCAGAAAACAAAAAGGGCTTCAGACATTGTGGTGAAGGAACACTTCAGTGGAGACATTTCAGCCCAGCCAGTCATTACTCATCCAAATTCAGTGGTTGCGCTTATCCCATGTGGGAGGGAGATTGCAATCCCATGCTGTAGAGAGGAAGCACAAATAAGGGATATTGCCCCAGAAAGAAATTAGATTATTTTCGCAGTGGAACTGTGTGTGTGTGCTTTCACTTAGCTTTAGAGTGAAACAATTGATGTAACTGTAAAGAAGTGTTTCTGCAGCGGCTTCATGTTCTGAAGTCTGTGCTTCATTCACATGCAGGGATCTACAACCCATTGTTTCACCTGCGCTTTGCTAGGCTCTGGGACCTTAAACACTTTTGGGCTTCGTTTAACATATGTGTTTTCTTTAAGCATTTAAAATAAAATAGTGTATTTTCAAGTGTCTTAAGAGATGGAAGGGGGAAGGGAAGTTAGAAGTACGAAATGATTAGGAGACTGTATGTTTAATGAAAACAGATCCTTTTATGAGGAAGTCATGAGGTACCCAGCAAATGGCTACAGGTAGGAATGACAGATTAATTAAAACTAAAATGGAAAAAATTGTATATTAGTTTAAAAAAAAAAAAAAAGAGTAAGAGCCGTGATAGACATGTAGAGCAGATGCTTCTTTTACTTTTAGTGAAGAGCTCAGTCTGATTAATGTAGAAGGTTGGAGTGACTTTTCATCAGAGCTGTACTTGCCAGGCCATGTCTGAGCAGGAATATTTCTCTCAGTTAATAAACATTTGTTCTTTGCCCGGGGTGCTAAACAACCCTGTTGTTCTGTTCCGCCGTGTGGAACACCTCGGTGAGCTTTACAAAGGAGACCAAAAAAAATTCAACTTGGCTGAGCAGAGCTCCTCGTGTTTATATTAAAAGCTGGAACACGCTCCCCCTCCTCTGCCTTGGACTCCTTGATTGGTGAAACTACTCCCTGCCCTCTCTGAAGAGCTTCAAGTTGAGACAGTTTCTCAGCAGCAGCAGCCGCCTTCGCCACCAAGGTTTCGGGTCTGGGATCCCCTGCAGGAACGGCGGAGGCAGGAGCCAGCGTTACCTTCGGATGGTCTGATGGCAGAAGGACAAAGCGGCTAGAGTAAAGGGTAGCACCCTTTAGTAATAGGTAGCGCCCGCAGCCTCGATGCTAAAGGGTCTCCAAGAAGGACCCCCTGGGCTTTCCGACCCCTGCGTTTACATGACATGCTGTTGCATCTCACAAGCAAGCGCAAAGAGCTATAAGCGGAGGGGTGAATGTAAACTGATGTATCACTGTAACTTCATGTGTGGCCAAATCCACTCCAAGAAGTCAAAGCAGATTAGGAAAGCGGAAAGCTGTCTGTTTAATGGTGAGCAGATACTTCTGAAGAGCACAATATGTGGGTGGTGGTGTGGCAGAAGAGTGTGTGTGCGAAGCTAAGGAAGAATTAACTCTATATTAAAGCAACCCTGTTGATTAAAGCCTATATACTCATGGGTTTCTTTCATGGCACTTAGGAAGGGCTGCTTCTATTATTGTGAACATGGCACTAAGACAGCTGATACCACATACTGTGTTTTTATCGTCTTTTAGCAGCACAACTTTCTTGCAAAATATTTTCTACTGGAAAGAAACGAGACGGAGATATGATGCTAAAAACCCATTACTAATGCATCAACTTTTTTTTTCTAATACACTCGTGCCTTGCATGCCTTTTAAATGCAGCATGCAGTTTAACATCTGTTGGGGACTGGTATTTGTTCTTTTTCAGAGAATACAAGTTGGTTTGATCCTCACTTTTAATTCAGGAGAAAGGCTTGAAAAATCACTGTTACACAAAACCCAACCAAAATAGTAACGTTAATGAACTTTATACATAGCACAGGCGTAAAATGGATAGCTATCCATATGCTTCTAAAAATTAGTGAAAAATGTCCACTTACAATAAATGGAATTATGTCTTCTGCCCTGGCCTCTGAGTAGCAGAGGTTTGTTGCAGAAATTGATACTCAGAACATCACATAACAGCAGATATTGCAGAATAGATAAAAACAGTTCACTTGAGGGTTCGACTCCAGTAATATATTGTGTCTACTAAGTCCACCTTAGCTTTGTTAGAATGAATAGCATCCTTTATCTAGGTATTTTTCATGCAAATTACTATTATAATAATATATCCTGTGCTGAGAAAGATAGTGTGATTTCACGTCTAATTGTAAGATGGCAATTATTCAGGAATTATTCAAGAAAATCTCAGAATGATGCAGTACAGCTTGGATTCTTATCAGTCTCAAAAGGCCCAATTCGTTTCCCTGGCAAAGCCCTCAAGCCCCAAATCAGAATTTCAATCAAACCCGTGTCCACTGCAGGATGTTAAGTGGCTGGTTGAGCCCTCTGCCTTTCTTTTGCAGTGTTTAACAGAAGCGGTAAGGCTTTCAGAGCAGTGGTGCCCTTCCCTTCCTCACCAGCCGCAGTGTTTTAGTGATTCACAGCTTGGAAGAGAATGTCCCCGAGGCTTCCCAGCAGGGTTTGAGAGCCGCATTCCCCAGCCCACAACCATTTCTTGACCTCTCTGGGAGGCTCAGTTGCACAGGAATGGGGTAGAGAAGTTTTGGTGGGGTTTTTTCACTTTAGTTTATTTACAGTGCATCTGGAAGCATTTGTAATCTAGCAAGGATTTTCCTGGTTGTGCCTCAAGCTCTCTGGAGCAGGGGAGCAGTGTGGCTGCAGAAAGCTGTTTCAGCTATCAGATGTAAAGTAGTTTTGCAGTGGGAGAAGGATTCCTTCTCCCTCCCGCCCTCAGCACTCCCTTAGGAAGTTCACTTTGGGAATTGTGTTACTGCATTTGGCCAAGAGGACCATGCTTATTTTAAAAAAAAACATCCTGAAAACGAGCCTTACTGAAATTTTGTTGCTATCTGATACTTCTTTAATTGTTTTTTTTTCTATTTAATCTTTATTGCAGTTCCTCCTGAAACAAGATTGAGGTTTAAACTTTTGCCTTTGCTCCATCCCCGAGTTAAACATCACTGAAGTCCATGCAGTCGGTTGAATGTTCAGCCATTAAGCAGAACTTAAGCTAATTGCTGTACTGATTAAACAGCAGTTGTCACCACTCCCCCAAGTGAGTTGCCTGGGAGATATTCTTGTCAAGCGATAATAAAACAACCTCCGAGAAAGCGGAGGTAAATTGGTATGCATGGGTGTAATTAAATATAGTTATTATGGAATCTGTAACAGGACCACACTTGAATTTGTAATTTTACTAGAGTGTGAGTTTTTTTCTCACTGGAGCTTTTTCAGTATTTTCCTAAAAGCACATGAATTTTATTTCTACAAATCAGTTTTGCAAATAGCATGTTTTCTTGTTTGTTTGTTTAAAAGCAGATGAAATGAAACACGTAGCTGGATGTTCATGCGTGCAAATGTTTGAACTGAACAAGCCCAGGAGGTGTGTGTTTGCAGTTGCGCACATTCCTGAGCTGAAATACCTGGCCTATGCTTCATAAATACCCCTTGGATCTCTCAGGATAAAAGATACTAGGTAAATAGAATTATTTTTATAATTGCTCTGCAGCGTAGCAAAAGTCATTATCTTCTAATCCTAAACAATGGAATGTACTTCGAAAAGCCCAAACCAATCCTTTTTAAACCTCCTTTCTTCTTTGCTCTGTGTCTCTGCGGAACAGCTCCGTGAGCACTCCCAGAGAGCTCTTCTCTCTTCTGGGGTGCTTGAAACCCCCCTGCCTGAAGAAGTTGTTGTTCAAGACTCAAGGTGGTCATCTTCCCTGTAGTTACATCCTTGCAAAAGCATTACATTCATGCTGCTTTTCCACAGTTTACTTCTCCGGTCAGAGGGAGCACTGGCAGCAGTGTTGGCATAGGCTTTGCTCCTCTGCCACCTTTCCCGTTAGTATATCCGAGCCCTCCTCCATCACCACTGTGCTTTGAAAGGAACTGCTGCGCTGGCCCAAGTCAAAAGTCCTCCCTTACCAAGACAGATGGGCTGGCCCCGTGCTACTCCCCAAGGGTTGGGTTGGCACGCTGTGAGGAGAGCTGTCGGGTGAGGACAGGAGCAAGCAGGCTGGCCCAGGTCTGCAGCCACCCCTCTAAGCCAACATCTGCCGCCAGTGCCCCTCTACTGCAGAGCTAGAGCCTCAGTGATGTGCTATTTAATAAAAAGAAATGCAGGTAAGCTCTTGGCATGGCAAATGTGGAAGTGGGTTAAATGCTCTGATGCCCAAACCCCAGGGAGGTGCACCCTTTCTACTCGCGTCTCCCTACAGCTGTCCCACTGTTGCAGCCTTGCTCAGGCCAGGGGTGCTGCACTCAGGCCCCTGGGGTTTTGGGGTGCTGTGCGGCATGGGGACTGCTGGGCTCTGCCTCCTGCCCGCTAAACGGCAGACCTGGCTGTGAGCTCCTTCCTGCCCTGTCAGCAAGTGGGGAGCAGGAGGGAAGTACCAGGGACGTGTGGTGCTGCAAAGGTGGTGCCAGCCTGAGCTTCAGCCGTGTGTCCGAGACACAAACTCTCATTCAATGAGCCACCTTGAGTGGCAAAGGAGAGGCGTCTGTATGTGCAGAGTGCTTGCATCAGGGGATAACACTGCGACTGGAATTTGGGACAGATTTGCTGTTCGAGCAGTCTTTGCACAGTGGCTGATTTTATACAGTAGTGTGGTGTAGTACCATGTCCAGGGGCAGGAGAGTGAGGTAACAGCCCGTCTCATGCTTTTATTTTATTTTATTTTATTTTATTTTATTTTATTTTATTTTATTTTATTTTATTTTATTGTTATGACTAAAGGAAGAAAAAGTATAAAATATTTTTAAAGACAGTGTTTGGAAACTGTAAGCTTTTCCAGTGTACTGAGCTGTGTTTCCAAAACAGGACTGTGTATTGGCAGTCTTTTGAGGCTGAAAGAGGCTCTGGTGACAGGCTCTAAACCAGGAGAGCAAAAGATGTGAATTCTTAGCATTTTGTTAACAGGTCTGTTCCCTTGACCTTCCTTTGACACAGTCCACCTTGCTGTGGGATCAAAATTCTGCTGAACCCTTCTGCGAATAGGAGTGTAACATCTCTTTGAGAGTCCCCTGGTTGCCCAAGGCAATAACAAGTATTTGGTGCTCTTACAGTGTCAAACATTAGCAAAGGGTCTTTCTTCAAATATTTGCACCCTTGCTTTGCTTTAAGCATGTGAGGAATCCCACTGAAACTGAGCTGGCTCTAAATGTTTGCAGGACAGGTCCTTTAATCATCCCTCGAGGCACGGCCTTGTGTCACTAATGAGTTTCTTCCTGCAATAGGGGTCGAGAGCTCGTGTCTTCCCTTTTGAAAGCATACACCAATGCCTTTAGCTTTCCTATGTTTGCTTTTTCATGAATACCACTGTATTGCAACAGTACATTATAGTCCATGTCATGTATTTGACAGCTGTGTCAAGTTTTATTTAGAATTTTTTTAAAACCCTTGAACTCATTACCACAGTGTTTACAAGGGTTCAGAGAGCAAGCAGGGAAGATTTGTAGACGAAATATCTATCGAGTGCCATTAAATACAGCTACATCCCCTGGTTCCAGAATTTGTTCAGCAGCAGGTTGATGGAAAGACAGAAAACATCATGAGAGAGATGTTTTGTTCTTCACTGTGTTCCTGGCTGCTTTCCTTTGCTGCTGCTACTACTGGAGCAGGACACAAGATGGAGAGGCTTATGGTGCAAAAGATCAGAAGGCTCTTAAGGTCCTGAGACAGGCCGAGCTTGATTTATTTGAATTCTGAACAGTATAGGCTTTGAAGAAGAAAAGAAACAAGAGAAGCATCCTTGGAGATAAACCCAGTACGGAGTAAAATTGGCCTGGCCTGTTCTTCTCCATGAGTAGTTACCAACCCAGTTTTAGCATGGTGGTTCATTCAAACACAGGCGGTTTCCTGCTCTAAGTGATATTGTGGACATCAGACTGGTATATACAGCAGGGTGATCTGACATCAGGAAATGGATGATCAAAGCAAAGATTTTGAGGAGTGCTAAAGCTTAGTGATGAATTTCAGAGAATTTCCTTCACCCTCTAGCCATTTCCAAGAAAAGAACTCAGGTTAGTTGTCCATCTTAACACATTCCCCCATGCAGCAATTTTTTAAGTTTTAAACATGAATTTAGATTTTTAAAAGGAAGCTCGATCCAAACGTGTGAATGCGGTTGTGACGTTTCTACCACCAGCATGATGTCTATATGGTTTACAGGATTGTGCTTTTCTTACTCTGCTGATCCGTTAAAGCCTTTGAAACAATTAGTCTGTTTTATGATGTTTTGTAGTTAACCAGGACATTGCTGAGTGGGATAGAGGCTATTAACCTGCAGTTCTTCAACTGGTTGAATGCAATTCCTGCTGATTTGCTGGTGCTGGCTAATGCAGTCTCCTGACCTCTAGATGCTTCTCATAGCTGCCATAAATGTTTTTGTAAAGCAGCTCCCTGAAGTTATCGGTGTTCCCAGGAACATAAATTCTTGAACCAGTTTCAGTTTTCCTCTTGACAGCCATATTCGGACAGGCAGAAGAAGACCCTGCTGTTGCTTCTGTGCTCTGTGCCTTTTAGCATTTACTGGTTGGAGCTCCAGAAGACCATTTGTAAGACAATTGTGATGCCTCTTCCAGCTGATTTCACTTTCTTGGATGACAATCTCCACCTTCCACACACACACACAAAGAAATCTCCAGCAGTGCTCTTATTCTGCTTGTTCACTTCAAATGTCTCTACTCGTTTTTGAATTAGTCTTAATCACTCAGAGAAGGTGGGCAAATTGCCACTGTCTAGTTTCCAAAATTAAGCAAATGCCTCGAAGGACCAGCAGCGCTGAATCAGAGAGAATGTCCTGTTTGACATCTAGGAACATTCTCTGAATTGGAAGTAGATCCTGCATTTTGCCTGTATCGATTTGGTGAACCACAGATCCATTGATTTAATGGTGATAACAACTGATGATGCAGATGCTGTGGAAATCCTGTGGATTTCAGCAGCACCAAAGCATCTGTGCTAAAGCTCTATTCACTGAAAACCAAACTTCAGTTGTAAAATTAACTTCCCTTTCAATAGTATAAAAATGGAGTGTATCATGGAAGCATTATATGTTTATTTACTAACAGTATCCTGCCTGTAAGTGCTTAAAGAACAGTTAACGGCGCAAAACACAGCTGTTTTTTAAGGCTTTTCTGGGGAGGCTTTGAATAACCTCAGCTCACACTGATTTGAAGAAAGCAAGTCAGTGCATGGGTGTGACTTTTGGGATCAGGCCCAGCACTTTGTAAATCAGCCATCTCCAGTACATTAATGGGTATTTACTTTAGTGTAAGGAAATAATACATCTGTGGCATACTCTTTATCTCTGTAACAACTTTTTTTCTTGAAGCATTTAATAAAGATGTAACTAATATGGTTCCAGAAGCCTGTGAGAAGTCTAAAGTGAGACTTGAAGCTCTGTTGTGGTCAGATGAATGTTACACAGATTTTGTATGCCTCTGCTGGTGCCTGATACAAAAGCTTCATCTTTTTTCCTTTAAACAGTCAAAGTTCACAAATGCTTCGTTGATTCTATAGCGTGGCATTATATGTAATTGATGAAGTGTTTGTTTGTGTGATGAATATGGCAGGAAAATCTGATCTGCTGGACAAGACATAATTGTGCAGTTGTGTGTTTTACCTGTTAACATATGTACTTATGGGCGCCCAGAATCCAGAACAAGGAGTGCATGAAGCGTTCAGACACAGGGTGTGTGTCTGGTGGCATGGTGCACCTTGATAAGCGGTAGGAGGCAATCACATTCAGTCATCAACGACAGAAACAGCTACTTTGTATAATGACAGTAGAAGAATGTTATTGATGACTTGTGCAATCCAAATGTATGACGTTGAGGCAGCTGCAGGGCTGTTGTTGTTCTGTGTCCTGATTCCAATCTTGAGTCCATGCCAGTTACGTTTGGTCACGGGAAGTGTTTCTGGACACACAGATCTTTGTGTGACAAAAATGCCTCTTTTCTCAGAGGTCAGAGAGCATCTCCTTTGCTTCAGCACAGGAGGGCTGCCCAGCCTGCCTTCCACTGACCTGTAAAATGGCAAGTGTCAGATAAACAACCCCTGGAGAAGGCTTTGCTGTTTTTGCTAGTGTTTTGGGGATGCAGGGTTTCTGTGGTTCCCATTGTCTCCCTAGGCTCTTTGGAGATAAGTCCTTGTTTTTCTAGAATGCATTCCTAGAAACTGTCAAAAAAGCACAGTGGTCTCTGGTTATTGAGAGCTTTCAGGTATTGGTTCATGCTGTGGCTGATCAGTTAATCTCAAGGACACTGACTCTAACTTGCGCAAGGCATTTCAGCACTCTGATGGTATCTGCTAAGTTCATCAAGAACAAAATAAATAGTGTTAAGTGAATAAGGGCTAATTTATTACTGCAGGAATACATTTGAGGCATTGGTACCTTCTAGTCTGAAAGCTCTCCTTCCTAACAGACAGACATGAGGTTGGATTTTCACTGTTGGATTTTAACAGTTGTATCCCGAAACCAGGAAATCCATTTCATGGATCCACCTCAGAATTTATCAGAATGAGAAAATTGTTTACCCGAATTGGAAATAACCTCCAGTGTAGATGGTAACGAGTATGAGAGAAAGGTGGCATTTACACACAAGTGAGAGGTTTCCAGACCACCGCAGCAGAGGAATGCAGATCAAGATCAGGTTGTTATCGTGTTGTGATGTGGCGTTGCTGCATGTAGTTAAGCAAATGCAGTTTGACTCTTAGTGGCAGGCGCTTGGACATGCAACAGTGGCAGTGGTTGGTGATACAGAAGGATAAGCATCTACTAGGAACAGACTCATGTCATCTTAGTCTCTCTGATGCATCAGTGCTCCTGGTGACTTAAATGTCATGATGGCATCACTGGCATCCCTGCTTGGTTTTGACCTCGTTGTTCAGTCAGTGGCTGGATTAAATGATGTTCGCAGTCATTAGGGGTAGCCATTGTCATGTATAACCTTACTCCAAAGCAGCAAAAGTAAACCTTTGTCTCAATCTTTCTTTTATCTAATTACAATGACTAATATTTTTATAACTATTTGACTTTCTGGGAAGCATGTTTTTGAGAAATGCTGTTTATAAAAGTGAAAAGGTGTGTACCCAATGTCGTGCCTGGTGAGGGTGGGCAGATTTTGAAACCATTAAGTGTGACTCAGTCAGACATGCAGGTGAGAACCTCTGTATATCTTTAATAAGCAGTCTACTGCAGCATGGTCTGTGAAGAGTGTTCTCACTGAATTAAGCAAAATGCAATGCTCCTGCATTTTTCTAAAATTCTATGACTTGGAAAAAGATGTGTAAGAGGAGAGCTATGAGAGAAGAGGGCGCGTTAGTGGAGGGACTTATCCTGGACCAGGGTACTGTAAGGAACTGGTCAAATGGATTTCTTTTTCTCAGGTCAGTCAAGATACCTCTTCCTTCCTCTCTTGGTCTCTGTATCTGTCTTTCCCTCCAATATGTGCTTTTTCCTCTTTGGGAGCATGAACTAAAGTATCATAGATAAAGATATTTTTGTCTTGTTGAAATGAAATGCACTATTGCATCTCCAGACATTTTGCAGTGAAAGTGTTTCCTATAATTACTTGCCTTGAAGAAGGCCCGCCAAGGAGTGAAGAATATAGGGAAACACTTGGAGATGCAGTTGTAGAGCAAATTATTTTTTTCTTTTGCTAATGTTCATCTTTCAAAGTATCGGCATGCTAGCACGCATGCAGCTCTGTGCTAGGTAAAACGGACAAGCTCTTAGCACTGTTTGAACAAGGTACAAATCTCAGCTCTAATGCACTGATGTGTTTTGTCCTTGCCAACAAGATAAATATAAGCAATTTTTGTTCTAACGCTACAGAGCAAATAGTGCTGTCTAACTGTAAATTGCTTTAAGGGGGAATCAATAAGGTGCATCCACTTTTAATAGCCCATTTGCCAATGTTTTTTTAAATCTATATATAAAATTTGGGCATGGATGATCATTGTTCATGTTACTTCACAGTATTGTGTATAACTAATGCTACAATTCAAGGGCATGGTGAGAAGGTCATGAGGTTTTAAAAGAAAATGACAACTGAGCATGGCAAAGGGACGTTTATTGGTTTACAGTTTTGTAATTAATCTTAATAGAGATTTGCTCTGTATAAAATAGCCTTTCTTTTACTGAGTTGTTATGTAGTGGCTTTTACCTCTGAGGACTCACAGCACCTTCTTTCTGTCCTTCTTTTATAAAGGAAGTTTAGAGGAAAATGAGTTATTTGAACATGCTGTTTCCCACTTCGTAACTGCATTTTTCCCACTCCTCCATTTCAGTGTACCACTTTATTACATGCATTTCCACGTCAAATAACAATATATCAAAAAATTTTTCAGACTTGATTTCCTTTCTTGGCTTTCTTTTATAACTAGCTGCATCCAACATTTGCCATTTCGTCTACATAAATTTTTGTGTACACATACAAGTCCCATCGGACCAAATTCTTCCTGTGGTGTTTTTTTGTTTTATTTTAGTAGAACTCGCCATCGACTTTGATACCCTATTGAAAGCAAAAATTTCTACTTAAAACTTGATTGCCTATATAGCAAAAGGATTTGTTTCTCATTTCAGGGCTGAGAGGGAATGCTCTGGAGGCATTTCTCTGCAGGGTGGACAGTGCTTGGCTGTTCTCAATTTACACATGCTTGAATTTTGTGTTTCCAAAAATACAGTTTCCATCTATACTGACTGAAGTTTTTCTAATATCTGGGGGGTTTTGGAATCTAATGAAAAGGCATCTGATTTGTGTGTTTTCTGTTTTATTTTTTTTAATAAGATCTCTGTTTTCCCCGAAAAAAATTGCAACAGGACTTGTGTCTGTGTCCCAAAGCAGATGGATGCAGTTACATAGGGGAACAGCTTTCCCAAGGACCTGGTGTTGAGTTGTTTTGATCACATCCCTCTCTCATGCTCAGAAGAGAAGGGCCACCAATCTCTAGGGGTAGGGGTTGGCACCTTTGCCTCTCAAAAAATATGATGGTACGAGCCACAGTGGCCAGTGGTAAAAAAGGTGCAAAGGCCCCTTGCCTTTCCTCCTTTCTGCTTAATCCTTGGCTTTGCTTGTGGCTTTGTTTATGTTTGAGAACTGTACTTCAGAACAGATGTGATCGTCTTGACCAATTTCACCAACTAACAGATTTTTCCTACAACATCTGTGTTGTGCATGTGTTTTCTATTTTATTCCTCCCTTTCTTTCAAATGTTTTTATTATGAACTGAGTGATGAAAACTTCCTTTTTTTGAGCTTGTTTTCAGAGCTGGGTACCTTTCATGGAGTATCCCAGGGCAATAAATCTCTTTGCGCTATATGATTGTAACCCCAAATTGGAGCACCAGGGTAATGTGGAGGGCTGAATGCCTTAGTCCCAAAGTGGGGGAGAAGTATAAATGATAATGTGTTTTTTTTTTTTTTAAAGAAGAGGCTATTGTAAATGAGTTGTGGACAAGACTTGCATCTAAAGCAAGTTCATAACCTCCATAATCCATATTAGGAGGACTATAATGCAAATAACATGGTGGGACTATTCTGTCCACACAGGTGGTTTTGGTCAATAAGCACATAGCTGTTCAGAAGTCATATTTTCACTCTTTAACCCTGAAAGCTTGTATCCAAAGTTGACTGGTGTAAAAGCAGACTCATATGGATTCCAGTGAAGTGGTGAAGAAACAGTTGCCTTTATTTGCATAAGGAGTGTGGCTACCTCAGCCAGGCAGGAGCTCAGGTAGCTTTGATGGCACTCCTTAAATGAGACCTGGTAGCAGTTGGCCATTTATCAAAATGAAATTAGAACATTATGTTGCAGAGTTGCCAAAAGATGGTTACAGATTCCCTCTTCCATAACATTTAATTTGAAGAGATTTCAAAAGAATGATCTATAGAGGCTTTTTTTTTTTTTTAAATACAGTATTCTTGGTCTCTAACTTTCTCACGATGTTGCAAGTGTTCCATAGTTACCATCAAAATTTATAGCAGGAGTAGCAGGGGGAAAGTCCTCTTGCTGCTTGCAGCCATGCCAGAACTAGCCTTCACCCATGCTAGAACTAGCCTTCACAGCGGACGTTCCTTCTTCCGTGTTTAGCTTTGGATTATATTTGTTTTGTTCTCCATTCTCCTGTCAGTTCATTCTTATCCTACATGCCTGCAAATGGATATTGCTTGTCATGTGGCACTTTTGCGGTCTTTTGTGTTGTGCCTCCTTCTTCTACTTTTTGGAACATTGTATTGAGATGATGTTGAATTGCGATGTCTTGTGGGAACTTTGTTATTAAACTGTGGCCCATATTCTCCCTTCAGGGGTTGAATGAAAAAAAACAGATGGGGTTAATTGACACATGAATAAAAAATTAAGAAATAAATGAACAGGAAATAACCACTGTGTTTATATTGCCTTTTGCTCATTTCCGATTCTTTTCCCTTTACTATTACTCCCCTGTGATGTCAAGTCTGCTTGGAGTTATTTGGGTTTGGGGCTCCCCCCGCCCCCCACCATGTCCTCTCTGTTAAAGTTGCTGACTTTTGAGTCACTATAGGTACAGCTACCTATATAGACCATGCCACCTGCCTTTGCAGATGGGTAGAGGAGGTGTTTTGGACAGTCCTTGTAAAAGATGAGGGAGGTAGTCTGCAGGAGAAGGGAGGACTATTATACAAAAACTCCCAGATTCACTTTCATTCTCAAGCACTTGCTGGTCTGTTCCTACCTGGGTCACTCAGCTGTCACTGCAACATTGCTGCCCCTGCGGAGCTGAACCTCGTAACCAGCACTGTCGGCTGGATTGTCGGAAAAGAAATAGGGGGAACAAAAAAAGAACTGACATACAAACTATAAAAGACCAGGGAGAAATCACAAGTTGGAAAATGCTTTTCCCTAATTATTATCTTGATTTTTCTACAACAACTTCTTGTAATGGTTTTAACCTCTGGTCTGTAGTTTGCTGCCTGGTAACATCTGCCAGCAGGCTAAATGCACACCTGTGTTGGGAAACAGGGATAAACCACCCAGCTCAGGATTAACTCCATTTTCTTTTTAGCGCTTTCTGCTCAAGGAGAACCACATAGTGCCTGAAATTATCAGAAGTTCATGCTAAAGCTCAGCTAACGACTTGAAGATTTTACTACTAAATTTTAAGTGGGACTTAAATTTTTTCAGGTAATCTGTGTCTTTTAAAGACCAAAATTCCAAATGGAAATCGTAATTTAATGTTATCTGAACAGTCTTTGCGGGCATGATTTGCAGGTGAGGAAGGCCACCAGGTTTCTTACCTATAGTGTCACCAAAGGAACTCTGTTTAGTGCTTTAGGGTAAAATGAGGAAACTCTTTAGGCCAGCAGTTCAGAAATACAAGGAGAAAAAAAAGGAAATTAATATCAAGACTGATGGCTTTATTATAGTTTCTTGTAACTGGAGAGACATCTGCTGTAATAACAGAGGATCCTTTCATAAAATACAAGATATTCCCAAACATTTACAAGTATTGTGCATGTAAGCGCATTTTCATTTTCCAATAGAGATAGACCTGGACCAAAAACCTGGATCAGCCTCTGCAGTTGAGGCTCATCATGAATTCAGATACATAAAATAGTTGCAGGAGGTGAAAAGCTTGGCTCTAGCTCTTGTCCACTTACTGCTTCAGGCATTCTTAAGCAGTGAGGTTGCACTTGCAATTTGAAGACAGTTGGGTTTGGGGGATGGAGGGGATTCTCCCAAGCTGTCTGCAAACTCCTCCCTGTTCTTCTGTGTATCTGCAGTAATCTACTTTTTAAAAACATGTACTTTCACTTCCTTGAGTCTAAATGTCTTCTTCAAAGATCCCTCAAAGAAATGACCAAGAATGTTTAAGAAAAGAAAAATCTAGTTGATGTTTGTGTTGTACCTTAGCTTTGAGACTCAGCAGTAGGTAGATTATTAGGTATGACTTTATTAATTAAAAAGAATTGTCTGAGAGTTTAAGTTAAACTGAAGGGGGAGATGTGAATGACCTTACTGTACCAGCTGAAATAGGAGGCTCTCGAGTGCCTCAGGGGAGCTTCTCTTCCTTAGCAAGACATTTTGCATGCTGATCAATATTTCCAGAGCCCTTTGGACCAGAAACCGCACTGGAATAATGGAGTCAGAGGTCTGAAAACACTGAGAATGCATTAGGGACACTGAGCCCTGGCTGGAGCACCCTGTGAGTGCCACGCTCCTCTGACTCTGTGCAGGGACGTGCCATGCTGGTCCCACCCAGCCCCGCGGCGGAGGGCGCATGGCATCCATGAAATGCTCCGTGACTGCTGCACGCCCAGCTCCAGAAGAGGTATGGTAGGTGGTGTGTCCTGGCATTGACAGGGAGGACGTTTGTCAGGGCATGTTCCTATAGCTGCTTACAAGCCCTCAGCCTCAGGACTGAGGAGAGCCCGAGGCTCTTCTCCTGAGGCTGAGGCTCTCTTCAGAGAGAGGAGAGCCTCACAAGGAGCCTCATGCTCTTGTTAAGCCTTTTGGCAGGCTGGATAAGTCATGTTTCTTGTGGGAAACTTTTGTGAGGCATGACTGGAAGGGCAGGGGTCAGGTATGTTGTTAAGTAGTGGCCAAGTCTGATGGGCAGTTCAGTCTATATCTTGTAGACACCCCTCCTAGGCTTACTGTCTTTTGCTGTGGTGGGTTTGTGATGAGGTAAATCCCACTTCATTGCTCCTTGCATATGCAGTCTCAAGATTTCTATTAAAAAAATAAAAAGTAAGAAAAGAATAGTTGAATTATGTAATTCAGCATCGGTTGGCTTGGTGCCTCATCAGATACTAGCTGGCATGAAGGTGGTGTAAAAGCACTGAGTCCAAATAAATGTCTTATCATGTGTCGCAGCTAACCCGCCAGAAATGCTGCCATGTGCCTGTGGCTGATAGGGACCCATTGCCTCCTTCCACGGGATGCTTCCCAAAGGCGATCGAGGAGCTGTGGCTTTCCTGTCCTCTTGCTCAAACCAAAGAGAGAGGTGCGAGGGTGTCAGCATGCCCATTGTTGGCAGTGGCTCCAGCTGCAATTTGTCAAGGGAAAACCAGCCATTTGATGAGAGGGGAAGGGTCCTGCCCTGCCAGCATTTGGCACTCACCCTGTGCCTTCTGTGGGATACCAGTAGTGCCTAATCCTCAAATCCTCAGTGTATTTTTAGCCTGATCTCAACCTTTTTGTATGCAACCAATAATGTACCTTTTCAGTGTTACCAACAGCTCATTTTTCCTTGTTGAACATCTGGCTTTGGCATCTCTTCTTTTTTAGTGTATTGAGGATAGGTATGCTGTGGTTCTGGAAGGAAAAAAAAAGCTGTTGAAAGACTCTGCCTGGTTCCTGAGCTACAAGCCAGTGAAATTTTGTGGCAAGCTGGTTCTTGAGTGAAGGCTAATTAGCTAGACCTGGGTGGGGTTCGCCTCTGCCTTCAGAAGTAATGTGAATTTTCTGTGAAGCGCCAAAGTGATTTTTGGTTCTTTGATGTGAGAACCAGCCAATTCTTGACAGTCGTGAGTCTTCTGTGAAAAATGAATTCGGCACTGGCCTTGTTATAAAAAACCCCCACAACAACAACTGGAGTTACTGCTTGTTTCAGAGGTCATTATGCCCTTTTGTGATGTGAATTATCTGGCTCTGGTAAAGTAAACACAACCAGTGCCAGTGAGACAGGGGAAAAGAGGAGCCATTTGCCCCTCTGCTTCCTGCTGGTGACCTTGCCTCCTGCCCTGATGATGTTTCCTTCAGCCATCATTCCCTGCTGGAAACGTGTCTGCCACACGCTGATGGGTACTGTGGCTTTCCTCCGGCACTGACATGCGTAGTCATAAAGCTGTCATCTGAGGTCGGCCCTCTTCATTACTCCTTGCAGTGTTTTATCTCCACTAACCTGGATTTCAAAACAAGGATAGAAAACTGTCTCTGCAATCTAGGTGATGAATATATGTTGCTATCTTCATCTGTGAATCGGAGACGAAGAAACAGCAAGGCTTCCCTGAAAATTGCTTATCAGAAATGAGTGAAAATATCAAATTCTGGGAGAAAAAACAGTGAAAAGCAGAACTCCTTACGCCCATGTGATGGTCTGCTTCGCCTGTTTGGTCCGTATCATTTTGACTCTTTAAATAAGCTACAGAATCTCAGGCTGCTGTGAATTAAAGCCCAGGTGGCTACATCCCAGTCTTGAAGCTGGTGCTCGGGTGAGGAAGGAGTCGTAAACTGAGAGTGTGTCAGCATTCGGGTCTACGTCCATCAGCCCCTGCTAGTGGAGCCGGGGCCAGGACAAGCCCAGAGGGGAGGTGGTGACATGGTCAATGCCTTCAGCTGTTTGCCAAATGAGTGCATGTCTTTGGGTCTCTGCCACAGAGCAATGGAAGTGTGAAACATCTCAGTGAGTTACTGTCTGCTTGAAGATTCCTCTCCCCGCCCCCCCCCCCCCCCCCTATTTTTTTGAGAACTGTGAACCGAGAAACTTAAAACCTATCCATGGCTCTCTGTTGATGACATATTATCCAACTGCAGTTCAGCCTAATGGTATGAAAAGCAAAGATAAATAAAGAGGAAAATTAAAGAGATGAAGAAGAGACCTGTATTACTTATTTTTTTTTATATTTTTTTTTCCCATCATGTGAGCTGAGAAGACTGTAGGGGTAGGGGCCGGGTAGATATCCATCTTGCTTGTAGGCGAGAGCCACATCTCCTTTTAAGGACTCCGTTGTATGTGAAGTGCTTTAATGAATGGTGGGAGTTTTCTACTGGAAAAGACAAAAAACATTAAGGTCATTCGTACAGTTGAAAAGTAATATATTTTTCTGTTTTACTTCAGGAAAGTTCATACCAAGCATTCAGTATTCATTTAACTGATTATTTCCATATGGACTGACTTTTTGTGCTCAACTACTGTTAATCCAGCTGAAACCTAAGCAGATCTTAATTCCTGTACTTCGCAGAAAATGCACCTCTCTTTGCATGCAAATTAATTGCATGTTAGTGCAGTGTCTGTAGCATTTTTGGAGGTATTGCTATAACTGTGTTAAAGAGCAAGTTACTGAAATTGCTACTGGGCTGTTGCAGTGGGGTGGGGTCAGTACCAAACAGGAGCCTTTCCAGCATCCCAGCAAAATTCTCTGCATCTTGTTGACTGTCTAAAGATGTTTCCTTTTTTTATTATTTATTAAGGACACTAATGAAATTTAAACTAAACTAGGAAATTAATAGAAATATTTAGAGTGCATTTGAAATAATTTGTGGTGTTAATGCAAAAGGAGACATTCCCAAGAAAGGGTTGGAAAGCAGGATTATATTTTAAAAAGAAATAGCCAGCATATTCTTTTTGTCCCATCTCCCAACCTGTCACTTGTGTTTGTCTCTCCCAAATGCCACGAACTCTTTGCATGTTTATTTAGATTAAATAAAACATACAGCTCTATATCTTTTTCAGATTGGGTCAGAGAGCATAACTGGCTCAATCTGAAAAGCATAAATGAAAAATATAAATATTTTAACAAGTGAGCAGCTGCTGCATTTTCACTTCTTACTGCATGCACTATTCTTGAAAGGAATGGGAAGGCAAATTGGGCTGGAGGGGAAGGAGTGAGGAGAGATGGTATGTAAAGAGAGTCTGAGAAAATGCGTTAAAATGACACATCTTGAGAGAATCTGAACAGTGGAGATTTACAAAGTTTCGTCCTACTCCATGGCAACTTGGGTACACAGATCAAACATGTCATCAGAGTAACATCGGGCAGGTAAGCCTTGTGCCAAAAAATGAGAGAGCAAGTGATGTGAGGGGGCGGGTGAAGCTGAAAGATTCGTGTGACCTCTGCTTGCTGAACATCAGCAACAGGCCTGATGGAGGAGGTAAGAGGATTCGATGCCCATCATGGTCTGCCATTAGCTACAGCTGGAGATTTCACTTCATTTTTCGAAGAGCAGGCAGTTACTGATTCTTTGGGTTTTTTTTGACAAAATCTTTATTTACAAGTCCTGTAACACTGGATTAATGAAAAATACATGCTTATTTGCTTTGCTTTGCTTTAGAGATGGAGCTTGCTCCTCACTTTGCCATGGTTTGCCATGTATGACCAGAACACATTAGTCCATGTTGACTTGCTGCTTATCTTCCAACATGTTCTAAGATTTGCCTTTCAATTTGGGGGCTTCTTTTCCTTTATTTTTGCTTATGTATCTTGACTTGTTTATGCTGTGATAGTGCTGAACACCCTAACCATTGACGTAGTCTCTGTTATGTCAGAAACAAAAACTGAAGTGTTCAAGTAAATTTGGTGCTTTACGACCTTTTTGAGCAACACCAGAAGTCTTAGATCATTTCTAATACATCTTGATTGACAGGGCCTCCCTTGAATGGAAATTACAGCGTGAGATCACACTGAGACCCCACAGATTTCTCATCGCAGCTTAGCGCATTCTCAGCTCAGCATAATTCTTGAGCTTGTACCACTCAATAGATGCCATTATCTTAGCTCAGTGGGTCTGTCTCAATTGAGAGATTAATGACAAATTGTCTGGTTTTGTTCAATTTCATAGTTGTGTTTAGGAATTAAAAAAAAAAAAGAGAGAGAGAGATGAGCTGACTTCTTAAAATAGTCTTTATTGAAGCTTAATGTCCCCTGCAGCTAGAGAATGCACATGAGGTGAAATGGGAAAGCACGCCTCTCCATGACATTATTCGAGTTAGTGGATTAGTGTAGCTGAAAGAAGAATTCAATGTGTGAAATTCTGCCTGTGTAAAACTGGGTCTCCACTGTCTGCAAGTGAGACAGTTGGGAGGCAAGCTCCTGTTATGTTGATTTCTGGGGTGGGTTACCGGTGGTCCCGGGCATGATCGGGGTCTCCTTAGAAAAGGTACTACTTAGGCAGATAATGAAGCACATCCCTGAAGAGCCTGTTCTAGGTCAACCCATGGAAGTGGGAAGAACCAAGGAAAATAGGGATGAGACATGCTTTATTTCAGCATGGCCCATAGTCCTAGAGCAAGTGAGAGAGCTGCGTTTAGTTTCAGAGTCGACTTCCCAGGGTCAACATTGGAAGCATATTCTCCTCTCCACACTTCTTCCTCTCTCCCATCCCATGTTTTTCAGATTGACTTGAAGTGACCCAATAGCTAGGTCTGCCCTGTTTTATGTGATAATTTGGTTTCTAATGGGAGATGGCTGCCTATATTATATTAGCGCTCCGGTGGGGTGGAAAAGAAGCAAACCATATAACAAGAGCACAAGGTCTTCCTGTGCCATCCAACAAGGAGGGGAGAGGGGAACAATATGGGAAAGCTATGGGAATGAAGGAGACGCCTTCCTCCTGTTACTTTAACTCCTGATGATACTCCTGAAAAACAGGTGCTTTTAACTATATTCTTCCGCTTATTTTCCTTGCTGCATTTGTATGCATTTCTATCCTTTACCAAAACGTGTTTGAAAATGATAGCTGGTCATGAACTCCTCTCAAAGCTTTTCATTAGGTGTCATCAATACCTGACGCTAGCTAAATTCTAAGGGTAAAAATACCCAAAGCAGCATTACTGCTTTAAAATAGTAAGTAATTAATTACCAGTAACAACTCACTCTTTGCCCTAACAGAAAGCAGAGGAGGAGCACACTGGGCACCATGAGGGCATCACGATCATTTTACCAGCCTCTCCAGCCCCTTCATCTGGGCAGTGCTAGAGCTATGAGAGAGAATATTTGTCCACTCAGGGAGAGCCAATTCAAGTGGAAATTGTCTTCATTTGTTCGGTTTGTCTTCTGGGTTTCTTTTTTTTTTTCTTGAAAGCATCATTAATTCAAACAAATGATGAGAAAGAAGAAGAGATGGTTCCATCCTTCTCTGAGATAAACTGAGGTTTTGGATTTCTGAGAGACGCAACATTCTTGCAACTCCAGAGACTAAGGCAGTGAGCGGTAAACAGGTGGCTGATATTAAATAAAGAGAGCAAGGAGGGAGCTTGTGGTTAAAGAAGGATGGGGTGAGGCTGGGATACTTCTGCCAGGTTCTGAAAGTGGGCTATCATTGTTTAGTCTATGCTGCGTCCAAGAGGCTGGGTCCTTCTTGTGTGACAGACCAGCTGCTCAGCTCCTTCAAGTAGCAAAGTTAGCAACGTAAATCCAGGATATTAAGGTTTTGTTAGAACAGTGCCTTGTTTATGTAAGTTTTTGTACTCTTTTCCATACACTTTGAACAAAGTTCTTTTGGGCAGTGGATCAGCAGGGTGTTTGCTGCGGCTTTCCCAGCAGTCTCACTTCTCATGAATGAGGGGCATCATCTTTTTATGGTTATGCTACACTTCTGAGCAGTTAATTTTTAGATGAATGAACCTAAGAGGAGGCAAGAAAGTGTCAGAAATTGATACAGCTTCCAAAACGAGGCACTTCCCTTACCACATGGTTCATCAGAAAAAACTTTGCCATTTTTTCCAAAACCTTTTTCAATTGTTTATCTATCCAAGAAATGAAACCAATTCTTTATTTCTTTAATCTAAGACAACATCTTTTGGATTCTCTTGAGCTTTGGTTAGTTTCCCTGGGATTTATGGTGGCTTGAGTATTATAAATGGTAGGAACATTTCAAAAGAATGGGTGATTTGATCCCCTGTATTTAATACTTGACATGGGAGGACATCTTACTGTCCATGCCACTGTTGACTCCGCCCTGCGGCGTGGATGGGGAACTGTCCAGCATCTCCTTGCAGCTGGAGAATCACTGGGGCCGACCGAGGGATGGGGGCCAAATCAATAGTCCTCTTAATCATGACTGTGAAAACCAATTATTATGTCTGCTTCCTCCTGTTCTTGAGAATGAATGGGTTGAGAGACAGCACACACGAGCTCATCTCCACAAAAAAACCCTCTAAGTTGGTGCCAGCTGCGGGTTCCACCAGTGCCTATTGAAATTGCAGCCAGGGCAGGCTCATCCCCGCAAACGAAAACTCAAGGGTGACTCAGGTTTGGGGAGGAAAGTGAGAGGTGTGGGAGCTGATTGACTCAGTGGGATGGCTAGTATCGGTGTGGTGGACAGAGATACCTATCGGCTGCTTCACAGCCTGGTATGACTGAGTGGGAGCATTAGAGGGCAAATGGAGGCAAATGTGATCCATCATTGCTTGTGACATTCATAGGAATTGTAGTTGTTGCTAAAAGCAATTCATGGGACTGTGGATATATAGATTAGCTTTGAATTACTCTCTGTGCTCTGCACACTATATTGTTGTCCTGCATTGTAATGTATTACTGGAATCCTTTTTTCTTGTGCTGCCTTCAGTGAATGCAGAAAACTGTTAAGCTTTTAATACCAGTACTTGCAACAAAAGACAGCATGCAAATATATTTGCATATGTATTTAAGCGTGTTTTCTGTAACATGCTTTTTGAGGGTAAACATTGTTTACTGGTTAGTACTGGTCAAAGCCACATAGAAGATCCTGTATGTACTTGCAAACCCGTTTTTTCCATTGTCAGCACTGTCAACTGATGACACTTGACATTTTCTTTAAAGCCTAGTGTCCTGGAAGCAAGTGATTAAATGACAAAATGAGTTAAAAAAAGCCTCACAAACCCAAACAAACCCACCCAAAGTGCTGGGTTTAGTCTTCCTGCTTACAGAGAATGTTTTGAAATAAGACATCAATGCTTCCTACGGCTTAAAATGTAAATAAATACAGCTATCTCCACATTTATTATCATACATTTATTTTTATAAAATTCCTTTCTGGAGGCCTGTTTACTTTATGATTTCTGAAAAGATCTAGGTGATCATAGTAGTCTGTTCAAAGAAGTAGGGGTTTTCTTCCGATTAGGCCTAACTTGTGTTAATAATACATGTATGAATGATTCCCAAATGTTTTTTAATCCATATAATGCTGCAGGATTCTTCTTAATAGGTTTGAAATTTCCCCATTTGAAATTAGGTTTATTTAATTACAGTTGGATTAGGCACAGGAGTGTGTATTGTGGAGCAGCCTTGGAGGCAAGATTTTTGTCATACCTGGTGGTGGTACTGAGCAGGATGGTGAACCAAGCCCAAGCACAATCTCCAGGATTGGTTATTTCAACATTATAGGGTGTGCAAGCTCCTGTGTAGACTCACTTCGGTGTTGTGTTGCCTGACTCCTGATTTTGCCCAGATTGCTCATGGCTTGATGTTTCTATCAGCTCTGAATATAAGCTCTGATTCTCTGTTATGCTCAGAAGAAGGTAAGCACACCAAGAGACAGAGATGGCTGGGAAGGGGGATTGTGGCTGAGGGAGTCCAGCCTGGTGTTGGACTTTTTTTTCCCCCTATTTTTTGGCCAGCTCCAGCGCCACATAGATGAGAGCAGGACTTGGCAGCCATTCAGGGCTAATGTGCCAGACTGTATTTTCCTTTCCCAAATTAAGCATGCTGGTAGCGTGTCTGCGAGAGGTAGTGGCTCCTGGCTCCTGGCTCTTGCTGAGTTTGGAAATCGCTGGAAGCCAGGAGCTATTGCGTGCCAGTCAAAACTGGCCTTCGTACCGCAGCATGTCAGCTTGGTTTAAAGCATCCTGGAAATGATGGAAAGCCCTGTGTGAAGGCTCATTTTTAAGATGTTTTACCTTGCCTGCGCTCAGACTTTTCCTCCTCCATTCCCTGTGAACTTTTAAATCATTCCTATATTTGCTCACCTAATGGTAGCATACTCGTTTTCTGTCCGGATTTTTGACTCTGAAATGAGGGTGCAGACATGATGTTATCTGTCTGTCAACCCACTCCACTGGCTAGTCAATGAGCGAGAGCCACAGCTTCCGCTAGGTCTGATAGCAGGCTGGCTTGCTTTCTGCAGGATGCTGAAGAGACGCTTAACTCCCAGCCGTTTCCAAATCCAGGTCCTAATTCTTATGCGCTTACACTTTCCAGCCTTTTTAAAACTTGTGGTCTCCAAAAAAGCTTTTTGTAGCAAAGCTGCAAGCTTCAGAAGTATTCTCCAGCCTGCTGAAGCTTCGTCTTGCTGTCCTTTCCTCCCATCCCTGTGAAGTGATACTTGCAGGCTGTGATGCACAAATCCTCGCTGAACCTGGGGCAGCAGCTCAGCAACTGGTGCAGCTGCTCCTGGGATTCCTGGGTGCTTACAGATAAACAGTGGTGCTGGTATCTTAATCCCAGTCATCAGCCCAAACCTTTAATTACTTTGGCTCTGAGCTATGCCCCTTCACTACTTCTATCGTGTTAAACCCGTGGCAACTAGAAGCCGCTTGGCGAATGCTAATGCTCTCCTGTTACAATACAGGGCGCGTGTTCGGGTTTATGTCGCTGTGTTGCTTGCAGTGCTCAGGTCAGTTGCGAATGCTTGTGCCTGGCTGATGAAGCACGGTTGAGGCTCTGCTGCCTTGCCAGTTACATGGTGTAGCTAAAAATCTTGTCTGGGTTTTTCTTTGCCTTTTGCTTTCGATTCACTGCTGCCACGGTATTGGTGTATGTCATTGATCTGCAGCTGGTTTCCTTTTATTCAAATTAGGTGTATAAATGAAAAGCGGTAGTAAGCATAATAGTGAGATCACATGAATTCTCCTAGCATGGGAGGTCCCTGAGCACTTTTCAGGTTAACAAAGCAAAGTTGCTAAGTCCAGTTGCTATTTTTGTAAGGATTCGTCCATCCGTTCCCATGTTCTGTCCTCAGCCCTCTGAAGCTTTAGTCCAAGCAGAAGCTACCTCTGATGTTCTGGGTTATCTTTTTCCATGCAGACTTGGTCAGCCTCTTCCGTAGCCATCCACAAATAAACACAGGAATCAAATTCTGCTCGATTTACAAGTAGGTCAACCTCATTGATTTCAGTGGGACTGCAGCAGACATAAGTCAGCGGAATATTTGCTCCATGTTTTGCTAAGTTGTTGGCAAAAGGCGGATTTGTATAAGCTCACCAGAGCAGAGATTGTCCTTCCATGAGAAAAATAACACTCAGTACAACGGTCCCTAATTGGGTTTTCTCAGAGGTGCAGCAAGAACAAATATACTAACCCTGGTTACCAGCACTTAAAAGGATAACCTCATCCCTGTTTCTTCACCCAGATGTAAGGGGGAGATATATTTAGAATAAAGCCATTTCCCCCACTATCACCACATACAAACAAAGCTCTGCAGTTGTAGAAATACTTGACGCAACATGTGCAACTCATTCCTGCTGAGTTTGGTAACTGAAGAGGAGCACGGTGGGAACAGCTTGGAAGAAAATCTTCAAAGACTACTTAAGGACAGTAGGGCCTTTGCAGTGGGAGCCCTACCACAAACTTTGGCTTTTATAAAACCATTCTGACACTTGTGATCTGAAGGAGAGAGAACCAGCAGGTAGAAAGGAAAAAAATGTCAAAAGCTTTCCTTACTTTGCATTCCTCTGTGTGCCCAAGTTCCCATACTATTCTCCTACGAGACTAAGTCACCAAAAAATGGGCTGTGGAAATTCACAAGGTAAAATTCACAGTACTTCAGTTTTAACCCTCTGCTTAACCCCATGAGAGAACCTTAGAGATGCCCTCTGTGAGCTTGATAGCTGCTGACTATGCTTTTGGAGCCCGTAACAGTGATGTGGACTCTGAACCAACCCTTTCTTTTCCCTGAGACATCCTTCTCGGCAAGGGCAGCACAACTATCTGAGATGCCAATGGATGCCCTCCTCTTGCAAACAGCCTGCAGATATTTGCACCATCGCCTCTTCAACAACTTGGGCAGTACCAAAACATTGATAGAAGCTAGAAATATTCCTGTGGGTGGAGGATAAACCATCAAGGGCTGCTTGATTTCTTCCCATCTATCTTCCCAAAACAGAAGTTGAAAATAGTCATTGATTATCATTTTTTTTCCCCCTATTTATACCTCCCCTAGAAGAACTATGCACAGAAAGCATGTAGATGACACCTGCTCTCTAAGTAGCATCCAGGTAGGTCCATTGTACACCCACCCACCATCATGTTGGTACCCTGCAAATCTGTCTTTATTTGGCGATTTTCTTCAAGGTGAGCGCTCTCCGGTATTACATGTAGTACCTCTCTGTGTGAGGAGCTGAATGTGCAAGAGGAGATTAGGTCATGGGCTTTCAGAAGTACCCTCACATGCTTCAGCTCCCCTGCCCCGAAACTGCAAGATGCACTTTAGCATTGGAGTCTGCTCCCCCAGCACAGTTCAGCTTCAAGCAATAGCTCTGGGTTAAACTCCCTGCAAACAAACCCACTGTCAAAAGCAGCTTTTGCCAGTTGAAAAGACCATTAAATGAGGTGCTTGGGGCTTTCAAGCGCCTGTGTTCTCAAAACGCTGCTGCGTAGCCTCTCTTCAAAAGGCTGTAAGCGTATTACATGCTAATCCCAATTAAATTCAAAATATCCCTGGGTGTTTACCGCTGTTACCCTCTCTCTTTCATTCTTAATTGCATTGTAGCTGAATAACTCTGTATCCACATTGGATTATTCATGAATAGCATATTGAGTTGTACTCTTTTTCGTTTCGCAACAGGGATTTGCTGTTACAGGATTGGTGTAGTCTGCAACAAGAAACTAATCTATGTGTTTCAAGTCATTAATCTTGTCATGAACCAAATAATAAGAGGTGTTTGTTTTGGTTTTTTTTTTCTATAGGTATGTGGTTTCCCAGTGAGGTGTACAGCTTGTAGAATAAAAACATGGTAAACAAGATCTATGACCGATCAATATTGATTT
This sequence comes from Pluvialis apricaria, assembly GCA_017639485.1. Classification (NCBI taxonomy): domain Eukaryota; kingdom Metazoa; phylum Chordata; class Aves; order Charadriiformes; family Charadriidae; genus Pluvialis; species Pluvialis apricaria. The sequence continues at coordinate 64,445,050 of CM030008.1, forward strand.
TGGAGATTATTTGAATGTCTATTTATGTACATTGTAGACTTATGTACTCGGGCGTTTCAGGAGGGAAGCAGTGACACTGTGTAAAACAACACCAAGTTCTTTGGCTGCAAAAACACTGATGTATGGTGTGGGGGCAGAATATGGGGGGGGGAGGATACCCACCTATTTTTGCTTGTTTTGTTAAACCACTGGACCACAAGTTCATCCCTGTGCCATGTTACCACTGGCTGTTGGGCCTCTGCAAAATGAATGGTGGCTGCCCTTGGCATGGTGGTTGGCGCTGCTCGCTACAGCCACTGCGCATAGGCAGAAGAGTGGTCCTCATGGCCGCAGGCAGACCCTCCTGGGGTAGCTAGCTGGGGTAGCTTCTGCTGCATCCTTTCGTTGCAGTTCTTCCGGAGATAAACCGAATTTCAGTTTCTGCAGCTATTGCAATCTGTCAGGTGCTACGTGGGTTTTTTTCTTTTTTTCTTTCTTTTTTTTTTTTTTTTTTTTTTTTTTTAAAGCCAGCTTGCTCATATATTCTTTTACGTTTCAAGGAAATGTTTTAAAGTCTGTTTTACCATCTTTTTACCCTATGCAATGGGGAGGATGTGCAGATGTCGCCAGTATTGAAAATAAATGCTGCGGGTATTTTCCTCAGGTGATTCACATGCACATCTCTCCCTGAGATTTTAATGAGCGGCACATATTGGACAAGGAGAATAACCATGTACACAAGTGAGGGGCAGGCTTTGAGGAATAGAAAGAGCTGCTCTTGGGGTTAGTAATATTAGAACTGATCAGCTTTGCTTTTCGTTTATGGGTAAGAATAACCTTTTCTCGTAAACAGGATGGAAATTGAAACTCCAAGAACCATGCAATTCACAGTGCATTTGGGGGTTTGAAGGGGATTTTAGAGGAGAAGGAGGATGGGTTTGTTTATTCTTGACTTTTAAGTCCTCGGAGAGGTGGGGTCTCAGATGCAGCACGGATCTGCTTTCTGACCTGGGCACCTTCCTATACTCTCATGGGGTTTACTTGGGCCCATGTGAAGTGGCCGCTGGTGGGCAGTGCTACGGAGAGGCTCTTGAGACAGATTTTGCCCCTTTTCCCCTTTACTTTGAGGTGCAGGGGGATGTTCCTCCTGACCTGCTCCAAATTAAATACCGTACAATTAAAAGGACAAGGCTGCGCGTGGTGGCTCACGCTGTCATGTGTAACCACGTACCTGGGATGGGCAAGCGGCTAAGCTCTTAGGGATATGGGTCACTTGGTGGAGGGACTGTGGGAGTCAAAGCTGCTTCAGCTGAGACTGGGGATTGGAAGAAAGGTACTGAGCACGGGTTTGTGAGGTGAAGGTACACTGACTGTGGGCGCAGATATAAAATCAAAAGCTCATGTCAGTGGTTTGTCTGTGGTTTATTTGGATTCTGTTGACTTTTTTGCTGAACGTTTAGGACTTCATCTAGATTTTTGTTTTTTTCCTCTCTTCATCATCTCCATTAGCGAAGCGCCTTTCTTAAATGTTTCTTGCTGCTTTTCATTTTAAAAGCGGTCTGAATTGAAGTTGTTTTCTCTTTCCCCTTTTGCCAACCGTGGCTGTGTTCTCCCTAACTGACTGCAGGAAACCTTCGCTTCCTACCCAAGCCGACCCTGGGTAACCCTGCTGCAGCTGCTCGCACGAAAAGCCTGGGATTTTCTCAGTACAAGATGAATGGCACATGCAGGAAAACTATCTTTTTTTTTTTCTCCTTTTTTTTTTTTTTTTTTTTGCTGACTAACAAAAACCCGCTGGGGAACTGGAAGATTTCCCATTTGGTTTAATTATGGAGGTCTAATGAATTGCAAAAGTTAAAGAGGAGGAAGAGTTCTTTAAATGAATCTCGACTCTGATTTTTTAAATTCGGGGGTTTCTGTAGCCTAAGCAGGCAGGAAGAAAGGAGACTATCCAGTGAGAAATGTAGAAAGGCATATCAGTGTGTATTACTCTATTAAGCTTTAACCAAAATTAATCAGAAGCACCCAGCGGAGAGCATTTTATGTGGAACAGAGTCTTAGTTAAATAACCTCTACTACTTTATTTAAAATGTTTCTAAGTATGAAAACTTGACACAGGCAATAGAGTAGAAGATGCAGACAATGAATGAAATGCCAATATAATTTATTGTGTACATGTATTTAGGAAACTACTTCCAAGACCATTTTCCTCATCTACAAAGCTGGCTTATAGAATACTTGCTCTGCCCCCCTCATTCATAGCTTTCTACTGTAGTTTCCCACCTCCACTCCGTGCCTGTACAACTGTTTGTAGGGTGGACTAGAAATCAGGTCTCTGGTCATTTGGTCCGAGTAGTTAATTTGCGTTTAGAGTAATAATAATAATAGTAATAATAATACTAATTAATTTCTTATGGGAGTTTGGGGAGAGGATAGAGGATAGCCTAGTGCATTTCTATTACCTGCTAGGGAAAATTATTGTAGAACTATACCCAAAGTGGGAAATCCTGCCATGTCATGGATGATACCTGGGATGTTAAATCCCATCAGCTGCCCCCAAAGTAAGCAAGAACTGAAAGCCTTGGATCCCTTGCAGAATCCAACAATGAGATGGCAAGGTACGGGCTGGAATTGGGGGAAGGTTTGCTGATGGTAGCCAAGTGTTTTCACTCCCCTGGGAGCTCAGCACGGCTCCTTTTTCCCTGCTTCTTGCTCCCCTCTGCTCCTCGTATATACAAACATAGGCATATAACCTGTACTGACTCTTTTTCTCCACATGCAGAGTGCCAAACTGAGCATACCAACAAAACAAGAACAGCCAGCTGTAATATAGATATTTATATTTTTTGCACTTTCTTTGGTGTAGCTGCTGCATATACTACTGCTGGATAGAAGGATTTCAATGTCCCAGTATCCTGTGACCTACTTAGAGAATTGGAGTAGCTTATGGTTGCCATTCATTAGAGAAAGGGATTTTAATATCTAGAAGAACATGATGACTAATACAATGGAATTTATATAACAGCAGTCATACATACTTGCAATAAATCACTCTTGTCTGTACACTGGTGTTTCCGCGAAATTGCATAGCATGTTCTGCTCTCTCAATTTTGAGTACCCTTCGACAGCACTTACTGTTCATCCAGTACCTTCTGCTTTCTGAGGAGATATAGCTCCATTTATGCATTGATACACCTTTTTAGAAACACAGCCAGCAGCCTTTGATGTTAAGTGTATGATACCTATGGAGTATACTCATCTCTAATGAGTTAGTTTCGTAAAAAGAGCTGCAGTTCAAGTGGCAGCTCTTAAAACATGCCATTTGCCCTCGATAATTTCACCATTACTGTGTTATCCATAGCAGTTCCTGTAAAGAGCATTGAGTATAGCTAGATGATACGACAGTAAAATTATTTAAAGGCAAACTTCACAGTTTTCCAAAGGGCTGACTATGTATATATTGCATTTCTGACAGAGCTTGCCATAAACTCTGCAGGTCTGCTTTGCCATGCAGACTGCCAGCTAATGCCCTCTCTTGCTGAGAGCACGTTAGATGCAAATTTTCTTCTGTTTTTACTGAAGTTTTGTTGCTAGCAACAATTTTGGGAGCGTTGAAAGAAGAAAGTGCTTAGAGAGAAGTTTCTTACAACAAAGCCAAGTAATCCCTCTTAGGCTTTGACTGTCATGAGTTTAGCCCTTGTGCCACTTGTCCACACTGCACCCTTGGTGGGATTGTCCTGACGCAAATACTTTGAGTGTTATTTTTGGCATCTTTGTTGCATTTTTGTTTAAAACAAATAAACAAAAGCCTCTGCTACACACCGGAATAGCCTTGTCTTTGATCTTGGTCATAGTTGAGATGCGCAAGGGGGGAGGAAACAGAATCCCTGAGAATGAAGCACATTTTCCTTTTGTGTATTATTTGATATTGTTCACATCTCTGGTATGAAGGAATGCTGGTTTAGGCTGCAGCAACTTTCTGTTTTCCAGGCAGTACCTCGTGTATGCCAGCACCTGCTTTTGTTTCAGATCATTTCAGGTCGGCTGCTCCCGCTTTCCTTCCCCCTCCTTCAGAAGAGGCAAAGGTCAGACAGAATCGCCCTTCCCCTTTGCTCGGATTAAAATCTCGCGGCCTGTTAGTTCACAGGGACTCTTTCCAAATCCTTAAAAGGGTTATTGGCAGAGCCTCAGCTGGTGCAAATCAGCACAGCACCATTGCTTCTTGGTGGCCCTCTGCCAGGCTGTGCCAGCTGAAAGGCCAGCGGAGGAGCCCAAGTGATTTCTTATACCTCATTTCACCTTAGTGTCGGGTCTGAAAAAGGGTTTGATTTTCAATGGAAAACTGAAAGAAAAAAAAAAAGAAAAAAAAAGAAATCTCTGGAAGTAGAGGGATCCAAAGAATGCATCTGTCCCACAATGTACCTAACTTAGCGGGTGCGAGCCCGGAGGTGTTTCTGCAGGGAAAGCTAAGCGAGGCAGCGGCGGCAGCAGCGACTCAACTGCCAGGCTTCTGGCTCTTTGGCCATATGTGGGAGTTCAAGCATTTTGCTGCTAACTTGCTCTAGTCCTGTTAGACGCATTAAAAAGGGGGCGGAGTTGGGGGGAGTGAACAAAAAGGGAATCTTCTTACTCTGAGTTTAGATACACTGAGGAAAGGATTTATACTCGTGTCCAAACTGAACTGGGGCTACCCTCTGCCTTCGATGTCCCCAGCTGCCTTTGAGGCTTTGCTGTCCCTGTCCTGGGGGTGTCAGAGGTAGCGGGTGGTGGGTCTCCAGCCCCTAAGGCTGGGCTGGCCTGGTCCCTTACGTGGTGGTACTCATGGGTTCTCAGTCCACGGCCGGGCATCAGCCAGCCCAGCTGGCTCCGCAGTGAGGCAGGCTTACAGGGAGGAAGGGCAAAGAGACCGGCAGAGCTTTAGTATAATAAACCATCCCAGCGAAGCCTTCCCAAGGATCGTGAGTGAGAGCCCGTCGCTGCTGTCTTTCCCACAGGAAAGGAGAAGGGAGAGTACTAACCACCTTTGAGGAATGCGTTTAACAGATCACGGGAGCCTGTGCTGCTGACAACTGCTATTGCAGTTCTGGAATCAATACAATCCCAGAAGTCTGGAGTCGCATGACAAATCGCTTGTGAATGAAAGTATCTCCTAGATAAAGTGATATGTTTTCAAGCGAGCGCTGGGTTTTAGAAGAAAAATAGCAGTGAACAAAATCCCCCTCTGCTGCTTTGATTGCTTCGTCCTGTTCCCTAGCAAATTATAACCTGGCTGACATTATGAAAGCATTGTCCAACTGTTCCTTCCTATTATGTTAACAGAACCGAGGTTTAGGGTTGTTTGGAGCTGAAGGTGACGTGAGGCTCCACCAGGGTTTGGTGCCTGCTACATAGCAGGCAGACGTCAAAAGCAGGTTGGAAGGTCCAGGTTGCCATTAAATTCTGCAAAAGTGAACCAAGCACATAGAAGTGAAACGTTATTTAAATTACTCCAGCTCTGCTAGTGGGATGAATAGCCCATCTTTCTGGATTTTCTTTTGAATGGGCTCATTTTGCACCACAGAATAATTCTGCTCCCTCAAAGTCTTCTGTTGCTATTTACATTTATGGTCTTCCTGGCATTATTTGCTTCTAGGCTGTTTGGAGAAAACCTCTGTGACTGTGAGTCATAGTATAAGATGTTTTCACTTTACTCCATCCCTGCAAGTTGACTGCAAGCAGCAGCAGAACAGCTGAAGAAAGAACTCGTAACTGTCTCCCGTGTTTGCAGGGCTCCTTCCTCCTCCTTTGTATGTATAAAAACTAACAAGGGGGGGGGGGGGGAATCACGGTAATACCAAGTAAACTCCTTTAATTGACTCGGAGTTTCCATGTCACTCAACATAAACACAGTGGAAGTAGAGATTTGCTGGCCCTTAAGTTCAGCCACGCTTTGTGATGGGGAAATCCCACAAGGTGCGGGGATTTTTCTTTTGAGGAGTCAAAGTTTACGGAGCTGTGAGTACCTCCTGATGCCACAGGAAGAGCTCCAGACAAGGAAGGCTGAGGGAAATAAAACTCATTGGTCAAGCAGTGTGGCTCCATACAGTCAACGTGACGTAGGTTTTGGAAACCAGTTTTAGTTTCACCATAGCAGGCAGTCACCTTTGCGAAGTCTGGGCTTAAATTGTAGCCTCACCAAAATTTACAGTTGAATAGGACTGGGTTATCATTCATTGAAGCAAATATTGAAATCTTTAGGCAAAGAATATTTTTAAATGCTTCCATGAGGACTTTCCCAGGAAGACGAAAAGTTGAATAGGTATGCCTTTTTGTTACTCCAGGTTTTACATTGGCATAAGCTACTGGAAGGCTTTATAGTGGCATTGATTATATGATTGGGAATATACGAATCAAGTAGGGACCCATACTTTAAAACTATAACCTTTAGTCCTGAAGCACACACCATCGCTGCATTAGAATTCAGTGTGTTACAGCGTGAGCTTTAAATGGGAAAAATATTTTATTTAAAATATAGGCTTCGCATGAGGACAGATTTTGACCTTTATATTGAATGGAGGAACATTCTGTTCTGAGCTCCATTTCGGGGTTGCTGGTTGACATTCAGATGTCATCCAGAGCATATGCAGGTGACTACTGCCTGTGTGTTTAATAGTGAGTGTATAGAGCATCCCACCTGCATCACCAGAAATCCATCTGTAAGAGAAGGGGTATTTTAAGTATCTATTCTGATCTCTAACAGTAAACACTGTAACCTTGATGCGTAACAAAGATGATAAATTACATTAGCCAAAAAAACAGTGAGACAACTCAGAATTTTTTCCTTCATGGATTTTGAAAATCATTTCTGCTTCCAAAAAGCCTCCCAAGCTTCATGTACAAAGGATTTAGGTGATACCTTCTTCATTTCTCTACCTAAGACTGCTTCCAGGGATGGTGGTGCCAGTTCATTTGCCTGTGTCTTTGTCTGTCCTTTGCGAAATGCAACATCTTTTCCCAGGTGCTTTCAGACAAAGCGGTAATATAAATGATGGCTGTTCTATGTCCGACTAGCATTTGATGTAGTGCCTCCTAGTATAAATCCCCAGCAAAGATGACTTTTTTTAAAAAGGAAATACTTAAAATTCTGTGTCTGATTGGCTTCCTTCCAGGGGTTTGTAGATTTGTTTAAATGTTTTCATGAGTCAAAATGTAGAAGTTTGGAGAAATTAGGAGTAATTTAAAATGGCTGTGCTAGCATAAAGGCTAATATGACTCCAAAATCAGGCCATACTAAAAGTAACGACAGGCAAAGCAGCCAGCATGAACTCTAGCAGAGGAGAAAGTGAGGCCATACATTTAATTTGACAAAACCTTTCCTGATGTTACCTGCTAAGAGCATCCTCATTCTCCTGCCCTTGCTTTGTGTTAATAAGTGCCACCCCCTCAGTCGTACCTGCCATGTTGTGTAACATTGGAGAATTTAAAAATAGCCTGGCAATTAAAATAGTTTGGGTTGGGTATTTTTGGGGAGCCAGACCTGTTAATCCGGTTCACAGAACATGGCTGTTTGAATGGTTGTTCTAGTGCAATGGAGGGGTTGGCAGACAGACAGCATTGTGGGGACAGGCAGGGATGGGGGAGCAGCAGGACAGCAGTGAACCAGCTTACATAGCCGCTGAAGAATTCACCTGGAAAGCCACAGCCCTAGTGCATCCTTGTTTTCTGCCTCCGCTCCTTCTGCCTTTGCACCTTGGTGGTCCTCAGCTCTCTGTATGAAGACCCCTCACCCATCCCTTCTGGGGCTACTCATCGGAGCGTTTTTCTCTTTCTAGACTCTGTGCAGGCTGATCTTGGGGGGTGATCTCTTTTAAAATCCTCCCCAGGCCACTTACCTACTGAGCATCTGAGGAGAGCTATTTACAGGAAGCACCATACCCATTTTCATACAAATTAGCCATCAGCCTGGGACTTGCGATGAATCTCAAACAGACTTCTCTTTGTCCTGTTGGATGGGTTTGAAAAGAAAATTTATAGTTTTTGAAGTTAGTGCAGCGAATTAGCAGCTGCTTGTCCAGTTTCTGGTGCATAATACTGTTGTGTTGCAACAGGTTTGTGCTGGAGCCGAGAGGCACTGGTACGCAATCAGGCTTCGGCAATGCACAAATCCTTCCCGGCCACTTGTTCGTCTGTAAGTGTGAGTATGGTGATGAGTGAAAACCGCCTTTCTCCCCTCCCCTTCCCGAGCCCCCTCCTTTATAGCTCAAATGCCCCCAAAGCATGTTGAATTAGCATTGAATTTCTGGTATGCAAGCAGAAAGTTCTGAACAAAATACAACCCTACTGTAGGTAGCCTCTGCTCACTTTGTTGCATGTGTTGACGGAGTGTGGGAAAACAGATGGACGAAGCTTTACCAAATGCAATTTGAAAAGCATGTAAGCATGTAGGAACGAGCGGCATAGGCAGCTATTAATACTTTAAACAGTGGAGTTGTAGTTAAATAAGACAACTTTTTTTTTTTTTTAAACAAATGCCAAGTTTTTTTTTTTTCATAATACCACTAATTGTTAGAACACACTTAAAAAGGTGTTTAACTCGCTCCAGCCATTTCATAATGGCATCTTTCCTACTACAAAAACCGGAGGGAATGAGGCAGACTTGCCCACACAAGCTCTTTTTAATTTACTCGTCTGTAGTTTGGTTTTTTGCTTCAAGATCTCATCAGTCTTTCACATGGCTCGCCGTTTGTGTGCTCTGTTGCAGTCATGCGCCACCACCGCGCTGATAGGGGTTTGCATGGTTCTCTAGCAATTTGTTAGCTTTTTGTAGCTGAGCCTGTTTAACGAGATGAAATGAGATTTCTGTCCCACAGTTCCACCTTCCCCACCTCCCCAAGCATGGCAGTGCTGGAGCAGGTCTCGCTGGAGGTTGATGAGGTTTTTAGGTCAGCTGGTTATTTCACAAACCATCAGCTGTGGAGGAGAAGAGGTATGTTTCTGCAATGAAGCAGGTCATCTCTGTAATAAAGTATTAATAACACTGCTCAGCTATGATCAATGACTGCTTTGCAAATATTAGCAAATCCAATTTTGATTCCACTCTTCCGTGCCTGGCTCTGCAAAGATACAGGGAGAGTGGTTTACTTATCCAGTGCCGTGCACAAGATGTGTGATGGGGCCCAGGATGGAGCACAGAGGTAATGTTTGCCCACCCAGATGATTAGCTACAGCATTTTAGCTACTTTTCTCCTGAGGTTGCTTAGAAAGAGATGTTTCTTAGCTGTGAGAACAGTAAGAGGTCCCATTGGCACAGGATGAAAGCAATGTTTGAGGAGATTAAAGTGTTGGGCATGAAAAAAAAGCAATGCTTTGAGTTGGGCTAGGGATAAGAACAGGCTTGGAGAGAGAAGCAGAGAAGACAGAGTCCTCGAAGGGCTGGAGGTAACCATGCTCTGGCAGGTTAAAAAAAAAATATTAAAAAAATCTTGATTTTTATATTGTGCAACATCCTTCTGTTGCAGAATTGAAAATGCTGGATGCGACTATGGCTTTCCCATGTTTTAGATTTAAGTGACTTGTTTAACATTCTGATTGACCCCAGGTGGCTTCAGTGGGAGAGCATTTACAGTGGGGAAAATAAACCCCATAATCTTAACTCAGTAACACCAGAGCCCTCATGTAGGCTAGTGGTACGAAAAGAGTGGAAGAGCATAAGAACCGATGTCTGACGGAGAACAAACAGATCAGGGCTTGAAGACAGCAGGCATTCGAAGTGCCACCTTGCTACCGTGCAAACAAGCAGTTGGTAGATGTATAGACCATCTCTTTGCCAAAGCCAGCAGTCTTATGCTGTTAGAGCTTTCAAACCGTAATGTTCAGCACGCTTTGTGAAAGAAGTCTTCTCCTTTGGAAACAGCAGCTGAAGAGTTTCATACCAGCAAAGTCTACATGAAGGGGGAGCTCCACCCACACAACCCAAAATGTTTGCGGGTGTTAGGAGCCAGCTGTGCCCCAGTTGCTGTCCTCCTGTCCTGGAAGAAAAGAGATGCTGAGGTTTCGCATGCTACTGACAGTGGTGGAAACAGTGAGGAGTTTTCGACATGGGCAGGCATTAAAAGAGAAGCAGCCTTGCAAATTGCTCCTACATCCTATTCTTCCTGTTTCATCGGGTGTCCTTATCATTTACCCTCAATAATCTGAAAAGAGGTATTTTATTCAGCTTTACAAGGTATGAACTGTGTCCCAAGGGATTCTGGGCACTTGTATCTCTCATTGAAACTTTCAGGTGTATTAGCGTACATTATTTATCAACAACTGCTCTGTGTTTTTTTGCTGTTCCTTTTTTTGGGTTTGGGTTTGTTTGTTGTGTTTGGTTTTTTTTAATGCTGTTTTCTAGAAGTAGATGTGCAAGGCACAATTGTTTAAGATTTTCTTAGCAACTATCTCAGTTTGATGCTAAGAAGCAGAAGCCTTTCAGATTTGTGCTCTCAGCAATTTACAGGCATCACTCTATGCTCACAGGAAGCCCCAGCACAGAGTGAATAAAAGGATTATGGTGAATTTCTGCAGCCCTTCACCTTGTGATTTCATATGCAGAAACTTATTTCAGATTTTACATTTCTGTCCTGTTTCATATATTTCCTTTTTCATCATTCTGGTAATAGTATCACTTAGTGAAAAACTGTGACTGGGATTCAGCTTCATTTGGTAGAATTATCCAGGTAAAGCGACAGTGATTCCTGTGAAAGAGGATACCTTGCCACTGCTTCAGGGGGCTAAGGACAGGAAAAGGAAACGTGCTGATCAAATAGCTTGAAACAAGAAACCAGAGTAAAACTTAGGATTTCTTTCTTTCATTCATTCATTTTTGGCCAAGTTCCTTAGTTATCCAGACTAATAGGACTCGATGGAGTACATTCTTTTCATTTAAATGAGTGTAGAGGTAAATGCATTCAATCAGAAAAAAATTATTATTAGCCAGTTCAAGCCTGTTTTCATACATTTTTCCCCTTTTAAAGTTACTTAACTTTTTAACAGTGTATTGTCAAGAGTACTCCTCTTGGTGCGCTTAAAAGAAATTTCATTCTAAGTAATATGGATGCAAAGCTGCCCAAAAAAGCCCCACCTGCCTGATGTGCTGCTCCCACAAGCCTGGAGCAAGCGTCCCTTGCTTGAGGAGGTCTAATAAAAATAGAACATGCAAAGTCTTTGTTGTCTTTTCTTTTATTTTTCTTACACTGAAACGCTTGCATCAAGAAAGTACGAGTCTTGCTGCAAAGAACATCTCTTTCTGAGGTTATTTTTTCCAGATTTGCTTATGCCTTCTGTCTGTGGTGACAATCGCAATTCAACACACCTATTGCGGAATACTCCTTCCAGGCTTGAATAAATGGACAGCCATCATCGAGGTAACCCTTTCTGATAATCATTTACCATGTGATAAGACGGCAACCCTTGCACTGCACTTGACCATGGTAAATGATTTCATCTTTATGGAGGATTTCCAATAGACCCTTCTTCAGAGAAGACAGATACGGCACTTGGTAACAGCACAGGCAAAAGTCAAGGTTAGCGCTTGGGCAGATTTGATATTTAACTGCAACTTTTCAGCCAAGACTGTTACAACTGATTTCTAGTGTGTTTACTGGTCTGGACCCATTGTTTTTAGGGCAGTTGCTTTCTCAGAGCAGCCATGATGAGCTCTGAGTAGCTCCGAAGGCTGCAGTAGTGGCACAGGTCCTTGCTTTTCAATATTCTGTTGGAGCCCATAGGTGAGGCTTTGCCAACGTCAGGCGCACACAAGGGTCGGTAGAAAAATCTTGTTTCTCAGAAGACTTTACCAGCCAGCTTTTAAGGGTGAAACTCACCGCAGGCCAAAGACCAAAGCCAACGTGCTGTATTGGCTTGGTGCTATTCACCCTCACAGGGATGGGTCTCACCCCCTCCTGGCACCCCATGAATGTGCTTGCAGGCTACGGTCCTGCCTGTACCACTGAGATATCATAAGAGGAGCCTTTTAACGACTGCTGTAGCAGTTTAATGCTACAACACATGCTAGCCAAGCACTAGATGCCAGTCTGTGTCCTGCAGCTCACACAAGCCTTTGTGGCTCCTCTATTTTACCCCCAACACAGGTCTGCAGCATATCAGCCAACTGCCTCATCGTAGGTACCGTACAAGGTCTTCCAAACCACAGGCCGTGTTGAGGCTTGATTCAAACCTGCGGGATGCAGTGACAAGGCTTCCCACCAGCAAGCTTCAGCTTCCTTTCTTTCCTCACCTATTTTGCGTGTAACAGCTTTGTTTTCTCTGGAAAGGTTTATTTTCCCTGTTGAGTCCTGGTTGAGGTCAGTCATTAGGGCTTGGAGGAGTGTGTCAGACCTTGAGTCACATCCAACACTATCCTTGTCTCTTGGTTCGGTTGCTCATTTTAGGAACTTTTGGAATTGCTTTCTCTTTGTTCAGGCTTGAAACATGTCTGTTTTTTTGTACGTGAACCCCCTTGTTTATTTAATGACGGCCCTTTCTGGGAACAAAAAAATTAAACAGCCACTAACCAGAAAAAAAAATTGTTTATGGTCACAAGGGTTCCTGAACTGACTCTTCGGCATTCCTAGGAAGATGCTGAAACTGGAGGAAACAAGCTTAGACTTTTCTTTAAGTCACTTAAAAGTTAAACTAACATCACTTTTTCCAGTCCTGCAGAATGAGTTTTCTACCTCTTAAGGTTTTGGATGGGCTTACGGCTGGTGAATGTTTTATGTTGGAGACTTACTAAAATACAAGTGCAAAATTTGCTTTCAGTCCATTTTTTCTTTTTTCCTTTTGAGTGTTCATTTTCTCATGCAGGGACAGGTATTTTAGGAAGAACTGTTTGGGGGGAATATCAGAAAGGAGCTATGAAAAATTAAATCATGATTATTTGCACCAGAAATCTGTTTTAAGCATTATTGTCATCTTGTCTGCCACAAGCTTAGTTTTACAATTGAGCAACCTGCTTTTACCACTCTCTCTCTCTCTCTCTCTCTCTCACCTTCCCAGTGCCTTCATGTGGTCTCCTGGGTCTGGAGATCATTTCCCTTCCTCTACAGTTCTGGTTTTTAAACACAATCTTTACTCGAGTGAGAAGCAACATATTAAGGCCACTAGACCAAAATTGGGGCACTTAAGGGTTTGATCTTTTCTTTTTGTTTGGTCTTTTTTTGTTCCTAATGTGTGTGTCTTTGTTAGCTGTGTATTTTCTGTTTAGTTCTGAGCACACAGAGATCAGAGGTCTCTGTCCATAGAGGCTGTCCCCTTAGCTCCCATTACAGACCAGTACTTTCCAGTTTGACATTCCTATTCAGCGGTCAGCACCAGTCGACGCAGTGGCCAACCTGATGCTGCTCAAAACTGAGGAGCAGGTGTTAGGGTGTGAGGAGTCCTGCACAGATCCAGCCCACCCTTCTTCCACCAAAGAAATGGTTGCTGTCGGTGGGATTTTCTATTAAATGCTGCAGGAAGAAAGGCTTTAAAGTGGATTAGTGGGGAGGGAATGGGAAATGCGTGTAAAGAAATTACAGAGGAGTGGGGAGCTGGGGAAGAACTGAAAGCTTCTACCTAAGTGGGTGGTTTGAACAAGAGCATGAATACAGCAAGGAGTATGGAAATAAGTGGAAAATACAGGCAAGGTCTGATTGCAGTAGCAGAGAGCGATAGGTAGAAAGTTCCCATTTAGTACAAAAGCTGGTGAGCAGGTTTGGGGAGGTGAGCAGCATCGCCCGAGAGGCAGCGCAGTGAGATGGTCTTAGTTGCTGCATTTTGTAACAACATTTGTGTGGACGGAGCAAGCTGAGCAGCCAGAGTGGGAGATCGCAGCAGATGGGGAGCACCTGGTGGACCGGGAGGAGGTGGAGAGAAAAGAAGTTTGTAATGGTTTGGGAGAGGAAGGTGGGCTGGGACTCCGGACCCAAGACACACCATCTTCCAAATGTGGTATTGAGTGATCTACTTCTCACTGCTTTCACCTTAAAAGAGAACAGTGAATATAAACAGCACAAGTTACTGTTTTCGTGACAGTCTGGAGCATCTGGTTTGAGCCTGAGGAATTGTAATTATACATCACCAGCGTAGATGCTTTCTTAATGAGTCTAACAGCTTTAGTGCACCAACGTTATCATATACGCAGGCAGAAAGGTTAACAGCAGTGAATTTCCTTCACTGAGGTGACTTGAGTGAGCAAAAACCTTTTCGAAGTTCTGAAAGAATGAAATTTCTTTATGTAGAGAGGTGGTGTATTGGAGGGAAAGGGAAAGATATGGGAAGGGGCAGAGATTTTCATTTGCCGGCCAGTTGTTTCAGTATAAAATCTGGGGAAGAGGAACTAACCCTTCATAACATATGCATATTTTTAATTAACTATGGTCAAAAATTATTTTTTCCTCAAAAAAGCCATTTTCTTTCCTCCTATTTTTACCTTTTAGTTCTTTTCGTTACCAGGGATGCTCCTGTCCTTGCTCTGTTTGCTCTTGCCGCTGCTACCCAGGTGCAGAGATGCCACCGGGGAGCTGCGGCTGCCAGCAGCGTTGCGGGATGCATCCATCGCCTTGCCCAAGCAGCGGGATGCATCCATCGCCTTGCCTGAGCAGCTGGCAGCCTGCGCCCCGGCGCCTGTGCAAAATGTGTGGGTTTCACGTCCTGCAATAGAAACTTTAAGGGTGTTTTTTTTTCTTTTTTTGGCATGAAAAGAGGGTCCTCCTGGCTTTGGCTAAGTATACAGCGTGGGTTTTAAGTAGGGGGAAAAAAAAATAATAATAAAAAAAGAGAGAAAGAAGGAAGGAAGGAAACAACCAGAGTTTTCAGTCGACATACTGAGCACTCATCCTTGTGCTTCCTTTCCTTCAGGCAGGAACAAGAACTGTCTCTGTTTTTTCTAGGCCATTCAGGAAGTCTTACAGAGCAATAATAGCCCTGTTATCTAATGGTCAAAGTTTATTTAGGCTTTCACTGCTTCCCCTGCCCACTTGAACCCTCCCTCTCACCCCCCCACGCAGTTTGCTGGGCTGCTCTAGCCTGAGCTCAATTTGACAGCCAAATGGGGGAGGGAAGCTGTTGCCTGCATGTCATTTCCATTACACTCACGCATATTTTCATCTGGAAACTTTCTTTTTTTTTTTTTCCCCTCCCCTAAAGACAACAATAACAATGGGGAAAAAAACCCGATGGCAATAAAGCATCCCGCTTATCTTCTCAGCAGAGCTTTGGGGACTCAGTTGTATGAGAGACCCCTGAAATGTTAGTGCGTGCTTTAATCCAGCAGCATTGATATTTTTGTGTGATGCCGATTGAAGAAACCTTCACCAGTAGGGCTGCCCAGAAGTTACGGATATTAAATGGCTATTTTACTTTGTTGTATTTCACAAACAGGAGAATCAGATAAGAGCACTTCTTTATTAATCATTGCAGAAACCCTTATCTTTGCCTTCCTTTCCTCTACTTTGAAGCATGCTGGCAATATTGTGATAAATTTAGATTAGGCAGTGGATGATAAACCCCAAAGAGTGTTTTGGTTGTTGTATTTGCTTAGAAGTTGTCATTCAAGTGTTCCTGATGCTCGGAAGTAATAGTACATTGGGAAAAGAGCTGATGTGGACTGTGCCGTACGGTAATATATGCAGAGACACTGCACTGAGGGAAAAGCAAACATTCAATGATTTTCCCAGCTTCTCTTCAGACTCCACTTACCGAACTGGCAGGATACATGGATCTGAGACAGCAAAGACCAAGTCAGTAGTAATTTGAAGCTCGTTAGCCCTCAACCCTTCGCCTTTTCCAAACAACAGAGCAGGCAGATTTGGCTCTGAAGGTTGAGGGGTTATTGTACCCAATATTGTGTGCAATATCATACACAATACTGAGAAGGGCCTCTAGCTTTCTTTTTCAGGAGTGGGGCTTAAAATCTGATATCGCTAGTCTGATGTTGATCATTTTCTCATTATCCATTTGATATTTTTGTGCCCACCGAGAAGGTGGGCCTTGGCTGGCAGATGATGCTCACCTTCCAGCGGGCAGCTCTCAGACAAGGTTGTTCTCTTCCTAAGGTAATTCCCTCATTTTCAGGCAGCGAGCGGATCAAATGCATGTGTGGCTGGTCGCATCAAATGAAGAAAAATTTCAGTGCAGCTTCTAAGTAAATTGCCAGGTCTTTTTAACTTTAAAAATAAAATCTGAGGATGTTATTTTGTTGAGATAATGCTACATTATAGACCAAATTATAGTACAGTGGAACACCTATGGGCATGTGACATTTACAGTAAAGTCTAGTAAGGGCATTATAGTGTGAGCTACCCCTATGATTACCACATCAATTGGCACTTGAAAATCTTCCCTTATGGGGCATATGTGAAAGAAGGGAGCCAGTCCACTCCTTTATGCTAAATGAGTCTTTGCAGAGCTATAGTTTCAACTCCTCTTCTGAAATGCTGACGTTTATTGCTCTATTTGGTTAATCCTGTGAAAGGACTATTTGGAAAGTCGAATACTTAAAGGCTTCTAGTTCTCTTTCTATAGAGCCAGTGAGTTGTTTGGAAGTTTAAATTGCACTTCTGAGCTCTCCTAAAAAGAAAAAAGGCATGGGATTGTAGCATATGTTTTGCAGTGTTTCTGTTACAAGTAGTTATCACCCTGTGGCATTACTCAAGCTTTAGAATTAGACATGTACTAAAAAAAATATGCACAGGAATTATCCTTTATGTGTTTGTACCTCCTCAGTTTTTGTTGAAGATGCTTAGGGCTACGATTAGCAACTGCAAAGTTTCACCAAGGTTTTTTCTCCTGGATTTCCATGTCCTGGCACCAAAGCGGGATCCCCGTGTCCAAACATGCAGGCTGGTGAACATCTTGAGGTGGGCACAGGCACGCTCCAAGCAAAGTGGGGGTGCTGATGCAAGGTGGCTGGTGGCTGGCCCGTCCTCTGCTATTGACGGCCAGCCAGCAGTCTGCTTGTGCAAATGCACACTTGCTGGCTTCCATCGGTGTGTGCTAGGTTTAGCCTCATCCCAGTAGTGATGCTGGCTGGCCTGGGGTGTGAGCACTGGCAGGGTTCAGAGTGGGAAACACCAATGCGTGTCCTCCATCAGCGCAAGTATATGCTTGAACCAGACTGTATCAATAATGTATATTCTGCACTCCAAGCACAGAGCTCCCGAGCGATCTCAAGACCCTTTCTGAACTTGCGCGTCTGCCCTCTGGATAGCTGCATGCAGAAACTGCATTTGCATGTGACTGCCCCACCTGCACTCTGCCCGCTTAATCCCTCGCATTCCTGACCGCTGAGCCACCAGCAGCTGCCCTGAGTTGTTGGCCGAGCCTGTCCCCGTGGGGTTTGTGGGGTTTGTGCTGCCATCTCGGTCCAGGGACTGCGGCTGGGAGCCCCCGGTTCCTGCTGCGCTCCAACAGCAAACTGGGTATTTGGGGGGTATTATAGTTAGCGCAAAGGAAGACTGAAAAGCTCCTCCTCAATCTACTGTTTATAAGGTATCAATGGGACATAAAATAACATTATTTTTATTATTATTGTATACGGAAAAGCTGCTTCAGAAGTTTGCCACATTTGCAGCTTTAGCTTAATTAGTCCCACCTGGAGTACTGTGTCCAGCTCTGGAGCCCTCAGCACAGGACACACATGCACCTGTTGGAGCGTGTCCAGAGGAGGGCCACAAAAATGGTCAGAGGGCTGGAATACCTCTCCTATGAAGACAGGCTGAGAGAGTTGGCGTTGTTGAGCCTGGAGAAGAGAAGGCTCTGGGGAGACCTGATCGCGGCCTTTCAATACTTAAAGGGGGCTTGTAAGAAAGATGGGGACAGACTTTTTAGCAGGGTCTGTTGAGATAGGACTTCCTTAGCATCTCTTTGGGATAACCTGTGTCTTTGGTTTTGCCATTCAAATATAATGCAGGTAATCCAGCCAACTTCTAGGTGAGCCACTGGAAAAGTTGTTGTGCATGAGACAAATCACAGGATCTGCTTTTTGTCAGGAATTTTGTACAGCTTGTTATACCAGAAGAAGGAAAAGGCAGTAAGTTAGCCATGTTAGGGCAAATGAGCAGGACAAAATAGTTATGTGGTCTTTGAACCCCAAATTTATGTTCATGTTGTACAATTGATTTGTGTTCTTCTGAAAGCGGGTTCAGGGTGAGCAGTTTCTCATGAATCCTTTGCATGAGTGCACACACGCACCGGCTCTTACTGTGTGTACGTGCTCTTGTGCCAACCATGCAAGTCTGCAAAGCTCTACTAGACAAATAGCATGTATTCTTTGGGGTTTTAAGCAAAAATGCCCCAAATAAAGCCAGTGACTCCTGCCATAGTTCAACACTAACTAGATTAATATTTGCTTAAAATGTTTTGAAGGGGCTGTATGAAAGACAGGCAAGCAAGGGGTGAAAAAGAGCTCTGTCCCCTCCCCGTGTGTGCTGCAAGCACGTCTGGGGTATGTTTGTGACCAGGAAGAAGCTTACACTGGGTCCTGTGGGGTCTTCTGGGCTGTGGTCCTGAAAGGAGCAGGGAGGGCTAGGCAGCACCGCTCCCGGGGTGGCCTGGCCCCCCACCTTGTTGCTGTGCCCAAAACCTGAGTGAGTTGCTGAGCTTTTGGGCATGTGGTAGGAGACTTCATCCATTTTAAGGCAGTTTTAATGGTCTTTTAAAAAGATACATGTAAGCCATTCATTAATTAAACTTTTACTCAGAGTGTTTTGGAGGCTAGGATGAACGTGAGGGCATGCAGAAAGAGCTTTCCTGGATTTGCAGGATGTGAGAAACAGAGTCTTTGAACCTCTTCTTTCCCCTCTATAGCTCCAAAAACCATCTGAAGCACCAGTAATAGAACCACTACAGTCACAACTGCCAGTATGTTACTCTTAGAGCTGGTCTTGGCTTTTCTTAATTGCATCCAGTTGCCATAGTGAATCAACTTCTGTTCATAAGTAATGCCTTAGGACTCTAATAGACGCCCTCTACGTGTACCCGAGGAGAATAAGGTGAGAGGCATATTTTAGCAATCAAATGCAAGCCCTGTCATTTATTAAATATGTTTCTCAAGTTAATGAGAGAACATGCTGTCCACAGCGCTCCCAAAGACGCTGCACACTGAACAACTTTCCACATTGCAAGAGGAAAACATAATTCCTGAGGCTGTGTCCCAGGGGATGACGTCTGGTGATAACATTTATTCCTTTGGAACTTTTGTTTCTGTGCAGATGGCAGTTGCCATTGGTGGAAAAAATATATTGGTACAGTATCAAACTGCACACCCACTTAGGACATAACTCATCCTGTCTATTACACAAGAATATTGTTAAGTTTCAGATGTGTCCTGGAAATGGCAGGCTTTAGACTTCAGGGAAGGTTTAGATTAATTTTGCTGAACCAGATGCAATGATGAATTGATGTAAAATACATGTATTTTTTTCGCTGTGGTCAAGTGATACTAACCACAGCCATTGTCTAAGCATGAATTCTCAGCTCATTGTTTAGAGAACATAATTACATTTTTTAAATGAATTAAGACTTCTAATTTAAGTAGTGTTGAGCTGCCTTCAAGAAGTTCTAGTCCTGGGTAAAAACCCTGGGATATAACCAGTTTAGTGCCGTATGTTATATTGAGCTGCCAAAGAAAGACATCCAGCACAATATTAACAAGGTAGGTTAGATAAAATGTGCACTGCTGCACTTTAATAGCGTACTTGCCCTGTGCATTTGTTTCATAGCTGATAAAGTTATAAGAGCATTGACAAATGTTTACTTTTGTCCATCTGCTCAGAGCATTTAAAAAAACCCTAAACCTAAAATTTTCATGGAAATGCTATGTGGAAATAACTCACCAGATAGAAACTCTAGATTATCTAATGTTTGCTTAATACAAATAAACCCACTTTATTTACAAGGTGGCTCGGGTGACATTTGCCAGCACGGAACCCTTTCTGATGAATTGGATGTTACTCCATTTTCCAGATGAGTCTTTTATTTTCGTTCCATGGGCGTCAGAGTCTCTTCTCGCAGCAATTCCATCTAAGCTGCAGTCCAAGAATCCAAGACTTCTGAAATACAGAGCAGAAAATGGTCCTGTGCTTCAACAAACTGATGGGAATTTAATGGTTGACTCTAATCTTGTCCTTGGTTTAAGTCAACAGGAGATAAACCTGCAAAGCAAGGGCACAAATGGACACTTAAAAGTTTCTTAGGTGATAAACACTCTCCACTTTCTTTGATTTCAGAGGGAGCTCTGAGGCCAGAGCTTACAAGCCTTATCATCTGTACTTCATTTCATTTACTTACTGATGGTCAGAGGGCTATTTAAAGCTTCCAAGTCAGGTGAATAAGAGCTTTCACAGCTGAGCAGCAGAATCTAAATTGCTTGAATAGTCCCTGAAAATTTGTTCAACATACTTCCCTTTTCCTTCTGTAACCTCGTTCTCTTTTCTCATCCATCAGCCAATTACAAGTTTTGCCAAATTGTTTGGATGTTGTAGATTTTTCTTCACTTCCTTAAAAAAAGAACAGACTTAAATTTTGAGATAAGACCTGAGATTAGTTACTGGTATTGGTTCTGTTGTCTACTTTGATTGCATATGTAAGTAGCCACCATAACACAAATTGCAACCCTTATGATGATGAAATTACCTGAACAATCTTATTTTTAAATTTTACAGTAGTGTTCTTTGATTCACTCAGCTGTGAGCAGGATTGTCATCTCTTGCCATAGTTGTGTTTCCTTTTGTTAGTGTATTTATTATCTGTCACATGCCTGTATAACGTGCTTTGGCACGTGCCTCGCAAAATTACTTCTTTTTTAGAAATCTCACTGCACGTGCAACACTGCAAAGACCGTCACAAGGATGCTGCATTTTGGATGATTTTATTGATTTAATGCATCAAGTTACTTATTGTTCATATGCATTCTTGCCTTGGCTTTGCTGCTACTTAGTCCAAGGGTAGTGACAGGGGCATGATGTTATCCCCTCCCAGACAATAAACCCCTCACTGACCAAATGCTCATGGAGAGGATGGGTGGACAGACCAGTGAAAAGCACTGCACGTGCCAGTCGTAGGGAAATTCTTCTCATGCCCCTAGAAAACAAGGCTTTCATCTTAGTGGGTTTTCCCCTTCACGGTTAATAATGAGATTAAGATTTTTTTCTCTTTCTTTAATTAAAATTCCACCTACTTACATGGGGGCCTGGTACTAAAGCACTACTGGAGTGAATGGACAGGCTCCTGCTGGTGCCCACGGGATCTGATGGAGCCCGTCAGCAGAGCCAGCAGCGGGAGACCATCCGATGTCGGCCATGCTTTTCAGCATTCGGGGGACAGTGGTATCTGAGGGAGGGCTCCCATCCAGGCGTCTGGCCTTCTGAAGGCTCTAAACTACGTGTCTCCTCTCCTCCCCCTCCGCATATCAAACTGTCAAGGACAACACTGGACTCTTCCAGCCCCTGCAGGACTGGATGAGGAGTAACGCCTTCTGTCTCCCTCCAGCTGGGCCATGCAGCTGGAGTGACTTTGAAGCCAGCGTAGTTTCTTTTCTTTTGTTTTAAGTTAGCCGATTTGGAAGAGGGCTGGAATTTTAGAAAAGTGAAATGCATCTCATTAAGTGTGAGATTAAAACTGCTTTTGAAAACATTAAAAGAATCTTTTGGTGTCTGATCTTTATTAAAAACGCTTTGTTCAAGGCCATGTTTTATTAAAAAAAAATTATACTAGTGTGTGCAGTATCTTGGAATTACATGCATACTTTTCATTTGAGGAGTTGTTTTCATTTGCCTCCCAAATATCCATGGATATGCTCATGCGGAAAGAGAAGCATCAAGGCAAGAACACCTTCTTTTCCTACAGTGCTACCCTTAGCTAAGGCTCTCCAGATGCACATTGTTAGGCGAACTAATAGAGACAGAAAATGTTGATCAGACAGCCATCCAAGTAGTGTGTTTAGGTTTTCCTTTGAATTAAAATTGAAAGGCTTTTCCTTATTACTACCTTTGACAGGTATTTCTGCTGCTACACTTCTTTGCTTATAAGGTTAGAGGGATTTGTTGTTTGTGTGTTTTGGATTTTTTACCTGTAAACCAGCAGCAGGATTTGATACATGCCGTCATAGATTTTATTTTTTTCCTGGCTAAAAGTGACTTTTAACATCATCCAGTATAACATAGACCGTTTAGTTGCATCCAGTTACTCCTGAAAGTGTTACTTCTTGGATTTGCTCTTTCCCTTCTCAATGTTACTTTTGAACACCAAGAACTCTGTGAGTGGTGGAATTAAAGGAGCTTCTTCTCTATTGATGTTCCCCGTGTCTCCTGCATGTGGTACCTCATCACAGTAACTCCAATTGACCTCCCTGTTGGGTTCTCATGACCTCCTTTTCCACCAACACTGGCCTCCCCTTCCATGAACTGTAGCTTGCAGCTGAGTAGGAGATGGTTCATTCAACTTGGCCAGTGATGGAGGAATGGAAAAGCCAACTTTATGCTGGTGCCCAGGGAAAGAGAGGTTAAAGTTTTGACCCAAATTGCACCAAAGTCAATGGAAGGTTTTGCTGTTTTGGCTCCCCAGAGCCTTTATTTGCTAAATAAGGGGGCGGGGAGGAGAACTGAAAGATTGTTATGTGAAACTGTGCCTTTTATAAGCCCCTAAGTTGATATGTTTTGTTATTACAGTAATAGAAGAAGCTATATATGAGGTCACATGTATCAAGGCCTGCACTCATGTTCTGTCTGCATGAGTGACTTTGAGTGCAGACTGGTTTCTCCATCGTCTTCGCTGCCTTTTTGATTGTTCTGGGCAAGATACAGGCAAGTAAACAAAAGCCTCCCATTGTCAAGTGCTCTGTGGTTTTGAGTGCCTTATTGGCTGAGTGCTCAGATGGAGATGCTGAGAGCTGCTACTTTCAGGTGCTCTTTCGCATCCCTCAGACTCTGTGACTGAAGTTTTTGGAAATGAGCACCTTGGAAAATTGAAATAAAGGTGCCTCAGATTGGGTGCTTAAAAAAGGAAACCTCCCAGATGGTATTGCAGTTGAAAATTTAAGCTGTATCATTTATAAATCATAGAATCATAGAATGGTTAGAGTTGGAAAGGACCTTAAAGATCATCTGGTTCCAACCCCCTGCCATAGGCAGGGACATCTTCTATTAGACCAGGTTACTCAAAGCCCCATCCAAACTGGCCTTGAACACTTCCAGCGATGGGGCATCCACAGCTTCTCTGGGCAACCTGTTCCAGTGTCTCACCACCCTCACAGTAAAGATTTTCTTTCTAATGTCTAATCTAGATCTACCCTGTTTCTTTTAAAACCGTTACCGCTCACCCTATCGCTACACACCTTGATAAAGAGTCCCTCCCCAGCTTTCCTGTAGGCCCCTTTTATGTATTGGAAGGCCACTATAAGGTCTCCCCGGAGCCTTCTCTTCTCCAGGCTGAACAGTCCCGACTCTCTCAGCCTGCCCTCATAGGAGAGGCGCTCCAGCTCTCAGCACAAACATCACTCAGATTGATAGAGGAGACAGAAGCAGGAAACTTACAACCAAGGATCTAGGAAAGAGCTCTAGGCTTAATTGTCTTTGGCTTTTCCAAACACATGCGAGTCAGAGTATGTGTGTTTATCTATGTTCCTGGAAAGAAAACTTTGCCTACCGAAAAAGCGGTCTCTTGGTTTTATTTTTCTTCTGGACAATTCCTTTAAAAACAAAACAAACAAAAACTTCAGCTACTCAGGTTTTTATATGAGTATCAGGTGTTCTTTTTTAAAGATTATTCTCTAAATGCCATTATTTGAGACACTAGAAATCTGTAACAGCACAAAAATCCATGGGCAAATAACCAGCTCTTTTTCATATTTCTCTAGCAACTTTGATTTTTTTTTTTAGCCTTTTGAGCCCTTTGGTGGGTTTGTATTGTAGAGGACAGTGCAAAGAACAGTCAATATTTATTCTAGTCAACTGATAAATAACTGGGTGATTCAGAGAAACATACTCAGAATACCCTTGTCACGGTCATTGCTGACGTCTGAGACAACAAGAAGTTTATTGCTCATTAGGTTTTTGCAGGAGTCTGTAATAAAAACCCTAAACATAGTGAGAGCTCCTAATGTAGGGGCTGGGTGTGTAGTACACGCGGAGAGAGTTTGCAATTGCAGAAACCAAGGGAAGGGATCAGAGGTTCACAATTAAGCTTAACCCCCAGCACCTCCACTCACCAGAAATGATTCCTTGTTTGTAAACTCCTCTGCTTTACGAGGACTGGGCACATAATTACCATCCTAGCTTTTTAATTCTTCATCTAAAAGGCTTCCCCTCCCTTTTGTACGGGTTATTCTCTGTGCAGTCACACGAGCAGAAAAGGTGGTGTATTTCATATTTTCACTTAGTACACCCTTTGCAAAAGGAAGTTTGGGAAATATTAGCAGAGCTTTTCTTTTTAACTAGCTGAAGCTCTTCAACCAAGCTTTAGCTGTTCCCTTGCCACCACCACAATCTCTTCCAGCCCTTTCCAGTTATCACCAACAGCCAGTACAGTACGGTCTGCTAGAGAAGCTCTTGCTATCTGAAAAGTCTCCTGCTCTGAAGCTGCTTTGATTTCAACCAGCTGAGCTTTTAGCCTTTGTAGACCAAATGTTAGAAAGCTAAACAGGGCTCTGAAAATGCAAAAAAAAATTAATTATAATGAAAGCTTTTCAGCTGTGTATTGAAACAATATAAGATGGTGCTAGAAGCTGGAATGGCCTCATTAGAATAGATCCATGTTTGAAATAAAGCTGCTAACAACTTTGGTGTGTAAGTTAAAGATGCGTGCCAGATGGTGTATGTTTAGTGTTTCTCTTCTCTAACAATATTTATGGTCCATACATTGAAAAAATAAATCTGTGGCTTTTTAGTACAAAGCACTCTGGTTAATATTTCTATTTGTGGTATATTGCTCAGCTTCTAAATAGCTCTGTGTTTGGCAGAGGGAAACGTGATCCTGTTATTAAGGAGTGGTTCTGGTCCACTCCGATTGATAAGCATCTATTTGTAAAAATCTTGTTGAAATGCTCTCATGATACTTTTTGAAAGTCTTTCTGTGTCTGCAGTAGAGACGAAAATCGTGATACACAAAATGACATCCCATTGCCTTCGTGAGAGCAAACAATTATTCTGGTGGCCACACCTTCTTCTCCATCCTATTTATTACCTTAGCATGTTCTCGGTAAATACAGACCTCCAGATCTGGCATAGGTTATGAGGGGAGGTGTTTTGTTTTTAATAAAACCCTGCAGGGCTACTAAGTGCTGTTAACAGAGCTCGTATCTCACCTTGCCTCACAGAGGAGTGCCATCCAGATGGCATCCCGCACTCAGATCCAGTCTACTATCGGTTTCCATCCTGCTTGTGAATGATTTTGGAGACGTCCGTGTCCTCTCAGGCACCAGATTCTGTCTGCTCCTGTTGGGTTTGAACACTACCATACGAAATGGTGAATGTCCTCAGAGTTGGTGAAGAGGCACGGCTACGTCCTTCCACTATAATGTTTGAAATCTTAAATCTGTCAGCCATAGCATGCCTCCATTTAAAGTAAATTGAGTTTAAATAAATTAAGAGCAGAGTTTCTTCACCAACAGAGAGAGAGCAACGCTGCTATCTGGAGAGGGTTTATAGTCAGAGGAGTAAGCTGTGAAGGCTTTTACCCACATGCAGCTCAGTCAAGGGGAAGTGTTGCTGCAGGGTTAAAATCAGCGGCTTTCCAATAGAGGCCATTATGGGTTGGCAGCAGGCTGGTGCGGAGAGGCTGTCTAGGGAGTTGGGGACGGTGGTTTCCAAGAGGGAAGCCCATGGTATAGGGAGAAAATTCCCCAGGGAAGGAGAGAAAATGGAATAGTTTTCAATCTTAGTTTGGTCTCTTTATGCTTGAGTTCTGAATGAAAACTTAATAATTTAAAAGGTTTGGCCTCAAACTTTTAGGGAATAATAGGCTAGGGCTGTTAGAAAAGCAAAACATGTGTATTTCTTAACGTATGCCAGAGCTTCTCATCTGTGGTCTTTCAGAGGAAACTACTTTCTGCAGCGAAGGGGGAGACTGGTGCCGCTTGTTTCCCATTCCTCATCATGTGAGTGTGCTCATTTCTCCTTCCAGCTTTAAGCCTTAGGAACAACACTGAAATTTTATCCAAATATATTACTAGTGAGTACAGAAACATTCCTGGAAAATCACTGGCTGCCTATAAAATGTCACCTGACTTAATTCATCTGGTGAGGCATTTTCCTAAAGATTAATGAATACTATCGCTTTCAAAGATGGGTTTGGCAGTGGATTCAAAACTCCCAAGAGGTGGTGAGACGGAAGAGGACTTGACTGGTTCCTGAGAAGTGACAAAGAGGAAGGGGATCCCCAACTGCCTTTCTCAACAATGCCTTCAATATTGCTGTTGCACCAGCTCTCCGACATGATCGCGGGAACCATGGTGGCGAGCTATGGCTGAACCAAGTTAATAGAGCATAGCAGGTGCTTTCTGTTTCCGGGTCTTCTTCTACTTTCACACTGATGGATCAGGCACGTGTGAAGGTTCTCTTGGTGCCAGGGGACAGGTTCTTGTTCCCAATGTAAACTGGGGGAGTTTGTTTTGTGGTTGGACTGATGATTTGCATGAGGATTTGGAGGCCTTGCTCAACTCCGAGCCTGAAACGTAATGCAAGGTGCTCAGCAACAAGATGGCCGCTCTGTTTTCTTCAAAGCTAAAATTCATTGTGTAGCTTGCACAAGGCTGTGCAGCCTTTAAGTGCCATTGAAGCCCTCAGGTTAGTCTTCTAGCATGCCTTGTACAAAACTGGCTTGTGGCTTATACTACAAACAGAGTAGGGGGAAGGAGTCCAGTTAGATTTTAGGGTAGGTCGCGTGTGTGCCCTGTTGCGTAAATGCTCCTCTTCCCTCTGGGTGGCAAGCAGAAGCTACCCTGGCGTCCTTTTGCCAGCCTCTTTACTATTCATTCCCCATCATTACGGGGGAAGCTAAAAAGCTTCCATTATTTTCCTATACAAATATTTGGGTAATTATATTATCTTGATTGTAGTGCCTAAGTCAAAGCCTTATGCTGTCCTTTTTCATAGTTGTAGAGTAACAGCAAGAAAAACCAGTACTCCCCACCCGGAAGCTGGTCAGAGGAAAATGAGCCATCAGAGGTAAAATAAGAGGATGTGTTGACTTTGGTTTCCTGAAAGTACACCTTTTTTCTTGGCATCCAGCAGTCTTTGTACTCAATACATATTATATTTCTAGGCATCTCTCTCCTTCCCTCTTGAGGGAACTGCCCATGATGTTTCTCTTTGCCATGTTTTTTTTGGACTTGTGTGACAAGGAAGAAAGAAAAACTGCAATGTAAGTTTTTTCTGGAGAAAGGCAGTAACACACACATCTGGTTTATTATGGTTCTGTTTAGAATGAGGAAATCAGGGGGTGGGGGGTGAGGTTTTGTTTGTGTTGCTTTTTCCTTTGGCTTCTTCTCCCACACACAGGCTCAACTCCTGCCACTTGAATTAACCGGGCGCCTTCAGATTGTCCTTATACTGCTAATGCAGTGGGTGTTCAACAGCTGCATTACTACCTACTGCAACAGGGGAAAGCCTGGAGCCTTTTTTGTCCCTGAATTGTTGTGGAGGGGAGTCTAAGAGCATGGTCTCCCCATGTTCCAACATGGTACCAAGATGCAAACTTCATGAGGTATTGGGATATGCCTAATTTCTGCTGGCTGGCAGGAAATACAATGAGACTGGGGCTTCTGCCTGAGGCAGTGTGCGCCCTGTGGAGTTGGTGCCTGGATCTGTCATCCATGCTGCACTTATAAAGCCCAAAGCAGAGCTGGGGAGGGGAGGGTGTCCAGATGTCAGTGAACCAAAGAGACTTCTTCCCTTACCAGCACATCCCGTGCCAGACCTGAGGCACTAACATGGGCATGCTCTTCAGAGGTAGACCTGTCTTTCCCCAGCTGCTGCAGAGATTTGTAGATGTCTTGGTGGCTCATTAAGCCACAGAATGTGGTCTGTGGCTTTTCTGTTAAAAAGGAAATTTTATAAACTCTTTGGTTGGTTGGGGCCATGCTGGTGGCCCATGAGGTACGCTGAGGCAGGTGGCAGTGCTGAAGCCTAACCTTCCCTTAGGAAGAGGATTTTCTTCTTTATCCATCAGTAATGCTGAGTATTTTGTTGGTGTTTGTTGTCTAATACCGCCGGCTTGCTTTTAAAGGTCAGGCTTTATGAAAAGCAACTGCACACATGTTAGGTTTAATGGCGTGATGTTCAAATAAGGAGGGGCTGGTCCAGAGGCTTCTACATGGACTTAAGCGAAGGTCTCACTTTTTCTAGTAAAATTACTGTCATCCCACAAAACACTGCTATTTATGCTTAAAGCACTGCAGATGCTTCAGCCCTTTCTTTAAGCAACAGGCATGTTATCGCTGCCGTTTTTGAAGCCTAATGCATTAATATAGCAATTGCTTCCCCAGCTCAATCATGCCTGGTTAAGAACTATGTGTACTGACCTACCCCTCTACTTTTTGGGGAGCATCAGACCTCACAGCCTATGGTGTTGGTGGTGGCTTGCTTGGAGAGCCCAGTCATGCTCTTCCTGTAGTGCATGCAATTAAGCAGAAGTTCTCCCAAGCTGAAGGTCCCAAGCAGCAAAGAAGCCTTCTTGCCTAATAAATCTTGGAGACCAATCTGGCCAGAAGATTTCTCTTTTATGTGTCCTTTAGTTGTAAATTGACTTTTGATTACTTCAAGAACTTTGTATGGATGTACGTTTCCATTTGCAAATCATGACATCATGGTCATGAGACTGCAATCTCAGCTGGGTTTTGCACACAGGGACTGTACTTGGTTGTACAGATGTCTTCAGCAAACAGTTATATCAGAGATATCTTGTAAGAACATTTGTTGTAATTTGTCTGTCTGGGTGTTGGGTGTTTTTCTTTTTTTGCTTCCCAGCAAGATAAAAGAAGAGCTGACTTGATGCATGAAAGGAATGTTTGTCCTAAACCGATTGTTTATTATTTTCTCTAGGTCAGTATGAGAGAGAAAATGCATTGGGTTAACAGCAGTTGACTGATCTGCAGTCTGTTTTTCTTCAGCATTCTCAAAGTCTCTGAACTTTGATCCAGTTCTTCTAATTGAAAAAAAAGGATAACACCTGTCTCATAGAATTAAGCTTTTTGGCTCTTCTGGTGAAGGGCAGAAGAAGAACAGGACATTTTTGTTTATAGTTAATGTTTTGTTGCTCTTATGCTTTATCAGTGCTACTGAGTGAAGTATGAAGTATCTTGGAAAAGTGTAAGGGATTTCCTGCAGCAATAGACATATTTAAATAGAAAATAGAGGAAAAAATCAGCTGTTTATTCAGATTTCATGGATGTTCTTTAAAATTGCCATTTAAAATTTATTTTTTGTTTGTAGTCTGTTTTTAGGGTAACTGCTTTAAGAACAGATGTGTAAGTACGTGAGTTTTGTGCTAAGCCATTATGAAGAAGGCAACTTGGGAAAACAATTTGAAGCTGAAACTCATAACAGCAGCACATACTGGATTTACTTCTTACAACCAGCTACTTTCTAAGCAGAATTATTGGACTCTTTCCAGATTAATAGTATTAGAAGCTCAGGAAAGATGCTTAGCTTTTGTATGTGGGTGTAACCTTGTTGCTTACCATATATTTAGTGTCTAATTCTGCTCTTCTGAAGTCATTGGGATCTTGGCTGCATATAACATTAAGTGCAGCTATGAAGCTGTTGTATGTATATTTAAATGTGTGTCTTGATGAGATTCTTGGAAGTTAATTCTACCCTTGTTATTTGGCATGAGAGAACCAGTTGTGCTCAGTATTGTTATTCACGCATCACAATAAAAGACTCAAAATGGCATGCCAGTATCTCTAGAGCCCTAACCTTCAGGGAGTTCACATTTACTGTTTTCTTTTGCTGGGTGCAAAGTCATGACAAACTCAAACAAGCATGCAGCATATAATATCAGTTCAGTCTCTTCTGCAAATAACATTAGCAGGGCCGGAAAAGATTGTCTTCTGTGATGGCAGTCTTGGTTGTAGCTCTCAAATGGGCATAGTGGCTTTTGTAGCTTAGGAGGCCTTTTTCATGATGACGTCCCTATAGCTCAAACTTTGAGAAAGAATGGAAACAACCATTGAAGATTTTTTTTTGTGCATGCAGATTTTCAAAATATTTTAATATTAAAGCCTTTTCTCCTTTTTTTTTGCAATTTTATTGTTTACAAAGGAATAAGATGATCATAAATTTTTGGCAAAGAAGTTTTCTGGGGGAAGCTGCCTACAATTCAAATTTAAGCAGGTCTTCAACCCCAAAATTGTCACTAGTGTGTCTGGGATCCAAAAGAGATGCAAATCTCATTCTGGGCAGATTCTGCTATTTAGGATAATTGTGTTGATAACAGCGGTCTCATTGGCTTGGGATTTTAATAGAATCTTTAAGTGTCTTTAACAGTCTTTAATGATAAAAATGTGCAACAGCTGGAAGTGCACCACAGGTCCTTCTTAAGTGATCCCAAACCACAAAGTGTAGTTGGAAAGCACAAAGAAGCACACTCTGTCCTCATTCTACATCATCTTACCCTTTCATTATCCCTGTTGCTATATGCTTTTTCTTGTTTCTTGTCTTTATATTAAACCCATCCAGGTTTAATATAAAGAGTATTAACATGAAGGTCCTATCCAGTCTAGGAAACCAAACATATTGGGAAGCCTGGTGTATTCATTATCACTTTCAGTGCTTTCCAGAAAGTTATTTGATAGTGAGGGGGGGGTGGGGGGGGGAGAGAGAAAGGATTTTTATCTTCCTGTATTTTTCATTAAGTTCAGGCAGAAAAGGTTTCAGCTGAACTTCTAATATACAGGACAGAGGAGAATACTGTGAAGATCCTCTGGGTACTGCAGGGTGAAGCGAAAGGCAAGAGAATGGTAGGGGCAACTTCTGGTTTTCCTTGCAAACAAAAGGTCTCATTTACCAACTTGGAAATGCTTTGGGAAAAGTAAATGATTGCCTGTTCATCAGGTCTAGGGCAATTTTGGGAGCTTTTTAATAGGCTGTGCAGTCTACTGGCTACAAGTCATTTTTGCGTACCAACAGGATGTGAACTTTCTTTTCAAATATATGTTTTAAACAGTGCCAGAAATGTACTTTTTTGTGTCATAATAAGAGTGATGGGAAAGAGTCTGTGTTTCTGGTTTTGAAGGTAACCATTGCAACCCTGCTAGAAATACTGTGTGAGGGAGCACACATTTCAGCAGTTGCTCCTCTGCCCAGACTCTGGAATTTCAAGCAGACTTTCCAGCAAGTTATGGTTTGATCGTTTCAGTTGGACATTAGGCAGACATGGCCATTTTGATGCTCTGCCCCCTTCCAGAAGCAGAGATCTGCCAGAATCCTGGTTCAGGCAGGTCAAACCCGCAGAGCCTGGGAGAGGATGCTCAGCTGGCCAGTCTGGAATGGGCTTCTCTTCCTGGTCTAGCAGAAACTGGAGCCTGTTGACCTTCAGGCTACAGTTTGAGCCTGTCTAGCGCAGAGCGGATGCTATGAAGAGACTTGAGTATCGTGAATGGGGGAGGGATTTGGATCATTCAGGTTTTTGCTAATTTTCTGAATTTATGATGATTTTCTTTTATAAGTGATGATACACACTAAGCAATGACCATAAACAGATGACAGCTATGTTAGTTTGACAATCACTTCACACCTTTTCAGGATTCATTTTCAGTTGTTAGGCACTTAAGCCTCACTGACAGAAGGCAACCTGCAGTATTTGCTCACGTAATGGCATATAAAGGCTGTCCAGCAGGTGACCTGTCCCTCAAGACCAGAAGAAATAGATGCGTTTGAATTTATCTCGGCTTTAGATGAGATGCCTGCAATGGCTGCTTCCTAGAGTTTGGGGAGGAGGGGGGAAAGGAAGGAACAGAGGAGTTGCAGCCATGGTGTGAAGAAGTGCAGTGGTCCCAAGGTATCTCCTCCCAAACTTTGTGCAGAAGCATATCTCCTTCCAACTGATCTGAGCCATGGGGCATGTAAGTCGAGGACTTGGTAGGTTACTAAAACAGGCCATATCCTTTCTTGTTCAGCAGTTTAACTGAATTAAGAATAGCTGTGTGGAGGATAGCTCCAGCAGCTGCACTTTAAAGATATTTGGGATCCTACAGCCCAAGCTCTTTGATGCAGACCATGTTTGTATTTTTTGTTTAGATACCTCATTATAGGGGTTCTGGTTTTTATTGTGCTATTCTGAGGACATCAGGATGAAAAGCTGGAAGTATAAACACATCTGGAACTGGGATTCCTTGGGGTCCTTGAGTCAACCTGTTAGAAAACAGGAGAAAAAAAATCTTGACTGATGACTTAGAAGAAGATTTAGAGCCTGCAGTGTGGCTTTTCTGGTACCCAGCCATGTTCAGTTCATTTCATCGGGATTTTAATTTCATCAGCAGTAGCAAGTATTCAGCTCTTCGTTCTTCTAGGCAGAGAATAAAATCAGATGCTTGACTTCAGTGTTGAAGCCCCATTTCTGTATTCACATTCATCATCTGAAAGATAATTTGAGCTCGGCCACGAACATCTTGCATCTACACTGGCTTTTTACAAAGACAGACAACACAGTTACCCATAATCAATTTTTCTTATTAAGACAGAGGAGAGGTCTGTTCATTTCCCACTAGTGTAATTTTGAGGGTTTTTTTAACAATAAAGGAAGCCAGGAGGAAAGCACAGGAATGTTTACCTCAGAAATGAAATTTGTATCACCTTAGTGGGAAACTGAACTTTGATTCATGAGAGAAAGAGGTAAAAATTTATGTAGATGTTTGCTTCTTTGGAAGTCATGCAGGGCTGTGTTGTTTGTTTGTTTTTTTTTTTCTGTTGGCTAATTAAATGCAATCTTTTAATAACATACTGACCACTGATTTCTCTCTAATGAGGTGAAACACTAAGATGGTGTCTCAGTCATCTCAAAGTCCAGCATGTTGCCATTGGAAATTATCATTGCAAATACTAAGTGAAGAGCTCCTGTTGGGCTGATTCCCACTCTGTTAGCCCTTCTGAACAAGCCACAGCCAAAACCTTGCTCACCTTAACCAATGCTTAGAGGTGGGATGGGAGCAGGCTTTGCCAGGGGCAGAAAGCAGTATCAGGAGGAATAGAAGCATCTTTATAGCCTGGTTCTCTTTCTGTTTCTGCCACCTGCGAAGTCAGTATTGTTTAATGCTCTGCCTAGCAGCATCCAAACAGTATTTTTTTGTAACAAGTGGACCTTGGCCAGCATTTAGAAAACAACTAAGAAACTATGACCAACCATATCCAACACCATAATATATTCCAAGGACAGTTTGTGTAGGAGAGAGGGGACAGGCACAATAGAATATATAGCCTTGCTTTTTAAGCTTTGGCTATTAAGACATGGCTGTGAAAAACTGGTTTATACCTCTCTGCCTGAATAGTGCAGATCAGCAGGAAGAAATCAAAAGGTGGACCTATTCCACCAGAGATCATAGAATCATAGAATCATAGAATCATAGAATGGTTTAGGTTGGAAGGGACCTTGAAGATCATCGAGTTCCAACCCCCCTGCCATAGGCAGGGACACCTCCCACTAGACCAGGTTGCCCAAGGCCACGTCCAGCCTGGCCTTGAACACCTCCAGGGACGGAGCTTCAACAACCTCTCTGGGCAGCCTGTTCCAGTGCCTTACTACCCTTAAAGTGAAAAACTTCTTCCTAATGTTTAATCTAAACCTGCCCTCTTCCAGCTTAAAGCCATTAAAATAAATAGATAAAAAATAGATAAAGATAAAAATAGATAAAGATAAAAATTCATCGGTCAGTTTGGTGGAAGAATCTCTTCTCTGTCATAACTGCCCTCCATGTGGGGAAGATTGTTGGGTTTGGTTTTTTTTTCCTGAGACATCTGGTTCACACAAGGCAAGGGAAGATCTCATTGTTTACACAGAGCAGTTCATATTGCGAACACAGACACTTTAAAATAGTAGCTCTCTCTTTTGGTATGTTGTTCATGGAAAGGCTTGCTTTCTGGCATGATATAAAAGCGAAACCTGTGAGAAGCAGATAATTATTGAAAGAATATTAATAGAGGAATGACAGCTTGGGCCCCCCCTGCTACGCTAGGTTGCTAAACTGAAAAAATTGAGCTGAATGTCTTTATTTGAAGTGTAGTATCATAGCTAGTGAGTCACGAACTCCTATAGAGTTAAAACAGTACAAATCCTGTTATTTCAGGTGGTTGTGTAAACTGCTTAGTTTCTGTGTAATTCTCCCACTCCTGGTAAACATGAGGCAGAGAGGAGTATGGGAACAACCACCCCTTGTACTCAAATCTTCCCAGGTGAAATTCTACTTTTATTTGAGGTGAGCTAGCATGAGTGGATTTGTTAGAAAAAAAGGCACAAAATAAAGTCACCTTTCCCCCCTGCCTTATGCTCACCGGACAGATCTGTGAGGCCCCGAAGCAAGTCACTGGCAGGCAGGATGGACTGTTTGGGAGCTAAGGAAAATATTTAAAGGCTGTGTAAATATACAGAGCATCAGTGTATAAACCCCTCCCAGTCACTAGATGCTGACTTTCTGTTCACTCCACAAAAGACTAAAAATGAGGCATCTGACTGTGACAGAAAAAGAAGAAGAGGTGGAGACAGCCTGCTGTCCCCTTCCCTGCAATACCCTCCCATATGAGTGAAAATGCTCTCACTAGGTCGCTGCCACAGCTTTGACTGCCACCAAATTCCCATCCCATGTCGCTATGGGCAGCCGTGTTAGATTTAAGCTGAAAGTCCGGGCTCTGGAAGGTCTGGCAGGGCCAATCCCTGCTGCAGAGAGCTGCAAGTTCTGCATGGAGGTGTGTGCCCTTCACAAATAATGGGTCGTGAATAATTTGCATTTTTAAAGGTATTTTCATTAATAGCACACGTGTCGTTGCAGACATAGTCATGTGCTGGTACCATCAGTGAGCTCTGATAGTTTGCTAAAAGGAAAGGAGAAGTTGCTAAAAATTTCTAAATTTTTAGGAGCAGGGTTTCTGCCCCCCAAATTCCAAGAACAGCTTTCTCAGGTTTTGGTTTCAATAACTTTTCATCCATAAAATAACTTTCAAAAGCAGAAGGGATGGGGAAGCAGACAGGCTTATGCCAATGCTGAGAAGGAAAAAAAAAGATTAATCTTGCCACAGCTCATGCAAAGCCCCTTCTGTGTGCAGAGATGGGCTCAGCTGTGTGTCTCTGAGGAAAAAAAAAGCGGGTGATCTCAGATCACTTTAAAAAGGAAGGTGGGGTAGTATGCACACATCATCTATTAGTTAATAGTTGTTCTCTTCTTTACAAGTAACAAGCTGCAAAGCAAGAAGGGACAGGTACGAGAAAAATAATTGGGAGCTCTTGCTTTTTCCCAGGTGAGTCAGTCTTCCTGAGAATGTTGCCTTTGCCATTTATGCAGATAATCAAGAAAAAAAGCAGAGATTTAGAGAAATTCAAGTTCGCGTGTGGATCAACCGTACTTTGAAACCTGCTTCGCGCAGCCCTTGCTTATGTTCCCTAATGCAGTTTTTGCATTGCAAAAAAGCTTAAGTTACCTAATTTTTAAGGCATTCCTGGAACTGTGCCATAAAAATGTAGATCTGGGTAAGCACTGCTTTGCGTGTTTTAGGCTATGTCCAGAGACCCTGTCGCTAGGAACGCTTGAACATCCGTAGGGAAAACC
The DNA here is from genome assembly GCA_017639485.1 of Pluvialis apricaria. Lineage (NCBI taxonomy): Eukaryota > Metazoa > Chordata > Aves > Charadriiformes > Charadriidae > Pluvialis > Pluvialis apricaria. The sequence goes on from CM030008.1 coordinate 64,480,778, forward strand.
CCTCCAGTGTTCTTGCCAGCGCTGCAGGCAAGAACACGAAGTGAAATGCTGGGCTGAATCGCTGGTAGTTTGAACAGGGTAGTTTCCCATGGCAGGCAATTCAGGGAGATGTGTTTGCTTCGGGGCACAGGTAACTGCATTTATTGTTCCTGTTACTTACCCTGTGCTGTGGACTGTGTTCTGCCCTGCGTCTTTATCTCTGCGATTCAGAGGATAGCATTAAGCAAGGGCAGAATTTGATTTAATAACCCCAAGCACGTGACCTGTGGCACTCCCTCTATGCTGTCGTTCAGAGGGAGCATTAAGGAAATTGTATTCTGTACGGAGAATTTTGCAAACTATTTCAACTTCCGTTGTTGTAGCACTGGCAATTAGAAAGTTACACAGGAAAATTCACATTATAGCCGGTGTAGTGTCAGCTACGTGTGCGGACGTTGGAGCCCCTTTGACAATTAGTAGCCTTGATCAACTATGCAAATCAGCTCCATATGCTATAATCTGCTTGAGGGAAAACAGAGATGGGTGGTGAGCCTGTGCAAGAACTTTGTAGGATTTCTGTGCTGTTATTCTCTTCTTGCCCTACTTGGTGCATCTGCATCCTGTTAGATACCACCCCGGAGAAGGGACGTCAGGGTGGTGGAGGTGGAGATGGCGGTGGTGTTGGTGTCCCCAGGGGCACCTAAATGGCTCTAGCATGTATTTTGGAGAGCTCTGAAGAAGCAGTAACTTGCGCTGATTTCAGGCTTCCTCAGGCTCTGGCATCAAGTGGACTAAAGTGACCCGTGTTTCTTCATAGTAAAACAATGTGACACGCCAAATCCTATGAGTAATTTCTGTTTGGCCTTGCATTGGCTGCCTGTGAGCTGTACGTGAACGGTACCAGCAGCAGTAAAATCTTGGCTAACACCTGACATGTAGCTCCCTTGTCCCTCGCTGGGTGTAATTCTGATTCGTAATGAGATGCAACGTATTTATCGAGGACTGTCGAATTCCCAGTGCCGCCCTGGGTAGCAGCCAGCAACGGCAGAGCGGGAGTGTAGCAGCGGGTGGGAAAGCCAATGCTGTTCTGTGTCCCAGCTGGTTTTGTTACCCTGCTTTCCTCTCATCCCCCAAAATGTAAAAAGCAGGCTTGAGGGGGTGACAGATCCCAGTGACAAGTCCATCCCAGGAGTGGGTGGCTGGACGTCCCTCCTGTGTGTAATGTTTTGCTGCTTATGGTTTGGATTTTTCTGTTTAGAGCCCAGAAGCTGACTCAGTGGCCGTACAAACCCCGGCCCGAGGTAGCGCGTGCCGGCGAGCAGCTGGACTGCACCTACTTGGGCTGGTCGCTGCTGCTCCCTCCCCTTCTCTCTCTTCCCAAATGCCACGTCTGTAACTCAGTCTGTGAATTCAATATTTTTATTATTATTTTTATTTTTGGTTTAACACATCTGGGGGATGTGCTGTGTTGCAGCAGAGCGCAGGCTTCTCTGCTCAGCCCGTCCGTGGCTTGGGATGGCAGGGCAAGAGCTCCTACGGCCCATGGTAACCTTGACTCCAGCCCAGCCATCACACTTGGGCAAGTTTCATCTTGCGCCGTGACGCTTACCTGGCCTTTTGTCACGGGAGCTGAGACCCAGCCCGGCCTGTCAGCAGCCTGACTACATACACTGCGAACCTCCAAACGGCGGGCAGGACGGCGCTCAGCACTGTGCGGTGGCTGAGAAACCTCCCAATGTGGCCTTCTGGGGCTGGAAATGGAAATCTGGTGGAGTGGAGTGAGTTGGGTTCGCATCACTTGCTGCAAGGGGGTCGTTAGTGGCCCCACATAAATGTGAGCCAATATAAGGAAGCCAGGGCTTTTACAAAGGATAAAACCCACACATTTTAGTAATTGGAACAATTCTTTTTTTTTTTTTTTAAACAATGCATGACTGGTGTGTTGTTTAGAAAACAGTGGTCCGCTCTGCACTGGGGAACGCCATTAAGTGCGTTAGGATGCTCAGCCGGCACCAGGAGCTGAGCCGGGGGCAGCCCCAGCAGCGCGGACAGAGGCGTGGGCAGCTCGCACTGCTTTGCGCGGGAGCTGATGGAGGCATCGCAGGGCAATTCAGATCCTTTGGGGTCCAGCTCCTGGTTGTGATCCCTGAGCAGAAGAGTCACCTCTCCCCTCTCTGACTTGCTTGGTTTCTACGCCTTCCGGGGGCTACTTCTCACAGATGACCCCAGCACCTAATTTTTCTTACAACTGCCAGCCATTAAGAGAACCATTGACTGCTAAACATAAAACACGTCCTAAAATATGTCTGTCTTAATTTTTTGCATATTTTTTCTGTTGTTTTTTGTAGTGGGGTTCATTTATTTATTTTCATTCAACTCAGAGAACTAAATAATCTAGTCTTTTTTTTTTTTTTTTTTTTTTTTTTTTTTTGGCTGTTCACAAGGGAATTTTTACTCATGGCTCCTGGAAATTGGCACTTCACTGATGCCTAGCACTTTGTAATGTCAAATATTGGCAGGGATTTGCTATTAGTGGTCACAAAGGAGATTAAACACCTCCTGAAAGTGGATAAATACATGTAGACATTTTAATAAAGTGATAAGGCACAAGGCCCCACACATTAACAAACAATAACTCCGCTGTTAGTTATTAAATTTACTCTGGGTAAATTTACTCTGAGCGTGTCACAGCCCTGATTTTCAGCTTGCAAATCGTTTTGGATGGCGCAGATAGCAAGGCAAAAGGATTTTGCTTTTGAGGTTTTTTGGATGATGATGTCAAGCAGTGGGAAAGGAAACAGTGGTGGCTCTGGGATGGGGACAGGGATGCAGGAGCGATGCCCGCCCCGCCCGGGCTGCAGCCCACAGGCGTGCTCCTGATCACACAGTAAGTTCATGCCTTCTTCACTCCTGGGCTTTGCTTTCCTAAAACGAGGCCTTACTTCTTTTCGCCTTTTTCTCTTTGGTGTATTGAGAGATGCTGGGGGAGAACAACCTTCTAGGTCACTGCTTTCTGGCTGCTTGTTTGGAAGAAAGCAGACTGCAGAGGGTAGGCATTTAAAAGAAAAGAAAAAGCTGAATCTCAGTGGTAAAATGCCAAGTGAAAAAGTGAAATCAAAAAGAGTGCAGGACGAAGAAACACGTAAAGAAAGCCTTAGAGAGGGGAACGGCCCTGCTACTGATGACAGGAACATTTGTCTTCGCAGACTTGGCTCTTCAGTACTGTGTCCTAGTTTAGATGGTGTGAGATGCATCTCAAAACAAATGATGAAACAAGATTTGCAAGATTGTTATTTCTCCGTCTTACTTTTAAGATGTTGATGCATATTTGGCCCTCAAGGTAGCATGTGTTAGGACAGAGTTTATCCTTTCTGATGTGCTTGTTTCCCCACACAGGCACAGCACTGCCCAACTGTGAGTGGTACCCAAGTACCTGATAAACTACATCATAGTTTACATTATGGGCAGTTTTATCACTTTTTTGACTCATTTGAGCATCCATTTTAAGGAGCAAAGCAAAGATTAGAAAGCACTTTCTCATTATGTGGCTCTTTTAAATAGTGCTGGCTGCTGTAAACCCGGACACGTATTTTTGGAGTAGGCAGGGGAATGGACCGGGGCAAGGCACGGACGCTGGGACAGGTAGCTTGCCGCACTCCTCTCCCTCTCCTGCACCCCCAGTATACCATGGATGTATGTCCTGGTAATTGCATAAGCAGTCCTATATGATATACCCCCTTTCTCTCAGCACTTAAACCAGGGCCCCAAGAGCTCTGCACAAATAAGAAGGATTTAATTTCAATGGTGAAGACAGATGCTCTTACTATCATCCAGGAGAGAACATAGTCCCAGATGCCTTTGGTGGGGATAAGAGTGGTCACACAGGCTGCAGAGTGCAGGAAGATACGACTGCCAAAGAAGTTGTTTTGACTGCAGCAGAGAAAATAAAATGTGAAAGCCATTAAGGAAGTAATAGGGGGAATTCATGGCTGCTGCCCTCTTAGAGGATAACTTCTTACTGGAAGGACCGTTTAATCAAAACTCCAGACGGATGAATTATCTAAGTTAGGAAAGTTATTCTCCTTTCTTCTGTAGTTTCACTAGTACAACGTCTGTGCACATTCGTCTTGAATTTAATTTAGAGTGTTTCATGGCAATGAGACTAAGACTAGAGTTTTTTCTTGCTCATAACTTTTAAAAGTATGATGAATTTGGATTTAATTAACTGGATTATCTTTAAACTGTTCTTACTTGGTGATGTCCATGAGAGAGATGAAAATCTGGAATAATTTTGCCCCAGACAGTGGCATTGCTTCTGTTTTGATGTGGATGTAACTGAGAGTAAAATCTAATCGTCCCTGAGAAAGCCATCATCTGCTAGTTTAAAAATAAGGCTGGAAGCTCAGTGGGTTATGGGCAATATTATTAATGGTCTGTCGTGCAAATCTCACAAAATTGCTTTATTAAGAGGTAAGGCAGGGTTAATTCAGTTAATAAAAAGGACTTCTTATTTTGTGGGTTTTTTTCAATTCATTGAATTTGACATGGATTTTCAGAAAGCACAAAAAGAAAAGCTCCGATTCTGGCAAGTCCTGGGGCGTGTGGTTCATTTTATACACGTATATGAGCTTTCCTTCTCGCTCAGGGGAGACAATGTCTTCAAATGCACATTTTTTCACATTCTGCTTTTAACGCAGCTTGATCCTACAGATAAATCACTACTCACTGTTTATGTTATCACTGTGGAAAAGTTTGTGAAATCACAGATTTGGCAGCATGGTTTCACAAACATCCTCAAATAGGAGAGCACCGTCTGGGAAACATGAAACGGTTTATTACAAGTTGGGCTCTCAGTTTAGATGTCTGCAATATCTGCTGAAACACCTCCTCCCCTTGAGAAATATGGGAGTAAGAGGGATCTGCCGGTGCTTACAGTATCATCTTAAAGTCCTTTTTACATTTTTTATTTCAACCGTAGCCTGGGTTACTTTTGGCACTCTTAGTATAAAAGTTTACTTCCTTTTATCTATATAGTAGTATAAGGGTTTACCTCCTTTTATTTCTGGCAGTTTTTACACAGGGGGAGATGAGAGTATTAACTGCACATGAGAGAGGTGTCTCAGAGCAATAAGGCTGTGTCACAGGTGTGAGACAGACCCTGCAGGTCTGTCCCAGGGACACTGCAAAATGGACAGAAGCCATCGTCCCCGTTGTTGGAGCAAGCAGAGGTGCCAGCAAGAGGTTAGTAAAGGATGCAGAAGTTGTTGGTAGGATGCGACATCGGTTGTGCTCCAGAAATATTTTGTTGCTTGATGCTCAGACACAGACAGTAGGAAAAAAAAACAACCAACAACTAAAATTTGTCATTAGCATCGCGGTGAATTTTAAAATGTTTTTGTCAACCAGTCCTGAAAACAGCTTTTTTTCTCCCTGAAAAGTATAAGTGGACTATATACCACCACCATGCAAATAATACTTCTTAAGAAGGCTGCTAATGAGCAGAAAATTATGGTTCTGATCTTCCACTTATCTCCCTCTAATTTGCAACCAGCAATAATGAGCAGCATGTGGAAATAGAGCCTTATTGCTCCCCCTGACCTCTCTGACCTTGCCTGAGACAACATTTGCATTTGGCTTACTGAATAAGTTTTGTTTTTCTGATAAATATTTGGTTTGCTTGGAAAAAAAAACCCCATTGGGTTAATTGTGGTTAATAGTTAGCCAAACAGTGCCAGGTAAGTAAATAGAGCTTTACAAACAAGGTATACAGAATGCAGCACTGAGTACTTTCTGAGGCATTGCAGACAGGTGATTTATCAGGTACAGCTCATAGAGCCTCAGTGACACAGATATGACTGTCCGGGTTTTTGTTTTCTTTAAATCATATTTGCCCTTAAAAATTAAGTTGGATTTAAAAGACCAACCTTCCTTATTTCTCTGAAAAGGGTGTGAACACCAGAAAGTTGCACTGATTAAGAAGGAAATGAATCAGAGGTTAATTCCAAATTGTGTCAGGTTGGATTTTGCCACCATGAAATGTGTTATATGATACTGGAGACGCACAGGACGCACAGTTGTAAGTGTGCAGTAAAAAGTGCATGGCCAGGAAAGTACCTATAGGAAAGTAATTCTTGATGGAATTTTACAAGCTTAAATCTTCACTGAGAGAAATGTATCATCTCCAGTTTTCCCATCACTCCCCAGTCACAGCATACCAGGGTCAAGCTCCTATTACATGTAGTTTAGAAGGAGTAATAACTACTTTATTTAAAAAGCAAGCAATTTAATCTGTCATCAGGCAGTCACAATTCTACATGCCTATCCAATAAAATGAGGTCCCCATATTTTCAAGGAAGGAAGCAAGCCACACAGTTATAGAACCTTTATTCTGTCTTTGAGACCACACATAGCTTCAGAAAGTGTTTTGAAGGAGAGGAAAATTTAAGTTAATAAAGTAATGGAAATCATCAAAAGCTTTAGTTGTGTTAGCAAAGATCAGTTCTACCACGTTGTCTTTCTTGTTGAGATGGTTGGGTTTTTGCTTTTGTATTATTTTAGGGAGATAATTAATTTAATGGACTTCAGTAACCCAAGTAAAAATTGAAATGGTGGAAGTTACTACATTATCTTGAAGGAGGTGAAGTTTAGTAGAAGAGTTGAAATTTGGATGAAGAGCTGATTAAAGAAGACACAACAGATTGTATCAGAAAAGCTCTGGAGACAGGTGTCTACTTGTCTACTGGGTATCCTTAAGGATTGTTCTTGGGACATGTCTAATTAAATATTTTCATTAAGGATCTTGGTGTAGGACATAAGTTTGTCCCAGTGACGTTTCACAAGAGAGATACTGAGAAGGAAGAAGATCTCTGAAGCATTCAAGTAGAATTGGAGGATACTAAGAAGTGGGATAAAAGTTAGATGAAGTTGTGCAGAACCCAAAAGTATGGACTGACTCTGCTTTAAGCTGGAAGAGCAGTGGAGCCCTTGTGTGTGTGCAGGATATAATACACTGTGCAGAAAGTCCCAGTAGGGACAAAGCATGAATACCATTTGCAATGCACTGCTAAGTCCTCTCCAGGAATACTGCGTACAGTTCTGGTCCCCAGCTTAATGGAACATGGATATTAAGGGGAAGAGATATAATAAAAGGAAAATAAGGGAAAGTGCCCTGTTTTATGAGACAGGGCTGAAGAAGTCTGGCTAGTTGAAGAAATCAAATTAATCTGGGACTTGGTATATGCATTGGAAAAGGTAACACCAGAGTGAGGAACAAGCTACTTTAACAATGCTGGTGCAATTTATACAAATGGTATGAAAGGTAAAGCTTGAGTTTAGGCTGACCATTTAGAAACAAATTTCATAAATGTCAGAGGGGTGAAGGAGCAACCGCCCAAGAGGCACGGAGGGCCCCACTGCCTCGCTTGAGCTCCCTGTGTCTCTGGAGGGAGGTGGCACAGCACACCTGAGCATTACATGGGGAACCTATAGGAACGTCATATGTCCCTATAGGTTCCAATGGATATGCAATTTGCTTATAGCTATCACTGATGTCATTCATTCCTATTAATCTACTAGTTGTTTCTAAATTAATAAATCACAGGCAAGTTAGGTCTGATTATAACCCAGAGGTTTGTAGTAGAAAATGATATATGTTGCGTCTCCGTTGAAATCTTTAGCTTTCTGCAAAAAAGGAACATGGTGTCCTGTGCAGAGAGGATTAATAGTTCCCTGGGTTTGCTTATCTCTCCCTGTTGACTGCAAAGGGTCTAGCGACAGCTCATGGCATTGAGTCCTTTGAAAGCATCTGTGTCTGCTGTTTCCCTTTTCCTGGCAGCACCCAGTCAGTAGGAGCGGTAGGTGTGGAGCGGTACGTGGGTTTTCTGTGCTTGCAGAGGCAGGGATTGAGCCCTACTGGCAGGGAGTTGGTGGGGCTTGTGTATATTTGCAGTACGGTCGGACTAGATACTTGTTTGTCCTATGGCTGGCGTAACGATAGGCGATCTCTTCCTCCATCTGCAGCACTTTGCGTATAATATCACTGTTACAGTCCCTTTGGCCTTTCCAGGAGGGGAAATACCTCATTAGCTGTCCATGACCACTTAGAGTACACATTCATTAAGGTACTGTTTGCAAATGTCAGGTGGTGAGAGGAAGCGTTGATTTTTTAAATCTCATGTGAGTGAATCACTTGGAGAAATACCTCAGAGTCTTCAGGAATATTTTTAAGATTGCGAAATCAAAACATTTCCTGCAATTAGAAGGCACTCAGAAAGCATATGTTATATGTCAAAGCCATATCATGATCTTACACTATAACTTTTGACCTCTTAGCCCTCTTGAGCAAGAGATTCCCAGGCTGTTAAATTGTCTTTATTGCTCTGTCATATATCATATATTTGTAACATGCGTTTAGTAGTATCTTATCTCATAACAGAACTAGAGAAAATCCAGTGCTTTCCTCAAAAAAAACCCAAGCAAACAAACAAACAAAAACCCTTTTTCTTTCTTCTTAATCAGGACAGGAGCACGACCCTAGAGGAAAAAGCACTGGCTGAAGAATTCACACTTTGTTTTGAGTCATGGTATTGTGCCATAGAGGATAAAGTACATTTTTAAGTCACTGATAAATATGCTGACTACTTTTATTTAGGAACACACTGTTACATCCTGGTGCTAAGAAATAATTATTGCACTTTCTAACTTGGGCGTTTGTCATAGGGGAAGATAAAAAAAACCCCACCTGTAATTTGCCCCCTCCTTTTCTTCCAAGCAATTGTTGGACAAGGAAAGAAACTTCACGTCATAGCAAGGAAATAATTACAGCATCTGGGTTATGTGATGATAAACTCCTGTGGAAGTTGAGACAGCATGGGTTTTCACTCCCAGCAGTGTATATGTTAGTATCATATATAGCTATAAAATATCTTGAGTCTCTGTCCTTCTTTCTGAAACTGTTCCAGAGCACTTCCTAGCATGCTGTGTCTTCAGCGCTGGGATTTTCATTATACAATTACAGGAGCGTTTATGCATCTGATCTGGAACTTTAATTGCTCTGTATAAATTAAAGCTGATGACATGCATTCGTTGAAAATAAGAGAGGAAGAAGTGACAGCGGCTCCGTGGGGAGGCTCCTGTAAGCGTGTGCATTATCAGGAGTGTTTCCTTGTTAAGGGGTCTGCACATTGGCAATCGAGACTTTATGGGAGAGCCTTATGCACTGTGCATGCGCAGGGGGAGCTCGGAAATCAGTGTGCAGTGCTTGTGCCACCTGTCTGCCCCGGGGCAGCCCTGAGGAACATCTGCCCAGGCTGCTGGAGCACAGCTTGGGGTGAGCAGCAGTGTGCTGAGAGCTGAGTGCGGTACCCGAGCCCGGTCTGGGCTGGGATGCTCCGGGGAAGGGACACAGCCTTTCGGGGTATGCTGCCTGCCTCCCAAATCCAGGCTGTTGGTCACTGTGAGTTGTTAGCGCTGGGGTCAAGTAAGGGTTTGTGCATTCAGAAGATGTCGGCTTCTTTGTGTGGGTCAGGACATGAAGCTTCATGTCAGGAATGGGGAGGCAGGATCAGGATACACTTACTGCTCTATTTCGTGTTTGACATTGGCTTATTAGGGTGAGACAGAAATGTGTTTCCCCTTTAAGATCTGCAGCCCTTAAGATAAAAAAAATTGAAAATATATATGTATATACACACACCAGCCCAACAGGATCTAAATAGTCTGTTCACCTATTGCTGATTTCCATTTTCGCAAATTTAAGTCTCACCTTGCCTCTGCAGTCTGCTCATGCATGTTTTTCCTGAACAAGGCGTGTATTAAAATGGGATAAAGAGCATTCAGCACTACCTGCCAAAGATAAAGTGCCTAGCAATGTCTTTTTGACAATGAAGCATGCATTCTCTGTAGCCAACCGAACTCCACGGGAGTGGAGGGCCTGTGGTGGGAGTGGGACTGTCACGGTGTGGCAGTGGTAGCAGCGCTGCAGCCATGTGCCTTTATGAGGAGTATTGATGGGGTCAGCGAGCAGGGACACCAGGGGTGTTGTGATAGTTAAATGGAGCAGAGCTGAGGTTCTAGCAACTAAGTTGCTTATTCTCCACATTCACTTTCTATTTTTAATCATAATTAGGTGTGTGTATTCTATTTGTCTCCGAAATGAGAATTTGTACTTATCTTGCAAGCCAAAAAACTGCAAGTTTAGTCTCACTTTTAAATACTTCAGGTAGACTTGTAGTGGCTTCAAGAGGCCACTTAATAGATTATATATATAAAATATTTATGTGTGTGTGTACATATGCAGTACCATAGGGGGGGAGGCAGTAAAGGAGTTGCTTTGAAGGAATTCACAGTACATTTGGAGTGGGATTATGCATACCAGTGGTTTCCAGCCTTGCTAAATATGCAGGAACCTACAGTATTTCTAAGGGAGATGTGGCATAGACCTCTGTCTAGCAGCTGTAAACCTGCTTTTCATTATTTACCTTTCATGGGCATGAAAATAGTCTAGGGACTTCCAGGGAGATGCAGAGCACAGGTTGAAAATCACTGGTGAGGAAGCACTTTAAATGATGCCTTGGAATGAATAAGAGAATACACTTCTGCAGTAATAACCACAGAGACATAACAACATCCCTCTACTAAAATACAGGCAAAAAGATAAGTTTCCAGTGTTCTATCTGAGAGATGTGCATATTTAGTCACTGCTTTTAAAATCCTTTTACCTCTCCACAAGTTTTCACATAATGACCATGGTGAAAAGATTTCCAGTTCTGTGGTATGGCATGTGATTACTTATAGCCAGTTTTGGTCTAAAAAAGAGCTTAAAACCAAAAAGAATGGAGTAAGGCAGAAATTTCAATATTCTGCCTTCAGTATTCAATTTCAGTATTCCCATCAAAGCTTCAGCAACATCATCTTTACATGGTCACTTGTTTAGGCCAATGCCGATTTTACACCATATGAGTTTTTTATTCTTAAAGCATAAAACTTGTTTTACCTTGCTGATGGAAAGCCGAATTTTGAGATAAAGGCAATTAAATGGAAAAAGAAGAGCAGACAATTTTGCATGCTTGAAGACATGTGTTATTAGGAGCAGGTAAGACTTTGCTGTTTGTGGGTATCCCCACAGTTCTGGGTAGGGTTGCTTCATCCCAAGAATGCAAGCTCAATCCTGACATTTCAGAAAACCAGTGTTTTGCTGCGTCCCAATGTCCTGCAGCATATGAGGTGACATCCTGCAGTGACATCATGCGAAGTGCAGTTGCAAGAGTTGTGGGACGACTCCGTACAACTGTTCGCTCCAACATGCAGAGAGAAGAGCAACACCCTAGAAACCACATTGGAGTTACTATTTGACTCACATTTTCTTTTCTGGGTTGTGTTAGTAGCCCGTTATCTGGAATAGATGCACACTGACAGAGCTTCTTCCCGTGAGGATAAGCTGTATTGCCATTTATTGGGAAAGTTCAGTAGAGCGTAGTAGAAACTTTCCATCAACTGTTTTGAGACTTTTAATGGAAACTTATTTTGGCAGAGCTCTGAAAGCACTCAATAATTTTTGTTATGAGATCATGAACACAAACCTCTTGTATCGGAGACTGGCTCATAAAAGCAAACCTGGTGACAGCAGAGACATCCCATAGCTGTATAACATATTCAGATCACAAGCTAGATTTTCCCATGGGTTTTCTCAACTCCTGTACCAGAACCTTTTGGGAGCTTGTAAGCTGAGTGAGGATGTAACACATCTAGCAGCAGCTGGTTTCTGTCTCTTATAAGCCCATCTTTCTTTTTTTTTTTATGTTACCGCTATTATTTTTAAGGCTGTGTTTTGTTCCGCTTAATAGTGAGGATCCTGCTTCAAGGTACTGCAGGCCAGTACAAGTAAGCAAAGTCATTTTGGAGTCAGACAGGCTCTCGAAATACCCTAACGCTGCATTGATATCAACACAGTAATTTTGTGTTTGGAGCAAACTTTTTGCTCTCATTCCTTCAGAAAGTTCCTTTACGAAGGCGTAGCAGGTTTGGAAACTTTACTTTTCAGTGGCAGAACTTCCATCCTTGCTTGAACAGTATTGATCCATCTTAAAGAAGAGATTTTCAAAAGCCAGTTCTGATGTCTACCTCCCAATGCATGCTGTATAATTTGCGTGCCGAACTCCTATTCCTACTAAGGAAAGCCTCCACCTAAACTTTGTAGTGCAGACCTTTATTTCCAGTTTTGGGAAGAGGATCGTTCTGCTTTATTTTTCTGAGACTGGCCATACAATCCAATGTAGCACCACAGTCCCACATTCAGCACTTCAAAATTTATCTCCATGGAAGAAATAGCTTGATTTGTTCAAGATGCGTATTTCTTTCCAAGTTTTGGGGGGAGGCAGGGGGTGAAGACAAGGGCAACACAAAGCTGCTAAAACACAAAGCTGCTCTGTTCTTCAGAGCTGGTAGCATTTCATCCCTTGTAGCTAGGTGATTTACTGGGCTCCCCAGAGCTGCTGCAGCTCCTCCATGAAGCGATAGATAGCGATGGGAGACTGGCAAATGCATCAAAGGCAGCCAAACAGACCTATGGCTTTAAAAACTTGCTAGGTGTCATTTTTCCCAGATAAGGTGGCTCTGGTTTTAGTAAGGCTTATCAGAAGTTACTTAACACAGGGGGCAGCTTCGCAATGGAGTCAGAGAGTTGGCAGGGTGACGTGCGTATTTGCTCAGAAGGCCACTCTTTTGCAATTTTGGAAACTTTCTGAGATGCAATGGCCAAAGCCAGATCCTTCCGAAGTTAATGTCATGTTGTGGAAAACTAAGAGTGAATTATTTTTTTTTTCAGCTGAGGTTTGTAAGTTCCTGCCTTGCATAATTTTTATTCCTGATATTTTTAATCCTCAGTAAAAGTCTTTGAAAGCTTAAAGATTCAAGCATGCGAATTCTTGGAGTGGTGGATCCCAAATCTTAACATTGCTTGCCTTTAATTTCTTCACAGCTTGCTACTCCACCAAGTCTTTCTTTCTTTGAATTTCCATGTAAGAAACAGGCTAGAGAAAAATGTGGCACCTCCACACATTGTACCAGAAATACGCCAGAATGTGATTTTAATACTCCTGCTAAAGAAGCTTCTCACAACAAAAAAAAATGAAGGCAGGGAAATGCTAGGGACACAAAGTGCAGTGGGTTTCTTAGGCAGATGAAGCATCCTAGCAGTGATGTGTGCAGACGGTGCATGCACTTGCAGATGAGCAAGGACCATCCTCCCGCAACACCACTGAGGTGCCCCGCAGCAGTAATTCCAGTGCTGGAGTTTACGCTGAGATGTTCCCAGCTCTGTTCTCCTTCATTTTCTTCTAGAAAACAAAAAAAACCACCCCAACCTCTAGCTTTGTGGATGATGGGACTAAGAGCTGTTCTGCTGCTCCCCGGCATGATGTTGGTGCATTCAGGGGAAGGATGGAGGTGTAGCAGGGCTTGCACACCCCCTCTTACCCTCCCCTCGCCCACAGGTAGGCAATCGCTTCGCTGGCCAGGGGCCTAAACTTGTGCACAGCAGCAAGTTTCTGAAATGCTGTAATACAGTAAAAGTCAAAAGTTGATTATTTCTAATCTGAGAGTGGAAAAACAGACAGAAGAAAAGCCCAAACCCAGCATATAATGAAAAAACCTCCACCCGTCAAAATGCTTGAGTGCAATCTTTTGCAGAAGAAAGGTTGCACGGACGGAGGAGCAGATGGGAACAGGAGTGAATGAGATCAGTTTTACAGGCAGCCTTTCATGTCTCTACATGAATTCTGCTGCACTAGTAAAAAGTTTCTTTTTTTTTCTCCCCTCAAGACATCTTTGGCAAAGATAAGCACAGTCCAACAGCCTGCTACCGATAACGTTTTTACGTTCTGTGCTGTAGCTTAGGTTGTAGCTAATTTACCAGCTTTTTATATAAAAGGGGATGTTCGTTCCCCCCTTTACGGAACTGATGGAGCAGTTTCTTTCTGGCAGTTTTTTCTGCAGGGAGAGGAATGTGTTAAAGCAGGTTTGTGGCATTTATGTAAGGGTGGATTTTTTTAAATTCTTATCTGCATATCGTCTTGTGGATTTTCATATTTGCATGTAGGGGGTTTTTGTGTTTGAGAAAGCTGTGCGGCATTTTGCCTGCCTTGTTGCTTAGAACAGGTCCACGATGAAGACAAAACTGGTACCATCGCTCAAACTTTGGGGACAAAGGAGTTGCAGAATCGAACTTAGCAGCTGCAGTCATCTTCATAATGATTTTAAACCACTCGCAACTAAACATCCACAAATTCTGAGTGTATACGAAATGTTAATTTGACCTCAAAAGACTGGTGCAGGATGATTTATCAGCTTTTGACAAATCTGTATTTTCATTCTTTTCAGGAAATAAAATAATTTCATTTGCCCATATGTTTCTTTCATTAGTGTTTTCAAAGGCAAGAGGTAAATACGGGGTCCTCAAAAGTCTGCCACAGTAACAGCTGCTTTACAGGCTTTTGTGCAGGCCATTGCATGTATGGGCCTCAAATACTTTATGCAGAAGCAGAAACGTTCCTTTTAAAGAACTGGAGAAAAAGAAGAAGGAGGAAGTGGAAGGGCTGTTTTGGCAAGGTCAGAAAGAAATAAAACCTGTGCGTGGGCTCTATTCTATAACCAATCAAAACAAAAGATAAACCCCATCATCTCGTTTTCTGGGACCTGTGCGAATGGGTGTTATGACAATACAAGTCTGAGAGCATTAGCAGAGGTTTATCCAGTATAACATTATATTTTTGATTTTTTAAACTTAGATTGCAGAATTTTTAGGCTCAGTACTAAGCTATGGAGCAGTTGCTTTGCTGGAGAGTGTGAAAGAGCGTGAGGAAGGCTGCCTGCCTTCCAGCTCAGGTGGCATGGCAGAGGTTAATCGTGCAAGTCAAGAGATGGAAAGGGAGCTTTTACAAAGTTTGAACAGCATGTAACATACCATAATCGTGCATTTCAAGTACCTTTTAAAATGTTCAAACTTGTTTACATTTCTTCACAGAACTAAACTCTGGCATTAAACGTGGCTGAGATTCCCCATTGCTAAAGACGACTGACTCTAAAAGCAGTCCACTTGCTGTAACATGCAACATTTATAGTACCGACAACTAAATTCAATGTTTTTTCTTCCCAGACGTTTGAAGATAAATTGGTCTCCATCTTCAAAACTTACCCAGGTGCTGTTAAATCGCTTTGTGGCTTTTTAGCTGTGCTTTCAAAACGTAATTGTAGTTCTCCTTCTTCCAGAAAAAAAGGGCGGTAGAAAGTGTATTTACCGCATTTATTGAATTTCACACAGTTAAATTAAGTGAAATAAGAGCTTGATTCAGATCCCATTGGTTTCAATAGCAGTCTTACCATTGAGTTTTACTCAAGGCTTAAATGAAGATCAGAAGGTGATCCAGAGCTCATTTACATTTAATATGCTCTTCAACTATTCCTTTTAAACTTAAATATTATTGGAGGCTTTTCAAACCCAGCAGCATGTACTAACTTGCTTGCTTGTGAACATGTGCAAAATATCCAAATTTCTGCTGGAAGCCCTAATGTAAGTGTTAACCGTAGCATTCATTCCCATGAAGCTAGAGACAATCTTTTAAAGCTTTTTATTGGTTTTTACTTTGTAGTTAGCTGACAGGACGTTTGCTACGTTAGTACAGATAACTTAACAGTACCTTTATTGTCTGAAGCAGCAAATACTGTTTTATCTTACTCTATTTGCATTTTTTATCTTGTTTTAGCGTCACTTGAGAAGACAATCTCATTCTTAAGGGACAAGATGTCTCCTGGGGAATTTTGGCATCCAAATCCTTCTTTCTGTGGCTTTCCAACTTGAATCTGTATGAGGCTGGAACTGGCTATATAGTTCCTTGCTATGGACCAGCTTTGGAGGAAGCATCGTGCAGTGATGCAGCTATACGGGCCCAGAGGCTGGATGCAGCATCCACTGTGGTTGCTGGCAACACTTGCCATGACTTCAGTGGGCAGAACCGCGTGCGCAGAAGTAGACAGAGTTGGTTATCGTTGGGGTGGGCACATGTAGTTCAAGGCAGGGAACAAAACTTGCACGCTTGCTGTTGTGTTTTCAGCGGTTCTCCAGATATGTTGCAGTCTCTAGAGTTGTCAGTCTAGTCATCTGGGAGAGCTACATATGTATGTGTGTGTGTATATATATGTTTATTTGTAAAAAGATAAGAATGTGTTGCATTTGTAATAGTAAGCTTTTAGTCTTCTACTTGGAATCAGATGTAAGTGGTTTCTCTTGCCCTTTTTAAGTCAGTGCGTGAGTGCTGACATAGAATTTACACCTCAAGGGATTCAGAAGTACATGTATGAGCACCATGGTTTATTTCAACGTAAGACTTGATTGAATATAAATAAATAAAAACGTTATTTCTTTTCATTGGAAGGCACAAATGAAAATATGCAATTGCAGTGTTTTAAGAAATCCCATGTGGTAAAATGTTCACAGCATAGTTTAATGCTTTTAAATCTCCTTTCTCAAATTAACTCATTTTGAAACAATTTTAAACAATTCAGTGCTGATGTAACTGGAAACCAGTCCCACATTTTCATGGGCACACATCTTCGGTTTCTTTTTATTGTGCTATAAAATCTTGCTGCTCCGTAGATGTTGCCAGAACAAACAACAAGGAAGAATGTAATTTTTTTAGATTACAGAGCACAAGCTCACGTATCTGTTGTCATCCACTTGTTTTCCCACATATCCCGGTGTAAATCTTGAGATGCCACACCCCTGCCACAAATGTCTCCCCAGATTAAAGGCTCAGTGAGGCATGCCCGTTGTCAGAGGGCTCTTGGCTGCTGCGCTCTGCGCAGGCTTTTTACACCACTCGCAGCAACACAGTGATAAAAAATCCACCGTGGATGCCAAGAACTGGTGCGTTTCTCCAAGCTGTTTCCCAGGGCCTGAGCCTCTCATGGATGTGGCTGTGTGACAGCCCTTCTCCCGCCCCAGAGCTCTGCCCAGCGGATGCATGCAGCTTTTTTTTTTTTGTGAGGGGTGTAGTAGCTATGCCCGTGCGTGAAGCTGGAGGGCAGGAGGCAGGAGGGCAGCCATGGACTGTTAGCCAGAGGCTCTGCCACCTGGTGGGCCCATCCTTGGGGGAAACCATTGGAGGGCATGGAGCCTGCTGGGACTGCCACCAGGGAGTCGTTTGCCCCTTGCATGGTCTTGTTTGGGGTTGTCTTCCACAGTACAAGACCAACTTACTTTGGTCAGTATGCGGGTTCCACACAGCATAAAAATGGCTGTGCTGAAACACAGGCGCGGGCAATGCTTTCTCTTGGAGGACTCAGCGTAAGTGGGATGGCAATAATAATAATCCAGTGTTATCAGTATACCAACTCTGCCTTTCCCCCCTCTCCTATTTCCTCCACAGCAGTTTCAAAGCCTCATTCCTCCCTGTAGGACTTGGTGGTGTTTCCCTGTGCTGTACGCCGCTTGGATGTCTAGGCTGTGGCAGGCGTTTTGAATTCAAGAGCTGCATTTTGCACCTTAGAGCATCCACCTTCAGTCACTCTGCTGTACATAGGGAACTGCAGGCCTAAAAATGGCAAGCTATGGCATGAATTCATCACTTTGCCCATCGTGGTCTTGATAGATTTGTAAGGCTAAGCTCATCACCCTGCTGCATCAGGCTCACACAGATAAACTTCGGGGGGTACACCTCAAAGTCAGTGTTGACTTCAAATAACACAGTCAGTGTAGCCTGAGTTTCTATAAAGATGGTTAAAAAGGGGGGGAAGGCGTCGGTGTGGCTTTCTGTACAACATTTTTTAAGTGATGTGTATAAGATTTATAAGCTGCTATCATTTGAGTATATGTGTGTGTATGTTTGCTTAGTGGTTGACAGATATGAAGTTTCCTTATTCTTGGGTTTTCCTCACTAATAAATCATAGGAACAGCTTATTAGTTGAGTTCGTTGGTGATTGCACTTGCCATAGACCTGGCCATTAACCTTGAGCAACAGCTCAACAGGGAAAGCCCCATGCAATCTCTTGGTTGCCCTTATAGCAGCCTCCCCAAAGGGTGCCAGTGGGAGGAACAACCAGGCAGCAGCGCACCAGCTGCTGGTGAGGACATCTTGGGGAGCTTGGCGTTCCAGCCATCACTCTCAATAAATGGCCTGCTAAACTTAAGACAAAGTAATACTGCGGTAGCCGTGGGCCATGTGGTGGGGACACAGGCTGAAATGCAGCTTGGTTAGAAAGATAGAAGCCCAGATGGAGCATCCTGGTGGGTGCTGTTGGGAACGGGAGCTGTGCCCCATGGCACCCACTTTGCTGGGAATGGGGAGCCCTCTAGTGCAGAGGCCGCCACTCTCGGGCATGCTGGGGCACCACCGGCGATTAATGTTGGCTCCTGCCTCCCTTCCCTTGGCATTTTCCTGCTGGTGCACCCAGAGGCTGCAGTTTTCTGTTGCGTCAAGCCATAAGCTGGTCACCCCTTATGATCCCCAAGTCCTTTTCAGGGCCGTTGCATCCCAGCTCCCTGTTTTCTGTCTAGTACGTGTTCTGCAGTCTTTGATGTGTAAGACCCTGCCTTTGGCTATATTTCAAATAAGTATTGTTCAGAGGGCTTATTTTCCTAAATTACACACACCAACCTGTGCAGGTTGCCTGTCCCTCTGTATTATTTAGTACCCTGGCAATGTTTGTGTCATCTGCAGGCATCCTCAGCAGTGATTCAATGTCTTCTTACAGACCACTGACAAAACCATCAGAAGAAAACAGATCTAAAACTGGGTTATTTTTCAGTACCCCACTAGAAACACCCCCTCCAAAGATTGCAGTCTATTATTCTCCTTTAGAAATCGACCTTTTCCCAAACTGTGGAAAATTGCAAGGTGACAATTCCCATTTCTTTGAAATTCTGCTGGTATTTGCAGAAAAAATCAGTATCCCTCCCACAATTGCATCCTGAGGCATTTAGAGGGGAAAGCTCAAACTCTGGGCTAGCCCACCATGTCATTGTAGTTGCTCCAAATTTACACTGGCATCCACAAGAGAAGAATTTAATCCCCCATCCAGTTCACATTGAAGCCAGGGGAAAGACTGATTTCAGCACATCCCAGTCTGGCCTTAATCTGGAGGATTAATGAAGATACATGTTGAGTTAAACAATGCCAACAGAGAAGAAAAATAGAAATAGTATTAAATTATATTGGGGAGGAAAAAAAAAAACACCCAAGGAAATTAACAAGGCTGAATCCCTTGTTGTCAGAAATGCTCTGGCTTTGGAGAGGTCTTCATTCAGGAGCAAGTTGGTTTGTATATAATTATTTATTCTTTCAGGTGAAGGCAGTCACCAGCAATCAGGCCACCAAGCTGTCACGCTGCTTCCATCCCTTGCAATTCAGGACGTGACTTTTGCCATCGGAGGGCAGGTCTCTGCTCCTTACCGGAGCAAGGGAAACTTAAAATTAGATTTAGCTGGAAAAGTTGCTTTCGTCAAGTAAATAGAAATAAGAAACCATCTGGGAAAGCTTTCCCTTAAGGCATATTCTTTTTCTCCACTGTGGCGTTAGTTTTGGGACACTTTTGCAATTACAGTTTCCATCTAAGTATTTTTAAGAGCTCTGTCATTGTTTTTTTCCCAGTGTGTCTAAAAGTCAGAATTAATTTCAGTAACTGCATTACACTAAACCACACTGTTTGAGAAGGGATGTAGTACAGCCACATGAGGCTATTTTCACAATGTTTTATAGTATTTGAATATGTGCAAAAATGATTATCTTCTGCAGCAGCATTTCCAATGCCCAAATGCTGCTGTCGTTAAGCTGAAACTGGACTTTGTAGGCGTTGTATGCATTTGCATCCACTGTTCTCAAGGGAAAACATCTGTCTGCATCTGAGCACTGTTTGTGCTCCTCACCTGTTTTCTAACTTTTCCTTTCCTATTTGTCATTTCCCATAGCACATCACAGTAGATCTGGTTTTCTTTTTGTGTCATATGGACTTTCCTCCCTCTTGAAATTCTTACTCAGTATGTAAAGCACACTCAACCCATCCATACCAAAATTTCTCTATCAAATCTCTCCCTAGTGTTGAGGAACTGGTTAGTATATGAAGTGTTTCTATTTAAGTGGTTAATCACATGTAATGAAATGTCACTTTCTTTTTCTGACCTCTGACATTTCATGCCCTGTTTTCTTTAGGGAGAGCATTGCGTGGTTCTTTCTCTTTCTATCAGAAATTAGTTTAGTCATGATGACAAATGTCCTGTCTGCTCCAGTACTTCCTTGAAAGCTTGAATGCCATTACTTTGATCATTTGACAGTACTAGCTGCACTTTTCTGATTTCCACAGTAGGTTGTGTGGATCTGTTCAATAGCTGTAAGGGAATGCTTTGAGGTTGGTTAAAAATAATACATGATATGCAGGATCTACCCTTATAGCTGATGTGCAGATTTGTGCTTGAATGACGCAAGGATCTTCATTTAATTTCTGAGGCCCCATCAGGTGAAGGTCAGTGACAGCCCTCGTAAGGGAGAAACTTTTTCTCCTAGGGAGGAGCGTGGAGGCGCAGGGCATGGTCAGGATCCCCCATGTGTTGTGCAGGGCTGACCGGGGGGGGTGCAAGAGGCAGGGTTTTGAGGTGGTGTGATTGCCCATACAGACCCATGTCAAGCAGTATTTCTGACAAAATGATTTCGGTTCACTTGAAAGGTTCCCCCCCCCCCCCCGCTCTGATTAAGGTGAATTGGTTGTGGGCAGCACTCATGGTAGGACACCGAGTGCCATTGTCTCCCCTGGCTTTCAGAGGCAGCTTTATGTCTGGACCAGGTGCCCGGGAAGGTACTGCTCTTCCATGAAATAACCTAAAAAAAATCAAAAGTGAAATTACTGCCAATAAGTGAGGAGAGAGGAATATTTATAAATGTGCTGGCAGATTAAACAAATATCTCTTGTCTGCAAGTTTTGTGTTATTGTCAATAATGGCTGGAAAACATGCAGAAAAAGTATATAAATTTATTATGCCAGGGTGTACAGAGTTATAAGTGATATATGAAGCATGGAAATGGACTTGCATGTCTCTGAAATTGCCTTTGCAAGTTACTATTTTGATATGTCTATCAGAGCTGCAGGGAGATTAACAGAGCTAAGCACGGACAGAAACAGCTGATGATTTGGGGTTTGGTGATAATTTGGTTTCAAAGCATTCTCCAGTGTTTTTCTCAAGTCTGGGACAAATATGCGTGACAGGATTAGGACTTCAGTAATCAGATTTTCTGGGGAAAAGATGAAAACTGGTTTCACTTGTATCAGGGCAATTGCTGCAGAGATCACTTTGTTTAATCCGAGCTTGTATGGATTTGGGAGAATACAGTCGCTTAGCCTTACGGCTGGACAGATGCGTTCTGTCTCCCTACCATCACTTGTGGAAAATGCCATTTAGGAAATGCTTTGGTTTCACTCCACTCCTTTGGGCTGCACAAGAGAAAAAAAAAAAAAAAAAAAGCCAAGTAGCAGAGGGTTGCAGGTTGCATTTGCATCACCTAGAAATACTCCTTTAACGCCAAGTTTTGAGGCAGAGAAGGAGAGCAATTGTGTCTGCGGGCAGAGAGGATTTGAGTGTCCAGGGCAGCCAACCCTGCACTGCATAAGCACTAAATTCAGGGAGTTTGCGTCTATCAGTACAGTGTGCCTCTTTCTTCAGCTCTTTGATTGTTGCTGTCTTATACAGCACCTGACATTTTGGCTCATTTCAGCAATATCTGCCTTTTTTTTAGGCTGTCTGTGGAGGTAATACTGTAACTGATTCAAGATCAACATTACTTTGGCATTTCGGAAGTGCAGCGTTTGTGCTAAGAGCAATGTCCTATAGAAATCAAATGCTTTGCAGTGGTATCCCATGCTGCTGCCCTGCAGACTTTTTGGGTTGCCTCCATGTCACAGGGGTGATGGTTTGGGCTCTGGGGGTCCGACAGGTTGCCCGGGCTGGGGCAGGAGGGCCCTGGCGCTCCCAGCAGGCAGCCCCGCTCTCAGCGCTGCTGCAGACGGTGGCCTTGTGGGACATCGTCTCTGCGTCAAAACTTACCAGACTGGCTGTATTTTTGTTATATTAACATCACAGCTAAGAGCAAAGCTTACCGTCTTTTAGGGATCAGCCCGTGCCCTGAAGTTCAATTGTGGATCTCGGCTTTTCTGCTGGTCAGGGACACTCTCACCCTGAATTTTCTTCAGGAAACTTCTCTGGTTCTTTTTAATGTACTTTATAGCTAAAAGGCGCTGCAGCCGTGTGTAAGCGTCCACATGGGACATGTATTATGTGGTACACACTACCACAGCCCCCAAGCAGTACCACGTAAGCATGCATACCCACCACTGACTCCTAAACCTGGATAGCGCTGGCTTTGGTACACATTGAAACAGAAGTATATAATGAATGTATGTGGCATCAGAATCTGTCGTTTGGAGAGCAAGTAGGTCAAGCTCAATAGAGGTTAACTCATAATACAATCCATCCACTCAAGCATGCAGGTCCCACTTAAAACTCTGCGGAGCAAGGCGAGCACCGCATTGTCTGTGCTTTTGCCCCTGGCCAGAATGGCATTCACGCTGTAGTATTACATACAGATAATTATAGCATGTATCTTTTCAGAACACTGTTTTCATAAGCAAAGAAATTGCAGGAATGGTATTATTCATCAGATGCAAGCAGGCCGTTTTCTTTTCTTTCCAAATGTTCTAGTTGGAAAATTATTCATCACCTTTGCCTGAGTTCAGTAATACTGCTGGAGGGGTTTGGCTTGTTTTGTTTGATTTGGGTTTTATTTGCTCAGCATATACTGCTTGTGACCCAGGTTCTCATTTGGTAAATACTGCTGTGGTGAAGTTCACTTTTTGGATGTACTTAGATCTCTTTGCAGCAAAGAAGGATTTGGCCTTGCATCTCTTTGAGCAAATGAAAAATTGTGCATGAGGGCGAAAGCTCCTATAGGGTGGTCTGGCTGATGCTAGCCATATACTATTGAGATCTTAACAGAAGGAACCCATTTTCTTTTGCTCTCTGGATCTTAACTAGTATGTCATCTGCACCTTCTGATTATTGTGTAGAGGATGTGATGAACCTGGTGGAGGGAACAAGTGGTTTTGCATGTGGCTTAAGACACTTTTGGTAGAGAGCCATCAAAGTGCTCTCTACTTACAGAACAGGGGAAGAAAGTGGAGGACCAGCCTGAAGCTTCGTCGGAGCTCATTGTGTCTGGGTTTCCCTCTGCAGCTTCACAAGCTGGCAAGCTCCTTCTCTTGACTATTTGCCCCTGCCTTCTCACTGTCATCAGAGCTGTTTCCAATGCAGTGGTTCATGGGGGACCATGATGAACCAAATCAGCGAGCTTTCCTGAGCTAAAAATACCCTCTGACCATTTATTTATTTATTGTTCTGCATTATTTGTAGCCTGGATCAACTCTTTGGCATGGTTCACTGAGCAGCCCCGTGGGAGAGGGAGAAGCACAAGAGTAACCATATCCTCTGCCTGCTGCATCAGCCTTGACCTAGTAATCAGTGAAAAAGTCTGTGTTTCTCAAGATGGCCGAGCCAAGTTCAGAGCTCCAACGCTTGTCTGATCCCAAGGGAAGCACATTCAAATGTGTGCAGTTTCTCCTAGGGCTTGTTTCAGTGAGCTGGACTGTTTGTTGTATGACCCGACTGGTGCCAAGCCGTGTAGGATCAATCATGGGCATGGGTGGCCAGTATGATGGCACCAGAGAAGGCTCCTCCTTCCACCCCTCCTTCAATTCAGACATAGCATAAACACTGCAGCTTTTGCGCAGGGTCTGTCTTGAGTACCAGGGCAGATCTTTGCTGCTAACACCACAGGTGCAACGAGAGCATCAGGCCATTTGTGGATCCTGGAGACCATAACAGGCTGACTGACATGTCTTCATTTCTGTGAGCAGTCTAAACTGCATCTCCTCCTGCATTGTATTTGAGTGCATTTCAAAATCACACCTTTTTAGAAAATCACATCTCAGATGCCTAAACTGAGCATCCAAGCTGAGATTTTGAACCACCTGAGAATCTTTTATTACTGGCTTTTTCCTCAGTTGGAGGATAACATTTCTTAAAATTCAAGATGACCTCTGGGAAGACTCTGACTTTTCCAGTCAGTTCAAAGCCCCCATCCCAAACAACACATTTTACATGACAGACCAGCATATGACAATACTTCTAACTTTCTGGCTTCCAAATGTGACCACTCCACAGAATAAGACCCCTCCCGTCACTCTGGCTGATAATTTGTGGTCCTCATACTTGAGACAGAAGGCAGCAAATGCAGACTTTAAGCATGAACACATTGGAACAGTTAAGTTTGAAACTGGAACAAAAAATCCTGCTTAGAAACTTCTTGTCTGTCACAGAAATTCAAGGCAAATGTAAAAATGGTCATTTTCTACACTTGAGGTTCATGTAGTAACAGGTGGTGTAGATAGTGTAATCACAGCCCCTGTTAAACTGTCCTAATTTACTAGCAGTTGTCACTCTGGTCCCAAACACCGTAATGTTTATCTAGACATATAATGAGAAATAACTGAGGAATGTGAGTGAGTGTCCTTGCTTTAAACATGGACAAAGAGTATTTAATCTGTTATCGCTGTAGCTTCTTAATGGTGATGACTGTACTGACAAGTAACATATGTTCAGTGAATGGTTTTGACGATTGATGAGTGTGTTTTTGTCAGTGCTTATTAAGTTATTTTTCCTACTAATAACACATCAGTTGTTCGGTAAACCTTCATCAGGTGGTGTCCAGCTCCGAAACTTAATTCCAGCCTTGTCAAGAGTCTTTGTTACTTGCTTTACAGCACCCCACACAATGGTGTTCCAGTTTGGGACCGGTGCTTCTGGGAATTTCAGCTCTACAAAAGTATAATTTAATTTATTATTTTCTGCAAGTTGAAAGAACACAATTCTTTCAGTATGTTATGGAAAGCCATGAGGTCAGGCTGGGGTTGCATTATAGCGACAGTGAGATAATGGCCTCCTTTTGCTCCCATTGAAGAGCAAAGTTGGGCTGAAGCTTTCCATCTCGAAAGTGGTGTGAAGTTTCTTACCATGTTGCCTTCTGGATCATTCTCCTTTCCCCTGTATTAGCTTAACTCAGAGGTGTTTTAATTTTTGCTATGTAAGGATAGCCCAGGGAATGATTGGATAAGTACAGAGTATCTGGGGCTTGTGTGTGGTGTTTTTTTCTTTAAAGCAATTTTCATTTTGCTCTTTCGTTGCAATCGAATATAGAGGTAATAACTTTTGTCAGTTCGTCTAGGTTTGGTAAAGCAGAGTAATAGAATTTCAGGTGGGGACTAATTTTTCCATTATGCCGTTATAAGTGTTTGTAATCTCAGTGGTGCCCTGTGTGGCACCGCTTCCTTCCCCACCAGCAAAGCAGGTTTAGGTGGATTTGTGTGTCGAAGCTGAAGACGCCAGGAAATCTCCTGAATCTATCATACTCCTACTATGTCCAAGTGGCGAGAGATGTGTGAGACCCGGTGGCTTAGTTTGCTCTTAAAATCCGGACCTGTAGTTTGAGACATCCTGCAGAAAATCCCCTGCTCCCTCCCACTGAGCCCACAAGGAGCCCCAACGCCCCCTCAGGGAAATTGCCTTTGGTGATACCTGACAGTGGACCAATTTCAATAGTGTTTGATGGCACTGTATCAATGCCCTCTCCTAAGGAACTGAGTTATGTTTGTGATACAGGAAACTTAGTGCTACTTATGTCCAAAAGTCGCATCTTGGAGTTTTTTATATATAAGAAAGTGATGGAGGGTTATTCCAGCTCTTAATTCTGGTACAACTCTGCGCCTGGGAAATGTTGTGTGCTCCCTACACTATTGCCATTAGGGTTGTGCAAGATAACGTTCTTGTTTTTTATGAATCTATGCTGATGCTCCACTTACTGTGGTGCTTGTAAAGATAGGTGGGCAATAAGTCTTTACCCTGTACTTATTCTTGCTTTCCTTCATGGAGCTTTCTTCTTTCCTCCACAGTTTGTCAAGGGACAAATAACAAGCTGACCCAACTGGGACATGTGGAAGACCATTTCACCAGCCTGCAGAGAATGTACAACAACTGCGAGGTGGTACTCAGCAACCTAGAGATTACATACGTGGAGCACAATCGTGACCTCTCTTTTCTGAAGGTTAGTGTTATTGGCCAGTGTGGCCTTCCCTGCTAAATGAATCTAACTGTATTTTTTAAGTGCAAAGGATCAGCTACCTATAGAATTCTGTGGTGATCCAAAAACATAGCTAGCTAGTGTCAGAGAAGTTGCAGATCATGGTCTCAGCATACCTGTAGGCTGCAGGATACGCTCAACCCTACTATACTAAATCAGATACTTTAAGACACAGCTTTTCAAGCACCTGCCAACCTGTGCTAGCTGCCATGCAGGCAGATTTCTTCTTATTTGGAAATACTATTACATCCTTACCCATCACCTTACTCCTCGGAGGGCAAAAGGCTTTGTGGTGCTGTTGGGCAAAGCAAAGTGCCAAGTGAGTGGCCACTGATGGCAGATTCTGAAGTGTGGAGGCCCTTACCCTGCCCTCCAAGCTGTGACCCCTTCCCCTGCCGTGGTGGCAATTGCCTTTCCAGCCTGCAGCGCCCGCACCCTGAGCAGGCAGGCAGGTCTTGTGCAGTAACTTCCCATGTGGATGCTTCAAGCGATCTTCGAGATAATCCTCTGCAGTTGACACATGGGCTTCTCCCATCTCAACGTTTGTTTTGTGTACAAGTGCATGAGCAACTATGGCAAGCTGAGAGGGGAACAGGCAGATGTTAAAACGCAGCCGTGGCGTGTCTGCCATGGGGACCTCCAGGTTCTCCATCAGCAGAGGCTGGGCAAGGGGTACAGCTCTGCTTCCCCGCTGCCAGGCTGCCGCCAGTGGCAATAGCATTGCACCTTAAGTTATATTTATTTTTTTAAAGAAGGTGTTTTAAATGCATTGCTTTTTGCATGCCTGGTTATCAGATTAGGAAGTTTTCAAAGAAAGAGGCAGGAGAGGAAGAAGTTTTTTTGACATGATAAGGGTATGTCTGGTATCAAGGGCTCTTGTATGGTAGCTTTGAATAAACAGGTCGGTCCTCTGGGTTGAGAGGAGTAATCTTTGTGTGAGCTTTTCTTCTCAGGGAACCAAGAAAGATAAAAAACCCATTTCATTATAGTAACAAGCAAGAACATCAGAAAAGAGATGGTTCAGACATATGGGTTATGAATATGATGGTATTGCCATTTTTCTTTCCCAAGCACAACTTGACCATGGAGCTCAGTGTTCCCAGGAACATAACATGTCTCTTGAAAACTCACCGGTAGTCTTCATAGAACAGGAAAATATCCTAAGTGGTAGCCTACAGGGTTTTAATTTATGGTGATTTTTGTAGGAGATAGAAATGCATGCATTTCACAGTACAAGGCAGGAATTAACTTACATCCAGGGACAGTGCCTCACTTGTCTTTTTGTCCTGTGACTATTTATTACTTAAGAGGGAGAAGGTTACCTGATCTTCCCCTCTGCCGAACATTGCAGAATCCACAAGGGAAGGGGCACAGAAGAGAGAGTGTAAAAGCCTCAATCAGATGGCATCTCTGCTGCCAGTGGTTGGCAGCTGGGCACGTATTCAGGAGAAGCGTCACACTTGGTTGCCATATCATACATGATTGTCCTGTTCTCCTGCATCCCCGAGGCAGCCCCACTTCCCCTTGCTTGGGGACAGAACGGGGGTAAGCTGGACCCTTGGAATGACACCCTGGTAGCTGCTCTAAGGGTCAGTTTATACCTGCTTAGACAGCAAAGTCTTCCACATAGTCCCTTCTTGTTCTCGGATTCGTTTATTTTTTAATGAGATTAAGTGGTTTATTGTTTCTTAAAATTGAAAGATGGTGGATTGGAAGGGTGGGAGGAGGAAAGCAACTCTTGACAGAGTAGAAGAGTGTTCTGGATTAAGCACCTTGTTTATTCTGTTGTTCTCTCAGACGATACAGGAGGTTGCAGGCTACGTGCTCATCGCGCTTAACATGGTGGATGTCATTCCCCTAGAAAACCTCCAGATCATCCGAGGCAATGTGTTGTATGACAACTCTTACGCCCTGGCAGTTTTATCCAATTACCACATGAATAAAACCCAGGGACTCCGAGAGCTGCCAATGAAACGGCTATCAGGTGAGTGAGGGCAAGAGGTGGGGGCACCTGTAAGGCAAACTTCAACTGTTAGGTTATTGGCATCAAGATGCAATTGAATATCTCCTCTCAAAGTCATATGCCATCAAATCCTGTTTTAAAAACAAGGATCTGAATGTAGTTTCCCAGTTTGCTGATTGCTTTCCTGCTAGCCAACCTTCTTCAAAAGATGAAGAAAGTTCATGATTTCCCATTGCAGAAAAATCCAGAAAATCCAATGCATCAACAGGGTGGCGAGATTTATTTGTGTCCCCTAAAATGACAAAGAAGCATCCACTCATTATTTTGCATTATTTGATTCCAGCACATACACATCAGTATTTTCTGTTAAATTCCAGTGGGAGCTGGTGGTATGCAAGTTAGGGTCTTGCACAGTCTCTGGCTGTGCACACCAGCAGTGCCATCTCTGCTGAGTGCAGTGGCCTCTGGAGGTGGCACCAGGCAGAAAGCCACATATAGTGGCATCTTAGTGGCATCCAACAGCAGCTGGCCCTCCAGAACCTGTCAGTCTGAGCCTGGTTTTAGTTGCACCATCAGGACTGCTGGTGCCATGCAGATTGTCCTTTTCTGTCACCATAGTGTGACTGAGGTGAAGAAATACATCGTTTATTTCCCTTTCTTTTGATCAGAGACAGAAGACTTGCTTCACTTACCAATTTTTTTCCTTCCATGGCAGAAATTCTTAATGGAGGTGTTAAAATCAGCAACAACCCCAAACTGTGCAACATGGACACCGTTCTCTGGAATGACATCATTGACACGAGCAAGCAGCCTCTCAAGGTGCTTGAATTTGCAAGCAACCTGTCTTCTTGTGAGTATTAACTTACCAAAAATGCTATGCACTCCCCCATTTCAGACAGAAGAACAAACATCCCATCTTTCGTGCAGTGGGTTTCAGGTCTACCAATTCCTGCATGCAGGGCCACCAAGCCCTCCCTGTTGCAAGGGAAGTCCTTTTCTTCACCGCCAGCCTAAGAAGCAATTTTTCATGGTGGTTAGGTCCTTAACTCATAGCTCAGCAAAGTTCTTGGGAAAGCTTCTCTGGGTTTTAGACAGTACCCTACATATGTGTTCTTCAAAGACAACTCAGAATAACATGCACTCATTTGCTTTCCAGCAATCTTCTGTTTACAGTGTAAGGTTCTGGTCTAGAAAACCCGTATGGGTGCCTTCATGGAGTTACTGTGGGACTTGAAGCCTATTTAGCTCGAAGGCCCAAGCTGAGTGCCTTAAAACTCTGGCGTTTTGGGCTGCATGGATTACCCTTGCAAAATTGATGATAAACAGGCAGATAAATCTGATGCTTTAGATCAGCAGGGAGATGAGCGTATATTTAAAAGTTTGTGTGGTGTATGCTTAGAGTGGGCTCAAGCTAATCCTTCAGCCTTTTGAGTCACTTGTAAAATCCCCAGTCATTTCACGGAAAGGAGAGTTTATTTTCATTTCTGAGCATTTAATTTCTGGCACTATAAATTGGCAGAAAAACATATTTTCTTTATCTTTTTGCAGTTGCGTAATTGCTTGAGAGCTAATAGCCAACTTCTGTGTTGACATATTTTTCTGTGGAGCCCTAGCGTAATCAAGGAGTTGTGAACTATACAAGTCAGCACAGGAGTTTGGCTCTAAATACCAAAGAAATGTTAACCTTTAACTTTTCAACTTAAAAAAAAAATAAAAATTCTTTGGTCCTACACCAAATCAATCAACTGTTGGACAAGTATTGGCGTTTGTTCAGCTATTTGATGGGCAATGGGGAGGAGGGAGAATCATGTGTTGTTAGCAGGAGGAATCACTCTAGCAGGAAATGCCTCTTAAATGTAGTGAATTCCAGATTAATCTGCTTAGATATCCATTTATGGGTTTAATAATGATCCCGTAATCTAAAATAAGCTCTTTCTCTGGGACTTTGCTTGTCATTAAGAGAAAAAAAAAAGAAAGAAAAGAGTAATGAGGGAGGGACAGGAAAGAGCCCGACCATCCCGCCGCCTCTCCATCGATTGTCCACCTGCTGCATAGTCCTTTGTCAAGGAGTATTTTTGGCAGAGGGCAGGAGGAGGGTGCAAAGCAGACAAGTTGAATTACTTTGTGGTCAGAGTAGCTGGCAGTTGCCTGCAAATCCAGTTGGGTTTGTTTTCTTTTTAGAACCACGTTGTTCAGAAACATTGATTTACATGTGGCCTGTAGCGAGCAGCTGGCACATGCCCGGCCGCAAGCCGGCAGTGACTTGCCATTGCATGCAATCTGCAGCAGAAGGGCCAGCCGGGCAGTAGCGGAGATTCCTGTTCCTGGGAAAAATATGCCTTTTTCATAAGCCAGACACTAAGCTGGGTGTTGCACTCACTTGCTCAAAGGTGTGGAGAACTGCACGTAGGAAACCAGAGATGAACAAAGGATAAGGATTTAAGGTCCAACTCTCAAGATTTTTGAGTGCTGGTATATAGGTGCTTTCTCCGCTGATTTATTGAGAAGGAAAGCTCAAGTCTTTGTTTTCTGTGACTCACGCAATGTTGTTGTTGTTGTCCGTGTTTATAGAGTATAATACTCTGCTCTCATGTTTTAGGTCCCAAATGCCATCCAAACTGCACAGAAGACCACTGCTGGGGCCCTGGTGAACAGAACTGCCAAACATGTAAGCCTGCAGATTAATTAAGAAATGCCTTGCGTACTCTGACATACTAAGTTTCTGTCTAATGAAAAACTAACCTGTCAAGCGCAAATTAGTGACACGTTTCACACTTGTCCTTCTCTGCATCCCGCTATGCTGGGTCTCCTGGAAGCACACCAGGCAGGGACGTGGCCTGCTTCCCGCTCTGCAGAAGTGCAGTCATGGGGAAGACGGCTGTGCCTGCTCCCCCTGAGTAGCTCCATTCCTGGAGGGGAAACCTCAAGGTGATTTAACTTGGGTCTGGATTTCCCTGCAGATGTGCTCTTCCTCCAGAGGCAAAAGGCTGCAGCTGTCTCCCTCATTGGAAGGTTTTGTCTTTCACCCACAACTTTCTCCAGTCTGTACTTGAGAACATTTATTCTTTAAGTTATTTTACCGCATAGGAGACAACGCAATAGCTGCATGGTAAATTGTTTGCCTTCCTGCTATTTCCCACAGAGCCATTCTGCAGGCCACGCAACAATACTTTGGATTAATTTCTACTGTTAGAAGCAACAATGTAACCTGATTTTTGCTGGCTTTAATTCCTCCTTTTCAAATCCCCATAGGTTTCTTTTGTAAGCACAAAAGATGTCACCTTCATGTGGGTAATCACACTACATACTGTACTTGGAGGACCTTTGGAAGGCTCTCAGAAAATGGGTAGCCATTTTTTAATTTGTAAATGGAGATATTTGGCATTGTGAGGTTGTTCAGTTTGATTACCTGTGCTTTACTGTAAAGTTTTGCAGGTAGGATGCTTGCCTGATATTAAGAGAGCGACAGAAACGTCCATTTAGAAGTGCTTGAGAGTTTGCAAGGCTTTATTTTTTCTAAAGTAAACAAGGAGGAAGACCACCTCGATTTGTTTCACTACTTCATTGTTTCCTTTTTCTGTAATAAGTGGGGAAATGCACTGTTTCTGATTCTGTTTTGTGTAAAGTTCAGTGGAAAGACTGCTGATCTAGACATAATGCAAATGAAAGCAACATCCTATCTTCGTTTTTCCATTGCAAATAATCACCTAAATCTCAGTTTCTTGCTTGCAAGTATCAGGTCAAATATGTATGATTCCTGGAGTTTAAGGGAAAAGGAACATACAGCTTTTCTCTCTTAATGTAGTATAACCTCTAAGTTTTTTCAGTCAGCTCTGCAGTTTGGCTCTTGAGGTGGACAGTGGCTGCACACACAAAGCCCTTCCCAGGTTGGTCCCCACAGTTGATGCCACACAGCTGTCCCAGGGGCTTGCGAAACCTCAGGTCTCAGTCCTGCAAACTTCCAGCATTTGCAAACTCTTGCTGGCTTCAGGGGGATGACTAGGAGTGCATAAACTGAAACTGTTTGCAGGCTCTGGCTCTCCTCTCCAAGCATTTGAGAATCTGGCCAACTGAAAATGTATCCCACATTTCCATATGTGGGAAAGTTTGGGGTGATACATATCTTTCTCCTTCAATGAACGTGGGATATTCTGTATGAAATATAAACGTTTGCCATGATATATGTTTCCAGCAGGAAACTCTAGTCAATAGCTATCAAAGTGACGAGCTGTTTTACTCCCCTGCTGATGCTTATGAAAAAGATGATATCAAAATGCTGTTCGTGTAGAACAATGTGCCTTTTATTCCCCTGTTTCTAGTTGAACAGAGGAGTTGCTATCGGTAGTGCATATTGTGGAAATAGTCTGTTTCCTTGAAAGTATACTATCTTGCATACAGGTCCACAAGAAAAATGAAATAATGGAGTTTGGATACAAAAGTGTGTAACAGAAAAAGATAGGAAATACGATTTTTTTAAAAAATCACTGTTGCATATCCTGTAGCAGGCTACATTTCCCAATAATTTTCTGTTAATTAGCAACTATCTGTTTTGGACTTACAGGAATTCCTGGTGATATTGTAACTCATTTGTGCCAGCTGCAAAGTTGATAACAGTTACTGTAGTGCATAGCCAAAATGATCAGGGTGCTGTAATGCAGTGGATTAGCCATCAGGTTTCTCTGACGTCTAATGCCAGGGTCTGTGGATCAGTAATTTTTTTGTAGAGAAGAAACAATCCCATTTTGGGTTGCTGGTACAAACACATGCTAGCCATTCATTTCTGGTTTGCTTTTTTTTTAAATTGTACTTATTATCTTTTTCTCCGCTTTGATATTCAAATGGAGACTATTTCCTGATTCTCAACAAAATGTTGCAGGCAGTATTTGCTTCCCTGCAAAAAGCTGAATCAGGGCCAGTTCTTCCTCTGGATTGCTGCACTGGTGCAAACCCTGTGGGAGTTGAGTAATGAAGATAAAATTTGGCCACGGAATTGAAGCCTAAAGAAAAATAATACAATATGTGTATGAAATCGGTTTGCTGAGTGTGTCTCCCCGCTCTCTGCAAATTTCAGAAATATTTTTAGTGCATTGAAGGGATCCTAACACCACACCAACAATGTACAGTTTCCCGTTATAGTAGAGAGTCCTGGCAGTTTGTTTTTCCCAAAGCTAGCACCAAAAATCACAGATTTTCTCAACAAAATGGAGCCAGATCCTGCTCTGTTGCCCAGCTGTAAGATGCAGTGACTCCACAGAGTTATTCTTGGTTTAGGCATTGATGCCACAGGGACCTGGATGCTCTTTCTAAGCAGGACATGGTGTGCTGGCTGGGACCAGAGTGCTTAGCACCTCTCAAGAGCCAAGATAATTACTGCTGAACACAACTCCTTCTTGCCAACACCCACACTAGCTCTCACCACTCCTGAGCTTGGGCCTTATATGAGGACAGAATATGCATCCCATGGGAAAAATCTAGTATAGATCCTGCACCAGACCTTCTCTCCATATTTCTTGGTCTTATTGCAGCAAGTACAACTTAAACGTTCTTCGTTCCTGATGTTTTTCCTTTTTTCTTGTGTCTTCCAGTAACGAAAGTCATCTGTGCCCAGCAGTGCTCTGGCCGGTGCAGGGGAAAGGTGCCCAGCGACTGCTGCCACAACCAGTGTGCTGCAGGGTGCACAGGACCTCGGGAGAGTGACTGCCTGGTAACCATGCTACACCACCACCATAATTGCTTAAATCCCTGGCATGGCGAGGCAGGCTTTTAGCAGCGTGTCCTCTAGCCTTCTTGCATCCAAGAAGGCCTCTGACAGATGCTGACCTGGAGGGTGCTCCAGGGCTTCCCTGCACGGGTGGTTGGTGAGAGGGAGGAGGACATGAATTTCACGGCACGCTTAGCTGGTCTCTACTGACTTTGCCGGTGGACCGTCCTAGCGCATGCCAAACAATCATTAGTGCCTTTGAGAGCCCAGTGAGCTCAAAGTTGTTGCAGAGCAGCTAAGTGTTCACTGTAGGGTGACTTCCCCACGTAGGCAGGTCTGCAGATCCTCAGCTGCCACCATGGTGCAGTGGTTTTCCATGCCAGCACAGCTTCGCCATGTGCTCCCAGTGCTAGTCAGTAATAGTCTCGGTTTACCAAAGCAAGAACTCGTAAGGGGAATCAAATATGATGGATCTTCACTTTTTTTTTTTGCATTTCATGTACTTCAGACATGAAATCAAAGTTTTCCTTTCTGGTTTTCACTTACCACAAAAACACTGTGTTTGGGGGACCCTGGGGCAGTGGAGGGAGAAGGAGCAAATGGAGATTTTTTTAGTAAAAAAAATCCCATTGCTTTTCTGCAAGAGTTTCAGGGGGTTGGTGTACGCTGTGTTTTTAGCTCTTCCCATTTTTGCACTACATTTCATTCTGAATTAAGTCACACTTGAGTAATTGCCACAGAAGCCGTCCAGTCTGGGTTTTGTTGTTGTTATCTGTATTCCTGGTCCCCTTATAAATTGCATGGCTATGATGCCCTGACTTGCTCACAGAGAAGACAGTTACTCACTCTTATCTGAAAAGCCAGGGAATAAAAAAGAGAAAAAAGAGAGTGATTATTAATTTAATGCAGAATTAAGTTGGAAGAACCAACTTGTCCTTCATAAATGCCTGCTAAATTGTTCATCACCTGCAGCCAAACATAATGGCTTCAGTTTAATATTTAGCCAGAAAAGTCAGTAATCAGCAGGAAAGGATTTGATTTAGGTTATTAAAAAGCAGCCAAGAAAAGTACCGTTTGTCTTGATTTGGTTACTGCTTTTAGGGAAAAATTCTTCTAAGGCATGCAGATTTGCTCCTGTTCCCACGTGAATCCCAGCAGCTCTCCACGAGAGTGCCAAGGTTTCTTGTTCAGAACAAGAAAACCTCATGTTCTCCCTTTTTTTTCAAATATTAAACTCAATTGCCCAACCTGAAGGAACCTTTTGCCTTCAAAGGAAGAGAGACCATCCCCGTAGGTGCTTGGGGTTTCCGTTAGAGCTAGGCAGCGAACAGATGGGCCCATCAGAGTGTTATTAAATAGCTAACGTAAAACCATTGTCACTTTTTAAGGAGAAGGTAGTTTAATGGGTGCTGTTGTTCAATGACAGGCATGCCGTAAGTTTCGGGATGATGCTACGTGCAAGGATACGTGTCCCCCATTGGTCCTGTATAACCCCACCACTTATCAGATGGATGTCAACCCCGATGGAAAATACAGCTTTGGAGCCACTTGTGTGAGGGAATGTCCACGTAAGTTCATTTCAGGTTGCAGCCACAGAGGAGGTGGTGGGGTTGGAGGGAGGTGGGAAGGGACCTGTGTCATTCCTCTGCATTATGGGCGAGTGCAAGGGCACTTTCTTGTTCTCCTCAGCTTCTGCGGGAGCTGGGAACAGGTGGCAAAAAAGAGAGAATAGCTGGTAAAGAAGACAGCCTCTTCAAACTGGCTGCATCCATCACCTTCCCTGATTTTTAACCATAAAATTTTGACTTCTGAAGATTTTTCTTTTGATGGGGGAAAAAAAGCATCTTATGAGAATCATCAAAACAACAGGCAAACAAGTCATATGGATCCTGTGGATTACCAAGCATTATCAACTCTTAACTGTTTCTTAATTAGGACTGATAGAAAGTAATTGGTTCAAACACTGCTTCTCAAGACCTGCGATCATTGCTTCCTTTACAGATACTTGCTTTTTCTTTCGTGCTATTCCATGTCCTGTTTTTTTAATCCATCGAGACTGATGTGTAAGAGAGGGTTTGAGTTACAGAAATGATATCCCTTTCTGAGGTTGACCATTGGCCTGCCTGGCCCTTAGCCTGGAATAGTGAGTGAAGGTGAGGGATCAGAGGTGCTGTGTATTGATCCCGATTATGGCACTGCTGCACAGCCTGACCTTGGCAATGTTGTTTTATCCTTCGGTGACTATTCCCCTCTCTGTACAATGGTGATAGCATTGTATGTCTGTCTGCCTTCAAAGGATGTTGTGAGAATTAATAATTAATGCCTGTACTTTGCTAAGTATGCCGAAAGTTCAAAACCCCTTTTTCTTCCTAATATTGAAGTGCCTGTGCAGCCCCCAATGCACCCCTCTCATATTTCAATGAGCTTTGTATCCTTGTTTTTTCCAGACAACTACGTGGTGACAGACCACGGCTCCTGTGTTCGCTCTTGCAATACCGACACTTATGAAGTGGAAGAAAACGGTGTTCGGAAGTGTAAAAAGTGTGATGGGCTATGCAGCAAAGGTATAAAAAGCATGGAATAAACCAGTAAGGCTTTGAGATGATAAGTAACTGATTAGAAAAAGTGCATGGAGTTTTGACCTTAATTAAGAGCAAATTCAACATAAATATCCAGTGGTGGTTTGGAGATCTGACAAGTGGTTTGATCAGGAGACATGGCTGTGGAACATGCTCTCCAACTGGGATACACCACAAGTACAGTAAATAAACTGTGCATCGTGTGCATGTGTATCTTGCACATCAGCCTTCTTCATTTGTCCTTTCAAGTATCTCATCAAGGGGAATAAAATGAAAACGGGACAAAGAGAGAGAAGGACATGTGCCAGAGCCTGTGTGCAGAGATGCTCAGACCAGAGCTGCACAGCTGGGCAAGCAGGAAGCGTTTATCCTGTGGTGCTTTCTGAAAAGCAAAAGTAGGCAAAAGATCTATGAAACTCATCTTACAGTGCTAGGTTTCACCACGTGGGAGTGCTTTCTGGACTAATGGCAGCTCCAGGTTTATTCCCTTCCATGTGATTGGGCTTCACTCTTCTCCCTCCTGACTTTTGTATCTCTCTTTTAACAGTGTGCAACGGCATCGGAATAGGTGAACTTAAAGGGATCCTCTCCATCAACGCCACAAACATCGACTCCTTCAAAAACTGCACCAAGATCAATGGGGATGTCAGCATTCTCCCGGTTGCATTTCTAGGGTGAGTTGCCCACTGGTTATTTGGCACTGGAGGAGAAGGGCTAGGGAGGAATTCAGGATGTGCTGTTCTTTTCCCAATTCCTCATTCTGTGTATTTCAGCGATGCCTTCACGAAGACACTACCCTTGGACCCCAAGAAGTTGGATGTCTTCAAAACAGTCAAAGAAATATCAGGTCAGCAATGGGTTTTAAGCTGGGATGTTCTCTGGTCGGTACTGCCAAAAATACAAAGGGAGAGGAGGGAAATTTTTTAAGTGCATGAAGAGAAATGCAAGCGAATGGTTTCTGTCTCTGAGCTACCAGGGGTCACTCTTCACAAAGGTGGTCAGCAGCGCTTTGCCAGCTTTACGCCCACATAACCCATACTGCTCTCCCATCCAAGGTGTGTGGTTTGGCCAGGCCATCCCTTCTGCTGAACTGTCAGCCCTAACGAAGAGTAAAAGCAGAGGAGATCCTCAGCCACCCAAGAAGTATGTGGTGATGCAGAGGCGTGCCACTCCAGCTAAAAAAAGCCAAGTGTGTTTCTATTTCTGGAAAACTTTTCAGCAGCTCCTTAGGGAAGCGTGCTCAGTGGCTTGCATCATCCTCACGGAGACACCCTCTCCAGACTGAAGAGCTCTTCCTTGGGGTGAATGTGTCTCCACAAGCACAAAGCGGCCAGCGGAGTGCTCAGGCACCATCTTGCACCAAGTATCAATTAAAAGTAATTTTGTTCAGCCCGTTATAAAATGAGCGTAACATCAGAGCTGGGTCCACAGGCGTGACTCCAGTTCCCCTTTTCTTTCTCTCTCTTACCTGTCTGGTTCCCTTCGGGGTAGCAGTGACTAACCCCAGAGCTTCATACAGCAGCCTGCAAATTCCCAAATTCTCCTCCTCCTCCTGAGCGCCTCGGCTGAGCAGGGAAATCTGCTTGCCTTAGCAAATCCACACTGAGCAGCTGTCCATTCTGCTCCGTTTCTGCTTTCTCTTCAGTTTTCGTGTTCCTCAAGGGCAGCTCACGAATGGGGTGGAGTGATGCCTTTCTCCCACAGCACCGGAGCCTGCAGCCTCTCAGCCAGGGTATCTGCTGGCAAGAGCCGTCATCACTGCTTGGCTCGGTGTAGCAGGATGTGCAGCTCGCCGACACACTCATCTCTTGCACTCCTAAGCCATCATGGTGGGCTAAGAAGTAAACTGTTTATAAAACAGGGTTTAAAAATATCTCCCTGCTCCCTAAAATGTCATGTTTCACTTTGAGATTCTCAGATAAGCATGGGGAAAGCACAAGCACCTTCTCCCAGCACAGGAGGATTTGAGGAGGTTCTGCTGCCAATACTGACCATGTTTTTAGTATTATTATTATTATTTTTTAATCTTCTTTTCTTCCTTTCAGGATTTTTGTTGATTCAAGCCTGGCCCGATAATGCTACTGATCTCTATGCTTTTGAAAATCTGGAGATTATACGAGGCAGAACCAAGCAACAGTAAGTAAATCATGTGGTAGAGCGACTGTAGAAGAAAACTCTGTTTAGAACTGTGTTTGTCTGAGCACACCAAGGTACCAAGCAGCGAGATGCGGGTCTCCCCAAACCTATGCAAAATGGGAAAAAAGCCTGCGGGCAATCGAGCACCACCTTTGTAGCAGTAGATAATGTGCCCTGGGAGGATCAAACCTGCAGCTCTGTGCTGGGTGTAGAGGACTGTGCTGAGCCTGCTCAAGGACCAGGCTCTCCCCTACCAGCCTGGAAGTGCAAGCAGGACAGAGAACACTCTTCGCAGGCCAGGGCAAGTTACAATGTGATCAGAAGCACTTTGGGATTTGAGGCAGCTGGGCAGTCAGGGATGGAGACCACGGCTACCAGGTAGTGCAGACACTGGCAGTGCATCCAGCGCCTGCCTGGACTTACCCCCAGAGGAAGGGTGGCTTGGTGGACCAGTGCGAAATAATGGCTGCTCTATCTACAACCATTGTTGGACATCATTTACTTGGACAGAGTGCATATCCTGCCAGTTTTAGCTTAAAATGCCCATGCAAAACCAAATATGAGTATTGCGGTTGTTTTACGATAGGTATGTCATGTACCAGGCGTTAAGCTTAGAGGGCCGAGCATTGTCTTGCTTGAACAAAATTGAGTTTGCAGCAATACACGTTTGAAAAACAAAAGAAAAATGTGCTGTTAAACCCTGCTTACTAATTATCTTTCGTCTGTGTTTTTTTCTTTTTCTCTGTGTCCATTTTAGTGGCCAGTATTCCCTTGCTGTTGTTAACTTGAAAATACAGTCCTTGGGGCTGCGCTCCCTCAAGGAAATCAGTGATGGAGATGTTGCCATCATGAAGAACAAGAACCTCTGCTACGCTGACACCATGGACTGGCACAGCCTGTTTGCAACTCAGAGCCAGAAAACAAAGATTATACAGAACAGAAATAAAAATGATTGTGGTAAGTCAACACTGCCTTCCTGCCCGCTGTGGAAGCTCATGCTAAAATGCAAGAGTAATTTGAGCAAGGCTTTTTCCTCTCTGTTTCCCTGGCTGCAAAATTCATCAGTGGTACTGCTTTAATGAAGGTGCTGAGGGGAAAGTGGGATTTTTTTCCCACCAAAGATGTGGACTTCATGGTGTCCAGCAGATGGGAAGGAGCTGCTTCACCACTACAGGCATAGTGAAGCCACTTAGGTTCAAAGACGCAGAAGCTAACTCCGAACATTGGACTTTTTTGAGAAGGTGGAAGCTGTTGTTCAACCATGCTGCTATTGACTGCAGTGGTCCCTGGGCCAAAATCTAAATATTTCTCTTTGCAGAATATGAATTTCTGGTATTTCAGAAATTGATCATAGAATAACAGAATGGTTTGGGTTGGAAGGCACCTTCAAAGATCGGCTAATACAACCTCCCTGCCATTGGCAAGGACGTCTTTCACTAGACCAGGTTGCTCAAAGCCGTGTCCAACCTGACCTTGAACACATCCAGTGATTGGGCATTCATAGCTTCTCTCGGCAACCTGTTCCAGTCTCTCACCACCCTTCCTGTAAAGAATTTGTTCCTTATGTCCAATCTAAATCTACTCTCTTTCAGTTTAAATCCATTGCCCTTTGTCCTGACACTACAGGTGTTGGTAAAAAGTCTCTCTCCATCTTTCTTATGTGCCACCTTTATATATCGAAAATGTCCCAATAAGGTCTCCCCAGAGCCTTCTCTGCTCCAGGCTGAACAACCCCAACTGTCTCAGCCTGGTACTGGTTTAGCTTTATTATACGACTGTTAAGCTGTCCCAGACGAGCTCATTCTTACTTTGACAGGCCAGAAGTCACTCTTAATTTCAGGCTTCAGCAATTAAGAGAAGCGTGCATATTCCTATTCCGCACTGCCGGAACCATTCACGTCCATTTTGGAACAGGTCAGAGAAACTGGCTGGTGAGGACGGAGTCACTTGCAGTGCTATGTTTGCCCTCTCTCCTGCCTTGAAGTTCATGGCTTTTTTTCTTGCCTCTCTTTCTCTCCCAGCTGCTGCCAGGCACGTTTGTGACCCACTGTGCTCGGACGTGGGCTGCTGGGGCCCTGGACCCTTCCACTGCTTCTCCTGCAGGTTTTTCGATCGCCAGAAGGAGTGTGTGAAACAGTGCAATATCCTGCAAGGGTAAGGTGTCCGGGGGGCGCTTGAGGTTTTGGCGGTGATTTGGGGGTTTGGGGATTTAGTACACGTTATAGCTAGCAAGAAGGGATTTCACCAGCTTTGCACAGATGTTGTGTGAGCACAGTAGCTAAAAAGAGGGAAAAGCTGGGAGCTGAGGTAGCTCTCCTTCCCTGTTCAGCATTGCTTAGGAGTTTGCTCCTGTCACGGTGACTGCCATGAAAACATCCCCTCAAGCCCGCGAGGAGACTGTCTGGAGGCCCAAGGAGGCTAAGCCTTACACTTCCTTCTCCTAAGAAATAAAGGAGTGTAAAGCCCGGGTGAAAATCCAGGCTATGCCTCTCACGTCAAGCACATTGGGCGAGAGGCAGAGCCAGTTGCAGTCCCCGGGAGCTCAGTCACCCCCGGAGCCAGGACTTCGCTGCTCGGTGGGCTTCCTTACTGCAAAGGGACTCTCACGTTTGCTCAAATCAGCAGCTCGCCCTTGCAATTTGCAAAGTTGCAGTCAAGAGAGAATCAGAAAAGCACTGGCAGCAGCAATTTCAGCCAAAATTACTTCCTTCGGCTTCACTCAGGCCAAGGAAAATGTATCACTGCCTGTGTGTCAGGGCTTTGGCTAGGTTTTTAATTCAGTTCAACAGGTGATGTAGGCAGGAAGGGCATGGTGAGCACCCAAAATTACAGGGATTTTTTAATAAATCTTTCAAAGTTAGACTTTTAGAAATTGTGAGTATTAAGCAAGTGCTTGACAGGGTGCTGATGCCCCTGATGTTTGTATTTCCCTAGCAACTTGCAGTTCAGCAGCTGTCTTTTTTTGTAAGTGAATTGCCTCCAGCAGCTATTATGACCTGCAGGGCAGATCTGGGCATTTTTTGTGTCAAATGATGGGTAGATTTAGTTTAATTAATAATACCATTACTTGAAGTGGAACAGCTTTATTGCTATTGAAACCAT
The DNA here is from genome assembly GCA_017639485.1 of Pluvialis apricaria. Lineage (NCBI taxonomy): Eukaryota > Metazoa > Chordata > Aves > Charadriiformes > Charadriidae > Pluvialis > Pluvialis apricaria. Next base: position 64,522,464 of record CM030008.1, read on the forward strand.
CTGCTCCCAACTTTCATATTTTAATGATTCATTGTGTGTTGTAGGGAGGGCATGAATTTAATTATCAGTGCATTGCTGTTTAACTTTGCTAATTATTATGTGGAGCCTTGGAATCACTTAAACTGGTTTTGCTGATCTCTTTGCATCACTACCATTTAAAAGCCTTTGGAAATCATTACGAATATTCTGTGTCGTTAGCTTAAAAGGGAAAGTAAATTAATTCATAGTGTGCAATCTGGAGTGCCATGTGTTTCACCGTCAACCAAATTTCCCTTACTCTTACCTCCCCCCGGTTGCCCTGGGCAAGTGCTACTGGTGTAACCAGGAGGGTCCCCCTGTACCTCCTCCTGTCTCAGTACCATCACCCCAATCTAAACTGGAAAAGGCACAAAAGGAAAGACGACCACAATTCATCAGTGGCTAATCAGCCTGGGTTTTAATTATTTCCTTTTCGTTTTCTGTTTTGCAGGGAGCCGAGAGAGTTTGAAAGGGACTCCAAGTGCCTCCCCTGCCACCCTGAGTGCCTGGTGCAAAACTCCACCATGTACAACGCAACCTGCACTGGACCGGTAAGAGCAGATTCCGCTTAGCAAGCCTGCACCTCAGGCTGTGTGTTATTTCCCGTGTTGAGATAATCCTGAGGTCTCATTTACCCTTCTCCTGGATCAGGCAGAGACTGGGGGATTAGAGGGCAAGATCTGGGGGCAGGGGAGCAGAAACAGGAGAGGGAACCTCAGGGTATTATTTCTCTTTCATGTCACCCATCATACATGTAATTGACAGCCACAAACATTGTGGAGGCCTTCCTTTTTTGTGTCTTTTTAAAGAGGAAAAAACATAAGGCTTACTTACATATGTGATGATAGAGTAATTTGGTGGACATTTCAGGAACATGTAGTTACTGAACAGCCAAGTTGGCATGAACAAATTAAATTTCCTTATTCAAAGGTAAAGAACTGTTAAAAATAGTGGATTAAAACAGTAACTTTTTGCCTTTTTGAAAAGCCATGATAAAATTGTGTTCAAAACCAGGTATTTACTGGAAAATACTCAGGAAGCAGTTTTTACCATGTTCCCTCCTCTAACTAGGATACAGTAAGTATCTGTGTTAGAGTAATTGCAGGTGCAAATTACGTTCAAAGAAAGGTGATCGCAACAAAACAATTGGATTTTCAAACTTGTTTAAATATTCTGAATTCATACAAAAGCTGCTTCTACAAAAGTCAATGCAGCGTGTACTTTTGCTAGTCATTCAGAGCCTTCTTCAATTTTGTTCTCCTTTAATTTTGAGAAGCCTTAGGTGTTATGAAATGTCCAGTTTGGCAGAGATGTAAAATGATTTGCTTTTAATCAGATCAAACTCATACCTTAATTGTAAAACTTTAGTTCTCCCTTGGTTTTGCTAATTGAAATCAAATCTCCTGCTTCCATCACAGATCCTCCTCTGTGCTGCTTAATCTAACTCTTTTAAACACCTCTTGCCATCCGCTGCAGCCACTGAGTGTTCGACCCTTGCCCATCATCAGTCTGCAGAGTCACTGCTCAGTAATGTGAAGCATTTCCATCCTCCCTCCTAGGTTAGACCACCATGGTCTAAGGGATGCTATTAACATTATAAGCTCCTTCAGGCAGTAACCACCCCCTTGTTCCATATTTGCCCAATGTCTAGTAATCAGTCTATTATAGTAGCCCTTAGACATTCCAGTAATTAAAATAATCTTCCCATAGCATGTCTTACTATAGTCCCTCCGAAACCGGCACTGTGGATCTGGTCTGGTTTTTCTTCATAGTAGAATTTGACCCAGAATTGCTGGTTTCCCTGCTTTAAAATATTTAGGGCATTCCTGGTGCTGTTATAATAATGCATAAAAACAGTTCTGCCAAAAATGGCCAAAGGCAATGCCTTTAAACACAAACTAAGTGCTCTTCAAAGTAAAAAACTCTTGGGCTCCTTGGGTTGCCTCCATTATCCCCTGCTTCTCCAAAGCAGAGGAAAGAACCTGTGCTGAGAAACAGGAAAATAATGATTTGAGGCGAGTACTTTAGGGAGGTCTCAGCGGGTCCAGCTCCATCATTTTAAGTTGTGTGATGGTAGATTGCACTAGGCAGCAGCCTGCCCCTCTGCTTTTGAGCTTACTCCATATCAGTGTGTTACTAAATTATTCCCTATTTTAAATGAAAAATGCAAACTTTCCAACCAGGCAGAAGGCAGGGAAAAAAAAGCAGCAACACTGAAACTCAAGAAAATATTAGCTTTAAACATCAGGTACTGCCTTTTGTACAGTCCATCCTACAAGAGCTAATACTTGCAAGAATATCAGGTAGCAAGGTAATAAAACCAGATGATGCTGAAAACTTCTAGCAGTTGAAGGAATTTAGATTTATCATAGAATCATAGAATGGTTTAGGTTGGAAGGGACCTTGAAGATCATCGAGTTCCAAGCCCCCTGCCATGGGCAGGGACACCTCCCATGAGACCAGGTTGCCCAATTGTCCCCTGAATTTCCTCCTGAATATGCTGATGTAAGGGCATTATGAACAAGCTGTTTCTCTTTGCAGGGCCCTGACAATTGCATGAAGTGTGCCCATTTTATAGACGGCCCCCACTGCGTGAAGTCCTGCCCGGCGGGGGTTCTGGGGGAGAACGACACCCTCGTCTGGAAATATGCCGACGCGAATGCCGTTTGCCAGCTCTGCCATCCAAACTGCACCCGGGGGTGAGTAGTACCTTGGGCTGGATGGAAACAGGGTTGGGGGGGAAATAGGGGAACAGCTGTTCTCGAGCTCTTTGACTTCCTATCAGTCCCGTTTCAAACCACTGAGGAGGAGAAATAGCAGGGAGTGAGAGAGGTCAGGAGTATGCAGGTAATGTAAGCACAGCGTGGTGAACTTTGTGAATAGGAAAGGTTCAGTGGCACTTCATCTTGAAGGCAAAAAAAGGAAAAAATGTTTTAGGGGGTTTGAAGCTGGTTTGTTTGTTGATTTAAATAGGAGACTTCCTAGAATTTTACAGAACTCGGCCACCAGTGATGGACTTTTTCTTTTTTTTACCACCTGGCTTGGTGCTGGGTCCTTTGGTTTTGGGAGGAACATCAGTGACATCTGGTGGATGCCAGGCTCCCAGGCCCCATTTTTATTCTGCACATGTGATTTTTTAGGAAGGAAATCCCGGTGGGGTACCACAGAATTTTCTTTTCCTTCTTTGCATATACTAGCACTTGGTCTGAGTTTAAAGCCTTGCTTGCCTCCTGTGTGTGCCTTTATTAATGGGTGTCACAGTAAACCCGATCAGTATGAACTGATTTTGTCCTCATTTGGGGGTATGCTTAAACTGCCACCTGTAATGAGCTGTGAATTGAGCTGTATTTAACCTACATGACAATAAGTAACAACTCTCTCCTCTCCTGGTTTCCAACCTGCAAAGGACACGGGATGCACAGTAAAAGGTTTTCGGGTTTGAAACTTAGTTGTTGGACTGTGGTGCTTTAAAAGCAAGAAAACAGGCCATGTTTGGTGTCTTTTCCTCCACTGGCCCCCGCCCTGTAGCCTGCAGGTTTGTCTGATCCAAAATCCTTCTGTAATATGCCTGCAATACGTGTTGCAAGAGAGAAGTTATAACACATTCAGACCAACCATCATCCCATTGTATATTAGCTAATTCAACTGCCAGGTCATTAAAAAGGAGAATGCCCAGGCCCCCACCTTCATGGAGAAAAGGAGATGAAGGGTCAAACCAGCAAGTAACAGCCCTTCCTAGTGCTTGTAGTGAATTCAGTGGTCTGGTTTTCAGATGGTAGCTGTAACAGCCATGTAGGTTTGCCATGATTTACAGTGATGCCCTGTGTTTTGTCACTGTCGCAGGCAAGACTTATCCGGGCTTCCCATCACATGCCCGAGAACAAATGATCTCAGTTGAGAAGGGATCTTAATAACTTTGCTCTTTATTAATGACCTCTGTAGTCCCTTCTGATATGAACTGGCCATGGTGATCCAATATCCTCCTTCTAACTGGCCGCATGGAAATGTGGCTGATTACTGGAGCAGCATATTGGGTAACCACATCTGAACAAGGCTTTCCACTGTGTGGCCTCGGTAACGAGAGCAAACACGAGACTGAAGCGATTGCAAACTTGGAGAACATACTCTGCCAGACGTGGATGTAATGATGAGCCACGTGGTAGTTCTTTGTGCACAAGCAAATCCCAGGAGCAGACTTCATCAGAAAAGTCAATTCCTGCCTGGCTTTAGCAGTGGATGGGTGTACCACAGAAGTCTGGCAGGTGATGGGGGTAGGGTAAGGAGACCTTTTTTAAAATTAGGGGTACCCAACGTATGGCTCAGTGTTATTAAGACAGAGCATAAAAAGTAGTATGAATTTCATCTCTTACGTGAAAGAACTGGGCTAAGTTTGCCACAGTTATATTGTGGAGACGCTCAATGGCCCAGTTCAAGTTGCTGCCCAAATGTGGCGGAAGAAGTGGGCTGTATCCATGAAGGCCTCAAGAGAGCTAGAAGGTAGTGTTACTATTTTTGCTTTACAGATGGGACATCTGAGGCCAATGGCATTGATGGGTAGGGAGCCAGTGTCAGAGGCATAATCTGGGAACATGCAGTCTGGCACAGCATTGTCCCTATGAAGGCAATCAATCAGTAATACCACTTACTTCTCTTCATGCCTTTCCATTGTTGTGCTGCGGGAATGAGATCTGTTCAGCAGTGGGTGGAAAACATCTGTCTTGCAAAGTTTTTGCATCCTTAGAAACCACAGTCTCAGTGATTTCTGCATGACAAGAAACAACAACTTTATTTCTGTCCCTGTCCAATTTCACGGCTAGAGCCCACAAAATCTTATCAGCATGATTAAGTGCACTGACTTCAGTAGTCATGCAAGTAAGGGTTTCCAGAATTTGGCTCTATTTTTCTTATTTGGAAAAGCTGCAAGTAAAGAGGACTTCTCTTCCCAACTGAGCTTTGCTGTGAATTTTGCGTTTTACTTTAGGTATGCTTACTGGTCATGCATCACTTCCTTTGTATCGCTGTGAAGATTCGTGATTGCCTCGTCTCATTTTCTTTGCTGAGTCATTTGTTCAGCCTTCATTAGAAAACAGACAGGAGGTATCTTTCTCCTGCTCAGCCTAAAAGACCCCTTCTTTCCCATTTCCCCTGTAACCTCTTGGGGATTTTGTACACCAGCTTCCTTTTGCTCTGCCTCTAATACAGCTGAGAAAATAGGCTCCAATAAAGACAGCGATGTCCCCAAAGCCCTGGAATTACCCCAGGGTAATTCCAATACCATTTATACCTCCAGCAACTAATGACACACACCAGCTTAATTAATCTGCTCACCATTGAAGGATTTGGTTTTCCCTAGCCACTCTCCCAGAGTATGGGAGTTAAATTCAGCCACAGCCACTGGGGTGGAAGAGCAAAGAGGAGAGAAGCCACCACTGTAATTAATAGCACTGGCTGACACATCCTACCTCCGCAGTCACTACCAACATTACGTGTTTCACCAGTCTTCATGTTAAACGCCAGGGAATTTTAGGGGGTGGTGGTGAGAAAGCATCCAGGGGGTCCGAGAGGGAACAGCACAGCACAAATGTGATTCTCTTGTCACACTCTGAAGGTTAATGTGAGAAAGAAAGGGCAGAGGAAAGTTCTTGTAAGGCATTAAAAAGCCCAATGGTCTTCCATTTGTTTTATGACTGTGAAGTAACTTGAGGTGTTATAGCATGAGTTCCCTCTGAAAGGCCATAAATCATAGCAACCTGGCCGTGTTATATCAAATTAGGAACTATGGGTCGAGGAGAAGGTTGTTAAAATCTTGATGGATTTGGGAAATAAATAGCTGTGCCCACATTGGGATGAGTAATATTTACGTAGACAGATGAAATGCCGAGTTCAGGATGCAACAGTTTTCAGGGACTGTATACAGCACTAATTTTCCAATAACTAGAGAAGTATTTCAGAGACTACAAGTGCTGCTAGATTCTGTCTGATATATCCATAATATCTTGAGGCAGTTCATAATACACGATTACATTTCTCGGTTTCTGTAAGCAGAAGAAAATTGATTCAGGAATGGAAAATGTGATTGTTTAGATTCCATAAAAGCCGGGTTACTTATGTCAGATGCCATCATAAAATTCCACATTAAGAAAGATGGTTATATTTAGTCCTGGATAGATATTTGTCATAGGCTTTTTTTCTCCTTTGACTTGTGAAATGAATCAGAAAATCACATGGGATCTGAAAAAAGCACAAGCTTATCTGTCATTTTCTTCCCAAACACCTTTTTACTTTATCCCACTAGACTTGGTATTGATGGATTTGTGTGAGAAGTATTTTTTTTTTTTTTAAAAAGAAGGGGACAGATGAAAACCTACACTTCTCCTGCTTCTACTTTCTGATGCAGGGAAAATAACTGGTCAGTTATTCCTCAGACTGTAGATACTATCCCCTCAGCCAATTTTTTTTGCTGGTAGGAAGCACGTGGAGGACATGCCATCATAAAGTAGCATGGCAAACCAGAATTTTTAGGAAGAGATAATTTGAGGGACCACAGTCACATTCTGAAATAAAGCAAGGTCTTTTAATTTCACATCCTTATCAGAAGGTGCACATGCTTTGTTGCATTAGCATGTAGAAATTCATATCCAAGTGGTAAAGCGTGATAGGATGAAGTCTTGGGTCCTAGATCCGTTTTCTGTGGAGCACCTGAAGAGAGAAGCCTGGTGCAAAGCAAGATACGTCTCCTGTGACCATAAGCAAGCTGGTGGTTCTGCTCTGCACAGGCGGCCTCTCTGTGCTTAGTTACACAACTGAGCAAACAAACCAAGCCGTAGGCAGACAGGGTACACTAACAAAGCTGGGCGCCCGGGATCCGGGAACTGGTATGCACAGCACTCCAGCGTGTCCAGGACATCAGGATGCACATTCTTGCATGGGAGCCCAGTGAACTTACAAGACCTTCCAGATGCTGGGTCTTGGAGCACTGTGTTGGCCCAGAAACAAGTCAAATACACGAGGGAAGATCAGAGTAATAAAAACAAACAAACAAACAAAAGCCCAATAAAATGAGTAGTTGCTTCACCTCTTCCTCCCCCAGACCTAGATCAAGTTACGAGATAAGATCTGCAACTCCACCTGCCATTTTGAATTTTTTCTGGTTCCTCCTCTTGGCGAGAGGGAATTCAGAGCAGTTTTCCTGGCACGGGATCGCTCCTTACCCCTTACTTCACCTCCTCTGGAGTTGTTTTGGGATGATGCATTTTCTTTAAGTCAGCGCAGGGAGAGGATACCACAAACTGGACTTTTCTCCTTGCTGTGCTCTGTTTTTCAGAGGTGATGTAACTCTCTCTGTAATGCTCTCCTTCCTCAGTAGACACCACAAAGACCACAATTCCCATAAAGAGCGTACATCTTGTAGCCCAGCAGCACTTCGGGAATGCATGGTGCTTCTCGCACCCATTAGACCATCAAGTGAATGCAGTCACTGTGTTTTCATACGTGTTGTTTTTTGCATCAGGCTGCCAAAATGAATTTCAGGCATTTTAAAATCAAATGGAGGGTGAATGACTTGCTAGTAGGGTTCCTGGCTCTCTGAATAACTGTCATACCTGTTTACATTACCAGTAACTTAAAATCTTAGATTCTGAAAGAAAAATATCATGGACACATCCTAACAGACTATAGCCAAAGGGAGTGCTGTCAAATCCTGTTTTCTGATGGGAGTGTGTATGTGCTACCCAAGTTTTCCATTGCAAGAGAAAGTCTGGAAATTGGAATCTTTTACTTACCAGGAAACAAGGATTATGCAGGAGGGTCTGCATCACATGTTTCCATGTGGCTTTCTGCCTTTGTGCAGGGGAGAGGCTACTACTGTCCTCCTCCATGATCAGCCCTGAGCTTCTGTGCTAACGTAGGTGTCCACACAGAGCCAGGGAATCCAGGTCCATTTGAATTTTATGTGTCTATGTCCTCCTGCCATTCTACCACATGATGGAAAGTTGTTTTAAAATATTCTTTATACTGAGTATGCAGCATAACTATGCCTCTAGATAAAAGATTTTGGAACAAGGCCATTGACTGATATTTAATAGAGTGTTTGACTATTATAAATTCCTATGTTAATAGTTGGACTGCTCTGAAACACAACCTTTTCAATCAGTAGCACTCTTAGTTGGAATTATAGGAGTACGTATGCCAGAGCTAATATGTTTGTAACATTCATTTGTTTTTACAGGTGCAAAGGGCCAGGTCTTGAAGGCTGTCCAAATGGGTGAGTATTTCATTTGCTACAATTAACAACAGAGCTGAAAAGAATGCATGTGTGTTTACATTTCCATGCTGGACACTGCAAGGCTGGGACTAAAGTTAAGTCTTCAGTTCTGTACAGGGAGTGACAGATTAGAGCAGGCTTTGACCTATAAAAATGATTTAAAGAACTGAGAAATATTCCTACTGGCACAAGACTCCAAAACCTTGTTCTGTTTAGTTTGTTTGTCAAGGTGAGACCTGGGATCTGTTACTGGAGAACAAAAGGAGGAGCTGGAGAAAGAAAGCATTAAGGGCTAGTGGCAGACAGAGATATGTTTAGGATTGATATGGTTACCTGTATTGTACAGATGGACATTCATTCTTCACACTCAATCTTACCTTTCACTGTTTGGCCTCATGACTTTCTCAAGGTCATGCAGCAAGCAAACAGGCTTCTCTGACTAAGAGAGGGGGATTTAGTTTCTGGCCACAAAGTCATGCTGTGGCAAGACAAATTCAGCCTAGAAGTACTGTTAAAAAGGGACTCTATTTAATAGTAATCCCTGGGGCAACTTAGAAAGAGCTGTGATGGATCTCTAAGTACAGACTAAAAAAGAACCTTGGAAAACAGATTTTTCTTTTCAACTAAAGTTTGAAATGACCCAGGCTCTAATAAACAGGCAGCAATCTGTATGTAGAATGTGGATGGTTCACACCCTACCTGGTCTCAGACATTTTGTACTTGGAGGGGAGGGCTAACGATTTCAAGTACAGCATGACCCTTAGAGCACGCCCCCCCCCCCCCCTAATGGTGAGACGTCAGCTTCATTGCTGGTATCACAACTGCGTATGCCTTCTTGATATCACCTTCTCTCCACATGCTTCGTGTATCTAATCACATTCACGCTGCCCATGGCTGGCACATAGAGGCATCACAGATTTGATGCTGATGTGCTCCAAGGATTTGTCGGAGGGAGGAGAAATCCCTCTGCTTAAGCCATGAGGATTAGCTCCAGTTGTGAGTTTGAGAAAAGAGTGAAGGCTTTGAGCAGGTTACACCCCAGTCATTACTGAGCACTGGAAGAAAAAACTCAAGTGAGGAATGGGATATAGGAGAAGGTTTTCAACCTCCTCTCCATCTACCTCCCTGGACAGACTATCAAAGTAACTTCCATTGTGCTTTGAAAAGAAAGCTTTGAAAAGAAAGTTGTGAATACCTCCTCTGTGTGGAGAGCCTTTTCTTCTCCCTCCTGCTTTGCAATGTTAAAATCACCAATATATAGGAGCAGGCCCATCTCTGCAAGGCTCAGTTCCTGCCACACACCACAGGAGCAGTTTTAAAGGGGAAGTACAAGTGCTTTGATTTATTAAAGGGGGCTTTGCAAAACAAAAGTAGAAACCCAGCAAAACAAATGGCACAAAAATGGTAGGTGCAGAAGGCTGTGCAGAAACAATCAGCAGCAGAAGGAAGAGATGGATGAACAGTGGAGCAGAAATCTTCACTGCCAAGCATAGCAAAAGTCAGCATGGTCTCATATGAGCTCAGTTCTTTTGATCCTTCACTTTTTCTTAGAGAATAAAACCAATAAATACAACCACTGGATGAGGAACTCAAAAATACAGATGTCCAAGATACCTGAAATGTCACATAGGCTTAAGTGGTTGTCCAGAGAATGTGTTTGTTCAAAACCTAAGGCTTCACGCAATCTCTATAGGGTTTGTTTTTAAATCTTACACTTAAGCATTTTTCTCTCTTTCTGCATCCCCTCCTGTCTTGCAGCTCCAAAATCCCATCTATCGCAGCTGGCGTCGTTGGAGGTCTCCTGTGCCTGGTGGTGGTTGGCTTGGGCATTGGCCTTTACTTGAGGAGGCGCCACATCGTCAGAAAGCGGACCCTGCGCCGGCTGCTGCAGGAGAGGGAGGTTAGCGCCACCACCATGGCTGCAATACCGGCTGCTCTATTTGTGGCAATGGGTGCCAGCCTCCTCCTACCAGAGAATTAAAGCAGTGTGCATCTTCCTTCTAACTCAACAAGCCAACACGGCGTCTGCCACGCTAGTTGGAAAAGAGCCAGTGTGCACCTAACACCTTCTAACTTAATCTCAAGTCTCATCCCTCTGGATATAATTTTCAAAAGCTCTAGGGCATTTAGATGTCTAAATCCCAATGAAAATCATTGAGATTGTCTACTCAGCAGAAACTATGCCTTAAGCGTGAGGTGCAATGTGTTTGCTGATCCATACCACCCTCAGCCTTGAACTACTCCCTCCAGAAAAGCCTTGAGGCTGCTGTGGCAACTTGGATGCTTTTGAAAATTTTACCCACTTGATCAGGAGTATGTCTGATCCTGAGGAAAAAAATGAGAGAGAAAGGAGAGGAGGGAAAAGAATTGAGGAAGTGTTTGTGTCTTGTCTTTGGTTTGTTTTTAGCACAAAAAACCCACAAAGCCATCAAAGTGAATGGGTTCACCCTGTTGGGCATGAACAAGGTGTCTATACTGCTTTTTGTTTTCTGCATGGTTTTGTGTGTGTTACAGCATCACCCTCTGGGTATCTCACATATAAAATAGCAAAATTCATCCTGGATTAAAGTTTCTCTTTTATGATTAGCCCCCTTCTCTTTCTAGTTCAATCCTAGTAAATAATTAGTAAATCGTATTTAGCATTCTGCTAAAAGCCCAATTGCACCTTTCTTCTGTGCTCACTGGCTTTGCAGAGTCAGCTGATAAAATCCTTAAAAAAACCCAAAACTGTCCTGCTTTTTAACACAGTATCTAACAGTATTTTGCATACCACTGTATTCTAGAGTTGTGATAGTACAGTTCACTTTGTGCTCAGCTCATATTATATCCTCTGGACTCCTCAAAATGAGGATATTTCATCACAACAGAAAGGTTGCTGGCCTGCTAAAATCGGATTGTATCTAGCTAAATACGATTTTATTCAAAGGAAAGGAAAAAGAAAAATCACTAAGGGAAAAAAGCGCACTTAATGCATAAAAAAAGTGTTAAATTATCTCTGTTTGGAGGGCATTACTGCTGTTTGCAATAATGCTTAGATCAAATTTTGAAAACGTTAATTGTGAATTCCACATCACCTTTTATATTGATAAAAGAATCAGAGTTTCAATTGCTCCTTGTAAACCCTGTGATCTGGGGGAGCCACTAATACCATGGGAATTTCATCCAGTTAAACAAGAGCAGACTTGAAAGGTTGCAGGTGATTCTTGCCCAGTATTTAAAATATTTTTGTAATTTATTCAAAAGTACAAAAAAAAATATCTTCTTTAGGATCTGTAGTAATTACACTGTTCTTCATGCCATGTGTTTTAAGGCTTTGAAGTCAAAGCCTTCGTTTAAACAGAAGTATTCCTTCATTCTCCTTCAAAATGGCAGTCGCCGCTCTGTGATTGATTTTACCTCTGAAATTTGGAGCAACTCTAGATATTTATTGCTGTAAGTCAGAATGGAGCTGTCCTCTCGTAAACTTCACATGGAATAAAATGTTCATTATTTTAAAGGAAGGATTTATTTGCTTCCCCAAAGCATATTGCTTGCCGTCCTTCTAGACGGTATATCCTTCTAACGTCGTCTTCTCTCTGCACCAGCTTGTCGAACCACTGACACCCAGCGGGGAGGCACCAAACCAGGCTCATCTGAGAATTTTAAAGGAAACAGAATTTAAAAAGGTCAAAGTTTTAGGCTCTGGAGCTTTCGGCACTGTTTATAAGGTAAGATCACCATGTTTATCTTCCCTTTTTCATTTTCCTCCCTCATGCAGAAGCCACCCAAACAAAGCATGAACTGGGAGCTACGATCATTGTGTAGATTTTTTTCAACTAGATTTTATAGCGTGTATATATTGAATGGTAGAGAGATGACTCAGTCATCATTAGCTGAGTTAAGAATCGGGTAACATGGGAAGTTTTACATAAGATGTTGCCAAAGCCATACTGCTGAACCTGGGGACAAAGGTCTCTGCTTAAAAACTGCCACAGTCAAATACATCCTGTTGTGAATATTAGGAAAAAAAGAAATGCACTTTGGTCAGCTCAGTGCTAAGCCATTTTTCTCTGTGGTCTGGGGTCTTGTTTGTATAACTGTCAATCACTTTTCCATTAGAGCTGACTCAGATGTGTGGAAGTGCCTACACACCTTCAGTTGTGTAGGTCCACAGGGTGATTGTTTATTGCCTGTGTTTCTTCTTCACCAGGTTCCACCTTTCTGTGCTCCTCCTTTTAATCAGGATATGTGTTTCAGGCTTTGCCAGCAGCACTGAAATATAAACTGTAGATTCATATATTTCTTTATAAAGCTCTATATTCTGAAGCAGTTTTCCAGCTCTGCCTAGGAACTTGAGGGACACAAATCCCATTGACCTCTGAAAATGTGCACCTGCATTGCTGGGTACTTCAGCAGAGTGTCCTTGTAGCACCATGACATTCACCTGCCACCTAAATGCCCTCATGACACTATAGATGTAGAGCACTGAACCAGTCAGACACAAACCTCCTTCCACTGTGTACATTTAGGAGTGGATTATTTTACAGGATTGATCCCATCTCATTTACATGAGAAAATCCCAGTTCTTTTTATCCCATGACTTGTAAATTGGAAGTGGCAAGGTTTTGCACATGCAGTTGCCATGATGCGCTAATTAATTAGATTTCCATCCACATAACTTGCTCTTTATGCATCTCTTGGGCTATTTATACAGGGACAGTAATGAACATGCCTTTTCAAAAAGGTCCAGTAGAGGTGACTTAATGAGAAATATCACTCACTGCATTAACAGGATTTTGTCAACACCCACAAGACATGTTTTTTGTAAATTTTTGTTGTCTGCCATGTCTTCCCATTGCTCAGAATATTTAAGTCTACTCAGCAGATGTAAAATGTTTATGTAATTGTGAGAATTAACCTGTTAGATACGAGACTGAGTAACTCTTTGTACTTCTTTTTGGTAGGGACTTTGGATCCCAGAAGGGGAGAAGGTTAAAATTCCGGTTGCTATTAAAGAATTGAGAGAGGCTACATCGCCAAAAGCCAACAAGGAAATACTTGATGTAAGTTTTTGTGTTTGTTTTGCCAAGTTGTATGTGGTCTGTGGATTTTCCTCTGTGACATGTAAAGGGATTTCAGGATTTTGGGTGGGAAGAAATATTTTGCACCCAAACTACATTCTCCATATAGAAGTACTGGGCTTTGCAGCCCAATCTGTGAAGTTCTGTTGTATCTCCTATGAACGCCGTCCTCGCAGTCCAAATACTGATGTTATACTTGTGAGGTAGCACCTAAGGAGAGGTCAGGACCATACATTTACAGCTAAGTCTGTTTTCTTTATTGTGATGTTTCAGGCCTTAAACTCTGGCATTCATTGCCATTGTGGCAGTAAAACTAAACCCAATAACAACATATCTAATGATTTTTGAATCCTGACAGTGCAGATTGTCATAAGCTAGTTGCTTGGTGACACAGGATTAAATTAACTATAAATCCAAAAGAAAAAAAAAAATCCAGCTGTCTGGTTTCTCTGCCATGAACACCAAGAAATTATCTCGCTTCCCAAAAGAGGTATGGCAGTTTTATTCTCTTGCTTGGATATAGCTCATCACTTCAGAAAACAGGGAAAAAGGCTATGGGAAACTGTTTCAGGAGTTTATAGATGTGTGAGTTTAAAATGGGTGAGCCAGAATCCTAAATAGAAATTTCCCTGAATGGGGGAATAGCTAAAAATCTGAACTTTGCCACTAGATCCAAAGCCACATAACATATGGCACCAAGGATACACATTTAGGTACAAGGAAAGTTAAATGGTAAGTGCGGAGAGGAGCACTCAGATGTTCAGTATACGTTCAGTTCAGCTTTCATGTGCTTTGGTTCAGTCCTCAGCAACAAGAAACGTGGGAGGTGTGTGTGTGTCTGTGTCTGTGTCCTGTCCAGCCCCTTGAGCCCCAGGCTGGAGCCTGCTGGGTCACTCTGGAGGACTGGTCAGCCCAGGGGTGCCCCGAGAACAATGCAATGAACTTGGTACAGATGAAGTCTTTAAGCTTCTCCTTGCTATGCCCGCATAAGCGTGCCTCTAGAAAGTGTAGGTTGGAAGCTTGGATTTGGCAGGGGCTCATCTATCAAGCACTCGTTTGCAGGGACAGGGCACACATCCCCGGTACGTCCTAAGTGGAGCTGTGAAGTGCAGGTTCACAACTTGGGACAGCCTGTTTGCGTGGAAGAGACGGTGGTGTTAACCAAATGCACAAATCCTTCAGCCATGGGGAAAACTGTGGAATTTTTTTTTTTTTTGGTAGGAACTGAACCACTTCAGCAGGAAATTTAATTAAAAAGTAAATAAATCCAGCTTTCACCAGCAAACAACGCCTCAGGTAGGAAGGCTTTTCTCAAGTGGTTCAAGCTGGCGAAGATCTTAACAAAAAGCCAAGTCTCTTAGTGAGAAGTGTCAGGATGAATGGCTGTGAACAAACCACCACCTGTGCTACTGATGATAGTAAACCACACTGGATTTTTCCAATCACCCTGAATAAACAGTGTTATTCCAATACATTACTCTACTTCAACAGTTAGTGCGTTACATACCGTATGATTTGATATGTGTATTGCAGGAATGCAAAAGAATAGGTGGCCCATCTCAGAATCCATATCTGAAGCAACATCCATCCTGGTTTTAGTTTAGTTAGACTCCAGACCAGTCTCAGCCCTTCCCCAGGCCCCCGACCCATGTGGCACTGATCCCTGCCCCTCACCCGCCTGTGGGCAGTCTGCGGTCCCTCCTTTCGCTGGCATTCCCCATATTGAGGAGCTGGCAGGGATGCTGCTCAGCTGCCTGCCCCGAGCTCTGCCCTCATTTCCCTCTTCACAGTGATAAGGAGCATAACACAGTCTTCACAAAGGATGCTTTGGACTTAACTGCATTAAATTCCTGTATACTTAAGGAAGGATTAATGAATAAGCCTAGAGTACTGCATCCTGCCTTCAGCAGATCAAGATAGTCACACGATGGGGCAGTAGGTGCAGGGGCTGCGTGCTCTGTGGTGCTATCAAAGTACTTTCTCTTTTCAAAGAAGTTTCTGTAGCATATCCCCATGTTATCTTTTCTTTTCCTTTCTTTCCTTTCTTTTCCTTTGAATTAGGAAGCTTAGCAAAAAGCTCTTTCTTTTTTCAGTCCTTTTCATTTTTTAGATTATTTGGTTGGTGGAATTCATTCTATATTTCAGAAGAAAATACAAAAATACAAAACCAGTGAAAGAAGTCAGAGAGATGGCTCCAAAAGCTCCTCCAAAAACAGATTTTTGCTACACAACCAGCTTTTCAAGGTCACTGAAACCTCAGAGATAATAATGTCCAATTAAAGATGATTTGTCTTACAGAAACATGCTAGGTATAGAACAAGCGCAGCAGCTTTAGCTCATATAATCCAGGCGAGCTCTTCCTGGCTTTATTAGGGTAGGGCTAATTCAGAAGATTGTTGTTGAATACCAAGCATACTTGGAGCAGGTCAGAGCGTACTGCAGAGATTTCCAAGATAAACAGTTGAAACAAAGGCCCACTTTAATGTCTTGGGCTACTTAGAGGGACCCACGACCGCACAATAGCTCCCTTCTACTCCCTGCCAGGAGGTGGTGGCCTATTTTACTTTACAGTATCAAATGTAATAGGCGGCGTTAATGCTTGGACGCTCTCTGAAAGCTGTGTGGCCCATACGCCCACCCCGCTCTTTCAGCATCCCAGTTCTCAGCCCCCAGGTCAGCCCGGCGCGGGCTGTGCAGCAGATGGGCAGCGAGAACAGCTCCGACTCTGCAGATTTTTTTCTCCCCTGCTGAAACGAATAAAATATGTATCTGAATCCCAACAGGAAGCAAGGCAAGGAACAGACGCCTTTCATCGGTACAACAGCTCTGTTTGGAAGCCTAGGGACATGAGTGTGTTTTGGTCTCTGCTTACATCTAAGCATCATATAACGGACTTGCAAGATTCTCTAAAAAATGCTGCCACAAATATCTACGTAATTGAATGACACATTGTATTCTTGCTTTATCTTTCCTCAAGCTAGCTTGCAGAATCAGTGCTATCTGTGACAGAGGGTTGTTTTTTAATGACCTGCTCACATCCTGCAGCAGGTTGAGGAGCACTTTTCCAGTCCTGCTGGAGATCTTCCTTAACCTGGCTGCTTGGAGGCCACTTTCATCCCAGGGGCTCCAAAGCAAGGATACCAAATGCAGAATAGGCACCTCAGAAGAAGCTGCATTACATCATCTTTTGCTAGGGTGGCACATCAAACAACAATACCAAGGCCAGAAAGTATTGCTTAAGAATTGGCGTTGCTTATTTCTTGAACGTCATTGCTTTAATAACTTTGTTTAATAATAGTTCTTACCAGCTACACAGCTATGTGACATCTGTGGAAAGCTTGTTAGATGATGAGTAAAGTGCTATGGTATTTCTTTTCTTAAGCTCTTAGAAAGTGCAGTTTTGCTCCTTTCCTTGCCACAATAGTGTCTTCACTATGATTTTAGGTTTTGGGGGGCTGCCTGCTTAATCCTGAACTGCCAAGGGATGATTAGTTGGTGTCACTCCAGATGCTGAGTTAAGACGCTGACTTAAAAGCTCACTCCATGGAAAAATTCCCATTTATTTCCCGTTGTGTTGGTTTTCAATCAAATGGCTTTAAAAATGTCTAAAAGTGACATACTGTAAATTATACACAAAGTTAGTTAAAAAAACCAAACAACTTAAGCTCTAATTTTTTCCCCCAATTGGAATCCATTCTTTGAGCTGGCACTTGACAGTGGATGTCGGTATAAATATATATCTCAAATTTCAATCCATGAGTAGTTTTTGCACACAAAAACCATGAAGTGGGTGGTTTTTACCCTGCAGCCATGTTAAAGGATGTATGCGGTGTGTCTGGAGTGTACCACACCAGCCTCTGAAGGGGCCTCTCCCTTCCTACAGAAGAGCAAAGGAAGAAGAGGTACCTTAGCTAGGGTGAGCCCAGGCTTGAAAGAAGAGTTTTTCACATATTTATGAAACTCAAACCCAAAATTCCAGTTGACCAAAGGGTTTATTATGCTTGGGCTCCCACATTACAAGTACCTTCCTGGTATCATTTAAATTGCTATATGGGTCTAAAAGAGCTTTTCCAACTGGGGACAGTATTTTCACCAATGTTGCTTAAAGTAAGACACGTATTCAAGCTTCTAAAGAGGTGAACTGATTATTAACCTGTTTGGTTTGGCATGAACTGAAGAACAACATGGTCGAGAAGAACGTGGTCTCTTAAAAAGTCAAACTGTCAGTCGCATCCTAGATGACAACTTTTCACTTTCTGGGTTAATACAAACCTTGTCAGAGGGGCAGAAGTCTCAAAAATACTGATTTCCAGTCAGTTTTGTGAAATGATCTGTGGAGGAAAAAAAGCTGTATGACACACATTCACAAGATGCATTGCCCTTGCAATTAGGTGCTCAAAATGATGAAATCCTGTCAGCTTCCAGTTGATGTTCAATTTATTAATTCCTCCTATGTCTTTTAGTTTTGTCCCATGATTTTGTGTCCAACGTTTGCTTGGTATACCAGTAATGGGAGACTGGCTCTTCTGCAGCATCTCAGTGATGCTTCAGTGTTCAAAATCTGGACTTTCCACCAAGTGGAAAATACATGGTCCACAGAGTGGGAAATACAAGTATTTTGTATGCGATACAGGGCACAGAGATTGCATGTAGTATTTTAGCAACCTCTTGAATGACCAACTTATTTTATACTGCCTCCAAACATTTCTGTCACGCCAAAGGGAGTGTTTCATACTGCTTTTTTGCCTTTCTTCTCAGGAAGCTTACGTGATGGCTAGTGTTGACAATCCTCATGTGTGCCGCTTGTTGGGAATCTGCCTCACTTCTACTGTTCAGCTCATCACACAGCTGATGCCTTACGGCTGCCTCCTTGACTACATCCGAGAGCACAAGGACAACATCGGCTCCCAGTACCTTCTCAACTGGTGTGTGCAGATTGCAAAGGTAAGCAGGCTGGCACGCCTCCAGATAGATCAGCTAAAAGTTGGACTCTAAGGCAGAGATCTGGCAGCACATAATGTATTTATTTACTTAACCTATCTCTGTAAATCTTTCTATTTCACCACATTGTTCCTAGATACCTTATACGTAACAGTAAGCAGTTACTTTGTCTTAAACAATTTACCATTTTCAAGCTGCTGAGCAAACCTTAAGTATTCTTCAAAATGCTCCTAGACAGCGTAATATTATCACCAAGACATTTATGTCCAAACCAAACAGCCGGTAATGAACTGATAATGTGATGCAACGAAGCTGTGGCAGGGAAGGGAGTAGAATTTGGCAATTCCCATATCAAAATGCTGCTTCCGTCAGTAGATTTCTTTAGGCTGTGCCCCAGGGCAGCCAGTGATGTTGGATACACCTTCTTGTGCACCTCAGAGAATTTCAAGCTGAAATATCTGAGGCCTGGGGATTGAAACTGATGATTAATAAATACCAGGTCCGTTCTAGTGCAGGCTGGCTGTGACCAAAAGACATTCAGGCACCCCAGGGCTGTTCTGTGATGTACGCTGATACACACTGAGTTGGTGCCTGTAATCTAGTTGCAGTGGCCCTAGTGCCAAATAAAAGACTCATTATCACGCTTGGCACTGTTTGCCAAAGAGAAGAGCAGCAAAGGAGACTGAAGGACAGCCTCTAGCCCTTAGCAGCAATATGCTGTGTTTGGAAGGTGATTAGCCATTTGCAAGTGTGGAAGAATGGAGCAAAACCAGCAAAAAAAAAAAAAAAAAAAAAAAAAAAAGCTGCAGTTTGTTGGAGATTTGTCGTATGAGATGGCAGTATCCACAAAGCCCAGCTGCTTTAATGCTGCTTATTTCAGGAATGCCGGTCTGCAAGCTAACCACACGCTTAACAGCCTTATCGGTCCCTCAAGACCTTGTATACATCCCAGGCTTGCCCGGCCGTGGTTTGCTTTCAGGAAACATGCTGAGGACCTCAGAAATGTATCCACCGAAAGTATACAGAGCACATTTTTCATCTCGGTGTGCGTACTTTTTTACAGCGCTCTCCACAGCAAGTGAATTGTAATTTATGCGTCCACCCGGGATGTGAACTGCCTTTTTCTGACTCTTTTGCTCTCTTGTCTAAAATCAATTACTGCTCTGTCCTGGTTTCAGTCCCTTTGGAGGATGAGCTGGAGGGCACATTTCCCTCCTCCTCCTTGTTAAGTTTTAAGGTGGCAAAATCAGTCCCCAAATTGATCCTCGGGGCACCGCTTGCCCAAAAGATTGCCATTCACAATTGTTAGCTTCTGTTTGATTTTTTCATGTCAGTTTAACGTTCACCCATAACACCCTCTACCCTCTCCAGTGCTGCCTGACCTTCAACGTACTCCTTTGTGCTGTTCCACACTGAAGTTCTCCTCAAAGTGCTTGTAAATCACACATACAGCTTTTTCCCACCAGTGTGTCTGGTGTTACTACTCTGATAAAGTCTTGCCAGATTTTTGGACATTCTCTGACTCTTTAAAAATGTACTTTTGGAGGGGTAAAAAAATCGAAACAAATATATTTATGTCTGGTAACTAACCAGCAGTAGGCAAGTTCCCTGGGAAGCTTATTTTTGTTTCTGTTTTCATAGCTTTGAAATAAGTTTTCTTTGCCTTTTTTACAAACATTATCTTTCACTGAGGTATGGAGTCCTGTCTTTCAGACAAGATGTTATGACAGAGCATAGACACACCATGTGCAGAAACACTGAGAAGTAACTCTTTGAACACATTGGTCTCACGCTTAATGATGAAAAATGGCTTAAACCCCAGGCCTGCACACAATCTGCTGAACTTTCTAGATGAGCAGTTCAGCGTCTTCGGTGTATGGTTATGCACGTGCCCGAGTCTTTTAGCTATGAGTGTCTTAACTTAGAGTGAAACTGATACTCGGCTTTTCAGCAGTTTTCATCTTAATAAGTCTCTGCAGCAAGACATGTTTAGCAGGAAATTTTTTTGTCCTAATGGGGCTAGATTATTTGATTATTATTTTTTTAAGGTACTCTGTTTTCTGTCGGCAGCCCAAGATTTTTTTGTTTCAAGAGCTCTGCTCGCTGAAGATCTATTTGTGTAATTAAAGGCATGCTCATAGTGGCATTGTGCCAGTTTGTTTGGGTGGTTTGTTTTGGCAACATTAGCAGCGCATGGGTGAAGTTCTGCTGGGGAACTTGGGTGGAAGATTCGATGGTGGTCCAGTTAGCAGTGGGCTTAGGAAAGGGGGTGGAGGCTGGAAGGGAATTATTCCCTCCAGTGCTCTGTCATCACATCAACATGATCATTTGGATGTTAACTTTGTAGGGTAGAAGTACTATTTTATTAATTCTCCATAAAAATACACGCACATAAGCCGCTGCCAGCAGAAACCCATCAACTGGGAATAATTGTGGTTTTTAGAAAGGATCTTACCGGAAACTTAGAAATCATGAACTTTTTGATTCCATACACCAAGAGACTGGAGTTGGAGGAAAGGGGAATAATCTCTGTGGTTAGAAATGCAGCTGTTAGATTCATACCTTAAAAGTCAAACCGGCACAGTCATATTCCTCTTCCAGAGGCAGTTGTACCGAAAAAGCACGTATGCTATAGCGAACCCAGTCTAATCATCGGAGGCAGTGAAACTGGAAGAACTGGCCTTTTCAAAGAGGACATGAAAATAGAGGCAACTCTGGGCTCAGCCAAAAAAATTAATTTCTTAATTTTATTTCCTTTTCTCACCTTTGCAGTGGGAGGTCTGGTTGTTAGCAGGGAGCAGAAAGAATACACGGTAACGAGAGGCAGAATCAGCAACTTTGAATGATTAATTTATTTTTGCTTGGACTCTTCTCCCAGGCCATTAGTGTTTACATACTCTCTGTCGGGTTGGCCTGTGTGTGTATGGAAGGTGATAGTTATATTCTGCACTGTGCTCTCCTGAAGTCACAGGGGTTGCACAAACGTAGCTGAAAGAAGGGTTTGCCCCCTTACTTGCAAGTCCTATCCCAATTTTATGTTTCTTGAACTAAATCCCAAAGGAACCACATCGCCTGCTATACCTGCTACTGTCCCTTTCTTCTCCATGACTCCACTGGCACATGGACCCACAGAAAGGTTCCTGGAGGTTAATAGTCACTTCTTGTAACTGTCCAAGCGCACATCCTCACCCTGCAATAAGCATCACATAAATCGAAACAACCAACCTTTTTTTGAAGGGGAGATAGGTTACCATGTGTTTATGGTAGTGTGCATACAATTACCACAGAGCACCTGAAGTTTGGCAACTCATTTGCTTGTCCAAGCCCAAAGCATGTGATGCCTACCCATGGCCTGTCGTATTGCAGGGAATGAACTATTTGGAGGAGCGTCGCCTGGTGCACCGTGACCTTGCGGCTAGAAACGTCCTTGTTAAGACTCCTCAACACGTGAAAATCACGGACTTTGGGCTGGCAAAGCTGCTCGGCGCCGATGAGAAGGAGTATCATGCTGAGGGAGGCAAGGTAAAGCACATCGGAAAATGAACTGCTGCACGTTCGTCAATGTTTGTGCTTGCGTACGAACCTTAGAAACAGGAAGAAAAAAAAAAGAGAGTGGGTTTTTCAAAGGACTCAGCGGCCGTCTCAGTGTGCTGCCTTTGAAGCCTGTGGGAGTCCTCTGAAATCAGCCAAAGCAGCGTCAGGCCAGTGGGACTGCAGTGGGAGCGGAGGTAGCACAGCAGCGAATGCTTTTGAAATTCCCACCCAGAATGTCTGGGAAAAAGCGAGATTATTAAAAAAACATTTAAAAAAAAAACCCAAACATGGCTGAATTCATCAGTGTAGCCAACACCAATAACACTGTGCAGTTTATGAAGAGAAAGGGAATGCTGTATATTTATAGCAGAAGAAAGACCTGTCAGACTTGGTTCAACACGCCTTCGTGTTGTACTACGTGCTGATGGAGGGAGCGTGTCCTGCTGAGAAATTAAAGAGAAGCTGCTTGCAAATATCGCAGAGACCATAAATGGAAACCATATGAGTGGAGATCAGTCTTTGTCATACAGACTGAGATGGGATTTGTGTCCTGTTATGATAGGAGAAGGTTAAAAAAATAGCAATTTGACTGTTAAAAATACTGTAAAACTAATTGTAAAAGATATTTCTAATATGTTTAATATTTCACAAGTTCCCAGATTCAACATAATAAGTGAAAATAATAATGGACTCAAAATTTGCCTGCTCTACCACTCAGATAGTTGCATTGTTTGTTGGTTGTTTTTTCCCCTGCTGCAACCAAACTGATGGTTTAAACACCACCTGGTGGTAAATATCACTGATAAATTTTGGGTCAGCCTCTTAAAGGTTATTTGTGAATTTTCCTAGGTTCCTATTAAGTGGATGGCCTTGGAGTCAATTTTACACCGGATTTACACTCATCAAAGTGATGTCTGGAGTTATGGTGAGTATAAAACCAATTATAATTATTGCAAATGGGCTGGAAAATTGCAGATTTGCTAGTGACTCTACACAGCCCTTTTTTCTTCCTATTATGAGAAGACTGAGGGATTAAACATAAACAATCGGCCCAAACCACCTATTCAACAAGGTAAAATTCCCATGAAAGTGCATGATGGTGAGGTGTAAGATGTTTTGCAGAATATGCTTTCAGATGATGAGCCCTCCCCTGGAAGGGGCTGCAGGTAGGAGACTGGTCTGTTTGCTGAAGTTCTGCTGACAGTTTTCTTCAGCAACTTCACATGAAACATAACTGGGCTGACAATAAAGCCACATAACTAGAGGTGGGGACTTAAAACCACCAGCCAGGCTGTCAGTCAGTGTCACTCAGTGTAACTCTGCAGTGGCCTAAAACGTTTGTGCTGTCCTGGTATTGAGAGGACAATGCTAAAAGGGAAGCAAAGTGATAATCTCCTTAGAGAATTCATTTTATATTTGGTATAGTTCATAAGCCAGCTTCAAAGAAAGAGGAGCAGAAAGGAAACTTTTCCAAGCAACTTATTCCCAAAATTTCTACTCTGTGGGCTCTGATATTCCTGAAAAATATTTAATGCAGATGGTCAGATCCTGGTTCTGTTAGAAAAAGTACAGCCTCTGGTCCTCTTAATCCATTTATGTATCTTGGCATCCAAAAATCTTGTTTTGTATCCTAAGCTACCAGACAATCAAAACAGCTACATCACAAGAGTACATGGTATGTCAGCAAACGACACTGGGGCAGCTGGTTTACATATCTTTTGAAAACTGCTCTTGCTCGTCTCCAAAGAGATTGTTTTCAAACAAAAAGACAACTTCAATTTTTAAAACCACTTGCTGGGTTGGAGTCAGGAGGTGGTAAACTGCATTTCCTTTCTCTGGGGCTGGGAAGTTTGTGGGATGTTCAACACTGAGATACTAGCTGAGATTTAAAAAAAAAAACAAACAAAACTAACAAAAACTTAAAGGAAAGCGGGATGATTTCAACCTGTTTTATTAATTTCTCTCTCTTTAAAATTGTGGCAGAAAATCCTTATCCTGGGTGGGGCTCTGGCAATGCAGTGCCTCCAGGAAAGCCCTCTCTGCTCACCACGTCTCTGCGCCCAGGCCAAGCACCCCAGCTCCCAGCAAAGCCTCTCTCACCATCTTCTCTTCCCACCCTGCAGGTGTGACAGTTTGGGAGCTGATGACGTTTGGGTCCAAGCCGTATGATGGGATCCCCGCCAGTGAAATCTCCTCTGTCTTGGAGAAGGGCGAGCGTTTGCCCCAGCCCCCCATCTGTACCATCGACGTGTACATGATCATGGTCAAATGTGAGTTCACATTTGGGGTAGTGGTTGCTCACCTAAGTCAAATAAGTAGCGCAATTGCTTTTGTTACGTCGCGTTTGTATACACTGAGTTCTTGGTGATCGCACAGAAGTAGGATTATGTGAAAAGAGTGGTGACACCAGTGTGCTTTGCCACACCTTGAACTAGGTGCTAGGAGCTAGGGGCACAGGATCTGGTTTCATTAGTCACTAATTCAGCCAACTAATGGTTTTTTCACCATCCACACCACTGACTGAGATTGTCAATTATTTTGAACTGGTATTGTCAGGCAGTGTAAGTTAGCACAACACCACCCACATTACTTGATACTCTGGTTTTGTATGCCTAGAAAATAAAACTAACACTGCTTTCTCCTCCAGGCTCCCCCTTAGTTCACTAATATGCTTCCCCCCACAATCACACACATGGATTATGTGCTCCTTTTACTACAGGAATGCCGGGAACACAGGCACCACCATAATGGCAGGTGCACATGAGGATCCAGAGTTCCTCATCCAATTTCTTCCTCATTTTTGGATGGCTCCTTTTCAGCACACAGCTGCGGCAGTAAAGCAGCACAAGAGCTGAGGAACTCTGAAGCACTTTTTGGCTATTTTTAGGGCACGCCAAAGGGCTTCTGAACCCCAAACACGTTTTCCATATATCTCATCTGCTAAAATGCCAGATTATTACCTATCTTCTTGTGCATCTCTAGGCCATGACTGCTGCATCCCTGCTCGCTACTGTGAGGATGCTGATAAGCAGCCCACTAGGTGGCATTTAAGACCTTCTCACTGGAGCAAAATGTACCTGTTCCTGAAATAGGAGCCACACGACCATGAACACCCTGTAGTGCAGCACTTTTCGGGAATCGTGGCGCACCCACATGTTGCTTTGTTGGGACAGGCACTGCACAGGGTGAGCCTGATCCTGTGCTCAGCAGGGCAAGCAGGAACTGGATCCAGATGTGTGCACCTAGCCTGGGAGGTGCCCCGACCCAAAAGCGGTGTCCTAGAAACTCATCCTTAGAGATGCTGAACCCTACTGACACCTCAGCCCATTGCCTTTCCTCAGGGCTAGTCCAGATGTAGGAAGGAGGCATTTTTCCAGGCACCTAATCAGGTACCTGTTTCTTTTAAAACACCACCAGTGGAGTGTTGCCATCCCCTTTCATACCATTACACTGAATTTAAATGCAAGAGTGTGAGGATCTGGGGTTTGATCCTTCCTTCTGCCACAGGACTCAGTTGCACATCTTTCACTGCTCTGATCACCCCGTGTTTGCAGGCTACGGTGCAGACCCTGTGGAAGCCATGCCATTTTGTCTAAAGGAATCCAGCATCCCCAGTCATGTCTTTTATAAGCAGAGAGTATAAACTGAAACGTTCAAAGTTATTGCACAACTTCTTTTTTTTTTTTTTTAAGAAACGGTACTTAAACATATGCGACTTAGAGATAAATTCAGAAATAGTAGATGCTACGGAGGCAGTAGTAGCAAATTGCTGCAGTCTGTCTAAAAGCAAGAAGGATTTCTTTAATTGGGAAGGACTGCATTGGAAGAATTTAGCAGGAGATCATATATCTAGCATGGCAAAAAGTTACTGCCATTGATGAGATTTTGTCTAATGCAGATTTCAGATGGCATATTATCACTTCATTTCTCCATTACTATGGATAGGCTGTTTCTTATTAGATCCTCCAGACATGCTAAGCTTGACCTTTATTATTTTTAATTTTAAACACAAGAGTCTCTACATCAGCTCATCTGTTAGTTGATAACAGAAAGTGTGGGTTTCCTAAGTACTATCACATGTTAAACCACCAGTATCTCTATTCAAAATCTCTTCTAGTATTGATCCACATTAAGCTGTAGAACTTGTTTTTGATGAAGCCTGTTTACTAATTACATACAGCTTAGTTATAGTTAATCTTTCAAAATGTCCCCAGTGAGGATGTTTTGAATTTTAGGAGATGTGGTAGAAAGGGTAGAAAAATACAAGTGCAGCTTCTGCTTTAGGCTTCCCAGGATTTCACGAAGCAGTGCAGTGAGGACAGTCAAATCACTGTACTTCTGCAGGGGCCCCCTGAAGTTAGTTTGATTCCCCATCTTCAAGAGCTTTTTCAGAGCAGCCTAATTTGGACTGATCCAGGCTGGCTACCCATTTGCTATCCTCAGGCCTGGTGCCTTATTATCACTTGAGCAGGACCTGTCTGCCCACATGGAGACGGGCCAGAAGGAGAGGAGACAGGCTCAGCGTGGAGCTTTTCCAACCTCAGGGTTTTATTACCTCCTTCATTCTTCAAAAAACTTCCAAGACGTGCACTTTAGATGCTGACATTCACACCAATGGCTGGTGAATGAACTTTTTATGGTGGTCCCTTCTAGGTAACTCCTTTCTTTGTTCCACGCATGGCACTGCTCTTTTTGCTGTTACATTTTATTTTAATCTCTGTGTTTGATCACCAAAACAACTTTATTTGTGCATTGCTTTTCCTGTCCTCCCTCCAGGCTGGATGATTGATGCAGACAGCCGTCCCAAGTTTCGTGAACTGATAGCGGAGTTCTCAAAAATGGCCCGTGATCCTCCACGCTATCTCGTTATACAGGTACTAAACCCAACAGTAGGAAGATGTCTGATGGGCATTTAATATGGGGCCCAAAATGATTAGTAGTGCATATGAAAACACATAATATGGATAATTTAAGGCCAGATTTATCGTTGCTTTCCAGGTCTTAACACATTCAGCTAGAACCACAAACAGAATTTCAAGACCAGTCACTGTTTTCTTGGTACTGGTCCCAGTCTAGATCAGTAACAGTCCATACTGCAGTCCTGAGAGGAGAAAAGAGTTTGGTCCTCTTCAAAACACAGATATTTTACTGCAGCAGGGACAGAGACTGCCTAAACTCTAGGTAAATTTGGTTAAACGCACAGGTCAAGATTTTACATCTTGGATCTCTCACTAAATTTACTTTGTCTCTCAGAGAAGGGGATAATGAGGCTCTGAAGGGAGTTTGTGAGTCCTCTCTCACACCAACTTGTCTCATAGGGAGATGATAGGATGCACCTGCCCAGCCCTACGGACTCCAAGTTTTACCGCACCCTGATGGAGGAGGAGGACATGGAAGACATAGTGGACGCGGATGAGTATCTCGTGCCACATCAAGGCTTTTTCAACAGCCCTTCAACATCCCGCACTCCTCTCTTGAGTTCATTGGTATGAAAGTTTTCCTCCGTGGAAACACAACAAGCAATTTTAGGAGCGATCTGCTTCTTATAACGTCTGTATTTTCTTTCTCTCTCTTTTTAAGAGTGCTACTAGCAACAGCTCTGCTACAACCTGCATTGACAGGAACGGGGTAAGTGGGATGATCTTTAAAAAAGGAGCAACTTAGAATCGTAGAATTATAGAATCATAGAATGGTTTAGGTTGGAAGGGACCTTGAAGATCATCAAGTTCCAACCCCCCTGCCATAGGCAGGGACACCTCCCACTAGACCAGGTTGCCCAAGGCCACGTCCAGCCTGGCCTTGAACACCTCCAGGGACGGGGCTTCAACAACCTCTCTGGGCAACCTGTTCCAGTGCCTTACCACCCTTAAAGTGAAAAACTTCTTCCTAATGTTTAATCTAAAGCTGCCCTCTTCCAGCTTAAAGCCATTCCCCCTCATCCTATCACTACATGCCCTAGTAAAAAGTCCTTCCCCAGCTCTCCTGTAGGCACCCTTTACGTACTGGAAGGCCGCAATAAGATCTCCCCGGAGCCTTCTCTTCTCCAGGCTGAACAGCCCCAACTGTCTCAGCCTCTCCTCATAGCGGAGGTGGTCCATCCCTCTGATCATCCTCGTGGCTCTCCTCTGGACGCGCTCCAGCTGGTCCATGTCCTTCTTATGTTGGGGACTCCACAGCTGGATGCAGTACTCCAGGTGGGGTCTCACAAGAGCAGAGTAGAGGGGCAGAACCACCTCCCTTTACCTGCTGGCCACACATCTTTTGATGCAGCCCAGGATACAGTTGGCCTTCTGGGCTGCGATCGCACATTGCTTACTCATGTCGAGCTTCTCGTCAATCAGCACCCCCAGGTCCTTCTCCACAGGGCTGCTCTCCAGCCATTCCCCACCAAGCCTGTATTTGTGCTTGGGATTGCCCCGACCCAGATGTAGGACCTTGCACTCGGCCTTGTTGAACTGCATGAGGTTGGCTTGGGCCCACCTCTCCAGCCTGTCTAGGTCCCTCTGGATGGCATCCCTCCCCTCCAGCATGTCTGCCTCGCCAAACGGCTTGGTATCATCAGCAAACTTGCTGAGGGTGCACTCTACCCCACTGTCCATGTTGCTGACAAAGATGTTGAATAGTACAGGTCCCATTTCTTCTTCTCCCATGTGTATCAACTTCTACAAAACAGTCCCTTTGATATTGATTTTATCTACTAGCAGGGGCACCCTGTGAGGGAAGACAGCTTTGTCCAGAGGTATAGCTCAGACCCAACGGGCGCTTTCTTGGAGGACAGCATAGACGACGGCTTCCTGCCGGCCCCAGGTGAGTACCTCTCCCATGTTTCCGTCCCACGGCCATTCATTCACAAGTTGTTTGGTTGTGAATATAATCGTTGTCCTTCCTTTTCTGTAGAAAGGAAGCAATCCAAATGCTTCCTTCCTTTTTTGCTTGGTAAATGGGAGTGGAAACACATACACATATCCCTTTCCTAGACTTTTTCTGGCTGCCTCTCATTTTGGTTCCTTCACAAGCCAGGTTCCTCGTGTTTGCCATGTGTGCCATCTGGCCGGGGAGTTAGCGTGTGTGATTATGTGTTTAAAGCTTTCTACCACCCCTGCACTTGGGAAAATAGGCTCTAAAAAAACATGTTTCACCCCTTAAACCATTTCAACAATATAAACAGCTTTCTGGCAGTTTCACTGCTTTCAGATGTTGATACACAGAAGGCAGCTGACAGTTTCACGTGGACTTACAGCGTAGGCAGTCCAAGGGCAAGCCAGCAAGCACCAAGGGAGCTGGTGTTGGGTTATACATTCGTGATGCTTTGTGTCAAAACGCAACCAACCCTTCCAAGAATACGCCACAGCTAAGAAGGGTGAAAGACCCTGCAAGGGATGGCATTGAAGTGAAGTGTGGAGTCTGTTACTGCCAGACCTGTATTTCCTAGGCATTTTCCTCATCTCTAAACATTTTTCTAGGGAAACAGCTTCTGGCAGCTAAGCTCCCAGACTACAATTTCAGAACAGTATCTGGGACATAGCCACCCACACGTCACTAAAATCAGCAGTAGCTATCTCGCTGTCTCGTGGTCCGAGCCATCTTTCTGCTGCTTTGCAAACCAAACTCCTGAAGGTGAGCTTCAGGGCAGTGTGTTTGGTGCCACAGCATGGCAGTCCCTGCCTTTGGCTCTCTTCTGCTCCAGGAAGTTCAGTGAGATGCTGTGCACAAAGAGCAAGTGGCAGCTGGGTTGAAACTACACCTCAAGTGATGCAAATGGCTGCATTAGTTATGTGTCTTCATTTTCATTCCTCCTTACTTTTATTTTCTTTTTGTTCCAGAGTACGTAAACCAGTTGGTGCCCAAGAAAGCATCTGCCTCAGCAATCCAGAATCCAATCTACAACAACTTCTCTCTCACAGCAAACTCAAAGGTCCCCACAGACTCCAGCTACCAGAATTCACACAGCACAGCTGTGGACAACCCCGAGTATCTCAACACCAACCAGTCTCCACTGGCCAAGACAGTCTTTGAGAGCTCTCCTTACTGGATCCAGGCAGGCAACCACCAAATAAATCTGGACAATCCTGACTACCAGCAGGACTTCTTACCGAAGGAAACCAAACCTAACGGTATCTTGAAAGTTCCCACAGCAGAGAACCCAGAGTACTTGAGGGTAGCAGCGCCAAAAAGTGAATACATTGAAGCCTCAGCATGACCATGGAGAATTTCTTCTTGCAGCAAGGCAAGCCAGACTCTAGGTGAACCACCTGGCTGCTGCAAGAACGGACTCTTCCGCAGAGCGAACGGTGACTGCAATGCATCAATCAGCACACCTTTCCTTTTCAGCATGGGGGCTGAAACTGCAAACCCTATCTAATGGTAGTTTGGGTCTTTTCTTGCCCGTTTCCACGTAATAATTGAGGCCCGTGGCCTGCACTCGAATGCGTGTTGGGATGGAGTGGGATCTTCCTGGACAGAAGAAATACAGATGCATTCCTTTCATTTTCAAATGGTAGCATGGTAAGAAGCCACTCTGGGATGCACTTGAGAACTGCACACATTGTACAGTCAAATTGCTTTCTACAGCCTGTATTTTTATAAATGTTTCTAACAGAACTTTTGGATCTTTCCCAAGATCAGATGCTTGTACTTCTGGTCTGCTATGTGGTGCTCAGATCACCATCAGGAAAATAAAAACAATGTTATTAAATAGTTTTCCAAAACTCCTGGAACAGAAACGGTTATTCCAAAACACCGGATTTTTACAAATTGGCTCCATATGCTGCTTCTTGGCACGAAGAGGAGAAGTGCATCTGGGGGACGTATGGGAGATTCTGCCCAGGGCGGTATGGAGTGGATCACTCCGGGGAAAACTAGCACAAGGAGCAAAATGGCACAACACATCACCTACTGACCACTACTGCTAAAAACTGACAGGAGGAACTCACCTCAAAGTCATGTGTACATTGGTTATATAGTGCTCGCTAGTTTGTTTTCTGATGGTCAAACACAAGACCTTTTTTTCCTGATCCCTTATGCAGCTGTCAAGTTGTCAAAATGCCTTTCTTCTTCAGCAGAACTGTTAAAGATGTTGCTGTAACTGAAAAATGAAGTGTCAAATAATGTTTAACAGACTTTAATTAAATGTCAAGGAAATGCAAATGGTGGCAAATTGGAGCATTCACAAGACAGACTGGAAGAACTATACTAAATTAAACTTGACTAGGGCAAGACACACAGGTAGCTCTAGCCAAGCACTTTTATTTCCCTTCTTAAAGAGGCTCGGAGCAGAAATCATTTCCCCTTATACATTTGACAAAGGAAAGGGGTATATCAGTGTTACGCTTTACTCACTTCCAGGCAGAATACTGCCAATTGCTGTACCACACTGGGGCAGATCCTGGGGCTGGTTGCCTGTCCCTTTGGGGTTACATATCCTGGCAAGGCAGGAGGGGCAGTGAGAATGAATTAAGGAAAGGAAGAATAATCTGGAGTGATGGAAAATACTATCTTCCTCTTCTGAAACACAGGGCTGCCTACTGCTTCTTTAAAATACCCAGCACATCTTCTGTTATCAGTGTGCAATAGGCAGACTAGGCAAGGCTGAGATTTTAGCTTCATAGTACAAATCAATCGCAGCAGCAAAAGCAGCTACTCTTTCCAGGGGCCCGTGATACAGAACTTCAGATTCTTCCATCATTAACGTTTCTTATGAATGTAGGAGGAGAAAAATGCCTAAAGTGTGGATTTAGTCAGTAATTTAGACGCATCCCACGAGCAGCTTGGAAGTGCTATTTTAATCAAACCAGTAGATCAGAAAGCAAATGCACATTTGGTGATTTTGGTACAAAGGTCCCACACTAGTTGAATGTTGGGAACTTGCTGGAGGTAGCATAAGCAGCTGAGTTGCAGAGGATATGCAGTCTATACTAAGTAGCAAGAAATAGTCAAATTTATGCCGCCACTGTGTTTTGAATATATCAGTATGTGTTTCAGTTTAAGTATTGGATCTGGAGTCCAGGATCAAGCAGCAAATCCTCAGAACATTGTTATTACAGATTTATTGAGGAACGAAGGAGAACAAGAGTCATGTGAAATGACCCCTTTTATAAGTAACAAGGTGTAAAATGCATTAGCAGCTTGTGTGTATGCAGTAGCTCATTGGCCATGCTGCAGTCTAGGATAGAGCAGTATATTGGGTCAAAATCCAAAGATTGTCCTGTTTGGTACATCTGTGTCACCATGACCAAGTCCCAGGCACAGCAGTATGGAGGATGCAATGTTTGACTTTGATTATTGCTGGCTTCTATTTAAAACACTAACCAAAATCCAGTTCCCACGTCCAATTAGTGGCAGATTTCTCCTTGCATTCCTGAGAGCAGATTTGTTGCGTTGCTCTCACAAGCGTGCAACATGTACGCACAGGCAGCTCTGCTTTTCTCCACCCACCGCCCCGGGAGGAATGTACATAAACCCAAAAAAAGATCTTGACAGAAATCACAGATAATTTTCGATTTGCTAAATCTGTTATGTCTCCAAGCAGAACACTAGAAAATCACATAGTGCACGTTCTCCTGCTGAAATCTTTCCGACGCTATTGCACAGAAGAATTTATTGATGTTTTGTTTTAATCTGTTAGCTAAAACAAGCCACTAAGAAGTAGCAATATGTATCACCAGCATTATGTAGCATGAAAATTATTAAATAGAGGTTAATATGCTTGCCCATAACAATTTAGGAGGGATTCAGTAGCGACTCATTGCTGGAAACAGGGAGATTCATCTAAAAATTAAGCAATGTAAGTTTGAAAGAGCATCACTTTTTGAATATACTGTTTTTGATGAGAAAAGTAGGAAAGAGGGGGTAGGACGACAAAGTCTCAATACAAGTGTACGGATTCCATATTGGTGGGATTAGCTGTAATGTAAAGTAGTTTTGGTAAATAGGCATCCTGTAAGCCATGATTTGTAAATTGGCAGCTCAAAATAGCCAGCAAAAAAATTAAAACTGGGCAGTGTGCTGTAGTCTGTGGGCAGTGCCTGCAAGGGCAGATACGGTGGCAGTGGGAGCGGACGAGACCACACAGTTGCATGGCTGTCGCTGGAGGCACGGGTGCTACACGGGGTGATGCTTGCAGGGCAACAGACGTTAGCAATGTACCACATGATTTCCACTGAGGTGAAAAAAAAAAAAAATCAATAAGAAGCTGAAATGGTCTGGTTTTGCCACTGCAGCTCGCTGCCCAGGTAACAGCAAGGAGCCCCGTGCAGATCATAGGTGCTCCTAAAGGCGAACACGATTAGGCAGCATTTCATGGGACCTTGCTGATGCAGTGTTGCATGGAGTTTAGGATACTGAATGGGACATGGAAAGGTTTTTTTTTTTAACAAATATTAGAAAAAATGAATGCACTGCAGCTTGAGAGCTTACATAAATCAGCATCCAAAAATAACTTGAAAGTTCTGCTGTTGTCTCTCAGGAGGTGTGAGTAGAAAATGCAGATTTTTAAAATGCGACTGAATAGGCAAATGTAGCAAGCCACAGCCACTTTTAAAGGCTAACAGTCTTACCAATCGAGAAAATTAAAATTTTCCTTTTTACTATCTTTCTCATGGAAGGCAAACTAAAACCACTCATAAGTTAGTGCTTAGCGTCTCTTAATCATAAAGCAGCAGTTAATATGGAACTGCTTTTGCAATAATAATTTAAGACTTTTAGTAAGTGCTAAGTACATGAAAATGTAAGTTAAGTCAAGAGTCTTCATCTTACTTTGATGTTTTCCAGTGATCTCTGTACAGTGTCAGCGCACTTGACTTCATTTGGGGCTTAGGTTGTTTTCTCTGCTGCAAAGGGAGTTGGCTTGGGAAATTTCTTTCATGTTGCAATTGGTCTTCATCAGGTAAATTCATCTGAGAGGACAGGGGCTTGCTTTCGTTTCCAGCTGGCAGGTGACAGTGCAGTGAGTTTTGGTGGTTTCTGGAATGCCTCAGGGTGATGCCCTGTCCCACCAGCGTCACCATCAGATGGCCACGTGAAGCCCTGGCATTAGAAAGTATGGTCCTGTGGTTCATTTGAAATGAAGGGGCTTGTGTAGGGAGAGTAATGCCAGGGAAGGGGCACAGCTGGCCAATCCATACCCGAGACAGCTGCCGCATTTGCCCAGGGACATCACTGAGGCCACTGACTGTTCTTGCAGGTACACGTGGGAATGGACACACGGCTCCTGTCCCTGCTACCAGCTGGAAAATGCAGCTAGGACTACAATAATGTCACTGGACCCCAAACAGTGTGAGGTGCATCACAAAGTGCCTGGGGTGTCCTCGGTCTGTCTGGGGGTGCTCCAGGATGCCAAGGAGAAACTTTGCATTTCCAGACAAGCACTCATTTTTCAGATTCAGAGTTCAACATCATCTTTTAGTACGATGCTGCCTCTCCAAATGAGCAGTTATGGTACTCTGGCTTTTGTTTCCCCGTGCATCTGTCTGTGAGAAAACAACTGAATCAGGACAAAGTATGAAAATGTACCTGTGTCCTCCTTCCTGATGGAAACCATATGTATACTCATGAAATGTCAAACTCTGTGTATAATACTTAGCAAGAATGCTTTGTAATGTTTTATCACCACTGGTTCAAATTTTTGTATTGGGATCCCATTTTCTAGCTTTCTTTTTGTAAGTGTTCTGTGTTCTGGCATACAACTTTTAAGGAGCCTTTTTAAAATAATAAAAAAAAATAATAGAAAAAAAATTATACAAAAGAAAAACACAACACCTTCAAGTAGCTTGTCAAATGGGCTGCATTAGGACCAAAGATTTAATGTCTTGTTTTCTTGCTTTAAAGGAATAGGGTATTGATCACCACTTCCACAGCCTCTCATTACAGGGAAAAGCTACAGATCTCCACTCTTCTTTGGGGCTGGGCCAGACCTCCACTGAGCCGGGAAGGCTTGACAGGAGGGTGAGGCCTGTCTGTAGAAAACCAAACCAAGTATCAGGACCAGGTATCACTTCAGGGCCAGACCTACAACCTCTACTCCATTTCAATTAATTTTCTACTGAACACAACAGCTAAATGGGGTCACAGTCAAGAAAAAAAAGAAACCAATATATGATGTTTTGGCTCAGTATCAGGAAAAAATACAATGATGTGAAGATGAGACATGATGAGGTAACTGCTTTTTATGTGAGGAAGTGTGTAGGCAGGCAGTGAGTCTTTAAAACGATAACACTTTGGGTTATGTATTACTTCAATTATGCGGGGGAGTTGAAATCACGGTGCTTCCATGATAGGCTTTACTTTCTGCCACGCGTCCTGCCTCTGACATCGTGTGTTTTGGCAAACCACCTGTATTACCATGGCTGTGTGAGAATTGAGGGTAGGTCAGAGGTACAGCATAGAATCCCTCCGTTTTACATATGAGAGAGAAGAGTATGGCAATAGTAGGCTGTTCCACAGCAGTGAGGCAAACCCTCAGTAGCATCCAAGCAAAGGGTTTCTCAAGGAAAAAAATGATAACTGGAGACCTAGCTGGCAAAAGACAAGCCACTTGCACCACTGAAGTCAGCAGGCAAAATGCCTTCAGCCAAGATTCAGGGCTGGTTCTCCACCAACTTTACAGTTGTCCCCTCACATGGTGCAGCTGGGACTGTCTGGACGCACAACAGTGCAGGCTTTGTGGTCTCTCTGTACCTCTGTCCTTGAAGTAATGGGTTTTTCTGATTAATAAGGTGAAAACCAGAAATCAAACCCACAGCTAACAGCTGGACTGGTTGGAGGTTTTGTTCCTATGTAGCTGATACGGTACATCGTTTCTAGTCGTGCTGGAATTTATCCAGACCCTTCGCCTTACCTCTCACAAGCTAGCTGAAGAGTGTGCATTTGCAACCGCCGTCAATGCTATCCTCATATTTTATGAAAGGGAATAAGTGAAGTAGTTGTCTACAATGGTAGGAGGCTTGGCTCACATACCTAGGTTGCTTTTTTAATCCTCCGTTCCTAATACTCTTCCCCTTGAAATTAACGGGATGTTTAACTTGATTACACTGAGAGTATAAAACAAGGCTAATGTTGAGTGATTTTTGAAAATCCCTCGCAATAATCAGAGATCCTATGGATCCATTGCCCGTTTTAGGCTGCTTTGTATTGATGCAATCAAATAAGTATAAGGTACAATGTCTTGGTTTTAATAAACTGTCAAGCAATATATCCATAGATGCAAACGGTACCCTCACAGCATTGTAAAGTTACTCAACTATGAAAGCACTATTTGTACAGTAAGAAACTCTTGACTTTTATATGGTTTAATGGTTTATACTGTTGATCAAAGATTGTTTGTATATTGAGCGACAAAAATGAGGTGTATATTATTCTTTTTAATTGTTTTTAATTTTTGGAGAACTTTTATTGTAATATACTGTTGTATTTGGGGGAAGGAAGAATCAGTGGCTAGCTTGTACAGTTTGTAGCCAGAGAAGAACTCGCATTATGAGTTCTTTATCGATGGACTTAGATTTTTTTGGTAAAAGTTGTCACCTTGGGGATTTATCCAGAGCTTAGTGAAGCTAATAACGGGACCCGTTCCTCTCGCCAAGACTCTTTGGCTCTCTGCATGCACAGTGCTGGAGTTTCATAATGTGAGCAATAATACAGCTAACACTTGTGACCATTGGAAGTGCAATATGAAAGCCCAGGTGCTGCTTATCAGGGCGCTAATAAAAGCTGCTCTTTCCAAATGCATGGCAGGTTCTCACTTAACTTTTATGACAAAAGCAGAAGCGCAGTCAAAGCAATCCCTCAAAAGCTCATCCATGTGTCATTTGGTGGATGAAGCCATACTGCTGGCCATTTCCAAATTGCATAGCTATGAGCTGTGCAACAGCAACACAGGACTCGCTCGTAAGGAAAGGCAAAATAAAGTCTTGACCAGAGTCACACTGGTGACTTAAACTGTTGTACTGCACTAGGCAGAAAGAGGAATTCTGTTAACAAAGCCAGTCAAATGAAGTCCCGGCATCCTCTGAGTATTGGTGTTTAATTATCCAACTGGTGGAACATGTAGCAGACAAAGTTTGAAGGAATTACAGGGTCTTCAACATAACAGAGCAAAATACACTGGGTTGACAAGACAGTAAAGAAGAGAGGAGCTGGAACTGTCAGTACACGTTCTGCCTGGATAAGTCCCCGGTATCAGGACTAGTAAATTAAATCATTTTTGTCTTTATAGATGAACTTTGTACACATAAAAAAAAGCCACTACCGCACCTTTCTTACTTTCATTTTTCCATCCAGTCCCTTCCAATACGTAGGCTGCATGTTTTACCAGCTCAATTTATTTTATGCAGAAATGACGTAGTCTTAATCTTCATATTACCAGTTCTCAGAAATGTCTAATGCGTATTAATGCATGATATTTTTATTTTAATAAAAGTAATTAAATAAATCTTTGCTCTTTTGGCACACGATTTTTTCCCCCACTCTTTGCTGATCAGCTAGCTTGGGAAGATTCTATATAAGTTAGTATTAATATCGAGAAGGAAACTGAAATATATGTTGCACATCCATACAGTTCCTCTGTGAAGATCAGAAAACAATTTATAGACTCAAAAGTCTTTATCAGACAGGGTGCTGCTGTTCTCCATATTTCACAGGTAGGAAACAGAGGCAGAGCGATGCCTCAGTACTTACCCCAATGAGGTGGGGATCCCCATCTGTATGGGGATAAATCCCACCGTTAAAGCACTGAAGGAGAAGAACTTAAAGTGAAGAATGGTGTTAGGTATAGAAAAGCACGGGTATTTGGGAAAGATGAACATTCAGAAATTCCACTCGGCTCAGTGCTGCCAACTTCAAATAAACATAAAGGGTGCAAGAGGCGAGGACAGCCAAAGAAATACAGCTGCAGTTTAACCCCTTCTATTTGCCTGCACAGGATATGGTAGGCTAAGACAAGATAACTAAAATTGCTATTTAAACATAGGAGAGTAACACAAGCCTCTTCCACATGCTCTGTCATTATCAGCAGCAGCACTAAGCAAGCCTCACCCTTCAGCGCTCCTGAGCTCGACCCAGGAAAGCAACAAAGCCATCCTCTAGGGAACTAATCTGAATGCCTGATAATTATGTCAGGTCACCTAAGAAATTTCCAAGGTGGACAATAAAAGAACCGACATGCTTTTAAAAGGCCCACAGCCACAGTCAGACTACCTACCATGGCGCCTGGGACAGACCTACATGCCTACTACAGCACTGAATATGGAAGGTCTCCGCCATTGCTCTTCAGGACAGACACATTTCAACAGGAACTGGTCACAGATGGCCTTACTTGTTCCTCTCCTAAGGCTGCCAACAGGGACAATGCTGCTGCAGCAGCATTTGACAAGGGGCATTTGTAACAGGCACAAGTCTGGCAAGAAAGAGGGACCTTGCCATTAGCAAAGGCAGGTGCTGGCAACTGCAGAGAAGGTGACTCAGCCTCCTTAAAGTTGCATTATGTTAGCTGGCAGAGACAGGCTCAGCTCCTAGGTCAGTGCCCACCTGAGTCAGATCCATGGCAAACACCCAGGAGGGGTGTCACTGACACAGCAGGTGCCAAGGGACATGTCCTGCCTAGGGTGCTCAGTGGGATGGCTGGTCTTCTTCCTCCTCACATCCCTGCCCACAGGCTGAGGTGGCCTACTTGGAGCCCACCTGTAAGTACATATGGGTGAGAAAACCCCCAGCCCTACAATGTGGATTATTGTTGCTCTTTTGTTGAGAGAGGAGCTGGAATTACAGATCAGGTGGTGCTTTAAAATGTTTGTTGGGAATTGAAATCTCTCTAATAAGCGCCATCTGTGTGAAGTTCAACACCAGAGCTCTCATTGCAGAAAGCCTTTCACTTTAAAACCTGTTTTCTCTCTCAAGAGAGTAGAAGGAATGTTATTTAATGTATGTGTTAACCCCAGAGACTGCTGCCTTCAGTGAGTTACAGCCCCATGAAACTGAACTAGCTCAGAAATAGCACAGTAAGTGTTTGTTGTCTTCATCTAGTATCATATGGGCTGGTTTGCACTTTTTTTTTTTCCTTTTATTTTTTTGGGGGGTACAAACTTACAGATTGCACTAGACTCCACTGGACACTTGCTCTCAGATAGGAGTGATGATGATACAAGAGATGATGGTTATTCTTATCTCATGGACAGCTTTTATTTAGCAGTATTTGTACTGGCACTCGTTTAACAAGGCAAAGTCCAGCTAACAAGGGTCATGTCTGGTTGTATAGGTTTCCATCTAGCTCTTGGATCTTGTTAAATCATCACACACAGATGACCTGTGTGTGAGTTTAATGTTTGCGGATAAGAAATACAGCACTATATGACCTCTGCCACTGCCTGTGGAGACCAATTCATGCTAGGTCAAACCAAGCTGAGCTAGGCATAAATGTGATTAGGATGCAGCTCTAGCAAAACACGGTGGTGAGGTCCTCCGGGCACAGCGCTCTCCCCTGTGGGCAGACCTGCCATGGGGCAATGGTAGAAAGCACATGCAGCTATTTGGGATTTCCAAAGGGAAGCCAAGCTTGCAAAGACTGCATGGCTTCTGGTGTCTGTACCTCTGGCTTGGCACTTAATGCCCAGCCAAGGGGACTACTACCATTACCCTGGCTTCTGAGAGCAGCAGAAGGAAAGCTAATAGTGCCCTCTCTTGGAAGAGAAAGAAACTCTGTCCATGATATATACAGCTTTAAAATAGGTCTCCCAGGAAACAGAGCAGAAAAAATGAGCCTGCATAGGCGATTTATTTTCCAGTCCATTTGGAGTACAGGTTCATGGTACATTTAATCCAACCTAAGTACGGGCTGCTGCTGGAAAGGGTCACCGCGCTGATCCGATGGAAAATTAATCCTTCTCTTTGGCGGTTTAGTTTCAGTAGACTTGCACTGCAATTGCATACACGATAGAGCTGAAGTCTCACATGGCTACGTGCGTCTGAAGGATGTGACTATACCCCTTGGCGGCAAGTGTACAAGTGACAAGATCATAACAAGTGTGATATCATCCTGCCCTCAGAAGCTCTTGTGCATGTTACTGTGAAGCACTCCATTTCCCTAATGCTCAATCATTGGAGTTTTTCAGGAAAAGCAGTATTGTGTGATGATGCTGTGAAAAGTCTTAAAGTAATGCAAATAGGCTGTGCCAGGACAAAGAGATTTAGGGTCATTTTTGGTTTGTGATCATTAAACTGTTGGTGGGGAGTAGTCTTTGGCCAGCCTTTCTGTTTCATATGAGGAGGCTCCAGCATAGATTTATTCCATTCCAGAAATAAAAAAGGTTATTTTCAGTAAAAGGTGGTTTTAGAAAATCCATGGTCTTGCCTAACACAAATAATGCCTCCATATACTTTTAAAAATTAGTATATTGGCCCCTGGGACTTGCTAATGCAAAATTATTTCCACTACTCATTTATTGGTTCAGAATCCGATGGAGATCTGCCTAAAACATCTGACCACTCTATGTTTTGCTGTGAATAACGATGCTGGAATAGACTTGTAAACAGGTAAGGCTCTGAATCATTCTTGGGTTTTGGGTGCTAAGCCAACAAACCTACCTTCCATCAGAAATCAATTGTGTAGGTGGGCAAAAGTAACAAAACGCCTGTGTGCCAGAAACTGAGATCTTTTGGGAGCTTAGCTTTCTTTTATATTCACAGAGGGCAACAGGCAGGCCTCCAAGGCACATCTCCATAAGTAGCATATAACATTTCAGGAGCACACGCAGATGCCTTCTTCCTGAAAGTCAGGCTGCTTTCTCCCCAGTTTCATACCAAAGCAAAGCCATGCTGATACCCCTGCCAAGGAAGTCTTGTATACCAACGGGGTGTTCCCCTGCCACAGGGTAGGCAGCAGCAAGGTACACCTTCATAGTTACTTGATGGTGAGGCTAACTCCAACAGGCACTTGAAACCAACACAAAAAAGCAGGCAGGCACCAGGCAGTTCCTGGGAGAAACAGTGATCTATACACAATAAAACAAAATGTGATTAGGCACTACTTATTATAGGTAGCACTGATCCCAAATTCATCTTTGTAAGCATCCTTGTTGTAGCGCTAATTGCATTGGCTTTTCTAATGCTTTTCTTCAATAGAAGCTGGTTCAAACCAATAGGTCACTTCTCCCAGGAGGACAACACTCACTGGGAAACTTAAAATCATTATTTAGCCAGAGAGGAGCCCATTGAAATGCTGGTAGCTGGGCCAGCCCAGAGGGTTTCCACCAGACTGGTTTGCAGAGGGAAGCTGATGGAAGGAGACAGGAGGGCAGAGATGGCACATTCAGATTACCCAAAGTAATCCTGGAGAGACCTCAATGGTGGCCCCAGACGCTTCATGGCACGTGACACAAATGTAGCCTCACAAGGACCCTGGGAGGTAGGAAAGCATGTTACACATAGGTAGGGAAGTGAGAAAAAGGGGCTGGTGTTAGATGGCCTAAGGGGAGGGAGAAATATGTGTTGGTCAGGCTGCGCAAGGGCTATCAGGTCTTAAGGACAGAAAGAAAACTTGGAGGACAGATGAGCTAAGGAAAGACATGTCAGAGGCTTGTTGCCTGGCTCAGGAAAACTAGCATTTTCTTTAAAATAGATCTGCATCAAAATTTGGTCACTGTTGGGTGACCAAAAGAGCATTTTACTTCCTAAGTTATTAACTAAACTCCTTTATACATGTTGTTATTTTGTTTTGTGACAAAGGTTTGAGCCCTCTGGAGATGTTTTGGACAGGATTAGGTAGATTTGTGCTTTGGATAGTCTTTTGGACTTGTTTTCTTTAGTGGAAGAGGATGTAGCAAGTGGCCTTTTGGGCAGTGCTGCAGGGAGAGAAGTGCCTGGAGGTCCTGCCTGGAAGTGGGGAGGAGAAGAACAGGCTGTAGGAAGAGACAGTTTGAAGGAAGTACCTATAGCAGTCAATTTTTGAGGCCCATGTTTAAAACTTCAGCTCCTTTAACAAGGGGACAGTGCAACTTCACAAGCTTTAGCGGTATAGCTGAACTACATACAAGCTGCAGATTGTTTTCTGTGCTGCATGTTATTAAAAACAATGTTTCTTAGGTACTCAGCTCAATTAGGTCCCTTTGAAACCTACCTGTTAGATTGTGCATGAGAAAGACGACCCCTGTACCAAGCATGACTTCTACAAAGAGATGTTGGATATGTGGTCTTCTGGTCTAACCTTTCCATGCAAAAAGGTTTCCTCAGCAGGAAGAACAGGGCAGAGGCATGGATATATTCTCTTGCAGGATGCTTTTCCTATTTTGCAAGCCTGTCAGCTGCTTACATAGAGAAGGTATTACCTCAAGGTGTGTTTAATGGGCTCCCAGATGACATTTCATCCTGAATGCCGGGTTGCTGAGTATTGAGATTATCATTCAAAATGATCGCTCAGAAAACTTTCTTGGGTGAAAGACTCTGTTAACATCTATTTCAAACTAATTTAATGACCACAACTTAAATTTATGCTTTCTTATGCAAAGAAACAAAAAATATATTACCCAGAGGCTATGGGGAAATATAAATAGGTTCATTATAAACTGAATTATCCCGAGAGCATGGATGACCTCTTTCTCACACACTTTCCTTGAGCACCTACTTTTAGCCACTGGAAGAAGAAAGATATTTTGCTATATAGACCTTTGGTCTGATGACACCCAGCCAGAATTTTAATAATACTGATTTAATAAAACTAGAGGGCAAGTCTGGCTCCAGCCACCCTTGAAACATTTTTGGCAGTTCACTGCCATTCACCAAGCAGAAGAGTTATTCCCTGGTGCTGGGGCTGCTTCAGCTCTCCAGGGAGTATAAAGCAATGGGGTGCCATTGGAGCCCTGCTGATTTACATCCACTGAGCCAGCTGTGTATTATATTAGTTTAGGAATTTATGTCTTGTCCTCTATTACGTGGACTGTGATTTTTGCCTTGAAATATGTAATAGGGACACTCTTCATATTGAAAACATAAATATATAGAGAGCGACTGCTTACCCATAGGTGGTGAGAAATTAGTGCTCGAAAAACCTGTAGTGATGATTTAGAATATAATTTCAAGAAAAAGAGGGAGAATTATTTATGTGGTATAAATGCCTTCCCTCCAACATCATATTACTCTACAATAAATATTTTAACACAGGGTGGGCTAAAGAGGCTTCTTGGCTGTGAATTTGCTCTTTGCTAGGGAAATGCATTTTGCTGGGGTTTTGCATTTTGCAGGGAGCTTGTACTTTAGAAAATTCTCACTCTGCTTATTGTTCCATCTCAATACAAACTTTCACGGTAACACTGTTAGTTTGCTCTAATAATGGGTTTCTGTCATAGTGCTCCGGATGCTTTTTATAGGGAAGGTGCATTTCACGATATGGAGAAGCAAAGCAGGCAAACAAAGCAACAGGCAACCGAGTAACTCGCAGTGGCTGAGATGAAGTCCAGTGGTTGCTATTCGCATCTTCTCAAGGTATCCTCATGTCTCAGCTATAAACACATTCAAATATGTAAATGCCCCAAAACATATTTGTACCAATATAACCTGTTTCACAAACCTATTTCTATTAGGTATAATATTTTCCAGTACTGCAGTGGTCTACCGTAATGGAAGCTTAATAAATTAGGCACATCAACATTGCTGGCAGAATAACATTAGCTAATTTGATTGAATATGAAAATACACTAATTTTTGTGATGGACGAGACTGCTGTTTGCCTTGTTCCATGTTTCAGTTCCTGTGGAAGAATATACTAGATAAAGAACAAAACAGCAGAAAGGTCTGAGAATTAGACTCAAAGCCTGTTCTTGCTGCTGAGCTCTTCTGTTTAAATTAATAAGATGCACTTACTGAAGACTGTTTAGCACTTGGCTCTTTACTCTAAATAGTGTCATTTTGTATGGGATTTCATGGAAAGAAGGTTTTGTCAAACTTCCCAGTGGCAAAGCTGCTGTCACATCTTTTCAATCTTGCAAGGATAGGATGCATTATGCTCAGCAGAATGTCGGTGTGGGATGCCTTTGTAGATGAGAAGAGTTAGTCTCACAGATATGCTTCATTTCCTGGGTTGCAAGGGTACGTTTCTGTTGCTTGTTGAAGTCAAGGGAAAACTGATGGACTTTAATGTTGTGAACAGGGAGGTTCTTCCATTTGGCCCAAAGTGGTGGTGTGCAACCTGGTGCTTGAGCCCAGCCTCCTGCTGCACCAGCAGCCCTCAGCAGTGCTGGTCCATGGGAGAGGCGGCAGCATAACAAAAGGCATCAGCAGATACACTGACAAAGCCGAGCGGGTAAACTCACCACTGAAAACCTGGCAGCAAACTGGATTCGTAGCAAACCACTTCAGTGCAGCATGCAAAACAAAGAAGCTGTCAGAAATCCCACCTTCATAATCATCAGCATGTTTAGCATCTAAAAAAAAAAAAAAAAAAAAAAGAGAGAGAGAGAAAGAAAAAAAAAAGAAAGAAAGCTTTTCATCTTCAAAGTACGTTACAAACATTCACTAATTTACCTTCCATGTCTCAGTATTGCAGTTATCGTGGGAAGGGCCTCAGGGGAAACGGTGGTAAAGTTTCTAAATATCCCTTTAAGATGTCGATTGAAGCACACATTCCTCTGGTTTTTTTAACTCACCACTGAATGCAAAGCACTTCTATAAATAGTGCAAATAGCACTAACAATGCTATTGAAATGTATATCTGCGTATACAACCTG
The DNA here is from genome assembly GCA_017639485.1 of Pluvialis apricaria. Lineage (NCBI taxonomy): Eukaryota > Metazoa > Chordata > Aves > Charadriiformes > Charadriidae > Pluvialis > Pluvialis apricaria. The sequence goes on from CM030008.1 coordinate 64,566,983, forward strand.
TGTAAAAACTTATGCATCATTTATGTCCCTCTTAAGTCTTTAAAACATTACTACTGGCACATCAGCCCTCTCTGCTGGAATGAATTTCTCTAGGTGGGTCTGCAAAGACTTGCATGCATGATTAACTTTGTAAAGTAGTCCCACAGAACAGTGAAGCTGTTCCTGGTGTAATATAAGCATGCAACATTTGCATGAGCAAAGCCATAATGAGTATAAATTGGCAGTTTGGGCCATTACTCTTGTTGACATTGACGTGCCTTTACACACAGGTAGACCTTCAGCCCTTGCTGCGGTGACTACTCTCGCTTGTTTATTTCTGGGCATCCTTACATCCTGGGCAGGAAACTTTGTGGCTCACTTGGAGGCCCAAGCTAGAGTGTGCCCCAGGAAACCTCACCACGTGGAGTTTGCTGCCATGCCACTGGTAAGAGCATCACTAAGTTGTACACGTTGTAAAAGCCAAGTTCAACTCACTAGCTGATGATTGTTATCCAAAAGGTAAAACTGCAGTAAAATCTGTATTTTTAAATGACACAATTCTATATATATTTCCTGTTAGACTTATGGACATCAAAGTTACTGCATGGCACCATGTCAATCCCTTTATGAAAGCTCAGAGAAATAAACTTCTAAGTGGCTGGGTCTGTTTTACAATGGGATTTTGAATAACCAGATCACTTAGGACTCAATTCTTCAAAGTACACATACACTTAGACATTTAGACAGTCTCCTAGCAGATGGATTGCCCTCTGACTCCCACTGCTTTCAAAATGTGGTCCTGATTCATTTATAGAAACTTTTCCTTACCCCTTCATAAAACTTAAGCTGTTTTAGGAAAGTGGCCATAAAGTTTAGTTTCCCATCATTGGCTACAGCAAGGTCTGAGAACCCACTGAAAGACAAATACTGAGTAATGTGTTTATAGGAGGTGTTTCAGCCTGCTCTGAACTAAACTCTAGATGATATATGACTTTCTCATAGATTTTGTTGTCTAATGCAGTTGTGACTGCTTTAATTTCACACAACTTTTCTGATGACTCTATTACTTAGTTCATTTCAAATTCAAATTTTTAAAGGTTCTGCCATGATAGACTCCCTGCATGTCTTCAGTTTTTGGGCTTCTGTGATGACCACCATGACAGCATGACAAAATTATTGTAAGCAGGTATCACTGACAATTAAACAAGAGCAGCAGTATTTGCTATTTGCTAGTCCGGTTGCAATTTTTACCAGTTTCAGTCAGTCAAGAGACACTGTGCAAGCAGAAAACTAGATCCATAAAATTGTAGGTGAATAACTGGAGACATCAGAAACTTTTCTTCAAGCATGATTTGCTAACAACATTGGAAGCAAAGCAGAGTTGCCCAAATGGGGCAGGACTTTTTCAGTTTTGTGATGTGGAAATGGTTGCAAGACACACTAAAACACCAAATGGGGTACTATCAATGGGATTTTTCTCTTTAAATTTCCTGCGGGAAAAAGGGTACATCTGTTGATACAGATGAAAGCTTTTATGCAGGCCTGCACAAAGGGATCTCAAAGTTCATTATATTCACTTTCTGAAAAGTTTTCACTGAACCTTTTGTCTCAGCTGCACACAAGGCAACCTTCACATCTTCTACTTCTTTGAGGCGTATAGCTATCATTTGTTTGAAGCATACAAAGGGTTTTCTCATCTTTCAGGGAAACTTTCAGCACCAGGAAGTTCAAAGAAAGCTTGAGTTCATGTTGCATGGCTGAAGGGCACCTCCTTACCTCTTACAACCCCACACCATCCCTTTCTTCTGCAAAACTCTGCAGGACTACTGAAGCCCCTAGGCTACCCGCACTTCTTCCCATAATAGTTGTTTTCCACAGTCAGACTGTTCCGCCCAGCTTACAGGCTTGGCCTGGAAGTTAGCAGTGCTAATGTATACTGATTGGGTGTCTGGGGGTATTTGTGTTAACATTCCTGTCCCTGATGTACTCTCTTTAAAACTTTTAGGCCTTGAATGAGTCCACGTAAGTTTTGATCCACCGTTTTAAAATTGCAAGGCTATTGTTTCTGAAAGTTTGGTACTGTACCAAAGATTATACTGATTTCCCACTGTGCAACAAGGAGGAAAATACAGCAAAGTTCAGAGCCACATATTCACTCTTTCCTCTAATCAATTAAGCATTTTGTTATCAGACGTATGCTAGCACAAGTAGTGTTTCCTACTGTCTCATCGGCTTTCAGAATTTCGCATTACCCACATTATCATTTGGGGGGGGCTTTTTTTTTTTTTAAAGCCTCTCCTTCCTTGTTTTACCCCTTCCTCTTCCAGTCCTTGAAGTGGTAGGTGAACGTTTACTGTCCTCAGAGCTGCTACCTGTTTATCTGCAGCAGGCACCGAAGCACACACTGTGCACAGCTACACATCACAAAGACAGCCCACTCAGGAAGCAAACAAATTCAGGAAAAAATCAAATCAGTGCTAATTCGGAAAAAAATAAAGGTTCAATAGTAGGAGATGAGGCTAGATAAGCTTCTTAAGAGCTTACTTCTCTAATCTATTGAGGACACTTTATCTGGGTATTTACCAATAGGTAGAAACCACACAGCATTTCCTTTTTATTTTTTCTAAACCCTCCATCTGTTTGTATTCAAAACCAGACGTGGAAAGAAAGAGAAATTCATAGAGACACCTGGAAAAGTCACGGAATTGGTAGGGGACTAGGATGAATTTCTTAGTGGTACATGACTGCTTTAAATTAGGGTTTGCTGAAAGTTGTCTTCTGATGACTGTTTGGTATATGTGAAGTAGGTAGAGGGATTCAGTTTAACTGTTGGATTAAAACGATGGCATCACCAAAATGTTGGATGTAATCAATATGAAGACAGGCCTGCCTGTTTATCCTAGGAATTAGCCTTAGGAGGCCTTAGTACCACAGAAGCTTGCAATGCCTGATTATCCCTGAACATGAATGATTTCAGCCTCTGCAGCTACTAGAATATAACTTTCTGTGAGCATCAAGATAAATGCATGATCAAGAAAATATACCCATTATGCCCACATCTACAGTGGGAATGGAGGCATCAATCCACTCTTTCCCTTTTCCCATCCTGCAACATCTTTTGGCTCAGAAATGTCTGAAATGGTGCAAGAAACATCTCTAGTGAGAGGAGTATACCTCTTCTCCCCATCCCACCTCACCAGGCTTGGGCTGCTAAATCTGTATCACTCATGCCAGCAACGTCTGGTCCTCTTGTTCCATTTGACACCTCCCCTGCCTCATCACATCTCAATCAGTTCAGTATAACCCTAAAAACCACCTTCTGCCTCCATTACAATGTTTCTTGAGCAAGAAGCGCCTCTCTGGGAATGTCTCCCAGGCTTTTCATTTTTCTCTCATCCACTCTCACCACTCATTTTTGTTACACAACCAAAGAACTCTTCCTGACCAAGACCAAGGAACTTTTCCTGTCCAAAGCTAGGAAAAGTGTGGGGGTTATCTCTTTTTTACTTTTATTTTTTCTTTTTTCTCTTTCACATCCTCCTCTACTTGCTGTGTAGCCCACAATCATCATTCTTCACCTTATGGGATCCTGTACTCTCTTCCCACCTTTTCTTCACCTCCTCAAACCACCCCCCGGCTCTTTGGCTTCACATCCCTTCTTGCTCTCTGACCTCAGTCCTGTGCTCTTTCTCATTAACATGAATCCCTGACTAGAGCCATATGCTTTTTGGGAGGCAGATCTTACACAGCTACAAGGAGCGTGCACCCTGCTGAGGAGGAAGATATCATAACCAAAGCCTGTAGCTACCTCTATCTTGTCAGCCACTGAATTCATTACGCTGATGCTGCCTTCTCCCCTCAGGGCTGCTTTGTTTGAAAGACTTTTTTTTCTTTTTTTTTTTTTTTTTCCATGGAAAGCCGATAGCTTAACTTACTTAATGAAGCACTCTGCAGCCTGATGGCTGTGATTTATTCTGCTTCCCAAGTGGTTTAATTCTACATTGGTTATCTTTGATTTGTCAAAAAGGAACAGTAATTGGAACAGGAGTCATAGCGTCTGCTTTAGATCAAATTATGCAAGAATTCTCCGCAGTCTTCAATGGGCCACATTTTTTCTCTTTTCTGGCTGTACTTATTTTTTTCAGTGTCTGCCAAAAATGCTTATTTTTGTTGAAAGTTCCAGCAAAAATAGCTCAGTAGTTTGGAACAGGAATGTTGTGTCAGAGGTGATGGGAAGGATGGAAGGCATCTTGTGAGTGAAAACAATTTCATGCTTTTAACGGCCTTGAAAAACAAAGCAGTTAGCCACTGAACTGGGTGCTCCTCTGCAACTGTGCTTTTAGATATCACAAAAGAAATTGATTTTGAGTTAGCAGATTCTTCAGCCATGTTAGGATGCTGTGCACGTCAGAAATCATTCACTGCAGCAGACTGGATGCAACATTTACTGGGATGTGAAGTCTGGGCAGATGCTGCCAGGACATGGAGGGCTGTTGGGAAACCTTCATCCCTTGCAAGGCAAAGAGATCCTCCCAGCATTTCATCAAGGTAGGTGCTGATTCAGAGATAGCCCACTTGAACATAGCTATGCAAAATCTAAAATGAGTCTTCCATCACACATTGCTGCTGAGGGGTCTCTCTGAGCACAGATATCTCCCTCAGACCAAGTCAACTGAGACATCACTGCTCGTTGGAGCCTGGACACCTTAGGGTGCTTTTTGATGGGCTGACTCCAGTGTAAATAAGATGAACTGGACTATCAGAAAACTATTTTTGTTCAAGTTTGGTTGTTTCACAAAAGTAGAGCCCTAATTCTGTTCATGCTCAAATACTTGAAGATTAAGATGGTACAAGTCCAGTATTTCATAGACATTTAATATAGGGAGTACCAATGTGGATCAGCATGCAACTTCTGACAACCACTGAATGCTTTCAATTGGGAAAATACTGTGAGGAATTCAAGGTGCCTTATATACTGGATTTCTGTATTGCCAGATTGCACTTGGCCTTCGCATGAATGCAAAGAAGGGAAGAAGGATGAAAAGAGCGTTTCCTCAGCTTTTCAAACTGCACCTATAAGCAGCAGCTACACTGGGAGTAGCCTCAGTGCTTTGTGATCGCCTAAGTTTATCAGTGCTGACATGAAATGATGTTGTTCCAAAGCCATCAATGTCCTCTCTCCTGTATTTGTAAGCCTCCAAAAACCATTTCCTGATGCTCTCCCAATCTGCAGACCTGTAGCTCCCCTAAACCTTGGTTCTTCTATGGGGGAGACTTCCTATCCCAGGATCTCACATCCTCAGCTCTGCCAGGCACCAAAGACAAAATTAATGGCTCTCCTAGCTGTCCTTGGCTCCAGATACTCCCAATAACTCCTGCTATGTTCTAATTCTCCCACAGTAGCCCAACACCAACCTTCACCTTTTTTAAAGTAAGGACTTGGTAGTATTCATGATAAGGAAATGAACATGGCTGAAAAGCTACAACAAAGGGCAATGCAGGGACTCAAGCAAGTGAAATTTAGTAAAAATGAGAATTACTATATGGGTATATTTGCACATCCCAAAACCCAAGGTGTTAGTCTATGTTGAGATATCTGTCTAGCACATGGTATCTTGATGATGTAAGATTAACACCACAAGCTCGAATGGTAATAATGTCACCAAAAAGCGCCTTTTCCTTTCCTCTGACAAAGTGTTCCCAAGGATCCCTATGAAACTGCATGGCTTCTGACCAATGTTTTCATAGACTATGTCCAAGTGATACAGCTGAGCTTTGAAAAGATTTGCATCTAAACCCGTATCTACTCATCTTTAGGTTAAAAAACACTCAGAACAAAAGAACACTGAATTACAAAGTCCTGTGATCAGATACCTTTTATTAGTTTGAACATGACACCGCCATTCAATGTGATGATGGCAGAAAACATCAGGCATCAGAAAACACCCAGCTGAACACTGGGTGTAAAATAAATAAATAAATAAATATATGTGGCAAGCAGAACATATCTGACAATTCTGTTAAAATATAGATCTTAAGCTTTGTTCCTCCTGTGCTTAAGCAAACTCCTGACTTGAAGACAGATGTAGTGAATATGTGTATTCCCTAGTACCCTATATAACCAGTAAGTCAATTCAGCCTGGGCTTGAACACAAAATCTATTCCCAGATGATGTGCCTGTGATTCTTTTGCATCCTGAGGCACTTGGCAAGAATCCTGACAAACAAGGTTAAACTCAAAAGAGACTCAAAATACCTGAGGCAGTGGGTTTCTAAGCCTTGATCAACTGGAAAAGAGGGAAGCATTTCTTTTTTCAAGGAGAGAAAAAAGAACAGAGAGAGGTCATTTAAGCAATGCAAACTCAACACAGATAAAAAAAACCCAAAACATTGACAAACCAGGAGGCAGTAGGCAGAAAATATCACGTCACTAATGTTGTTAGCAGAACCAAAGCAGCACAGGAATGAATTTCCACTGAACGCAAAGAAAAATCTGGGGATGGTGTAGACTGTAACCAGCTTTAGCAGTCAGTGAACTCTGAGTAGTCACCACTGATAGCTGTTTGGTATTGTTAAGACATAACGGTTCCTCTAAAAGTAATGTGATATACTTGATAGGAGAGGGATTACAACTAACGTCAGCCTTTTCCACCTGAGGCAGATCTTTTGGAGAATAAATTTCCATTTTCCATATTTTACTCCACACTGTAAATTCTGGAAGTGTTGCAAGCACAACACATCAATGATTTTTTTTATCAACATGTCTAATGAGAGGCCAGGCCACAGCAAAGCAAGCTGCTTTTCTTGTTAAACCAATCCCCTTCAGGTTTGACACTGGATAAGATGGTAGTACCACAAGGATGTCTGTGTGACCATTTAGCTCTTAGCTGAGATTGCTACTGGGTTGTTACCAGGTGTGCAGTTAATTAATACTGTCAAGATAGTGTGTGTAAACGCACATCTTAACTATCATAAAGTTAATGTAACGTATCTTTTCTTTAGAAGAGGAGCATTTCAATCAAAAATATTTCTGTCGGTATACTGAAGCACTAATAAAAGCCAGAATACCTACAGATCAGGACTGAGGCAATGGAACAGAATTTGTAACAGAAAGAAAAGCAAGCCAGGATGCCTTTTCAAAACATGCTATAATTCAAAGTGAAGTTCTCCACTAGCTGCAGAAATTGCTGTGTGATGCTCTTTAGTTTGCATTACTTAGGAAGACTGATGCACAGAGGTCCATTTAGCCATAGAAATCTGAATCTCAGAGACGAATTAGTAAAACCTAGAAGCAAAGAAAGAAGTAATGAAAAAAAAATCTTACTACGTCAAAATACATTAAAACTTCTGAGTCTTCCCAATTCTTTCTCACAATACTTTTACTGTCGGTGAAATCAGGAAAGTAGCCATATATGTAAAGTGTTTATTATTCAGCTGGTCTTACACAGGCACATTCTTACATTCAGAATCTTCTGTGCTGATTTCAAGATAAAAATACTGTTGTTTGACTCTTGGTCATGCAAGCTCCAAAAATGCTATACAGCTAGGAAAGCACAAACCAGATTCTAATTTGCTTTGCTTTTTATTGAGAGAATCCTAGCCAAAAAGATTCTACAAGTTACAGGCAAGTTGTAATCACTCGTGATGATGAATAAGCCAGAAAAAAAGAAACCCAAAGAAACAAAAAAAAAACCCAAACAAACAAAAAAAACTCCATGCTCAGTTCTTAAATACTATGTTGAGTTTTTCAGGATTTGCAAATTATCAGTGTCCTCTTGCTACAAACCTTTCCTCCTTTCTCTGCAGCAGTCCTGTTACAAAAGGTGCTCAATTTATTGTTAGATAAATAGGGATGCTTACACTGTTTCAGTTTGCATTCTTAGAGTAGACATCTGTTCATTTCAATAGCTCCTGATATGAGGAAGATAAGCAGATCATGTTCTTTAGGCGATGCACTGCTGGGTATTGACTAAATGTCCACCCATCTTCGAGAAAATGTGAGCTTAACTAGCTGTAGCACAGGCTGCCTCATTGTCTGGAAGTGCAATGGTAAGCATCCTGGATACAGAAAACAGAGGTCACATCATTGCATATTAACTTTTCTCTGTTGAGGTGCTTGAAGTTACAGATTAAAAGGCTTTTTCTTAAATTTTAATCTTATTTATTAATGGGGAAGGGCTTCTTTGTAATACAGTAAGAAGAATACCCAAAGTTTAAAGTAAGCATTGTGCATAAATCCTTCCCTTTCTAGAGAAATAATATATCTTACATAAGTTAGGCCTTTGCCTATTTTATTGTTGATGTTCAGTGAGATCTTCTGAGGCATCACTAGCAGAAGAGCTAACCAGCTCTGTCTTTTAGCTAATTAAGACACCACGTCTTCTTTTTTGACAGGAGCAAAGTTTTGCTGTTATTTCCTCTAAGCAAAAAACTTCTGCTGTTTAACTGCTCATAGGTACAAGATAAATGGTTGCCTTGAATAACACTTCAAAACCTCAGGCATTAGAAGGCAAAGATGGTGACCTTATGGCTGCTTCTGCTTCTTTTCAAAAATCAAGTGGACACATTTAAGACTTATATGTCACTGTGCCTCAGGGTCCAGTTCTATTTCATCCCCAAGCATACACCACACAAGATTCTTGAGTCCCTGTAAACTAGAGTAGGCATACATCAGATATTTCAGGTGTTCTGCTTGTCTCAGATGCAGAAAAATCACAGTTTTTTTTTTTCCTTTCTCAGTAACAGCAGACATCTGGTTAAGAACAAAGAATTAACAAATCCCATCTGTTAAGGACAATCACCTACCTCACCTGACCCTTTTTGCTGCTCCTCTGAGGTGCAGGTCAATGGGTGTGTACACCCATACTTCTGCTCAGAAGGGTAAGAAGGGCATTTGCAGTCACTGGTGCTCTGAGGATAATGACTCCAGATTAACAGCCCAGAGATTAATGCGGAATAAAGCTACAACTCATTCAAATTTAATTCCCTTTGCTTCTGAAGCTTTCTCAGAAAACACACTTTGCTCTTCCTTCCCTCCTACTCTGTGCCTTTTCTCAACAGCATACCACAGAAGATGCCAGGGTTTCTGCTAAAGAGTGGAGACCTCATTGTAATGGCGCTTTTGCTGTCAGACATGAAGATTCAGGATGCAGTGGGGAAAGGGAAATCTTTTTGCCCCGGACCATGGGGCAGCTCCGTTTGTATCCCTGACACACTTGTGTTGACGGTCTCCACCTGCCTTCCCCACATGAAAGGAGACATGGAATCCAGGCTCAGCCCCAGGACTCATGTTTGATGCAGAGATCCCAAGGCCCCTGCACTTGGAGGAGTGCTGCTGCAGAAGAGGGGTTCAAAGACATGTGGATGTTGTGATGGGGAAGCATATAGTGGAAGGAAGAGCTGGCACAAAACCATAAGTCTCCTGGTTGCTGTGTCCCTAGGCAGGAGAGAACTCACTCCTTTTTGCTGTTCCATCAGCTTGTCTCTGGGGATCACTGGATGAGGCTGTAGTACCTGGGGGAAGAGGAACTAGGAGGGACGTTGTCTTTGCACGGACAGTTGTCCTCTGCACTGCATATAAAGCACCCCTAAATTGCCTGGCAGAGGGCTGAGTTGGTGACACCAGCCAAAGCTTTGCCTTGACAGTGGCAGCAGTCAGTAAAGCCTCCCCACTTCAAGGCTGTCAGCAGGGTTTGGAGCCACTGAATTATGTTTGTGGATTCAGCAGCTAAGTAAGGAGAGCAGTACATTTCCTGCTTTGTAGGTAACTCCTGTATTACATCTCAAATCTGGGGCTCCACAGCTGGCATTCAAAAACCCAGAGCTTTTCTGATGAATGCGCAGTCTGCGGTAGCTATCAAGCAATACCCTTTGCTGCTGCTGCGTTAGAGACCTGATTGAAATCAGCACTGGTGCATTCTTGACATACAGACCTTTATTTGGGAGAGCCCTTACAAACGGAGCAAGACTGAGCTGACAGTATGAAGTCAGGATTTACATTCCCGGCTTCCCAACAGGATTAGGGTCATAGCTCTCCAGTGATCACTGTACTAGACCACATGGTTGTAGAATACAAATGAGTAAATGATAATTTGGAAACCTTTACAGTCTCTGCCCTGGTTAATAAACACAGGGCAGATTTTGGGCTTACACATATTTCTCTGCTATTGTTTCTAGTTCTTGAGGTCTTCAGGATTCCTACAGCCTGTCCTCACCTCTTCTTGCCTTCTGGTTTCTTGTATTCTTGGTCTTTCACATTAAGGTTATGTTGTCTCTTATCCCCCATATTCTCTTCCACAATGGTCTTTCAGGCTACGCGCAATTAGCATGACTTCTGTCGACCAGGCTACCAGCTTGACCAGCCTGCTGAAGTTATTGGGATTTCATTATACACACCAGATTTAATTCTTTACAGGCTTCCCACAGTTCCTTGACTACATCTTGTTCTCCACGTATCATTATTCCTTAACTGGCCACAAATTAATGTCAGTTTAAAAAAAAAAAATTTAATCATATTCCTTTCTTAGTTGTGGTTGTCTAACATCCATATAAAACAAAACAGGCCTTATGATAGCCTTGTATATTTGAAGCTTGGAACTGAAAATTATCTGCAAAGACAATAAGAGTCAGCCCTGCTGTGTTCCTGGTCTTAATGTAACAGAATAATGACAACACAAGCCTGGTAAGGACCTCCTGGGATCACACAGTCCTTTCTCCTCTCTGAAGGATAGGGCTATTATAACTAAACCATGTCTAATAATTTGTCTAGCTTGATCTTAAAACCCTTCCATAAACAGTCCTCCTCTGTGCAGCATATTTAGGCATTGCACCACAGATACTTCCTAGTACAAAACCTTAAATTATATGCAATGCAAATTCATTGAGTTCATGACAGTCTATTTGCAAGGGTCTTTGAGAACAAGTTGCTACTGTTCTGTTTAAAAGGCCTTTGAATACTGGATTATTATTACACCTTATCTCTAGTCTTCTCTTTCTTATACCAAAGAAAGCCATTTCCTTCAATCTTTTCTCAAAAGTCATGTCTTTGGGTCTTGCTTTCTGGCCATGTTTTCTTTACCCCCTACTTTTTTTATTTCTCTTGTCTGGACTCCTCCCAGTTTGGCAACACTCCAGACAGTGTGGCGCCCAAAACTGTTCAGTGCCAATGTCGGCATCTGAGGGCCAAGCCCGGAAGGATAATCACAGTGCATATGTTACCTACAACACTTCTGTCAGCACTGCACAGCATGTGATTTGCTTAGTTTTGTAACGGTATCATATTATGACAGTTTCCTTTGTCATGGTTCCATTAGATGGCTCCATTAGAGCAATCACATCTCTTCATTCCCTATTTTGTAATTTATTGTTTAATTTCCCTTTCCCAAGTATAAGTGTTTGTATTTGAGTACTGAATTTTCCCTTGTTGGTTTTGGGCCTTTTGTGCTGTTGCTCAATATGGTTCTGAATTTTGATCCTGTATCCCAAAGACCTCGCAATCCCTCCTAGACTCATGCTGTTTGAAAACTTGCGTGTTTCATTATTTGAGTTGTTAATGAAAATCCTGAGTAGAAATATGACTTCTGCAGAGCCCTGCTTTTAATGCCTTCCCAGTTTAACATCAAACCATGCAAATGTGTGCTCACTGTATCACAACTCTGGGTAAGTACACATTTCTTTTCTTTTCTTTCCTTAAGAGCATGTTAGGCGGGACCATGTCAAAACCCTTAGTAGAGTTGAGACATATCTACTGCTTCTCCTTTATCCACAATAAAAATTATCCTGTCAAAGAAGGAAACAAGGTTAGTTTGACATGATTTATTCCTGACAAATCTACTCCAGCTGTTGTTATTGCCATATTATTCTCTAGGTACTTATACATTAATTCTTTAATAATTTAGTCTTGTATATCTTTCAGGATAACACAGACAGACTTGTTATCTTCCTGAACTTTCGTTTTCCTCTTTTGAAGGATGGGTTCTGTGGGATTTATTCCAGTTCCAAGAGAACCTTCTCCGCTTTTGTTACCAATGAGTGTTAGTGGTTCAGATACTGCTTCAGTTTCTCAGATATGCCAGGGTAAATTCCACCAGGCCACCCTAACTTTAGTAAGAGTAACACACTGAATATTTTCTAACCTCTTCTTTCCCTGCTCAGACTCATGCATCTGTGCTCTTGTAAACAACATAATTGCTTTAGGCATTTGCTCACAATTTATGTCATGCCTGAAAAAAAAGATGTCATTGAATATCTTGGCTTTCTCATCGTGGTCTGTTATTTGCAATCCTTCCCTATTAAGGAACGGGCCTGAATTTTACTTTGCTTTTTCTGTTCTTGTAGTGTTCATACAAACTTTTCACATTAATTTTTTATCACCCTCAATAGTAGTAAGTCATTGTGTACTTTATCTTTCTAGGCTCAACCATGCACTGTTGGTCTACTTTTTTTCTACTCAGCTTTAGCCAGATGTCCTTGTTCCTAATTTGTAAATAAATCCTTTTTTAATATTCAGGACTTTAAAGAGCTTCTGCTGCAGCTATTCCTTCTTCTTACACTGATTCCTTTCTCCTTCATAGCACAATAATATTCTGTTGTGTCTTAAATACAGCTTCTTTCAGTAATTGCTATCTCTCCTGCACTTCTTTATCCTTAAATTATCTTCCCAAGAGAATCTACTTACAAATTCCCTGAGTTTATCAACATCTGCTTTACTGAAGCCCATTATCTCTATTTTGCTTCTCTCACGCTGTCCTTTTCTTAAAATAGTGAACTATGATCAATAGCTTTGCAACTATTTCCTCCCCCTTAGTCCCTGGAATCTATCATTTTTACAGAAGTTGGGCCAGTGTGTTAAGAAACCCCCTGTGTCTGAAAGCTGCTGTAGTTTCTCGTCAAACAAAAGATATGAAAAAGCCTGCAAAGCATGTCCTGCTTGAGCCTGGATACAATACCTGTACTACTTGATAATTACTCTAGAAATGTGCAAAGATGATCTACTTAATTGTGACATCATGTGGCAACTGAGTTGCAACACACACACAGAGAAGTAAAGTTAATCCATTTTTTTACTTAAGAAAACCTAAACCAGTCAATGCAGTTGCCCCAGCAGAATTTAGATTTTCTAAACTGTTCGCAACTACCACTTGCATTATTCAAGCATATGAACTTCTGTACTGTAAGACTTCATCTTAGCATCTTCATAACTGGAGAGGGATTTTCCTATCAGTATCCTTCAGCCTTATGGTAAATGGCATCCAGTCCAACAGTGGTGGAGGAACTACTCAACAACTAAGTCATTTCTCTATTCTGTGAGTCAAAATGCTCTTCAACACTAGACTATCCGAGGAAAAAAGGGGAGCACACCCCACATAAATTCCTTACCTGTTCAGATTAGGAAAAATCTAAATATGGCACTATTAGTAGCCTCTTTTATGTCAGACTGACAGATTTTAAATGGCTTCCAGGAGGGCACCACTTTCATATTTCAGCTGTCTTCTCATTACTGTTAGACCTGGAAGCTCAGTGCTGCATGACAGAAATATTTGTACAGTTAAACACCAGGAGAGAGCTACGGAAATAAAAACACATGTCAGGAAACTGTCTGAATGGGGAATTCACTTCAGACAGAAATCTCCCTTCAAGCCATAAAATGGAAAGCTGCCTAGATCCATCCTTTTGTAACTTTCTCTTATCTGTCAGCCCAGTGATTTGGCTCGTCATTCCCCTGGCAGAATTTTAAGCAGGTTTAGATGCCTGCTCTCCATCCCCACGTAAACACCACATGTGCAGAACTGTTAATGACAATTAGACTTTAAAAGCTTGCTGTAGGAAATCTCACCCAGAAGCTCAGTGAATATTACAACTATCTCACTTGCCAATATACCTCTCTCAGCAGGAACTTTATGACAGGAAAAAAACCAACCCAACTATGCTTTCTTAATCACTGGTTACTAGAAGCTGTCAATGAACAAGGTGCAGCTCTTTCACTTCCCCTGAGACCACTGTACTTCCCAGAGGCACATAACTACAAGTCTCTTGGTTTACTGCTCACAGTATAGCCTTTTTTTTTTCAAGATGTTTATCTCCTTCTAAAAAGCCTCACCGAAAGGCTGCTTCAAAACCCTACACCTCAGGTAGTTAAACTTCTTTTTGTTTTTAGCCTGAATTTCATCATGGGCAACGTATATCCATTTTGGCCAGTTATGAGTATAGTCCTTAATCATTCTGCCTTCCTCCTAGTATAGATACGGATCTATTTTTATATCTTTCTCGTAGTTATGAACAGCAACTATACACCATTTCAGCCTTCATTCTGCGAAAAAAGACAGAGTGGTCTAGGCTTTCCTCATGAAACAGACTCTCCATTCCCATTCTCTGCCTCTGCTCCAATTTTAATGGATCTTTTTTGAGCATGACTGACCAGCTCCACTGCAGGCAGAGTTACTATGAACTTGTACTGTGGTCAATACACCCTTATCCCTATTGAAACTACCAACCCCACATTCACTGCTGCCCATTTCTATCACTTAAGTCTTCTACTACAACATCCTGATTGTTCTCTGCAAAATTAACTGGGGGTTTTGTTTTCTTATTTTCTGTATGAACATTGTTAATACAAATGTCCATTAGGATCAGTCCCAAATCCACTCCTCTATTACCTTACCATCAACTCTATTACCTTTCCTCTAGCCCCATGCACCCCCTTTGACAAAAGCATATTTTTGCCTCCCTGTCTGCTAGATCCTTGTGTAATGTGTAATAATTGTATTAATCTGCTCTTGGGCTACATGGGAAATTACCAGTTATGCTACTGCACTGTACAAATGAGTGACAGCTACTGTACATTCTTTAGCTACTTTAGCTACTTTTCTCATCAAAGAACATTAGTGAGTTTCTCTGGAGTGCGGAATGTATTACAAACCCATGTTGTATTTTTTTCCATGTCCATTTATCTCCATCTCCCCTATTAATCCTTTCTTCAGCATTTGTTCTAAATCTCTGCATCGTACTGAGGTCATACTAATGGTTGGTAACAGAGTGCTTCATTATTTCTCTATTTGTTAAACAGGTCCTATATGTGCACACAGTATTGCCTAATTTGATAACTGCACAGATAAACATCACTAAGGTAATTGCAGTTTCATTTGACAACTTTTATGATCCCAATTAAACTGGGTATTAAATAATTTTTGTTTCAACCCAAACCCACACTGTGATAACTTGTTCTCCTTCACTTGTTCCCATTACCTTGTTTCACTGTTACATTCTGTAACCACTGTTACCAAAATAGTAGCCAAAATATTCATTTTGCTTTTCACTAGACCTAGATTACCCTTAATCTCCTTAATACTTTTTAACCTTCTTCTTACCTTATTTTAAAAAAAAACCAACATCTTTTTCTTTGTTACTAATATGGCTGAAAGGATTTTACCATTATAAATACTTAAAGGGAGGGTGCCACAGGGATAGGAACAGCTTTTTTTCAGTGGTGCCCAATGACAGGACAAGAGGTAATGGGCACAAACTCAAACATAGGAAGATCCATCTAAACATGAGGAGGAACTTTACTTTGAGGGTTGCAGAGCACTGGCACAGGCTGCTCCGAGAGGTTGTGGAGTCGCCCACACTGGAGACATTCAAAACCCGCCTGGACACTGTCCTGTGCAACCTGCTGTAGATGACCCTGCTCTGGCAGGGGGGTTGGACTAGATGATCTCCAGAGGTCCGTTCCAACCCTGACCATTCTGTGATTCTGTGATTGTTACACCAGCAGTTGATTTCTTTTCAAAATCCTAGTCACCTTAATTATGGGAACTCTGACTTTTTTTCTCATAATTTCTGACAAAACAGGACTTTTTTTAGAGATGCAAATCAGAACTTGGAGACCAAGAAGAATTAAAAAAAAAGATCATTGAGGCACATTTGGCAGAATGGATTTTTGGTTAACATGAACCATTCCTGTTACTAATTCAATAAATGGAGCTGCTGCTTCTTCTGTCTCTCCCTCTTCCCAACATCAAGATGCAGAAACCGTGGGAAGAGCAATGCTAATGGTGCAAACTCTACACCCCGCAGGGGAGATGAAGCCCTGCACTGACTGAGAAGGGCTGGAAGGGATGAGCTGAGGAACCTTGTACCTCTGACTCCATCTTACAACGTGAGCAAGATCGCACCAGGCAACGATAATAAGGGGGCTGTGAGTCCCTCGGTCATCACTGCTCTTCTGTAAAAACACACCAGCTCCCCATGCTGTTCCCCACAAGGTTAAAAGAGGGATCTGTTATACCTAAATGAAGACACTGGTATCCATATGGAGTCTCTTCCTGTATGAAGGCTGTGTTAGGAACATTTCCACATGAATGTGGTTCTCCTTTGGCCTTTCATCATAAGGAGGGAAACATGCTTATCCTTTTGTTGACCCCTATCTATCTCCTTACGCTGCGATTTCAGTTCAGGCTTGGACCTAAAGCACCAGATGAGACAGTTTCCGTTTCCGTGACTAAGGTTGGGGTGTGGACCCCACAGCAAAGGATGAAAAGAGCACTCCACAGCATCAGGCAACACACAGAATGTTTCCACCAGCAGAAGTCCACCTAAAAAATTTATGTTTCTAGTAAAATACGTGCGCAGTATACATGAGAAGGACAGAATCCTGCTGAGTACTGAATGCTCCAATAACATCTTAGTAATTGGTTTCTGATCCAGCCTTCTGAAAATTATATGCTCATCAGAAAAGCTCGCCACACCTTGCAGGAACACATACATAACATACAGAAGAAAATGAGGCTTTCTATGCTTCTACAAATGCTGCAGTCCCAAGGGCTCTCAGAGCAGTTAGTGGTAATCAGCTGAGATACACAAGTAGGTTTGGCTCCTCTTTCACCTTAGTTAAATGCATGACCCATCAGCCTTTTTACTGCTGGTAGCAAGCCAGGTATCTTCAGGGCCCTTTTGCGAGATAGATGCACGTAACAAAGGGAGTTGTAGCATGGTTATCTGGACAAGCCAATAGCTGTCAAATGCATGGCAGCAAAGGGATCCGAAATATCATTCTACAAAGGTGAGGGGCAGGGGGAAAGAGCAGGGGTATTGTTCAGACATCAGGCCCATTTCACTCCTTGCACCAGGACCCACAAACCCATACTGTATTGAGGTAGTTGTAGCTAGTGCTAGTTCTGATTTATTAGCAAGGCTGCAAAGGCATGAATCACAGTGTAAACTCTTCTCCACACGGCCTGAAACTGCAGCAAAGGACTTCCAGGTCGGACACAGGGAATAATCTTCTCATGGGAACAACAGCAGAGATGGCTGCCCGTGGAGGCGACTCTTCTTGGTGGTGGTTTTTAAAATCTGGTCAGGCAAATGTGTCAGGAACAGCCCTGACCTATTGCAGCCAGAAGGTGAGTGAGAAGTTTGTTTGTCCTCCCTCTCAGCCCCGTGTTGCTGATTCTGAAGGCTGGTGACTACCCACAGTGACAGATAGTGGATGGTACAGCCTGTGTTAGAGACTTTCTTGCCATTTTACTACTATCATTATCCAGATTGTACTTTTTTGAGCAACACTTTCTGTACTCACGGTTTCAGTGTTAGGGTAGAAATAAGCTAGCTGCCTCGTTTAAAGCCAGTGGGATCTTTCTGCATTTCCTTTAGCAGGAGCAGCATGGCACTTCACTAGTCCTTGATGGTTTAATCTTTGTCTTGTCTTCCTTGCATTCCCTTGTTTCCCCTTGTTTCTCTTCTCCCTTCTTGTACTGTTATAGTCTGTTCTTATCCTGCACAAGTTATAAAGCTACTTTGCTTGAAGGTGCTTGTGTTTTGCATGTTTAGTCTCCACAAAAAATTATCCCACTCTGTCCTGATGCGACAAAACCCACTGAAGATAGAACCCTACGAACTTGTGAGCACATTTTGAAGAATGCAAACTTCTCTAATCAAACCCTGAACGAACACGACTGAGATCATTCAGTGCATCACAGCACCACGCCCATTATTTCTGGAGAATCCTGGGCCTGGGTCTTTCATCTATCCTTACCTCAAGGTAGTGACTAGGGCTGCTTTTTAAGCCAGACTGATACTGTGTCATTCAAAGGATATCAGAAGAAATAAGAAAATAAGATGTAGCTGAGTTAAAGTGAAATTTGAACATCCAGCTTGCAACAGCTTCCTTAGGCAAAGGGAATCCTCTCATCCAACACTTGTCCCTTTTACAGACACTGGCCAGCCACAGGTATCCTAAAAGTACACCTTTCACCTCTGCTCATCCTGCTCCTTGCCTTTGGGAGAGTTACATTTGTTTTCTACTAACTGAACCTTTCTTTCCCTGGGCTTACAAACCTTCTCAGGGTTCGAAATAGCTCCTTTGAAAATCCAACACTAGGCTGACGATTATTAAGGGTACATTTTAATAACAGTGAGCTGATTCCATTTTCATCACAGACAGTAAAGACCTATAAGAACATTTACAGGCGTCTTTGCATGATTTCATTATTAGCTGTATTCCTCAGGATGTGCAAATCTAAAACCACTGGGATTAAGAGGATAAGGAAAGGAAATGTTTGATTATGAAAAAATCCAATCTTTAAAAACAGGCTGAAGTGCAACAACTGCTACTCAAGCTTATCATTTCTTAGTGCGCAGTCATCAAAACAGAATTGCAACAGACTTGAACACCACTGCTTTTTCTGCTACAAGACCAAAGATAAGAACAGAAAACAAGAAGAGAACTGAGATGGTCAGGCTGGATCGATGGGCCGAGGCCAATGGTATGAGATTCAACAAGGCCAAGTGCTAGGTCCTGTACTTGGGTCACAACAACCCCATGCAGTGCTACAGGCTTGGGGAAGAGTGGCTGGAAAGCTGCCTGGTGGAGGACCTGGGGGTGTTGGTCAACAGACAGCTGAATTTGAGCCAGCAGTGTGCCCAGGTGGCCAAGAAGGCCCATGGTATCCTGGCCTGTATCAGTAGTGTGGTGAGCAGAAGTAGGGAACTGATCATTCCCCTGTACTCAGCACTGGTGAGGCCCCACCTCGAATACTTTGTTCAGTTTTGGGCCCCTCACTATAAGAAAGACATTGAGATTCTGGAGCGAGTCCAGAGAAGGGCAACGAAGCTGCTGACAGGTCCAGAGAACAAGTCTTATGAGGAGCAGCTGAGGGAACTGGGGTTGTTTAGCCTGGAGAAAAGAAGGCTGAGGGGAGACCTTATCGCTCTCTACAACTACCTGAAAGGAGGTTGCAGAGGTGGGGATCAGTCTCTTCTCCCAAGTACCAAATGATAGGACGAGAAAATGGCTTCAAGTTGCACCAGGGGAGGTTTAAGGTGGATATTAGGAAAAAATTATTCACTGAAAGGATTGTCAAGCATTGGAACAGACTGCCCAGGGAAATGGTACAATCACCATCCCTGGAGGTATTTAAAAGATGGGTAGAGGTGGTGCTCAGGGACATGGTTTAGTGGTGGTTTTGGCAGTGTCAGGTTGATGGTTGGACTCGATGATCTTAAAGGTCCCTTCCAACATAAAAAATTCTATGAGTTATTATTAAAACATTTTTTGGTGGTTGACTAGCACAATGTCTCATTAGATTCACAGAAATCTCCAAGATCTTAAACAGCAAGATTATGCAGATCATACAGATCAGTTAGTTACAGCAGCCAGAGAAATTTGTTGCTACTGAAAAGCAATATAATAACATATCACACAAGCCCATTTGTTCTTACATTGGGTTATACATCACCTGAAGCTGAATTGAAACGCAGGACTGAATTTGGTCGAAAGTCTGTAACTCTTTTGCAATTAAAATGCAAAACCCAATCCTGCAGATTTCATTTCATAATATCATGTTTATTACAAGAAGCAGCCCCCCACAATTTATGAGGCCTAAACAGTTTTAAAGAATTTAGTTGCAGATTATAATATTAGATGGTGGAGAAAAAAAGAAATTAGCAAGTACAGCTCAGGGGAAGGGATAGTAACGGTGAAGAGGGAATTAGGAAGTCTATATAGGCTATTATAGGCCTATGGTAGTGCTAGAGGAGAAAAAGGCTTGCTGCAGAGCACAAAGGATGTAGCACAGACAAAGCACAGCATGAAGAGGAGAGGACCAGAGAGAAAGAAAGCAAAAGTCAGTATGAAAGACTTCCTTCACTTTGAATAAAGGTATGATCCTTGATTTGCAACGGGTTTAAACTTCCCTGTCTCCATCCACTGACCTGCTGTCCTAATTAATGCCAGCTGAGAAACTGCCACACCTTGTTTTTCCACAGGTAAATACTGAAGAAATCAGTGTACAGCCTTGTTCACCATTATGTATCACATTAGCAGGGTCCATTCCTGAAGCTTCTCTCAATTTCAGCTGAATCTCATAGATCTATATTTAGAAATAAAATGAGATTAATGCCAGCTGCTACAATGTTTTCCCGGAATTTACAAGGCACTTTACCATGGGTGCTGAAGTCACATACTCATCATCCTGTCTCCATGGAACAAAGCATGGATGGGGCTGTTGTTTGCACGTATCTGGAGCCATTGTGCATGAAAATAAATAAGCACTGCTATACTGCCGTAAGAATGAACACAAGCTGCTGAAGGAACCATTAAACATGTTGAAGCTAGAGCTCTGGAGATTGCTGATGGTTGCTCACGCTCATTCTGCAAGCTGTATCACATTGCGGTATGATGTAGCTCTCGTGGGGTATAGTGTGTAGGGCAGCAGCATGCTAGCCCTGGGAGGGTTGGTTCTGACAATGCTCTTTCCCTCCTTGTTAGTTAGGATAATTTACTACGCATACTGGGAATCAAACACCAAAACACATGGGAAAGCACAGCATCATTAATGGTTTATGCATGGTTTCGATTATGTAGTCCTGGCCCAAAAAGTAATGATACTTTATTTTACTATTTAAAAAAAAATGGCACCAGTCCCATCAGGAGCAAAATATCATACATTGCAGGATGTAAAGAGGATTAGGGGGAAGGAAAACTGAGAAATAGTAAAAGAGAGGGGTTTACGAATTCCTCCTGTGTAAAGAATGATTAGCCCAATGATCTGTTAAGCAAAAATGTGCATGATTTACATGAAGAAACTGATATCTACATAGGAATCAGGCCTTGGTGAAACACTTATTGCAATTTCACCTACATCACAGTAAGGAAAAGGACAGTTTTTGGCTCGATCAGCTTGCTGCAGGGCTGCACGTTTGCCAATGCTGCAGAAGGCAGGTTACAGTAGTGCATAGCCGGAGTGGGAAGAAATGACGACGGCTCACTGCTTTCAGTAGCATTTAGTCGTATTCTGAATGAAAGCGCCCATGAAATCATGTTTTCGGTAGGTGCAGCCTCCTGCTCCGTACTGCTACAGATGAGAGATGTTAATTGATTCTTGCTTAAAACTTACGTTCAAGGCTGTCACCTAAGTCAGACCAACCTTTTTCTTCCTCATTTATCCATGATTCTCATTCAGGCTGGGGGAGCTGTGTGTATGAAAGGTAAAGGAGCAAAAGGAAAGTCTAAAAGTCTTTTGAACTATATCCCACCTGCTACAAAAAAAGGAAGACCTCATATGCTTGAGACTAAATGTACCACGTTGCAACGAATGTGAGGAACAGCAAGCTTGGAGTGAAGTGCCTCAGAAATAGGTGTTTAAACGGGGCGTTAAACACAGCAGCGTGCAGCTAACCAAACAGCGCAACGATGCACAGCGCGGGAGATGCAAACCCACCACTCCAGAGGAAGAGAAGAACCCGTTCCTGCAAGGTGCCAGGCAGCACCTTCAGTCCTCACCTGTAGGCCTCGAGGACATCCAGTTGGGAGGATCTCACTTTTATATTCCCACCATTTTGATTCAAGGAGAGTGGAAGGTGTAAGAAAAGAGAAGGCACACACATTTGTATTAAAGGCTTAATTCTGATCCTCGTTACGGGGATGTAGTTACTTGCAGTGACGCATCTGGTGTTCGCTGAGGGCAGGAAACCATTCAAGATGAAAACATGTTCTTTGCATAGTAAAATACCTATACAGAGACAAGAGGTTTTTTAAAAAATGTTCTGCATTTAGCCTTTCAGGCTCCGCAACACAGCTTCCGCATTAAAGAGGAAATCATGCATGAAGTGATTTTTTTTTTTAAATTATTACAGAACAAGATATTTTATAGATGATTGTGTAATTTTGAGTGGATGGTTGTTTTCACTTCCAGAGCAAATACCAGGTACCTCTTGTTGGACAATCTGTTTGGAATTTCTGCTTTGTCATCAGATCAATTTCTAAAAATACATAAAATGAAGAAAGTACTTCCTAAAATTTATATCCTGCCACAAGACAACGGACATGTCCCATTTGTTCACGTGCATATTGCTACAACCAACCACAAATGGAAGCCAATGCCAGGAGAGGCGTCACCTATATTTAATCTTACACACTTGACTATGTATTTTGATAGCAATAAAATTACTCAGCACAGAAAACTAAAGATCAATAAGTCTGCACAGTGTCCAGATCTTGAATTAATAGTGTACAGTCTGGCTGACTTACAGTCACTAGCAAAAAAGCAATGGCATAGTTGGGAGTAAATATTTAATGGGATAATGAGGTCTCCCATGTCCATATTTTTACACAACCCCGTGTGCTGTGTTTGGCTGGATGGCAGGCTTCTGGCAGCCTGTTTCTACAACCAGGCTGTTCCAGCGTGCCATCCAATATTCCCGAAGGCTACCACAATATTTTAACAGCATCGACCATTTATATGCTAATAGAAAATATTTATCCTTGGTTATTGCATGGTGCCCCTTCACCTGGGGCTCTTCTCCTAGCTTGAGACGGAGGCCTCAGGCTAAATTTATGTTGACACAGGCCCTCGCCATTCAGCTCCCCCCCTCCCCTCCCCGGACTGGATCCCAAACTCAAACGCTTGATCCCCGCGGCGGGACCATCCCCCCCAGCCCCGCTAATGGCGGGGGTCCTTCCCCTCACACACCCGGCCCCACGCGTGGCTGGAGGGGGGAACACACAGGCTGGGGTACACGAGCTGCCGCCGCCGGCCCCCTCCAGTGCTGTGGGTTTTTTTTTCGGATTTTGGTTTTTTTTCTTTTTCTTTTTTTTAACACGTTTTGGCTTCTGGGAGCGGGCTCGCCGCAAAGCAGAGCGGTGCGTGCGGCCAGCGGGGTCACCAGCCGCCAGGCCGACATGACAACCCGAGGGCGGGACGAGGGGAGGAGGCCGCCCCCCCCCTTCTCTCCGGGGAGCTGCCTCCCCTCGCCGGCTGAGGGGTGGCCGCCGCCTCCCCCCTTCCCGCCGGGCGGCAGCCGAGGGCCGCCTCCCTCCCCTCAAGGCGGGCGTTGGGGCCGCCGCCGCCTCCCACCTTCCCTCCCGCCGGGACTGGCCGAGGGTCGGCGCGCAGGGCCCAGGGACTGCCGGCGGATGAGCGCGGCCCGGCGGCGGCTGCGAATGCGCCGGGGGAAGGAGCTGGTGGCGTACTGCCTGCTCCTGGGGCTGTCCTTCCCCCTCCTGCTGCTGCTGCCGCTCCTCTGAGATGCGCCGGCCGACGGCTCGTCCCCGCCGTGGGGGGACGGCCGGGAGGAGCCGGCGGGAGCCCCGCTCCGCCGCCCGGCGTGCGGCCGGCGGCAGCAGCAGCTCGAGGGAGTGAGGCCCCGGCGGGGGACGATGAGGAGCTCGGGCGGGCTTTGCAGCGGTGCCACCCAGCCTGCGCGGGCGGGCGGGCTGCCTCTCCCGGCGGGGGGGGCCCGGCCGCGGCTGCGGCCGCGCTCTGCCCCTGCGGGTGTGATGCCGCCGCCGCGCTCGCCGCTCCCCCTTCCCGGCTGACGGGGACGCCAAGGCAGAGCGGCGGCGTCGCAAGCTCCCCTCTCCCCTTCCCAAGTTGGGCTTCGGCGGCTCGGGACCGGGGCCGGCGGCGCCTCTGCCCTGAGGCGACCCAGATGGGCCAGCGGCCGCAGACACTGTCACCGCAGCCCCCTCAGCGCGGGGCCGGCGGGCCGCGCCTCGCCGCCCTCCCTGACCCAGCCCCGGCGCCGCGGGGACGCCGCGGGTCCCCCGCCTCCGCGCCCGCCGGGCGGCGGCTGTAGCAGGGGTGCCGCTTGCCGGCCGCGGCGCTCGCGTTGCTGCAAATCCGCCGCTCTGCGGGGCGGAGTGTGTCCCCCGCCGGCTTGCCGTGCGGGGAGGCGGGCCGGGGGCCGGCTGAGATGGGAGAGAGCATGTCCAAGAGGCTGAAGCTGCAGCTGGGCGGCGAGGCGGAGATGGAGGAGCGGGCTTTCGCCAATCCTTACCCCGACTACCAGCCCCAGGGAGCCGGAGCCGCGGCCGCCCCGAGCGCGGCGGACGCCCAGCGGGACAAGGCGCCGCTGCCGGCGGAGGAGGAGTCCCTCCCCTTCGGCGCCGATGGGAAGGTGAGTCCCGGGCGGCGGGCGGGCGCCGCGTCCCGGCCTTCACGAGGCGCTGCCTCCCCGCAGGGGGCGGCGTGGGCGGCCGTGAGCGCTGCCCCGGGGCGGCCTCCGGCGGGGCCCGGAGCCCAGTGGGGCGGCCCGCGGCCTGTCCGCTCCGCTGCGCAGCGCCCTGCCGCCCCTGCCCGCCGGCCGGGCTCGGGGCGGGCCGCCGGGCCCATCCCCCACGGGCGGCGTGGCGGAGGCAGCGGCTCCGGGGGGAGAGGCGGGCGGGCTGAGCTGAGGGAAGGCGCGGGAGCTCGGCTCGGCCGCACGGCGTGGAGTGGGTGGAGGTGACGGCCATGAGGTGTGTTTATTTTCCCTCGGGGTGCGAGCGAGCACGCCGCGGGGCCTGGGGGGAGCGCCGCCCTGTGCTGCGGTTGCCACGGCGGTTCTGTCCCACCCCTTACAAGTTGCCCGAGTTTCGCCACAGACAGCACGCAGCGAAAGGAAGGAGATGGGCGCCCATCTAGAAAAGAGGAGCTTCTCCTTAGGTGGCAGCAACAGTCGGGCTTGGGGTGACACTGGACTGTTCTCTCCGAGGCACACGTTTACTGACACACGCACGTTTATAGAGCCAGGAGCATCAGGATGAGGCACCTGGCAGTCGGTTCGGGCCAGCAGAAGGTCTGTCTGGTGGCGCCGGTCACACCAGGTTCGCAGTCCTTCCTGCTCCGCTTATCTCCGCGACACCATGCGCTGCTGGTTGGGCAGCTGTGTGCGTTTTTGGCTTTAAGCACAGAACCTGCTCTGTCCTGTTACCACGCAGGCTGGCTTAAGCCGCAGAAGGAATACCAGAATATGGACCTCCTGTCCTTTAAGCCCCTGAGCAGCCTCATCTTTCAATACTGTGCTGCTTCGTCATCATTTGGATGAAAAACACTGCATGGTGACATTGCTAGAAGCACAAAAGCACTGGGTGGGAAGCTAACTTTCCTAGCTCACTCGACTGTGAATGAAGGAGAGCCTTTAATCCCAGCTCTTTATTTTCCTGCTTGCGGCGATAAGGAATTACCTTGACTTACTGATAGGGTGGGACAAGGATGGTGATGCCCAGCAGTGAGAGCAGCATTCTTCCCGAGCATCGTAAAAATGAGCAGGACAGCATCAGCTCACCATCAGTCTGAGACAGTGAAAGGTTTCACTCATTGTTGCAACTGAGGTTTATGAAGTTGTGTGTGGCTAAGCAGAGCACACAAAAGAGAATACTTAGGGGGACTGGTGTCTTACTGCTACAGCTAATTGCAGCTGTCAAAAGGAGAACTTGGCACTCGAAAAGTGTTAAAAAGCAAGGGTAGGTTTGGAAGTGAAATCTGCTTTGTTTTTACAAAAATCCTTGGTAGTATACTCGATGCTGGTAAAGCTAATTTTTTTGTGTGACAGAGAACTGATTTCTTTGTTTTGTATCTCGCTCAGTATATAAAAAACATTGCGAGTATGATGAGTTGACGTATGAAGGCAGAGAGGAGATGGCAGAACAGCTGTAGCTATATATTGTTGTTAAATTGGTAAAAAACATACCAAAAGCTTTTTTCTAAGGCCTTCTGTAGGCCAGTCATCCTCCTTATGTGTCTGCTTTAAATCCCACGCTTCATGTCATTTTTTTTAAAGAGAAAATAAGCCTTCATTTGCCGCTGATCTAGATTGACTACAGCTTTCCAAACTGAGAATTGATGTTGGAGGAAGGTAAATGTCCTTAAATTATTATTTTTTTTTAGAGAGAATACTAGGTGTATTGCAGAATAGTTCAGATTTAATTCTTGAATGAATCCAAATTCAGAGGTATTCTTCTGTGGCAGAGCTGAAATGAGTTAATCAAGAATTTCTAGTGCTATATTCACATTGGGAATGTCGGTTCTGCCCTGCTGTAGATGAGTATGCTATTTTACAGTGGTTGCAAATGTTTTTTCCCAGCATCCATGGTGGATGACATTCCTTGTTACCTTGTGGCAGTTGGCAGCGATTTGTGCAGCTTTGTTCAGAAAAGATCTTTAAGCACTTGTGTAGCTATGTATTTGATAAAAGGTGGTGTCCTGGCTTTGTTATGTTCAAAAGTATGAAACTCCTCTGGAAAAAAAAATCTTCTGAACCGCTTTAAAGGGATGTAACTACAGCAACTTTCAGTGGTCTCTGAGTTTTTTTCCACTCTGTGCATTTCATAGGAGAAGGCAGATGTGAGTGTACATTTTCTTTTGTTTCTGCATCTGCAAAATCTGAGGAATTGTCCTACATATTTCTGGGCTAGAGCATAGCAATATTTATGTGTATTTATATTCTTTGCAGCATTTGCATATTGTCAATCCTAGTACTATCCTGACTTTTATGAGACTTCATGATGAGTGTTTTGGAGTGCTGTTATTGTTGTTTGTGGTTTTTGGTTTCTGGGGTTTTTTTTGCATTTAACAGGTTCCAGTCCCATCAGAGAAACATCTTTACCTGCCTAAAGCCCCAGTGAAGACGAAAGGACTTCACACAGGTTAGGGAGTCTGTTCTGTAAACCACTGTACGCAATAGCGCAAGTTTCCTAAAAATGAGAGCAGCTTTCAGAAGCCCTCAGTGCACTACATAATTTCTTTCCTCCCATCTGCTGCTGTGTGGAGTGGTGAGCACTGAGTGACTCACGTAATGACAGCTAGAGGTGCGCGGAGCTCT
This sequence comes from Pluvialis apricaria, assembly GCA_017639485.1. Lineage (NCBI taxonomy): Eukaryota > Metazoa > Chordata > Aves > Charadriiformes > Charadriidae > Pluvialis > Pluvialis apricaria. The sequence continues at coordinate 64,594,036 of CM030008.1, forward strand.
GCCGTTGTCATGGAAGGCAATGCATTATTAATCCCTCTATTTGATTTCATAAGCTGCCACGATTGCCATCTAAAATTCATCCGGCTGATAAAAGGACAAGAAACTCTTCAAGTCATCGTCTGAAATATGAGACAATTGGGACAAAGGGCTGCATATGGAAGTGTGTGTTTATATGCATAAGGTACAGTTCAGGAAGCTAGAAGGTATGGGAGCAAGAGAAAAGAAAACCAAGTTTGGGGCTGCTGATTTGCCGCCTTAAAAATAGTGATAGTAAACACTGCAGTTATCTAGGTGGGCTCTGCTCATGCAGTCGAAACCCACTTTTTCTTAACTAGATTTCTTCAATGTGAAAGTATTGTGGACTTGAATTGCTTCTGTAACTTGTCTGAGAAAGCTGAAGGTAATAATCAGACAGCGTTAATTCTAGATTAATAAGAAACATGATTTTAAATGTCTTTGTTTAAAAAATGACGAATCTTTCAATTAAATAGCCCTTGTAGCCCTTTTCTTTTTGATGTGTATCCGATAGTGATACCTTAGCCTGAAAAAGTACCTATAGATGTTATCTCAGAGTGGTCCAGAAGTTTTCAAAAAGGAAATGTAAATGGTCAGGGAAGCAGAGAAATTAATAGAGAGCTATAGACTCAGAACAAAGCATATTCCCTAATTCATGGGAAAATCAGTTTGTCTGTTAAGTTTCATTTAATTTTTAATTCGCTGTAATTATTTACTGGGGAAGGAATTAGTATTTGAAAAGCAGATGTTCTTCTGATAGTTCCCCCTGCATTGTAGGCAACTCTAGTTATAAACTCACCTATTCTTAAGTGTGGCAATATCAGGCTGTGGGTCTGTGCAGGTTGGGAACCGAAGGTAGCTTGTCTGAGCAGTATTGTACTTTGTTTTCCCACCAGAACTGGAGGAGAGGCAACCTATAGCTGCAGTTAATGTCAACGCTTGTTGGCGTTGTGTTGCCCGTTAGCTGTGGGTGGGGGACCGAGAATGGGGAGGTCTGCACAGGCTTGCATAAAGCAGAGGCAGTCAGTTGTCCCGGCTCAGAAACTCTTTGTAAAAACCTTCATGTGGTAGAGAGCTATGAAGATGTAATGGATTTCCTGGGGAAAAATGGTGAGGAGAGCTTGCTGTTAAGGGGTGGTAATGGTTTGTTCGAGGACCTGGCTCTGTGGGTGACCCACCAATATCAGCCTCACGTTGCCCACCATCCTCGGAGCCACCACAGCTCTGTGGCTACATCCATAGAAGAGTCAGATGTGATTTGGGAACCACCTTCACACCATCTGCAGGCCAGTGACGTGGAAACCAGAGGCAGGCTGGTCTTGCCTGTTCATCCAGGGGAAGGTGGAAGCAATCCTGTGCCTAGGCAACCTGATGTGGATTTTGTGTGTTTGCAAGAAAAGCACCCCTGGCATCAAGATGTTATCGTGTCCCAACCCCAGGACTGAAATTGGATTCAAACTTTATGATAGGTCCCTAGGATGCCCAAATGTTAATTATTTTTTTTAGGCCAATTCTTTCTTGATAAGTTTTTTCTGACTTGCCATAATGTTTTAAGAGGTTGTGTGTTCTGACAAATGTATACAACGTACTTAATTTGGCTTTGCAGAGGAATCTTTGCAGAGAACCTGTTTTAAATTAGCTAATGATGCATATTGGCAAAGTTTATCATGTAACGGGGATACAGAATATTTACTTAGATTATCTTTTGGGTGATGTAGTGATGCTTATTTTCTTGGTGCTTTCTCAGTGTCCTGTTAGTTCTGATAATTCCTTTATGTTGCTTTTCAGTCTTCATCCTCTTTTAAAATATGCTAAAAAAAAAATAATAAAATCTAAAGATCTTCATCATTGCCTCATTTTTCCTTCCTCTCCCTGAGGTATTTTTTTATATTTATTGGTTTGTCTCACTGGGCATTTTAGTTGTCTCGCTGAGAGCAGCAAGCTTTCTCTGTTCTGGGACCGATCTGCAACCACTTACACTAATGGGAATCATTCCACTCGTTGCACTGTAGGCAAAGTTGAACCTCTAGAGCCAGTAAACAGATCTTGCCACTTTTTTTGCTGGACCTGTGGGATGGGATAGCTGCATTTCTTGGCCACTTCTTTGGCCATTTTGTGGCACCCCAGCTCAGATGTGTTCTATTTTAACAGACAGAGGATTCTGTGTACTGCAAAACGTGTTTCTGTTGCAGGAAAGTTTATTTTGCTTTTGGGGAGTCTTGGTCAAAATTGAGAATCATTTTACTAAACTTCACTATGTATTACTAACTTGTGGCAATCAGTTTGAGAGGAAAAGCTGCTGCTTCTTTCCTACACTGCACATCAGTGCCAAATACCACTTAGTGCTTTTCTGATGCTTTTATATTGAAAGCCTCTCCTGTTACTCAGGACAATAACTGCATGTTTAAGCCTGTTTGGCTCCAGTCAACCAGTTCTGAATGAAGATACTTTTTATAATCAAAACCCAAATTCTGATTAAATTGTCGTCATCTCCATCCACTCCAGCACTTTCTAGTTTTATCTTGCGGACCTGTGTGTTAATGTGTTGTTACTCTGCATGATTGCATGGGCAAGTGCAATAACAGGTACTCATATTCTCGTGGAAATAAATTGTATTTGGGGTCTAACTGCACAACACTGATAATGTTGTCAAGTTCAATATGTGGAATATACTTGCTGTCTGTGCATCAAAACAGTTTAGACAGTAGGTAGAGGTTTTAGCTTTCTTTACGATTTGTGGAGCACCTTAAAATGTCTCAGCTAGGGTGGAGACCTCTGTGTAGTGAGTGAATTTAAATACTACTCACAACAGACTTTGATTTTACTAGTTTTCAAGAAGTAGCATGCTGGTGTTAGGCTACCTGGAGGACCAGTGATTTTCAGTGTTGCTCTTTTGCTTTATCAGCCTCCCGTTTCCCAAAACGTGGTATAACGTTCCTCAGTGTCTGTTAATAATGTTTATTTTTGTTACCAATAATCTGAAATGTTTTGATAACTCTTTACGATGATCTAAATCTTTAGGCTTTGTTTTTTTTTGTAATCTAATCACCAATGAGACAAATAGCTCCTTTTACATACAAATGCATTAGAGGCACAGTCTCATTATTTCTGACATGCTTTAAACAATTATTTCTGTAACTTAAATGGATTGCCTTTTAATGCTGTTTTTCATGCCCTCATCTCCTCTGAGGTAGGGTGATGTCTGCATTTAAATTCTAAGTTGGAATTTGTAGCAGTGTAGTAGTTTGCCTACAGCTATTGATTTCTCTCTCCTTTCCCTCCCTTCTCCCTTTTTTTTCTTTTCTTCTTTTTTTTGCCCCCTTCTTTTTTCCCCCCACTGTCACATGTATTGTACTAGGTGCCAAATCACTGAAAAACAGAGCAATGTGTTCTACAGGCAGCAGTATTTCAAATCATTTATTAAGCATGTGACTTTGCAGAACTGGCATTGGTTTCTGGAAGGACCTAACTGAGTAGCAGCAGAGAACTGTGTTAAACTGTTTCAGAGACTGGGTGACAAGGCTTCTTAGTATCTGGTATTTCAGAGAAGGAGAAAAAAAAAAGCTGCTCTTGGAGCTGTGACAGTCTTTTGATTTAGGTAAAAACAAAGTACAACTTGTTTTTTTGTACAAAAAGGCAGGTCACTTCCCAGCTGACCTTGCCAGAGTGTGCATGTGGGATCCTACTGCCATTCCTTCTGCTCTGCTCTTGCAGGAGCTCTGAGGAGGTAAGTGTGAGACCTCATCTTGCCTCAATAAACCGATGCTCCAGCGCGTGGGTGTGAAACCTGGCTCCCTTACACTCAGTGGCAAAGTTCCCAATGATTTCAGTACTGCCAGGATTTCTCATCTCAGTAGAGCTGTGAGTCGTCCTCCACCCCATTCTCCCTTACCAGTGTCTGTCATGTCTCATGCAGTCTTCTATGCAAGTTTGGTTTTTGAATGAGTCCTTGCTGCAGTGCCAACTTGAGCTGTATTTTCTTCTCTGTGAAATGCCCTTTGGCTGAAAGAAAACCCAGCACCATGTTATGTCTCCTGTTCTACACATCACCAACAGCTATGTCACTTTTCTCTGAAGTATCTCTTCTTAACCTGATTTGAACTGAGATGAGATGAAATAAAAGTGTATTTTGCCTGTTCAATGGGTAGCACTGTGTGTATAGGCCATCACCTCGGTGCTTCTGCAGAATCAATTGCTTCTTCCTTCAGTATAGTTTTGCATGTAGCATCAGTCCCCCAAAAGCTGATGAAGTAAAACAGGGTTAATAGCAAAATAGGATTAACAGCAAGATGGTTGTTTTGAGAGCTGATGGCAGCAAGGAAGACTGACATGTTGGCAACTTGTGAAGAAGCTGAGATCAGGTCTCCCTTGTCCTGCCATGAGTCTGCACAAGTTATTTGGCATAGATGCATCATGATGCAACTAAATGCTGAGAGGTGTTTTTGAAAAACACGTTAGTATCTAAATGTCTTTGACAAAGGCAAATGAGAGAACTTACCCTGTGTCTGTCAAACCAGAGTATTATTTCTAACCACAAAAGGAGTGCCATAAGCTCTCACTGTTGCATTGTCAGACTTCAGTAAGCACTGTGATATCTGGTCCAAATGTGCATGCAAGACTTTACATTACAGGCTTCGCTTACCTACCAGAAATCATAATATAAAACACATACATAGCAGCTGCTTATTGCCTATTGCCTCATCTGGTCTTGGTGCTGGTTTGTTTTAAAGCCATGTCTGTAAAGCTGGATATGGCTGTAATGGAGAAGTAGGTCAGTAAGAATTGGTATATTATTATAATATCAATTGTGAGTGAATGGTGCGTTTCTTTTAGGAGATTTTTATTTGCATCATGGTGTATTTTTTTGTAATGTGTAGTTTTAGAGCTGGGTTTACTAAAGAAGATGATTTAAGTTCTTTTTAGGAACCCTACAAATGAAAGAAAGCGGGTAGGGGAAGCAGTTATTGCTGACAAGGACAGCATAACTTGGACACCATGTCATTAGTGGCAAAGGTGAGTGATGCTGCACATACACTTACATTCCTTACATTTTTGTTGGCTTTAAAAGGCTTTTGGATTGGGATGTAGCTTTGCATACTGCCTCACTGCAATGGAAAAAGTGATATGGTTCAAATAAATCACCAAACAATTAATTTGCAAAACCAACATATCTGTATTTTTCTCTACTACTTTTGTTTCATGCTGATAACGAGCCATTGTTGTTACCATAATGAATAAGGTGCAGGGTTCTGTTGGGTATAATGGGGAATGAGCGCTCATTTTTTGTGTTTTGCTGATGTAAAACTTGAGCAGTGGTTGTGATGACAGTGTTTTTTCTTCCTGGAGCAGCAGAGGAGTAATGCAGCAGTTGAATTCCTGGAGAGAGCCTTCTCTAGTTAAAGATACTCCTCAGCTCCTGTTACCACCCAGTCTTTTGTGAACCAGGAATAAATGTAATACTGGATATCAGAGGTCAGGCTTCCTGGTTTTTATTTGTCCCTACAGGAATAACAAGAGTCACCTGCAGAAAAGGCTGAATGCCAGCTGGAATCATCCTCATGAAATGAATATGCTTCTCATGAAATGAATATGCTTCTCATGAAAATCAATCTGAGCTTAACATGAATTAGCGTGCTTTATGCTCAGCTGTAATGCTGCCATAAGATTCCTTGAAGGAGGTTTATAAATCTTCTGAAGCCACCTTTCAACATTGATTTCTTTATGTAATTAATTTATTCTAGTGCATGTAAGCATCTGTTATAAGCTTATAGTGGAATCTTATCAAATGAACAGTGGCGGTGCTCAGTTGTGAAACCTTCAGAGCAACCAAAAAAACCAGGCAGTGGTGGAAGATTAGGTAGCTGGGGAAAACTTTGTTGCCACTCATAACCTATTCACACTGGCATAAGCTTGGGAGCACCTTTGTTTGGGCTGATAAGTAATGATAATAAAAAAAAATCTTTTAATCTGTGCTTTTCCAAGCACTGAATCAAGATGGGTAAGTTACAACTCCTGTTTTAGAGAGAGGGATATGCCAACCTGGGCTAAATTATTTGTTATGGGACTGAGGTTTCAAAGCAGAATCCAGGTGTCCTGATGTCCTAGTACACCCCTCCTGCCTCTAAGTAACTTGATCTGGTGTTTTATAAAAAATATCCTGATTTGGGAACAGCAGATGTATTGTCAGAACAAAAAGATAACCTGCCTGCTTGCTATGTGCAGTAGCTAAATAAACCAGGAGTCTGAAACCTTAGTTCACTCTTGTCAGATAAGCTGAGCGCTATGCCTGGATGCATCTGCGTGGGTATCCTCACGCTGTTTCACCATATGCCTTCGCCTTGGCATAGCTGTCTTTTGAAGGAGAGAAGCCCTGCCCTTGGGAAAGGTTTTGCTTTATGTTAAGACTTCACTGAACTAGTCAAAAGGAGCCAGGGGGATGTTGTGTGTGCATGGTACAGTTTTCTAATAAAAAGGCGCTTAAAGCCATATTAAGGCCGAAGAGTAATAGACATCAGATGCTTACTGTATTTAGTTGCTATTTCTAGAGTTACTGGAGAAGATTAAGGGGGCTCTAGCTCCTTCCTAGAGTGGTATATGTGCGACATGGGATATAATGCCACAATTTCCTTCTCCCTCCCCATCCTACCTTCATAAAGTGGATTTGAACTGTTCACCCTGAAGACTTAGGGTGTGTCAGAGGACTTGTGTAATTTCTATTATCTTTCTGATTTCTGAATCTGATGAATGGATATTTGAATTCACTGATATTTATTTGAAGTCCTGCTCTGAACAAGAGTACAAAATGCGGTGTATTTTGAGTAATCAGTTGCATGGTGGCATCCAGGACCTATCATTTAGCTAAACCCTTCCCTTTTGGTGTCTTGTAATCAAACAAGAATTTACCTTCCTAATGTGATAATTTTTCCTTCTCCAGTAAAAAAAAAATCATAAATGTAGATGTGTTTAACATCAAACTAAGCCAATCTGATTTGTTGCAGCTGTTATTTGGGAAGCAAGAGGTGGAAGGAGATCAAGCACTGTTCAGAAAACAGTAGCTTTGTATCAGTGTAAGCTGCCAGGCAGCCAAATTGCATAATGCCATTTTTCTGATGACTGCTGTGTTGTGGCTCTTAGTTTGAGAGATGGGGCAGCTCTGTTGGCTTCCATGTTCATAGAATCATAGAATAGTTTGGGTTGGAAGGGACTTTAAAGATCATCTAGTTCCAACCCCACTGCCATGGGCTTCCACTAGACCAGGTTGCTCAAAGCCCCATCCAACCTGGTCTTGAACACCTCCAGGGGTGGGGCATCCACACATCCACAGCTTCTCTGGGCAACCTGGTCCAGTGTCTCACCACCCTCAGAGTAAAGAATTTCTTCCTAATATCTCATCTAAGTCTACCCTCTCTCAGTTTAAAACCATTACCCCTGTTTCTAGAGAGTTTCTCATCTATGTGTTCCTGGACAGATGAGTGGGTGGCAAGTGACGTATGCCTGGGGCTTTCTGTAGATGATGGAAAACACATTCAGGGAATATTTTTGGGTGGCACAAGGTTTGTGTACATCGCTATTTTGTCAGGATGATGCAATTATCTGATAATGATAGAGCTTTTCCTATAGCCCAGGAAGGGAAGAGGTTTTCTGTTTCTTCTCTAGCTCTGTAGTAGATAAATTGTGCTATAAGTAAACCTAGCCCTTAAGCTCTACTTAAATATATAAAATAGTTTTTAATAAATGTGTTAATAGGAAAAGCTGATCAATAAGTAATACAGTTTAATAAAAAAAATATTTTTGATTGTTGTTCTCACTCAAACGTAGAATTGTCCTGGGAAGGGACTTCATGAATATTCTTTCCCATGGAAGTTAATAGGGCAATAAATTCTAGTTCATTGACTATTTCCATGTTCCATGGGCTTAAGGGAATAATCAGTAATGTATCTTCCCATACAGTATGCTTAATGAGAGAGAAATGTTGGCAAGAGTAAAGTATCCTCTATTTCATATATAGCATCTATGTAAACTTTTCTTGGTATAAAGTAAAAGCAAGCAATGTGTAAAATTAAAGATTTGTTTCTTTACCTTCATGCATGAGCTGAAGCTGCTGAGCTACTTTTACTCATCCTCTTTGTGTCTAGTTCTTTCTTTCAGGTAGTTGTTCTTTAATAAGAAAGCTAGCATTTAACAGTGTCCTCTCACGATAAAGCATGTGAATTCTAATACTGTCTTGGGGAGAGGAGAGAGCACGAAGCAGGAGGAAGGGCATTTATGTGACTTGCCTTCCATGTGGCAATCACAAACTGGGACAGCAAAAAAAGTCTTGGATTTAAGAAGAAAATGTGAATACATCATGGATGATGTGATGAGCACATCATTAAAGATGATGACTTGACTTTCACTTGATTGTCTCAAATATGAGCATGTATTTTCCTTTAGCTATTTGCTCTCCATAGTGCCACAAAGGATGTGCACAGACCTTGTGATGGGAGCAAGCACCTATAAGATGGGGCTTGTAGGTTCACTGTGCTGTGTTCATCCATAACGTGGTCTTGGTACCAGGACCTTTAATGGAGTACTGGCCCATGAAGTGGCAGCAGATGGTTATCTTCTGTTTGCTTCTGTTCACCTTTTACTCAGCTCAGAGGAGCTTTGCTTACTGTATTAAGAGCCTGAGATAAGGGGCAAGGTATAATTACGTACTGTCACAGTGTCCATAGCTGCTTTTCATGTGGCTTTAAAGCATCCTGAGACAATTTTTGTCTAATGTAACTTGCTCTAATATGTGATCAGAATGCATTATGTGGACACACTTAAGATGAACCACCTTGACGCTGCTGATTGCTGTATTTAGTATTTATTCCCTAGTTATTTTTTGTTTGTTTGGGTTTGGTTTGTTTTTTGTTTGTTTTTTTTTTCCAAACAAGAAAGTGGAGCAGACAGTTTGCATTCTTGGATTCTTTCCTTTTTTGACTTGCTCCCTTTCTCCTGTCTCCTGTTTTCAGGTCAGTGCTCGGTTCTCAAAACGGATCCAGGCAAAAATCAAGGACCTTCTGCAACAAATGGAGGAAGGGCTGAAGACAGCAGATCCACATGATTGCTCTGCCTATACTGGCTGGACTGGTGAGAAAGCTAGAATTTGAATGAAGTGTGTTTGTAAAATGATGTAATTGAGTTTATTAAAAGGAGGAGGTTCTGATATTCTCACAGGAGTGGCAGAGATAATCTGATACAGGTGTTTGTGTGAGTTGGTTTCTTTTAACTCTGGACCCTTTGTCATTACTGTTTGGAATGACTTCCATTGGCTTCAGCAGACAAAGCTACAGAGAGATAATTGACTTTTGTATATGGAGATCTTTGTCTTGCAAAAGGCGTGGATTTTCGAAGGCTGCTCTTTCTTTTGGCTTACCTATTGTATCTTTAAGTTCTTCTTAAAAATGAGTTACTTTCACCTTTTTCTGCTATTAGTTAGCAGTTGTCTAATGGTAACATCATCTTCTAATCACTGGGGTAGGGGGTGGGGGTGGGGTGTTCTGTGCCTGGGAGCTTGGAGCCTTAAATTCTGGAATATGGATAGTTGGCTGTGCTTGTTCTGTCTGTACAAAAAGGGTAAAATGAACGTGTGAGAAAGAGGGGGTATGGAGGTGGGGTTGCAAGATTGCAAAGTTCATGAAGATAAACAGGCGTGTGCAAGCGCTGGTTATTGCTAAGCACCATCCTTCATTTAGCATTGCATCACTGATGCTGTCCAAATGTGAATGAGCCCTTTTGATACTTTAAGCAGAGCTTGCAGTTGTCAAGCCTTGTGCGGCCACTGCTCTTCAAGCTGCCAAAATGCTTTTCTGTCTGGGCCTCTTAAGTGCCACTTTGCTATTACAATGGCATATTCTATTCCTGCTCTGTCTAGCTCACGCTTCAGGCATACTTATGCTTTTAGCACAGCATGTTTGAAATGTGTCCTGAGGAGATCTATTCTTTTATCTTTGTGTCGTGAGGGGGAGCAGCTTGGAAAAACTCTCCAGGCTTTGCCTATGCTCAGGCTTAATCCTGGCAGTGAAAGGGTAACATTTCTTTGCTTTCGTCTTGGTGTTTCAGTACAGATGGTGCTGTGGGTGGATGGGTGGGGAAATTTTAGACAACTCAGGCTTAAAGGGTAGATGTGTTTCAAGGTCTGAAAGTGAGTGGCTGCTAAGTGAGTGCAGAAGACCTCCAGTGGTGGGCTTTCTTGCGCTGACATTACAAAATGGCTCCTGGGGAGCTGTGTTCTGACACTGTGACTGACAACTGAAGTTATGTCTGATAAACCAGAGCATGCTGAAAATGAGTCATAAGCTAAAAGTAACACAGCCATCGTTAGCTGAAACAAGAAGATAGATGAACAAGTAACACAATCTAATGATAGTGGGTTTTTTCCATCCTGTAGAAGGACTGCCAACTATGTCTATTCCAAGTTACAGACTTCTTTCAAGGCTCCTGTGGAAATGACTCTGAATAAAAATATTTAAATGATCTGGCTTTTAAAATACTTATTGCAAGTACTTTCTCCCCAAACTTGCTTGTTGCAGCATTTTGCTAGCGTGCAAATCAGAAGGTAAAAGCAATGCTGAAAACAGCTATCCTGCTCGTTGTATACCAAGTCTAGACAAATCTTACTGGCAGTGCAGTCCTGAGCATTGGCTTGTACTTTGTGGAACATCTTTAAAATCTTGGAGCACATACTGTTGGCACATAACAATCATAGCACTCATGTTAGAGTCCATCTTGCTTATACAAGTACTCTTTGTATGTGCCATACATCTTGGAGGAGCCATTTTAAAGGTATTGAAGAAAGAAGGATTGGATGAACTGGGCCTTACAGCTACTTTTCTGATCATCCTTTGATCAAGCCCAGATACCTACGTGTTTGTTGCAACATAAAAAAGGGTTACAGGAATCCCAGTAAATAGCCCACAAGTTCCCATGCCACTGAACTGGGCTAACCAAGCTCTGCAGCTCTGTTCTTGGACTCATCTAGAAAGGACTTTTCAAAGCCAGTACAGAGAACATCTGAGGATGTACCAGCACTCTTGTGGTGCCGTTCTTCTTGTACTCCCCAGGTAGCCTCTCTGTGAAGCTAAGTGGGCCTTGTGTGTACTCGGCTTTAGTGGTGGCTCAGGAGAGTGCTCTCCCTGTTCAGAAACAAGTTTGAGATGCAGTATGATCTGGAAATAAGTGTTTTGCTTCTGCACATGTATGCGTGCAGTTGGCTAATAAACATCCACTTGATTGATCCATCCTTGATTTGTTTCACTGTCTTCAGTCTAAATTGTTGCAATTTTTAAGGTTTGTTTCTGTTTTGTTTTAATGGAAAACTAACGAGTTTAATGGAGTGAAGCTTGAGGACTTGTTTGCTTTCTGGCTTTTACAAACCAGCTTAATTTGTAGAAGCTAATAATCTTGTTGTGAAATACATTTAAGGGTTATAAAGAACTTGGCAAGTTGAATCCAAAAATTCATCAGAAGATCCTTTTACAAATCAAATGGAAAATAAGTTACTTCTTGCACATAATAGATGAGTATTGTACAGTCAATGTACTTGGTCATACACATGCTTGTTAGCCTAAGTTTTTGAGTCTTCAGTGATTTCATCACCAAGTATTGGTGCCTGTGTCATGAATTCTCTTCATTCTCTGCAAATTGTGAGTCTACCGTTGGGCTTCAATCTGAGAGTTTTTTTTATTTTTGTCACAGTCCAAATTGAAATGTAATCAAAACAGACGGGCTGATGCCTTCCCATTGCATAAGCTAGGACCCTTGACTGATGTTTTGATTGCCCAAATACTTGTTCGCATGTGAAGTTATTGGTTCAGAGGCACTAAAGAGGGGAATATGATATGCTTAGAAGGAAAAGTAAATGACACTTATCTCTTTCATGTGGTTGTTCCAGGTATTGCTCTCTTATATCTGCAACTGTACCGTGTCACGAAAAACCAGAGCCATTTGCAGCGATCTCTTGATTATGTGAAGAGAATCCTTCGCAATCTGAATGGCAGAAGAGTTACATTCCTCTGTGGTGATGCTGGGCCACTGGCAGTGGGTGCAGTGGTTTATCACAAGCTGAAAAACGACAGTGAATCTAAAGAATGTGTTGCCAAGTAAGTGGTTGATGGTGGAAAAAGCCGTGCCCTTCGTTTGTAGAAAGCATTGGTTCAGTAACATTAGCAAGTGGAGTTTTGAAGGACAGGATTAAAAAAATGGAGATACTTTCTCCCTTGATACATTTTCAGTAGAAGAATACAAAATAGGCTTTGTCTTTATTAAAGCTGGCTTACACTTGATTCATATTTAGTGGGTTGTCTTGAGTCCTCTGTCGCTGTAAGAACAGGATGTCCTGGGCGTATCTGTAGTGCATGCACGTTTTGATTTTGTCACATTGAAGTGACATTTAACAAAAGCCGCACGCTTGTCATCGGCAATATGTAGTGCTTGTGCAGTATGTGATGCTTGCTGTAAAGAGTGGGTCTTCATTGTAGATTCATTACAAAACACGTACACTGCAGGGGTCTGGAAACATCCAGACAGAAACATTGTATATCAAATTGATATGTAACAAAGATTTACTAAAACAAAGAAGAGTTATTTGCTGAACCGGCAAAGGCAAGGGCTTTAATTAGATTAGAGCATATGAACGGTAGCCTGACAAAATTCCAGCCCCTTTCAAAGTAATCTAAATGTAACAAATGTCTTGAGAAATCCCATTTAGATATAGACCTTCCTTAGAGAACTGACTGTCCCTTTGCTGGTACGGAGCTCATTGCTGTCCCAGCGAGGGCTGGAAAGACTGAAGCCCTGTTGGGTTTGCATTCGGCATCAGCAATCCACCTGCTGGTGGTCTAGCAGCATACTTTAGGCTGCCAGAATTTGCGGACTAGCCTTGTGTCCTCATCTCCATTCTGGTTTATATTTGGAAATATAATTGGTCTCTTTCTAATCTGGAATCTGAGTGTGATTAATCTCTGCTGCTGTTCCTGAATGAATATTTCAGTTTTGAAATGGGTGGTAGGTTTGGGGTTTCTTGCTTTTAGAACTGGCAGTAAACTTGGGCATGTCATTTTGGATGCAGCTAGGAGAACAGTGTTGTTGTAAGGTGTGAAGCATGAGTATAGCAAAATGAGATTAGCAATAGATCTTTTAGTCTTGCCTCTGCTTGGAAAATCACCTCTAGGAGGAGGACTGACAAGGAGGTTAGTTTGATTATTTGATCCTTTTTTTCCTTTTTTGTTTACAAATGTATTCATGTCACCAGCTGAGTGGTAGATTATAGATGTAAAAATGTAATCTATGATTGCACTTTTAACTTTTTACCTTGTAGCTGTCCAGTTGTATGATTTGAATAATAAAACTTAACAGTGGACAGTTTAACAGAATATAGTTTGATTTTTTTTGGTGAGTGCATTTTCCCTGGTATTAAGCAGTGACAGCATAAACAAACCATGGGAGTCAGTGTTTTTTCTCGAGCACGATGGTAGAGCTAACATTTCTGCCGAGTAATAGCTGTTGGGGGCATCTGGGAGTTGAATTTAGTCTTAATCCAGATTGTCTTGCCCCCTCCCCCAATTTAAAATGTAATCATCTCCATGGTTTCATCTAATTGCTGATTTAATCACAAAAGATAGGAAGAGACAGGGAGGGAGTGGGCAGGAAAACTGATCTCTGCTCCACCTCAATTCTAATGCAGACTGGTGGAGTAATAGCAAGGAGTCTCTTTGGAGCAAATGAGAGTTGTGATGGCCCACCCAAGGGTTTTTTTCATGGCTAAAGGCAAGCAAAACACTAGTGCCCTTTTCAAAATTGAGCTGCGACACATTTGAGACAATATGTTGTCTTGGGAGGGGAAGTGCTGAATGGTGGTGTTGGGGTTTTTTTTTGTTTGTTTTTTTGTTATTTCCCTCTTACACATCTACAATTAAGGGTCCTTGCTTAGATGAAATTCCCAGAGGCTTTAGGTGATGCTCCCTATTTGTTGGAGTAGTTCTCCAGCCTCATCAGACCCCCACCCTGCACCCATACATCTGTTTGTCTGCACAAAAGCTTGATAGTTGCACTAATACTCACCTGGCTCTGGTTCTGAGTTGCCTGTCAGGGATGGCAGACATGCAGAGCTCCTGTGTGTAAACCTGGCAGCCAGCTGAACTGGGGATGACTGAAGGGAAGCAGTGGGGCTTTGACTTCTGGTTTGATTGATGGCTTGTGCAACACATAGTCCAGTATGGTCTCCAGAGAAGATGCTCTCTCTCCCCACCTTCCTTGTCTGATGCAGGTTGTTGCAGCTCCAAAGGACAGTCATAAGCACAGATGGTGAACTTCCAGATGAGCTGCTTTATGGCAGAGCAGGTTACCTATATGCCTTGCTGTACCTGAATACTGAAATTGGTCCGGACACTGTCCCACAGTCTGTTATCAAAGAGGTAAGATACTTTTCTGTCCCCAGTGCACAGCATCAGTGAGATTGAACTGGAATCACCCATTCATACAATTCAAGGGATTAAGAGAGGGATGCTGGAGAGGAGAGGGACCTAGAACTGGAAACTCAGTCTTATCCTCCAACCTCGTCCCTCTTTCCCAGCTGCCCAGCTGGGAGTCAGTCAGGCCAGCGCAGGTGAGTCCATGATGGGCCATGGAAATTGTTACAAAAGCCTTAAGACAGAAGTGTGGAAGTGTTTAAGTGAAAAGAAGGAGAATTCAGTGTGGGGAAGATGCACGACTGTTCTGCAGATACCAGAACCAGAGAAAGGCAGGCCTGGAAAAAAGTTACTAGAAATATTTCTATATTAAGTTTCTACTCTTAGAAATAGAAGTGATTCCACCATTTAGGAAAAATCCCATTTCTACGTCAACACTCAAGTCCAAATGAATTGGTGTGTTCTTTTTCTCAGGTAATAGATGCTATTATTGAATCGGGGAAAAACTTTTCGAAGGAAGAGCGGAAAACAGACCGTTGTCCTCTGTTGTACCAGTGGCACAGGAAGCAATATGTTGGAGCAGCCCATGGAGTGGCTGGGATCTATTACATTCTCATGCAGGTAAGAGCATCTTCTGTGGGCTGGGATGAAACACCATTTCTTGTTTTGCATCAGAGGATCTTATCTTCAGCTTTCATGCATGTGCAGTGTTGCGCTGGGTCAGGGTCTCACAATTTGGAGTTAGACTGTGCAGCGCAGAACTGTGCAGAGATGCTAGCTCAGGCCCTGGTAGCAGAAGAAAAGTGTGACTCGGGTATCCTCACATTAGAATGAGTTAACCCTTGAGCTCAGAGCACTGGTGTTCCAGGAGCTGAAGTTTCACATCCTCAACAGAGACAATGAGGTGCCTTCCCTCATACTCATCCTTACTTCTTCTGGCGCCTGCTGTTAGTCTTACTCACCATCCATCACTTTTCAATTTTTTGCTGGTTTCACATGAGTGCACTGCTGGTGTCTCCTGCCCTCCATACCCTTCCTCTCTTCTCCGGTGCCTTCCCCCCCCCCCCCCCGTCTTGAAGCTTTTGGAAGACTGTCTTTAATCACACATTAGTCTTTGGTATGTTTTTATTCTTTAGATGATCTTCCTCTTCCTTATCCCACCTATCTCTCCCCACAAAATCTGATGTTTGTTAGTGTGTTTATGACCCTTGCTCTCCTCTTTCTGTTGGCCTGAGTGAAATTCCTCTCTTCTGTATACCTCCTCTTTCCCACGCTTAAATCAATTCCCTCCTGCCCTGAGATTCTCCAACAGGATTATGTTTTTCAAAACAGACCTATGTATCTTATTTCTGTTGTACAATCTGGAAAAGGCCTGAAGACTCATTATAGAAGGTGGCCATAGAACTGCAAAATTTGCATTGTACCTGTTTCTGGTTTTTAAAGGTGCTACCAGTCTGGGCATCTCTGTAAATGTTAATTTTCTTACCAGATCATGCAGAATTACTTTCCTTCAGGCAAGTGGAAGGATCGTACGTCCTTGCAGCCTGAAGCTGCATACAAATGTTCACTGCAGAAGTGACTGAACTGGTGGTATCTGGTGTTGCTACTGCTGAGCCGTTACAAAAGATGCTGTGAGTTCTCCCCATCTGTTTCAGTTTAGCTCACACCACTTCTACCAGTAGCTCAGGCTAAAGCAGCTGACTCTGGCATGGAAGTGGCTATGGCTCTGCTACTTGGGGGCGTCTTAACCTCGCTACAGCCATTTTCTGCAGTGATCATCTCACTGCGGCCTCAGGCTGCTCTGATTTACTGTGACCCTATCATAGAATGATTGGGGTTGGAAGGGACTTTAAAGATGATCTCGTTCCAACCCCCCTGCCATGGGCAGGGACACCTCCCAGTAGACCAGGTTGCTCAAAGCCCCATCCAGCCTGGCCTTGAACACTTCCAGAGGTGGGACATCCACAACTTCTCTGGGCAACCTGTTCCAGTGTCTCATCACCCTCAAGAGGAAAGAATTTCTTCCTAATATCTAATCTAAATCTACCCTCTTCCAGTTTAAAACCATTACCCCTCGTCCTATCACTGCACTCCCTGATAAGAGTCTTCCTCCACCTTTTCTGTAGGCCACCTTTAAGTACTGGAAGGCCCCTATAAGGTCTCCCTGGAGCCTTCTCTTCTCCAGGCTAAACCTCAACTCTCTCAGCCTGCCTTCACAGGAGACTTGTTCCAGCCCTCTAATCGTCTTCATGACCCTCCTCTGGACTCGCTACAGCAGGTCTTCGCTTCCTGCTTGCTTCAACAAGGTGGTCCACCCCCCTTTCTGCTCCCTCATCTTCCTGGCTTCCATTTTTCCTTCCCTGGCTCTGAGAAACATCCGGTCCTTTAAAGAAGCCTCTTTAAAGGCTCCATCCTTCATTTGCTATTCAAGGCCAATAGGAGAAATAATTGCACAGTGCTTTTTTATTTAAGCAAAAGCTACTCTTGTCTACATGTTAAAATCGTAACTATCTTTTCCTTTACATATAATTGCTGCTTTTAAGAATTACCACAAAGCCATTGTTTATGCAGCATTAATTACTGTCTTTTCACTGTACATTAAATATTGTGAGTCATGCAGAGTTGAGTCATCCACTGCAGAAGATGGCATATTGGCGTCCATCCTTACCCCGTCCCTCCTACGCCACATGAGAATTTTTCTGTATTTTCAGCAAAGAATTCAGGAAATGGTTTGTTGAGTCGTTGTTTGATAACAAAAAAAGGGTGTCCAACATAGCATCTGAGATGTGAAGGTCACTGATCATCATTTCTGTACACCTTTATGACAAAACATGTATTGCTGGATTTATTCACAAAAGACTACTGGAAGAATAAGAACTCAGCAGTGTCAAATAACTCATCCAGGAGGTAGAGGAGGAATGCTGAAGTGCTAGCTAGGAAATCTGTAATCCTAGCCCCTTTCACTAACCCTGACGCAAAAATGTCTGTTTGCATATCAGTGCTCTTGGCCAGAGAGTCAGGACACACACCTGTAGGTTACTTTTTGCTGTTGGAAGTAGGTTCTGGAAACCTCAGCGGCTTGCACAAAGAATTCACCTGTACTCAGATCTTCTCAGAAGCACAAGGTGGAGGTTTGAAAGAGCTCTGTTCTTCTTGGATTTGCTGCCCAAGAACAGACGTGCTGGGCTGGGCTCGCCTTGCACAGCTCAAGACTGAAAGCATTTATGGCTGGTGCCTGTCTGCTTTGCCTTCTGCTGCAGGGGTGCAGCATGAAATCAGGGCCCTGAAACAAAGCTTCCCCCAGCGCCTCCCTACCCCACAGGTCAGCAGTGAGGGCTGATCAGCTCCGGGGTGTTCTTCATGATAAGCTGATCTGTATTCAGGTGTACTTCTGATTAGCAGCATGAAGGTTTCTGTTCCACTCAGAAAAGTGCGGAGGTGGAGTTTGTGTGAGGGACCTGGTAGGTAGAAGCCTGGCAAAGCTTTCCTGGCTGAGGTGAAATAGAGGCTTTTGTTTTTTTCAGGTTACTGAAAATACAGCTATTGAAAGTCTTCCTTCATTTGGCTGTAAGACTGTCAATTGTAGCAGTGTGCTCACCTATCGAATGCAAATGTGCTGGAGCTGGTGGGAAACAGAAAATTGTACAACATGGAGTCAGCAACAAAGACAAGTTATTTAAAAAAATAAGCTCGGTTATTGGACTCCTGTAGGCTCCAATTTCTACAGTTGTTCCCACAGCTTGCAGGAATTCCAGAAATCTTGTAGGTTGTAAAAATAGAGAGCTCTGTTATGAAAATACTGTAAAATGGGCTGGTAGAAGAGGGAATGCCAACAAAGAACAACTGCAGACCCAACAAATACTCAGCTTCTAAACCTTTACTTACAAGGAGCATGCAGGTTGGTGGATATGTTATCCTTTTGGCAAGGATGTAAACTAAATAGAAGAAGTGAGAAAGAAAATTCAGAAGAGCAATCTAAGGATGAGTTTGTAGTACAAAGATGTTTAGCTACCTGGAGAAATAGCTGTTGCTTCTGAAATTGGAAGTGCAGATTTATAGCCCATAGCTTCAGGGAGGTTTTTTTATGATGGAAGGCTTTAACCTTCATAAACCTTTGCCAGGTATGCCACTACATACACTCTTTTTCATTTATTTGGAAATAGGACAGGTTTGTCTATGTTAGTTATTTTTAAAACAAAATGTGTAACCCATTGTGTTTTAAGTGTGTATTATGAGCAACATAGGTATAAAACCATCTTTCTCCTGTAAGTGTTTTCTCTGTTTCAAGGTATAAAAAGAGGCCTGGGAGTCTTGAAATCTATATTCTGTTTTCATTTCTTCCATAGTCTTTTTGTGTCACATCCAGTAAGACAGGTAACAACTTTGTGCCCCAATTTCTGTGTCTCTACAGTAGCTGTAAAAATGCTCTTCACAAGGGTATTGTAAGGAGACATTAATTAAATCTGTATGAAGTGATTCAAAGTATTTGGATCAAGGGCACTTATGTAGGATACTTGAAAATAGATCATAGAATTAATGTTGATACACAATTTGTTACTACTTTTGTTTATGTTTTTGATGGTGTTTTTTTTTAATGTTCTCTTCAGCCAATTGCAAATGTAGACCAGGAGACCCTGGCAGAGCTGGTGAAGCCAAGCATTGACTATGTGCGTCATAAAAAATTCAGATCTGGGAACTACCCATCGTCACTGAGCAATGAGACTGACAGACTGGTTCACTGGTGCCATGGTGCCCCCGGAGTCATCCACATGCTCATGCAAGCTTATAAGGTGAATCATTCTGTGTTCATATAGACCTCTGTTTTTACAGAGAGATCTGTACACAGGCCTGTTAGATTGTAAAGTTTGCATTTTATGTCTTTCTAGATCTAGACTTTCAAACCTGAACCCTAGTCTAGGCACCTAAAAGTCTCAAAATAGGTACGTTTGTAAAGAGGAAATAAGTGGGTAAAATTGCTTCTCAGGGTGCTAGTACTTACTAGACTTCAGGCTTTCTTGGAAAAGTGCCATGTGTTTAAACAACTTGATAGCGGAGTCCAGGGTGTGAGAACATTGACTTAAATTCTTTGAATCTTCATCCCAAGAGTTTGAAGAATTATGTTGGTTTTCAAAAGCGTAGGTTCATGCGTCTTGCCAAAGAATGTCTTCCATAAATTACTCCACTATTAAGATATTGCTCTTGAGAACTTAAGGTCAGAGCAAAGATCCCAGGCCCCGCTGAGCTACCACAAGCCTGCTGTTTGCTCTTCTCCACTCTTAACTGGGTTTGCTATCTCTCTTGTGTTGTGCGCTTCTGATTTGCATGACGTTTGAAAGTGTGCCATTTAATTAAATCTATGCAAATTGATTCTTGCTTTTGACAGCCCTCCTTGGCAGATTCCCTGGTTGACCTCTGGGTGGGCTGATGAAAAGCAGGCTTGGTTTATGGAATAATTACTTCTGCAGCTACCTGAAATGTGAACTGTAAATCTCTTACAGCATTGCTGAATGTAGCAGCAGTCACCGTTGCATTTTCTTTGGACTGTGGTAGGACATTCACTAAACACTGCAGGCTTCTTCCCACCCCTTCCCCCCCTTCTTTGTCAATGTGATGCCTTCCCCAGCACAAAATGTTTTGCAGGAGATAAGAGGGATAGGACCAAGTTCTGTTTTTCAGTCTCCTTTCTGGCCTTTTTTTATGTTTAAGGTGATTGGGCATATGATGCTTTTCTTTTACTCTTTATATTCTGCTTTTTGAAGAAGCAATAAGAAAAATTGAAGTATGTCTTGCTGGGTATGCTTTCATACCAAGCACGGGGACTTGTAATAACAGACAGAAGTGTTTGTCCTGGAAATTGAATACTGTTGCGAGGCCTTAATTTGAAATGTTACAGCTAAGTAGCTGACAAGCCCTGTTCAGAGAGAGGGACTTTCTTTATCAAGGTTGTGGATTTAAGAATCTTGCATGTTAATTGTTTCCATAACCTTATTAAATAGCCTGGCAGGGGATGCCATCTCTAAAGGACTGAGTCTACAGTAGTGCATCAGTTACTATTTTTAATTGAATTTTTTTTTGTCTTGTTGATCTGTTGAGTGTCTTGGGCAAAGGGGAGCAAAAAAGTAGCCTCATAAAGGTGGAAGTCTGGTGGTGGTCAGCTAATTTACTTGCTTTTGTTTTCTGCTCTCTTGATGGGCTCTCTGGTGTCCAAAATGCACTTCAGTTGCAATAAACTTTGCAAAATTGGTTCTTTGCCCAAACTGGCTAGTGCTTCTGAGTATTTCCAATACAAATGCTAATTAAGGTAATGGAATGTTGGAATGTTCCTACTTGTACTTGTGACAGAGGAAAGAATCCTGTGCTATGTGAGAGAGATTCTTGTGCATTTTTGACACAGAATTGAAGGTAGGCGGTGAGTAATCAGGAAGAATTACTTAGGAAGATCAGAGCCTAGCCCTTTAGGACCAGATTTGATGGCCAGTATTCTGTGTTACATTTCTTGGATGCAATAATTACATTTCTGTATTTCAAATCAAAAGATGTTGTGGTTTGGGAATAGAGGGGAGAAGCAAAAAAAGACCATGTACCCTTCAAATAGATTATAGGTTGTAGAACCAAGGGTCTTGAACTTGAGTTTTTCCTTTGGGGTCCTGATTTCAGAAGAACGTGAGAAGTTCTTTCTTTTTCCATGCAGGGAAAGGAGAAACAACTTAGTAAGAAAAGAAAGGCAAGTCTATGATAAATGGATTATCAAAATTCAAAATAAATCGGATATGGGAAAACCACACCAACAGCAAAACATCTGTCAGGTCCACCTTCCTTTCATTTTCATTATTACTTCAATTTGAGTGTTTTATTCTCTGTTTTTGTTCCACAGACTTTTAAAGAGGATAAATACTTGAAAGATGCTATGGAATGTAGTGATGTCATCTGGCAGAGAGGTTTATTGAGAAAAGGATACGGGATCTGCCATGGTACTGCTGGCAATGGCTACTCCTTCTTGTCTCTTTATAACCTAACTCAGGACAAAAAGTACCTCTACCGAGCTTGCAAGGTGAGCTTTGCAGCATTCCTACAAAATTACTTTTCCCTTTCATGTCATAACACCCGTGCAAGACTAAACTGTGATCAGAGTAGGCTGTTGTACACGAAAGCTGGAGCTGGCTGGCTGGGTGGGACAGCAGCGTCCCGTCACTTGTTCCCCTTTACTGGACAATTTCAACTGTGTACATGGGGCACACACCATTGTCATACTCAGAGTGAAACGTGCAAATGTTCTGTAAGGGGGGAGGAACTGAAAACGTATTCAGAAGAAATTAGAGTCTGAAAGTCAGCCTGCCTGAACAATAACAGACTAATGTTATGTGGTGCTAATTATTCCATTGAGACATCCACTGTCATCCTCAGCTCCTCGAGCAATACTGTTTGTAGTGTTCTGTAATTATTTGTTTTCAGACTAGTGTCTGTTTGGGGCTTTTAGAGCTCTGAATTGCAGTTATTAAATTGCTCACTTAGATTTTTTTCATTAATACAAATTGCAGAGAAAGACACACTGAGAATTTTTCCATTGGAGTTGTCCAGGTTCTGCTGTCAGCTCTGACTATGCTAGCAGTTACCAAAGGAGAAGGCTTTCTCAGCCTTTCCTCATCTCATAAGGCTTTGGTTTTATTTTGGTTTGTTGGTTGGGCTTTTTTCAGCTCAATTCATGGATATTAGGTTTCATACTGCATATTGCAGCTATTTAGCTGAGGGCTTTTTAGAAGTGTTGTAATGGGAAATTTGATTAATTGCTGCTTAGGTGCTTTCAGATGAGCACTGGCCACATGTAAAGCTATTGTATTCATCTCCACTGTCAGCCTGTCCTGTCAGCACAGCTTTAGAAAGTTGCTGTTTGTCTCACCTTACATTTGCCAAAGCATCATGCCATGAGGACGCCGGTAGGCATACCTGCATCCTAGAGAATGTAATAAACCCCTAGCACTCCCACAGCAAATGGGTGACTTTGTTACCTGTTGACTCACCTGCTGCTGACCTGTGAGCCACAGCACCAAGCAGGCATTGCTGTCAGCACAGCTTTTGGGCTCTCCCTGTCATCCTCCATGCTAGTACATATTCTGTGGCTCTGCACAGCATTGGCAACTCCTGTCGGTGCTGTGTTTTGGGCCCAAGAGAGCCCTGACATTCTTCCACACCAAGCGAGACAAAAGAAAGCATATCTATTTCAAAGCCAAAGAAGGAGGAGACTCGGTTACTTACGTACTTGAAATCCCTTTGAGAAGGAACATGTGGTGCAGTGGCCAAAGACTGCTGGAGGTGCCCAGCAGGCCTGGCAGCGTATTTGCAGCCATGCTGCTTTTTAGCATCTCCAGTATTCACTTAGGCCCTTCAAGCTCTGGCAGGGGAAATCTTGAAACAGGCAAAGGAATTTGCTTGTCTGGCATTCTTGAAATTTTTTGTTTTTGAGCAAGAGCACGCAGGGAAGCAAACATGTAGTTATGTTGGTACCTAAAGGCATGTATCTGAGAGAACTAGATGGCTCCCCTCCCAGGGTATTTGCTCACACCGAAAACATGAGGCCCAGGAATCCCTGGTTACCTCTCAGGAACCATGAAGCTGTTTCACAAATGAACCAGAAGAGCTTGAAAGGTTGTGGTTCACAGAGACCCCTGGTTTGTGCTTCTTGCTTTCGGCATTGCAGCATGTCTCCAGCATTATCAGACAGACTCCCAGGAGGCTGAGCCACTCCTAGCTGGCCTGCCTGTGAGAGGAGAGAGGGGCTGTGGCATCCTGGGCTCCAGGCAACAGAGAGCGTCCGAGCCCTGTGCCGCTCAGCATTGTGATTAAACCACTGTTATGGAAAGCATGGCCAGTCTACGTGATAAATAATGGCACATGTCTTCCTGCTAGAAGATTTTTATTTTTCCCCCCCTGGTTTAACAAAGATACTAGTGTGGCTTACTGGATCTGTGAGTTGTGCTGGGGCTATGAACTTGTAAAGGATGGTTGTGTTTTTTTTTAAAATTTATGTTGCAGTTCCCCGGCTGGCAGTCATAATAAAGGCTAGTATGCAGTAAGATGTGGATGTTGCAAGAATTGACTGTAGTTTAGAAACATGCCATAAACATGTTCTGTCTTCATGTGTAAGACAAGATTACATGGAAAATTAAACCTTGGTTTGAAGATTTATACTTGTGGGGGGGGCCCAAAGATGTTTCATCAGTTCTCAATAACAGTGTGGACCACAATGTTTGTGTTTGTGGGTTTTTTGCCGGGTTTCCTCAAGACATTCACACACATGCGCACACCACTACCAAGAGAAAAAAAAGTCCATCCCCCAATAAACATTTCAGCAGAACAGTGGGGGCAAGAAGGGAGGAGATGCCACCCTTTATCCTCCTGTGGAATAGACTGATGGCTCTGGGGGAATGCTCATATCCAGTGAGTAGGATGTACTGTTTGCTAGCAGGTTGCCCAAGTTGCAGGGGGAGCAGGGAATTCTTTGCTTTGCAGGAATCTTCACACTGTATTTTGAATAAGCAGTGGTTTGCTTCCAAGCACAGAAATGCCAGGGGAACTTGTGGCCCCCGTATGCTCTGGGGAGCCATAAAGGAGAAATAGATGGTTGCTATTAAATTGATCCAGATGCGGCTCATAAGTCTTGTATGTCTAATGTAGCTACTGCAGCAGTGTTGATCAAACACAAGAAAGACACAGGTAACTCTTTTTAATGGTATTCCATCTTCTGCAACAAAATATTGATGACCATAATTGTCTAACTATTTCTAACGATTTTTCATAAGGCTTGGGGAGAGAAAATAAGTAAAACTAAGTAATGGTAGCCAGAGATTTAATACTCTAAATTGGTGCATGGAAGTGAAAGAAAATCAAAATGCAATTAACAGCCCTCAGTCCTGAGCACATGGATAAATTAAGCACCAGGGCAGATAAGAAACTGATATTATAGTATTAGAAAAATTTTGCCCTTGAAACTGAATATATCTGTTCTCATAGCATTTTTCATTGACATGTAGAAGGGTTGATTTACAGAAAACAGAAGTTAAGTACAGCCCACCTAATTACATTGTTATGAAACTGGAACTTGTGCTGTGGAAATACATATCCTGAAACCTAATTGCAGCCTTGTCAGGGTTGAAGTGGGACAATTTGATCTCGGACAGTGATTTCTATGTTGTGTCTCTGCTTATGCTATTTTACATTTAGTACTTATTAAAG
Organism: Pluvialis apricaria; assembly: GCA_017639485.1. Classification (NCBI taxonomy): domain Eukaryota; kingdom Metazoa; phylum Chordata; class Aves; order Charadriiformes; family Charadriidae; genus Pluvialis; species Pluvialis apricaria. Next base: position 64,618,716 of record CM030008.1, read on the forward strand.
ATATGCAGATACTCGAGCTTGTATTTAACAGTCTTAAATTAAAAAAAAAAATAAATAATAAAAATAATGTTTTCCCCAGTTCGCTGAATGGTGTTTGGAGTATGGTGCACATGGATGTCGTATTCCTGACCGACCTTATTCTCTCTTTGAAGGTAAAGTGATGGTGTTGCAAGTGGTATTGTATTATACAGAAAAGAAGGGCAACCTTGCAGTTTTGGCACATGCTTAGGAGTTTGGAAATCTTCAGTGGGTTCCTCTACTATTAAAAGTAGACCCACCCCCTACCACCACCTCTAGGCGGGGAGGGGAGAGAGACAAAAGAAAATCATTCACTATCACAACTTAAACTTTTGATTGTATTGGGGACATGGTTTAGAAGTGGTTTTGTCAGGTTAGGTGAATGGTTGGACTTGGTGATCTTAAAGGTCCCTTCCAACCTCAACAATTCTATGATTCTGTTTCAGCAGTTTCCAATGTAAAGCCAGGGCCCCTGTCATTCTTGAATAAAATTCTGCTGTGCTGATGCCTCTTGGTTGAAAGTAAACAGAAGTCTTGGCAATAGTTTTATCGCACGTGTTGTAGCAGAGGGACTGGGCAGAGGAGCAGCTGTGGGCAGGGGGTCTCAAAGTAGTTGCTGGCTTGTCAGACCTTCTCTGCTGCAATACTAAAGCAAGGAAAAGCTAGTTTTAGTGTGAACCCAAATCACTTGAACAGAAAATAAATGCAGAGTTCTTAGGGGCTTTTCTGTAAGTTCAAAGTTGTTCCTAAATACTTTCCTAGAGCTTCGTATCTTTTTTTATTTGTAGTTTATTTTCTATTCCCTATGTCATCCTTATGTTTGAGAAACACAGAATCATAGACCCAAGTAGGATTTAAAGTAGCGCTGCTACTTCATGAACAATGAGCATAGTGTGCCACCTATCACAAATACGTGAAATTACAGCAGACTGAATAGAATTATTTTACAAATAAACCAATCCAATGTGCGAACACAAGAGAGCAGTAGTTATGCATCCCTTCTAAATACAGAGTTATTGTCTTAATGTTTAAGGGAGAAGAGTATATTCTTATTCCTGAGAGCTCCCTTGCATGCACTTGTAGAGGGAAAAAGCAGGCATACAATCCGTTGTATAAGAGCTTCGAAATTTGTTGAGAAGGTGAAGTAATGCCAATGATAGGATGATTTGTGCTTTAATGCTGACATACCACTTTTATTTTAGTTTTTTAATGTCAGTGATTTTTTTTTTAAGAAAAATCTAGAAATCTCAAATTTTAAACAAAAAAGTCTTAATTTGGGGAGCTTTTTTATAGCCAATATTGTGCATGAAGTTGTCCAATTCTGCATGCATGAGCACACTTTCCATGGAAGTTGTGTGTGCATTTTACAGGATTGTCTTAATGGTTTCATTTGCATCAGATGCTGTATTTCAGGAAGGTTCCTTTGTTTGTGTGTGCTTAGCTGTTGATAAAAGAGGGTTTTAGCTTTACTGTAAAACTGAGCTTCTATTTGTATGTTCTCCTGCTGTAGGGTGTCTCTGTTGTCTGTCATCCTTAGAGTTTCATTAGGTGATACTGGTGTTAGTGCTTCAGGCATGATGATCTCTTCATGAATAGCAAACTGAATCTGAACAGTGAAATTAATCTGTACATCACAAGAACAATAAAGTTTTGCCTTTGTTGTTTAACCAGTAAAATGGCAGGCAAGAGCTGCTCAAATTCTGAGGGACAATCCAAATAGGGACTTACTTTTTCTTAATTTAAGTAGTATTGAGGTTGTGCAGCTGAAAAGGTGGTAGCAGAGAGATCTTGGTTCTTGCCTTTGATCTTTTCAAGTGAAACTTGGTTTTCTGGACAAAGTACAGATGAACTTGCCTTTCTGTAAGTCAGAAGTTCATTTGGTCTAGTGAGGAGGTGTGCAAACCGGTGTGGTTACCTTTGCTGTCAACTGTGCTAGTTTAATGTCAAAGATGCACAAAGATTTCTTTCTCGTTATGTTTTAGGCATGGCTGGAGCTATTCACTTCCTCTCAGATATTTCAGTACCGGAGACTTCCCAGTTTCCAGCGTTTGAACTTGGACCTCAAAGGAGGGAGAACAAAGTGGAACAGGACAGCTAGAAGATCGTTTTGGAAGGAAATTGATGCCAAAAGAGATGAGACTGTTTAGTGCCTCTGATACTGAACCAATCGGCCCTGAAACAACGGATGGATAAACTCCTTTTCTCAGCCCCCACCTCAAAGGACCATGAAGTCATTAGAGCATGAACAGGAGAAGCCACATTTAAGTTCTGTTGAAGTGATACCTTCAGATGTAGGACGAGAGAAGTCAAGTTTTGAACTTTCTCTTTTCTGTTGTATTTGTCTTCTTCAGGTCTTTGACATGCTCTGCATGTTTATTGGTGTTGTGTGTTGATTCGAGTCTTTTGTTGTTAGCAAAAAGCTGGTCTCTGTGTGAATCTCTGTCCTGTACCTTCGCGCATGACTCTCAACAGCAGTGTTGCTTTCTGCAGCGTGGTTACCCAGAGAGTTCCATCTTATGCCAGAGAGTTCACTGCAGGACACTGCCCAGCTTTACTGGTGAGCTGGCAAGTTTAAAAAGAGATGAAAAACATTTTTATGTTCATATTTTTCTCCACAGCCCCTAGAGGCTAGGGTGATGGATGAGCCTTTTTTGATGAAGAGGTATGAGCCCACCTCAGTTTTCAGAAACTTAGCAGGTTGAAGGGACCTGACTTGTCTTTTGCTGCTGTTGTGGGAGGTTTTTTTGAAAGCCTGGAAGAGAGACTCCCTTTGATACCTGCACCTGGTTAGCGTGTTAGGCACTTACAGCAGGGTGGAGATGCTTGTCCCCACCTCTGCAATGCCCCATCCCATGGCATGAGCTTAACAAACTGAAGGTGGTCACCCTTACTAACCTCCTGCTGCTGCCCAAGAGCAGAGCAGGGACAGCATAACTGCTTCTCCTTTCCTGTACGTGGATTTGTAATAACCCTGTCATGCAGCATCTAGTAAGGGAGGGCATCAGCGCAGTTTCTCAATGCTGGTAACTGGGCGTGACTGTTGCTTCCAAACCAAGGCAGTGATTTGTTCTGGGCCCTTCCCTCACTCTCCCAGCCCCACTGCATTTATCCCATATAGTATGATAGGAGCGATAAATACCAGCTGCTTGTGAAGGCTGCAGAAGATAAATGAGCAATATGAAACCATTGCTAGAGGCTGTAATTGAAATTCATTTCATCTTAAAATCCAAACAGAAAAAGCTCTTTGCCCTTAGTTTTAACCGTACTGCTAATGGTTTGCTTCCCCTTGTAGTGTGGTGGGGTTGTGAAATACTAGACCTGCCTCCAGGTGATCCTGGGTATCAGGCTCTTGGTTTGGGAGGCAAAGCGGGACATACTGTTAAGTACATTTAGAGCAGGCTTGTGTTCCAGACAGTGAGTATGCTTACTGCTTGAGAAAGGTAAGTGTAGCGTGCTGTCACTCGCTCAGGCTCTGTTGTCATCCTTCCCCCCAGGTCTCCCTGTGCTCTGTCATTCCAGGTGCTTATTTTAATTGATATCTTCTATCGGGTGCAAGTGTGACAGATGGCAGAGACTTTGACCTTTCAGGCGTGCGTTGGGATATATGTGACCCATGGGCCATCTGCTAAGCGCCAGTGTTTGCGGTCAGGCTTGGAGATGCATTGTTGCTCCTGTATAAATCTCAGAATGGTAGCGGTGACTTCCTTGAACTTTATCGTGTCTGTTGCCAAATCCATTGGGATGTTAATAATCTCCACATCAGTTTTGCTGGGCAAGAGCAGCAGTGCCAGTGCAGGGACAGTTTAATGTCACAGCGTAGCTCCTCTGCCTGTTTGTCAGGAAGGACTAAAACACGGGAGCAGTGCGAGAGACTTTTCCACCCCTCAGGCAAAGGGTATAGATCAGGTGGGGGGCACCAAACCCAGCTGAAAGGCAGTGGGAATGAGGGAAGGGGCCTGGCAAGTGGCCGGGGTAAAGCAAAGAGGAGCAGAGCGGCAGAAAGCGGAGAGATAGTGAGGAACAAGGAGAACAGATCACAGGAGGCAATGCGTAGTGTACCAGTAGAGGCTGTCTCAAATGAGATGTTCCTCTGTGGCAAGCATGCCAAGGTCTAGCTCTGCGTTTCTTTCTTCAGCCTGCGGCTTGCTGATCCTGCCCATAAACAAGCCAGGGAGGAAACTGGCCCAGGGTGGTGTCTTACAGAAATCCTAGCAAAGGAGGTAGACAGCAGCCCTGGTGCTGTTTCGTATCACCTCCACCCCTTTTTTCCTTCCTCTCCGCTGTGACTGCAGGGCACGTGGGGGTGGGTTAACAGGGAAGGGGCCTGCCGGGTTTGCAGGAACTGCCTGCAAACACAGAACAAAAGCCACAGGCCTTCTTGGCAGATCCCAAGCACGTGTTGTAGTGACTGCTTAACTACAGGGGGTCAACAGGCGAGTATTTTCATTCAGTGATTATATACATATATGCCTTCTTGGCTGCTGAGCTTGGAATGGCACCTGTGGGAAGGTGATTTTGGCTGGCTGGAGCCCAAGGGGAATTAAAACTTGCTGATTTTAAAAAAATATATAGGTATATACACATGTAGAATGGCTTAATACTGAGCAGATCTCGGTGATGCTTGAGTGCACCTGTCGAAATAATGAGCAAGTCAGCTACCAGCTGTTTCTGTACCATAGCCAGCCTTCTGCTGCAGTGGGGCCTGGCACCATGTTTCTCCGCAGAATCCTCTTGGAATTGAGAAAGACTGGAAACTTAATGTATCAAGTCAGGAAGTGTCTGACAGTGCACCTGCCTCATCTTCCTGATGTGACTTTCCCTGTGGCTCCTCCTTTCTGTTAGTCCCAGTGTTGTGATATCTAGGTTGCCCATTGAAAAAGGATATTGTGTGAAGGTGAAAAAAACACATTTCACCAAGGCATTGTTTTCAGAAATCACATCAAACTAAAAATGTGGAAAATGTCTTGATATTCCCTGGTTTGCTTTGTCTGTGTGTAATAGTCCATCTGTTGCAAAAAGCAGTGGTGTTAAAAATGGAGATGCTCTTTGGGCAGAAAAAGAGGAAAAAAATGCTGATGTTTTGTTCTTTGGCTTTATTAGTAAAGATCAAGCTATGTGGTGGTGATTGGTGTGATTATTCTTCTCTCTCCGCCCCCCCCCATCGTACTCCTTCCTTCCCTCCAGCACTGTGGCTACAGCTGTCCCACCCATCTGACTGCTGAACCACCTCCGGATATCATAGTCCTACAGGATGAAATACAAGCCAGCGTGTGGGCAAATTGCTTTTTATTTTTTAACCTTCACCTTTCACTAGCATTGAATACTTCTTTACTGCCGCTTCTCCCAGGTGATTTTTAGTGTACATTGCGTAGTGCAAAGCATTGCTTTCCTTTCTGGTCACATAGGTCCTGTTGAACAGTTTGCAGCTAAATTCTGACTCGTAATGAGGTGGTTTTTAAGGACTTATGTATGAAATTTCTCTGTTCAGCTGACTAACATCTATTTTCCAGCTTTGAGAAAGCTTGATGTTTTTTCTCTAGCTAGGCTTTACCAGAAGAAAACTTCAAATATGCCGCGAGCAAGGAGCAGTAAGTCTGTTCCGCAAAACCCTGTGTGCCACTCATGGCCCTCTGCTACTGACAGCAACTGCTGCTTTTTTGAACTAATAGCATTATTTCTGGTCTGTAGAAGAAAATCTGTATAAGTTTATTTTTCTTCCTCTCATTGAAGCTGTAGTTAAACACATTGGGGCTTCTCCACCACAATAGCGCTCAAACACCAAAGAACTGTTGTCTGTAAATAACATCAAAATAGGGCAGGATAGGGAGGTATGCAGCGCATCAGGTAATAGCCAGGCAGCAGTGTGCTGCCTGAGCCCTGCCCCATCAGCTGGTGCAGCAGCCTCTTTCCTGGTGAAATTGTTCACTTTTCCCCCATTCATTTTCATTGGTTTCATGTTGACTCACAGGTGCAGGAACCCAGGTCTCATTTGCACACAGGGAGCAGTGGTGACCTGTCTTCAGCCACCGCTTCTCTTCAACAGCTACACACGGGCTGCTGTAAATCCAGCTGTGGCTATTAGATAAGCTAGGGTTAGGCAGCAGGCAATAACTATAGAGATAGACAGAGACAGACACCTACACCTATCCTTGTGACTTCTCTCACTACATAAAGCCAAAGTACCACATACGTGCAGCTATCTGCAGGGGCTAGGGGCGGAGGGCTGCTGAACTTGTCACTGTTCCCTCTGCTTTCCCTGCTGTCCCCTTCACCTTGCAGCACCTGGCAGCTTGGGACAGTGGCTGCTAGTTGCGCCTCTCCTCTTTAATAGCATTATTACCTAGCAGTTGCTTTGCAGAAACTGCCTTACACTGGATCTTCCCCTGCATGGTGCCTCTTGTAGTAGTTTCCCTGTCAATGAGTACAAACAACTAAAGTTGCAGAAGGCAGCTCACCCCTCACCCCCCCACCCCACCCCCCCGCCCAGTGACAGGGCATCAGAGGGGAGAGCTCCCACAGCCACCAGGCCTGTAAAGACATCCCAGCCCATTTCTCTCACTCACTGAATTAGCAGTGATACATTAGTTAGACCAGAAAAATAAAATAAAATTTTAAAAATTAAGGCTTCACTATGTGACAAGGTGTTTTATCTTCTTGGTTGACTTGTGCGCCAAAAAGTGGCTTCTTGGGTATCTGCATATGACACTAACGCATCTGAGTGGTTCGGGGTTGTTTTTTTTTTCTGTTTGTTTGTTTTAGGTAGGGAACAAAGAGCAATGCCTCCTTTGCTTCTTCACATAGTCTGCAGAGCTTGTTGAAAAATACAGTCCCAGCTGTTTGTTTTCACAGCAGCACAAGCTGTCACAGGTCTCTCAAGAAAAGGAAGAAAAAAAACCCAACACCCACAAAACAAAAAAGCTTGTCACTACATTATCTTTTCACAAAGTGATAATGAAACACAGACACAGCTGCCTGGCAGCCCCAAACAGCAATGGCAGGGTTGGTACCCTCCTTGTCAATCCAGAGCCTGTTTGCAGCACAACTGATGAGTCAGCCTGCTAATTACCGGGACTGCAGGATGCTGCAGGTGACATTTGCCCCTCTCCTGCGAGCCATGGGGCACCCAGTCACACCAGGGAGGAGGAGGTGGAGGAGAGGCACAAGAACAAAACCCCATTAATAAGATTGTGCTACGTTAGCGGCTTCAGCCCAGCAGCGCTGCCTTGACAGGCTCCCTCGCCCACACCTTAGCAGAGGTGTCACAGGTGCCCCGGACCTCACAGCGAACACCAGGGCTGAAGAAGCAGCAGCAAAACTTTATGAACCCTCAGACTGCAATGAAATTAATTCACCCATTAATATGGAGCCTTCCCTCAATAGCATGTAAGGCACCTTGGAAGGAAGGCACCTTATGGGAAGAAAACCTACCTTCCTGGGAAAAAAAGCATCTCCCAGGCTCAGGAAATGCTCTGGCAACAGTCAGCCCTTGCCTTCAGTGTCAGCCTGAGGCAGCTGGAGCCGTGTCACCAGTGGCTGAAGAGTGAGCTTTAGCCTCATTGCTGAGAGGGGCTTTACAGCCCTGCTGAAGGACAAAAAAAGCAGTCCCCATTGCTGTGTTTCTTCTGATGGGGGGGAGGGGGGGGGGGGGAATCATCTTGAATGAGACATCACTCTCCTGCTGCAGGGCTGAGAGGAGATGAGAAGAGCATACAAAGTGGGGGCGGGGCTGAAGGAAAGTAATCCCCAAAGCCTCCTGGGGCAGGCAGGACACAGAGCATCTGCAAGGCTGGTCCCGTGATCATGGAGCCGCTCTGCAGCCCTGCTTACTCTGAACTCTAGCTAGTTAGAAGACGACGGCATTACAAAAGTATTCTTCCTCTCCTCCCCATTCAAACCACAGCAACCCACCAGCAAACCCAGGCTGATAAACAATGTCTGCATAACCCCCTGGAGCTGCCCACATAGAGCATCATGCACGATGCTAACCAGCACGATTTCAGGCTGTGCCACTTCACCCCTTTACCGTTGGAAGCTGGATCATTTCTGTCCCTTTGTTAGTGCTGGGTCACACCCACCCATCTGCTACGCACCAGGTCACCCATATCCCTCCCCCCAAACCATCCCTGGTGCAGCACTTACCCTGGACGGCCAGCAGTCTTTGCACCAGCAGCTCTGCCAGCCCTCTGCTGCCACCACGCAAGTCGGGGCTGCAGGAGTGGAGGACAGCCGTTGGGATTGATTTTCTGCCCAAACCCACCGAGCTGAGCATTTGTGCACCTCCCAGCCTGCACCGCATTTGCCAGGCACCTCACGACCTGCTGCTGGGCACTGCTCGCATCCATCCCCTGCTGCCAGGGTTTCGCATCTGCAGCCAGTGGCAGGGTGGTTCACACACAGGATGGAGGCAAACGGAGGCAGGCAGAGCCTGCCTGCCCTCCTCACCCTCAGCTTGCCCGCTCAATCAGTATTTGAGAAGGTCCGTTCTGTCAAAGAGGTGCATTTCTAGCATGTGGAGGAGTTGGGCTACGTCTGTCCCAAGCGTTTACCCTTAGCAGTCATCAGGCAGCCAATCGATTTTTACATAATCCAAAACAAATCTTGAAGTGTTCCAGTATCTGTAGACAGACTGGTCCAATTAATCACCTGAAAAACACCTGAGAAAAACTATTCCCTCCACCACAGCAGTGTCCATACCCTGCACCACCCTGGCCCCAGAGACACACAGCTGGTGGAACGGAGGTAGGGCAACCAAGAGTCCCTGGTAGCACCTTTTCTCTCAAAGCAGCGTAGCTGGAGATTTCATTGTGGCAGAAATGGACTGACCACCTTCTCATTCCTATTTCTGCCAGGGACACAGCAGCAGACCTCAAAGGTTTCCTTACCCACCTAAGCATGTTCCTCCCGATCACTGCCTCCTCACAGGTACATCAGACGCATTTTGAGGACACACAACTGAAATATGAACCTCAAGGAGGTATCAGTTCTGTTCCTGGCTTCCCCACCCCCCAACCCGGGCTCAGTGGCTCAGCTTAGGCATCTCCATTCTGCCCAAGCACTGTTCAAGTCATTTAAATGCCCCCTGTATCAAACACCTCTGCAAGAACCAGGAGGCTGATCCCCCCAACACACTAAAGCAACTTTCCTGATGTAGATGGTGAGATCTCAGAGGCAGGCGAGGAGTCCACCCCATACCCAGCTCTGGTGCCCCTGGGAAGGGGCAGGGGTATGCCCCTCACATCCCCAGGGCTCCCAGCCACCAGCACCAACCTTATTTTGCAGTCAAAACACCACCCTGCCTCATCAGTGAAGCACCAAAATCTCTGTTGTGTTAGAGAGGACACAGTAGCAGCACCCAGAGAATCCAACATGGGAATCCCAACAGATAAAGCATCACACACCACAGGGACATTCACATTAGCAAAGCTGCAGCAGCTGGCAGCACCCAGGGCACCACTCCTGCCAAGTAAAATCCTATTGGAAGATGATGTTTTCCTTCACCTGTGGGACTGCACACCTGACCTGTCATCGCTGCCCACTGGTGAGAAGTAATCCTGTCCTTCCCAGTGGTGTGCCTGCAGCCTGTGTTTTACATCTGACTTGCTAAAATGCTGGTGAGTACAAATCTCTCGGTGGCACTAGTCCTGCCTTCTGTCCTCCTCTGCATACATTCGTATAAAGAATTCTAAATGTACAGCTCAGGAAAGAGCAATGAAGCGGGCTAGAGGTACAGCAATATCCAATCTTACTTTAATAAAATGCATTTCAAAAGAAAGCCTGCACAAGTTTTATGAGCAACAGAAGCCCCCAAGACTGTAGAAAGACCTACCTCTGCTCCATCCATCCTCCCATCCACCAACCCAACCTTGCAAAACATGCAACATGTGCTCCCAATCAACTTCATATCAGGTATCACCCTACCAAAAGTTACAAGGCTACTCCCTTCTTTCTCCCCACTTTTTTTTTTTCTTTTTTAAACTAAGAGGGGAGAAAAAGGGAAAAATAAAAGAAAACCTGAAAACTTCCAAAAGTGAGGCAACAAGAGGAAAGGCATGTAAACAGTTTGGAAGTAATTCATACGGATGACCACGCAGGTGCTGTGTTTTCAAGAGATGACCAAGCAAGTTTGCTAGCTGAGGAGTGAGTGTGTTGTAAGAGGTAGAGTCATCCACCAACACTAGCAAACAAACCAGTCAGATTTCAGGAAAACTTCACCAGAAGTTGAATTTCAAAGTACAGCGTAAGAATTCACTATAAAAGGCTTCTACTCGATGTGGCCAGGAAAATGCCAGCTGTTATAGATATATTTCATAATATAAAAGGACTTAACAACATCTGTCTACTAACATGAGGTCTGTTGTCGTTTCTATTGACAGAAAAAGAAAGGTTAGATTTGCTTTTAAAAAAAATGCTTGTACACTACCATACTCAGTGACATACGCAGCTTTAAACTTCAAGTGCACGCTAATTTAGAATATATATACAGTTGTGGTATGCAGATAGACCTAATAATCATATATAAAACATACTTTTTTCTTATCTTAAGTGTCCATCAAGTCTACACTGCACACACAGAAGTACTTTGCTTTGTCCCTTATTATGATGCACAGTACGGGAAAGCCTTAGTTACAGTTTCACCCAAGTCAGGTCTGCAGGGATGAGCTCCTCAAAAGTTAGCTGTGCTTCAGATGACTACTAATTCCACTAGCAGCTTTTAGAAATGGTGAGCCTTATAGAGATTCATGTTTGTAATAAAAGGACCACTCTTTTCTGCCAGTTCTGCAAATCCAGCTTGCCACCTAGGAACAAGTTCTCACAAGCCACTGGTATGCATTAACAGTACAACAAAGCTTTGGCTCCCTGTGCAACTCCAGGCTCCCAGTCTTCAGATTACTCCAAACCACCTCAGTGACCTCTGTGCCCTGGCTGGAGCGACACAGGAGCAGTTGGTGTATTGGTAGTAAGTACAGCCCTGGTACCCAGAGCACCATATTGGACTCCTAACCCTCAGCTATACTGTTTCTGCAGGTTCTTCAGCAGTAGAAGGTGATGGCATCTTCTTTTTGTCAGTCCTTAGTGACACAGGTCTGAATACACTTGAAGGGAGAAGGCCCCATCAGTACGTAGTCATGTCTCAGAGTAGCTTCACATTTTTGCTAGACATAGATGGGTGTGAAAGCCCTCACTGGGAAAGGGGCTCTGTTTCTCTGAAGGTGTTGACTTGCGGTCACTCAGAGTTGGCCAGAAGCACAAGACAGTGAATTGGGAAACCTGGGGCCGCTCACAGCAAAACGCATGAAGAGCTAAGAGTTGTTGAAAGCCAAGCCATCTGCGTATCAGATCAAGGACCTCCTCTCAAGCAGTCCCAAAAAGTTGCCTGGCCCAGAGAAGAGAGCAGTTTGACAAATCCATCACCTGGAGACAACAGCTCTACTTGGTACTCTTTGTGGCAGCAGTAACACCATAATCAAAACTACTATTTCTCAGGGACAAAACTCCCATCAATGTCAAGGGAAGCAAACCTGGAAGTGTGCTCCCATTCCTTCTTACTGTAACTATTTTCCAATTTAGGGAAGAAAACTTACCTATGTATTTCAGTGTTTCTAATCATTCTGTCAAGAGGAACAAGCACAAGTAGTTCTGAGGTTATAACACCTCCTTCTCACTACTGACATTTAGGTCATCAGCTGTTTCATACAATCTCACTGCTGGCAAAACAAGGGGAACCAGGATGCCAATCACACAGGCAGAGTCCAGGTGCTGGACAAGAAGCACTCAAGTCCTGGTCCTTTGGTTTTAGATGCATCACTTAAAGTAATGACTCCCTCTTTTCTAGGGCACTTGGCAAAGCCCCTGCCATGACTCAACCAATGCTGGTGCTCCAGTCACTCACGGGCTTCTATCACAGCATCTCTGTTGTGCATCAGAACCAAGTTTTACAAGAAAAACATACATGGAAAAGATGGCAGCCACCTTTTCTGGTAAAAGCATTGCCCTGCTGCTTCTGCTTCCACCTTCTTTCTCTGTCATTTCCCTTAGATGAGGGCATTTCTGCTATGGGGTTTTAGGAGAGTGCACATCACTCTGGGGTTGCATAAAAAACTGCTATCAGGAGCCTGCCACAATGCAATTAAATCCATGATTGAAACAAACAATAAATAAAGAGAAAGACATACAGGTTTTAAATATAGGTTTCCATTAAAAGCATTACAAAGACAACTTCTCTCATTTTGAAGACAGAGAAAAAATCCACTTCTACTAAAAAAAGAAGAAAAAAAAATTTTAAAAATCACCCCTTTGCAAGTAACTTTAATGAGGAAAGGTGCAGGGAAGGGAGGGAGAGAGGACTTTGAGAACTAGCAAGTGTTCAAAAGGGCGGATGCCCTCCATCTCGGTCATTTTGCACCTTCTTCTCACACAGTCAGGTCAGAGAGCCAGAGTACTCATGTGGAGGATTTCACCACCTGCTCATAAGGGGGAGGTGGTGTGTTGCAATAGGAAGGTGGGGGTGGGTAAACTGGGTTTCCTTGTGGTGAATTGGGCTGGACGTGGAAAGCCATAGCCATGGGATTCATCACAGGTCCACCTGGATCTGTGTAATACGGCACTCCAGGTTGTTGTGACCCTGAAAGAAAGAAAAGGAGAGAAAAGGTATCAACAACAGCAGTGGAAACACGCAGCAGCTGTGCTTTTCCAGTGCCTGTGCTCTGCACACTCAGACAAGTTTTCTCAAAATGTTAATCAGAGCAAAGACAAGGAGCCACCTTTCTCCCATTCCAGAGAAAAATCAGGCTTGCAGGGCTACATTCACTCCTTGGGATCTCACCAGAAGGTTTTGGTTTTGCATGCAATGGAGATTATTTAGTGAAGAAAGGGCATCACCGCCCCAGCTGAGTACCACCTGAAAGGTAAAACAGTGAGTCCTGCTCAGTTCCCCAGACAGAAAAATCTGCCTGCAGAAAGGAGAGGTGTGGGATCCCAGATGGACAAAGGGGTTTCCACTGCAGCCCTGACTCGGGTGTCAAGTCTTATGAAAAGACTTCACAAGTTATTTTGTGGTGTACTGGATCTGCCTCTATGCCAGAGTACATCTCAAATAGATACTTTCCCTTCAAGGCAAGATACGGCTAAGGAATAAACACGTCTGAAGCAAAAACCCAAGCTGAAGCCAATTATGGCTGGCTAACACAATGGGACAAGATTGCTTTGCACAGATTAAATTTAGGAAGTGATGTTGGAGCCTGCAGGGACAAGGAAAGGAAACACACGATCAAACGCAAAATTCCTTAGCTGTGACACATGAGAAGTAACAGAGACTGCTGCCAGGAGGAATAACAAAGGTGGCATGTAACCCTCCTCAGATATCACAGCGGGTGATGGAAGACGACTTAACGCAATTCCAGCAATTAAAGTCACAGACTGCCTCTACTGGAACATGTAAATTAGTTTTCTGTTCTTTGTCTCTAAATAAGACTAGACTGAAAAAAAAAATCATGGCTGAGCAACAGGTTTTCTTCTTTTGGTGCTAGCCTGTTTTTTTCCTACAACGACAAAGCCTCTCAGGGATTTTCCACTCAACCATTCCTTTCAGTGACACTAGGACTCAGTATGGCCACAGAAGGAATACAGGCTCCTTGAAGATTTAAGCATCCTTTAGTTCTTTAAGCATTCAGGAAGTAGCCACATACCAAACCCAAAAATGTGTCCTTACAATATTAAATCAGATGGGTCAAGCCGTACAGCACAGGGATGTAAACTGTCCCAAGAGCGCAGGGTGTCTGCCTAGAGAGCTTTGTTTGGACACTTGGGAGCAAAGAGGATGGAAAGCAGATTGGGAACACAGCTATTTCCTTCTTAACACAATAATTTTTAACATACCACCACAATACATTTTCCTTTTGCCTGTCTGAGTGAAGAGGACTGTTCCGCAGCCTCTCTTCCTTTGCTGCGGTGACAAGAAGCCCTTGTTCTGATTCCATCTATAGCATCAGCACATGGCTGAGGGAGAGCCAGGCTGGGAACATGAGCAGTCCTACCTCCCCAAAGTTTCTAATACCCTTTTCTGTAGCCTTTTTCTTAAGCATTTTTGTTTTAAAGTTAAATCCTGCCCAGCTCTACACTTCTGCAGTTTCCATCCACCTGGGGAAATGGGAGAGGTTGAGGCAGCTCACTGCAGCTTGCTCTTCAGGAAAATAATTGTTTTCATTAAAACTTCTGTGTATTACTACTGAATTGGGGGGGGAAGCATGGACACCAGTCTTTTGAGACATTTTTTGAGTTCGTTAAACCCAGCAGAAAACAACATCTGAATATCAACTTCCATGTGGGACCAGCTCAGTAAGTATTTGTTAAGTGTCTACAAAGGGACACGACTTTTTCTAGCACTAGAACCGACAGTTTGGGGCTATGTGGACCAGACTTAAAGTGAAAGATACCACCAGGTCTGCAAACTGCTGCTTGTAGGTGAGGTGTTCAATCCATTTTCCCAGTCAGGCCCACAGAAAAAGCACTCCCACCCTCAGGCTGCTGCTGGGATGGCAGAAGATGCCGCCGTTATCTCTACAGGGAGGAAGGAGATGGGCAAGGAGCCACGTTTCAAGGGCTCCACCTCAACTGTGAGCTGGCTACCACTACCAAATCTGGAAAGCTAGAGGAAAATGAGAACCTGGCTGACTACTAATTCCCATTACTTTTGCTGTTGAATATTCCTAGAATAGTAGAAAAAAAAATTTGGTAGGGTCAGCTCAGATCCCAAAGCTTTAAGAAACAGTAGTAACAGTCTGGAAGCAGGTGGCATAAAGCAGGTCACCAAAGGGCTTGTGCTTATTTTATATTTGCCCACGATTTGCATTCCATGAAAAACTAAAACTGTGCTCTAAAATTAAATCCAGTATTCGCCAATCCAACCAAAGAAGCTGCCTGTTCACATAATCTTGAGGTTATTTTTCAGGCTTAAAAATATAGTTTAGTTAGTTTGGCTCCCTCCCAATAAATACTCTCCGTGGAAATGTGTTTAGTCGAGCAGAAAAACAGATGCAGAATGGAAGCCCTAAAAAACCCTCTTAGGATTTTTTTTTTTAAAAAAGAGGGTGAATAAAGTGTTAGTTTGTCTCTCTAACATCTTTTTATCTATTTAGACCTGTGAGAGAGAGGGGGGATATGCATGTCTATGGGTACATGCTTAAGGATGAAAGAAAGAGCATTTCTGAAGTCTGAGCAAGGCACAGGGATGTGCAATAGCCGGCGTGACAGGGGAGAGAACCTGAGTGCTGCATCTCTGCACAACGCTTGTAGTGACAGCTAGCTAGAAAGGGGTTTAGGACACTTTTCTAAGGAGGCTGTCCTGATGCAGACACAATATGACACAGATGTAATGGTTCAGAAGATGACTTTTGATAAAGACATTTGAGGCAGCAAATTTTCAGAGATCCCCCTTCTCAATACAAAACATTCGGTTTTATCTCCACTTCCAAGCTAGTATGAAACAAGTAAAAATTGCCAATTCCAAAAACGTTGTCAGAAAAGGTAATTATCTCCTGGCTTCAGAGCTCTCTAATACAATGTGAGGCAAAATCACAGCCTGGGAGGAAGAGTGTCAGTGTACCAAGCGTACCTGCATGCGCGTATGTGTGTGCTTTCGCAGGCACAATGTAGCACTGGCTTATGCAATCTGGAGAGTGGTTAAAAATGTCTCAGTTTGGCCTTGCTGAGGCAAGCACCGGAGTGTGCACTCAGATATAATGCCAGCACTGAGGAAGGTCTTCCAGCTAGAGACAGCTGGATTCAAAATCATCCCAATAAGGCACAAACATCATCTGCTTACAGATGACTCTTATTTTGCTGGATTCTCCCAACTGGGTCTATATAACAGCTAGAGGGGAAGAAATAGGAAACTTAGAAAGCAGTCTTGCCAAAGAAGCCATCACTAGGTAGATCCTCCTGATGCTCACAGCCATTGCTGACCAGCGAGCAGACTGACAAGGGGAGGACCACCGCTGCAGAAAAACTGTAACCCAGCACATGGAAGGCAAATCAAAAAGAGAAGACTTACAAGATAGCTATACCATGGAAGAAAAAAAGTTAGGCTTTCCTTCACCTCTGCCACATGTTATCAACTGTATTTAAAACTCTGCCTTCATGTCCCTCTTCATTTTGGATACCTATCATTTTGTATACACTGCAAAGTGAGAACTTGCTATCCTCCTTCCATGCATGGACACACAACTGCAAAGGTCTTAGGAACCACAACGGAAAGAAACTGAAAGTCTTGTCACCCTGGGTTTCAGAAACACTGCTGCAGCTGTATTATGTCATTTGGAAGACAGAAGACTCCACTCAGAGGAGGTGGCTGCATGGTTTAATGCAGTGCCATTCCTTGTCCAAATCTCAGTTTCCAAAAAACAAACCAACCAACCCCGCAAACCCACCCTTTTTAAATGCCTTGGCAAATGTAAGAAATTAGTGAAACTTGTTTAATGAGCAGTCTCTGACCTGATGCAGTGTTGACTGGTTGTCTGGTGTAAGACACATTAAAAGTAGGTTCTTCTACTAGTGGAGGAGGGTACATCCGCCTTCGGATAAAGAAACCAGCTCCGCAACAGAACAAAACTCCCATCATCAAAAGGAACCTAGGCAAAGAGAAGAGCGAAGTCAAAAGCCACTTGCATTCACACAGCTCTCAAACCCAGGCTCAGAAAAAGTATCACCTAGCAATCATCAGCCTATGAGCTTTATCGGGGTTTCTTAAATAGGCTGTCACTTGAGAGCAGGCCTGTATCATTTGAGATAGCCATATGGATGGCACTTATGGATATAATACCAACTTCTTTAGCAAATTGTACTATTGGCTGATGTTTTCTGGCACGTAAAAGACAAACCTGAAACTAAAATGCCCTTGGACATTTGGAAAGCCCAGGTTCATACCTGACCTTTTCCACCAGGATGCTGAAATGAAATTCCAGGTCTGTACAGTTTTAAACTGCATCTCTTGGACACAAGCCTCGCTTTTACAGCATTGAGACTGGCCAGGAGGTTTGTGGGAGACTGGCTGTACAAAAAGGAATACTATTCCACAGTTGCCCTTAAAAGAAGATTATTAGATGGTCTTAAATTACTCAACACTAATTTTGTCTCCCATGGGAAATATGGTAGCTGGCATTTAAGCTCAGGCCAGAAGACTGAAGCATTCAGCACTGAATATGAGCTGTGCTTTGTGCTTCCTAGACACGATATACATTCTCAAGGAAAAGGACATAATTTTGCTTCAGTTCTTCTCAGCTCCTTTTCTGACCTAACTAAACTGTCCTCATCATTCCCTTGCCCTGGTGCTGTGGAAACAGGCACATGCAGTAAGAGCAGGTCAGAAGATTTCGTTCTTCAAATGGTGGCTTTCACTGGGTTTCCTTGATTTGTTATCACACATGCTATTGACTGATGCAAGCTCCCATAAACCCAGATGGTTCTTCTGCCATTAATTGCCACCTTACTTCAGGGCCCTTTACTGGAAGATAATGATGACTGTGCTCTTTTGGAAGGGATGGAAGTCGGCTGGAGGCCACTGAAGTTGGCACAGAGGCCAGAGGCAAGGCTGCATAGCATGCTCATCTCCTCTGGAGCATTCCCAGGTGCCCAAGAAGAGCAGTGTGACACTGTATAGCAGCGAGAGCTATTTCATGGCAGTGAGAGGTATTTCAAGGGTCAAATTCTGTTCACGTTTCTACAGTGGAAATGAGAGCAGAAGAAGGTCCTGTTTCCCTGAGCCAATATTAATACATTCCCTTTTGGCAGCATTCCTGCAAAGGATTTGTTCTGAACAGAAAAACAGAGAATTACGACGTCACCCCAGGGATTGAGATGCAGAGCTCTTCAGTTACATCAGTAAGGATTGTACACTGAAATCCAACAGTCAGCTTCAGGAAATCTCTGTATTATTGTATATATCAGGCTTCTGGTTTTCAGTGTGTGTTTGTTTCAATCTTGAAGGCTTTTTTTTAAGCAGTCTTCAAATTCTACATAAAAATGCCTGAAATCAGGTTTTCTATGAGAGCTTTTGCTTTCTCTCTACTGTAATGAGAAGGTTTTATTCAGGTGCTTTCTTAAATTCCTCTCCAAAAAGAATTTACCTTCTTTTTTCATTATGCACATAACAGTGATTAGTTTAAGCTTTATCCAGATTACTGAGCTGCTGGTTTCACAACCTCAAATCTTTCTGCCTTCTTTTCCCTTGCTGTCATCTCCAGTGAAATCCTCATAGTCATAAATGTACTTCTCTTCCTTTTTAATTGAAGCCCCAATTCGGCTGGCAAGAATCTCTTAAACTCTGCCTAAATGCACAATCTTCCTTATACAATCTTTTAAAACTGAGTGCCCAAAAAAATTGGACGAACACTGCCACTTGGTAGTAGCTGGGACAGGCATAGGGAATTTAGCAATTCTGGATAAAGGTGTAACCACTGCCTGTACAGACCAGCAGGATGCAGAAGCATGAAAGGTCAACCAGACACAAGTAACCTCCTTTTCCAGCGTTTTCTTACTACATCGGGAGAATTTTATAAGTGAAACACACAAGTCCTTGCATTTACATGTACACATATACATTACTGAATAAAGTACCTACTTTACTTTAACATATTAGGGCTGGCAATGTCTCATTTGTAGCACTCGAATCAAGGTAAGAACAGGACAAACAAAATTGCCAAAGGCTCTGACCTACCAAAAATACCATAGTCGCTGGATAGAGAGAGCTCTTACACAGCATCTTGAACCACAGCAATCCTCATAGGAGCGACATCTGCAGAGAAATAGAGAAAAGGGTGTTAGAGAAGTGATTGTCACTCAGCGTGAAAGGGCACCTCTGAACCTGATGCCCCTCACACCCCTGCCCAAGCCATGAGTTTCGGAGGTAAAGCTTCTTGAAAGTTTTCAAGGTCAGGTTGGATATGGCTTTGAGCAACCTGATCTAATGAAAGATGTCCCTGCCTATGGCAGGGAGGTTGGACTAGGTGATCTTTGGAGGTCCCTTCCAACCCAACCCATTCTGTGGATCTACGAATAAGAACAGAGTACCCTTGGCCAGATAAAGGTGTCAAGCACATGTACACATCTGTGGTACAGCTCTATCACTATTCAGGAACTTTTTGCATGTTATTGAAACTACCTTCCTACATACTTCTTTTAAAGCCACCTCAAAAAGACTGAATGTAGTGTTTAATTCTATATAAAAGGACACATTATAAAGAAAAGCAGTATTACTGTGTTTTCTTTCACAGTAAACGAACACTGCAGACCTCAAACATGAGGCATTTGGGGTTTTATTCACTGCATCAAACAAGAATTGCAAGGTCAAAACTGCCAGATCACTCATTCTTTGCAAATCAGCAGCTTCCAAACAGAGAAAATACCAAGTGCACAGAAAACTTCAAGCATACTATTATTTGCAAATTTAATGGCATTTTTTGCTTCTCAGAAGTTGCGCAGGACTGCAACTGCCAACAAGTCCCATTATTTAAGTAGGCTTTCCTCTAAAAACCCCCCACATTTCAAATTAATATTTCATATGGAATAGAACCATTATAAAGGCTTTATAGCACCAACCACTCTAAGCACAAGGTACAACTCCACTAAAAGCCACTACATACATTCAGCATCCTCTGAACAATTTCTGTGGTAACTGCCACCAATGAAACACTATGTATTCAGTAGGAAAAAGGACAAAGGTAACACAGAAACTATGGTATGTGACAAACTCGGATGAACACATTCAGATTAGCACATCCACATACCAAAAAAAAAAGAGGAAGTTACCACAACCGGATCAACCTTTTTAATGGTGTTCACATCTGTATGCTCAGTGCACAGATTTAAACATCTGGTTTTGGAAAATTTGCCCAACTGTATCAATATGCTCCATATTTGTATGCAAAGCTAAAAAAATAGTCAATTGGATAACTGTACACACAATTACACATTTACACGCTCAGTTAACAAGCCTTCACTCACAAAATACATGAAGTCACATAGGCTTCAGCCTCTAATTGGGGCCAGAGAATGATGCTCTATGGGTACATAATCAGTTGTTTTGCAAGTGAAAACAGTTAGATAGTCTTCTGATGACAAAAAGGCAGGATTTATTTAAGCAAGCCGGAGGATCTGACATGATCAGCACGGCAAGGTCTGTTAATATATGCAGGCACCCAGTTTGAGACTTGAGCAGAGTAAGTTGCTCATGCCAAAAGAGAAAACACCCACTTTGCCATCCCTGAACCTGAAAGCAGCCCAATCTCCAACCTTTCTTCTTTAAAGCTTATCAGGACCCTAACAAGTGCTCATACTCAAAGCTATCAGATATCACGAAACTGCCAACAGGACTTAGCAAGTCAGCATTAACTTCAGTCCAATCAGGACCAAGAAATTAAGCATTCCTCCGTGCTCCCCAACTGGATCAACCCAACAGGAGCTTTCAATACATACATTAAATGTATATACAGGATCAGGCCCCTTCCAAAATAGGGTGGCAGCCACTGCCTTCTGTTGAAAGTACCCCTTTTTTCATGGTACCCCTTTTGCTCTTTAACATGCTCGTGGTTGCGGCACCTCATCCATGTTGATGGGCGCTTGCTCCTTCTGCTTATGCTGCACAGCAAGGACTTTTCAAGGTTTGTTGGGACAGAAAAGCAGAGCTAGAGCCTGGAAACAGACCCCATAAATCTCAAAGGAAAGAGGTGGCAAATGGGCAACTTGTGCTAGCAAATATAAAAAGCTTCCCACCCATTCCTGCTGCTCCACATTTTAAGAGAGTGAGCCACACTCACATCCATGAAAGAAAGGGAATGAGTTCCCAGCATCACCAGGGGACTGTCCTCTTGTAGCCTTTCTCAAGGCAAGTAAGGCCAAATTATAGAAGAATTTTAGGGATGTAAGCAGTCTTTATCTCTGCCTCCACACACTGTTTCTGTCAGCTCAGACATCTACACCTGACCACAAGCAGATGGGGAGTGGATGCACAAGGCTGGCCTCTGGCCCCAAAGCCATTTCACAGTTCAAGCCCCAAGAGCTGAACTTGTATTGAAAGTTAAACTAAACCAGAGAGCTCAGGGAGGCTGCACGTACGCCTCCCTCGTGCCCACCCTTGCCTCACTTATTTAGCATGCATCTGTTTTCTCCAGAGCCAGAAGAGATGGGAAAAGACTATTTTAAAATATATAATTATGGTCGTTCAAACCACCAAAATTAAAACAGCATCTGTATGGTGAGCATAGTACCTGAATCAACTCTTTATTTTTAATCTCCAAATTGTCTAGGCTACAAGTCAGAACCATTTTTTAAGCCTCAGTGGCTTAGCTTTTATTCCTGCAAAAGAGGACTAAAGTACCAGCTGGACAACAGAAAGGCTCAACTGCTGAATGTTTATGAAGCTCCTGAGACCACTGAATGGCAAACAAAAAGGCAATCAAAGAGAAGTTTTGTCTCCTACATGGATGATTGCACTTTCAAACAACTGAAAACGATGTTGCAAAGGCTGGAGGAGTCTCTCACTACAGCTTTGGGTAGAGAAGCTCCATTTTACAACAGCCAGTAAGCTTTCCGAGGCAACTCATCCAAGCCTAAGCACTGCACTAGCTGGGTGGATCTGGGAAGCTAGATTAGTATCATGACTTGGAGGGAAATCCCTTTGAGATGTGACACTAGTAACCCTTTGACTTTTTACCCCATGAAACCAAAAGGGCACTTGATTTTGCATGCCTGTGAGTATGGACAGAGATACCCGTCTGTGGGAGCCTGAAATCAAGGATGATACCACGATAACAACCTGCTGTTTGTATTCCTCAGCAGCGCCAAAAAAGACTGGAAGAACAAACGGCCCATTTGCTGATACTGCTGTTAGGGTACCACGGAAGCTCTGCTGGTCTCTTGTTCTTGACTCAACGCGCTACGAAAAAACAACACAACTTCTGCCAAGATCGATCCCAATTACAAGAAAATGAACTTACTTCCAAAAGCCATATTTATTAGTGGGCAAAAGGCAACAATAAAATCAGATTAATGGAGTGACATCCAAGCTTAAGTATAATCAGTCTTTGATATACTATTTCTTATTGCCTGACAGCAAGTCCCAACAGAATTAAGACCTTATTTCAGAAAAAAACAATTAAGCGCACATACATTTATTAAATTGATATGCATATCCTTTAAACTACATTTGTGCTTTAGCTCTGCTTAACAGCAAAGGACAGGTTGTGCCCAATGCCAGCTGAAGAATAAGCCTTACTACTGATCTGAGCTAGACTGAGCCGATATTCCACAGAAGACATTTCTAAAACCAATTTCCCTCTTTCACACATCAGCGATGATCCCAAGAACCGCATTTCCCTAGGGCAACACTTGTTTCATAGATCAAAGTTTACCCATTACATAGGATAAGACGTGATCCATTAGTTACTTTGCTAATCTGCAACTTCACCAAGCATAGGGCCTCTCTTTTGAAAACTGTTTGCAGTGTGATTTATGATTTAGAAGGTACATCTTTTCATTCATAATTCAGTAGAGTGAAATGAATGCATCTGCATGTCCAACCACTTGTACTGCTAACACACCACGCAACTGCTGTGTCAGAGATCAGTTACACTGTGTGTCAGATCACAGCAACAAGCTTTTTGTATGGGTTCACACTTCATCATGACACTGAACTTCTGTCCTTAATGGACAAGCAAGGCACAAAGTTTCACATAAAGGTATACTGTATGACCCAAACCCCACACCTGCATGTGTTCTGTGGATAACAATTGCTGAATGAAATGATCCAGAAGCTCTTTTTGATTTATATCTGCATCTACACAGCTGAACAAGCCCCTTCCTAGCAGAGCTGCTGCAGGAGAGAACTGCATCTAAAAAGGATTCCCTGATTGGCACTTGCTGAAAATGGGAGAAATTAAAGAAGTAAAGCAAGGATTACAGTCTTCAGCAGACTGTATAGCCACAGTGGTCTGACAACATTCCCTGCCTTCACCCAACACGAGTATTCCCCATCTACACCATCCCTTCGAAACACAGGCTGTAGTGTTCTTAGGTTCTCTCTCTAGACTGTTTGCATATGTGCCAAAACCTGATTTAATGTTTAAGATGTTTGATTAGCAATGTCTTTTGGAGGAATAAAACAAAACATAAATTGCTAATCCACAAGTAGTGGCAGAAACCCTACTTCAGACACAGGGACGGAGGATGGGAGAGTGAAAGAAAACCACCACCACCACCACCCTGCAACAACCAGACAGAGTAAACTGCATGATTTCTAAGCAGTGTCCTGTAGACAAGCATGACTTTAATTCCAAAAAAAGCTGCATACCAGTGAGAGGTTAAATGATTGCTGCATGTATGTAAGGTCTATGAAGCAAAGTGGGATTCACTGGAATACCAGAAGCACTGGCAGTTTTTTAAATTGGGGGTAACAAAACGAAGCCAGAAAGCTGTGTAAAAGAGGGTGTAGCAACAGACCAACAGTAAGAACAGAAGAGAAAGATTTGGGAGGGATGGCTAGTAGCAACAGATGAAGCTAAGGAAGTCCCAGCTGTGGTCCTAATACTGGCACATGCAAAAGATCAGAAGGAGAACGACAAGTGCTCACAAGAACTGGGAGGGACGGACCACTGAAGACTGGGTCACCTCCAGGCAGACTCAATGCTGAGCCCTCAAAGCCAGAAGGCTCAGGTCTGCTACCATTGAACAGATGAAGGCAGACAGCTGAAGTGTGCATATGTATTTACTTGTTCTAGGACAAAAAAGCGTTTTTTAAAAAAAAAAAAGAAAAAAAGAAAAAAAGACTTCATCTGCTTGGAACTCAGCTGCCAGGATACAGTGATGCTGAACAGAGAAAAATCAAACAAGTCATGAAACAAAAAGGAAAGCAAAGAAGGCAACCACCACAAAGTGACTAGCAGAAACAATTCTGGTAAAGCTCAGAGTCTTGGCTGTGCTATGAATGAGGAGTAATGCCAATGAGTTCAACAGCACTACACTGCCACAGGACTCAGAATTAGACCTCAAGGATGAGAAATGAGGAAGATCAATAGAAGGCGTACCAAGTAACTGAGGGAGTTATTTTTCTACCAAGTTTATTTCACCATTGATTAATTCATTTCAGACCATTCTGTACATGGATTTCCATCTGCCAATAAAAAAGCAGTTTTCAAAGCAAAGCCATTGCCTGTACTGCTACGTAAGGGAAAGACACAGGTTATTGACTGCATACACGGGGAATACCACCAAACAAGTGGAGAAGCTTAAAGCTACAAGCATGGTGGAGAGGTTATTCTAAGGAAGCCAGTTTGCTACAGCAGCCCACTGAACGTGGAAATCTAACCGCAGAGTCTAACTCTGCACTCATGAGTCCCACCTAAGTAACTGTTTCTGAGTCCCAAAGTGGTTTAACCTCTTTCCAGAAAGACACTGCAACACAAAGGTTACATCCCTCCACTGGCATTCACTTAAGTGGCTTGAGGAGCAACAACACACCAAAGTCTTTGGCTGGTGGAGCAGAGCCATAGGCGATATCTACCTTCCAGCCCTGGTCTTAAAGTTGGTTGTGCCTCCTTGGCATGTCTGCATACACAGCTTAATTTTCAGCAGGGACGCAACTCCACCACAGTTACCTGCAGCCACAGGTTCTCAGCACCAGAAAGCATTTCTTTTCTTATACATAGCAAAGGCGATCCCTCATAGCATGCAAGAACAGCGCCTTATAAAATGTAGGTCTGATTTTGGCAAATATATAACTACATATATAACAAATATAACTGCTTCATAGATGAATGCAGTCATGACCTCAGTGGAACATCTGTTCTTGAGAGTAAAGCACTGCCACTGGTACCCAGGAGAGCACTACAGATACAGTCACCCAGGTACTTGATAAATCACTCAGCCCTTAACTACATAAGAAAACGTAAGGCAAAAGAGGAAGGAAGGGGCTGTCAGGTCATTTTTTCCACAGAGTAGAAACAGTGACAGAAACAATATTTGCTCAGATTAGATTCCTGTCTGCTTTGACACAACTAAAATCTCCTACAATGAGACAAGATACCTGGCTGCTGTCCTTCACACAGACATGAAAAATAAGAGCAGGCAACAGCTGAAAAAGGGATTATTTCTCAATTATTCTTTAGGTAAAGAGCCTATAAACATCATCCCTGTACAAGAACATGGCAGAATATGGTAAACACCCCACCCCCCCCCCCTTCTGATGGGACGAGAAGTATCTGCTCAGCTGCTCATATCAAACTGACCCTTCTACAAACCTTCTGCTACTCAACGGCTTCCCATAACCCCAGCCCTCTCAGATCCCCAGAGGAAAGCCATCCTACAGAGGGACTCTCCTTATTGCCTGTAAAGGCAGCAAAGTCTCACCACATGGCTTTCTGGTCAGCACATTTCCATCTAGAAATTTTCTCTGCTCCTCCTGTGGCAGGATGTAGTAAGAATTGATGTGGCCTGGGCTTTGTCCAGTGGCAGTATATGGTACCTTGATAGCCATTTTTTCAGCATAGGCTGCAAGCCTTTCTTTTGCAGAACAAAGTAGAGAAATAGCATAGCCTAAGGATCTGGCAAAAGTAAGCCACGGATAATCTGTATGATGAGTTTTAATGTGCTGGAGATGGAATTGTAAATTTCTCACACTAACAGGAATGAGGACTTCTAGTTAATCATCGGCCCCTTACTAAACAAACAATTAGCTCTTCATATCTCAAGCTGCTCCCAGTGGGCGAGCAGTCCTACTGCATCTAATCACTACTTTGGGAGATTATAAGCAAACTACTGGCAGGGGGCGATGGGTGTCCATGAATTTGCTATCTGCCCGAATTTAACACACTAATGCATAGCAAATCGTTTTTCTTTGTCAAGCCAATGCAGGATCATACACAGAGAAGGACAGAGATACTAATGGCCAAGTTAGGTGCCACCAAGTCTTCCAAAATTTTAATTTCTTCCTATCCAGAAAGGGTTAGAAGCTTCAAGATGACTTTGGGGTCAAGTGCTCCCTGATGCTGTCCACTGGAGCTCAAACCAGGTACAAGCCTACCTGTCCCACTGAGAAGCTGCCAGAAGAAACTGATTCTCAGCCTCACATTAGGGTTCTTGTCCAGGACACAAAGGAGTTAATGCTCTAATGAATATTTAAAGTAAAACAGCCCCAACAGGAAAAACTCATGATAAGTCAGAACTGTGGTTATTGCATCCTCTGGAAATGAGAGTGGGTGGGACTGGGTTCCCTGCTCCACCTCAGCCAGAGCAGAGTCCGGTTTCAGAGGAGTGCTCCACTGGAAGACAGACCGCCTCCCTTTCCTCCTTCCTCCCCTTTCTCAGAATAGGCTGCCTATGCCTGATCAGCCTCCAACTCTAAAATCTTTCAGAGATTCAAATTCCAAATTAGGTCAGCCACCCTGCTTGATTGCCTGTGAAGGCTGAGATATTAAATCCCTCTCCCCTTCTCAAGACTCAGTCCTAACAAGTTGAGTGGGTGTTAATTTGGTAACCTAATTCTCCCCACATTGTGCATTGGACAACCAATCCATCCAAGCAAATTCAAGTGTTTGGCAAGGCATGAAGTGGCTGGGTGATTACAGCAGCCAGGACTACAACCTCAACAAATCCATCAACATCTAGGGAATCTAGTCCCTTATTTGAAGCAAGGAATATACCACCTCAAGAGTACAGACTGTTGAAGCTAGCTGTGATGTTTTGTACTCTTGTCGTTTAAGGCCACACAGGACTGACCAATGGTGGTAGGTTTTTGTTGCCTTTATATACAGACAGTCTGATAATTACTGCTGTCTTCCTTCACAATACAAACTGTGCACTTACGTTCTTGCGTTGAACTACATATGCAAGCAGGCCCTTCCTGTGGCTGCTCACTGCTAAATTGGTGGCCCTGGCCTGAATCCAGGTCTCCGTTTCTGTATGGTGCCAGCCATTCAAGGCGCCTGGAAGCGTGCAAAACTCCTACGCTGCCTCCCCTCTCCCTCCTCCATGCTGGCTTCAAATCAAATGGAAGAATAAATCAACAGCTAGATTACTGCCCTAAGCACACACCTGCTGACACTTCATGTGGCTGTAATTGCAATGGGAAAGCTAAGTGTATCATCAGGAAAGCCAACTTAATTAAAAGCAGTAAACATAACAGGATGTGGAGCACAGAAAGTAGCTCCCATCATGCCACATGCCCTGTGTCTAGACTGGGGTTTTTTCCCAGCCTTTGTACACACATTGATGGAAGAAGTGCTCTCTAAGCTACCTGAATAACAGCGAGAGAAAAATTGTTTTTTTATTGTTTTCATCTGGAACATTTCGCAGGTTCTTGGTAATGCACAAAATTATGATTACAGACTGACCACCAAGCGCATAAGGGCTTACATTCAAAATCCAGATGAATATAACTGTGTGATAGATACAATAAAATTTAATCTGCAAAGGAAGAGAAGTGTGTGGAAATGCACAAGAAATTTATTTCAAAAGCCATGAACAAACACAAACAGAATACAATCAGCATTCTCCTCCAAAATATGAGAAAGAATTGACTGTTCCCATGTAGGGCAGGAATATGTTTTATACATGAAGAATATTAGCCAACATGGGTTTTTTTTAGGTTTACATTAATGTTCTTATATTAATTCTAAATGAAAAATTAAACAGATGTAATCAACATAAAATAAATGTGTACATGTACAGATGTCTGCAGTAAACTACTTTCCATGGCAGAAACATATTAGCCTAAAAATACAGCACTTCCATCTGCAAATGCTTTTAACATTAATTCAGGTCCTGCTTCAGATAACAAGAATTAGAAGAGGTTACAAGATGGCACTCCCCTATGTTTCTTCTGGGTTTTTTTGCATATTTGCCAGCAGCAATGGTAAAATTTTCTTCCAGAGAAACTTCCCATGTTTCTGCAAGTCTTTCACCTCAAAGCACAACAATGACCAGTCAAAACATACTTATACAGGGAACTCATGGCTGAGCTCCAACACAAGAGGTCAGTATTCAAGAGGTTGAAGCAGGTACAGGCTACCAAGGAGGATTTTAGAAATCACCACATACACAAGTAGGTGTGATGTCAGGAAAGCCAAACCTCACCTACAACTGATACTTGCAAGGGAAATCAAGTGCAGCAAGAAGAGCTTCTACCACTACCCTAGCAGTGGATGGTATCTGTGGACAACCCAGAGAGCAGCAGATGTCATTTACCTCAACTTCAGCAAGGCTTTTCACACTGTCTTCCACAATACTCTTGCACTCACGTTTGAACATTACAGTCTGGACAGGCAGACAGCTGGATGGGTAAAAACCATCCTGGTTGGATGGTGGGGCTCAGAGGGCAGTGGCCAATAGCTCACACTCTCCCTAGAGAGTATGAAGTAATTGCTGGTAGTACCAGAGGTCCAGACCTGTCCTGTTGACAAGTGTGTTGCTGGAATTGGTGATAAGAGTACTCTCAACAAAGTTTGGAGATGGCACCAAACTGGGGATCAGTCAATGAGCTCAAGGGCAGGGCTGCCACTCAAAGATCTCGACTGGTTGGAGGAATGGCCTGACAAAAACCTCATGAAATTGAACAAACACAAATGCAAAGTCTTGCCTGTGGGAAGGATGAACATCTTGCTGGCTGTGGAGCAGCTCTGCTAAAAAGGCCCTAGGGGTCATGGTAGACAGCAAGCTGAACATGAGCCAGCAGTGTGCCACAACAGCAATAAAGGCCAACAGCATCCTGGAGTGCTTCAACAGAAGCATAGCCAGTGGATCAAGTGACATAACTACCACCTTTCACTGAGCACTTGTCAGACCATCTCTAAAATACCACATTTGGTTTTGGCATCCCCAGTAGAAAGAATGAAATTGATAAACTGGAGTGAGCTCAGCACAGGACCACCAAGATAGTCAGGGGCTGGGGAACTTGCCCTACAAGGACAGGTTGAGACACTTGGGTTTGTTCAGCCTAGGGAAGAAATAGCTTCAGAGGAACCCAAGAGCAGCCTGCCAGTACTCAGAAGGTTACTAAGAAGATGGAGCCAGGATCTTCCCAGTGGTGCAGAATGGGAAGAAAACAGACAAAAGATGTAAATTGAAACAAAAAGAGGTTCTGACTTGGTACACAGAAAAACTTATTCATCAGGAGGATGGCCAGGTAGCAGAGCACGTTGCCTGGAGAGGTTGTGCCATCTTCTTCCTTGGAGTTTTCGCAAGACCTAAGCCTTGAGCAACCTGGTCTGACCTCACAGCTGACCCTGCTCTGAGCAGGAGGTTGGACTGGAGGTCTCCTGAGAACCCTTCCCTCCTGAATTATTCTCCGATTCTCTAATCCTCTTTTCCTCTACTCTTTTCCTCACTATTTCTCTTAGAATATCACATTATTTAAAAATTCAATCCACAATTATCCAACAGAATGAGCTGAAATAATGTTAACTCAATACAGGATAACATCAAAACTTTTCTCCCTCTAAATGAGCCAACCCCCTCCCTGTGAGTGTCTACTTCACTGACCCAGTGACATCAGCCATGGTATTTCTGTTGCTGTGGACATGTGCTTACCACTCATAATCACAAACATTTGTGCTGCTTTACAAACATGCCAGGGAGTCGGGAAAGGAGAGGATTAGAAACATGCAGGTTCTACCATCTGGAATTTATCACCTCATTAAAAGCTCCGACATGATGGTAGCTAACAACAGGAGGAAAAACAAATAGAAAAGACCTATGGGATTGGTGAGTTGTACCAGGGAACATACTTCACCCTGCAATGAGAGGGACATTTACAATCATTGTAATCAAACTATTCCTCATAAGCAAAATGTAAGGCAGCCTTCCCTCTACTATTCATTCCCAATTCAGAAGTGCAAAAAACTACTGATATATCTCAAGTGCTGCTGGCATCTGTATACAGAGGAGGTGGTTTTGCAGTCTAATGCATTCACTTTGTCATTATTCACGTTATTGCCAACTAAGAGAAATATCTTGACCGTCTTCCGCCAACCATCAGCACTTCAGGTACATCTAGAATAAGACTAAGCTGGCTTATTTGAGTGAGAGTAGAGGATCAGAGTCAAGTCTGTTGAGACAGCTTTAATTCTGAATTCCTTTCTGTGCATCCACACAAGGAGATGTGTGATCTAATTCTTTAAGCAAAGTCAGGGATAATTTGGCTCCCTGATTTTCAAAAGTATAAGAATTAGACTTCTATGACTAAATCCTTTCTCCACTTTATATTTGTTTACTTATTTTTCCAGGCCACATAAATAAATGTTTTGCTGAAGCAGCAGCAGCAAAGTATCTAACTGACAATATCTTGTGACTCAGGCAACCAGGACACAGAGCAATGGTTGGTTTGGTTAGTGAAGTAAGTTAAGAGCAGGTTTGGAAATTCTCTGTATCAATAGTAGAAGACCTATGTATGTCTCCCAAATTCCTGGGAAGCTTTCCATGATGGCTTCTGGTCTGAAACAAGCTGTATCTTATGTTAACAGATTCACACAGCAGAGGTAGAAAAGTTTGGAAAGTGATCAGTTCCTCAGTCTAGCCTTAAGAAATGGAATTTTATTTGGAAGAAACATGCTTGAAATAAACTAA
This sequence comes from Pluvialis apricaria, assembly GCA_017639485.1. Classification (NCBI taxonomy): domain Eukaryota; kingdom Metazoa; phylum Chordata; class Aves; order Charadriiformes; family Charadriidae; genus Pluvialis; species Pluvialis apricaria. The sequence goes on from CM030008.1 coordinate 64,649,337, forward strand.
AGCTTACTGCTGACCTGTGAAGGACAGAACAATTATGTCCACTGGAAAAATAATTTAAAGAGGTACTAATACTATTAACTACTTGGACAGAGAGATCTATCATTAGCTCTGTAAGAGACCTCCAACCTTTACCTGTTAACACCGAAAGCACAACCAACAAGTTTTAAGAAAGCTTTGAGCAACATCTCTAACAGCTTTTTCTTCTTAAAATAATTACACTGGAAGACAGATTGAATCAAAAAATAAAAAAACTTAAGCTCCAAAAGAAGAACAGTCATATCACTGCAAATTTTACCCCCGAATCTACCTGAATTTCCAGTACACTTATTTTGGCACACTGATTTCTTACCCCACGTTCCTCTTGCTTAGCAGACACCGTCTTACCTGTCTTGGCTGAAATAGAGCCTTTACAGGAAAGATTAACTCAGCTCTTATCGGAAGCTTAAAGGCAAGAAAGCAAATGACCATTTTACGTGACAGTCCACCTTAGACTTCTATTACCCTGGGCAATTGAAAGACAAGCAGGCACCTTTGAGGAGGACATGCCTACCCAGAAGAGATAAAGCATATGGACATGCCAGTCCAGGGATGCCTTGGTCCAAGCATGCCACGCTAGATTTGTGAATAGACACAGCACTTGGTATCTCTGAGCTGACAAGCCAACCTTTTCATTATAATTTAAAGTGTCTCCAAGAGAGACGTGACATACTGTCAGCATGGGACTGAAATCACAGGGAAATCATTAAAAAGGACTGCATTGCTGGGCTTCACAAGTCTCCAAAGATAGTCTCAAGACCAAAGGACAGACTACTTATGTTAAGAGAGTAGAAAAACCTTCTGTCAGAAACCCAGTGATAGAAAGGAATGGAAGCTATTGCAAACTCATCTGACTAAATATATCTGCTTCTTATGGACTGTTGCTCCAGAAATTGTATGATAAAATAAAACCCGTTTACTACAGCGCATCCCAGATCTAGATTTGCATAGAGGAGACACTCTCAGGATGAAGTTACATATTATGCCTTTAGATGATTTAACATCTAACCATATGGTAAGGGAGAAGATCCTATTCATGCCTCCTCCCCCACAATATGCAGAATACTCCCTTCCTCCCATTTCACCAGTGTTCGCCAAAAACCTTACCAAGCTAATTCAACACTGACTCGAATGTGCTAAAATGAACAACTTTCTGTGGGATTAGCAAATTTAATTAACTCAGTGAAGGGTCAAACAAGTGCTGAAGCAATAGGACTTTACCCTAAGATATTGAGATTGGTGTTGTGCCTCTCTTCCACCATAGAGGTGTGAAAAAGAAAGTGCAGGTAGGAAGCAGCTGGGGATCCTAGACAACAGAAATTGAAACTGCAGAAGTAACAAAGTAGGAAACTCCAGGCACTGTAGACATCAATGACCTTCCTATTGTTTTAATGCATACCCCCTTTAAATCTACTGGGCTCCAATGCACTCAAATACCCTCTCTCCCCTGCCTTCCACATTTCTTCATTTGTCTTGCATCATCTGTCCTCTGAGCTTTACCATCCCCAAACCCTTATTTTCCTTCCTTAGCGTTTCTTCTTCCCTACTTAAACTCATAATTGCAATAGCAACAATAGCATGAACCAGACACTCATCACCATTGCAATAATCACTGACCACACACATCCTGCCCCTTTCCCCTTCCTCTTTCCATTGCCTTACACTGTCCAGGAGACTAGCAATCGCAACCCATTTATGCAATGACTTGGATAACAGGGTGCTGTAGCAAGTACTGCACACAACACACACAACTACTAGTAACAGTCTTCTAACTGACTTGGCATAGTCAGTACACAACAGTTTTCCCTCCACATTAAAAGATCTCCCAAACCATCCAACAACCCACCAACACCATCGGCCCTCTTCGTTTCAATGAAGTGCCATTCCCATTAACCTCTTTGATAGACTAGAAAATAAACACACTGCTTTTCTCAATGATAATCCATTTCAGCACACAAAGATGACAATAAACTAGTCACCAAAAGGAAACCAGTTAGAACGCAATCTTGCATGCATCAGATCTACTGCAGATAGTGAGCCTCCCCTTCATACCCTTTGCTTTGACAGGACTCAAGTATGTATTTACCTGTGGCACTAAGAGTCTGAGCTAACACCCCATACCCAAGTAGCTACCCCTTTGTTACCAAAGGAGACAAACACTAGTTGCAAAAGCACGTGGGCAGAAACGTAAGCAGAACACCGAGGTGATGATGAACAACGCACTCCTGAATGTCAAGGTATGGTGGGATTTTCATAATTTCATAATATCCCAGCTTCTTTCCCACATTGCAGCAAAACAAAATAAAATGGAGGTGGAACCAGAGTCCTGTTGTTATTAGCATGCAAAGAAAGTGACTTATTTAAATTCGCCCATCTGTTCTGGCCAACCATTTATGAGTAATTCTCAACATTTCAGTCACCTGAAAAAAGGACAGTGAGTTCTAGGCACAAACACTTCCTTAATATTCAGGATCACAGATGATTAAACCATACAGTGTTTCATTCTTTTGGTGAGCTTTGTTTCTCACCCGGCTTCCTGGCTGCTTTTTGTCTCTAGCATTTCTCTCCCATTTCTGGCAGATGAAGTGGAGGTGGAGAAGAAAAGGGAGGAAAGTCCTTGGGTAGCATAAGGATTACAGTAATTTCCAATACTTCATGACAGCAGAGCTTTCTCAGGGAACTGACGACCTAATGCTGCTACCTACTCCTCCACCCCACTTCCCCCCCCCCCCCCCCCCCCAACTTATGTTTACACATGTTTACAATTATAAAATTATACAACTCAGGGACAAAGTTTAGTACATTTATCTCCTTTCTGCCCCCAAATCCACAGGGAAGATACCTCTCACCCACACATTTCCTCTACCTTTTTGTTGTTGCTGTGGGCAATTTAAAACAGAAAACTGCAATTCAGAGATATCCTCAATCATGCACCTACAGGTCATTGACATTTGGTTCATACCCAAGCCTGATGTGAATGCAGATGCCACTCATCAAAAGGACAGTTATGCCATGGATAACAAATCATCCCAACTCCCTAAATTAAACAGCAGCATTAGCACAGGGGCAAACTTACTTTCAAAGCATTCCTGGTATTCTTCCTGACTACCTGCCCTTGTTCAAAACAAAGGGAGAACTGTCCTCACATGGCTCTACTTATGTTTCCTTCCAGTGTTCTGAAACAAGAGCTGTTTAAGATCTTGCATTTTGTTTTCAATCAGAAAGGTTGCCTGGATTGGATGGCGAAACGAGTCTGTACACTTTTTTTAATAAGGAGAAAGGGAAAGAGATGGGACACAAGGAAGGAGGGAAAGGAAATCTTCATTATTAAATTAGAAAAAGTCTCAGAGAAGTTACGGAAAAAGTATAATTAGTGAAAGACCAAAACTCTAAGAGCCTACAGAATCTAATTCTCTCTTGAGCACCAGAAAACACAAAAAGGAAAGTGATGACTACTTACATATAATATGTAGGATATAATCCTTCAAAGTACCAGCAATGCTTTTTGGCCTCTGTACACTACAAAAGAAAGAAAAATATGGTATTAATATTTACATAGGACATCGTAGAATTATAAACACAAGCATAAAGTATTCATAAATACTGTGCCTTTGAGCAATTAGAAAAGGTTTATATTCTCAAAGACTTCCCAGTCTGAAGACACACAGCAACTGGGAAGTCAGTTCATGTGAATGGCAGTGTGCCCTGACAGGGTTCAGATTCCTCACGCAGGGCTTTGTCTGCGGGGCCGCCATAGCTTCCCACGACTCACAAACAAAGTCAGTACATTCGATGCAGGCACAGGATCCAACCGCACGTGTTCCCTGGCAGAACTGCTGTTTTAAAATACCACAGAGAACTTAAGAGCCCATCGTGGTTGCAGTCACTTAAGAGACCTCCAAGGCATAACCGGTTTGATGACAATTATGTGTACGACTACACAGTAAATTCAATAATTGCAGGGAATTACTCATCTTTCTGTAAGCCTCTGGTGTGTGGAGCCAGTCTCGGAAAGGAGCAGAACAGAGAACCCATCCATCCCATCGCCTCTTCCTACAGCTTAGAAATATCTCAAGCGTTCATTAAAGTAGCCAGGAAAGGAAACTGCTTTCTGCAGCCCAAGGGTATTGTTCTCTTTTGCAGATTGCCAGCGTATCCTTGTTAAAGGATGGTGACAGGCCGTTTCTCAGCATGTGTGTGCAGGCAACGTGGGAAGTGCACATCGTTACAGGCACTGCCAGAGTACAGACAGCCGCTCAGAACAATAGTGGCGCTTAAAAAAGAAAACCAGATGTCAAGCCCAAACTCTGTATACAACGCACAAAATACTTCTGTGTATCCCGCTGACGTCGCTAGCATAAAATGCCGTCTTCACTGCAGACATAGCTCCAGAAGCTCCACTGGCAAGCTACATTATCCGATCGCACACAGCCAGGCTGTTGTGGGACACCCTCCACAAAGCAGCTAGGAATATCTTGTTGGGGTTTTAGCAACAATTCCTTCTGCTGCTCACACCTGACACCCGATGCCGGAGAGCCCTCAGCACACTGGTGGTGCTTGGATCATCCTTCATGTTCACTTGGCAGCTCACCTTTAAATAATAGCTCGTATAAGTTTATTAGCTTCCCTGAATCCCGGAATACTAAATGAATCCACTTAAGACAAAGACAAAGTGTTTTTAGATCCCAGACTCTCACTCCTCATGAATAAGAAAGGCTGCAAGCTCTTTAATGAGCATCTGATGAGCTAAATCACAGACAGATCAATTACAGCCCATGAAGACAAACTGCTATGGATTAAATTGTTAAGAACGATATAGGAGATGGGGGGAGGAGGGGGAGGCGGAGAAAATGCTTTTGATGCATGCAATCATGCCTTTCCACTAATACAACAGGCTCACACCAGTCTTCAAGATGTACAAGCTTTAGCTTCTGTTGAAAGGACTGGAGCTTTTTCCTCGGGATAAACACAGCAGAAGCCTCATTCCCCTCTCAAATCCATGCCATGGCTGAGGCAGTATATGCAGGAGTGCTCTGTAGCCGCTGCTGGAGCAAGTGGTGTTCAAAGATCTATCTCCACATTTGCCCTATTCCCCCTCTTCCACCCCCCTTCTTCAAAGCTTTCAACTTCATAACCCTTCCTTCTGAATCTTTTCATCAGCTTGCCGTTTCCTTTTACTCTGCAATTAGAAATATGCCAAGTTTCTCTCCGTAACACTCCACAAACATATATGCATCGTAGACCCAGCAGGTCTGCTGCCGAGCCAGAGAAAAACACTTTGGCTCTTTGCCTTTGAGGGCCGTGGATCAGCAGGCCCTGGCTAAAATCCCGCTGCCTACAGGTCGATCCCTTGGGAAGCCTCATTTCAGAGTCCAGCTTGGGGTGTACACCGTTAAATGTTTTTCCTTCCTGCTTCTTAACCAGCATGAGTCACTGTTTACCTCAACAGCCATAAAGCCTTTCATCAGATTCAAGCATTTTAATTGATGTTTTCCCAGCAATGCTTCTGAGCACGTGGAGCCTGCATACCTTTTACAAGTGTAAAGGGGAGATACATATTCAGCACTCATTCTGCTCACCCTCCTCCCTGTATTTTAAACTGCTTTACAAATTCTAAAATGAGTTGGGAAGATTCCTCCTTCCCACATGTCCCAAGCTGTAAGATTTCTGTTTCTGCCTCTTAGCAAATCTCTGTTTCAGACAGCCAATATGCTTACTGCTGTCACAAGAAAGGCTCCAGCCTAGGAAAGTTTTGCAAGTAACTGTTCCTTCTAGTTCACAGGGCTTGGATACCTGCACTAAAAATCCTTTGGTGCCCAGACTTTGCTTTTATACAGGCCCTGGAACAATAGGTACCAATCCCGATCCTGCCTTTTTTTAATATCACAGCGCTTTGAATACTGCATGGCAGTTTTTCAGCTCTCCTACACAGGAATCAGGCAAACAAGCCAGTGGACCTCAAATGTGAGCAGCACAGCCAAATCCGATACACACATCATGTTAAACAGATTTACACACACACGGTGAACCGCTGCAGTCCCTGCTCAGTTAAAACTCCTACCGATCTCCATGGCAACTTTATGCCAGTAAACCCTGACATAAAGCAGGCGGCTACTAACCACCGTCTCTATTGCTGTTTAGCAGACCTCACAGGAATTGACTGCTAAGAATAAGATGAGAATGGCATTGCCTGTAAGGATTTGAGCCTCTTTAGCACTCGGGTACCAGAGATATGAACAGGGTAGTCAGGGCACAGATTATTTTTTCCCATCCCACATACATCATCTGAAGCAGGCTATGATCATCTGTCTCTCGCCAAGATCCAAGTCACTCTTCTGAGCAGTACTGGCCTCTTCGTTAAGCTGGTGGAGAGCCATACAAGTATGAGAGGGGACGCAAGCCATCACCATCAGGCTGTCATCCTCACAGAGACTTTGGATGATGATGTCCTTCTAGTTGTTTGAGACTATTAAACCCTCAAGAAACCGCAGCTGGCAGCAACTCACTGCAGTCCGTAAAAGAAACACAAAAGCAAGATTACTCATATTACTGCAATACAAAAGGACCTCAGACATCAGGTTTGGTGCCCACTCCGTTAGCTCCTATACAAAGACAGGCTGTATCTCAGACTTTCTAACAAATGTTTGTTCGTGTCTTTAAAAACCCATTTACCCATTCACTAATAGCAAAAAAAGTGTGTTTATGGTTTTCAAACTAAGCTTAGGCATGGCCCTGCTGATGCTTTCACCTTTTCTAGGAGAAAGACTCTGCACATTTTGCTTATAAAATTCCTCCTTCTATGTCCTTTAACAATTTGGCATAGCTATAAAACATAAATACAAGAATACATTCATTTTTTAAATAAATGATGCAGTTCTAATTGGATGTGCATATGTAATCTTTAGAGAATTAATGGTATGTGAATTAGCCAGATGCTTGAATACATTCCTTAAGACTGCATATTTAGAAAGAGAAGAAACACAAGACTTGTTTTTTTGTTTGTTTGTTTTTTAAATAAATCGACATCTGTCTTGTAGCCTGTTTTCTCTGACAGACTGCGGCAACACAAACTGCAAGACGTCCTTTTCTGCGGCCTCTAAATTCATTCAGATTTCCTTTAAGAAAGGAACCGTGCTTCCTGCCGCAGATTGAAATTGTGAATGTTACTGCTGCTAGTAAGAACAATGAGAAAAAGAAGTTACTAAAACATTAAACAAAGACTGGGTTTGATCACACCATAAAATACAGAATGCGAGTACATATGTATGCACATGGTGTGGGGGAAAACAGAGCAGGCAGCCTGCTCACTGAGTGTCGGATGGTACTCTACAGATCATTAGTTATGCTTTGCAGGATTTGCAGAAATACTATCTCTAGCAGGAATATCCTCCACATAGCACATCATTATCTTTCAGTCCGCAGGATAATAAAAAGAAAACAAATCTGATCAATTAATTGCTCCTTGCAATCAAGAGTGGTGGATTCATGCTCAGTGCTTTTATTGGAGGTTTGGAAATTAATAATAAAAAAGTAAAAACAATTACAGCCCCCATTTGCAGATAGTAAATACTTTCTAGTATGAGTACGGTCCATTTTTGTGATGGGTAGCAATGAAAAAAGCAGCCTGCTGTGGACGGACGTGTTTGTGGAGGGCAGGGGGGAGGGCAATTGCTATCTGTATGCTGGAGGGATAGTCAGAGCAAGTTTGTAACATCTGCTCAAAGCTAGGTTCTGTAGGAGGCACAGGTCTGCTATTGATCACAAAGTCAATGAGACCCTACCAGTTATCAGCAAGTGAGGGTGAGGCTTGCTCTTTTTAACCACACAAAAAGCTAGATGTTACACACAGTTTCCATTATGTATTACAGTTATAAGGATCCAAATAGGTAGATGCAGAAGGAAAAAAGCAAGTATTTAACAGAGCGACCTGCCATACTGATGTGACAGAAATGGCTCCTACTATTCTGGGATTACCCACCTAGGGGCTGTTACCTCCCATTCACCTGGGTATATGCTATATGTTAGTACGATGCAAGTTTATCCAAATGTCATTCTTGTGGCTACAGCCTCAGAGGCTGTAGCCACGATTAATTCATAGATGAACAGGAAGAAAGAGTTAAAAATATCTAAGACATGGAACAAGACCTCATCATGACCTCAGTCCAGCTGACAGCTACAAAGATGATCAAGGGACTGGAGCATCTCTCTTACGAGGAAAGGCTGAGAGACCTGGGTCTGTTTTGCCTGGAGAAGAGAAGACTGAGAGGGGATCTCATCAATGCTTATAAATATCTAAAGGGCAGGTGTCAAGAGGATGGGGCCAGACTCTTTTCAGTGGTGCCTGGGCAATGGGCACAAACTGGAACACAGGAAATTCTGTCTCAACATAAGGAAAAACTTCTTTACTTTGCGGGTGACAGAGCACTGGAACAGGCTGCCCAGAGAGGTTTTGGAGTCTCCTCCTTGGAGATACTCAAAACCCGCATGGATGTGTTCCTGTCCAACCTGCTCTAGGTGAACCTGCTTTGTCAGGGGGTTTGGACTAGATGATCTCCGAAGGTCCCCTCCAAGCCCTACCATTCTGTGATTCTGCGATTTCTGAGCACCACACAATCCTATTCCAACATACACCCAGAACTCTGTATTCCACACAGCTAGATCAAACTACTAATTGAGGAAATCTGAAGGAAAACACCTTTCTGACCATAAAGCTTCACAGCATCTGAGAAACAACTGGCTATGCCTGCTGCCTCTGTTACAGAAGGCCTCTTGCAAAACTCACCAGCTCAAACCTCTTCCAGTTATATTGGTCACTGTACCTGGCAAGTACTGGATGGAGCCCAGACAAAAGGATGGGACAGTCTACAGTGCAACTCCAGACTAAATAATCAGTTCCAGAAGGCATATTATTGGCTAGGAATCACAATGTTTTATAGGATACGACCTTTAAAATTGTATCAGTTTTCAGAACACTATCAATTTCAGTGCCTAGACAAGAGCTGAAAGCATTATGAGATACAAGCTGCTCATTAGATACGGTGCGCTGAAATCAGAAGGACTTCTGCATGCTGCAAGTTTGAAAGATTGGATTTGCAGAGACAAGAATAGGAGCATACTGCTCTTCCATAGCCAAGAAAAGGGCAAAATATCATCCATTAGAGTTAAGAGACAACATATACTGAAACTCAAAACTGCAGCCTAAGGGTGAAAACAATTTACTACAGAAAATACATTTTGCTTTAGTCTTGTCTGAATCCATCAAAATTCATCCCTACTTCTTCCCTGGTGATGCTAACAGCTGAGGGTAAAAGTAGCCCATCTCCAAACTATTCTAAGAAACTGAGCTCACAAGCCATGTTACCAGTGATTTCAACAAATACTCGTCACAAAAGACAGAAGCAACTCTTACTAAAAACCAGGATTATGTTAAGGTATTTTTATTTCCCAAGGTAATGAGGAAACAGCAGGAAACTCTTGTATAATAGGATGCTGATCCTTTACCAAGCTTTCCCTCCCATGTAACAGTAAACAGAACAAACACTATTCTAGATAGACAGTTATTTCATCAAGGCCAAGATTACAAAGTCATAACACTCATAGTATAAACAATGATTTTCATATATTTCAGAAGGAGTTGTTTCTGGCTAGTCTTTCTGGCTATTCTCTAAGAAGAAAGGGAATATTTCCCATATAGGATTCTTAAAAGAAGCAACTTTTCCACCTTGAATTAATCAGTCTGTCTTTTGCAGCAGGAAAAAATTTCAGCATAAGCAGCTAATTCTTAGTTCTCCTAGTGCTCAGAGCACATGCATTAATCATCATATTTTTACTTAGAATTAGTGTGGGTTTAGTATTAGATAGCCTCCCATCACAAAGCATTACTTTACATTTAGATCTATTAACCTTTCCCACAAAAGAAATACAAATATCCCTTCTGTGCAATTTCATTTCAGGAGCCTGCACTTTTTTTTGTATGTGCAAATTGCAAATGCACTTCAGCCCTAGAACGATATGATTTCAATTGAATACAATCCTTTCATCAGTCTCCGGGGGAGATGGGGGGAGGAGAGAAAAAAAAAAAAGGAAAGGACAAGCAGAAGACCCTCATTTTTCAGAGCCCACACTGAGCAAGATGCAGGGCGGGCGTCCCCCCTGCCCCGCCCGGGTGCCGCCGGCCCAGGGCGGCCTCAGCACCGCGGACAGCGCCCTCCCGCCGCGCCTGCGCCCTACTGCGCGCAGCTCCGGCGCCCGCGCTCCATACGTACGGAGGGTGGTACCGCCGCTTGGTATAGCGCATCGCCTGTATGGGACCTCACCCACGTACATCACCGCCCTCAGCTCTCGTGTGCGTGCAACTGTCGCACCTGCTAAATAGCGCATGGCATACGTGAGGACTAATACGAGAAATTAATAACAATAGTTGACTACTTTGGATGGAACAACCGTGTTCAATCTTCAGAATGTTTGGGAAGCCGTAATTACAGTAGTTACTGATGTCATAAGAAATATCCAACTTGTATCTATGTCAGAATGCCAAGCAAGATGCTTATGAAAGTGCCAAGAGATCCTCAACATCAGAGAAGGTTAGGACTTGCTTTACATTCTTATTTCTACACCCATGAACTCAACGGCATTTGTACAAACATAAAAGCTGGGGGGTTTTAAACCTTCCTGGTGGAACTGACCTTACACTGGAAGTTCTAATGGCAGATCTGCAAGAAAGCATGAGGCATGCCACATATTGGAAGCATTTTCACCCAAGAAAAGCAAAAAAGATTCAACATTCCACTGGAGTCTCTATAGCTTCAAGGGGGTAGCGGTAGCCTTTTTTGTTCCAGCTGGAAGCAAACATATCTAGCATTTTCCCAACTCCGCTAGAAGAGGCTGATCTATTCCAAATGGTACCTGGCAGGTTCCACAGCTCCAAAATTGAATTTAGCTTCTACAATTGTTCTGCTTCCTTTTATACGTGCATGAGAAATAAAAGCAAGGTTATTATTTGCATTCTTTACTACAGAATAAGTCATAAGTCACCTTATAAAACAACACGGGGGGGGGGGGGGGGAGGGGGGATATCATTCGTCAGGAATTGAAAGGAACACTATGTCAAGAGTGAGGATATTCACTACTACTTCCACGCTCAGTCTCTTTGAAAATGAAACAAAACAAATACTAGTTTTTACAGACAAAAGGATTTGGTGATAGAAAGACTTTACTTTTAAGCCTCTAATGAACATAAGTAACATTTTCAGTGTCACCATCAAGACATGGATATCTAGCTTTCTTTCCTTTGACTAAGAATTGGAAGCTTGGTTTATCTCCAGCCCTAACCATAGGTAGGCACTCACAGGAACTGATACTATCTAGAGTACTATTAAGAGAGAAGTCTAGATTTGGGTATCCCAAATTTTTATCCAAAGCCATGCCAGCATTCATTCCCTCTATTTCATGCTGAACTGGCAAACTTCCCATTTACATTTCATTCTTCCACTTTACCACCTCAAGAATGAAAACAGCCTTTAAATTACCCAGTACTTAAATCCTCGGGGGTCGTCTTTCATCTCCCATAATAATAAAAACAAAGCAAAGAGAGACTGAGCAAAGGAAGAGGGATTCAGAACTCAATTTTCTCAGTCATTTGCAACACAGACAAGATCGAGGCAGTAACAGCATTGTGCTATAGATGCAAGTTAGTCAAGCTATGACAGCCCATCAAAGCCTGCAGGAGGACAGATTTCTTTGATGGTTGCCCAGGACTCAGGACAGTTGCTTTGGGAGTTCCCAGGCTTTGTTCTGTTGATGTTATGCATCCCCCACACGCTCATTTGTTCCACAGAGACAGCGAAAGAGCTGGCAGGACAGATCGCAGCTGCATAATCACAGCAACTCTTGCTCCCCTCCCTACTACCCTTATTTTTCATTCTTGACATTTAATCCAGTGATGCACACCTTCCTCAGATCCTTCTTATGAGGAGTCATTGGAAAACACAATATTTGTTTGTTCATCTACAATTTTTCCTTTTCAGTTTTCTGAGATATTTATTCCAAACCTGCAAAATCCTTTGTGCTTTGAAGTCCTGAAAACATCTGTAATACCAAAGGCAGTGACTCCTCAGTCTCAAGAAACAAGATGCAGAGTCCTTGACCAATCACACCCAGCACAGGGAACAAAAGAAGATGATATTTCATGATTATCGATTAAGTGCTGTTGCCCTGTAAGGTATGCAAGGCCAAGGCAAGTTCTCACCTTCAAGAGCTTATTCTAGAAATTCATCGTGGTTAGTGTTAGATTGTTGTTAGGAGCATCTGTTCATTCTAAAGCAGATTACACATACCATGTGTACTAAACAAGTGAGCATCTGAATACAGAGAAGATTAAAGAGGTTACCTTGGAAACATTCTGATATTTGAAAACCAGTTTCTAAAAAACCCCGACAAGTCAGAATCCAGATACTTCTTTGAGAAGTACCACCTACTTCAACACTTTGCTGGGGGAAGCTTTGTTCTTGGTCAACTCCCACCTGCTTAACAGTGAATTGGCAAATGCTTACCTACAGATACTTCCATTAACAGCCATCATTATTGTGTCATTCACATCCTCACAAGGCATCTCAATCTCTCAAAGGAAAAGCACAGATGCATTATTTATGGTACACGTCCAATCTGATTTAATGACCAAGCTGAGACTTGAAGAAACAGTTCTAAAGGAAACTTTAGTTCATTTGGTCCAGCTACATTAGATAAGTAGCTTGCAGTAAACACTAAAACTCACATAGTGACACAGCAAAGGTGAACGCGGCGTGGTCTGGTCTGCAAGGCTAGCAGATTGAACAGGGTTGCATTACTGTGAATATTAGAATGCCAAAATATGATCACCTCCATGTTGCAGTCCAGAAAACCGTTTGCTTTGGGGCTCAGTTGCTGGAACACTAGGAGGAGTTTATGGGTTTGGGTTCATCCAAGCTAATAATCAGGTTTTTCTGTTCTTGCACATAGTCTATTAAAGTTCCTCCTGATTGGCAGCAAACACGTATCTTTCACAGGCAAAAACTTTCCTCAAACAAAGAAACAGCAGAAGAGTTTGACCAAGCGTAATTTGTATTTGTTTAACAAGTCAATTCAAGCTTTCAGGAAGATGCTCTACTGTGGCTTTTGGGCAGACACTCACCAGGTAGACTGAAAGATCAATGCCTTTTAAATTAAACTAAGAACCTAAACTATAGTCCAATACACTGCCAGAGCTATAGCGTATGATTATTAAATTCCTGTGAGACAAAGCCAACAGCTGTACCTTACTACTACTTATTTGAGCAGGAAGAAATATCAAGCATTTGTCCTTGGATTATTTCCTACAAAAAGGCTAGAATAGCAAATAAATAGTCAACCCTTTCTGGCAAGTAATGATGCCTACTAATGGTAAAGCATTTTTCCAAATGAAGTACCTTCCTACATAAGACCATAGCATTTGCTTTTGTTCTATTAGGAGCCTGAATGTACCTAAACAATAATCTCCAACGTCCCAGTTTGTCAAATTTCAACATAATCCACTAAAAGCGTTGATTTAAGTGAAGAGGTTTGTCAAAAGCATACCAGCATTTGGCGTTTTTCTAAAAGGATCATTTCCTCGGTTTCAGTCATCACCTGAATTTTCCATATTTAAAAAAGCTTCCTGGAAGGAGGAAAAAAACCCAAGAACAAAGAAAAAGAAAAAAGGATCTACTGCAGGTTCCAAAAAAGACTGTCTAGATAAAGATACTGGATACCCATAACCAGACAAATTCAAATATTCTCTTCGTATAGCAGCCATTTCTTGGCTCCTACTCCTTTTCACCCTTCAAACCACCCACTTCAACTTTGATGAAGGACATGCTGGATGTGGATGGCTTTTTACATGCCTCCTCTCTTGTTTGGTCAGTGCATGCTCCTTGCCCAAACATCTGTCCGTAGAACTTAGATTTTCTTGGGATCCCATCAAGCCTTCAGCTTTCTCTAACAGCAGTTACAATACAAGTTTCCTAGGCATCACTGTTGGACTTTTAGTTATCACTCTTGTGGTCTGTGGTTTCATCTGATGTGTAACGTAGAACGTAGTTCTCCTTTCTTCCTCTGTGCAGATGACAGTTCATACTCCCGTGTGTGCAAGTTACTTGACAAGACACAAAAAACAGTCAGGACGCTGCAACAAGCTCTGCTCTTACCTTTGACACAGACATCACAAGTCTCTTCACTAAGGTTATTTCCTCACAAAGAATATCTGAGGTTACCTCAGGGACGTTCTGCAACTGAGAACTGCAAGAGTGAGATGAGGTATAAATGAAACATTCGCTATCCATTAACACGTGGTCTACACTCCAAAGAAGCTGAAGATCCCTGCCTGGAGGTATTGCTATGGATGGATAATAGCATGAGATATGGCCATAAATGTTTAATTTATAAACCTGGCAGCTAGAAAATTATTCAACTAGACTGAAAGTACTGAGGATTTTAATAGTGCCTGCCCACATTAACAGATGGAAATAGTACCAATAGCTCAGAAACGAGCACAGATGCACTTGCATATTTGGTGAGCATTGACAACATTGCTTAAATCGAACTTTCAGGGAAAACTCAAACCCCATGCAAGCAGTGGGGCAACTCCAGAGGTATCAAGGGCATTGCTTCTGCTTCCGCAGGACATGGATTGGCTTGCTGCCCCTTCCTTTGCAGGCCTGCCAGCTGTTCTTCCAAGCACCACAGGGTTCACCCCAGAGGGGAAATAGCATCCCAGAACGAAGGCACTGAAGCAGCATCACGATTCCTACATTTTTCCAGGGCAGTTCTGTGCAGCCAAAGGACCCTTTAGACTGTAACCACAAATGTCAACTCAGGGATGGAAGAAAGAAGTGGAATAGGAGTAGCAGGGAACAATGTGTCAAAAACAACTGGCAAGATGAGAAGTGGAATAAAATTTGGGGCTAATTCTTCTTTCACCAGGGTGTATGCCAGCTGGAGTTGGCAGGTAAGAAGCAAAGCATTAAACCAGAGTCATGCTGGAGTCCTACACCTGTGGGGTCACAGGAGAGTTTTCAGGATGTAGATTATCCAGAAGGATGTCAGACTTCAGTCAGGTCACTTCCCCTCCTCTCTTCTGCTCCTCAGAAACAAAAGCATCACAGCAGCAGAAGAGGCTAACTGGAATAAATGGCACTAATTCTGAGACACAGTCAAGGCTTCTTCCCAGCACTTTTCTAAACAGGCTTCAGAGGTCAGAAGCCAACAGGGTGGCTGCCAAAGAGCTTACAGAGGCAGACTCCGAATGACAGGCCACCAGAGGAAGAGCATTGGGGAGGTGACAACTCCACTGTCTTTGTAATTTTTATAGTGCAAACAGATGGCTGGTGCACCTCTCCTTCATGCAAGGCAGCAGCTCCTATTTTCCACCTACAACTAAGTTTCAAACCCAGAGCCCTTTCTGACACAGAAGCATGACACCATGAATTAGCTACAGTTCCTCACGTCAGCCCAGGGCGGAAATCTTGTTATCTTCCCACAGCGCAAGGCAAAAAAAAACCAACCCCAAACTCGCTGTTTTGTAGTGTGCTTAGCCTCTAATTTGGGAAGGGAAAAGCGTAGCGCTTCACCTTTGAGAGGCTGCTCACCCTTGCGTCACACTTGTCACGACATTGTTCTTTTTCAATGAAAAGATAAAAACTTCTAATAGTTTAAATGCAGCAGTGCCAACTCACGTTGATAAAGCTGTTTCTCTGTGGCAACAGCAATCTTTATGCCAGTTCAAACTCCCAAATCAGACATAAGATACCAAATAAAGTTTCAGTCCTTCAAATATTCAAATAAGACTCCATATACGAAGAGGACCCTGTGATACTATTCACAGTAGTGAAGTTAAGCATATGCACAAGTATTAGAGGGAACAGGTTTAGCTTTGCCTGTAAAGTTTTAGCTACTCAGTAAGAATAGTAAACCACACTCCTTATTCATTTCCACTTAAATCCAAAAATATACCAACACATTTTCAATGTTTTTAAAGGAATGGCTATGGATTCCCACAGTGGTATGCATTTTTCTAAAGTGATGTCCAGCCTAAGGAATGGATGAGTTCGGTCACATAAAAAGACAAAAGAATTGGACCACCTCTCTCCTCAGTTAAAGGAAGAAATCCTTCTTGCTAAATTTCTTGTTAAATTGCTTTTCAAATAAACAAACAATGCACTTATGTCTGGTTCCTACAGTTGCTCAACAGCAAGACTTCTAAGGAGCATCTTCTTGTACTTTCAGAAAGGGTAATGCTTCAGGATGGACTTCCTCTCATTCACTCCTGCATTCACCAAGTGTTTAGTCAGAATATTAAAAAGGCCACAGATTAAGTGAAAAACCTAATTTTTTCCCTTCAGTGACCCTTTCAGCTGCTGTTTCTCATTACATTCCAAACTTCAAGACAATATCCTAACTCCTTGTGAGGGATATTAATTCCAGGTGCTTCAAAAAGTACCAACAACTAATGCTGTGATATCCATTCTCCCCCAGCATCATCTCCCCATCTCCCCTCTGAGCTGCTTGGCACTGCGGGGAAAGGAGCAGAGCAGGAGCCTGAACTCCTTTGGTACCAGGGCAAGATGTTAATTCATGGATCCACGCTGACCTTCCATTTTAAAGCATCATTCCGGATGCGTGATCATGCAACTTCTGGGAAGAAATCCCAGTCGCTGGACTATGACAGGTTACTTAAGAAATCCTGTTTTACAATCATCCTCTCCAGCTTTCTGAGCTTGATTTTAGGACCTCATCCAAAGACCACCGATTGGAGTGGCTGCCATGGAGTGGCTTATGTCTATGGCTAGTAATGTAAAACAAAAAGAAAATTGCTTTGCTGCTACCAACTTTTACGGAAGGCTAAGACAGATACGACTAGCAGTAGGACTTTTGAAGCAGAGGGCTGACCGTGGAAGGTGCTAGTTACTTCACCATATGCTGAGGTGCCACTAAAACCCCCAGAAAGTCATACCAGCAACCAGACTAAGGGGCCCACGTAATACTGAATAAACTGCTAGGCTGCCCTCAGTACTATTTGTTTTATGGATGCTTTTGTTCAGCAGGGCCTTTTTTTAATTAAAAACAAGAAGTCAGCCTCTTGGGGGATCTATTTTCCTTTCCTCTTCTGACTTCAGCACAAACACACTAGAAAAATTATAGCCACAGTACAAATAAAAATAGCTGAAGAACTTGCAGCTGTTGTTAATTTCCCAAGTATTCAACATTGCCCATTTAACGATAGAACAATATGCTCCAGTTTCAGTCCTGGCACAAGGCTATCTGAGCGGGAGGCAGATATTTTAGTTCGTGCAAATGCCAAAGGCAAGTCAATGAACACAGCAAGCGGAGAAAGGGCAGGAGGACAACATGATGTAGACCACTGAACGTCCACACCAAACATTTCCTCCTGCCTTTTCTTTTTCATTTAAAATTATTAGTCAACTCACCAGCTGATTAGATCAGGCTCACAGACTTACTAACATGTATAGTAGGAAAAGTGTGCTTAATAAAAATTCATGAAGTGGAAAACATTTTTACAGCTGAAGAGCTGATTTTTCTTTCTATTTTAAGTATCGAATATTTCTGGTGTGAAACGCATTACACAGGGAGGTTTTGCTTGCTTTTCTCCCTGAATAAAGTCTTTAACCAATTTGTCTGTAGTCTGGATTTCCCTAGTTTAATACAGAGCAAAGTAATAAAGTACTTGGTATTTGTAGGGAACAGAAATGAAACAAAACATGCCTCAAGTTTGGCAAGGAGAATTTAAAAACACATCTAAATACTAAAATAGCTTTTGAAGCATGGAAGTCAGATGCAGGAGAAATGCTTATTTAGTTCTATCTCTTGCAGGCCTGTCTTCAGTTGCTATGTATCTTCTCATGCTTACAAACTAGACTGAGCAGAATTAGTAGAGAGACAATGCTTGTAAATTCACACACAACATCCATGAGTAGCGATGAAGTACAAAAGAAAAATTAAGGCTTAGGTACAGGAGTAAAATTCAAAGGCTCAGAAGTGACAGGCAAATTGGGAAACTGCTGATTATAATTGGAAATACAGAGCTTCTCTCTGTTGTGCTGCATTTGTCTCATTCACATGTATAAAGGCACAGTTAGGGGTCATAACCTGCTGAATGCTCTGGCTTTATATTCAGTGAAAAAAATTCTGTTCTCCTCTTGTTAAGGGCCCACTGGTAGAGCAAAATTTAAAACGTGATAAGTAACAGTTTTAAAGGGGGAGCAGGGGAAGAAATTTTTTTAGAAAGGCAAAGTTTGTAACATTGCCAAGACCCCTCTGTTGTGCTCAGATATGGTTTTAATCTACTCCAAGGAGGGAGGGAAAAAAATCCAACAAAAAAAAAAAGGCCCTAAGGCCCTAACAACCCAGCCCTTGGCAAAACTTCACTTCCCCACCACTGGCTGAGCCAAGCAGTGCTATCCTTCCTTGTGATAGCAAAGGCTCAATCCAACACTTAACAGATCAGAGACACTGGTTCGGATCTCTCTCCATTATCAAACAAACCGCTTGACGAACATGACTGAGGTGGGGAAGATGATGGGTTGGTTGGGTTGGAAACCAGGTATAAAGAATAGTTTCACGCACGGTCCCATGCCTTCCTGCGGGTAAAGCACAGGATGAGTTTAAATCAAAGGCGACGAACGGTGCAGATGCGGCAAAGCACACTGCTGCTGAGTGCCTAAGGGCAGGCATAGCAGGCAGGCAGCAACAACAGCACTGTGCTCCTGCCCTCAGCCCCAAGGTGGAGAAGAGCAACCAGATGAATCTGGGGGAAATCTTCTGCAAAGGGACAAAGCAATGGTGAGAGTCACAAAGAGCCTGCGGGAGACAGCTCAGTCTCCAGCTGTTCCTCATGCTTTTGGGCTCTCCCTGACCTCATCCTGCTCATAGAGGGTGTCTTGGGTCCTTCCTGCTCCCTTGTCCCTGCTGTTTAACAGAGCAAAGCCATATCCCTCTGGTGTCTACACAGACAGCAGTAATACAGCTGAACTTGTTATTCATGTTAAATTAATTTTTTTGGCTGTCCGCATCTTGCTCCCCACATGCATGTCTGCTCCCGTGATAGAAGATGCTTGGGCATCTTAGGTCACGTTATGGGACAATATCAAGGCATGCAGGCACCCATCCAGCCAGGTAAAGGCCTACAGGCTATAGCACCCAGTGCTAAAAGACCAGGCCTTCATGGTCTGAAGTAGTCGTGGCTACTACTCAGCACTCTCAGACAAGAACCATTCAGTGTACATTTCTCTGAGAAGATACTGGCTGGCTGAAACATTTCATTTTCTCTCCAAAGAAAGAAACTAGACCGTAGAAGTGATTTTATTCAGCTTTTATATTTAGTATTAGAACTACCAATAATGTAAGCACTCCCCTGTGCCACAAGAGTAATTACAGAACTAGCTAAAAATGAGACAAACAAGGAGAAGAGAGGAAACTTCTCCACAAACAGGTAATCACACACCTGGCATCACAGCAACACTCCTGCATACACTGCAACATGAAGGCGATACATGGAAGCAGTGAGATGAGACCCTGGTCATTGTTGAGCTCCAACAACTCACTTAATGCAGAGGTTTTGGAAGGAAAACTTAGCTGGTATTACACTGATATGAACAGACACTACATACGCACAAGCAGGCAGTATCTGGATCTGTCTGGACTAGCTCATGGTGGTCAGTGGTACTTATATGACAGTTTGGAAACCTTTACACTAGGGGATGTTCTTCACAATTCAAGCCTAGTGCAGCCAGAAGCTTTCAGTGAGACTTCAGGGCTTGCAACTATACTACCAGCTAATGCAATTAAAGGGCTGACTATGTTTTCGTTTCAGTATTGGGGACGGGGGGGACCCCATACCACAAAGCTGTTTTACCATGGCCCCATGTTCACAAAGTATTTTTGCAGGGAAAAAAAAACAAAGCAAAACCCTACAACCAGAATGACTAAATCTGTGAGATGCCTCAATGACTTCTCCCAGGCACATCTATGTGGACCACTCTTGGAACAGTACAATGTTCATTTAAATAAAAAGAAAGGAAAGAGAAGGAAACGAAACATCATCGGGAGAAACTCTCACTTTGAAACCAAGATTAGTAGGGCTTTGCAGTGGAACGCTGTTGGAATTCTTTACATGGTATGTTTTTGTGTTGACTTTTTATAACTGTTCAAAGAGAACGAAATGTAAAACTTTTCGTCTGCAGCCAGACTACAAAGCTCCCTGTTCATTCATGAAAGTCATCATAACCCCTTGATTTTAGCTGCTGATTTTGGCAGAGGAGCGGAGGGAAGATCACCAACCTGAGCCTGACAACTAAATAGCAAAGATTACTAAAAACTCCACAATGCACTGAGAGTTTAAGGATGATCATTTGGAAATTCTTCTCCTATTTCAGATAATCTCTAAAAAAAAAAAGCAACTCATAGTTACCATAGTAATGGCATTCTTAATAGGTTAGAAACATCGCCTTTAAACCTGAAGTGACATCAAGAGACTGGAAACACCAGGACGAACATTCTTCAAAACACCACAAGTACAAAGGTCAGTCAAAAGAAGCAAGGAGAATGCACATGGGACAGTGACACCAGATCATGAGCTCTTAGATTGTTGCCAATGACACTGCTGAACACAAACGCATCACAGGATAATGTAAATTAAGAAAACATGCACATGCAACAACATCCACCTAGATGATTGTCAGATGTTCTGTAGGGACAGTGGAACAAGTCTTAACAGAGAAGCAAGATCCGGACAAGAGAAAAAGGTGACAATGCTGTGCTGTTGACCCAGTTTTGCAAAAGCAAAAAGATGGAAGGGAAGAGCCTATGCAAACTTAAAAGCTCTTCCAGGTTATAGGGGCACAGAAAGAAGTCTCAGTTCCCTTATTTGTACCTAATGCACAACTATCTAAATGAGAACATAACACACAATAGAGGCAAATTAATTCTTTTTCCAAGCTCTGTTTTGGAATAATTTCATCCTTTCTCCTATCTTCTCACTCCCCTGAGGTCATCTACAGCTCTCTTTCAGCATCTGTCTTGTTCTAGCTGATGCTGCGTTTTTAAATTGCTCCAGCTGACCAACTGTTTTTGGGAATGCCCATACTCAGTGAATGTCTTAAGACAGTTTGAAATGCTGAAAACTTTTCCTGGAAAAGTTACAGAGCACTGGAACAGGCTGCCCAGGGAGGTTGTGGAGTCCCCTTCTCTGGAGATTTTCAAGACCCGCCTGGATGCAGTCCTGAGTAGTGTGCTCTAGGCAATCCTGCTTTGGCAAGGGAGTTGCACCAGATGATCTCTAGAGGTCCCTTCCAACTCTGAAAATTCCATGATTCCATGAAAAGAGTAATCATGGCATCTTTAAATTCAGCAAGTGAAATTAAAAAGGTGGGGTTTTTTCAACTCGAAAGAAGGAAAATGAAGCAAGAGACAGGGGAGAGAGGACCAAGTATCTCAAAACCATGTATCGCCGCCTTTGCAGAGGGCTTTGGCAAAGCCTAACCACAAACGATCCAAAAAAAGGGGTCAGCAGAGCTGAGGTTTTCTGACCTGCCCAACTGGGAGTTTTATCAGGGTGCACCCAACTGGGAGTTTTATCAGGGTGCAACCACCCTGGCAGGCAGCTAAACCCCGACCATTGGCTGTCCACACAGGTACCAAAACTTGAGCAGTGCTTTTGTTTCTTAAACACAGAACACTAGAGGATAATGTATAAGCAGATGGTACTAGTTTATATTCAATGAGGGTTAGTGGGTAGTTTTACAGTTTCTGTATACTTTGGAATACACAACATACCAATTGCATAGGCACCCCTCAAGGCACACATAACAAACCTTAGGTAAACAGAGGGCTCCCAGGATTTTTTTGTTGTTGCTCAGTACAGAACGCTTCATGTACTGGGTCCCATGAGACAGGCATGCTTCCTCTCTCACCTCCCCACACCCAGCGAGGTAACCAGGGGCCTTGTAGCAGGGACATCTTGGGGCTCCTTATGAGGAGACTCCTGATCTTCAAAGCCAACACACCATACCTGGTGTGTGGGGTATAACGTTGCAAATACATTAGCTGCTAGTATTGCAGGGGTAGACTGTAAGAGGCAGCCAGATGAGCCAGTCTCATGCATAAAATGCAAAACCTGTCAGGTTTCCATGCACGCAAGTTAACTGGAAAAGCCCCTCGGGCACTTCTGCAGTTGCCAGCATTGCTGGAAACACTGCAAAGGATATTTACAGAAGACAAAGCCAGAATATAAAACAAATTATGAGAAAGTGCTGACTTCTCAACCTCAAAGAACTCACAGCAGCCAGCATGCATAAGAGTGGGTCTCTGGATTCACTGGCACTTGGTTGACTTCTTTTCAGAGCAAATTCTTGGATTTGTCACTGCTGTTTTTCTTTGTCAAGAGCCACTAATGTTGTTTTGCTAATGGCTTATGCAGGAGTGCTGGAGCCAGCAGCTTGCACACTGGTTGCTCTTATTGGTCTATTAAAATGAAATGAAGCTGGTGCTAAAGCTTTTATAATCATTTAGGATATTTCGTTATAAGTTCAGGGCAGAAAAGCAAGCAACGGCATGTCATACAACTGTGCAGGCACAGTGCATCTGCCTCTAGGTCTAAGGAGAAATCCATATGGACTGAAGGGAAAATGAACAGTGGGAAAGTCAGTTCTGCTGAGTTTCTGCTGGTAGAAGCAGCTGTTTGCTGTGCTTAGCACCACAGAAAAAAGTAAAGGGGAAATAATTCACCAGAAGTAGAGTTTGATAGTATGTCAGGATGACTGTTATTTTTGTATTTATCATTGGTTGCACCTAGAAACCTTAATCAGAAACCAGGACATTGCTGTACAGTCACTACACAAAAAGGCAGCAGGAACTACCAAAGTATAAAACAAAAGAAGCAACAGAAAGCAAGATACAGAGGGCAAAAGCAAACAATGAAGCAATATTCCCTATCGTGCCAGCAAATGGTCTCGATACATTTGCTCAACTGCTGTCACATTTTGCATTCATGGCACAGAGTCCATGGTAGGACCTGCAGAAAAGCAAGGGAGGAAATTGCACGTATTTGCCAAAAGCCTTTCCCAATGGTTAGAGGAAAAGGCAGCATGAAGGAGGCTTATCAAGAACTTCACAGATTCATTTGAAGATTAAGGTGGATCTAGGAAGAAAGAACTAGAACCAGGACACGGGGCCTATCTAAAAAGTCTACCCTATTTACATTTTCATCCAAGCAGTAGCAAAGCAAGAACATCTTGCAGCATCAGAAACATCAAGGAAACATCAGTAGAATCAAAGAACATCGCACCAGTTTCTTTTCTGATGCTACATTCAAACTGAACATTGCTGTTCAAGGAAGACTTTCAGAAATACAGGCATATGAAGTGTACCATGAACAAATACCAAGTACCCACAGTGAGTGCATTAGCTTTGCAAACCTACAAATACTTTTATTTGGGATCTAGCTCTCAACATGTCACCACTATTGGTGTTCTTACAGAAACAGCGATTGTTTGGGGTTCCCCCCTCTCCTCAGTCTCATCTGCACTGAGACATTTGCTACGTGATTTTCTGTCCCCATGTAAATAGACAAGACTTTATTTTGGCATTAGACTGTCAATTAATCATTTCATCTCACTTTTTTTTTTTAAAGCCCTATCAAGTGACATTCTTGAATTTGTAGAACAATTTTTAAAAGACCTTGGAACTAAGTATAGGATTGGTGGTATAGTACTATTCCCAATTCATCATGAAGAAAAAAGAGTAAGTATATCCATGGCCCAAAGTCTCAGACAAATTTAGAATTAGGATTAAACCACGATTTCTATGCTTGAATTTCACATATCATTCATTCAACTAGTTCAGGTCTAAAGCGTGGTAATAAACTATTTTTAATTTACACGACACAAACCGTAGGTCTCTGACTTAAGTATCAGATGTGCTTAAAACAGCCCTTCTCAAAAAAAAAAAACAAAAAACCACTCCTAGCCACACATCAGCAAAATGTAGGTGAACCCAACTCTGTCAAGGCCTGCAGTGGAACAAGACTGCATGTATCTGAATTTAAAAGCATGGGGAAACAGGAGAAGCAGCATGTCTCTGAACAAACAGCACCCAGTTTCATGTGTTTTTCCACAAGGAACATTAAAAACATGGATATATGATTTATGAAAAAATCTCTCTATTGATGAAGTTACAGTTATTGTAGGCCCACAGCTGGAGCTCATCTGAAAAAACAACCCACCATGAAAGACCCCTAGCAGCCAAACTCTGATTTACAATATTTAATGTAAAATACAATCATAGAAGCATAGACGAAACACTCATACAGCCCAATTATATAATCTGGCTGTTTGATACAACACAGATCAAAGCATATAATCCAATTCTTTCTCCAGTAGTTTGTGTCCAGATAACCAAAGGATCAAAGAGGATCAATTTTATTAATTTATAGCAATACTGAAATGGGTAAAAGTGACATGGATGCAAATGCTAACAATCTGCAGATGATTTTCAGTTCCACCTGCATCTCACCACTGTGACCACAGTGGTACTGCTGTGGTCATAGGGTTAGATAAGGAAGGCAAAACAGGCAGCAAAATGTGTTTTGAGGCTTTTTGAGTCATCTCTGACTCTCCATGCACATCCACAAGTAGTTAAATTGCCTTCAGAGCACAGTTAAGAGACCCTAACAGCTTTGAGGTCCCTCTTCATCCTGCAGACTATGTCTTAGTATGAGTGCCTTTGCCATCTCTCAGTTCAACAACAGCACTAACAGAGATGTATGTGATAGACCACAAAGGCATCAGTGCCTCAGAAAATCCAACAGGCACCAAGTATCAGAGGGCATTCCCTCAATATCACAGGCTATGAAAAAAACCCAACACCCCACAATTCACAAAACAAAAAATCCCCACACTTTGTCTCTACTCTGTACAACAGAGTTTCATACAATACAAAAACAGAACTCAAGAAACTTTCTATGATCTGGGCCTCTTATCTGGAAGATCACCTAGCTGAGTGATCTTTGCCCAGCTTACTCTAGGTCAGTATCTTCACCCCCCCCCGGCACAAGGCTCTCTAGCAGATCACCTTAGCTCATGTTTGAGAAAGCGGGGTAGACAAACTTCCTCTCTGAGAACAGCCCAAGTCTAAACTCTATGATATCTCAAGTCTTACTGGAAGACAAGAGACAGAAACCTTCACGAACACCACTGTTTTTCCTTCCAAATCCACAATGCATCTCTCTGACTTTGTCTTTTCTAATAAAACTGCACAGCAATGTGTACATTAAAAAAACAACACACCCAACCAAACCAAGAGCTCCACCGCACAGCCTTCTCTGCTGGGAGGCACAAACACCGTAAGAGAAATGTTAGCCATGTTGCTTGGTACACTGCTGGAAGACACCGGGGCAGTACAGTCATAAGTGTGGCACCACTATATAAAACAAAACTTACTCCTAAAAAATAGTGCGAGCTAGAAATCACATGATAAAACTTCCATTTATGCAGTATAGCTCTTCTGAGTCAGTCATGATGACAAACAGCCTTCTTTCTGATGCTCACGCCACAGAAGGGAGCTGAGCATTTGCTGCAGAAGCAGTACATGTATTCCGACCGCCTTCTGACAGCTGCACTTATCCACAATCCTTCGGGCTAAAATCTGTCCATCTCTTCCAATGGCACACTTAAGCAAGCCTCTCAGCACTGAGTTTTGAAAATTACACTAGACTAGTTCCTCTCTTTCTCAGTGTCAGCATAGGAGGTGAACACATACTAATTTACCTCCTAGCCAGCCCCATCAAAAGCAATGAAGCTTCACGAGGCATGAGTCAATATGTACTTTTCAAGGTAGGTTTCACAGTCTTTAGCTCTCTGTTGAAAAGTCCTTTACTCCACTAATAACCCCATGCAGAGTAAGTTACAACTAAAAGTCAGTAACACTACTGGAATCCAACTCAAACCAGAGTTATTTTATTACAGTTCCTTAAAAGCTTAGAAGTTAAAGTTAGCTTTATTTTAAAGATCAGTTTGAGTTCTTTTTCCACACAGGAGGGCAATCCCAAATATTCAGCAGATACTACTGACCAATTTTTCCCTTAGGAATTTAAAGTGCACCTCCAAGTGCTTATTTCTGCTTTCCAAGAAGTGCTTGTAGCTAGGAGTCAGAAGCACAGAGAAGGGCAACCATAATGCGTAATGAGATGGAGCAGCTGCCTTTCAAGAAGGGTCTAAAAGGCTTGGGAGCCTTCAATTTGGAAAACAGATGCCTGGGTGATGGGCAAGAGCAAGGTTGAATGCACAGCTGAATGAGGTTGAATTCAGAACTATTATTCACCAAACCTTGTAACATTAGTTGCAATGAATGCCCCCTGTCCTAGCAGGAAATTAGTTTAAGAAGCACTTCTTTATGCAGCAGGCAGACAAAATCTGAAGCCTGTTACTGCAAGAGACTGCAGAAGCAGAAAGATTCAAAAGGGACTAGACAAATTGATGGAAGACAGATTCAAAACAGGAACTAAAGAAAACAAAAAGAAAGCTACACCCTAATATCTAGATCAGAATCTAAGTGGTCCATATGTTCGAGAAGTACGAAGGGAACAGACTTCAGAGAGTGAGCAGGCTCATGGCCTTTCCTGACACAGTATCTGCCACCATCCGAGACAGAGTACAGGTGCAGATGGACTCTTGCCTCACCCATCTTATTTCTTTTAGTCTTGCAGCCACATATATTTCTCAATGTGCAATTAGCAAGAGCTAAATTAATGAACAGTGCAAACAGAATACGACTTTGGTCTGTATCTGAAGGTGACTAGGGAAAAGCCTTTATAAAGGTGCCAGAAGAAACCTTATAAAGCAAGACAACACAATCCCTTTCAAAAAGTCCTCAAAGAAATATTTGCATTCTTCCAGCAGAATAAATTTAGGACACTGAACAGATTTTGAATGTGCTAGTCTTGATGAAGTCTTTTGAAATGAAACCAGCATGACAGTAATATATTTTATTTCCTATTTCAAACCAAATAAATGAAATATTCATCATTCAGTATAATCACTGCATAATCACCACTTAATTGAGTTTTAACCACTACCACATATCTCAGGGGCAAGCATAAAGTATTAATTACCTAAAACCCACACAACATATATAAAATATTTCAGACACATGATCTCTGACCCTACAGGGAGTTTGAGAAACAAACCAGCCAATCCATCAGAACACCTTCTGCAAGTTCATACATGGAAAAGTTATGCAGTATTCAATACTCCATTAAATATTCAGGCTCTCCTGATATAGATGCAATCAAAGAACACAAACACCATGATTATGCAGATTTAAAAATCCATAAACAACCACAAAGATGATCTTATGCTTGCAAGACACAGACCATCCAATTGAACACAACAGCTCTCCAAGTAGGAGCAGCATCTCCTCTCACCCATTCAAAAGTCCCATTGAACTTCATGGCCTCAGAACTGGATAGATGAGGATTTAGATAGGTGTCCGTCCGATTTTGACCAACACCTCCCAAACAGCAACATAACACATGGATGGGTCTGTGAGGTAGCTCATTGAGGGTGCGTTTCATGAAAGCATCATGATGAAACCTTGAAATACCTTCTGTGGCTTTAAGACAAATCAAAATCTCTGGAAGACCTTTCTCATTTAAAGTATTTTCTGACAAACTTGGGCAAGCATCTGGAAAACCATGGTGAATCAATAATTTTGAGATGACATTATGACTGAACTTTGCTTGGAGTTAGAATTCATTTCAAGACAAATCTCAAATCAAAGCTGCATGGATTTAAACAGGAAGAGTTTACTTTTTTCTTGCACAATGATGTATTCAAGTTCCAGAATCCAGATGCAACAGAAACAGGACAGCCCTGCTGTGAAAAATGGAGGAGAGTTTAAAACTACTCCATGGCAATATCTCTGGCTCCTTAAGGCAGAACCCTAACTGTATAAGAAGTCAAGCACTGTCTAAGGCTTTTCCAGCGAATAGGAAAGTTGATGTGACTGAGGCCATGAAACAAAGGGAAAAGACAGAAGCCCAGAAAATATATTCTCTCAATAGATGGAATAAAACTGATATCTAGAATATTTTGCCCCCCCCCCCCCCCCCCCCCCCCCTTAAGTTTCATTGAAGGCTTTTAAATGTTAGCAAAAAAATCCAAAACCAAATGATGAAAAAGGGAGGACCTACTGAGAAAGGACACCTGTCCCATAGTCAGAGTCAGCGTTGCTTGATGTGAGAACCAACGACATGGTAAGTGATAATTCTGTGGTCCTCAGTCGTCCTCCTTATTACTCAGTAAAAGGCTATCAGAAATCCCTCTTCCTCATGTCTGTTAATGATAGAATCTGCTTAATTTTATTTAAACCAGCTTAATTAAACCAGTTCAGTCAAACTTATCTCTGTCTTTCCTATGGCTTTTAATCTGCAGCTTCCAAGACTACCTATGCATAGAAATTGATCGTTTCTTAAGTGCTAAAAGAAGAATATGAGACAAGAGATCGCAAAGAAATGTGCCCAGGTCTTTTGGCAGAGCCGACAGCAAAATCCCACTTTCCTAGAGTACAACACCATTGTCCTAGCTATGGGGCCATACTTTCATACCCTGTGAGTCACACATAAAATACTGGTTGGAAAAATATCTTCAAATATATGAAGAAATGAATAAGGTAATTATTTCTAATAAAAGCAGAGCTCTGAAGAAATAATACAGGGTTTTTAACTGTCATATCACTACACTGGGCTCTTCTGCATCCAATGAAAAAAAAAAGTCATCCCCATCACCAGGATTCATTATCAACTTTGCCAACAGCATCAGCTGAGGGACAGAGTAGGAAGGAGGTAGGAAGCTCGGGCTGTGTATCCACCCACAGATGTATTCCCTCCAGGTCAGGTTTGAGGCATATTTGTAAGGCATACATGTAGGCAGCTTGCTTTGACACTGCCTGCGCTGTGTCTGCCTGGCGGTAGAAGAGAGAAGTCTTCAGGGACGATGTACAATCTAGCGCTATTTATGCGCATAAAATTGTGATCACAGACTGAAGATAACAAAAATGCAGGGCTTCCTCCGAGCCTAAATCCACAGTGTGCAACGAGAAACCTAGAGTGCCAATTCTACACATCAGCACAAGGAATTTTAGGACTGATGTTGCTAATGTGCATACTTCTATTTGAAAACTGTTTATCTCTTTTCATTTCACTGCATAGAGCCTGTGAATGGTCTATCTTGACAAAGAGCTGCCAGTGCTAAATCAATCCTGACTTACCATCCCTGTCACCAGCCACAGAAACATGAGACTGGAAAACTGGACTAGTCCAGAAAAAGTGTAAATCATTGGATTATTTCAAAATATTAGGGAAAAAACCATACCCAAAACCCCAAAACGAATTAGAGCAGCAGACATAGAAGAGACTTACACAGGAATGTATAAACTCACCACTTTATGCATTAAACATCCAGTTCCAGGGACATTTCATCAGTACATATAAATAAAATTTTTGAAAAAGTATCTAAGATTGCCTTAAGATTTTCATTAAAGGAAAAGAACAGCCCCAAACCCAGCCTCAGCATCAGTTCCCTACCCCAGCCCCTGTCAGACAGACCGCAAACTGGCACAACAAGGTCAACACCACCAGAGCCTGCAAAAATCTGGTGCTTAGAAAAGACACTACCAAGACCCTAAGCCCAAATGTTATACAGATCTGTTTTGCAACAGTCTTTAAGGTCGGGAAAGGTATATTGGGCCTTGCCTTCTCCACAGGCTTCACAGTACCACCTTCCCCATCTCCCTAGTTATTGAAGAAGAACAGTGATTATTTGAAAGAAATCTCTCCAGTATTGCCACACTCCTTGCCTGGAAGTGCAAAAACACTCATTGCTACAAGACCCTGTCAACGTAAAAGGAGAAAGGGGAGACAGTTTTTATGAGCTATTTATTAAATATAAATATTTCATATCAGCATATGAATTAATTATGTAGCAGCAGGTAAACTCCAGATGGTGCCAGCTTGATCTGAAACTTTAAACAGAAATCTTCTGAGAAACCCACTCATATTAGGGAGTTGGGCACATAACTGTTTTTGGGGGTTCTGAAACTAATTGTTTCCTGCATTCCTAAAAAAAAAGTTTTAAAACTCTGTTTTCTTGGCATCTGACAAGTGTCCCAAAGGACACATCTGCAGAACAGAGAGGTAAGGGAAAGGAGGCAGTGGCAATTGTCACCTTGCAGTCAAGATCCACCCAAACCAGTTAATGGGCTCTGCCAGGATATGGCAAATCTGTGTTCAAGTCTATCTCCCGCCCAGCACTCGTACCTTTCTCGCTTTCCTGGAAGTGAACAAACATCAAACTGCAGGAGGAGACAACATCTCAGATTATTGTGCTGGCAGTGTTTCTACTTGCATGAAATACATAAACATAGGAGCAAATGCCCATCTACACCAGCACCCTATCTCTACCAGGAGACATTAGCAAAATTTTTGGGACATTGCATAAAGAACAGCAAGGACAGAATTACCTCCTTCTCCAACAGACCCAAGCAGTTCCCCCCAAACCCCCCACGTAAGCACTTCCCAACTCAAGGTCATGCTGTTTAGTAGCAACCAAAAGACCTAACATCTCATCCTTTTTTCTCTTTGATTTCTACATTCTTCTGTCTTTAAAGGGCTGTAATTGGAACAAGCACTGCAGACACAGGTCTCCCTCTTCAAAGAAAATATAAACCACCGAGCTATGGTGCAGCTTTCCACCTAGCTTAGTGCATATTTCCCTTGTATTTTACGGAGTGGAGAAGACAGAAAATGTCAACAATTGACATAGGGTATATTGGAATTAATCTATCTCCTGAAGGCTAGGAACTCTTCCAGGAGGCGAGTGATACACACTCAAATCATCCTGAGGACATAAAGGAGATAAAACCAGCCTCCCACACTCTGGGTGAATGCCAAGGTTTTCAGAAAAAAAGTTCCGCTCTCCTCTGACCACAATACTGTAAATCTATACTTTCAATTCCTTAGCTTGTGGAAGTATTTAAACACCACCAGCCTTTTAAAGTGCTGAAACTGTTTCGATGTGCTCTTATTTGTGTTTTGACTACAACTGCTCAGTGGCATTGACCCAATTTTGCAAAACTTTAGACTGTCCTAGGACTGTATTTTTCAGTGAATGATGAATTAAAAGAAAAAACAACAAAAACCCTCCAACCCAAATGTTAGTTCTTGCGGCACTTCAGTGTGTGAATGCAGCACTAAAAAAACAGCAGTAAGTTAAAGAGATTTAGTCAGCTATCCAAAGAGGTGGAATACAGGTGAGAACTTTTGTCAGTTCTTATTCTGCCCAAATAATCATTACTATCACTAACAGTCTAAGTCTAATTAGATCAACAGAAAGTTATTAAATCAAGTATACAATCCCAATACAAGTATAGCTCAGTGGTAAATGTCCAAGTGTGCAAATCAAAAGGCTAGGATAAAAAATGCATGGGATAAGAGCCTGGATATATCCATTATTCTTGAAGTCACTACTAACAGGACGCACTGAACAAACATTAGGGTGACAATTTGGCAATTCCAAAAGTAGAGGAGTCCCAATCCAAGAAATTTTCTTCCAGACCATTCACAGGCCTGGATGGATTCATCCAGTCTACAAGATGCCCAGCATGAGACTTCCAAAACCGCCCATGTTTAGAAGTCAATGAAAAGAAAGGGCTCATTGCAAAGCATGCACTTACTTAAGCCAAAGCAAATGTTTACTGTGAAGTCAAAGCAGTTTCCTTGTACTGCACTGGGCTGGGAAGCCAGGAGTCAGAAATACTAAGCTTCTAATTCTGCCACTGACACCGTCCATGACGCTTTTTGCCCACTTGCGCATCTGTACAATGATTACACATCTGGCCTGGATGTGACGGGAACATGCTATGGCATATTTAATACCTCTAAAGTACTATGAAATCCTTTTGTGAGATGCGCCCATCAAGCACACTTACAACCCATTACAAATAACTACAAAATTCTGGTTTCCCATAAATATCTAAGTACTGTCAGACACTTCTGAAGCATAACAGCCTGATTTGTTCTTTGTTTTATTACTTGCGTTTGAATAAAGCATGAAGAAATACCGTAAATATACAAACAGGTTTAGTCTCATTTGGAAGATGGGTATTTGGAGAAGCTGTTACCATGAATGCAACAGATATCAAAATCTAGGACACCATTAAGAAAGAGTAGTTCCTCCAGAACAATGTACAGCACCGAAGGAGAAAGGAATGGTAATTTTTTTTTTTTTAATTTTTTTTTCAGTTGAGGAGCCAGGTATTAAAGTCAGGTACATGATTTAATTTTGCCACCTTCAGTTTGTGTTCTAGGAATGGGCATCTGGGTGTGAGCACCACCTCTGTCCCTGCAGGTCCAGGTAGACCTTGCAGGCAGAAGCTGCCCGCCAGCTGTAACCATCACCTTGGGCTCCACCAGCTGATAAACAGGCAGCTCCCAGGCACAAAGGTGGTGCATCCCTGCCATGGGCTGGCTGCAAAAATTCCCAGGCTAAGGGATGGCCAAGTCCAGACAAATCTGGCAAGCCTGTATAGACAGGGAGATCAAACACCTTGAAGAGTCATTTGCTCATCCAGACAGCTTCACAGTCAGGTCTCAGTCCTTCCTCAAGACCCATGTGTTTACAGTCCTTATGAGCAAGGCAGTCCCCTTCAAGGAGACATCCAGGGAGTCATTAGCAGTGCTAGAATAACACTTGCAAATGCTGACAATGAAATTACAAGTGCCATTCCTACCACTGTGAATAAGGCTGCCAAGATTTCTCTAGGCGGTATCAGGAAACCCAGTATTAATTGTCCCTTCATAACCTTGCTTCACATCATGTTTAAATGTTCTTACTTGAAGGAAAGCCTTTTTGCAAAGGGTCTGTGTTTCCAAGCCTCTCTAGATTTTTTTTTTTTTAAAAAGGCTTGCTGCAGGAACATTTCAAAAAGAAACTTCTTACAAGTTATTAATTTGGCTCCATGAGGCACTTCCAGACAGCGGGATATTTGCAGACACTGCTCATTTTTTTCCTCTGCTTTTGGAAATTTATTTAACTGAATCTATTTCACTGAACTTGAACCTTTGCAAGAAATTTAATATCTTTACAGTCTACTTCCTTGGAAGGGAGCAGATCACCAATTAGGATCCGAGTTAAAACTCCAAAACATGTAACCCATTATCCTCCTCCCCACCAGTGAGAGTGCTGTCACCAAATCCAATACAAGCAGTACATTCCAGCTGAACCCTGGGGTTTCTGCCACAGACTAGCAACCCACATCAAAGTCTGCATCTGGAGGTCCCAGAACATACAAGAATATACACTCCTGCTAAAATTAATCAGATTATACATGCTGTATGTGACATTGGCAAGGTAGACAAAAATAAAGCAAAGTCTTGCATAGTACCTCTGCTCCAGATCTGAAAGTTGCCCTCATACCCGTTTATACCATATTGACATACTTTCAGCCCTCTTATCCATCTGAAACTAAGAAATACTCTTTTTCTCATAGGCAGGAGTTTACAGACATACCTCTCATTGATGCCAATAAGGTATCACTTCAGTTTCACTGGTTTTAAGTTAATATAGTATATTAATTTGGTCGTCTTCCTCCTCTCTTCACTACTTCACACTTACCCATCAGCCCTGTTAGGATTATTCTCAATGTATCTGCACAGTTGCAAATTAAACAGTTTTCACGTTACAGAAGCTCCCACAACAGCTCTCCTGTATCCTTACATGCTCTTGCACAAAAACTCTCAACTTAACTCGCATCTTTTTCCAGATGTGTAATTTGACACTGAAAAATTAAGTCCATTAAACACCTGAGAACTTACATGGTATCACAATAATTTGATATTACCCATGGCCTGTGCCTGCCCACATACTCTACAGTTCACAGAAAGCTTACCAGCTGCATACACAGTCTCCTCTGCCTACTTTCCATCTACATTATGCAACAACCATATGTTTATTAAAAACATTGCCCTAACACTCCTTTGACCTGACAGCAACAGCAGCTTATTCCAGGGTTGATACCCTACTACAGTAGGAGGCATAAATTTGAAGGAGTAAAAAGGTCTGTACACAGGGCAGCCCATGATAACGAGGGGTCACCCATACTGCAAAGGGAATTCTAGGGAGAAGCAGCAAGCCAAACCCTCAAATCTCTAGCCTAACATACAAAAAGGAGAAAAAGCCAGCAATGTGTGATCGCAGCCCAGAAGGCCAACTGTATCCTGAGCTGCATCAAAAGAAGTGTGGCCAGCAGGTCAAAGGAGGTGATTCTGCCCCTCTACTCCGCTCTCGTGAGACCCCACCTGGAGTACTGCATCCAGCTGTGGAGTCCCCAACATAAGAAGGACATGGACCTGCTGGAGCGTGTCCAGAGGAGAGCCACGAGGATGATCCGAGGGATGGAGCACCTCTCCTGTGAGGACAGGCTGAGAGAGTTGGGGTTGTTCAGCCTGGAGAAGAGAAGGCTCCGGGGAGATCTTATTGCGGCTTTCCAGTACCTAAAGGGGGCCTACAGGAGAGCTGGGGAAGGACTTTTTACACGGGCATGTAGTGATAGGACGAGGGGGAATGGCTTTAAGCTGGAAGAGGGCAGCTTTAGATTAAACATTAGGAAGAAGGTTTTCACTTTAAGGGTGGTGAGGCACTGGAACAGGTTGCCCAGAGAAGTTGTTGAAGCCCCGTCCCTGGAGGTGTTCAAGGCCAGGCTGGACGTGGCCTTGGGCAACCTGGTCTAGTGAGAGGTGTCCCTGCCTATGGCAGGGGGGTTGGAACACGATGATCTTCAAGGTCCCTTCCAACCTAAACCATTCTATGATTCTATGAAAAGCGTGCAAGGAAACAGATATTCAGGCAAAAGAGACAGGATGGAAATCTGTATTTCCTTCAGGTAAAAAGGATTTTTAATTGTTTTTTAACACTGAATTGCAACACATGAGAAATGGATTTACAGGGCGCTTTTAAGGGCAGATGGTATGGTCTTTCCCTTTGCAATAGGGGAAAGTAAAGAAATGATGGGAGAGGCAAAGTCCATGCAGGAAGTGGATGTGCCTGGGTTCAATCACAGATGAGACTGAAGAAAGCCTAGACAAGAAAGGGAAAAGTACAGAAAAAGTTAGAGCATTTTAAAAAGAGAACCGGGACTCAGCAGCTGAGGAAGTGGAAACTATTACAAATCATGAATTCAGTAACATGCAAAAGAGAGAAGAAAGACATCCTAAGCCAAAAAAGGAGGAACAATGGTCCGGAGCAAGGCCAGGAGGAGAAGGAAACCAGGTCAGAGCTGTAGGTGGAGAGAGGATTATGTGGCAGCTTGAAGATAAGGTTAAACAGCTTGAGCTTCAGGCAGCAAAAGATGAGGAGCCAATAAAGCAATTCCAGGTAGAGAAGATGATGTGGATGGAGCAATGAGAACAGGTGGCAACCATACTTTCAGGACAGTGTATGGGAGGGAAAACTAAAAACCCACAAAAGCAAGAATAGGGGAAGCCAGGAAAAAAAACACAAACTTACACCAAAACAAAAAAACAACCCAGCAGTCACCCAGACTCCAGCAGTTGAGCTGAGAACTGCGGAAACATTTTCAGAGCCAGGATTGATCTTCCCAGATGAATCACCAGCACACAGAGTTCCTTTTGCTCGCTTCCTCTCCTCACCACAGCCTCTTGCCCCCTTCTCACCTTCTCCCAAGCTACCCTTAGCTCACCCCGGCATAAATTCCTCAGGGCTAGGAGACAGCAAGGAACTGTGCCCATCTCCTCCCTAAAGACTCTGATTACTGCTACGAGCGCTCTCACTGGCTTTGGCAGCACCTGATCTTTTTGTGAGTCACCTTTCCCTCTGTAAGTGGGGGATAAATCCACAAGCAGAGATGCAGGTAGGAGCCGGGCTGAAGCACACACGGTCTTCTCAGCTGTCTCAAAGCAGCCCAGGAGGCTCCTTGCTCCTCACCAGGTTCCTGGGTATTGTCCAGCCCTGGAAATTGTCCAGCACCACCCAGGCAGCTCACAGGGGGTACTGGTAACTTCAGCATGAAAAGATACTCTGGGAAGCAAGAGAAAGCAAAACCAGCCCTAATTCAGAGAAGCACACGTTCCCTCCTCCATGATCTGCTCTGCCTATGAATTGCACTCCATCATCAGGATGCCACCAACAGCTAGCACAGGTTCATCAAGAGCCAAGACAACTTATAGTCAGAGTAATTTTATACCTTCAGCGTACCTACGCAGCAGGTCGCACCATGCTATGGGGCAAGGGGAACAGGAGCTGATGTGTCTTGCCAGAGTGGCACAGGGGTGACAGAGCTGGAGAATCTCAGTGCAAACACACCGCTGCCTGGCATCCACAGTTTCCAGCGCTTAATCGCTGTGGATGGCTATCACAGAAATAAATGCATATTCGCAAGCTATTCTTAGCGTTCACCGGAGAGGCGATTACCAAATTACCCAGTTACATAATCTCTTTTATATAATCACTACGATGCTCTTCTCCTTATGCAACACGGAGGGCAACCACGGCCAACTGAAGTAGCTCCTTCCCCAAGAACTGCACCGGCAGCACCATGGGTGGGTGTGCTGGCTACCGCAGGTACACTGATGAGCGACAGCAAGAGCCAACTTGAGGCAACTGAGCTTTTTAGAAGCAGCAATGCATAAACACATACCTTCAGCCTGGAGGAGTCACAAGCACGCGTGCGCGCGCTGCCCCAGAATATGCACGGAGCAGAGATCACCTTGGTTGAGATGCCAAAGTCTAAGGTGCTCAGCACCCTCCGGACAGCCTGACCCAGCACTTACTAGAAGCAAGTGGGATGTCTCCATTGACTTTTAATGGGCTTTGAATGAGGCCCAGGATTAGGGCTTTAATAAAAATAGGAGGTCAAGATTACTACAGAATTAAGACAAGATTAATCCAAATGCCCCTGGCTTTGCGCCACGGCTATGCCCGTGGTTTCCCATGCACAGGGAAAGCCAGGTGAAGCTGCAACCAAAACGGGTTCCTGCAGGGGACCTCATGATGGGTGCACACACGGGGAGCGGGCAGCATGGGTCAAGCATAGCCACTTCAGGAAATTTTACCCACTGGAAGATTTTGGGTATATCCCAATGCATCTCCTAGAGCATTTTCAGGATCTCATCTGATGCCTTCTAGGAACACTGTGGACATCTACGCGGACAGTTGACAGCTACAGGGTGTTAACACGACCCAATTTACTAACATTCACCTAGTGCTTTAATAAGCCAGCATCAAAAGCGTTACCTGCAGTAAGTGAGAAGCACAATTTAAGTCCTGGATTTCAGAAAATACAACCTCTGAGATCTTCAGATCACCTGCGAATCCAGGGACACTTTTCCATTACCACACCGTGAGCTCAGCGTTAAGCTCAGCTCACTGCTGCCATTAAGTGAAAAATCCAAAACCATGAAGCCCCCCCAACAGCAAGGCATTAGCACTGCTAAAAACCCAAGTCCTAGTTCTGCAAATACCAAAGGAATGGAAGGCAGAACAAAATACGACTTTAATCTCAATTCACCTCTTCCGAATGACACTCAAATCCAAAGACCTTAGCTTTTTCTCAGGGTTACACAACTGGTAGTATTTGGCCATTATTTGGCACTTACTGCCTCCTCTGCTGCCTAGTTTTCCTAGAAATACAGGTCATCCCAAGCAATACGCAGGCAAACCCCCAGCCTTAGCGTACCATGGCATGCTTTATGCTGGGACACACGTGCACAAGTTTGGGAATAGAGACTGCTACTGTTTCAGCTACAGAAAAAAATTATGAAGCAGCTTAATGTTATCTTACACTATCTAAAACTACAGGATGACCCAGTTCTGAAGAGGTTTAACCCAGTCCTGTAAGCTATTATTACTTCTGTATGACAGTCGGGAGATATGAGTGCCTCAGCTGAAAAGCAAATCAGAGCAGAATCAGGGTCCCTCACACAAAGCCCCACTGCACACGTTAGTGTGCATCACGACAGCACGGCTGATAGCTCAGGACCAGCAGGCATCCTCAGCACTACTGCTGCTCAAACCACTGAAAATCATGATTCTCACTGGGTATATTTGTTTGGGATAGACAAGACAGCACTCAAGATAGGAGCAGCTTGTGTCAGCCTTAAAAGGAAAAGCAAACCATGTAAAAGTCCATGTGAAATCCTGCCAAACTTAATGGCATTTGAACAAATGAAGGTGGACTTTTACATGCATTACCCTTCCTGTACTAGGTTGAACCCACTGCTCCAAATGCTGTGGTTAAGTAGGGCCCTGAGTTGGTAACTCACACTATAAGAGAGCCAGCAGTGAATTCCTGGATCTCACTTACACCAGCATTGAGATAATTATCTGTAGCGATGAGCAATACATTTTTCCTCTGAGGAGCAGAAATGAAAGAAAACACTTGCTTGACTCATCCTTGCCTGGTTCTTGCACCAAGAGCTGAAGCACGCTTGCAGTCACCCGCTACAGCGAGAAGCACCCACACCAACTTTCTGCATTTACAGAGATACTGTGGGGAAAGCTAACAGGAATTTGCCACGTTAACAGGTTTTCTATCCACTTCAGTGAAGAAACTTAATAAAATTGGGAGAAATGAAACACTGAATTACACCTGGGCAATTCCCCAGGTAGAGACTGCTACACTGTCTGTTATCATACTGTCATGCCTAAATAGGAGTCACTGTGCAGTACAAGCACTTTAATTTCAATCTGTTGTGTCTACAATAAAGGGACTGTACTAAAATCAGTGTGGTACAAACAACTAAACTTCTCTGGTTAGGTAAGCTACATCTCCTGTCCAGAAAGGGAGAAATACAGACTCAGACCAGGTATCATGGAGGACACCAAGACACACAAGAGAATTTCATTTTCCTACCTACATCCATCAGGTGTGCAAATAGATGCAACTGTGCCAGCAAAAATAAGAGTTCACAGCAACTTAAAACAAGCCTGCCTTTGCTACTACAGCCATTGGCTTTTTTTTTTTTTTGCTACTATACATTCCCTGACAGAGCTCCTAATTTCTTGAAGACTTAAACCTAGATCACAAGCACACTACCAGCTCTTAACCCCACAGTAGTACAAGTCTGTCACTGCTGCCAACACCAAGCTAAGTAGAGTAGGTCTACAGAAGCATCACTTTCCCTTGGGTGGCAATGCCGTTGAGCCCCAAGAGGATGACGAATAACACGTGCAACAAAATACTCCTCTCACATCAAATGTAAGGCTCTTGAAACACATGCTGCCCATGGCCTTCAGTCTCACATCAGTGAGACCCCTGCCACCCTCCCACACGCTCACCTTCCTCTCATATTAATTTCATTTCGGGGTTCTCCATTTCTTCCTCCTTTAAGGGAGGAGCCAAACAAACCGGAATGCATGTAACTAGAAATGCATAAAAATACATTAAATGTACATGCCTTAACTTTGCATATCGGAAAGACAGTTTTGTACAGGTATGGGCTGCATACTTGGGGGCCATCATCCTCACCTCTAATTCCACCAGTGCAAGACTTGAGTAGGAAGGATCCACCCTCAAAATTATTGCCAGCTATTTAGTTGCATGATGCCCACCAACATCAGAGGTGGGCGACCAAGTCAACTGGTATGCGATCATTCCTACTCTGGCAGGAAAGGAATAAGCTGCCTACAGAAGGCTTGAGTGCAGCCAGGGCTGGAGTCAGGGCACACTCCCACTGCCCTGCTTCAGCATCCTCCAAAAACACCCACTTTCCACTGTCATTGAATTTTGAACCCAAGGTGCAGATAACTTCACGGTCACTTCCAATGAAAGGGATGCAGGCAAGGCGAGTTGATTTTTTTTTCAGACCTCCAAATGAGAGACACAGAGGGAATGGTGTGCTAGAAGACTGCTGGGTTCGCAGTTACCCATCAGCTGGACTAGAGGACAATGTCCCTGCTGCACTGCAGCTGATGGTGGACCTTCCCTGGGAGTATGGTCTCCAGCCACAACTGTCTCCCCACAGACTGGAAAGGCTGGGGAGGTCATTAGCTCCAGGTTCAGAACTTCTGCTCTGATGGATGCTTGGCAAGTGATGTGGGAAAACAACAGGACACCGTCTGGAGAAGTTAGCCTTATCTAACAGCATCTTTCAGGGGAAAACAAGAGAAAGACTCAGCTAGTTTTCCCTTCTAGCATTGCATGGAAAAGGTCTGTAGGATTTTCTTTGTTACAAATGCAGTATCATTTGTCCTGTAACTCCCATCAGGTGACATCTAACTTACTGAAACAAGTGTGCTACCAAAATGTGCAGTCCAGCTCCAAGCTATACATGCCCTCCCCTCCCTTGCAGCAAGTTTCATGGTGCTACCACTGCACAAACCTCTGCTGAACCAATAAAAAACTATTCCCTCTCCATTTTTTTCCCCCCCTGCTCTTTCTGGTGGCTTAGTCTTCTATAGCGTGAGTTGATCTGATTCTTCCACAGACGCACAGTCACTAGACCTGCGGGAGTGCACAGCCAGCAGAATGAGGGGTTAGGGACCACCCTTGCCAGCAACAGCCCACCCCTACATTGGATCAGATGTAGATGAGAAACCACTTCTTGCTAATTTCTTTCCTTGTAAAAACCTACCAGACTGAAAGCTGAGTCATTGAGAAAGAGGAAGGGATTTTTAGTTGAGTTATTTAAAACATGGGTTAACATCTATTTAGTGCGAAGCCGAAGACACACTTGAGAAGAAAGACATTTTTAACTCAGCAGTGAAAACTTTTCAACTTAATATGTGAGAAACCTGTCAAGATACATTGTTCTCAAGAAGAAAAAAAAAAAGAAAAAAGAAAAAGAGAAAGCATTCAACAAACCCAGACTCCCCTCTCATGCTCCCTCGAAATACCAGGCATGGTATTTCATCTCATGCATTACCTTACTGATGTCAGGAAAGTGGTCATATCCACTATTTAAGACCTTATCTTTCCCTTGTCTTGGAAGTGTTGTTTAACACCCACGATCCCAGACTGTGTCCCCAGCCTCTAGACAGATCCAAGATTCATTGCCCAAAAGGTTCTATTTGAGCAAAGAAAAATAGATTGTTTTAGAAAGGCTTTGCCTCTGGCTAGTCAGAAGAAAGCTTGTATTTGCCATAATAAACCCTAACAGGATTTCAACAAAGCCTCCAGCAAAACACAAAAACTGTGGAAAGAGCTGCATTGCTGAGGATACAAAGCAATTCAGCATCTTCAAAAATTAGGCTTAAAAATTAAAAAATGCTATCTTTCTGTAATTTTTTTACTTTATATAGATTTTACTTTGTATCACAACAGATTTGAAGTACATCAGTAGCGATCTTGTCTCAGCAAGATATAAGAAATTTTAATTTTACATTCTGTAGCATAAGCTCAGGCATTAATCTGTTCTTGCCTGTAAACTCAGCCTACACAGATGAGCAGAGGAAACCTGTACGTGGGCATGCTCATTCCAATTTTCCTAAGCCTCTTCCTAGTGGAGTAAACCAAAATAAATTTGCATTAAACCAAAGAGTTTCCACTGAGCCTTTTATCACTGATTTTAGCTAAATCCATTTTCAAAGAGCAGTTAAGTCTAAAGGCTTGCTTTGGTCAAGTTTAACACATCCTTCCAGACACCTGCATTAGATGAGTGGGAAGTACTGAGATAAAAGAGAGTCAGAGGACTTCCCTTTTATAGAGAAAGCATAATGGAAGGTGCTAAACATTTTTGACTGCTGTAAAAAATATAATCAGTTTTTATAGATGCTTTTTCTGACAAAAAAAAAGAACCACCACATAGCTATTCACACCTCCCCTTAGAGGACGCAAATGGCACTCGTCCACCCTTCCCCTCCCGCAGCGAACACAAACCCGTCTCCTCCTCAGCAGGAGCAAAGTGAGAAAAGTGTGCAAGCTCAGTCCTCCTGCCTGGAAATCACAGCCCATCTCGCTGCTGTCAAGAGGCAGGGAAGACTTGCCAGCACCAGTTGGATCCCCAAACTATAAATCATAAGCAAGCTCTTTCCTGCTTTCACTCAGCAATGAAATAGCTGCTTTCCAACTGGCTGCAAGAGGGTAAGAAAAAAAAACCACCAAAAATTGTTTAAGCTGCTAAGCATAACTAAAACTAACAAGCAGGAGAGGGTTAGTTAACACATCTACACTAACAACTCCCTTGCAGAACTTTTGGGATAGACTTTTCCCCATCGTTTTGGAAAGGATTATTTCTCCCACCACCCACTGACACAACACCCACAAGAGTTATAACATCAATTGGACAGTATCGGTGGGCTTCCACAGAGTGGGACACCATAGAGACAACAACCCTGGTGTGCATGCACATTCGTGCATTCAAGGATACATACATTCCTATAATATGTATATAAAGGAAAACCTGGCAGCTAAAGGGTAGAGAAAAATACCAGAAACTGGGGCCGGGGGAGGGGGTGCCCATAATCCTCAACTTCTTGAACTCTACCTGTGCCTACTATCATGAAAATGTGGGTTTTTTCCTTTAAGACTGGTGGTTTTGCCCATATTAATGGCCTTGTTCCTACAAGGATTTGGAAAAAAAAAAACCAAACAACCACAAACAACAAAACAAAAAGCACAACAAACCTCTTCAGGAAGGACACACATTTTAGGTATCTCTTATTTGCTAAAATCTGTCCTGTTTTAATTCTACTTACAAAAATAATACTAAAAAGCTCCACACAGCAGTTACCCAACTGAGAAGCAATAGCCAACTTTGCTTTTATTTAAACAAATCTCGTATGACAGACTGTCGGGAGTGTTTGAATTTTATTTCAAGATAACACATTTTGCTGTTCATATGACATGTCCATTCTTTCGTTCTTTAAAAAAAAAAAAGTACTAGAAAGATACTACAGAAGAGTCATCTGACAAATTAACAAGAGGACTATACTGATTGTTTTTTTCCCAGCCATCCGATTATCAGTATTTCTATCAGCTTCCACATTATACTTTTTAGTAATGAGAAACTGAGTGTGTAGAAATATCAATGCTAGTATTTCCGTAATCATAATCTAAATTTTGTATAGCCATGTGGAAACCTTCATGGTGGGATTCTCACCCACATCTCACACCACCTACAGCAACTACTACTTCAACAGTTTTGAAAGTTGAGGCTACCCAGCAAGCTACTCAGCAGCAGTAACACCCAAACACCTTCTTTATTACCACTGCAGCACAGACAGGGTCCCCTAACCAGTTTAAATAGCTCTGTTCAGCACCCCCATCCTCGAGTTGAGCTTCAGCCACCCACATCTCCTCCACCCAACACTTCTGCAGCTTGCAGGAGAGAAAGCAAGCAGTCTGTCTGAGAAGTAAGCCACCCAGAGATACCCTGGTGCCCTCATTCAGGCTGAAAATAAACTCACTTCATCATCAAGGGAACAGGGGGTGCTGCTTGTTTGGTTTTATTTTTTCCCCCATCCCAAAGACAAGGCTATTCATTAAAGTCACATTTAAGCTCAGACAGCCAAAGCCCTTGGGCTGTCTGATGAAATAAAAGCAGAAAAATCTTCATATATACCCCAAACAGACACCACTTCAAGGACCTCCTCAAAGCCTTCCATAAAATTGAGAGCCATCTACTCATACAAAACTGAGACAAAACACAGGCCTGTCAGTGGAACCACAAGATGCACTAGTGAGCCAGACCACTGGCTATTTGTGCACGTTGAAGTCACATACCCCAGTACTACACGTCTACCAGACATCCAGGCTCCCGGAG
Source organism: Pluvialis apricaria (assembly GCA_017639485.1). Lineage (NCBI taxonomy): Eukaryota > Metazoa > Chordata > Aves > Charadriiformes > Charadriidae > Pluvialis > Pluvialis apricaria. Next base: position 64,693,207 of record CM030008.1, read on the forward strand.
AAAACAGACATTTCAGGCAACTGTAGTTAATAACACACTGCTGCCTCCAAGTAGCCAAATTAATTTGAAAAAGACAGATGGATGAAGATTCAACAGTATTCATTTCTTCCTGCAAGAACCAAAATTACCTGTCAACTTATCCACCTTAGAAGTTCCTCATTTTAGCTTACATGTTAAACTGTTAACTGTGACTAAGTTGCGAGCAAAACTCGTTGGGGGAGAAAAGCCAAAGATGCCACAACAAGGTCTTCTCAGAGCAGAGTTTCCTGGCTCCGGGGGTTGGAGATTTTTCTTCCATCATGGGAAGTCTTTGTGGTTTTGGTGGAAAACTGTCGTCAAACAAGAAAACTCAAAATTAATCCCCCTTTCCTACCACCACTGTGGTCCGGGTGTTTCTGTAATTAGTGTATCTCAAGCTCTTGTAGACAAAGGACCGGTGCCCTAGCATCGACAGCCAGCAATTTCTTACGTGTAAATCCTGCTTCGATAGCAATGCCCTCAGTCGTCTTCGTGAAACCACCCATCAGCGCACGCAAGCGCCTTCTCCTGCCCTTCAGTCCCTCTTTTGCATCTTCTGCTTTTACATCAGGCAAAGCACACCATCACTTCCCCACGGGAGCATGGCATAGTCAGTAACTGACTAGGCTTCAACCTGAAAGCCACAAAGAAACACTCCCTGCATCCAAATTCACACCCACCTTGAATCTGATGTCTGTTTACTTGTGAAGGAGTTCATTCCTTTTGTCAACATAACCAGAAATTGTGTTTTCGAATGCACATGGACAGAAAATACATAAACGTCTTGCAACAACTATTTTGGGTAATTTAAGAAAGGAGAACTTTAAACATCGTTAAACTACTGCAAATTGCTCTGAAGGGCTAAATGGCTTTCCTTCCCCCCCCCCCCCCCTTATTTGGATAACAGTCAAAGCCTTTTGCAAAATGCTGAATGAAAAGTATATTCCTCAGCTCACACTGTGTTAAATATTAACTAAGATCACCACAAAGCTACAAATAGATTTAAAACAATTGTAACAATACTACTTCAGATAATAGCCAGTATGGAAGTTAGTGCAGAAGACAGAAAAAGTTTCAAATACCAAAAACCTTCTAAACCAACCAGCTGTCTCTGATTCAATAATTTAAACTCCCAGCATTTTGTTTCTGGGCCCTTTTTTCTCCCCTGTAGAGTACAACTTAAAACAATTTGTAATACTTCCTATTTACATAGCATCTCATTAAAAAAAAAGGTATCCTAAGCACTCCCAAAAAAGAAAAAAAATCCACTGAAACAGATGGCAAAACAAACATTCTAGATTAAAATAAAAAGGAAAAAAAAATCCCACAATTAAGACCAGTATAAAAGCTTAAGTAACAGCAACAAGGGCTACATCCAAAGAAGATTTATGCAAATTACTTTTTTCAGGCACGCAGTATCTTTTTCGGTGGAATACGTGTTAAAGAGTAGAGACATCTAATCAAACAGATCCTGGAGGGGTAAAGCCTTTCACACTCTCAGATGAACAAATTCCCTCTGGGAAATGCTGGTGCCGGTTTCATTTAATCGACATTTTGCCATTCGTGCTTTCTGAAGAGCTTCTGCAGAGTCAGGGAGCAATCGTGGGCCAGGCTCTGGGCCAGGTTTACAGCAGGGGTAATGAGACACTGCCCAATTAACTTGAAAAGAGTTATATTTATTTACATTAAATGGTGATTTTGATCTAAGTGTTTTGATGGGATGATGCTGGATGACATAGTGGGCAACATACCAGAAATCGTTCATCTACATAGGTGGCATAAACTTGTAGTAAATATCATTTTCATGAATTATATCCATTACTGAAAACAATAATTACACAGCCAGCGCTCTGGTTTCCATGGATGGGTTTGATGGTATGTTGGGTTTGAGGTTGTTTGGTTTTTTTTTTTAAAAAAAAAAAAGTAATTAATTTTCCGTCTAAACTGCTCCATCACAGAGGCAAACACAGCTCTCCACCCCTTCGACACCTTCGGCTAGACTGCCTCTGAGCTATACAAATATAAAGACGTACCGAAGACAAGCCCACCGGCGTTCCCGAAGTCCCCCCAGGGCGCTGCCACCACGCGTGTCCTGGCGACGACCCGAGCGCGGCGGCAAACCCGCCGCCGGGAGCTGCACACAGCAGCGTGCCCGCCACGAACCTGTCCCGGGGGGTGGATGACCCATGCCCCCCAGCCCGCCCCCAACCCAACCCCGCCGTTAGACCGAGAGCCACCTCCCCGCCAGAAACCATCTACGGATCCGCCTGCTAAAAAAGGAGCTGGTTGCCCAGCCCCATGACATAACTGCGTGGCACAAATCACCCCTCCAATTAACGTCAGCTGCTAATTTTTTTTTATTTTTTTGTTTGTTTGCTTGTTTGTTCTAACTATTACAGCTGCGCTACTGAGGCTTTCCGAGAAGTTTAACCACGCTGCTCACTGCCGCCACGGCTCCTCCCGAGCCCATGCCGCCGCACCTCTACCTCCCAGGGTACATTCTGTCCACGAAAGGATACTTAAAATAAAAATAATAATAAATAAAAAGAAAAAAAAAAAAACACACAACAAACCGCCTTCCATTTAACCCTTACTGAAGGCACACGTTCCGCGTCCCTTGGAGGGCTAGCCGGCTCTTTCGGGAGAGGCGGCTCCCAACAGCCTGCGCCCCTGCCTACAGGTCCCGCGTTACTCTGCGCCGGCACACCACGGATAATCTCCTGCTGCTCCCGCAATAAAACACTGGAGAGAAAGCGAGCCGGGAGGCTGCTAGCCGCCGTAACCACCGCACCCCGGGCAGGCTTCCCAAGGCAGCAACAGCCGGCTTTCGCCCGGCCCGGCCGCTCCCACGCACTCCTGACCGGGCACTGCCCGGGCAGCTTGTGGAGCCGTCCCGGCAAGGACACGAACCCCCAAACCAAATACCACCTCGCATCCCCCCCAGACCCGGCTGGGTACGGGCTGCCCGCTCCCCCCGCCGCACACACACACACACACCGCCCGCGGAGGCTCCAGGTCGCGACTGAGGGCCGATCCCCCCCGTGCCCGTCCCCGCCGCCCTCCCGGGGTGAACCAGCCGCCCTGGGGCTGTCGGAGCCGCCGCAGAGCCGCGCTCCCCCCGACCCCCTGGCCCACCTCACCTCCCACAGCAGCGAGAGCAGCAGCGCGACCCCGGGCTGGAAGCGGTTCATCTCTCCTCCTGCTCCTGCTCCTCCTCCTCCCGCGGCGGCGGCGGAGGGCTCGCCCCTGCCGGCTCAGGCGCGCACGGGCGCTGTCAGCGGCGCCATCCCCGGCGGCGGGGGAGCTCTGGGCGACGAGGGGGGGGGACGGACAGACGGACGACGGGGGACAGGGACACAGGCGCGGAGGGGCAGGGCGGGCTGACAGACAGCCCGGGGGAAGGGACGGCGAGAAACCCGCGCCGGGGGCAGAGGGACGAGGAGGGGTAAAGCGGAGGGGCGGGGACGGAGGCGGGGAAGCCCCGCAGCAGGGCGAGGGCGGGCTGACCCGCCGCCGATCCCCTCAGCGGCGGCGGCGGCGGCCGGAACCGAGCGGGCAGCGCCACGGCGAGGCGAGGCGAGGCGGAGGGCAACGCGGTGCTCGGGCGGGCGGCACAAAGAGGCCGGGCGCCGCCGCGGCTGAGGGCGGGCAGAGCGGTCGGCCCGCCCCGCCCCGGCACCGCCCCGCGCCGCTGCCCGGCCGGGAGGGGGCGGTGCCGGCGGCAAGGGGGGGCGGCGGGTGGGGAGCGGGCCAACCGCCCCCGTGAGGGGAGAGTAACGCCCTCCCTGTCGGCCCCGGGAGGGGGCCCGCCGCGCTGATCTGCCCCTGCCCCTGCCCCTGCCCCGGGAGGGGTCCCCGGGGCGGGGGAGGAAGGGTGAGCAGCCGGGCGGGGTGTCTCGGGTGGCGGCCCCGAGAAGGAGGAGCGGGTCCATGGTGAGGAACCTGGTGAGGTTCAACGAGGCCAAGCTGGAGGGAGACGAGCATCCCCCTCTGCTCCACTCCTGAGGCCCCCCTTGCAGTAGTGCCCCCACCACAAGACAGACATGGGCCTGTTGCAGCCGGTCCACAGGAGGGCCACGAAAATGTCCAGAGGGCTGGAGCGCCTCTCCTATGAGAGAGTTGGGATTGTTCAGCCTGGAGAAGAGAAGGCTTCGGGGAGACCTTATTGTGGCCTTCCAGTACCTAAAGGCAGCTTATAAGAAAGATGGGGACAGACTTTTTACCTGTAGTGACAGGAAAAGGGGCAACGGCTTTAAACTGAGAGAGGGTGGATTTAGACTGGACATAAGGAAGAAATTTTTTACAGTGAGGGTGGTGGGACACTAGAACAGGTTGCCCAGGGAAGCTGTGGGTGCCCCATCCCTGGACACGTCCAAGGTCAGGTTGAACAGGGCTTTGAGCAACCTGATCTAGTGAAAGACATCCCTGCCCGCAGCAGGGGGGTTGGAAAGGATGGTCTTTGAAGGTCCCTTCCAACCCAAATCATTCTGTGGCTCTGTGATTCTATGACGGCACTGCCTCTGTCAGCGGCACCGGTGGGAACAGGAGCTACATGGGCAGGCTTAGCCTCCCTGCCTACAGGGTGCACCTTTGGCACTTCAAAGGAGAGGCTGTGCCCCCACCCTGGTCCTTCTGTTTCTCAGCATGCTTAGTAACAGCCCTGGGTCATCTTCTTGTAAAGCTCTCAGGACCTCAGAGACCTCTGGTCTCTGGTCTTAGACCAGAGTGGAGGTGCTCGCCAACTCCAGCAGTGAGCCCTGTGACAGGTGGCGGCTGGTGTAGTTATGTCCCGGGTGCTTCCTTCACTGCCACCTTGTCCTGGAGCTTTGAGCCTCCTTTTCCAATCCCTTTCCCACCCTTACCACAGCTAGACACTGTTCAGTGGGATGGAGGCACAGCTGTTCTTTAAGTTCAGGAGGGACCAGAGTTTACCGAGGTCTCCTGCTCTTGCTTTATAGGAGAGCTAGCTACTTAGTCCTCAGAATATCAAAATAGGTAAGGGGACGAACTCTGTTACCTTCTCCTGTTTCCCTCTGAATGACAGACCTTTCCCAGCAGCATTTCTAGAGGGGGTGTACCCTCCCACCGTCCTTTTGTGGGCTGCCTACTTAAAAACAATTAGCACATCATGCATGATTAGCACATCAAGCAATGCAACAGGCAGCTCCTTAGTTCAGCACTTCCTCGTTGTTGTAGTTTTCAAGGAAGAAACTTGCCATCTCCTGCTGCCAAGTTGCCCAGCAAAATGTCATCAGGTGGTTATTGCTTTCATACAGTGAACTTTGGGGGAGTTCAGGAGCGGCTTCCAGCTGGCAATGTTAATCATATGTCCTCTCAGGCCCAGGTCATACACTCTATGTAAGAAGTGACTGTAAACTTTAACAAAGTCCCCCACACTGTGTGACATTGTGTACTCAGAGGCAGGCTGTATGAGTCCTTCCTCAATAACCACTGACTTTGATACCTCTTTTTGTCTCTATTTGATGCCAACCAATCTGAAGCTGTGAGGTGTGTTTTCAGATGAAGTCTCACATCTCTAACTGAATTTGCTAGAAGATGCCTAAGGAGATGTCATGGCCATCACTTTGTCCAACAGTGCAGACTGAATGAGGCAACTATACACACAAGTCTCTATGTGTAGTCTGAGCTGAAAAGTCACGCTTTCTTACATCTAGGGTATAGAGAAAGACACATTGTACACTGGGTATCATCTAAGATGGATCAGCTCATGTTGTCTCAATGTACAAATACAAAGTCAGGCATCACTTCAAAAAGGGACCAATTCACAGAAGTTTGGAAAGAACAATTTTCAGAGCACTGTCCTGACGTATGGCTTTAACACTAAACTCCCTTCCCATCCCAAATTTCTGTGTTGCATGACCCAGGAGATGGTGTTTTGGAGACACACCAAGACACGATGACTCTTCATGGAGACGCCAAAAAGCCTGACCTGTTTAGGGATGCCAAATGAGTCAGTGTCAGTGCTGAGCACGGGTGCTCCATGCTGCTCCTGTATTTCCCAACAGGGGTGCTCTGGCAGCCCAGAGACAGGCAGAAACCCTAATACCACAAATTCTGGGAGGACTGAGAAAGGACTAGGGCATAACCAAAAGGTAGGAGAGGAATCTGGAGTCTTGCAACCTAAGACACTACCACCCTTGAAGGCCAACGCTGCCTGCACTTTCAGCTGATGGCCCACTCTCAAATATGCCTAAGCAAGAGCCAGCTATCAGATACATTTCAGTTAATTATTAACACATACATCACTGATGAGTTTAGGTTGAGAACCAAGAAAGCATTAGATTATTTTTTTTCTCAAAAAAAAGAAGGTTTCAGCTGGGGCAAGAAAGGAAAAAAAAAATTAACGCTGTTTTTATCCAATAGGCAGATTAGCAAGGGTGAGGTGGAAGCAGTGGGCTGGAGGAAAAGGAATCTGCACAGTCTGGAAGCATATGCTTCCCAGTGCGTGGTTTATTTTCCAGCCTAGGTAAGGGTATGGATATCCTATGATATAAAATTCTTTCCAGGCCAAGAGATAAACTGAAAAAGGAAAACCAGCTCCTGACCCAGGAATAAACGGTTTCGTATTTCATTTCAGTCATATCTCGGCTCCCTTAAGTGATGTCTTCTTTCATTTCCGCCTAGCTTCAAGGAACCATCTTCATCCCCAGGGAAAGCCCATTAGCTTTAATGGAGTTGGAGTACAAATGAACTTAGCCCAGCATGTGGCATTTTCTCAGCAAAAGTGCGAGTTGCAGCAGAGCCCCTTAGAGCTTGTCTAGGCGATAAATGAACACTTTCTATCCACCGCGCTGCAGCTCGCCGGTGAGGCAGGCAGGGCGCACGCACCGTGCTGGTTTGACACAACAGTGAAATGAGATAAGGCTTTTGTTGGAGGCGAGGTCCCTAGGTAAAAAAAACAGCCCCTTCCTTCACGTTCTGATTCCAGTCTTTCTTCAGATACAGTGTTCAAAGAGCTTAAAACTCTGGAGTGCCCAGAATCTGTGCATAGAAACTTTTTTTTTTTTTTTAAAATAGTTCCAGGAGCATTAATGAAGCTTTATTTTATCTGATTGAGGCCGGCACTGCAGCTGGAATATTCACAATATCCCTCTTCTCTTTGGATTCTTAGGTGCTCCTCAATAATATTGCCATCATTCTCTCAGTGAAGGTGCCAATATTAACATATTTCTTTACTCGGCCAGCTCTCTTTCCTGAAATGTAAATGCATGCATTATTTTTGAGACTGACACTCCTCTACCAATTGTTTTTTCAAATTGACTTAAAGGTTCAAAAATTCCTAGGGAGGACCCGGAGTACATATACATGCGGGTATTCTGCAGACCTTACTTATTTTGAACCCAGATTGGTGAATATTTTTAAAGAATATAGTGCTTATGAACTGCTTTTTATTGAGTGTTTTCTTGTTTATATGGAAACAGTTGTTTCTAATAATATTGAGAAATACCTAATTCCACAAGGGCTGTGTGTGAAGCAGGTAACAACTTTATTATGAACAATCGAATACAATATTCTCATTTGCTTCTCTGCATGAACTGTAAATAATTATGTACATCTACAATTTTGTATATAGAGTATGCCACTACCTCCTTTACAGGTGCTATTAAAAATTAGTCAAATTCTTGTTTGTTTTCCAGACTCTGTATTTTAAGTGTAGGATCACCTCAAATATATTTTGAGATTCTTTTTTTTTTTTGTAATTATGTAAATGGCAATAGCCTGTGTCAGTAAGTAAAAGAAAGCCCTTTTAAATTACATAAAATATTCAGTAAATGTCGCAGCCTGATATCTGTTGAGAAACTACATAAGCATTATTCATTTAAAAACAGGTAGAAAAGATATTCATGAATGCAGCAATAACCAGCCAAGACAAGCACAATGTCATATTTCTGCAGCTTCCGTATCTTGTTCAAAGCACTTTGTTTGGCTATGGTGTGTTTTTTTTAAAGATCCTATGCCTCTTCTAAGAAATGTGGGACATTTTCTGAAAAGCCATGACCATTTTTTCTAACTGTCTAGCAGTTTACACAAAGGTGTGATCTCTTGGCAGAATAATAGCTAAATTATAATCCAACTTCCCCAAATAAAGACTAAAATTTTTCATCATTTGCACTGATAACTATTCATCATGACTGACTTTAAATGAAACCTTAAAGGAAATCTGACTCAGGACTTGCTTAAGTTTTAACAACCTACTCCAAGTTCAGTAACATATTACCCCCAGTGCCTCCATCTTCAATAATATATCTTCAGTAAGAGTCTGTGGAGGTTTAGGGAGATGACCCATACATAGGTAGCCTTTCTTCCAATGGTAATGTAAATATTTATACCTCCTACAACTTAATTTTTGTATGGAAGGATACTATGGAGCTGAGCAGCACCAGTCAAAAAAAATGTACCCAATTTGTATTTTCCAAGACGTCCAGATATTAATTTTTTTAATCTTCATTGAAATCAGCAAAGCGCATGACGAGGTCAGTTTTCCATAACTACTGGCATTAAGTAAAAGTCACTGAACTGAAACAGAATGACTGCTTACTGGGCTCTACTTGCAGACCTCCGAATAAGAGTCCACAGTAGTCACAGTTGCTATGCACTACTACACTGGAAATCTGTGGCCACTTCAGACACCGCTTCCAAGAAAATACAACATATTTAACAGATACGCTAAGCAATGAAGGGTGGAGTGGTTATCTATAAGCCACCCTACCTGGGCTCCCAAAGAACGGCCCTGCTGTTCACACTCTGTGACTTTCAGGCTTTCCTGGTGGAATCAGATATTTATCCATCATATTAAACAAATAATTCTATAGCAAACAGTATTTTGAAAAGCAGCAGGTACAAGATAAGCATTAGTATTCCAAAGGACAAAGCTTATTGATTAAACATACTACCCAATGCAACCAGAATAGCTACGTCAATCAGATCAAATGCTTTTTTGTTCAGTTTTCTCAATCAAGAATGAAGTTTTATCCCCTCAGCAAAGATACTAATGCTTTGTGTTCGAGAACTCAGGAGCTCGGAGGGATTATTTTTGCCTGCAAGATGGATCATTTGTAAATGCAAATCTTTGTTTGCAGTACACGGTGAAAGGACAAATGTTGACTTGGTGGAAGGATTAAGGAAGGTTAAGTTCATTCAAGTATTGTTACAGGACCAAAGCTCAGCACCAATGAAACATTTAGGCTTTGAATTCCTATTTGGGCTCCTATTATTGATTTCAGTGGGTAGTTAGAAGTCTAAACACACGCTGTTGGAGCTAGACATAGTCTGCACTGCCTCAGACCTGAGCACAGTAAGTATGAAACACTGTCAAATTAGAGTGATAACTTTCCAAGCTGCCTTCAAATGGTTTGTAGGGAGACAGAAGGAAAACGTCATCTGGGCAGATGATCACATCTGCCAGGGGAGGAGGACAGGGCTGAATAGCATCTGTAGGAGACAGGGCGATCAGATGAAACAGCCTAACTTTGGCCAGACAGAATCAGGGTCAGAAAATGCGTAAGATTTTGTCAGAAGAGTCGGGAAGCCACGAGAGGATGAGGAGAGGGAGCAGGGTGGGACTCAGAAGAGAAGGACACAATGCAACAGAGCACAGTGAACATCAGCACAGGGGTGGAAACAAACTGAAACAGATTCCTAGTGGTGATATGTGAAACGCTGATTGCCTGCAAGCCGTGGAATGGTAGTGGTGTGGGGCAGAAAAATGCAGTTTGCATCCTCCCGTGGGAAAGTGAAAGCCTGTGGTATGGAGGCAGGGTAGGGGAAGAAGAGGTGGTAGGGCTTCTCCCCTCATGGCCAAGCACAGAACCAAGAGCCGCTGCCTGCTATCACTGAGGTTGAGTAACCCAGCTGTGATTTATATATAAATATATAATGTACCAAACCACTTTTTGTTCCAGAGTCTTCATTAGGCAGTACAGTAAACTGCAAATGGAAAGGAGGATGCTCTGGCTGAATGCCTATGCGTCCTTGTCAGCACTTGCGTGCTCTCTGCTTTGCTCACCACTAATTTCTTCTACAGAATAGCCACTTGATTGAAAAACATGGTTATTCTCCCTAAGTGTTAAGAGAAAAGGGATGAGGAGAGGAAAGGGATGTTGGCAGAGACTAAGAACTAGAACTGATCGTTGTCAGGAGTATGTTGTGTATCCGGACACTGTCAGTGAGCTCTCTTAGCGCTCTGGAGAAAATGCCTGGGGAATGCAATTCCAAGCATAAGGTGGCATAATGGAAATGCAAAGCCTTCCCTTGTGGCCTGTGAGGACGAGCTCCCTGGAATGAAATCGTCTGAAGCACTTTATCTTTGCTTTCTCTTATCTTCCTGTCTGTGCTGTGAACAATCTCTCAACCCTTAGCCAGAGAATAAAAAGCTTGACCAGGTCACTGGTTACAGTTTGGAATAATGAGACCTCAGTGATCCAATTCTTTTCATACCAATGTAAATTAGGATTAATTCCAGTGAAGTCAATGGGACAAATATAAAACCAGTGCAAGTGGAAAATCAAGTTTTAGATTTCAGCTTTAAGTCAAACAAAAAAGATGAAGTTGCCTAATGGGGGTTTTCCTTCTTCATTTAAAGTAGTAACCATTTCCTGTTTTTTTTTCCTTCAGTGTGAATTTATCTGTAGTGCACTGAGAATTTCTCCCCTGCTATAGCCTGGATATTTCAATGTGAGAAATAACATCCCATTAAATAAAGATGGCAAAATGCATCAGTTGTCTGGGAACTACAGGCAATGTGTTTATTACCTAATGGCCCCCCAGCAATCTCAATTTTCTAATATTGTAATGAGATGGGAAGAGGATTAAGCTGTTGCTGGACTGAAAAAAAATCGACACTAGATGTATTCTAGAAATCACAAGGGATAAAATGCAACTGATGTCAGAATGACAAGAAATCATAACAATACTAATGGCGCACCTGATCTGTAAAACAAACCATTTTCAATAATTGAAAATATGTAGGACTGTTAAAAGAACTGTGCAACGATGCTGTTCACTCGGTCTGTTGTAGCAACCTCAGAGAGCCTCATGTGGTCCATTATGAAAAGGAAGGTTATTTAACCTTTAATCAACCTTCTTTGAGATGCGCTGTCTCCATCTACATCCACACACACGCAACACTTAGGGAATATTTGCCTTAAGGGTACCCCCAGTGGCATCTCCATCCACCTATTCTCCCATGTTTTACTACTGCTACCCCTGCCACCACCACTACCAGGGTTGCATACAAAACCAAAAGAGGGGATCAAGCATATCTCCTGGCTTTCTGAAAATTCATCAGGGACTAAAACAGAGAACAGAAGGTCAGCGGTGCTAGATGAGTAACCTTTCTTTCTCACTTGAGTGATGGCCTGCAAGTGTGCCCAGTGGGTGACCCTAAGCCCTTCAATAATACAAAGTCAGCTTACCAGCCAAGGTTGTGAAGCAATCTTGATGGCATGGATACACAACTTAGGTAAAAATATAAGGCAGGTACATCTGCAAAGCTGGCTGGCCTGGACAGCATGAGGTATAGCAGGGTCACGACTGATGTAGTTTAAACTCTGGACAGGGTTGTCCACCATACACTCATGTGAGGTAATGGACTGTCAGGCAAGGAAATTTTCAGAAGAGATGATGAGTCAAGGAAAGCAAATGGGCAATACAGGAGGTGAAATGTAGGTTTTGTCCCTTGGGTAGGGTTTCCAAGCACTTGTCTCAGAGTTAAGTTTCATAGCACTAAACCGTTCAGGCACAAAATGCAGCACTGATATGAGTGCTGGCATCTGGATAGCTTTTGCTGTCTAAATGGATCCTGAGAGGCTGTGGACAAGAAAGCTTTAGGTTTGCTGGAATATGAACAGTGAGGTGATTTCAATGTCAAGTAGAAAGAAGCCCAATGGATTGGAGATTCAACAGGTGTAAGACCTCAAAAGTGAAGATACTAGGTAGTGGGTTTTTTCACCCTTAAAGGGAATATCTCCAACCATCTGCTATACCTTCTGCAGGAAACTTGAGGCTCAAACTCGAGGAGCCAAGAATTTCTCCCTGGCAATAGTGCAAAAGGAAGAATGCATGCAGGCACTGAAGCATGTAAAGCCATGCATGAGGAAACCACCTTGATTTTCTTTAAGCGTGCATACTGCTTATCACATAAATCAAGCTAACTCCTTCAGGTGAGGGGTATCAGTTCACTAACTCAAGATGCATTCTGGCAGTCCAGTTCACTGTAAATCTAAATGTAAGGACTTAGTAAATTCTGTTGAAGTTGGTGATTTATTGTTTGCTTGGCCTTAACAAGCCACTAATGCTATTCAGTGTGGACAAACATCTCACACCTACCTAAACTCCACTCCAGTGTTTATTATCTGAAACGTTCCTTCCCGGCTGTTCTGAACCACTGCAGTGTGCCGTGCATTGTTAAATAACTTTCAAGCAGCTCTATTTTCAACGATGCTAGAATTTTTACCAGCACAATTTGCCTTATGTTAGCACATATTTGCCTGGCCTTCAGTCAATTTCAAGTCCGATCATTAAAATCTGTATTTGTGCTCCCATGCCCATTTTTTGTAATGCTCCCTCCTCCAGCTAGCCCAGCCTTGAGAAACCAGACTATGAGCATGCTCCAGGGCATCCTTATGTTTTAGGAAAGAAGACTTGGATTCTCTAGGCTTGCTGTTATTGAAGAAGAGGCAATGTGTGCCCAACTGTAGAAATAAAGCTGTTTCTTGAGCACAGGGGCCAGGATGTGGTGGGGATAAATAACACTGCTGAGATACGGGGATGGAAACAAAACAGTCCTACAAAAAGCCAAAGGAAACTGATAATCTTACATGGTGCTCCGTAGCAACCACTGCTACACAATGCTGGATGCTATGAGAGGCAGGTATCTCATTAGTGCTTCTCTCTGATAGTAAGGACCACATGGCATTCAGATAGAGATATCCCAGGAGCATAAACTGGTGAAACGTTTGAGGTAGAAACCTAAGATGATGCAGATCCCATGGAGAAGCAGAAATTTTCTCTGCAGCCACTCAGAAATGATACAAACACAAGACAGGTTCCTCCAAAAGAAAAAAACAAGAAAAAAAAGTTTCCCTGTTCGTTACTCCAAGTCTTTCCATCCACAGTCATCTCATTCCTTTCTCCCTCCTCTCTTTTTAAAATAGCAACTGACTATGCCCAAGGAAGGAAGAAAACAGCAGGTTTTAAGTGTCCCAATACCTTTAAGATGACAGCCATAATGCAGCCATAGCCCAAAAAAATAACAAAACCACTCCACAATCAATGCAAAAACCATTCCCAGGTGCATTTTTGACAGATAGATTGAATTCTTAGTACCAAACTGCAAAGCACACAAAGGAGCAGACAATAGGTTTAAAACAATAGCAGTTTCCACATTGAAAAATGGATCCAAAAGAGAGTATTTGGGCTGCAGCTGGCTTAAAAATCCACTTGAGAAGAAAGAGCTATGGTCTGGTACAGAGTTGTGAGGAATTGCTCCCACATATAGGAGAAGTGTTGGTATCCTACAGCTCAGTGTAACAATCTTTACACACCCATGCATTAGATAGTGGAGTGAGGGGCAGCTGAATATCAACAAGCCAAAAAGCAATACAGCTTTTGCCAGTGCAGCCAACAATTCAGCTTACCGTACACACAGCAGAGCTATACACAGCGGCAAATGGCAATGTCAACAGCAATTATTCACTAATTATTATCTATGTATTATTATTAATAGACCTTGATTTGATGTTTGCAGGGATTCTACCTGCAAAGAGTGATGAACTTCCCAAGGTGAAGTGCTTCTGGACTCCATTCAGGATGAATATCCATTATCCTCTTGTCCTTTTTTGGTGGTGGTGAGAGGTATTTACAGGAACAATAGGACTAACAGGAGGAAAATATTCTTCTTAAGGAGACATTAGTCCACTTTCACTGTACAAAAAAACCCAACCAGGTTTAAAGGCAAGCATAAGACAACTGAGCCAACCATTATTCCAGCAGTAGCTCAGCCTCAAAGTATTTACACTGTGCCTAGAAAGAGTCAGGCTCAAGATGTTTGTCAGTAGATGAGGCTGGTAACATACATCGCCTTTCATACGTCTGCTGTATTCATACCTCATGAATGAGAGATCTTGGGCCTGTGCTAAGATATGGAGAGCAAGATATCCACTTCTTGCAATCTCCAAAGCTTGGGATAAGATATTCTTTTTATCTCAGGTTTGAGAGTTCACAATATAGATGGTCTTAAGAAGGAAGAAATATCCTCGCTGTCAGTAAATCGTACTGTTTTATTATTAACTAGATTCATATGCATTTCAAATGGAATGTGAAATCCCATAGCTAAATATAAAACAGTGGAATTATTATATTTCTAGTTGAAATAACTGATCACTCGGTCTTGTTGCGTCCTAATGGGATACCATCAGACCTGTAATTATAATAGTGTAAGCGGAGTAGCTCTAATAGCTGTCTTTTCACCCAACCATTCTTACTGATGGAAATAAAGACAAACACAGCATGTTACAGTGCTTTTTCAGATCACTAGACCAACCTAATCTAATTTGTGCTGGCAACCTTTAATTTTAACTAGGTCAATTCACTCTGTGAAACTATAGAGAAAACTATCCTGACAATGCAAAATTATAAAGTATTGGAAACAATACAAGTTTGAAACTGAATGTAAGAGAACAGCAGCGTACGAATGAAGGTAGCCACAATGGAAAATACTGTGCGAAGCTGCCGCAGGAAAAAGAAACTCACTTTAGGAAAAAAATGTCATTTACTCACATTGGGTGAGATCCAGCAAGCTATTCAAGTCAGCGGGGGATCTTTGTCTTGGTTTCAGCGGGCTTTGGCTTGGAGCCATTGTTTCTCGCAGTTCAGAGAATCAATTTGGTTCTTTGACTCTCGAGACTGAATTGAACGAGTAATACTTATTTTGATAATGTGGAAAACCTGCTTGACTAATTCGAGGATGTTTTGAACGACTGTGTGCAGGCCACCTTTTTTGCTGGCGTCGCTGAGCTTTACTGTGTTGGGACCCCAAGAACTCCTCACGCCCATCTGCTACCCCCCACTCTCTGAGAAGCATGGCGCATACAGGGGTAAGGTACCAGGTGATGCTGCTTTCAGAGACCTTCTAGAGGTAACACACATTTTTATATTCCTAACGTACAAATTTTAATTAAATCAAATGTCAGTGGAATCATATTATTTTCTGCTGGTTAGATTTTAATGAAGTTTTAAACTGATCCTTCACTTTAATGAAATAATTATATAACGCAGGGACGTGTGCTACTATTCATCTGAATTAATAACGCGATCGCTTTGTGTGCTGTCATTTTCTGCCAAGGAAGAAGTATATCCAAACAGCTTTCTCAGTCTGCAGATAAATGAAGCAGAATTCTCCCTGTTTGTATTAACTGATACAAGATATACACTCTCCCTTATAGATCATGTCTTACAGTGACTGTTCTTCTTCAGCCTCTGTTACCCCCAAAACTCATGGAGTCTATTTTCTTTCTGGCTGAAGAAGCAAAGTTAGCATTGTTGGGGCAGATGACCATTGCCTGGCTGCTTGAAGCCATGCAAGCAGAGTCCAGAAAGCTTACTCAGTTACAAGGAATGAAGCATTAAAGTCTTCTGTTGCAGGCAGTCAACAAAAATAAACAAGTTCAAGCAGCTTTGTGAATTAGGAGAGTTGGTTAAGATAAAAGGCTATTTAAAGGAAGTGGGCACTTAATGCTGAGATGAAAGGACAGGTCAATAGGAAAGGAGGAGGAGATGGCAGCAGCGTTTGACCTGGTGGTGTTTTTCAAGGGCCTCTGTACTTCATTTGAGCTTTCATCCTTCTTTTTCTATAATTATTCTGTATCCAGTGAAGTAATTAGAAAGATGTTTGGTGCTCTGGTGAGCCTTTGTAAGCCATTCATTTCCTGCAGCAGTACTGTCTTTGCGAGGGACGCAGACTCTTCAGAGAAATGATCTAGAAACCCCCTGAGTGCACCCCAAGGAAAATTGCTCCCTGTCCTGGCAGTCGCACACAGCATGCACTGCACTTTTAAAATTGTCGTGTCTAACAAGGAAACAAAGTCATCAAAAAAAGAGACAGTTTTACAATCTAGGTACACATGGAAAACAATGTTGCCTCATTTCACCTGAATGTGGTTAGCCATTTGGTAGGTAGGGTCTCATGGGGATGTTCCTGAAGCGTAAGATTTCTACGTGACACCAGGCAGATGAAGTCTCAATGTCTTGTCTTATTACAGTGCTGTATGCAAAGATTACTTTCCTGAGCAAAGCGGAAGAAATTCCCTCCTGTAGTGTGCTCAGAGTCACAACTGATTATCACTCCAGCAACGCCAAGAAACTCTCTCCGCTCCCTCTCGAGGTCATGCCTTCCTCGCGCTTCATGCTCCAACACACTCACCTGCAGCCAGTCATCCTCAGCTCCGAGCAGCTTCAGTTTGGTTTAGTCTGCTTTTAGCCTAATGGCTATATTCTCCTAGCCCCTGCTGTGTTTGCTGCATAAAGGGGCTTTTTTGGCCTGAAAGAGAAAGAGTTTGGCCTCTGGATCAAAGGTCTCCCATTGCCACCTCTCCATACAACACCCTACATTAACCCCAAAGAAGGCTAATGAAGCTGCAGCTCCCACACTGCCATCAGCAGACCCACTGGCAAGTCCTTACAGGTTTTCACGGAGCATCATCCACCCAAATGAAGGAGCTTTCAAGACAACTGACTGTCAGGTTTAACATGGCTTCACACATCAGCCAGAAGTCATTTATGTATTTATATGCCATGGTTTACCAATATATATGGGCTATATCCATTAACCTAAAAGGGATCTCCTGAGTCATCAAGCCTAGTTGCTTGCTACCTCAAGAATCTCACTCAATTCAACCATAAATTTACCAAAAGATGTCTTTCCACTAATCAAATTCTGTTGAAAACCAAAGAAAAATTAGTAATTTTAAAGCCCTGTACAAACTCATTGCTCAATGTTTGTCAGTTAGGAAAGTAATTTAAAATCTAAATTGGCTTCCAAAGCAAATATCCTGAAACTTTTTTGCCATTTTGTCAGCCTGTGTTTTAGCCGAGGTGAGGACCAATGCGGCCATAGTCCACAGTCCGGCATGCACCTGCATTAGCACTACCCAGTATGCTACAATAATACAGTACTTGCATGTAACCTGGCTCAGATAACTGAGAGGAGACGCCTTTCTAGGATTCCTCATACACATCCACTATTTTTGTGGGTTCTTTTGGGGTTCAGTGAAAGAATTCATTATTATCATGGCTCCTTCCAACCCGAACTGCCATCGCTGCATTATCAGTTTTCAATTGCAGGAGGCTGAAATGTTTTTCCTTCCTAGGTAGTATTTGCATTCTTGCGTCAAGACTTCCCACAGTTTAAGTACTTTTTTTTTCTGAAATCTTCCCCCCACAGGTTGGAAATGTGGGCAAGCTAAAATGGAAATGGTCTTAAGAGGGTTTTTTGCACTCTGGTAAATTGTGGGTTCCCCTTTTTCATAAACCGTCACAATGGTTTTGCAATATTGGTAAAGCTCCTGTGATAAGATCTGACCCCTGTGTGTATCTGCTGTGAGTATATGGGGAGCTGGCCCAGTTTGTGCAGTTTTGCATTTCTTTCTGATGGTGGAAATTCCCTCTTTACTGATTGTGTGCAATAGGCAACTTGCAATGTCACAACTCTCACATCTCTGATTTCATTTTCAGAAGAACACCTTTACTTTTTTAACAATTTTTTTAATATGTCTATTCCTACTCCCAGCTGTAGCATGTGCTAGGATAGGTAGAAAGAAAGATTTTTGGTTCTGCTGCAGAGCTGTTCGCAATGCCCCCTTAAGGACCGCTCCTGTGTTTTTAGAAGCCCCTTCCAAGTGTTGAGCTTGGATCTGAAAGGAAGAACCAAAAATTTTTCTGGGTCCTGGAAGGAAGAAGAGACCCATGTGAAGTGCCAAAGCATGGGTGAATCTGGAGATGGCAGAGAGAAGTGGAGGAACTTGCAGAAGTTTTCTTGGAAGATGGAGAAAGGTGGATGAGCAATCAAGCAGGAGGAGGCCGTGTTCCAGAAAGCCAAGAGTAGCCCTTGTAAATGCATTTCAAAATGTGCATATTGTACGGTCCCAGATGCATATAACCATCAAACCATTGTAGTAGAGAATAATAAGTGCCAAGAATTCTCATTGCCTTTATTTCGGCTTCTTAGTTGACAATCATTTACTGTCTGCTTCTCAACTGTCAGGCATTTATTCTCTCTCCCACGTTTGTCCAGCAATGCCATGAAAGGAAGGGCACAACTAGCCTAAGACATTTTTAAAACTGGCTTTTTCAGTCATTTTCCTTTGTCTAACCAACAAGAAATATGCATATGCATGCAACACCATCTGGTAAGATTCCGAAACTGAATTGCATGACACCTGAGTGGAAAGTGTAGAGACTTAATAAAGTACTTTGCAGTTATATATTTTTCAAGAAGTACTAACATCAGTAAAGAAGTCTCTAAAATTAAATCCCATGCTTTCTCTTTCAGTTCCTGATGACCAGAGGAAGTGGTGAGTATCATCTTGGCATGTCTGCCATACTTCTGACTGAGCAGCACTTTTGTTGGTTCAGCAAGTTTGTGCCCTCAGCTTTAGGGAGAGGAGGAAGAGAACTTTAAGGGTTCAGCAACTCCAAAGTCCTAGATATTGACTGTAGTGGTATGCTCTGTGTTTGGGGTGCATAAAAAGAGCTACTGTGGCCGTTTCTGAACAGTTTTCAATTCACAGCTCTGCAGACTTCTGTTTATTTTTATGCCTCAGTGACAGAGCAAGTATGACACATTTCTGTCCTTCACTGGACCATTATGAAGTTTCATTCACTTCAGTTTGTATTCTGGAGTTAGCCTCAAACTGCCTCCTGATGGGGGCTTTCCCCCTTTTAAAGGCTGCAATACTCTTCTTCCTCCTAGTGCCCTACATCCGGTTGCATGAAGACAGGAATTCATTATGTGGACAGCTGGATGTCATTTCCTAGGTGGTGTGAAAACTAGTGGTTTGAAAGGGCCAGAGGGCTCGACCCCTGACTGATTCGTTTTTTTCAGTCACCCCACAAGTTAGTCCTTAAGCAGTTAATGTCATTGTCTGTCATCCCTGGGTGATAATCCATAGCCAAGCAGGGCAAAGGAGCAAAGGAGAAAGACTGAGGGTCATCTATCCACATAGAAATCATATCTTAACAACTTTCTTAAGCACTTGTGTTTAAATTCATGGCAAATTTCAACTATAATTCATCTGAGACACCTCCAAGATGTTTTTGTCTCCTATTGTTATGAGAGCAGATGATTAATGAACCTCTGCTTGTTATGTAAAAGTGAATAAGGCATTTGTTTCCTGATTTGAGGAAGGGAGCTATCATAACTTGCCACAAACTGTGTGGTTCTCAAGCACATTCCTCTCTCATACATTTTTCACTTTTAATGAAGTCCAGATCAACTGTTTGTTTATCAAATGTTCTTTGCACTTGCTACAGGTCTACAGTCCTAGTGCAATTTCCTCCCTTTTGAGCGAATGCAAAATCCCCAGTCATTGTTTTCGCTTGCAGGTTAATAGGTAGTTCATTTCTAGTCTCTTAGTAAGAGATCACAGTAATCTGTTCATGTAAGTAAGAGTCCAAAACTCCTGCGCATTTCACAGTTTCAAGGGCTAGCCAGGTTGCTATCAAGTTTGTTATCTGCCTCAGCTTAAGCAAAACCCTACTTTGTGTCTCTCTGTCCCATTTTCTATATTACTTGAAGGACTTTTCCCTAAGTGCTTGTGATTCTTATCCCAGGATTATTTTATATTTCAAACAATCCTCCTGACTGTGACTAATTTTGTCACAGTAGTAGTATTTACCTCAATTACTTCTCTCTGCTTTTTCTGACTGCCAGCTTCCTGGTTTAAACCAAATTTAACACTTCTTTCCAACTGCTTCAAGCACCATGAAACAGATGAGAATCCCTCTTTTCCACCCAGCTTGGCACAGTCCCGTGCTTACAGCATTGACTGTGACCAGGTCCCATACTCCTTGCTTTCACAGGAGTTTCCTCTCCTCTTGCCAGTGCGAGCACTGTGATGAATATCACAGGCTCCTAAAACCAGACTTGTCAAGACTCCCACGCTGAGCCCTACAGCCTGCCTCCAGCTATGTTTGCCTGTTAAGCTATGCTGCAATCCCTCTGTCGCTCCCTGGTCTAATACACCAGGAACAGGCCAGCCTGATCCTGACCCCGTCATCCCCGTGCAGAGGAGAGCCAGTCAAGTCACACTGTAACATGTAATGATGAAGTCACAGTCAAACACCCAAAAAAGTCCCATGAGAGGACAAGCTCCCCAGCTGTTTCTCCTTGACCATGTGTTTGGCACTGCTGGGCATATGCGCTGCTGCTCAATCAAGCCTTGCAAGGAGCATCCCTTGAACCTGAGCTGGCTCCTCATGGATCAGGAAAGAATATGCTCCTGATGCTCAAATCCAGCTGAACATTTATTAATCGGCCCAATAAGAGATTCTTCATATGGTCTGTACATATGGATACATGAAGAGCGCAGGGCTCCTCACATCCTCTGTTGTTCTGGGTGGGTTACTTCTCTCCGTTCTAGCACTGAAGCTGCTCAGCATCACAAGGATATAACAAATCTATCCTACCTTTGACATTCAGCCTGAACAGATGTGAATAAGTGAACGTTTTCCAAGAATGAAAAGGAAGTGGCTTTGATTTTCTAATCAAGCATCGATTGCCTAATGTCACTAACATTGAATGCAAAGGTATTTTTTCAACCTTAAAGCATTCTTTCTTTTTCAAGCAGGCAGTTCTAGTCAATCAATAGATGACAAAAAACAAGGAATGACAACTTTATATCAGGAACAAAATAAAAAACCATATCATGCATATTCTGCAAAAACTCAAATTTTTATTTTTCCCCTATAAATGGGAATTCTACTTGAAAAAGGTTTTAAGATTTTGTGCCTGTATGAATTAGAACTGAATTTCTTACCCACAGAGCCCTTTCCACACAGGGTTAAATAACTAACAACATAATTTGTCTTTTCTTTGATCAAAGTTTAATCAAACAGTAACCATGGGGATGCAAAGATGTACAGGCAGAAAAATCAAACACCATGCATAATACCTCTTAATAGAGGTTCAGCAACCATAAAAATAAATAGGCTGTCACTGTTTCTAGGTTCCTTGATCCAAACAGATGAAAACACGAGATTTTATCTGCATTGCTAATGTCACAAGATTGCAACTAGAAGAATACCTGGGCACGTGATGTTCTATACAAATTATTATCTTTGACTAATTGCTGTGTTTGCCTGGAGGAGAGAAAGGTGCTTCCCATTTGTTATTTCACCCCCTAGGTCTGTCAAAAATAAATACAATCCTGTATTAAGGACAGAGGTTTGAGTTGCACACAGAGGGCCAAATCCTGCAGTCCATATTCAAAGAAAAACATCTCCTTACTGCTTTAGGAGATGAGACTAATAAGCTGGCCTCACTTTTGCCACACAAACACACGCAGAAACAAAGAAATCTGCCAGCTTCGTACTGAAAACAGAACCGCAGACTCAGCAAACAAACAGCACATAATTATTTGCTCAATTACTCTCGGAGCACAACATCCCGTTACCCTTGAGCTGGCAAGGGAAGGACGGTGCTCAGTTCTGATGTTTTTAAATATTTTTTCCATAGGTTTATAATATTGCCAAACCTTGGCAGATCACCACGGTGACAGCAAATATCCCCTTCCCACTTCAAAGTATTAAAAAAGAAATATTAAATATTAGCATGGACAAAATAATGTATATTCCCCAGGTAATGCCTCAAAAAAACCCTCAAACCACAATGGCTTGGAAATTTTCCAAAACTGCTTGGTCTGAGCCAAGTATCTGGTGTGGAAAATTACAGTCCAAATGGTTAAGAATTGTTAGAAGCAATTGAAAACAGCTTTTCCTGAAGGAAAATGTTGGGCAACCTTACTGATAGGCAGTGCAACAAGTTCTGCATGAAATAACAATAAAAAAAAAGAATACCAAGTAAATAACGCTTTCGTTTACATTGGTCCTATCTCTTGCTGAGATGATGAGCGGTAATGGCTTAATGACTTACTATAGCCACTCAAGTAATAAATCAGAATTGATGGCTTTCTCTCAGAGTAGGGTGTGAGATTTTGCTGGTCCCCACTGATGCAGCCCACCATCTCTTACTTCACTCCACAGCAGAGGGTACACTAAACATGGCACTGCATAGCTCAGTCTCGTTAGCAGCTGTAGCCTCACAGCAATTTAGACACTTGCAGTCTGAGGCATGGGGGAAGGTAACGGAGTCAGGCAATTTAATTTAATTGCACGAGGCGCGTGGCCGAGCTGCACCCTCCTGCCCCGGCTCTCCTCTTCCCCTGCTCTCACCTCACGCAGAAAGGGGCCGCTGCTCTGCGAAGATCCGACACGCATCACCCTCAGCCAGCTCTTTGCCTTTTGTTCTGCTATTTATTAACTGATGCCTGCAGATAATTCCGATGTACTCTGGCCTCATTACGAGAAGGCAGACTCTCAGTTCAGTAATCTCCCAAGATAAAAGAAAACAAGGAAAGAAGAGGAGAAAGTCATTTCTGTACTTCAGGCGCTGCGCTGAGGCTCAAGAAACTTTTGCAGCTACCAGAAAAAGCTTCCACGGGCAGGAGGATGGCTAGCCTTTGTCAAGATGGGCCTCAGCCTGCCTTGATTAATGCCTTGGTGGTAGCACACCCATAGTTTTTTGTCTTCCCTTTCAAGCTGGGCACTGTCTCTTAGTTGTGCTAGGCCACCCCACTGCTACAAAAGAATGGATTTAGCACAACTGTGGCTCCAACAATTACAAAGAGATAGGATTGTTATTGATTTAAAAGCCAGGCTCCCCCAGGAGGTTGGCCGGAGCGTAGAAGGCCAGAAATGACCATCATCTTCTCCTAACCTGGCCTCCTCCACTACCCCCAGAGCAGGGCTTTCTCTCTGTAATTTCTAAACTAAGCTGAGAGAAATTATGAGTTAAAACACAGCCTTGGGGATGGAGGAATCAAAAAAAAAAAAGAAATATTTTATACCTTTACCCCTTTACCCAACCTAAGAGTACTAAAAATATAAAATAAAAGTAGGGATACTCTTCCTGGAAAAGCAGCAGCCTTTAACAGTTACCTTTTTCAGTTCAAATCCAGAATAATGACTTGTAAAACTAAAAACCCCGGAGCAGAGTGAGACCTGCCATGTTTCCAGAAGCTGAGCTCACAGCAGAGGCTAAAACCCAGGCCCCACAGCGACGCTTAAGGCAGCTGAGACGGTTCCCTGCCCTGCAGTGTGCTTCCCTCCCACTTGTGCCTTTCTGACTGTAATGCTCTCCTGTTAAGCATGAATAATGAACCAATCTGGGTTAAAAATAACTTTCTTTTTCCCCTCAGCTATTTTTTTTAAAACCAGATCATCCTTACAAATCCTGTCCACAAAGTAGCTCTGCAAATCATTCATCTAGTAGAAGGGCTGCTGCCCAAGTGCAAGGGCAGAGCAAGCAGTCCTGGGCTTAACATAGAATTTGCTGGTGATCCTCTCTTAAGAAACCATTCCTGCATGCAAACCCCCACGTGTTAGCCTTATGGAAGGACTACAGGGCACCTGGTCAGAGGCGAAACTGCTCTCCACTGCTTGTTGTTGCCTCTTTATTGAGCCCATTACTCCCAAGTATCCTTGTCTTCATCTAATTCTGCATCTAAAGTGAAAGCTAGACTCCATGCATGTGTTCAAACCCTCCTTGCATCCACATTATGTGAACACAGCTGCAGCTTTTGGGGAATGCCAGGTCCCACAGCCACCCTCAGGAAGGACCCAAGCCCATACCTTCCTGCATAGCACTACCCAGCAGATGGACTTCCCTGTCCAAGCTACTCAACTGCATCCCACCTGCAATTCCACTTGCCTTCCCTAGGAAGGCAGAGGGGATTTATTGGCAACCAGAGCCCTGCCTGCTCAGTGTGCCTGTGCCGAGTGCAGAAACCTGTGGAGCTGCGCTAGGGGATGTCATAAGCATGAGTCTGCTTTCTGGCTCCTCTGATCATTACAAACGTGGCTCCTCATCTCTTCATGCTTATTACTTCCCAGTACCACCTCCTGATTTCCTCTCGCAGCTTATGAAAGCATGTGACTGTTTTTCATTAATGTCAGAGCACGTATTCTGTAACTATCCTTTGGTTTTACCTGCAGGCAATTATTAAACTACCTCTTTCTTATCTCTCCTTTCTTCCACTGCTAAATATGTCACCCGTCCCAATATCTACTCTACCATACTGGCTTACTACCTCTCTCCTTTCTTTCAGTCATATATCAGCACTATCTGCTCTATGAAGCAAAACTAGGGAAGATCAGACTATGGAGCTTTTTTTTTTTTTTTTTTGTGCTATTTGCCATTTTCACCTTGAGTCCTTTGCTAAGTCAAACCCTTTCTCACTGTATAAGCATCTCTTTGCTGGAATAGTCTCTGGGACTGATGGATTCCCTATCGCTTTTGCATAATGCCCTTCTCAGAGCCCGTACAAAGTACTCTGTCATCTGACATGAGGCCAATTTAAATATCTCCTGCCCTACAAATATCTGTCACACTTGAAAGGTATGTTGCAGACCTTCATCCAAAAGCAGCTGTGCTGGCAACCCATAACTGACACTGCTTCAGCTAATTTTACAGGAGAGGTTACTTTGTAATATGTACCATTTCTGGCCAGAAAGAATATCCAACAACCACCGTCTGGTACAATCGCTTATTCTTCCCTACAACAGCACTGCTTCTTCAAAAATCCTATTTTCCTTTTCTATCAATACCCACTTAATATTTTCCTGCGGTGACACAGAATGCAGGACTTCTATCTCCGTTTTAGAAATGTCTCGCCTTTTTTTTTTTTTTTACTCTTTGCTCCTATGCCATAAAACACCAGGCAGCAACATTTATCCTGGAAGTCATTAATCCATTGCTCTTAGACATACAGCAAATGCATCGACTATGCTGTAGGGTAATTGATCACACCGAAATAGTCATTCATGTACATTCATTGTTAGAAATGTATTCAGCTCTAGTTCTAGTACTCACTCTTAAGAGGCACAAAGTGAGCATAGTTTAGTAAGCTCTACCCAGCCTCCAAGTTTTGCAAATGAATGAATTTAGGAACAAGATATTGATTCATTTCAGCTGGGATTTACAGTGGCTTTATTGCACCCACAGCTCCTTAAGCTGCCATCACTCTTTGGAGTACCTGCAATCGGTGCAGCCCTTTTCATAAATGCTACAGATGAAATTATGCTCTGCTTTTACAATTTATCCAAGTGCTTTTTGTCAGGTTTTTGCAGTACACATACCACAGACCCAGATTTGAGGACTTCAGAAATGAGTTCATCAGTATGTGACTGTACTAAATACAGCTCAGCATTTTCCTTTTAAATGTTTCTTGTGTCCAGCATGTTTGGATCGAAATTCTACCTAATTACCATTACCTCTAAATACCTTTGGACGAGTTACCCTAACAGGAAGGCTGCTTCAGCTTCGCTTTTTGCCGTCATGCTCTAAAATCATGCTCATTTACCTTAATCTTGACCTTGGGCATTTTTGTTGTCCACTGCC
Organism: Pluvialis apricaria; assembly: GCA_017639485.1. NCBI lineage: Eukaryota > Metazoa > Chordata > Aves > Charadriiformes > Charadriidae > Pluvialis > Pluvialis apricaria. Next base: position 64,718,918 of record CM030008.1, read on the forward strand.
TCCTGGACCCTTGAAAGTCAAGAGCTTTGCTGCTCCTACGTCTACGTCCATTTTCAGTACCATATTGTGAATCCTCGCCTTAATGACATATAGGCATACTGTACCTCTTTGTACACATATGGTCCTGGGGAGAAATGCTGTACATTTTTAGCCAAGAAACGCTTTTCTGCCAAGCATCTCTATTTTTGCATCTCGGCTGGGTGACAAACAGGGCCGCCCCAACCCTAGGCCAGCTGCTCTACACTGCAGCTTTTCGTAGAAGTGCTACCAAAACACCTAAGTGCTAAGATCAAACTCCTAAACAACGTGACTTCACCCATTTTTTCCAGAGCCCATAGAATATCCTGACCCCGACCGGGCACCACCACCACCTTTTTCTTTTTGAAGCCTTTTGCCAAGGCCTTCGTGAAGACAGTGATGTTCCAGTGTTGGAGCCTTCTATGGGTGACTTCAGCCAGAGCTGTCTCCCCACCTCCCGCTAGTGACAGCTCCCTTTTCCACATAGGACGCTTAACTCTCTCTCAATTCCAAGCCTTTTAGCCCAAAAACCAAATGTTATCTTCCTTCAAAAAAAAAAAAAATATCACCAGGCTACTAGCAGGGAGTTTGGTGAGCTTGTCAGAACTAATTCCCATTTCATGTTGTTTGTGACACTAATCTTAGGTTGCTGTTAAAAGCTGCAGCAGGTACATAAAAAAAAAAGAGTACATCTTTATACTTCATCCCCCTTCAAACTCACTGTTGTTGAGAAAGACATGTCTTTAGCTTGAGAAATCTACTCTTTCCAGTGCATGTACGCCTAGCAGCAATTTCTTTGGCTGTACCTTCCATAGCAGGGGCTTCTTCCATCTCCATGCCAGGTCCACTCTCACAGCATTTAATCAATCACCCACAATCCCACCATATTCGATCAATAGATAGCTGCCTTTCTGTAACCCCAGATATCTAATGCTGCCACCTCGCCTCCTATCGTTTCTAGCTTCTCCTGCTGCAATACGATCCCTACCTACATTACATGTGTATTTTTGTATTCTCTTCACACTCCTTGTCTTATTGACAATTTCATAAGGGTTTGTATAAGATGCTGCACAGAATTTGACAGGTGTTTTGCTTGCATTAAAAGGGAAAGTATTTCTGGTAAGCAATATTATTATTACATTATGCCTAGTGGGATAATCATATAAGCATTTCAACCTTTTAAGCAATGCTTTCTTTTCTTTAAAGTCATCTTGTTTTACTCAATAAAATCAGGTGGAGTAAAGCCCTCAGGTTCTATACTGACAGCATTGCACATGGAAGCAAAAGTTTGCCTCAGCTTTTCTTCACGTAGGCTACATTTTGTGTGCAGATTATGGCATTGAGTGTGTCCCCCAAACCACAATCAGAAGAGACTGAAGTACAGTTCCCGTAGTGAGGTATCCACTCTTTCCTTCCATCTTTTCTGTGTAAATACACCACCGCATTTAAAAAGTTTGCCCTAGGCCCAGTTCCTACCTACCCATCAATAGATTTGATGGCAAACAGGAAAAAGCAGGATTCTGAAATCATTACCACCATGATGGCAAGGCAAAGTCCTGTGCTGATCAAGAGGTTCTGCTGACCCCACCGCCAGGCACAAAGCTCCTGTTCCAGCAGAAATGGGCACGACTTCCTCATTGAAACTAAACAAAGCAACACAGATCACACCCAAAGAATTCAAAACCATGTCTGCCACAGTATATTTTTTTTTTTAATTGCAAATAGGATCTACTTGCTTTTCTAGCTGCTCTGCAGGTTGCTCTCCCTATATTGTTTAAGGCCATGTTAATCACTAGCAGAACTCAGGTGCAAACACTCAGACTGGCCAAAGAAGTCCTGCAGCTGCCTATGATAGAGCAGGCTCTGCTTCTATAAACTTCTGGCTCGTTATCAAGGAAAAAAAGCTGGAGGATCCAGGTTTAGGCATCACCTGATACAAAAAAAAATCTTTAACAGGAATTAGCTGTGGTGTTGAAGACAAGGTGTGATGTAGTATGAACTTTTCAAAAGGTCTCAGCAGGAGCCTAACTCCGCTTCCCCAACCTGCCAGCTTTAACTTCAAAAGGACCGATGCCAATCAGTCACTTGGAAGATCTCTTCTATAGGGTTTCTAGCTAAAATGTTTGATACAAAATGTTGTACTGTCTTTTAGGAACCATAAGGAGCAAACAACTTTTGATAAATAATTGCATAAATGGTGACACAAAGTTCCATATTTATTATGTTAGCAGTTTCTCAGTTAAACATCTCCATTTACACCTAAAATGGCTGCCAGCATAACAAACGCAGTCTGTGATGCAGGAGCAAAGCTGGCTTTTGGTGACTCTCATGTCAACAGAATAAAAATTTAGCAGATCAGACTCTGCCTCCGGATGAACCTGTGCACAAGGGAACTTACTTTCATCCCACAATTGGTTGTTAATTAGCTATGCTATACTAAGTAGAGCATAAGGCAGAAAAAAAATCTTACAGGACTTTTGTAGTTAATGAAAAAGTGTATTTAAGTCCACAGCTTGAATTAAAACATACACAGGAGAAGGAAAATCTTTCTTTGACAAATTGCAGACTACCATGACGAGTGCCTATTTTTAATGAGCTGAACCAAAGCATTTGAATGGTTAAGATCTGGATTTGCATTTTGGGACATAGATCAGCCATTACTTATAATCTCTGGTAGTATCTACATGGTTGAAAAATATTTTTGCTGCTGTTGTGTAGTGCTCATATCAGCACGGAAGTGCCCAAAATTATTGCAAAATAGCATGCTGCAACCAAGTAAGAATGACATACAAAATAAAACAGCTTCAGAAAACATGGTGTGCGTCTGCAGCACAGTAACACAGGAGGGTGAAGGGCTCTGAACAGTACTTTCCCTACGGCTTGAGTAGCTTGTCATTTCTGCTTTCTACTGCAGGTCTCAAATGGGAACACTAAGTGAAATAGGATTAATTTTTTTATCATCTAAAATAGAGAAAGGGAAAAAGGACACTGATGAAATCTGTTCCGGAGTTTATGATAGACAACATGCTAGAAAGACCGTACCTGCAAAGTATGGAGAGGCAAAAATAGAGCAAGAGTCAAGGAAATGGATAAGACAGAGAAGGAAGCAGAGTTGAGGGTCAATACCCTTTTTAAAAAAACCCCACATTCATATGTTTTTAGTATGTAAGTATGTTCAACTCATGACCGCGATTCAGTTGTAGTTCCATTGTAAAACAGGAGCGTTATTGTCTCTGTTAGGGTTTTCATACCACAACCAAGGAGCCTGATTTGTTTATAAGTGCCAGCTTAGCAGATGTAAGCTGAATATCCTGTATCATTTCCCACGTCTTGTTCCCCACTAGTGAGGTTCCTTCTGCTGTTACCGAGACGCACTCTCACCGGCTTGAGTGTGGTTGCACAGAGGCACATGGTCAAACAGGCTGCTGATGCCAAAGCAGTGGTAGACCCCACCTCTCCAGCACAGATTTAGCTCAAGTCTAGCCCATTATTTTCAAGGTTAGAATAAAATCTTTAAAGAGGATTATTTTTCAGAAGAAAATTCTGATTAATGTAATAGCTAGGTAGCAAAGCGTGAGACCAAAAATAAGACCCCACTACAATAAGCATCCTAAATGTCATTTATATTGAAGTCATCATAAGCAATATGCAGCAGCTGACCTGTGGGATGAGAACATGGTGTTGCATGGCGTTGCATGGCATTGCGGCTTCTCTTGCTGTGGTGGTTTGTAAGAACTGTGTAAATAAACACCAAGAGAAAATAAATGTCCTTGATTTGAAGATTCCAGTATTTTACCAAAGACTCTCCAGGTGCCAAAGAGCTTTTACACTGCCTTTCAACTAAATAAATAAGATATATTTTTCCTAGGATTATTTTTCCTGTGTGAGGAGGAAACTCAAATTCTAAATGATTACTTCCAGGAGGAGAGTGCTCAGGCTTTCTTGTTCATAAATAAATTAAAAATGTCACACTTTGATAAAAGAGAAAAAAAGGCAACTTGAAGTCTGGAAGTATTTCCCCAGCTATCTTTAAGGACATCAGCAGCCCAAGTGGATTTCAGCGTACATATTTCGAAATGCTGAAATGCCACTTGCCCCCATGACCTGGATTCTCAGAGTTTAGCCATGAGATCCTAAACTTACCTTTGAGGATTTTAGGGAACTGCCTAGTGTGTGAAAAGATAATAGATGAGATATTTAGCTTATTTGCTGAGTGTCCTATTATTCAAGATAATAGAAGCTTTGGATAGCCCACATTTTAAAAAATCTCAGTGGAAAGCAATTTCAACAACACAAAAGTTTCCATTTATTTGTAACCATGACAGCGCCTCATCGACACAATACACCCAAAATACTCTACTGATTTCTGCAAATCTTTCATAAGGACTTAGATCTTCAGGATACCAATTACTGCACCTATTGCTCCTTTCTTTATGGCTGTCTTCAGAGTGCTTTGTTCCAGGGTGGTGTTAAAGATTTAGCTGGCATGCTTACATGATACATAATCCCATGGTTTATCTGTTACATATGGGACTCAACTTGCCCAAGGGAGAGGTTTAGCAAAGATCTCTCCTACCTCAGGGATTTGATGCCTGACAAAAGACAGACCCAACCCAGTGTTTTTCCTTTTATGAACTTTTTATGTTGCCCACCCCTTCCAGCAATAGTAAAGCTCAGTGTCCATGCTTTCATCTCCGCCTCCACATATTCTTTGCCCCTGGCAGCGGCACAGTTGTGTGGCCGAATCCTGGTTGCTGGGAAGACCTGGGATTTATTCCCAGACAGGAAAACCCATGTAGTGACTGAAGAATTAATTATTTCCTTTTATTTTAACTTTAAGAGAAATTTATGGATTTCTGAATCCTGTAAATTGATCATTTCTACCTGCATCGTATCTCTGCCTGCCGTGTATTTACCACCTGGTCAGTGCACCTCAAACTTCTTCTCAGGTGACCTCTAATAGAGACAATTGCAGAGATTGATCCTCAAAGTCCCTGGGGATTTATAAGCACTCTTGCTTATAAAAAATGCTGTCATTTTAAAAAATTTTTTTCTGCTTCAGTCAAGTCATATGAAGGCCGCAATCTTCTGTCTCAGCCCCTGAAGCCGAATTACTCCTCTGGCTTTAAATGAGCTCACTTGATATCAGTGACATATAGCTGATGAGGCCAGATTCCCTTCCCCTTTGCTGTAGACAGGTGCCAAACTGCTAGAGAAGCCAGGACTGCACCAGGCTGCTATTTTAAACCTCAGCCACCTATTTCACAGTTAGATCCTAAAACCCAACCTGAAGAAGCCAAGCATCATTGCAGTAACCCTATGTGACCTAAGGACTTCCCCATTCCCAGGAGAACACCGCCATGTTACATGAGAGCCTATGGGTCAGGATTACAGGGAAATCGGGAGCAGGGGACGTTACAGTGGGGGTATGCTACAGGCCACCTGACCAAGAAGACCAAGTGGATGAAGCCCTCTATAGACAGGGGTGGCATCACGTTCACAGACCTTGGTTCTCATGGGTGACTTCAACCACCCTGACATCAGTTGGAAGGGTAACACAGCCAGGCACAGACAATCCAGGAGGTTCCTGGATTGCATTGAGGACAACTTCCTTCTCCAAGTGGTTGAGGAGCCAACGAGGAGAGGAGCCGTGCTGGACCTTGTTCTTACCAACAAGGAACGGCTGGTTGACAGTGTCAAACTCAAGGGTAGCCTGGGCTGTAGTGACCATGAAATGGTCGAGTTCGAAATCCTCAAGGCAGCGAGGAAGGTGCGCAGCAGGCTGACGACCCTGGACTTCAGGAGAGCCGACTTTGGCCTCTTGAAGAATCTGCTTGGTATGGTGCTGTGGGATGAAGCGCTAGAAGGAAGAGGGGTCCAAGAAAGTTGGTTAATATTCAAGGACCACCTCCTCCAAGCACAGGAGCAATGCATCCCTACAAAGAGGAAGGCAGGCAGAAAAGCCAGGAGGCCTGCGTGGATGAATAAAGAGATCCTGGAAGTGACCAAAAATAAAAGGAGGCCTACAGGGAGTGGAGACAGGGGCGGGTAGCCTGGGAGGATTACAGAGGAATCGTTCGAGCAGCCAGAGAGCGGGTTAGACAAGCTAAAGCCCAGTTAGAACTAAATGTGGCCAGGGACATTAAGACAAACAAAAAATCCTTCTATAGGTATGTCAGCAAGAAAAGAAAGACTAGGGAAAATGTAGGCCCTCTCCAGAAGGAAACGCAAGAACTGACTACCCACGACAGCGACAGAGCTGAGGTACTCAATGACTTTTTTGCCTCAGTCTTCACAGACAAGGACAGCAGCCGCACTGCCCAAGACGCAGATTGCAAAGGAGAGGATTGGGAAAATGGAGCAGCGCCCACTGCAGATGAAGATCAAGTGAGAGACCACCAGAGGAACCTGAAGGTGCACAAGTCCATGGGACCCGATGAGATACATCTGCGGGTCCTGAGGGAACTGGCAGATCAAGTCGCTAAGCCACTAGCCATCATATTTGAGAAGTCGTGGTGGTCTGGCGAGGTTCCTGCCGACTGGAAAAGGGAAACATAACCCCTATTTTCAAAAAGGGAAACAAGGAAGACCCAGGGAAATACAGGCCAGTCAGTCTCACCTCTGTGCCTGGCAAGATTATGGAGCAGATCCTCCTGGAAACTCTGCTGAGGCACATAGAAAACAAGGAGGTGATTGGTGAGAGCCAACATGGCTTCACCAAGGGCAAGTCATGCCTGACAAATTTGGTGGCCTTCTACGAAGGGGTTACAGTGGCGGTGGACAAGGGAAGATCTCCTGATGTCATCTACCTGGACTTGTGCAAAGCGTTTGACGCTGTCCCATATGATATCCTGGTCTCTAAATTGGAGAGACATGGATTCGATAAATGGACCACTCGGTGGATAAAGAACTGGCTGGACGGTCGCACTCAAAGAGTTGCGGTCAACGGCTCGGTGTCCAAGTGGAGAGCAGTGACGAGTGGCGTTCCCCAGGGGTCGGTACTGGGACCTGTAGTATTCAACATCTTTGTCAGCGACATGGACAGTGGGGTAGAATGCACCCTCAGCAAGTTTGCTGATGATACCAAGCTGTTTGGTGAGGCAGACACGCTGGAGGGCAGGGATGCCATCCAGAGGGACCTGGACAGGCTAGAGAGGTGGGCCCAAGCCAACCTCATGCAGTTCAACAAGGCCGAGTGCAAGGTCCTACATCTGGGTCGGGGCGATCCCAAGCACAAATACAGGCTTGGCAGTGAATGGCTGGAGAGCAGCCCTGTGGAGAAGGACCTGGGGGTGATGATTGACGAGAAGCTCAACATGAGCCAGCAATGTGCGATCGCAGCCCAGAAGGCCAACCGTGTCCTGGGCTGCATCAAAAGATGTGTGGCCAGCAGGTCAAGGGAGGTGATTCTGCCCCTCTACTCTGCTCTCGTGAGACCCCACCTGAAGTACTGCATCCAGCTCTGGAGTCCCCAACATAAGAAGGACATGGACCAGCTGGAGCGTGTCCAGAGGAGAGCCACGAGGATGATCCGAGGGATGGAGCACCTCTCCTATGAGGACAGGCTGAGAGAGTTGGGGCTGTTCAGCCTGGAGAAGAGAAGGCGCCGGGGAGATCTTATTGCGGCCTTCCAGTACCTAAAGGGGGCCTACAGGAGAGCTGGGGAAGGACTTTTTCCTAGGGCATGTAGTGATAGGACGAGGGGGAACGGCTTTAAGCTGGAAGAGGGCAGGTTTAGATTAAACATTAGGAAGAAGTTTTTCACTTTAAGGGTAGTAAGGCGCTGGAACAGGTTGCCCAGAGAGGTTGTTGAAGCCCCGTCCCTGGAGGTGTTCAAGGCCAGGCTGGACGTGGCCTTGGGCAACCTGGTCTAGTGGGAGGTGTCCCTGCCTATGGCAGGGGGGTTGGAGCTTGATGATCTTCAAGGTCCTTTCCAACCTAAACCATTCTATGATTCTATGATTCTATGTTAGCCCCATGTCCTGCCCCCGATTGTAATTCCCTTCTCTTGTCTTGTATTTTTTGGTGCTTTTTATATTAAATAAGGCAGATGATGCATTTATTTCCCTACAGACTGGTGAAACCCTATGACAGCCTCTTTGTCTTTCTGTCTTCTGCATCCTTCATTTTCTCACTGAAGCTTGCACTAAAAGTAAAACATTATACTACCAATTTACCCCCACAGCCACTTTCTCCTGCTCCAAAATCTGCAGGTGTTACTTATACCTGAGGCCACAGAAAGGAGCCAGTAGCCCTGTCACTGGCCATGGCATTGACAGCTGCACCATGTCTCCAAGTAACATTTTAATATTGACAAAAAGAAGAAATGAGAGGGCAGCTGCTTATGCTTCCCAACACTTCGTGCTGCTGGTGTGTCTTTCCAAAAGTATTACAACCCAGAAAAATAAATTCAAACCATGCTAATTCTCTCTGGCTTAAAAAAAAATAAACCCTAAATTAACCAGTAGGTTTATTTTCCCTCTGATCTTTGTTATTTCCAGCCAGTTGGTATTTTTTCCCAGATTAACATATTGCTCATGTTTTTAGATTAATTTCAAACTCTGATCTTCTTAATACTGAAATTTCACATCTGTTAAAAATTATGAGAGCAGCTTTAACCCTGCACATAGTTTTAATTCTGTATTTAAAAAAAAAATCTGAGCTAATGAATATGCCATCCTTGCTGTTATGAATGAAAACCCACACAGTTATTCGGGACATAAATAACCAGTCTTGTTATTTTCAACACACCAGGAAAGCGACAACAGTCTAGGGACAACTCCAAGGACTACAATACTGGGGCTTTTGCACCCCAGGGCCTTCTTCCCTTCTGGTGGCTGCTTTAACTGGCTTCCAAGCTTTGGACCCAACAAACCATCTAAGCACAGGGGTAGCTTTTCATATGAAACAGCACATGCACCACTGTGCTGGTAGCTACACTGAGGCACGAGAATCGTGTGCTGCTTCTTCAGCTCAGCCCCATTGGGCAGAAGGCCACTGCCTTTGGGTTGGATGCCTGCTCCGGTAATAATAAGCACAGCCTGTTACCGTCTTCTAGTTACAGTCCCAATCCAACGCTTTTCATGTTGTTCTCATACAAGCACAAATGTTTATCCCATTTAGTTGCTATTCTTCTCCAGTTGGCTACTTCCTTCAAGAAGCCCACATGTTCTCCTAGCTGTCCACCACAACGAGAGCTGAGGAAGCTTCTTCTCTCACTGCTCATCAGTCAGGGCATACCCGGCTCTCTGCCTAACCACATTTCAACTCAGATGGTGCCAGGCTCGCACTTTTCACCAACAGTAGCGCTGATTTATCATAGAATCATAGAATAAGTGAGGTTGGAAGGGACCATTAAGATCATCAAGTCCAACCATTAACCTACCCTGATTTAAAAACACCCACTTCTAAACCATGTCCCTAAGCACCTCATCTACCCTTTTCTTAAACACCTCCAGGGATGGTGAATCCACCACCTCTCTGGGCAGCCCATTCCAATGTTTAATAACCCTTTGAGTGAAAAAATGCTTCCTAATATCCAATCTAAACCTGCCCTGACATAACTTGAACCTGTTTCCTCTTGTCCTATCACTTGCCACGTGGGAGAAGAGGTCAGCCCCCATCTCTCTAAAACCTCCCTTCAGGTAGTTGTAGAGGGTGATAAGGTCACCCCTCAGCCTCCTCTTCTCCAGGCTAAACAACCCCAGTTCCCTCAGTCGTTCCTCATAAGGCTTGTCCTCCAGACCCCTCACCAGCCTGGTAGCCCTTCTCTGGACACGCTCCAGCACCTCAATGTCCTTCTTGTAGTGAGGGGCCCAAAACTGAACACAGTACTCGAGGTGAGGCCTCACCAGTGCCGAGTACAGGGGGATGATTACTTCCCTACTCCGGCTCACTACACTATTCCTGATGCAGGCCAGGATGTTGTTGGCCCTCTTGGCTGCCTGGGCACACTGCTGGCTCATACTCAGCCGGCTGTCCACCAACACCCCCAGATCCTTCTCTGCAGGCAGCTTTCGAGCCACTCCGCCCCCAGTCTGTAGCACTGCATGGGGTTGTTGTGACCCAAAGGGGAATTTCACGAGGAATGTGCTCGTCTGAGGTTGAGCTGCTGCTTAGTGGTTCCTGGTAACCCTAATACTTTTGGAGGGTGTTGACTCATTTCAATCCCATTGAAAAGGAGGGGAAATAGTCTCAGACCTATCTGGAGTCCTACAAGTTTTATGGAAAACAGGCAGCTAGAGACACTTCAGAGCAGAGCACGCTTGGTCTCTCCTGTGGGAGGGCTTTTACAATGGGTTTTCCATGCGGAAAAGGGAATTAAGGGACAAAAGGCACAAAGAATGTGGCAAACCAGGCTTCATTAGCTCTGCTGCTCACAGAACAACTGGGTAATTATCCGGTCAATAATGACATCTTCAACTCATAAAGTTGAAGCATATAGTCTTAGATGAAGACAGGGGAGGTTTAGAGGCTGTGCAGTTACATGCTGTCCTACATGTATAATAATGCTCTACAACAATTTAGCGTATTGGGATATTTTTATTTTGCCATTACATAAAAGCATCCAGAAGATAGCTTAGGTAAGGAAATCAACTGTGAAAGTGAGGAAGATAATTGTCTTCCAAAGCAGCTGAAAGAGAAAAGTACTGTAGTTCAAACAGCTTGTATTGACTAGATGAGTTAGTATTTTATTTTCTCCTTTTTTTTCCCCTGTTGAGAATAGTCACAGAATATGCCATAAAGCAAGTTCTAATTCTCAGAGCTTTCCTGTTTTTAGGCCTCAACACTATTTATTTTGTTTGCTTGTTTTTAAATTTGATGGAAATAATTAAGGAGGCCCTTAAAAGACTTCTATTGCTTTTGGCTGGTTTCATCCTTAGGCTTGTGCTGATAGAAAGAAAAACTGATAAAGCTAATAAAGGCATTAGTTATCTCTAAGAATATGATAAAAAAAACTAGGGAATGTTCTGAGTTTCTTTTGTGTTGGTTGTCAGAGGTCACTGGAAGTTTGTAAGAGTGCTACCACATGAATTGTCAGGCTGTTCTGCAATGTGGTCCTCAGCTTGCTATGGAGCACACACTCTGTCAACTCTCCTAACATGAAACAGAGGAAGGCCAAGTACAATCAAGAGCAACATCCATGAGTGAGCTTTGGTAAACATATTGTTTACAATGAATTTGTGTGTTAAATCTATATGGATCCTGTCCAAATGCCCTGAAGCAAAAGATGTCATTTATATTCGTATCCTAGAAAGGGGGGGGGAAATGATTCCAAAAGAATTACAGGCTGATGAGCATGAAAGAATGCCAGGCTTTCTGACAAAATCTGTATTGCTGAGGGTAGGCACAAGACAGGTATTGTTCCTCTTTGCAAAGCCACTTATTTCTGCATGGATGCTGTTTGTCATCAATACCCTTAGGTTTCAGGATGCTGCACACCCATAGTATAACATTTTTCCATAGGATAAACAATTACAATGAGATGCTGCAGGGCACGGGAAGAGGAAGAACAATTGGTACACTATTGGCTTTTTCTCACTACACCCCTTAGCAATGGCCTTTGCCCTCACAGCCTGTTCTGGACCATCAGGTGGTTTTTCTGCCTGAGGCATCCACCAGTTCTCCCTGACTGCCTGCGCCTGTGGCACAGTGTCCCTGAGGGACCTGATGCAGAGCTAAGTCAGGCCTCAGCAAGCCTGCTGCTTTCTCAACCTTCCCCTGGTCTCAACAGAGATCTCCTTACATGTTCTTCCAAGATTAACACACCAGATCTGTTCTTTTGGCCTAAATAATTTACGATTTGCATTATGCGTGTCTTTCCCCCCTCTGAGTTATGCTGTTTGCCTGCAAATCCTTGAATAACAGTGAGTTAGTGCTACTCTGCTGATAAGGTCAAGTCTGTTTCATTTAAAACCAGCAAAAATACACACCTCACCACTGTAAAAGGTCCAGGACCTCCTTCATTTGTACCAGGGAAGGGCAGAAGCTGAGACAGACAGAAGAAAATCTCCAGCTGCACAGAAAAGTGAAGGCTTTGTACACCTATATGAAATTGTCCAAATAACACCTTACTCAGCTGAGAGTTGAAGTCTTGGGCTTTGGCTGTCTCACAGAGGAACGCAGAGGGAAGGCCACTGAGATCAGCCCTACCCTGTCTGGCACCTTCAGAGGTGCACAGAGAGCTATAGACCATTTATGTGATTTCCTAACATTCAGGCTGATGTTCTGAATCAGTGGGACACAGGGGGACAAGCCTACATGTGCGTGGAAGATTAGGACAAAAAGGGACTTGATTTGTTTGAGTGATTTTACCATCTTCAGTTAAATCCATTTTTCAGACCCTGCAAAACTCTCTCTGCTGTTCCTGTCCCTTTTAATCCTCCTTTCACTGCTTTGAAAGAGCACCCAAGGTAATCTGTATGCCAGAATCAAGCCACGTTACTGTGGGTATCTATGGAGGCTACGGGTTATCCTCAGAGCCAAGAAACTGTGATTGACAGGAATTAGGAGACATGCTGATTTCAGTCATTTTATGCAAATGCACAGCAAACCCTATTCAGCAATCCACAAAACCAAACCCTAGAAAAAAAAACAAGTAATATGAAAATGCAATTTTTTGATTCTGCAATCAAGAGTTTGCTATAGACTATATATGTAAAGCAAGTTGAAAGACTTATTTTTCTCTAATTAGTCATTTCCTGCATTGCCATGTGCTGATGAGATTAAAGACTGATTTTGTCTTTGCTGGGATGTCTCAGTAATGCTATCCTTCCTCTTAGGCTTTGTTCCAGAGAGTAAGCACTGACCTACAGGCATGACAAGCCAGGCTGGGAAAGCAAAAGCACCTTCTCTTCTTCCAAACATGCTGCTTCTCTCTAGCTTGACCGCATCAGTACATGGCAACATGCAGCGGAGAGAAAAGGGGATGAGAGGGGCAATGGAAGCAATGTGGGTAGCGGGAGCAGTAGAGGAAATGGAGACACCAGAGGACAAGGTGGGAGGGAGCAGGAGGGCGACCCTAGTTCAGCAGTCATCCTTCCCCAAACTAAATGTGAGGATTCCTGGTGCAAAAAAAAAAAAAAAGAAGAAATTGGAGCAATTTAGTCTGGGTGTTGAAGAAGCAACGATCATCATAGCTCAATCTTGGTCTGGCAGAACTGGCCACAACTGCCTCTCTACATGCACTGGGAAACACATGGCTTCGTGTCACCCTGGCTACAGGGACTGAAGGAGGGGAAATCTGAGGATGGAGAATAATTCAGTGGCTGGGGCTAACGCAGAGAAAGTTCTCTCATCAGCCCAGTATTAGCCTCCCCACTTTCCTAGACCATTGCTGATTTCAAGGCAGTTGACCACACTTTGAAATACGCCATTATATAGCCGACAGCAAGGAAATACGTAAGTGATTCTTTGCATGTAATTGGCTTTTCAAAAATGCTTTCTCACCACTTCTGAGATTCAGCTACTGAGCACACTGAGAGAGGAAAAAGTGCGCCTGGGAAACCTTGCATATGGCAGGGAGAAGAAGCTGCTGGTTTTCTGGCATTGTACAGTTCCTCTGATTGCCTCTCCCCTTCCCTTCCCCCAAGAAAAAGTGAAAGAGAATAGTCAAACTGGGGAAAGAGGGTCATATTAGCGGTGTTTGAAGTCAGCACCATTCTGAGGTACAGTCTGCTCTGTGTGTAAAGATACACGTGTCTGGCTGAAACAACTAACTGAGCAGAACTGGCCCCCAGAGTTTTTAGTACTAATGAAAAGATTCCCATTAATGTCAACTATAAGTTGCAGAGAGATGGAACCAGCTGGGCTCCCACACTGCATTGCCTTTTTTTTGCTACATGCCAACTCAACAAGTGTCATCTGCCAGCCATGAAATTGGTTTGTTATTGGTTTTTATGCATCAGGATCTGTATTCTTGCAGGCTTAAGAGCAGATTCGGGGCCATGCTGGCCCATAGCCTCAACAGAGGATGCACAGCACAAGGCAGTGGGAAGAACTCATGACTAAAGGGCATTTCTATGTTTCCTGAGCCCTGCCAGTTCTCTTGGCATTGAATAACAAAATCATACCATTCCACAGGCCAGAAATTGTGAGGGCTGGTAAACTGGTCATTGCTTATCTGTGCAAAGAGAAGTCAAGCCACTGGCGCTGTCATTAGTCCAGGATTTGTGCTCTGTGGGAACTGCTAGATACCATGCTCCTGATTAATCATTTTCTTTCTACAGGGTTACCAAGCTGGTACATTAGGCCCCAAGGGGAGCAAAATATCAACATTTTCCAGGTTTGTCTTTCATCTGATCTTTCCCATAAATGCAGCCTCTCTGTCAAGTCCTTCATTCCCTATTCCCTACTCTTCCAGTCTCCCCTGACTCCGGGCCTTTGCCCCTCTGGCTTATTTTAAACTGTACTGATGCAGCATATCAGTCAGAAGGAGGGATATTTGCCTGGGGAAAAGAGCCAAAGAGGACATTTCCATCTTTTTCACAGGGACTGATGCATGGAAGAGAGAGTTCACAGCGGCTCCTCCAGCAATGGTTCTTTTTTCTGCCTCTCGGTAAAACAGGCATTAAAAAATAAATGTCATAATTTGGACCCCTTGCCTATCTAAATTTTCTTCCTGATACTTCATAACCCTGTCTTACAGACAACAGAGTCAACAACAGCCTATTATTGCACCCATCGAGCAAGAACTGCTCCTGGTAAATTTTTACTCTTCTGTGTTTTTCTATATTTTTGGGGGTAGATAAATAAAAGCAGAAATTTCTTGAGGTCAAGAAAGAAACGGGGCACTGACATACAACAAAACTGCTGTTTTAGTCAAACTGCTTTCTGTGGGAAAAAGAAACTGGCTACTGGAGCTACTTCTAAGCAACCAGATCGTCATGAGATTCAGAAATGCATGTCTGGGGAAAATATGCATCCCAAGCGCAGCTGAATAGGAGATGTCCAGATGTCATTCTTTTTCCATTCTGGGGAAGGGGAAAAGGTTTCCTACAAAAACATATTTTTTCCCCCGTTTCAGGAAAAGCTGCATTAATAAATAAGCATCACAATATGAATCTCTGCCCTGGCTCCATCTGTTAAGCCACTACAGGACTCCAGAGAGAGTCTTCACACAAATAACGCTAAATATAAATTTCAGGCTGCTCTTCATTTCTTGCTCAGAGCCACAAAACCAGGAAGAACAGCTAAGTCCATGCTGCCAGGGTGAAAAATGTACCCTGAATGGTTACATTTGCCTGGGTTCCTTCATTGGTAGCTGCTAGTGTACAAACCGACCTGACTGAGCATTGGTCAGATTTTTTACTGACCAGGTCATGTTTTTTCCACTAATGGATGAATCACCAAGGAATCACCAGGCAGTTTCTGCTTGTCCCAGAGGAGCAAAGAGGTTATCTTGAGGCACGCTCTCCCCCCAGAACGTGGTTAACAGCTTGTGAGACAGACAGCATGGATGAGACCCAAGGCTGATAAAACCTCTCTAGGGAAATTTCTCTCCAAACACTCTCCCAGCTATGTTTTCTGTAGCACTGTCCTGTTGCTCAAAGGTTTTGCACAGCTAGGCATAGACGTTGCAGTTACAGGACAGGAGGGTGATGAGGGATAATAAGCAGATACCAGGCCACTGGACTTCTTTGGAGGTGAAACGGCCAGCTGCAACTGGATGATAAGCTTGGGTGAACTTGGCCTTAGAGAGTAAACTATGCTTTGGCAAAGCTGTAGGTTGCTATTTCAAGAGTAGGCAGGGACAGGTTTTGGAATAAAGGTCGCTGCGTAAATGAGTTATGGGTAACATTTTAATTGATTATGTAAAGTAACCCACAAGTACAAGCTGACAGCAGGACCACAGTCCCCTGGGAACAATCCCAGGGATTCCCTCTGGGATCAATACCTCCTTGACATCCCAGCCCTTTGTTATATTAACAATACCTACTTTCTTTAAATCTGTAATTTCCCTAATCTTTCCACTCTTTTTTTTTGTTAATAAAAATTGTTGCTAGTTCACATCAGTCTCAGCTAATTTTCAGAGTGCCCCTTTCCCTCCTGAGTTTTCTAACTTTTCCGCATCCTTACCTTTATGGTCCACTTTCTATACATCAGCCTCCTGAAACTTTGCTAACATTCATTCCTGTTTCTTCATAACTGTCCAACAAGCCCTCATAAAAATTCTCAGTATTTTGGAGCTTCCAAATCCCTTCCAGGGATTCAAGATCTATGCTTTCCATAAATTTCTTCAAGTTTCTTTCTAAGCCCTTCAGCTTTATGCATGTGAATGACCAGCGGTATTATAACATCATTTTATTAGAAAAAGTTTACTAAATTCCTGTGCACAGTAGATACTCTGATCGTGTACAGGGTAGCTTTAACCAAGCAGGATTTCCTAGCAAATCTACTTCTCTATGGAGACATAGACTCCTTCAGCTATCAACTCCTTTAGCTATCTTCTCATTAACTCATGTCTGACTGGAGAGGAAGGAGGAGTCAGTTCTGCTGACCCATAGCTTCCAGAGTAGCAACAGCAAAAGGTCAACAGCTGAATGTTGTGGGACTTGTGACTAAGGACTCAGTGTCTCCTGTTTGTGTTACTTGTTCAATTGCTAAATAAACGCCCCACCAGTCATGTCAGTGGGCTTGTGCCACACATTGGACATGCTCTATACCATGGGTTACCTCGTTCTTGCCTTCTTCAGTCTTCGCAGCCCAGGCATCACCCTGCCTCCACCAGCTGCCTTGGCTGCAATGGACAGTCCAGGGACTCTTCACCCAGGGAAAAAATCTCTTGCCAGCAATGCACCCTCCAGCACCTTAAAGCAGCATCTCCAGGCGCCACCTCTCTGCAAACACAGGGCACCCAGGGCTTCCCAAACGCCATCGTGCATTCCTGCCCATATCTGTGGAGGACATAGACCTGTATGTCACAGCCTGGAAAACACCTCCACGGTGTCTGCAAATATGCAGCCCATCCAGCACTGCCACAGGCATGGTGATGAGTCCCGTCCTCTTGAGCCCACCCTGCTCCTGAGCAGAGCTGACGCCCGAGGAATCCTTTTTCCTCCATCAGTTCACATTTATTATTTTGCCTTGTCTTGTGGTTTATGAACCAAAATACTTTCCTCTCTCCCCATCCCCATGCCGGGCTTCTCTACATCCTGCTTTTAAACTTGGTACTAAGTAAGGTGCTGTATAATATGCAGGAACGTGTTTTTCATGTGTTGGCCTGGCACACAAAGCTCTAACAGCTATTTTTATGCTTCTTATCTGGATGTCTTGCTACTTGCATTCTGAACAGCTTTTAAGTCTTTTTCTATGTCCTGCTGCTGAGAACTATTAATGTCCACCAATAACCTCTGCTCCTGGACCCTCACGCGCTGCTTCTCCTCCCATCGGTCCCTCTAGTCCACAGAGGCCCCAGGCTGACATCCTCCCCAGCATCCCAAATCTTTCTTTCCCTCCGTTTTGTAATGTTTTCCCTTTTGGGATGCCAAATTCCCTCCCTGCTCCCAATACCATCTCATCTACTGATTACTTAAAACTCATGCATCACTTCTGTCACCATTTCCATATAAAAGCATACACAGTTTTTGTGACAAAGCTGTCATGGCAACTTGAAGTTTGTCAGGTTTTCACATTATACATAATCTGCAAAACTGCACATTATTAAACATGTTCTGATTCTCCCAATTACTTACAAATTATTCCATTGCCAGATCCACTGATATATTCAGTCAACATTTGTCATCCTGAAGAAAACTTCCAGATTAAGTTGCCATCGCTTCAGGGCATTGAGGGAGGGTGCTGCTCTGTCGTGCCTGGAGCAGAATTAGGGGAGATCAAAGTCTCTAATACTTTCCTGGCTCAGCCGGTGGATGGACTTAAGAGCTGCAGTAGGATGGGCTGCTAGGGAACACGATTACTTCTGCATGCATCTACTGAGCCTTGAAAAGGTGATGCAACAGCTGTTGTCATCCCTTTTTGAGCACATTCCATGTTAACACTCACATTTTGGTCAACTACTGTCAAATAAATGTATGCTAATAGATCTAGACATGTTAGATCATCCATCGCAGCATACTCTGGTAGGTACTAACAATCTTGTGCACCCCTGCTTGGGGCCCACAGAATTGCTACATGAGCCTGGCAGAGCCAGACATTTCATATACATCTGTGCTGCTGTAAAGACATTTCATTCACTAATTTCATTTCCCATTTCATTTGACTTACGAACACCTATTCTGAGTCTGGCTCAGCCCCCGGTTGGTGGCAGATGGATTCTCCTTATTTTTTATTAGGCAATGAAGCTTAGGTGTGGGGAGACCATTTTATTTCCTTTCTGATCTTAACTTTAAGTGTAAGTACATGCAAGTATATTTCCATCTGTTACCTGACTTTCTTCTTCATATGCTTCAGACATTACTGGAACTACTTCACCTTACAAAAAAATCTTGCTCTAAGAAAGAATACACAGACCGCTAAAGCTTTTCCCTGTGGAAATCTAAAAGGTTTAATCAGGTATAATGCATTGACTGATTTCTAATTTTTAAATTTCCTTTTTTTTTCACTCCCAAGAAACTTTTTTTATTGTACAAAACCTATATTAATAAATTAATAATTAATGAATCAGTTGTCAAGAATTAAAATAACAAATTCCTTAATAAATAATTTAATAAAGTAATACATCAACTTGCTTTTTCCCCTCTATATGCAGAGTGACTTCTGGTTTATTCCTTTCTTTGATGAAAGATTACATTTGCTCTGTGTTCTCTGAACAGCTTTAGCCATTATATTTTATATTTGATCCCACTGGGACATCCTGGGATAAAAGCTCATGAGAAGGTTTAAAAACTGTTTGTCCCTGTTTCTGGAGTGACGTCAGGCAGAATCACATATATTGGCAAACACAGACATTCATTCTCCACCAAGCTCAGCAGTATCCAATGCTTTTTTGGCGTTACTGAGGGGAACACTATTACAGTTTTCTCCATCATGTCTCAGGAGCTGCCACTATTTCGGAGTATCTGCAGGATGTCCACTGTGATGTGTTACAAATTCTTTCCCATGCTAGTAGATTCTGAATGCAAGAGTGGCTATGGATAAATTATTTTCAAGTCAGGATTATCCGACTTGAAACCTACCCCTCTAATGACATTAGAAATTCAGCTTGTTCTCTGCACTGTGTTGAATCACTCCAGGACATGCTCCGTGGCCTCATCGCAGTGACAATACCCGTTCCTCCTCTATATACTCCCTTTCCTACCTCTCTGATTTTACCAAGCAAGCAGGAGAATAATGGTGTGAGTTCTGGATTGCTACCTAAGGAGGTATCTCTTGACAAACACCCATTTCCCAGGTGACTGCCTTTACCTTCTAGCACTTCTGTCTTGTCGAAGCCTCTATGAACTTTCCATCCTCCACATATTCTCCAGTAACTACCAAATTACCCATCTGCTTCTTTGATAGGTCACAGCATTTCTCAGCTTTTCCTGCCAGGGAATCAGAAGCTGTAGCATGCATCAGCTTTCAGTTCTCTGATCTTCTGCTCGAGTTTCCGATTCTCACTTTCACCTCTTTCTTTATCTGTATGCTGAACTTTTCACATCCTCTTTCAAGGCCTCATTTGGCTCTGCTATAGCTGTAGTTGGTATCCGTCACACTGAACAACTGCAGCTGTGCTCTATTCTTGTCAAAATTCTGTTGTTAATAAAAAAAACCCCAGAACACAAAAAAGAACCCCACACCCAAAACACACGCTCACACAGACAAAAAAGATTTAGGGCTTTCCAGCACCTGTTTCAAATACATTCTGATTCATTTGTATCGCAACATTTTTGAGGGATTCAATGCCAGGTGCTGCCAAATACTTACCTATGCATCTTCCCAGAAACACCTGTTATGCAATATCTCTTACCTACTGCTCCCAGTAACTCTAATTTAAGTTTTAAAGATCAGTAAGAGCCCAATCTACAAACAGGCTGCAAATAGCACTGTATTCGTCCCTCTGGGATCATCAGCTTCTTGACCTCCTTGAACCTTGATCTTTATAAACTCCCTTAAAATCCCTTCCTACATCTACAGTACTAACTTCTAACTTCCCTTTTAACTTTTGCACTGTCACTGCAGGTCCCATTAGTTTTGGTCAGTTATGATAACTTTGCACAGGCTTTTCTAGCAAAATATATTGGTAGAGTTTCCCAGTGCAAGTAGCAATCTCACTCAGTGGTCCAATTTAGCCTTTTCCCCTTCTTTCATGATACACCATGATTCCTCTCACTTGCTAAAATTGCATTCAGATTTATTGATCCTTGTACACAAATAATCTCTATTGCATTTCCCAGTGACCTATGAAGTGTCTCCTAACACAGAAGGATTTCCAGATGTTTGCAAACATTGTAAAGAGCCACTAACAAAATGAATTAAAAAATCCAGCATTGTTTGGAAGAGAAACAACTGTCTCAAGCTAAGAGGCAAATAGAGACTTTTTCCAGGAAGTAAACCATAGGCAATACGATATGGGCAACAGGAAAGCAGAACGCTTCATCTATAGTTTACCAGACATCAATGCTGCAACTAACCCTCTGCCTAAAATATCTGATTAATTCAATCTGAGGTCAGGGAAGGTGCCTTCTGAACTTCTTCCAGATGAGTAAGGATGGATGGATGGATGGAGACAATGACAAAAGTAGAAACAGACATGGAATATAACAGGAAAAACAGGTATCAATAGGATGATGGAAGGTAATAAACGTTAATGAGAAGGAGTGTATCCTGTCCTCTCCCCTAGAAACTCATCTTTCTCTGAACTCTACTACTTCGCTCTTCCTTTTATGCTTGGTTTATTACCCCCTCAGGCTTTACTCCTCCCGTTCTGCTCCCTGGATGATTCTGTCTCTGTTGCAACACTCATATTCTGTCCTGCTATTCTGCAAGCCCATCTAGCCTCTGAGCTGTAAGCCCATTCCTCCTTTCCCTGTATTATTTTAATTCCCTAAAAGTCCCTCTCTCATCCACACTTGCAAGGCCATTACATTTCCCATTATTTCCACAAGTGTCTCTCTTTCTGTCTGTACAAAAGGGTCTTCTTTTGATGACCACAAATATGCTTCTCCCCAACCCCTTCTCTTCACCAAGACATATACTCTTTCCCATTTTTAGGTGATTGCTACTTTTATGCAAACCACTCCAGCTTCAGTTCTTCTGTCTGAAAATCACTTGCTCTCTTCTTCAGTTTCCTGAATATTTCACTCTCCTACCCAACCACCTCACTCATGCTTCCCCTCTGTCAGGCTCCCTTTCCTTTTCCCAACCCAGCCCCTGATTCTCCTTCCTACAGGTCCCTTTCTCCTCTCTTCTCTGAGATCTCCTCCAAGGCCTGCTCTCACCACCTTTTCTCCCAGCCATTTTTCTTGCTGCCAAAGCCCTAATTCCACATGCAAATCTCATCTTGCTTTAGCTCACTGAGCCCTTCCTCACTCATGCTCAGCTCTCTTCAAGCCTTTTGCCGGTGCAAGGCCAGCCAGTTCATTTAGTAGCTCATATTGAGAAGCATCCACTTCATCAATCTCAAAAGGATGTTGACAAAGGCTTCTCAAAGGATGAGTGAGTCACTGTGTCTCTGCCACTATTTTATCCCTACCTACTCTAGGACAGCTCATTTAACAAACAAGCAAACGTACCAGGGGATTTGCCCTGCTGACACCAACAGTGAGCAGTAAGGCACAACCAACAGACAAAGAAAGTATTATGATGGTAATATCAGCTCAATATAGAATTTTTCAGCCCTTTTTCTTTTGGTTTAGAAACCCCATGTATTCTGATAGCTTTGAATGTTTCATGTGTTTTGTTTGTCTTGATTCACCTCTAAGCCCCTCCAGCCAAACTGTAAACTGTGTTCCAACAAACCACATTAAGTGGCTTACTAAAAGCTGATTCCAGTTAAACTTTCCTATTGCTACAGCACCTACAAAGGAACTTGCACAAATTGAGTCAACAGACTCTGAATTTTATGGTGGGACAAAGACAACAAGCAAAACACACCAGCAAGAGGAGGCAGTATGCCAATATAAGCTACGAAGGATATTTGGAGGACTCACTGTCTATATTCAAAAGAAAATGGATTCACAGAAAAAAAAAGTCTGGTAAAAATAATCCTAATTCAGTGAATTAAAACAGACTGCCTCTTTATACTGACCTAATAGCATTTACATGTTGTTTCTATTCAACTAAGAGGTTTAACCCAATTGCACTGTGTGTGCGCACAAGTACAGGTATTACCTGTTCAAAGTGACAGAGCAGAATCTGGTGCCCACAGCACCTAACACTAGCAATTACTAGTCGAAACCCAGGATGATTACTGGATTTGCATACAAGTCAAAATAGGATCAATAATTTCAGACTTACACACTGCAAGGGAAGCTTGCTGTACTTCAAGAAAAAAATTATTTTCATGTGACAAGTGCAACAAATTGAATTTGCCAATCCATGATGCCCTCATTTTGCATGGAACTTTGAGATGCCATTTTTACAGCCAGCCAAGATCAAGATGAACCATGACTGTGTCTCTGAGGATGGAAGATCAGGCTGCATTTCCAATAAGGTCAATATAGTAAATTCAAATTAAGGCAGTGGGCAGGAAACAGGGCTACCAGACCTCAATTCTGACATTGCCTAAGGCCACAATAATAAAGCTAAGGAGGTGAAGAGGATTTAGTAACACTGGATACATCTCTTTTCCTGAGAAAAGTAACTTAGCACCGTCTAGGTTTACCTAGCTCTGGACAGTGCTAGTGTTGCTAATGATTTCTGGTCACACGCCAGTGATATCTGTCACAAGGACCTTGTTTCAAGTGGAAATTAATTCTCTTCTGGTCTCTGCTGCTGGAGGCTGAATCTTCCCTGAGTCCCCATCATGTTGCTCCTTGCTTTTCTAACCTCTCCCCGGCCATGAGTTATTCCAGTTTCTCTGAAGCTCTGCTGATTGGGAGTACCAATGAAGATGGAGGAATATCTCCCTGGGGAGAAAAGCCAGGTCTCAGTTTGGAAACAGAGCTAATTTTCAGATGTCCTTCTTTTTCCCACATGAGGAAGAGGCATGTCAGAAAATAAGCATTAATAAATACAGATAATCAAATTAATCTTGGTCCTGGCTGAACCTTCTTGCAAAACACAGCAGACTGCTGCCCCTCAATGAGTGAAATCAGTGGTAGACTTGTATTTTAAGTAATTCTGTAAATGTTAATTCTCCTATCGGGTTTTTGTGTTGGGGGGCAGGGCGGGTGGGCAGTGATATAAGAAGAAATAAAACAACTTTGAGATTTAGGAAGAAATATAACATCTTCTTGGACTTCTATTCTCAAAACCAGCTTTTCCACAGAAACCTACCTCAGTGGCACAGCTAGCAATTAGAACAATGTTTAAAGTCAGCAATATCACTTTGGAGAAAAATTATATCTGAGTTGCTGTTGCACAGGGAGTTTATAGCGCTCATTCTTTTCTTTTCTTTCTCTCTTTTTTTTTTTTTTTCTTTTCCCCATTTAGGTGATTCTCCAGCTTTCCCTGTTCCTCCACCCCCCTTCTCAGGAAAACCGCGCTTAAAAAATGAACATCCCAAAGATCCTAATATAAGTCTCTGTGCTGAGTCTTGCTTCAAAACTAGTGACTCCTCCCACACCAAATAATTACAGCTGAGGCTCCTTTTTTAACCCAGCTCAAAACCACAAGTATGAGGAACTACAGGTAAGGCAGCACCACTCCTCCATCTAACACATCTCCTTGCAAAACATCTGGAAGGTATTGCATAGCTCCAGCCAGCCCAAGTCTACAGAGGAATTTTTTTTTTTCTCATGGGTCCCAGAGGACTCGCATTCTGTGCTAAGTCTACATCAGTTACAATCCTTGTCTGCAAATCAAGTTGGATTTGCTAAAAAAAAAAATAAGAGAAAGAAAAGAAAACCAAAACCAACAAAAAAAAAAGTATTCCCCCATGTCTCATTATGCCTTCACCTCATAGATTGGCTTTCTTAATGTTTGGAGGAAAGGGTTGGTAAATGAGGGCACTGAGGCAGCTAAGTGACCTGCTGCTTTTCCCTTCAGTGCAGCTTTGGTGCAAGAAACACTCATTCACCAAACAAGGGTTCAGAGAAAAGCACCTGAATGTTGCTTGGGCTAGGCTTGATTGACTGAAGAGATGATGAAGCTTTCCTTCATCTCACAAGTCCTCTCCCGGCTGCTGGGCCTTTGGAGGAAAAGCGGTCTCTAGCACAGCTGGCCCTTGTTAGCCATGGTCAGAGGGCACAGCTGGGCACAAGCCCCAGGATGATGTCTGGCAGTGACAGGCCAGAAGGGAAGCACCCAGCGGATGGTATGAAATGAGGCAGAAACCTGAATGACAGGAGCAGACTTGATCTCAGAGAAGGGCCGGACACTTGGAAATCCTTGATGCCATGGTCACTTTACAGAGTCAAAACATACTATTAAGAGGAAATATGTCTTTAGTTAAAAATAAATACATAGGTCAAGTATATATTTAAAAGCATGTAATGCTAATTTCCAAAACAAAGCAAATGGTCCTCCTGCTTTCTGCTTTTGCTTGGCCTGGGTGACACAGGCAGAAACCATTTTTATATCCCTTCCCTCTGCCAAATGCTAGATTCCATTTCTCTTGATTACCACCACAGTCAGAAAGAGGCTGTGATGCCTCCTAAGGGCCCGTGCCTTCCCCACATCCTGGCCACACTCACTGCTGGACTCCTCCTCTCCACCCTCAGGTGAACAACAAAGAGGTTGTCATACTTTAAGAACAGGAATTCTTACAAAAAAGCAAGCAAGCTGTGTTTCCTGGTCTAAACTCTACAAAATTAAACCCCTTGTTTATTCTCTAAGCTTTCCCGCTGCATAAACCTGGACCACAGCTATAGTCAAGGCCAGCTACATAAACACCTCACTGCCCAGCTCCTTGCTCAGCTCCTCGCCAGGACCAAACTAACAGTCATGTCCTAAGTCTGCTTTGCATCAAGAAGACCTCCTTATGGTGCTGGAGGGATCTTGGAGTAAGTGTCAGTGGTGGTTAGGAGGGTGGAAGAAACTTATGTTCAACCTGTGATGGTGCCCTTCTTGTGCGCCATGCTCCAGGGAAGCATTCAATTTTTCCAAACAAGTATTTCCATGTGCTGGCTGTAAGCATGCTCTACGGCAAGCTTTACAGCTTTTCCTCTGGAGGTGGTGGAAGTATCCCAAATACATTGAACCCCAATACCTTGCTATGGGGTTCAGGGACACAGGGAACAACATGTGGGGTCAAAATTCAGAATTCAATCTACCCCTGCACAGACTCTTCTGAAGAGATTTCCATCTTTTTGCATAGCTGGAAACCAACATGTTTCAAATACATACTAGACATATCACTCGCTACTATAACAAATCAATTCCTCACTGCTTTATTCCCTGTATCATTTGTACCATCCAAAATGTATAAAAATACTATTTTGCTGTCTACAAGTTTGTTCCAGCTTCCCAAAACTGTGACAGAAAAAGTGCTAAAGTTCTAGAAAACAGTTCTCTGACTAAATTTATCACAGCAGAACTACAAATCACATTTCCAAATAGGGTGGTTTGAAAATACTGGGGGGTATTTATTTAAAACATGAGAAAAAACAGAGCTTAGTGAAGCACAAGTTTTAAAAATAAAATTTGGACTTTTAAACTATTTGTAAAAACCATGTCAAGCAAACAGTGACCCCAGGAGTCACAAATATTGAAGGAAAAGCTCTTGATGGTCCTGGCAAGATGAATTTAAGGACATTTACAGGAGAGGGGAACACCACATACACAAAACACCAACCCAAAACCAATAAAGCAGAGCAGAAATCAGTCTACAATTTATGTACAAAACCTGATAATTTTGTAAAACTCTGTCACTGATGGTTTGGATAGGCTCCTTCCTGTACATGACAGTGCAGACTGTAAGTCCATTTTAGCTCATGGGAAATGAGATACTAGTACTGCCTACCTCAGCCACCATCTTTACACTGAACAGTGAAACATAACCTCCTGACAGTACTTCCTCTGCAATACTTTCCATCTCTTGCCCACAACCCCTGCTAGTAAGAGGATAATATCTATAATCTTCATTTTTCAAATACTGGTAATCCCTTCATTACACTTACAAATGCCTGCCAAACCCCAGGTCAACATCACAATGAGTAAATCTGGACTTGAACTACATGTGTGGCTGAGCCTGGTTTCTGTAATGGGCTTGCCCACACCCAGTTCTTCTCCAGGGGCTGCATCATTTCCTGCCCATCTTGTGAGGTTGCACGCCTACGTCTCTCAGTGCTTTTATTCATTGGCTGCTCCTCAGTACAGGTACATGGAGAAGTGGGAGATTGCTTAAATATGCCCTCCTAGCCCCTCTTCAAGACCTGAGGAGGGGTTGGTCGCAGGGGTTGGTTTCTGCCATGGCCTGAGAGAAGAATAATAGCACTGAGTTTGTCCTTGGGAGCAGAGCGGCAGAGGACACATCAGGGACAGCCAGCAGCTGTGCCCAGTGCATGGCCACCAATGGCAGGGACAGCCCCCTGGAAGTCCTGGGCACAGGGACTACCTCGGGGCCAGCACACCAAAGGCCTTCCTCCAGGGATGCTGGGCAGAGGGGCAGTGGGCCAGGTTGACCATGGGGGGCCCCATTACCCCCATGTCACAGCACCACCACCTGGCAAGGCAGCAGTCACAGTGCCCCAGGGCAGGATAAAAGGGAGCATCCTCCTGTGTCCTGCTGCCAGAGATGGCCTAGGGGTAGCCCAAAGACATCCCAGAGGAAATCCTTGAGGAACCAGTGGAATTACTTGGAGGGGTCTGATGGAGGAAGACTGGAGGCTGGATGATGCTGCTGAAGGTTCTCCACTGCAAGGCCAGCTCCTGGCAGGGCCACATTCAAAGGCCATCTGATGGATGGAACTCCTACTTCAGCCTTGGGGAAAGAGATGTGAGCCCCTCATGAGATGAAAAGAACCACGAACCCATTGAGGCACCTGAGGCTGGGTAGCAGTGGCAAGACCAAGGGAATGCCTTCTTGAGGAGCACTGCAGAGCACGCTGTCCTCATCCCCTGTCTAGCCAGGGGTAGTAACCATAAGAAGTGGGATGCAGAGATGTTGCAAGGGGTCCCAGTGCTTTGGAGCACCCACTGGTGTCCTGCCAGGTGTCGGAAAGATTCTTTCCCCCAAGATTGATCAGGCCAGGGGCTTTTTGTCACTCTCGGAAGCCCCTGAGATGGCTCCAGGTTGAGGGAGAATAGGGCTTGTGCATCTCCTGGGAGGTGGGACCAGGCTGTGGGAGGAGGAGGCAGGTCTTGCTCACATGCTCAGGGAGTAGCTGATCGCCAGCTCTGAGGTCAGGAAGGAATTTTCCCCCGGGGCAGATTGGCACTGGTCCCTGGGGATTTTTTGCCTTCCCCTGCAGCATTGAGCATGACCACTTGTCAGGGCTCCGCTGCTCAGTTTTGGCTAGGTTACTGCCTGCTGATCATGCACCATGAAGATGGCCTCTCGTGCCCTGCAGCTGGGGGGAGGAAGGCTTTTTTTCCCCCATGGTGGGCTAGCAAGTGCCCCTGGGGGTTTTTTGCCTTCCTCTGCAGCATTGAGCACAGCCCCTTGCCAGGGCTCCTTTGGGCCATTTTGGCTAGGTGCCTGTTGCTTCTGCTCCATCAAGGTGGCCCTCGTGTCCTGCATCCGGGGGTAGGAAGCTTTCTAGACTCACAGAGTGGCCCCCAGGGTAGCCCCCAGGGGTTGCTTCTTGTCCTCTGTAGCATTGAGCACAGACCCTTGTCAGGGCTCCTCTGGGCTCTTTTGGCTTGGTTCTTGCAGCTGCTCTTGCACCTCCAAGGCATCACTCGTGCCCTGGCTCTCTCGGGCTCTCTTGCCTATTGCAAGAGCTGAGCGGGAGAGAGCTCAGCTCTTCCCGTGGCTCCATGTCCCCAGGGGTTCTTGCTTGTGCAAAACTGCTTGTGCTTGGAAGGGCTCCAGGCTTGCTGCACCATCAGGAGCTGCCACTTTTCCTCTCTCCCTGTGTGCAATACAAGCACAGGGCAGGCACGAGAGCGCTTGTCATGTATCACTGGCCAAGAAGCACAGCAATGGAGCAAGTTTTGGAAGGCGAAAAGTGTGCTCGTCATCGATATGTGTCATATTTGGAAAATAACCCGTGGTACCACACACCATTTCTTCTGCTGCTGCTTTTGTGTGTGGTTGGTCCTGATCCTCATTATTCAAGTTCTCACGGTTAAGGAAAAAGGGAGTGCTTGGCCTGTATTCCTGCTGCTACTTTCTGCGGCTCTATGGCTTCCCTTTGCCAGACTGCAAGGGATGATTTTTCAAGCTAAACTGAAGAATGCATCAGCCTGCTCCTGGCTACACATGTGCATTGTGTTCATGCTTGTGAGCATCAGCTCTGAAACAGATTCAGAAAAACAAAATAAAATCCTGTTTCCACTTGAACCTTTGTGATCTGTGTCCTTGAAAGTGTTTTTGGATCTTAAAAGAACCCTGGCATTTCAGGCATATAACAGTCTCATCGTTATTTGACTCATGGTGAGCGCAGGGAAGAATAGAATAGAATAGAATAGAATAGAATAGAATAGAATAGAATAGAATAGAATAGAATAGAATAGAATAGAATAGAATAGAATAGAATAGAATAGAATAGTTATGCCATGTTATGCCTAGAGTTCTGCATGACAAGCCCTGACCTAGGTCTGAGGGCTCCATCCAGGAGAGTAGCTCTCTGCAGTGCAGGTCCCAGGCCCATCCCAGAGACAGGGGCAGAGACAGGCACACCTACAACATCCCTCAGGCAGGGACTGAAGGCCCCAGGATGGGCTGAGACACGTACCCTGGGCCCATGGGCAGGAGACGGTGGGGGTGGGTGTCCCAGGGGAGGTGGGTCCCAGCCATTGAGGCCTATGAGCACCCCGAGGACCCTGACAGAAGAGGACTTGCATTGCTCATACACTCTCCTGACATCGATGGTTGGCCACTTTGGAGACAGAGTACTGGGCCAGAGGGATTTTGGCTCTGAGGGACTACTGCTGTTCTCAGGCTCCTGTGGTTTAGTATGTTTTTCCAAGGGAAACAGGTCAGGCGTTTCTAAAAATAAGCACAAGGAAAAAAAAATCCACAGGGAAATGAACAGGTATTGCTCATCTCAAAAAGATTTGCAACCATTTAGTGGAGGAGCACATCCTGCTGAGGGCTTGATCTTTGAGCCTCACTAGGGTCAGAGACATGGGGGGTTTGCCATCCTGTGGAAACCCAGCTAAACTGGATGAGCATAGAAAACTTTCAAAAACCACACTTCACACTTGCTTTTTGCAAATTTCTTCAGATGATCCAATTGAATCAAGATGATCCACAGCTTTCACCCCATCAGAAGATACATGGCTCCTTTCCACAAGGTGACAGAGCCAATGCCTAGGATGGACATGACTGCCCATTCAATCCCTTCTGCCAGTGCAGGGCTGGGAAAAAATGTCATCAGAGATTTCCTCAGCAGGTACTGGTAGGGAAAGGAGGAGGTAGGAAGAAGAATACACTAGACTAGACTAGTTGAGTTGGATGGGATCTGCAATGATCATCTAGTCCAACTGCCTGATGACTTCAGGGCTGATGTTAAAGCATGATATTAAGGGTGTTGTCCAAATGCCTCTGAAGCACTCACAGGCATGGGGCATTGACCACCTCTCCAGGAAGCCTGTTCCAGGGTTTGACCACCTTCTCGGTAAAGAAATGTTTCCTCATGTCAAGTCTGAAACCTCCCTGACAGATGCAGCTTTGAGCAATTCCCACACGTTCTGGCACTGGGTACAAAATCAGCACCTTCCTCTCCACTTTCCCTCCTCAGGAAGCTGTAGAGAGCAGTGAGGTCGACCCTCAGCCTCCAAACTAGACAAACCCAGAGTCCTTAGCTGCTCCTCAGAGAACGTGCCTTCCAGCTCCTTTGCTAGCTTGTTGCGTTCAAGTACCAAAATTATATATATACATATATATACACAAAATATATACCAAAATTATATATATATGCATATATATGCACAAAATATATACCAAAATTTTTATATATATTTATCAAGTACCAAAGTAATCATATATTAATATCAAAGTGATTTAAAACGCTGAAAATTTGGAATTAAGTCAGCAAGGCAAATCAGCTCAGTTTAAATAGGAGGCTTTAATCCTGTGTTGAATATGTACTTTGTACTTATTTTTGAAACCACAGTTGAATCACATCAGTGAATAACCACTGATAACAACACAAATAACTTTTGTGCAAAACTTACATCTCACTTTTACTCATCTTCTGCTATTCAGGAAGATATAATACAAGGATGCAAATACTCATATAACCTACAGTGTATGCACTCAGATTCCCATTGATAACATTCTATTATCTTATAAAAAATGGCATTTCTTATTTACTGAGCTAGTAATATTTCACTCATTATTCGCTTTGCATGGCAGATGGACTATTCTGTTTTATAAGGGCAGTAATCTAAAACTATGATGTTGAATGTACTGAAGATAGAAGAAAAACAGTAAATTTACCCTTAAAATGTGCTGTATTTAAAACTGGTTTATTACAAAGGAAGTATAATCTGGGGTTTGAAACTGAAGATTTTACAACTGTTACACAGCACCTCATACTTTGTAAGCAAAGAACCAAACAAGTATTTGTGTTTTTTAAACTTCCAGACATTTTGTTTATTATTGCTCAGCTATTCTTTGGAGGGAACTATACTGAAATAAACACAGTAAAATGAAAAAAACATTCTATGAGAAGTTAGGGCATAGAAAGCTATTTTATCAGTTCAGACAACTCTGGCCCCAGTCATTCTGCTAAAAGCTTCCCACAGTTTCAGCAACTTTATCTTAAACTTAGGCGGAAAATATGCGTTGCTATTTTTGTTGGGTTTATCACACTATTTTATTTTATTTATATAATAACTATGAGCATTGCATTTTAGTTTCAAATGCAATTTTGACTGGATTTAGGTTTTAAGTTTTTATTATGTTTTTTGGTTGTTTTTAATTCAAATCTGATGTAACTCATTTAACAATTTTTTGTCTACCATCCCTGAAATGCAAACATTGAGCTGGCTTGGAAAAATGAAATCTTACAGAATAGTGCTCAATCCTGGAAAAGCATCCTTCAATCTTCCAAATGGAGCTGTTTCCTCTTTTCTGTTTCATTAAATCAGAGTATTTTCTCACAGAGACACAGAGACTACACTGAATGGCACAAACATTGGCCTGTGAAATGCATGCTTTGCCTGACTTGGAGTGACCTGAGAAAAAAAGAAAAAAACAGCTCTGTTCTGAACGAGGTAAAGGCTTACTTTGGGTTTTACAGATCTCGATTGCTATTCTAACTCACTGGCTGTATCCACAAAGACTGGTCAGAAATTCTGCTTTCTCCCAGTCTGGATAAAAACTAATTCTGGCACCACAAAACGGAATTATCCTCCTGCCAGCTCTGCCCCAGACGTGCTCATGTTGGCCTTTATTTGCTGGATATTTATTCTGCGACAGCCAGATGAATGACATGGTTCTATTTCTGCATCTGCACAGTTCCACTGAACACCTCCCTTGAACATCTCCCGCTCCTTGATGCTCCTGGGAGCAATTTTCTTGCATCGTCAATCAACAGGTGTCCCTCCAGCTCTGCTTTTCCCTTCTGCTGTGATGGCTTATCAGTACAGCTTCTCTGAGAGGGTCTCAAGTGGAATTCAAACAGGCAAGTACCAACCTTAAGAGGCCCTCTGTTGTTTTACACTTTGAAGAAAGTGGGTGAGATCTGGTACATGCTGATGCGGTTGCCCTTTGTACCCTTTTGCACGGATAGGAATTACTACATGAGGCTTAAGGTATAAAGACTGTTTGCTTTAGTCTGAATGAACTGAACAGTCAAAAAGAAAATAGCTGCAAGATATCGTTTGAAACAAATCTGTTCCCTGACATGAATGGCTAAAAGCAGACAGGCAGATTAAACTGATTATTTAATGCATTAAAAATCAGTGGGGTATGTTCACGGGATAGTCTTGAGTTGTTGACATATCTTTGTGTCCTGCATTTGCAAAAGATCAGAGCTGCATTAATAGCAAGACATTACACTATCAGTAAGAACTACCTGACTATGATTTACTGCAGTTTTCTGCCTAATAAACAAGCCTTAACATACTCAGTGACCAGAGCATTGTGAGTGACATCTTATTATAAGCTGTTGCAAAATGATTATCAATGCACAAAAAAAATCCTTTCAGCTACATATGCAGAGGATACATCAACCTTGCAGAGTATTTTACTGATGTGACTAAAAGTAGAGCTAAAAGTATCCCTACCCTTTCTTTATTGGAATGATTTAGCTTTTCCCCCTTTTATCCCTTTCTTATATACCCATGTTTTAATAACTCCTCACGCTTCACAACAACCAGTCATGGCTTTGTACCAGGGCTGGCAACTTGAAACTGTAAAAAATGCACATGAAGAGAGGAGAGACATCTACACCTGGTGGAGTAAGAAAATAGTCAAGCTCCCGTTCAGTATTTTGTAGTATTTGGGGTGCTACAAATCAAGGTCTAGTTTAAATTTTGCTTGCAAAAACCAGATGCTTACCCAAAGGTGGTGTTAGAGTGTAGGGCTTGCCTCTGACACAGCAGCATGGCCCTCCAAACTCATGTAGCAGGTCAAGGCATTGTTTCTTCCTTCAGAAGATTACTTTAGCAAAGTTTTAAGGAAGAGAAGATACAAATCCTACTGTTTAAAGGGTGATAAGCAGAAGTCAAAGTGATGGTGACCAGCCCAATCCCATATTGAGTCCAGAGCTTCACCCATGTGGAAATTTCCAAGTTCTCCACTCCAGGCTTTCCAAAGCCAGAAGGCAAGCCATTACAACTGCAAATCGCCTGGTAGGAACTTTGCAGGCAGAAAAAGAGGGGATGGTGTCCAGGTGAAACTCTGCTTCTGGGTGGGTTTCCACCACTCCCCTTGCTTTCATGGTAAGGCATAACTCCTACTTACAGCACCAGAAAGTGGAGGTGGTGCTGGGTCCCACATTGCACCACTCCTCCATCTCACCTCCTTTCCCAGAGCCAGGTAGTGCTGTGGGCTGGCAAGGAGGAGCACTTTGAGGTGGCTGCTAAAAGGAGCATAGCTCTTCACTAAAATTCAAAAGAAAGCAAGGTACATTTGAGGAAGGCGTATATCAGGTAAGGGGCAAAGAGAGCCTTCCTGTATCAGGTTTCCCTTCGTAACTGATGTCAACCACCTTCATGAACACTTGCCCCCATCAAAACCACCTCTGGTAGGACATCAAGGAGGAGATTAAGAGCTTGGGATGTGGGACTCGGTCCCTGAACCCAGTCTCCTGCGATGTCAACTCACCATGTAGCAGATAGATGTCTAGTACAGAAGGATCCATGGTACATCCCCTGTGTAAGGCCTTGCCCACTTAAAAGTGCAAAAAGAGCCTTCCAATACCTGACAACAACCATAAAACCGCATGTGATGACAACTCCTGAGAGAAGATGAGCTACCAGTCATGGAAACCAGGCTTGCCTGCAAGATAAACTTGAGCTCACGAGCCTTTTTTGTCCTTTTTTTTCTCTTGTTTTAAAAAACCCTCCTGCCACTGGCTCTTCCTCAGCACAAGAAAAGGTGCCACTGCATGGAAAAAAACCTCTCAATGCAGAGCAGTCAAATTACAGTGGAACTTTTTACCCATGGGCATTTTACACATGAGAAATCCAGGTGTCACCTACAGAGAGAGGAACTTGGTGGGATTTGGGTTCTTGCAACTTTTTTCAACAGATAATTGGAGCAACCCTGGGCCTTTCATATACAAACACCAGAATGAAAGGTTATCTGTGCTTTCTGAGTTATTTTCCACCAAAAAAATTTAATGCCCCTTACTGGATTTTTTCTTTTTCTTGCTTCCTTGACGTGGGAGTGCTGGTGACGTGCTGATTGAGAGTGGCAGCTCAGCCTCCTCTCTCCACACTAGACTCCATCCCTCCAGCCGCTACCCAGATTTTGGGCAGAGAATTGCTGCTGCCTGTTCCTCTCCTCACAGCCCTCCCCCCACTAATCACCTCAGGGACACACCTTGAAGCATTGGAAAAGGGGCCGCTGCACAGGCAGCAGGGCAGCATGTCTGGAGGAACCTCAACAGGTTGGGCAGGAGCAGCAGAAGACAGGAGTCACTACAGTTGCATAGAGGCAGCTGGGCAGAGACCAGCCATGCATGCTTGGTGGTCCTCCCTGAAGAAATGCCTGTCAAATTGCACCCTAAAATACCACGGCTAAGCTCTGCCATGTATGGGGCTGAATTTCTGAGAGCATAGTACCTACACAGGGATTTGCAAACAGCAAAAATAAGGAAAGCTTTTTGCTTTACCGTGTCCTTCCCTTCAAACCCCATGATGTTAGAATACACTAAAAGAGGGCTTGTCATGTGAAGCATTAGAAGAAACGTGCTGCCTGCTATGGTTTTTCAAACTGGAAGGCCTGCAGAGAAACAGACTGCATAGAAGCACTTAACAAACCTAATCATCTCAGGGCTGTCAGCAGATGTAGCCCACATAATGTTATGCATTTGGGAAAAAAGGTCGGGATATCTGCAGAGCCCCCCCATCTCCAGTGACAAGTTCACTGAAGCAGAACAGAAAAAAAACAAACTAGGCGCACTACTTGAGCTACCAAAAACCTCATTATTTTCCAGTAAAAAACACCTCCGTGCAAAGAGCTTCTCTGATGAGTGAAATCAAGGACATTCCAAAATGATTCATGAGTGTGTAACCTGGCTACAGCTGACAATAAGATGACTGTGCCTTCGCAGGCCGGGATGACAGGCTGAAAGATGAGCTCCTAATGAAATCAAGCTCAAAAGCAAAAGTAGAGAAAGCTCTAATGGCTGCTAAGTTAACATAGAAAAAATTAAGATAGAACAGCACATGGGAGTGCTCTGGTGTGCAGTTATGACCTGCACGGTCGTGTAATAAAACAGGTATCTGTAATAAAGCAGATATGAACAACAGTCTCATGAGCACACACAGAGGTGAAGGTACATCAGCAGGAGATGGTATTACAAGAGGAGCAAATGTATGAACACAGCAGGTTTGCGGCAGAGGTGGATTGCACTGTGCAAAGCAGAAAGCATGCCCAGGGAGAGGCAAGATGTACATGAAAAACTACATATAAACCCATCCTGCCTGAGTTCACTGCAGCCAGACTAGCAGACAAGATCAGGGTGTACAGGGTAGAAACAGCGACATAGGTGGTTTGGGTCTGGTTGGTTTTTACCATAGAGCAAAATAAGATAAAGATGGTGATAAGGCATTTGTAACTTCCCATCTTAAATGGTCTTAAAGAAAATTCCATAACATTCAAAATCTGGACACAAACAGACTTCAGCATAGTAAAAGAAAAAGTCTAAACGTGAACACTGTCTATGTGAACGAGACTAGGAATTTAAACAGTCCCCATATGCAAAAATGCTATATTAAAATGCAGGTACAGTCAGTGATAGGAAAATGTCAGCATCCAGGCCTTTTCTATAATAAATGTGTATTTTGCATCTGTACTAGAAAGAAAAGTCTTAAAACTTTTGAACTCGATAAC
Source organism: Pluvialis apricaria (assembly GCA_017639485.1). Taxonomy (NCBI): domain Eukaryota; kingdom Metazoa; phylum Chordata; class Aves; order Charadriiformes; family Charadriidae; genus Pluvialis; species Pluvialis apricaria. The sequence continues at coordinate 64,754,598 of CM030008.1, forward strand.
AAATCCACTGGCCGCAGAACTTACAAAATGAAATTTCACATCAGAGGAAACTGAGAAAGGGTGTCTTGATTCATTTAAAATCTTACCGAGACTTTGCAAAGCCATGTTATCTACAAGTACTGCTAATAATAAGGACCAGAATAAAGGAGAGATGTCAGCTTATAAAGGAATTGTGTATTTTCAAAAAGGCAGAGGAGTCATTGGTGTAGGCAAGAGAGAAAGAAAGAGAGAGAGAGACACAGATATAAAGAGCTCCTTAAGAACCACGCAGAACAAGGATGCTGCTGCCCACCCAGCCTAGGATGCCAGCTATAAATCCTTGCATCAAATACATCAAATACAAAAACCAAACGCTGCCAGTGCCCCGCTTCCCAAATCATGGGAAGAGACTATTCGAATTAAAGCTACATTTGAATTACAGAGTATATTTGAATTACATAAGAGAAGAAGAAGAGCCAATAGTTCACCCACTCCTTCCTACTAATACAGAGCTATCTTCACCCTACTTGTTTCTGGACTGTTTTAGAAATCCTGAGTGACAGATTATTCACAAAGGGACATTATTCCTGACACTGAGTTCTGTCAAGCCTCTTTCTTGACTTTCTGCAAATATTTAACAGAGCATTTTCAAATTATTTTTACTTGCCTGTTACTTGAATAATACCCAAGCACGAAGCATCAGAAAGCCCTAATTCAGTGAATTAATTATTCACTACATTGAGGTAATCTAGCTGTTTTGGAGACAAGTTACTGGGTTCTTTGTAAGTTAACCTTTATCAGGGAAAAGGGATGACACACTGGAGATCAGGCAGGATGGCATGACACACTAGGTGCGGTAGACAGGAACACTAGCAGGCAGGTTGTGACATTAACAGCAGCAGCAAAATCAGAAAATCAGCTCACACTAAATGTGATCTAAGATGTTCTGAGTATGAAGTTTCAGAGAATTTTTTTGAAGCAGTAACCTGGACTAAGTAAGTGATTTTTATTAGACCAGGATGCATTTATTGTTGTAAGAGCTAGCATGAGTATGTGCAGGCAATTACTCGGAGCTTCTCATCATGGTATTTTCTACTTAAATTACTGTTTTGAAGTTTCCCTCCTTATTTATCCGAATGCAGCTGGGCCCCCATAAGGCATGTTTATTGCCAAGACGTGGGAGGCAAACGCTAAGCATGGAGCTCTGGCAGCTGGAACACCAGGAGCATTCCCACAGCTTTGTGGGCATCACCATGCAGCAGCCCTGTTCTTCCTCAGCCTTATGCTTCTGCTCAAGGGCAAGAAAACAGCTGTCCATTTTAACCAGGTTGGGCCAGCAAGAATGCAGAAGCTACAGGTTGGAAGCTGTGTTTGGGTTCCCTTTGCTCCCAACAGGTAAGTGTAAACAGGAGAAAGATACTATTGATGCTGGCAGTTTCAGGTGGCAGGCCAGGAGCCAAATGGGCACTTAGGGCTGACTTGCAGGTATGTCTACATAGCCTAATGAGTTAGCCCAGTGCTCCGCACAGGTGAGCTAGCTCTGCCAAGAACCAGGGCACAAATGGGTGGATGGATGGGCAAGTGGATGGGTGGGTGGATGGATGAATGAATGAATGAAATTACACCACAAGATGGTCCTCATGGTACCCGAGGTAGCTCAGCCAGAGCTGGCTCCTGTGTTTTGTACAGCATGGACATCTCCTGTCTTCCCATTGCACATCTTGGTTCTTCTGGGTTAGGGCTGAATTTTGCACTGATAATACCCGTGCCACATCCCTTCTTTAAAGAAAAAGCTCTTAAAGGTCTCTGAACAGAGTCCTGTAACCTCATTTAATCCAGCCTCTAAAGATACAGCTTACAGCACTTAAGGTTAACCAAGTATCTTGCTGTCTTTGTCAAAAGTCTGGAGCCATTATATTACTGGAGATCTTTGGCTTCCTGGTATTATGTTTTATTACTATTGCACAGATCCTATTGCGTACCATGGGGAGCAGCAAATGCTACTGCATGAAGCACATTAGCACACAGTTCTGTGAGTCTCACTGGAAACATCATTACGGAGCTAGATGTCCAACCAGGATCACCTTTGGTGGGTCAGTCACCAGCAAACTGTGAGAGTGCCCAAGGCCCCAGACCACACTGCCAACCTGAAGAAATCGAACATCTTGAGTGACAGCTGAAATTATGTGTACAGTTCAGTCTTTACAACCTTGACCCCTCTACAGACTGCTGGAGGACCTGCAAGCCCTCAAGCACTTTCTGTAACTCAGTGCTGCAGTTTTACTCAGATGCGATACATACTACTAATTTTAAAACAGCCAGTTTTGACATATTAGAACCATTTAAAAAACAGCTCTGATCTACACAGCTGCCACCCCTTGCCCTCCTCAATCTGCTCTGGGTGCTCCTATAACCTCCTCCCCATAAATAACACCAGCTTAAGCAGCTCCTGCAGTGTCTCCCAGTCCTCTTTGCCTTTCCCCTCATCCTACCTCCCATGTTCCTATACTGTTCCTGACAGTCCTCAGTAATCACAGAGTTAAATTAGATTCCATTTCAAGCCCCCACAGAACAAGCTCTCAGGTAAACACTTGACCCCAAAACCACATCCACCTTCTTTCCCTCTCAGCCAGTTTCCCACACAGCTTTGGCAAGTCCTCATACCGATAGCTAGTTTCTTTGCTCTTTGGAAATTTTCCATTCCCCTGATCTCTAGCCCTCTGAAAAGGCCTTTGGATCAAACCACCTCTTCCAGGTTTCATCCAGTGTGTTACAGTTAATGACTCCATGCCTCTCATGTGCCAGAGACAAGCTTCAGCCTGTGTCAGCAAACTGAGCATCCCTCCTTCATGTAGAAGTATTTTGCATTAGAGCACTTTCCATAACTCCATAGCATCAAGCAGAGTTAATAAAGTGTACTGCAACGGACTTCCTACACCATCCCACAGGAGCAGGGTGATTTCCAGCAGAAAGAGTAGAAAAGCAACTACCTCCAAAGAACTTGACATATGAACCTGCCCACAGCACACCTTATACTTAACTTTTCATACCTCTGCATCTCTAAAACTGGCTGGGTTCAGGCTACGCCAAATACTATCTGAAAAATTTTTCTGATAGTATTTCTGCTATGATAAAGGAGTTTATTAAAACCACAAAAAAAATCCATTTCAATACCCATTTCAGAGTCTACTTAGCAGATTCAAAAAGGTTGCTCAAATATACCAGCTGTTGAATGGGAAACTGGAAACGTACAGCTGAGATTTAGACTTGCCAGCACTCCTGGGCAGGAGCCAAATGGGACTGGAAGGGCAAGAATTTTGTGGGAGGGCTCACAAGTTGAGATAAGGTCACAAACCCCACCACACTTGTATTCAAAACTGAAACAGGAGAGGGAGACAGCCGAGGGCTTTGGGATAGGATCACAGCCTGTAGTCGCCAGCAGGATTTCACAGGGCTCGAGGAGTGAAAGCGGGGAAAAGAACCAGTCAGGACTGAGCCACTTTCAGCACAGGCAATGGGAACTTCTAATGAAGGACAACAAGAACTAAAAGGAATGATTAAAAGCTCCAATATTTTATTGGTGAGTTTGATATCTGGTTAAACAATACGTATGTTTGAAGCTTGACATCCAGTAGCTTTCATATACAAACCATCCCGGTACCTCAGCAAATTCACAGGGCTGAAGGAAAAGCCATTTGAATGCCGCAGGCTCCCAGGAGCAGGGCAGACAGCAGTAGGCAAGCAGGTTAGCTGGGAGGAATGGGAGTGGGATGGAGGAGAGCGCAGGATATCCAGCTCTAGGCATCTGCCTTCCCTAGCTCAAATTAACCAGCTAATTTCCCCAGGCGCTCTCTATAGAAACAAGCTTCTCCAGAGGGTGATTCACTGCACAATGTTATACTGCTGCTCTACAGAGCTCCTGTGAATTTGCTCCCCATTTCTTAGAGGAATACAGCTCTTGCCAGCAACTGCAGTGCGCGCCCAGGGAGACACAGTGGCTAATTTTGCTGCCTACACATGGGGAGTGTGAATCTCCTTCCCTTTGCCCTCCCTCCCCAGCTACCCATTTTTAATTAGCATGTAAACAAGTGGTATTCACCCCATATTCACAGCTGAGGATTTTGTCAAGAAACAGGAGCTCTATTGTGCTGCCATACATAGCAGATAGATATACACAGCAGATTTTAATTTCACTTCGATCCCAGATAGACTTTTTGCATTTTGCCACAAACGCACTTTTTCCCTTCATACAGTATCCAATCTGCCCAGGCAATGTCCATCACCCGGGTAAAGAAGTCTCTGCGAAAGCTCAGTAAGGTGTTCATTTGGGTGAACAAGTGTACAATCTGCCCGCATGAATCTGCTGAGACCCACGTGGGTTTCAACCCATTGAAAATGATCAATTTTGCTGATTTTAACACAGTAGATTTAAAAAAGATTTGCATGCAGAATTCATTCACACGTTGAGCTCCAGTTGCTCCTAAAATGTGACTGACTTGGGAAAAAATACACAGCCTTTCCTTCCCTATTTCAAACTAACTGAACTGTATCCAACTTCTGAATGAACATGATTTACCTAAAAGACGACTTTCTTCCATCAATATTACTGGCTGTAATTATGTACACATTCACAACATTTATGCTCCCTTATTAAAAATTGCTCAAGTGATAATGTAAAAAAGAAATGATGGTTCTGTGTTTAGAAGAACAACTGCGCAGACTGAAGTTTGCTGCTATATTAATATAGCACCAGCAGATGCTGTAATTCCAAAGTAAAAGGCAAACAGAGGAATTGTTAATAGTTTTGTGCGCTGTTTAGGCTTTTCCTAAAAACGAAAATGTTTCTTTAGGGAAGCGATAATGCCTTCATACGTGACCATGGGACTACTGTAAAATGCTGAAGACTCATCCCCACAGGTGTCATACGCCATAACCGCATGGCTATATTTGCAAATTGCTCCATTTTCTACAGTTCTCTTCTAATTTTATCACCATTTGTAATGAATTTTACTGTTTCCAGGAGCACATTAGGGTTTTTTTTTCTTGAAGTCAGGATGTATACTATTTTTAGCAGTGATCCATTCACATGCTGAATTAGATACAGAACACAAATGAAGGACAATAATATGCTGCTTCCAGCACAAAAAAAGAAAAATATTTAGATTCAGTAGAAAGCAGGCAGGCAATGTGTTAGTTTAATGTGGTGTTCTAATCTCTGCTGGAAAAAAGATTTCTATGTTGGCACAGGGCACCAGAAATTAAGTAAGTGAACTCAATATGGCATCTATCAAGAGACAAGATATTTCTTCTATTCTGGTTTGATACCAATGTAGATTCTGTTTGAAGGCAGATGATTTCCAATGTGAAAAACAAACAAACAAACAACCCCCAAACCAACAAACAGGCACAACTACTAATTAGAGCAAACACAGAACAATTCACAGCATCTGGAAGAAAAGGTCAGGACTGTGGTGGCAGATCAACTAAAGAGGTGGAAAACTCACCTAGAACTTCATTCTAGCTAATACTTCTTTCTAGATAATACTACATCAATACTACTAAATGAGACACGTCTAATTTTCAGACATATCTGAAAAGATGGGGGGAAAAAAAAACCCTCAGGAGAGAAAATCATGTCTAGTATTTGCAGTCCTCCAGGATGTGCTCTCAGGCACATTTCCAACTGAATTGAGTGGAAGCAACCACAGGAAAGCTTGTTGCTGCGAGGTTCCTATCTGCCTGGAAGGACGGCAATGCATTGGAGCAGGGTAATGCTGCTTTGTTCTGGCACACACCAGAAGGCACAGGGGGTAGCCCAGGCTCTCCAGCCCACCCAGAGAGCCTAGGAGTCACAACTAGTCAAAAAGAAGGTAATGAAACAGAAATAGCAACTGCTTGATGGGAACAGTGAGCTCTAGCCCTAAAGCTTTCCCATCTGCCATGTTCCTCCTTCCCTAAGAGCAGTCTCGGGAACAGATTTTCTCTGGCTGTTCACAGTGCTGTTGGATCACCTCGGCAAGTTCAAGACACCGCAAAATTCGCCACTTCTCAGCAGCCAGCTCCTCCTTGGATACCTGGCCCAGCAGTTTTTTAGCAAAGAGGTTCTGATCCTGCATGAAAAGGCCCACAGCAGACCTTGGGGCTTGAGGGAAGTTCTCCAGGCAACCACTTGTGAAACAGAAGTTGATTTTCTTTTCACGTCTCATCCCTGGTCCCCTTTCTTCAATCCAAGTCAGAGGTCTAGTGTGGAGGAACAGAGAAAAAGAAGAGTATTTATAGTTTATGCATTTTTTCCTCATCATTTACAGAAAATGCCCTAATAAATGCACTGTTTTTAAATTTCAGTCATTGCATATTCAGGTAACATGTTCTGACCAACATGCCTTGTGGTTATGGAGTTGAACACCAGGAAATAGTCTTAACTCTGCCAGTGCTTCATGCTATGATTTTCAGCACACCATCTAAGCTCTCTCTAGTTTTGCTTTCCCTATGTACAAAGAGAAGCCAGCAGTGTCTAGCCATCTCACAGGGAAGAGGGAAGTTTAATCTGTTTGTTTGTGGACTTGGATGAAAAGCGCAATTAAACATCCAAATATTTTGTACATGATTCAATCACAGCTAAACTCACAAGGCCCTCAACATCTGGTCATTCCTCCAGCAAGAATAATCACTCAGGTACATAGTGACGACTCAGGTGCCACTGTGCAAGCTGGACACCACCCCTTAAGGATGGGCTGGACAGATGGCAAGTTCACTCATGCAGCCATTAGTGTCCATACTCTCTCTGAACTTTTCAAATACGTTTCTTTCTCTTCACTGGGAGCACCCAGTCAATCCTAGAGATTACACCAGAAGATGTCAATTTTGCCTATTTCAGCTACATAAACTTTCAGGCAGGTCTTTCTTAATCAGAGCAAAGTCCTGTCTTATGCCGATGTGATAGGCACAGCCTCCAGGCCAAGTATCAGTGCTGCTGGCCATCGACTGGCATAGCTCACGGGTCCTCGCACTTTCCTCCCCAACTTCCCAGCTCGGCTGAGGAAAGAAGAGCCATGGGAGGTGCTGCATCACTTCAGGGGTCTTAACAGACTCCCTGGCCCAACACCGCAAATGCTTGCAGAGGCTTTGAGGAATGGTCCTCAACACCAGCCACTGCCACGATCCTCCCTTCCTGCTCTTTTGTCAACTGCCTAAACTGTGCCATTACCTTCCTGCAGCTCATTCATCAGCACTCACTACTGCCTGTGTTTAGAGGATGCACATTATTTTTCTTACGTGGTTATTGATGGCCTTTCCACAGTCCTTTATGGCCCACTTTAGTCTGCCACTCACAAATTATGAGGACATCAATAGCATGGAAGAATAAATTCTGTCTCCAAGTACTGCCCTTTAAATCTTCAATATCATTAGATCTGGAAAAAAAGTCCTTGTCATTCTAGCCTGAACACACTCTGCAGAGCACTCAGCTTAATGATTCTGCACCCCTCATCTTTTATGCTTTAGGATCCAGCTTCTATATTCAGATCATTGTATCAATTATTCTTTGCTCACCTGTACAGCCACAGACCCCCCCTACAAATTAAGCATGGCCAGATGAACCTGACTGAATAGAATAAAACAATCGGAGGGAAAAAAAAAAGGGACTCAAATCACAGCCTGCAAAAATGCACCAAAAAAAAGTCCTCAGAAGACTAGTAAATGCAAAGAAACCATGCATTTCAGGAAGTCCCAAGGCTACGCGTCGCTGCTGGCCAGAAGGGTGCTTGAGGGCTATATCACTCGGTGTTTTCTACGTTCTCACCCTCCTTCCCCAAGGTGCTGGCTATTGACCTCAGTGAGAGGCAGGCCGCTGAGCAAGCTGGGCTTTGGTCTGACTCGACAGAGCCAGTTTTATGTTCTTATGACAGCAAACAGCAACAGAGGGTTCCGGCCAGTTATTCAAAGCTGCTTTATCTCAGGTAGGCAGGTAGGAAGAAACCACTGGGCAGGCATAGGCAAAGATCCCCACCATGTAACAGAGTCCACGATGTGACCCAAAACTGGCAGTGTAAATGCAAGGTCACCTCCCTGGAGTGATCTAGAGCAGAGGCACACCAGTGACCAGGCTCAGGCATGTGTTGTCTTCTCCTCTAGCTTGGGGAAGCCACTGAACCAGAAGCACAATCATGCAGAGCGGGCAGAATTTCATCAAAGTGATTAAAATGACTGATTTAGATCAGTGAGCAGGAAAATGTTGGGTTTACTAATAGATTTATCTTCTGTGATTGGATTTTTAGTTATTTTCCCAAAGAGAGTATGAGTCTACTTGATTGGTAATGAAAACGTTAATTTTTAATGAACAACAACTTCTACGCTAAAATTAGTCCCTTTTTTTGCTATAAAGATACATATGCTGCAAGTCTGCACATTATTTAAGCAATTTTGTAGTTTAAGAAACAGGTTTGTATTTTATGTCAGAAAACTGTGAAGAACTGCCATTTTTTTAATAGATATTTTACCCATTTTCATTAAAAATTTGTACCAAAGTATTATCTGGCCATGGATGTAGTTAGTTATTTAGAAGTGTTAGTAGTGTTACTTAGGAGCAACAAATGCGGCATTTTTGGTAGCTGAATAAAGCCACATTAAATATGTTGGACAGTTAAAGAATAAAAAGAAAGTTTAAACAAACACTAGCAAACTACTTTTATACTGACTTTTTACAAAGCAAGCACTATCTGCAGTGAAGAAACCACCCTGACTTTTTATGGTCATTTTGTCTTTCCAGATTTTAGACTGGTAGAGCTCTCCTAGTTACGTTTTATTCAGAGACTGGAAGACACTTTCTGCTTTTCCAATTCCCTGTTTCTTCAAATAATGGGCGGCCCTAGTTGGACTGTCCTAATTAAATAAATCAAAATGAAGTGAACATTCTTTGTACCTGCAGAAGAATTAAGCTGGTTTCATGCTTGAAAGAATTCTGGGTCCACTCAGCTTAATATTTTATTCAGCAACTTCTGCAGAAAGCATGTATTACATGATTTTTTATGGATGTTCAATTTGAAGCTTTTTTATTACACTTTGTAAGCTTAGATCTCAATACAAACATAATTTCAAACATTTATTGCCAGAATATGTGTTCAGAAAATGTCTCCAATTTCTTTTATACATCTTCCTTTTCACTCTTTGAAAATGCCAGTATTTTTTATTTACCATGCAATCAAAAAAGGCTACCTTACCTTGGATAGGAATTGGACAATTAGACTCTACCCCTAGCTAACATCAAGAGACATTGCCCAAATCATTCTCTCTCCAGCTCACACTAAAAATTCATTTTTGACATTTACTGAATCCAAGCTCTGTAATCCTGGGACAGGAACTGCAGTCCCGAACCAGCCGTGCTGTCAGTAGAGGTTTGGCTTTTCCTGGATTGCTCAATGTTTTATCACAGAGAGGCTGTCAGCTCAACTGTCTTGGAAACACAACAGAGGCAGAGGTCATCTCTCAGATAGCTGGGCATCAGGCGCTAACACACACCTCCAAAATCCACCCAGAGACAGATGAGCAGCCAGCGCGGGCTGTGCAGTGGAGACAGACTATAGCCTTTGCACAAATCCCTGCTTAACAAGCAGAACACAGGCTGCTGCATTCTGCACCTGCTGTATTTTCCAAGGCAGAAAATAGGCCGAATTAACCTGATTTCTCAAGGTTAGTGTATTCACATCTTTCGAAAAAGGATGAGATAGCTCTCAGGAAAGATGCAGACCTTTCCCATCCTTCAGCAAAAAAAAGAGCTGGGCAAATTAGAGCCACCACCATGACTGCCGGGCCATAATTTCACTTGATGGAGAGTGGGCCAAATTCTCCACTGCTGTAACTCCACTGACGTCAATGGGGGAAGGTCAGCAGGAAATATGGCCCCGCCACCGAACAGAATACAGGAACGCTATGTAACTTTCCAGTCGGCGTAAATTATCTCAGAGGCATAAAGCTGACTGTCCCTGAGGTCATTAAAACACCCATGGTGACAAAACACTTAGTGACCCATATAAATAGTCAGCAGTAGGCTAAGAAAAGCAGGTATCTGTTAGTGGTGTAGAGCAGGAAAAACCCAGTAATCCAGAAACGGTTCTGTATCTAGCAAATATCATACATAGCAGCTAAGAACTACCTAGGAGACAGGATAGCCAGGGAAATGTTTAAGCCACCCACTAGTTCCACCTGCTGGAATTAGTTCAAAATCTCACTCTACATAGGTCTTTACAGCTACTCGTGTTACTGGTGAATTGCTAAGAGGGTAAACAGAGCTTGTACACAGAGGTATGTCCTCTCACAACTGCATTTTAAAACAGATTGGAAATGATGTTTTATTTAAAGAGAGAAAATGATTGCTAAGAGAAGATGCTAATCCCTCGATAAACTCCAGTGGGCTTTCTAGGACTGGCTGATAAAATGCTGTTAGGTGAAACTAACAGTTCAAATGAGTGCTGATTATTCCCTCCCCAAATAGCTAGTCCTTCAGGTTATTACCTTTTAAACAATAGGCTTATATAAAATTCTTAAAGAAGTAAGTATTCATGTTTGGTGTTTTTTTTCTTTTTTGTTTTGTGGGTTTTTTTTGTTTGTTTTAAGTGTTCTAGCAGTGTATGTGCAACAAAAAAAAAGGGTAATTTATTACACATGAAGACAGGCCAGAACACGTTCCCATGGGGTCTAATTTTCCCTTGCTCTCCCCAGTCTTCTCATCTGCCTCTTGTCATATGCCTATGAGGGCATCATGTGGCTCAAAGGCAGTGTGCACCATATGGAAAAATAGGAAAATAGGACTGAAGGGAAAGGAACAAATTGTTCCATAGCTATTCCTACCTCCTAGGAAACATATAGTACTTGGGTAACTTCTCTTTTTCATGTCAGACAATTCTCAAGTTGCACCTATGGCATGCAGTAAACTGTCCTCATAAGTAACTTCAACCCAAGTGAAAGCACTTGACCTCCACGCGGATGGCCCAGAATGATCAAACAAGAGTTTCCACTAAAATACACTACCAGAGTTTGGACCAAGTTGAGTACTCAATCCACAGTATGAAACACTATTTGATAGCAAGGCTATTGTTATCATATAATAAAAGGGAGATCAAACTCGTTATTATAAGGTACATCATCAAGTTTTCTGCAAGAAAGTCATAGTGTGACAACTGGAAAAAATTACAAGTAATCCTGGCTGCTGGATTCTCACTCAGTCTGACATGCTCATGCAACAAAAGCAAAACAAGAAACGGGAGACAGACTGATGTCCTACTCAGGAAAAATCAAAGAAACTACAGGACTGTGGAGCAGGCATCAGTCAAGAGCAAATTTTGCACATTGGCCTTTCAGTAGTTCATTATACTTCTGCTCGAAATGTGCAATTTTATGCTAACCTCCAGCTAGCACTACATATTAGCACAAGCATTATAGTGCTATAAGCTAAGTATTATGACTAGTGCATTACTTTTTGAAAGTCATACATTTTCAACCTTTAAAGAAAGGTTAGCTTTCAACATACAACTAGAATGTCTGATGCTAAACAAAAAAATATCTTGCCTCTGAACAATGTTTTTGAGTGCAAGAGGAGGATCTTTCAGTCTTGGGAATGGTAAAATGCATTATGGGCCCATTCCTACATTCATACATCAGAAAAGAGCTATTCAAACCTCCTTGTGCTCCTCAGCAGACATTGTTTGGTGGTGGCTCTTTTTACTGTGATGACTATAGGAAGCACTTTCAGGTCTGTTTCTCTTGTACACTTTCATGCCAGCATCCACCCATTCTGTTTCCATAAGAAAAAGACAGGATGCAGAACTCCTGCAGACAACACCCAAGCAGCCTGGCTCACCTGCTGCCATGGCCATTACTCACTTCTTGTTTGCTGTCTGAAAGTGAACGGTCATTCTGGAATAATTCTTATCCTTCTGTTTTTCTCTGGTGGCGGAGGTAACAGTGAGGTCTCCAAAGAGGTCAATCAGCCAAGTCAGTCGGGCAATTCCACTGAAAGCTGGGAACCCTGTTTTGTTTTCATCAAGGACGCTACCTGGTGCAACAGCAACAGAAAGTCTTGAGAAATGGGAAAGAGAATAATGTCCTCTGCATAGGAAAGGATGAAGAAAGTGCAGTGTTGCAGGCTTAGAGACCAGGGTGTTGAAAGGCCATAAGTGGATGGACTGTGTAGGAAAGTCAACAAACATGGTCAATCCTGAAATGGATCAGTTGGTGAGCTGTGACAAAGAAGGCTGCACAAAGTACATATAAAACAAACCCTGCAGGATGTGTTGAGGACAGGAGGGTGTATGTGGATTCAACAAGGGAATAAAGTAGGGAGAAAAAAATGGCTTGAAAATCTCTCCCAGCTCTTCTGGGCCAAACACCAGTATGGAAGACTAAAGGTCCCCACTAGAAATTGGGACACTTTCTTAGGGCTCATCCTCCTCTCCGAGACCAATATGAATAATAAATTGGTCACTACCAGCAAAGTACAGAAGGTATGAAGTGCTCTCTCCTGCATACAACAAGGCACAAGCTTTCATTCGTCACCAGATAGCACAAAGAGATTAGCAAAGCAACAGCCCATAGAAGACAACTATTAAGGCAAAGGTGTTTTCCAGACAGTTCTGTAATTTCATGGAAACACCCAGAACTGATACCTGTGTCTCTAGTCAGTTTATAGACAGACTCTCATCTAAAAGGACTGAATGAAGCCTGGAAGGACTGGTGTCCCTGTGGAGCAGGCAGACAAATCCAGATGGACCTTGATTTCATCACAGCTACTGACCTGTGAAATGCAATGTTCCCTTCACCAGGTCTTTCCCAGCCACCTCTTTTTTCAGCTGCTTGTACTCTTCAGTCAGAAGTTCAATGTGCTCCACATGGAGGACTTTATCTGCCATTTAAAAAAAAAACCCAACACAAAACCAAACCCATCAAAAAACAGGACAGCTTAAATAAGAGCGTTCTGTGTGAATCAAAGGCACGTCTAAGCAGTAAAGGCTTCACCAGCCACCAGTGGGAACTCACTTAGAAACATTCTCACGCATGGCTGGCAGAATGTCAGGAAGAAAACCAAACACAGGCCCTGCGCTGAGGCATCAGTCTGGGTTAAGGATTTTCAGGAGACAACAAATATAGAGACTACAGGAACAGTAGCCCCTATGTTTAACAGAAACTCTGTAATGAAACCCAATACCCAACTAAGGCTGAAACACCAGTCTTCAAACCAAAAGACAGATTAATTCTTGGCCTCTTTCCCCTCACATTTCCTTGTTCTGCATCTTTCTTCCCAGGGTAGTAGGAAAGAAAAAGGAGGTGGAAAAAATAGCATAATACTCAGACCCAGATTGCAACAATATGTTAAGGAGTACCTCCCTTCACTGCAATTAATTGGGCTACTTTGGAATAGAGGCTATCCGATACACGTTGAATGTGGCCCTAGTTCAAAATGTGTTTTTCTGGAAGGTTTCCAGGAGAGTCAACTTAGGCTGCTGACAGTAATGGCTGCTGCTTCGAGAGAAGAGGCATAAATTCTGCTCAATGGGAAGCCACTTGGCTAGCAACGAGGCAGTAAGTGGTGTAGGTACAGGGAAACAGCAAAGCAGAAATCCTATACCTCCGGTGTTTTAGGACAAAAGTCACAAAGGAAATTTTTAAGAAGCAGTGGTATAAATAGTACAGCTTGTCCAAACGGTTTGCACTCTGCTTCTACCCAGCACTGTTCTTTTCCTTGCAGCCCCACCCATCCCCACTGGCCTCAGCTGAACTGCCAGCTTCTGACCCTTGGCACTGCAGGACTGGGACCACACACTTTCCAGAAATAAAGAGTTTTTGCTCAGAGACAAGCTGTCTTTCAGGCAGGGATGCCTTATTGGCCTACAATAGCATGAGCAGCTGTGTGTGATCAGCACATCACAAACTCTAGAAGGTAGGGGAGCTGTTTCCAGTTCTGTTTTCAGGGAGAAAGAGGACAGGGAGCTGCAATAGCCACACTCATTAAGTGCTTTACTATCACTGCAACAGACGTTTCCTTCTCCAACTGCATTCTTAAGTGTTACAAGCAGAGACCAGTGCTTTTCTGAGGGCAAACATACCTTACTCTTAGCATTGACATTTGTGTGCTTATTTGCCCAGTAGCACACATCTTAAATCCTAGATTGACACATCTCTGAGACAGACATACTCTCTTGTACGTCATCATTAATAGCAGACTGGAGCCCTGCCTCTAGTTTGATGCTACCCAACAATACTGTTTACACTCTTCAGAACAAATGCATTACCTTTCTGCTCAGCCATCTCCCAGAGCTCATGGGCCGCCTTAGCAGACAAAGCCATGGGGTACTCAACGAGGACGTGTTTCCCAGCTTCTAAAAACATTCTGAAAGGGATACAAGATCAGTCTTTAAAAAGTGTATCATCATAATCATCTCTCTCCCGCTGGCAGCCCCATCTGGAGAAATGCACAACGTGGAGTAACAGAAATAAATGGCAACTTTCCTAGCAAGGATGGTGTGGTGGCTATATCACACATTTAAACATCAGGAGAGAGATGTTTTAATTCTCCTTTTTCCACAGAAATCCCCCACTCACCTACAGCAAGTCACTAAAATGCTGCAGTCTTGAGCACTGCAATTTCTAACTTCCAGACACTCGAGTAACTGGAGTGGGGCACTGGAGTGCCCTTCCCCTATATAATCTGTAAGGAAAGGCCTTGAATCCTGTTTTAAGCTGCCTGTCTATCAAACACAGGTACACAATTGGAATTACTTGAGAAATAAATGCATCCTAAATCCTACCCTCTTCCAGGGCTTATTGGGTGCTCTAGGGAACTCGCTATCATTTACTTCAGGCGTCTAGTCTGGCAGTCTCTCCTCCAGTGTTCACGTCCTCTCCCGCAACAGCTTTACACAGCTCCTCTATGCTTCTAAGTTACAGGGGAAAGGGTGGGAAAAGGGGAAAAAAAAATCAAAATACCTGATGGTTTCTTCATGGCTTCTGTTCTCCGTGCTGATGAAGGCTGCCTGTATCTCATTGCTTCTTAGAGCATCTTCCAGGCTAATCTGCTTGGCCTCATTAATATTGCCAAAACTTCTCCTGCGTATTTAGCATAAATACAACCAGAGCATAAGCATCACAGTCCATTCTTCCCAAATGCATGTTGTGCAGCAGCACTTAGAAGTTGTTCCCATAGACCACTGTCTCACTGAGTTCAACCAGGGTAGAACAAAGGCAGCTCATGATCCAGAAAGGGCACGAGCACTTACAGACAGAAGTGGAGCACACAAAAGGACAAAACAGATGGGTCAGTGTGTAGGTGGTGCTATCAATACAGAAACTGTCCTACTTTACACTATTGAAGTGTAAAGTGGTTTTTAGTTTTGGTTTGGTTTGGTGTTTTTTTTTATAAGCGTACTTACAGAAGAGCAATTTTAAAGGAGTGACTTGAAAGAGGACAGTGGTCTTATGGGAGAACTTCTCCCCAGCATGCTGAACAACACAGGCAAAAGCACTTGAGTTGGCAGGGTCACATGTAACTACAATAAGTACAGAGAAACAGGAGAGGGACAAAGCAGATGCTTGGCTATGATGGCTCCTAACTTGCAACACACACCCCACGTCAATGCTAAGATGAAGGCTCTCTTGGCCACCACCACCCTGAGCACTGACAATGGAATACACGAACTCCCCACAAAAGCCCTTTGCATTCATAAAGACTGGAGGAGACACCTTGACAGTGTTAGCATAAGTGACAGAGGGCAAGACGGTAGGCCACAAGCAGGACTTGAAAGCAAAGGCTGGTCATGCCTGCGTGTGATTGGGATGCAAAGAGCAAGGCAACATTTCCAAGGAAGCTGTCCGTGAACTATTCATTTCAACAGCATTGTTTCTCAACAGAAGTAGTGGAAACCCTCTCTCCAGTATTGTTCAAGGCTAGCTAGCTGTAGCACTAGCAAAGCCATCAGGGAACCAAGAGTGTATTTGGCAGGGAGATAAACTGCATGACCTAATGGGTCCTTTCAGTCTCAAACAACCCTGACTGCCTGATTTAATTATAGCTGGAAAAATACATTCACAGTCTGAGAGCCATACATGTACTGCCTAACTATTTAAAACCTTTATGCTCTGCTGTTATGGGGCAGACAGACTACCAGGAATGCTCAGAGGGAGGTATATGCCTGATTTCCACAGCTCCAAGCTAGTAAGAATAACTTGCTCTCTAAGAGGCAACCTTACTGTATGTACTAAATTATGGGATTTTCTTTAAAGACATCTACAGGTTCAGTACCTGGTTTAAAAAAAAAAGAGAATTTTCTGATGAAGTTGCAGTATTAGGAGCTTTACAACATGTTTTCGTAAAAAAAACTCTTTAAAACTCTGTAAAACTTATGTTTTTAAACACTTCTACAAATGTCATGCAGACATTAGCTCATTAGTGTAATTATTGTCTGTACCATCCTAAACCTACAGGAAATTTCAGTCAGACAGAATTGCGTTTCTTTTTATCACACAGATCCTGCAGCGAGAATGTCTCTCAGCTTTTAGTTTAGTCATTTCTGCAAGGTATCTCACTGAGGTAACCTATCTGTTCCCTCTTACAAAGCTTTCTGTGCTCATTTCCTAGCTGCCACTCAGAATGACAGGCATATTTGCATAAACTTTCCCTTTTCAGACAGCCTTAATTATAAGAGAAATATAAAACTTGGGATATTCATCCCCTGCCCCCCTCAAATAATACTTCCCCACATGGAAAGGCATGTGCACCAGAAGAAAGAAACATTACAATATCCATATTAAACATGCTAAGATGAAATTTCTGACCTGGATACAAATCCAAGGAGTTTCAGGTGCTCAGAAGGGCTAGAAGGCATCGGATTCATCAAGTCTCGGATCCGTGCTAAGCCAGCAATTCCAACTCCAACCACCACGGTCCCAAACATTTTGTTAATCTGACTAAAGGGGGAAAAAAAAAAAGCAACATTTTTTTTCTTTTAGCAGGGAGAGGAGCAGCTGGGAGGGGAGGTGGGAAGATGGATTACTCTTGAACTCTGCTTTCATACAGCCAAACCTTATTCAGATGTCAGCAACCAGCTAACAGAGATGTGATGCTATAGGCTACTGAGCTCGCTCACATCCCATTGAAATGTGGTCAAGCAGTTCAGCCTGTTATAGGACTGGTCTTGAGGCTTGTATTTAACAGCTATTATATCACAGCTCTGGCACAAAGTTCTTCCTTTCTGTGAATAGAAGGCAGACTTCAAAAGCGAGACATTCTATTTATATCGCCGCTTCCATGCTGGAAAAGAGCCAGAAGGTTCTGCAAACCCAGCAGAGCTTTATATAAACCCTGCTGACTTCCTGAGCGTCTGCAGCACAGCCTGCCCCAAGCTGCCACACGGACATTCGCAGCACACAGCGGCATAGACGGAATACTTTGGAACAGGAAGCAAAGAGCATCTTTTCTTCCCCCATGTAACCGCTGGCATGTCCTACAGTATCAAGATGCGACCAACCATCTGATAATTTGGTCAAGATGCTTGCTTGATATTTCCATGCACGAAGAAAGCTTTGCCATCTCTTTAATGACAAGCAGACATGTCCTCAAGATTTACATCTCCCAAAAGCACATCCCTGCCACAATTGCATCATATGGAGGACGAGCCAGGTATTTCGCTCGCTGGCCGGACTGCTGGGGCGCCGACAATAAATCCTCCTGATGGTTTTATGATTTGCCATTGATTTGCGGAAGCACTGGGCAACTGGTGTGACCTTTCCAACCTGCACTGTGTCCCAACCCCAAAGACTAGCGACACTTTGTAAAATAATTTTAAGATTTACAGGAAAAACGGCTAGAAACCAAGCCAAGTCAGCCCCTCTGCATTTTTCTGTTACTTCCATCCTGCCACAGCATCCCTTCAAACTCTGTTTCTACTGTTTTGGTGTTCTTCCTGCCAATGCCGATGCCTTCACCCAAGTGAACTCTTTCAATCATTTCCACTACCTGGCTGCAACCCTTCAAATCCTTCTGACACTTAAATGGATAAATGGACAACCCCACTTCACTTCTACTTGTGACTCTTTTCTGACAGGATCACAGTGCAGCAGCACAGCTGTGAGTGACTGTTCAGACAGCACTAAAGGTTGACAGCTGCTAAGAAATTACAACAACTGGCACAAAGCAAAAAAAAATAAAAGAAAGCCCCTCTCCAATCACATGCAATGTCTGGATTTTGTTTTTCTATAAACTCCTGCCTATGTATATATTCCTGTCAGTGCTGAACTCTGCTAACTTTATACATGCCAAAAGGGTACACGGGTAAAACACACGGTGGTGTCTTTAAGATAAAAGAAGAAATGAGTGATATCGGAAGATTTCTCTAGAGGGATTACAGTGAAATGTCATTACCAAGTATTTGAGGTATAACATGATGACACTGGGCACCTCGGAAGAGAGGTGTATAGGGCTGACAGAGAGAGAGGGAGAAAGGAAGGTAACATAACCACACAACCCATTTTCAGTTTCACCCACAGGCAGAGTCCTGGGCTGGGCTCTCAGTAACACTTGCTTTTCTCTATGGCCAAAGAGAAAAGAGACTGAGACTTGCAGAATTATTTCGGTTGGAAGGAGCCCCTGGAGGTCACCCAATCCAAACCCCACTCAGCTGCACCAGGGCCATGCCGAGCTCTGACTGTCCCCACAGATGGGTATCCAGCAACCTCCCAGGGCCCCTGCTGCAGTGTTTGTCCACCCTTACAGCAAGAAATTCTTCCTAGTATCTACTGTTTCCTGCATTCCCTTTTGCCATTTCACTGCCCATCTCCTAAAAGACTCCAGCTTGCCTACATCCTCCCATCAGAAAGCTGTAGGCAGCAATAATACCCTCCTTTACCTTCTTTTCTGGAGGCTGGACAAACCCAGTTCCCTCAGCCTGTCCTCATTCATCATCTGCTCCAGCCCCCTGACCATCTTGGTTGCTCTCCACCAGACTCGTTCCTGTATTTAAATTATTTATTGTACCAGGGTGCACAAAACTGGACACAGCACTGCAGGAGTAGCCAGGTCCTGTCGGCTACACTCTTGCTAATGCCGTCCAGGACACAGCTGGCATTCTTTGTCAGAAGTACACGCCGTGGCCCAAGGTTCAACTTATCCACCAGCATCTGCAGGGCATTTCCTGGCTTTCTGGGCAGGCAGTCCCCACCCTGTAGTGGTGCACAGGGTTATTCCACCCTTGACAAGGGACACCACGTTTGCCTTTGCTGAACTTCATGATGTTCCTGTCTGCCATTTCTCCAGCCTGCCCAGGCCCCTCTGGTGTACTGACCACTTGTCCCAGCTTGATTTCATCCACAGACTTGCTGAAGTTGCACTCCATCCCATTGTCCAGGTTGTTAATAATGACATTTAACAGTATTGGCCTTGGTATCAATCCCAAGGGATGCCACTAAGTGGTTGGACTAGTTCATTGGCTGTTGCTTGAACTTTGTGTCATAGATCACAAATCTTTGAGCCAATTTTCCACCCACCTTGTAACTCATTCAAGTCACATCTTCCCAATTTGGCTATAAGGATACAACAGGAGACCACACCAAGGGCCTTGCTAAAGTCAAGCTGAAAGCGATTCATTGTTTTCCTCTTGTCGGCAGGGCCAGTCATCTCACCATGAAAGGCAATAGGATTGGTGAGGCAGGATTTGCCCTTGTAAATCCAACACTGGCTGGTCACAAATGCCTTTCTGGAGCTCATGTGCTTGAAGGTGGCTTCTGGGAGGATTTGCTGTATTACCTTCCCAGGGACTTGGGTGAGGCCGACCAGCCTGCAGTTGCCAGGGCATTTACACTTTCCCTCCTTGAAGATGAGCACAGTATTTGCCCTTTTCCAGCCACCAGGAACCTCCTCTGATTGCCAAGTGTCCTCGCAGTGGCGTCAACCAGGTCCCTCACCACCCTTGGAAGTACCTTGTCTGGTGCCAGGAGCTGCTGCACATCCAATTAGCTCAAGAGCTATATCACTGTCTTCCTCAACTGTGGGTAATGCTACATTCCCACAGACTCTGCTATTGGACTCTGAAACCCAGGAGGCTTGAGGACAGACCTTCCTAGTGAAAGACAAGGCAAAAAAAAAAAAAAAAAAGGCATCACATCCTTTAATTTCCTTTGCTCCAGCCCCAATGAGAAGCAAGCTTACATTTTATCAGCTGCCTTTGTGTTGCAAACGTACCCAAAGAAACCCTTCTGGTAGCTCATTTCAGCACCATCTGAGCTTTGCCTTTCCCAGCTCTGTCCCTGCAAGCTTGGCCACTAGACGTCTCTGTGTCCCTCCTGGATAGTCACTGCCAGATTGTGCACTTTCTTTTTGAGTTTGAGCTCAGTAAGGAGGTCCCTGACAATCCACACCAGCTTTCTGCCACGCTTGACTCTGCTTGCAGAGCACTGGAGTGGGCCCTGCCTGTGCTCCAGGGAGGTCATCCCTTTAGATCAACTTCAGCCCTTCTGCCCCCATGCCAGTCTCCCACAGGACCCTGTCAAGCAGAGCCATCAAAAAGCCAAAAAACTGCTCTTCTGAAGTGTATGGTTACAATTCTTTAAAACTGAGATTCATAAAGAGCTCCAGTGTGAATCAGGACCAGGTCAGCAGCGGTTTAGAAGCAGTCCAGCTGGAGACCAGCTGATCAGGGGCTTACTTTAAGCTCAGAAATTTTCAAGGTTACTGGAGTGTTAAGTTGTTAATATTTGCCTACTGCCTTTAGTGGGATTGGGAGTGGGAGTTGCACAGCAGACAAATTCCCCTGAAGCTCCCACAGTCATCCTAATTCCAAGAAATGCATTTTTTTTGCGGTGAGCTGCTGACCTCTGCTTCAATGAAGTGGAGAAGGTGGGGGAGCTGCCTACCTTCTTGCACTGCCATAAACAAAGAACATCCCTCAGCAGATGCTCAGGTTGCTGCACATCAACATTTTTGCCTCTCCTTCGCAAAAACTTTCCTAGTTTCATCTGATGAACAACTTCTGACCTCCCCAAAAGTCACATTTAAGAGAAGCAAGATGATTTCAACCTAGGAACAAACCCTGTTACTATGCAACCTGTTGCCATAGCAACCAGCCATTTGGTCCAGGTCAAGGGTTTGCAGGCTAATACCGTATCCACATGGAAAGAGACAGCTACTAAACGTACATTACAGAACCTTTGCTTATGCACGTAGCTAAGAGAAAAATCGCTACGTCTGCATCCCTGCTGCTGCTTTTTATTACCCTCATTTTGCTCACACAACAAATCCTGGAGCTGCTCAGGGAGAAAAGTAAATTATATAGGTTTTGGAACTGTCACGAACCATGTAAGAGCAGAATAGAGAATACTCATCTGAGAGTCCAGATGAATATATGAAAATTTACTTCTTATTTCAAACCATTACACTAGGATAACAGCTACAGTTATCTTTTGAGTACAAAAATGATGAAAGAGGAAGCCTAAATGGTAAACTGCTGTGCCTGCCTTCCATGCCTTTGTCTTAAGATAGGTGACCTCGGTTAAAGCCTTGACAAAAAGATTTCAGAGGCATTTTCAAGGCTGCTGAACTTTGGCTCCTGTTGTACTGAAAAATTGTACAGTAAGTGATACAACAGTACATCAGCCAGTGCCCAAAAGCATTTTTCTCCATGCTTTCCTAACCGGCTACATGAAAGAAAAGGGGCTGGTGAGCAGATTAGAAAGGGATGTCCTTCATGATTACAGCTTGCAATTAAAGAGTGCCTCCCACCACCCAGCAGCAACTGCCCTGGCCTGGTCGCAGGCAGCTCTGCCAGCCCTACAAAGGGATGAGGGGCACGGTGGCTGCAGACTGGTGCAGGAGCTCTTTCCCACTGACAGCCAGCACAAGCTCTTACCGAGAGAGGATGAGCCCTGCGTGACAGAGGCAGACCCCAGAAAGGCATTTAGCTGAGGAGGATCATTTACCCTACACAGATACATCACCGTCCTGTCATCCCAAGTATTCTTCCAAAATGTAGCAGTAAAAAAAATATTCAGCAGCAAAACAGGCAATGGAGTACACCCAAAGGAATTGGTCCCATAGCAAATGCATTTCCCCCCGGTGCAATCACAGCGGGACTTCAGCCTCTAGTGCTCACAAAAGTAAGCTTTAGGGAAGTGGCGCTTACCTCTGTTTTGTGCAACATCGCTAAGGCCATGCAAAGCCAGTGCAGAGGCAAGATAAAATTATCTCCCCTTCAAGAAAATTTTACATGGGCTATCTAGACATTACAGGATGAGAACCGGTACCTTCTCTCATGATATATAGAGAATTTCAGTAAGCGTCATGCATTCTCCCTGCAGTTTTCAAAGTCTCATTCCCACAGGTATGAACGAGTGACTCGCATCAGAAATCAAAACATTTTGCAACTAATGTCACCTGCAATAGCATAACACTGATGTGGGAGGCTTTCCTGAAGCACTCCCAGCCTGGTCTTTTTAAGTGTGCTACTTCAAGTGACTACCATTTTACTGCCACACGTATCTTAAGAGTAGCAGAAACCTCACAGATGAGTACTTAATCTGAAAATGCTGCTGTCAAGGTTAGTTCACTTTTGCATACTCAACAGTTGAACCATTTCATTCACACAGTAATTCTTCAGCAATTTTCACTCTCTCCAGCACCCCCTAATATACCTGTCAGAGCTTTGCTTACATTAAATCTGTAACTCTACCAAGCCTGAGTGATGACATATGTTGTCACTTCCTTCCTGCCACTTATAAATACACAATACAATCCCCACTGACCTGCTAGCCACCTCGCACTGCTCCTAAGAGTAAAGGGGAGCTCATATGGCCAGGGGCCAGCAACTGGGGAGACTGGGATTCCAGGTCAGCTACTGGGCAGACGAAGTGTCTGAGCCCAGCTGCTGGAGGGATCCACCTTGTACATATACGTACATATATGTACATATTCCCCACTAATGGACCTCGTTCCCACTCAGCCAGAGAGGGGAGCAGGATATGGCTGCTGGTGTTGTCTGTGTTTGTGCAAGTGCACTGTCTGTGATCTTTGGGTCAGCCATGTACATGTTTATATACGTGGTGTACACATGTGCACGCGCACGCGCTGACTGGGAATATGTTTTCAGCCTCACTACTGCTTGGACCCAGGAGCATGGAGCTGCGGTAGCCTCGCCCCACTTGGGCTGTCAGTTTCAACCCAATATTTCCCCCTAACTTAAGCCAGACTGGACCAATAGAGTGCTCCAGAGCTCCCTGTGCAGCAGACTTGTCGATCAGACATCACAGAGAACATTTTCTCTGTTACAGAAGCAAAGCCCTAAGATGGAGATTGCAGCATCTTCCTCAACAGAAGTTTTAGGGGAACACTGGACAGACAGCAGCAGTCACTGTAAAAATCAACAAGTTGAAACCTTGAGGTCCTTTCCATTCCTACATCTCTGATTTCAAATACCCAGAACCCTGGCAGATGCTGTACTAAGGGTGCTAGTAGATGTTACAGCCTGTGCCACCACATCTTACTCTCATATTGTCTGCTCTAGCAAGACGCATCTGCCCAGAGCAGAGAAAGCAGAAGCTGAACAGCATGGCTTTTGTTAGTGTTGTTTTTCAGAAGGGAAGACCTGCACCAATGCTCCAATTTAACAGCCTATTCAAAGGCATAAATATCCTTTGTTCTGCAGGAAACCACTTACGAACTTTAACCTCTGTATGTGCTGAAGTACCTTTGGGAAGTAGACCCAACCCAGGCCTCACTAACCTTAACTAAAGGTAGAATGTGAAGAAAAAGGAAAAACAGAAATGAAGGCAAAGAAAAAAAATATGTTGGAATGCTAACACACTGGAGTGGGAGTTTGTGTTTTTGCTCTGCCTTTGCTGCAACCTAGAGATAAAAGTAAAGCCCTTCTGCAAGGCAGAGACAGTCACAAAGGCAACTCCCAACACTCTGTCCCTTTTTTACTTCTCTTTAAAAACATTAACTGAACAGAAAATGACAGTGACACAGAAATTTTCTTGAAAACCTGCCAAGACCATTTACAGTCTCCACATTTCAGAGGAAAACAACAGCACCTAGAAGTTGTAGAGCAACCACATACATTTTCCTTGAGAGCTGTTTTTTACGGTCTTAAGTATCAACCCTCCCCAGCGTTACTCCATCTCTCCCACCCATCTCTCTGGCTATCACAACCCAGGTCACAGTCTCCTGGCAAGCACACAGGCTCTGGTAGGTGAGTTATACCTTCAAGGCACCAACTGTCACAGAGTTTTGCTGGCAGAAGAGAGTCTCTCATCCTGACTGGCACCACTGTATCTTGGAAACAGCCAGAGTGGCCTTTTCTTCCTAACTTTTAAATGCCATTTGAACAATACACCTGCACCGGTTTACATGTATATGCAGGCTTATTTGCCTAGGCTTTCTGATTAAATTCTGTTTTTCCAGCTGGCTTCCGAAGCTGAAGGTGATATAGTTATGTTGAGATATGGCCAGATGCTGTATTACAGCTGCCAAACAAGCACCGTTACTATATACAGTGATGGTTAATAATAAATGACTGCACTTGTAACAGATATACTGTCTCCAGCATTAACACCTAAGAAGAAAGGAAAACTTCTATTAAAACATACTTCTGCAACTTTAGTAACTCCAGAGTCCGCAGCAGTCCTGACTCTCGTCACAGTAAAGCTGCTCTCCACAGCCTGCAACTCCATACTTGCAGCAAAAACATCTCACACAACAAATATAAAACCATGAGAGGTACTGGAAGAATCTGAAAATCTGTTTTTAATACATGACATATTCCACCCTGTGGAGAACTGAATCAGAAGTGCTGAGAGGTACGTGCATGGGTAGGAAAGATAATTTTGTCCCATTGCCCTTTTCTGTCTGTATCACCCTTTGTGGTTCAGATTTGGTTGCTAGTCTGAAGATGAAAAACCAAGGCAAGCAACACTTCTGAGATGGAGTCCCGGAGATGTGCAGAGAACTTAAGCCCCTGGTCTGGCTCATTTTGTTTGAAACTCTGCCCTGAGACAACTGTGTTGTTTCAGTTTTGGAGGAAAACTATTTATGTGGCTAGTTTAAACGGTGGACATTGCCTTTGCATGAGACAACTGATTTTTGTAGGTAACAGTTGAGAGCCAAATTACATTGGACGTAATTTGGATACCACACTACTAATGCTGAAACTATCCAGGAAAGAACTGAGCCCGTTTTTGAGCACCTGGAAAAAAGTAAGAGAAAGTCACGAAGGGCTTCACTTTTTATTTTATAAAAATATCCCCTTAAAAAAACACAACTGTCATGAATCCTGATTTAGGATCCTCCCGACTACGCCAGTTTGTCATGGATGAGTGGGATGCACCTCACTAAAAAGACAGCAGCAGCAATGTTTTATTGAGGTAAAATAATAATTTGACAAAGTTCAATAAATTCAATGGAATTTAACAAAGTTTGACTGTGGTTTACTAAGGTTCAATAAGTTTGATGGCAAGGTTCACTTTATTAGTTACTGCATGGAAGAAACATTCAAAGGAAAGTTAAGTTAGCAAAGCTTACAAAGTTTAACAAGCTATTAGTCACTTCCCAAGGACCTGTTGCGGCAAGGAATCTCTCAACATTGGGAAATAAGGGATCTCTCAACATTGAGGAGTAAGGCATCTCTCCACCTTGGGCACGGAAGGATCTCTGAGTCTCAGGTGAGGAATCTCAAACCTTGAGAGGTGTCCCTGCTCGAGGGGAGAGTAACCTGGTGGCAGTCTAGCTGCAGTTCAGGGGGCGCTCAAATCACGCTAATCCAACAATGTGCTATTGGTAAAAGGTCTCTCTGCCTTGAGGAGCAACCTTGAGAAGCATACCAGTGCAAGGGGAGATCACCACCATGCAGCCACGCTGCCTAGCACGGAGAGCTCAAAGAAGGCTCACTTAGGTTGTCATATTTATGGATTTAAGCAGTTGGCTCATAGTCAATTCACATGTGATGGAAAGGGAGGCATGAGACTCCTTCTACCCACAACTTTGTTCCTTGATAAATGAGTTTTAGAAAAGCCACCTGTTATTTATGCATTAATCACATGATCGGTGTACCAAACTCATATGTATTGACATTTACTGTGTCACTCTGTTCCTGTGTGGGTTTTTGGAGAACAGGTTGAAACTAGAGGAGTTCTTGGTATGGCTACAGCTCAGGCCTTTACCTCCTTTGGAGCCTGTACCAAACTACCGCTAGTTTAGTTAAGGGGTCAAGCACATCCTTCACAACAACCAAACCACCCTACTTAAGAGTGATACTTCTAATGTTAAGTTTCCAGGAACTACTCTGGAGTGAATTACAGAGAGTCTTGTGAAACTTCTGGTGGGTAAATAAACAATCCCACATAACTGCAGCCTCATCACAGCTATTCTTTAACCAAAAGGCTGCTTGTATGTGGGGAATTAGTATATGACTAAAGCAGAGAGAACCACAAACAGTCCTAAAAATTTCTTCCAGGCTTTAATGTGCTATAGCAATTTTTGAAAGTGAATTTGTCCACGGTGGTAGAAGAGTGTTTTAACAAACGACTGTCAGTTACTTTGGAGTGAAGTCCAATTTTAGATGAGCACTCAGGAGAATGAGCAGTAGTATGGAGCTATAAGCAGTTCACAGATCCTAATTTTCCATGGGATCAAACAATATTATTGCTACAGCACCAGTCTGTCCCTGAACACAGGCTGGAGAAAATAACCCTGAGTAAAGCTAAAAGTGGTACTAGCTCAAAGAAAAACAAAAAAAGGCATGAAACACATCCTCCACCACTTTTTTGACTTAACACCCACGTAAATGCTAAAGCTATCACAGAGTTGGACTCTCCCAGGTCCCTGTGGACCACAAACCGTGTCCCCTTGCTTCCCTGCAGAACAATAAAGCCACCAGAGTAAAGTCTCCGCACGGCTAAGCATCTGAACACTAACTACTGAGACTTTGCTTAAACACCTATTTCATACAAAGACATTGCTGTTTTGTGCTGACTCTTACACTTTTTAAAATTGAGAGCTTTTCATGTTCCATTAAAACATCCATCCATACCTGCATTTTTGGGGAAACTTTACCGGGAACTAATCACAAGAGGTGCAGCTGACAGGGCACAGAGCTGAGACTTGCCAAATAACCTCAGCACATTCCCTTCCTTCCCTATTCTGTTCATTTTGTTTTTGCTGTGTCACCTACCAAAAGAAGAGGTTTCTCCACCTCACTTGATAGATTCACGAATGCTTTGCAGGCAAACTCCAATGCCAGGAGTGGCTTCCAAGCCTTTGCTGTAACGCAAATGAAAGTGATGATGGACAACTACAGAAAAACGTTCTGAAATACTTCCTCAGTTACTACATCTGTCCCTGAATTTGCCTGCCAATTACAGCAGTCCTTTCTATAAGCATTTTCTCTTCAGAGTGCTTAACGAATGCAGAGCTGGGCTGGGCAGAAGCAGGGAAGCTGAGTTTCCAGGCTGTATTCCTACTTTCTCCCAGAAGTTTACTGGGGGACCTACAGCAAGCAAATCACATCCCCTTTCCTTGTCAGTCCTCCCAATTCCAGAGCAGGGGAAATCACTCTCTTCTGTAAAACACTCTCAGAACTACTGATAAGTGCAATGTAAGAAGTAGGTATTATAACAACCTCTCTTCTTTGCTGTGGAGAATCCCACACAGATCAGACATCGAGAAAAGGTGGCTGTAACTAAGGTTTGTATTGAAATATCTATTTAAAACAATGCCATATAATGCATGACACAAAAATATGTTTTTTCTTTCCTTTCTCTTGCTGTTAAATTCATCTGAAACCTGAACCCTACAAGGAATTATATGCGTGCTTCGCTTTAATCGCTAGTAATTCCATTTATATTGAGAATACTCCTACAAGTACATTAAGAAATAAGAGCTTCTGCTGTTTACTGTAATATTAGTAGGCACAAGAACAAAACACATATCCAGCCTCAAGTATGGTCTTTTAATATCTCTATGGACTCAACCCAACAGATGATACCTATCTTCCGGTCCACTAAAGGTCACTGCATCCCAGATCTGTAAGAGGCTGACCTATTTTGAGAATTCCCCAAACAGAAAAAGCACTCCTGCTACACACTGCAGTCACCATAAAGATACTGTTTACCATGGCTGATGAAACCCTCTGCCTCCATCGTTAGCATGACAGGAACTCATAACACCAGAGGCCTGCCACATAATCTTTTCAGAGCAAACAATATACACAGAAATTGTAGCTGTTCAGACAAGTGTATTTTTTTTAGATTACTTTCTCTTCCCCTACCCCAGCAAAAATGTTTTCACCCTTCTAAAATAAATTTAGAGTGACAGAAAAGTTTTTCAATAACTAGATTGAGATAACTCGGGAAGTAGATGATACTTTGTATAACATTGTAATCTTAAAAATGATGCATGCAATGACTAAAAGCTCTGTCATTTTATCAGTCTACCACTCCTCACCAGGGCCTGAAAAATGCAATGGATGCTCTCCATACCCATTAAATTTTGGAAATCTACCCACAGCAGCAATTGCTTGACAGAAGGTAGAAAACCCAGCTCTTGAATGAAGAGTAACAATTGAGGTTACTCAAACCCCTCCTAACTTTAGAGTTCATTATTTTTCATTTTATTGGACAACACAACACTCAAGAATCATACAGGCCAGCCACTGGCCTGCTGTGTCATGAAGAGTTAGTCTGCAGTTCAATGTAATTTAGCAGTCAAGTAGTCCTGACATACTACTCATCTGTTAAAATTGTCCCAAGAAACTGAAAATACCTTTACCAAAATATCAGCCACTAGAGGGGGCGTTTGGTATCCTATTTAAATCATGCTGATAAGAAAGTTAATTAAAAAAAAAATAATTAAAGGTTACGGGAATGCTGTAAAAGCTTATTTCCCACAGTACTTCAACTGCACATTAGGTCCCATGCAAAGTTTTAGAAAAAGCAATGCTTTCTTTGTGTATAACCAGACATATTGCAAAAGCAAACTCCGTGTCCCCCCTTCCAATTCCTAGGTCTACCCCCATCAAACCCTACGATTTCTACAAACAGAGAGACAGTTTTATATGCCAAGAAGATGGCTAAATTACATCCTAGGTCTAATTTGCCTGTACAGTCAGACAGCTCTGAGCATGCCTAAACCTGAACCTTCCAGTGTGCCAGTCTAGAGCCTGACACACTCAGGCTCATGCTCAGGGTTGACAAATAAGCAAAAGAATGACCCACAACATGGTTCCTATTTACAACTGTCTGCCTCTTTACAGATCCACCATTACCAGATTTAGTGTTCCCAAAAATCTCCAAAAGGGCCTAAAAACAGCCATCGAGCTAGGTCCAACTGCAAGCAAAGCAGAAGATCCTACTTGGCTTAAGCCACTCCAACAACTACTAATATTAAAAACATGTCTAAAGAGAAATGAATACATATTGCAACTCCCAGATCAGGTATTCCTGTCTTGCACATGGATGTGTAATGAATACAAAACTCATTAAGAATGATAAACGGACTTGATGGTTAGGTCCATGCAGTAACATTAGCTGAAGAAGGATACAGGATGTATTGTGCCAGTGTATTAGGGGCACTGGAGGTTCTGCATACTTTGTTGAATCTCTTTGGTTTGGGACTGGTGAAGCTGCTGGCAGCAGCTACAAAACTCATTACCCCCACCAAAATCTCTGTAAAAATAACTATAATTGGTGAACAGGCTTTAAAAAAGCTTTTACTCCTCACAATCTGCCTTCAAAAATGTGGAGCTCGAAGGTTTTAGTGAAGCTGAATGCCAGCTCAGAGGAGTATTTTAAATACACAATCTATTCAGAACCAGCATGGCCATGTAATTGGGACAAAACAACCAAGTCATTTTTAATTTTAATTTCCAAATGGATCTACTTAATGTGGACCAGTATTTTATTTACAACTGTGACTGAACAAATGGATAATATCCCGTCAAAGGCAGGATCAGCACAACCGCCAAACTTTGCAACAACTAGAACAGCTACTGCAAAGGTTCAGGAGCAGACAATACTCAGTCGACTGGATTTTTTCTGCAATATTTTGGCAAAGTGATTTAACATTTACTTTTATAAGATAAGAGCACTGTCCCTTCCTTAGTTCATGCCTTTAACTGCACCAATTCTTTAAGTGACCAAACAGGTCTCTCAGTTCTGAAGAGAGTGGCTTTACTGAACTACCACAATTCTATGTTACCAATAGTAACATTAAAGATATTTTAAAACATAACAGCAACCCTGCTCATTACTTTATTCAGCCTTGCAGCTTTTTAAAATCTCAGTCTAAATCCCTTCTCTCCTCCTTACCTAGCACAACTCAACAAAGCATTTTGAAGTTCTGAGAAAGAAACTCACTGTATAAGACTAATCTCTATTATTTCAGTCACTCACATCTCAGGCATGACTGTGGCCTCTCCACAAACTGGGTTTCACTATACATGGATATTTGTAAGTTGTCATGGTTTTATAGATGCCTGCATTAGCTATCGGACAATAAATCTCTGTTCTTCCCTCCCATGGTCAGACTCGTGTAGATAAAGGCAGCATTGGAGCCTCAGCAGCTCAGAATACATAACTGACACCTGTCTGCAACAATGTCTCCTCCATTTGCTTTGGTTAGGATTTAATTGAGTTGGAGAAAGAGCGTAACAGCGTGGCCAAACAATGGCTTGCAAGACAGACTTACAGGTCACAAGCCATTTGACTACACTTGCTTTCAGGCTGGATGGTTTTTCCTCCTGACCACATGGTTCTGAGGTCTGGAATAGGAAAGTTTATTCCAGGTAGGCATATAAGCAAAAAAAAAGTGATGTAGGAGCTGGAAATTAAAAATATTAATAATGAGCACACTGTAAAGGAACGTGCTTTGAACTTCCTTTTGCTAGAATGACAGAATTGTTTGGGTTGGAAGGGACCTCAAAGATCACCTAGTCCAACCCCTCTGCCATGGGTGGGATGTTTCCCTTTTTCCAGTCACTGGGGACTTTGCCTAATTGCCATGACTTTTCAAATATGATGGAGAGTGACTTGGCAACTGCATCAGTTCTCCCTGCTCGTGATGATTCTCTTGATGAAAAAGGGTGTCTCTGTCAGCATGGCAGTATGAAGTCCCAAAGGTGAAAGACGAAGAGCTGAAGCCTCATTTAGTAGTCATTTAACCAGAAGAAACTTAATCTCCAGGGTTATCAGCACCTTCATGCTTCCTTAGGAGCTGGTAACTTAGCAGCATCTAGGATAGGAGGACTTCCCCTCCCATGTTTTAAAACCAAGAACATTGTATTTCTGATATTACAGATCATTTGATGCTGGGAAGATACCGACCAGTTGATGGGGATGGTGGTACGCTGCAGTGGACCAGCAGTTTTTCTGAAAGGTGCTCTCTCAACCTGAGTACATGAACATAAGAAAACTGCTGACCCTGAATTTGAAAAAAAACCACCCAAGAGTCCATCATTCATTTCCCTGGTGCAAAATTAGGCCTTCTTTAGAGACAGCAGGCAATAAAGACTGTGTTCTCCATTCCTGCTCCTCTTGAGAACACAGCATCCTTTCTGGTGGAGTCTTAACAGAAAAACTGGGCTCAGAGCAGCCAGAGAATTACTTTGCCACGTTCCCTGCTCAGAGGGCAAGAGGAAAAGGGATGTGAAGCTCTTCTATTGCCTAAAAGAGAGGACCAGCTGCCAGTAAGCCACTTTAAGCCCTGTTTATATTATCATATAATATGGATATTTTATGGTTCTTTTGCTGTGTTTTCATTGTGTCTACATTGCAAATATTACTAGATCAGGCAGGTTGTCATCAGGACCTATCCAGAAGGTCTGCGTTGGAAACACCTGTCAGAATACTGTTATTTTTAAGCTGTAAGCAGTCAGGCAAATGACCTGCTTATTTTGAAAAGATTTATTCAACAGCCCTTAGTCTTAAGGCCTCATTACAAATGCCAGGCACATGAGAACAGACAGTATGTCTTACCTTTGTAAATACTGGGCTAAATGCAAGGATAGCTATTCCACTTTACCATGCAAGTAAGTAAATGTAAAATATTTTTCAAAAATCAAAGCTTTGCTCAGCTGTTGCCATTTGAAAAGATTACAAAGTCCAAATGAAAAACATGTTTCCTAGAGCAAACATGTCCAGCAGCCATCGGTACTGGTTATGCTGACTTCTGGATGACGAACCTAAGACACCTCAGGACTGCTTCTAACAAATACTGCACTCCAGGTTGCTCAGACTGCAAATTCAAGTACTCCACACTTATTGAAAGACCAGGCCTACTCTGTCTTACACTGGACACCAAGAATGAAAGCGGACAAAGCCCATAGTTACCTCCAATGCCAGAAGTGTACTATCCCAGCCTCATCACTTAACAGTGAATTGTAACCAGTACAGAGTCCATTTTCATCCTTTCCTGCAAGTTCCACACAGATTTTTGCCACTAGAGAATCATAGCTTTAGAAGAACACAGAAGTCAGGAGTTAATTTGCCTTCTCCATCCAAATTTTATGAATCTGATTTAATGGGGACAAAAAGATATATATTTGTATCTGTCACCAAGACTAAACCTAGAGAGATCTATACAAACATTCTGATCTCACTTCCAGCTGCACACAATTGTGCTGTGCCTGAGAAAAATTAGCAAATTACTCCAAGACAAGTACGAGCAAGCCACCGCGGTCTCTAAATTCACCACCAAATAACAGACTAACCAGTCTTCTCTTGCTAATCTGTGTCAGAGCCTGCAAAAGACAGTAAATACTAAGGGCTGTTCCCCCTAGCAACAGAAAGGTTCACAAAGCTTTGTAGCTTCTAGCGTAGCTAAGAAACATCCATGGTGTTTCAGCTAGAATGACCGTGGTCTCAACTTTTCCCCTCACATCCTGTACCACTTCTTTCTCTTATTTAGGGATTATGGGATTATTTAATAATTCTGTATTCTTTCTGGCAGCTTTCCTCTCCTCTCATTCACAGAACAAAGGTAACAACAAGACAATAAAGATCCCTTTCTGCCTACACATTTCACTAAGAGGGAAAGTTAATAAACACAATAACATTACTTGAGCTGTGAGAACATCTTGCTTTATTAGCTACTGTAATGCAGCCTTTAATTTATCATTTAGGATAGTTACTATAATATAACAAGAACACTAGTTGTCCTAAACAGGGTCTTTCTAAATGGTTTATAATGCTATACTGAGAAGAAGGAAGGGGAGGAAGAAGAGAAACTTCTTTTATGCTAACTGTTGAACTCATGTGGTTTAAGTGGCAGATTGCACTCACCTGGAATAACAGGATTAGCAAATGCATTTCATTACCTTTCCCAGTCAGGTGTGTTTTCTGCAATGCCTTCTAAACAGCACAGTAGAGCTCTGTCTGGGTTGTACACATTGGTCTAGGGAATGCTTAAGTTCAGTTAAACAAAAAGCCAAAGCTCTTTTTGTTTAGTAGAGAAGAAACAGGTCAAATGTAGATTTATATTTTTACTACAGCTGCACCTATTTTATGAAGTTTTGAGATATAAGCCCAACAGTTTGGCCTTACACGTGTAAGAAAACTTTCCACGGTTCAAGGCTTACTTCAGAGGAGAGGGACAGGCCCTCAGTAAACTTTGTTCTACTAAGTTACAACAGCATATGTATACATACATGGGGGTGGTTTTTTTGTTGTTTTTTTTTTTTCTTTACTACAGGATTAAGCTGCCAAGTGCCTTGGCTTTCAGACTGTTTTTCTTCCCTAAGCCCCGTTCCCTCCCCTCTCAGTGAAGTAAACTTTTTTACACCCTCCTTTATAAAGTGAAGCAGAAGCACAATGTAAGTTCTTTTACTACACTGTGGACTACCTGCAAGCTTCAGAAAGATCTATGGTTGCCTGAAAATTAGAGGTGAATGAGTTACCCCGGTCCTGCACATGTTGACTTTGCTATACCACTGTGTCAAACACAGGAACTTCTTTCCTGGGGAGTTATTCTCCCGCTGCAAATACTGCCTTATCACATCTATCCAAGCTCTTTCTGATAGTTTCTCCACTTCTTTCCAGTTTCAGTTTGTTTTTATCTCATTGCCTGACTCGTGCTTACCTAGTCAAGGATGGCAGCACAGACAGAGCTTCAATGGACCACACCAGTGGTAATGGAAAACACACACTGAAGCTTCCTACAACAAATCCGCACAACCTACAGAGCACTATCCTCTCTACAAGCCATATGAAACTGAGGTGACTTCAGAGTCATCATCAAATAGCAAAAATGCCAATGTGCATTCCACTCCTGCATCTCACTGATGTCCTGACACTCCAGTGCAAGATGAGAAGTGATTCTAGCTTTAATTCCAAAATTGGTCAGTTAATTTATCCATTCATCTTCACTTGCTTTGACAAGGATGTTTCATTTTTAGTGCAGAGATCAAAGCGGCCCTTTTCTCACCCTGTTCTCATCTGCTGAGCTTAGTTTCTGAAGTCTGTGGATACACCAGACATTCTTCATTTTTAAAAAAAAGTTTGGCCCTTTGACATTTAAAATGAAGTCTCTCGGAGCTGAATGCGGTGGTCTTTTGGGGTTGCTGGGGTTTTTTTGGGGGAGGTGAGGAGTGGATGATGAAACATTCAGTTAAAACTACAATTTGAAAAATAATGAGGACACTAAAGAAGTTGAAAAATACGAATACTGAGTATCATTTTTAGCTATACAAAATAAGCATTGCCATTCCTTTAACGATAACACAAACCATACTTCATTGACTTAAACTCCAGTTGCTTACAAGCAGTAACTCAATTCACTGCCTAAAGAAACTCTGACGTTGATATTAGGAAAAAAGTTTGTTGACCATGTGCGTGTAAACTCAGAAGGACAAGGCCAGAATCATCAGCCTTCCAGTATAAGGGAAGTTCCCTGATCCAATAGTAAGACCTATGTCAATCATTAATATTTTACTATCAATTATTGAATATCTAAGTTGCATGCACTGCCTGGGATAATACTTTTTAGTAAGACTTTAACTAAGGCATTCTTGTATGTGCTGAAAAGAATTTTAAGTATTTACCTATTGCTCTTTATTTTGTGAAGATTAAATTTCAAGTTGGACTTACATTATTGAAACAGATTGTTCTTTATTTTCCCATTTATTGACATGAATGACAGGAAGATGCTCAAACACTATGTTATTGACTTTTGGCACACTGTCATTCTGTGGTAACATCTGTAATCAGAGAACCAACAGCTGAATGACTATCCTCATTCCAGGAAAATTAATTTGGCAAACCAATGCAAGGAGTTTGATAAAAATGATTTCACACAAAATCGGTTCAATAAACTGTTGCCCTAATTAACACTAGCTTGGTTTTTTTGAACAAGCTCCAACACAAAAGTTCAGCATGATGCCAGAAGAGTTATATAAAGGCTGAGCCTGTCTCTTTTCTCTGCGTGCAGACTGAGCCTTCTTGATGCATGGGGTTTTTTTTAATATAGTTAGAGATTGGTGGTAGCTGTGACTAGAGCATAAAGTAATTATTAATAAAGTGTCAATGTGTTTTACACATGGATTCAGTACTGCATCTGAGAATCACTTTTCTCCCACCAAAGTCTGTCTGGAAAATGGCCCCACCACATTCCTTTACAAAAGGAAAATATTCTCATCTCCATTTTCTCCATGGGTAAACTGAGGTACAGCAAAGTTAATTGTCTGCTGTTTCAGAAGGGGGTGTCAAACACCTGCAGTAAATGTGGATTTTAACAGGCTTTGGAGAAAGCCCAGCATTTCTAAAAACAAGCCCAGAAGACGCTTTGTAGGAAAGGTTTTAAATGACCTTTCACACTCTCACCACGCAGTGCTCTGGCCACCCAATGATGCTACTTGGCTACTTTCACATCGTTTACAAGCTAATACTCTGCTTCACTGCATCTTGGACATCCTTCCAAACAAAGGGCTTTTCTCTTTTTTTTCTTTCTTGCTGTTCCCCCCTTCCCCGAGTGCTGGTCTGTCCCCTGTAGCGTGGTGGGCATCTTTGGAGCAGCTAGGACAACATGCCTTGCAGGACTCCCCCCACTCCTTCACAACCGAGGGGGAAACGCTGGTGGCAAGCAACCTTGGGAAGGCTGGAAGGCTGGGGGTGGGGAGGGAGGTGGGGGGTGTTGTCAGAAGACGAAAGCGGTGCTTCCAAATCCTAATTACATTTAGCAGGGATTAAGTAATAGTCACTAACCTCTTCAGCTCACAGAGGAGAAACGTGATCCTGTTTAATTCTCCTCCGCTCCCTGCAGCCCTGCAGCTCCTTCTTATACAACACGCTGCAGCTCCAGCATATCAATGCACCGCTCGCCCCGCTGCTATCATTGCAGCAACACCCCCTTGGCCAGGAATCCAATAAGGACACTATAGGGGCGGGCTATAGCCAGAAGCAGCTGCAGCAGCAGGAAAGCTGGTACAGGCACTGAGGTTGGGAGCTTTCGCCTCGAAAATACCGAGCACATGGCTAGCAAGGGGCTGGCACCCCCCTGGGGACCTGTGCAAGACCCCGGGTAAGCCCACACAGCGGTCACCCCAGCCAGGCACTCGCCGGAGCCCAGTCGTGCAATGGCTTGCAGACACTGGTACATCAGCAGTGATCGTGTCCGTCCAGCTGCATCCACAGGGTCTACGCTGCGGGCTGAGTCCCTGCTCAGGAAATTGGGAGTTTCAGCAGTGCCAAGCGGAAAAGAAGTCATTCTGTGCCCGGCTTCCCCCAAGCAGGCAGTATACAGAAAGCAGCCACTAGGAAAGCCCAGGCCAGGTGTTACACAAGCTCTTACTCAAGACTGTTTTTCTCCCTTCCTACAGGGTTTGCTTCCTGGCCCATCACGCGCTGAGCTTAATCACTAGCTTTTGCTTGGAGAGCCACTTTTTACCCAGATCTTACTCCCAGCCTCTTTACTTGCTGTTTCTTATCAACGTGCAACAGGACTTTCAGTTGCTTCGTTCAGGGCTTGGAAGATAAAAGCCTGGGAGGGTGCAGCTATTTTCCCCCAGGCCAGTAGTTCCTGCAATAAACACTGTATGAAATGAGGTTGGTCTGAATTCCACAGATCATTCTATACCATGCTGATGTTGGGCATTTACAGACTATGATAGAACCTAAAACTGCATCACATTGGCACTACAGGTACAAATAATTAAATTCTGTACTCGTTCACCTCAGACGTAAAACAGAAATAACTCTAGACAAATCAGTAACTATTTTTTTTGCACCCCAGTGTGTTCAGTTCAACCTGTTTCTGGCAAACCTTGAGGGATGCTATGTGCAAGTAATAATACCATAAGTAGTCTGTCTTCTTCCTATAAAATTCAGTGCAGCTCTAGATTCCTTAAATTCTTTATTCTGAAATTCTGCAGGTGAGGATTGTAAGAGTGATTGATACACCCTTCTTTCCATTTTTTACCCACTCATTTCTTCTGATGAGTTAACTTCCTCACCAGCAAGACTTCGGGAACTCACTTGGCCTCCTACCAGCTACATGTGCTTTTCCAGAGTCACATTTTCTGAGCCAGTTATGGAGTTTTAACTCGTGCAAAACTTCCATGGTCTAACATAACTTCATCTGAACATGGGTTTATAGTGACATTACTATGCTGGATGTTTCAGATATGTCACAGGATATTTCAAAGCTCTTTCCTTCTCCTCTCAAACACATTGTAGTACCACAGACTAAAGCACAGATCTACGTACCATCAGTTCTAATTACAGTTGTTACACAACTGCAATAAGGAGGAGCTCCAGAGCATAACTGAAGAATTACATACAAGACTAACGAGCAGGAAGTTTAAAGTCCATCAAAGCATAAATGAAGGTCTGCAACATATGTGTGGTATTGCATAAAGGAAGATTGGCAGACCAGGAGATATGGCATTTAAAGATATACATCATGAGTTCAACATATGGGACTGCTAATGACTAGCATGTGACTGTATGCTTAGCATAAAGTAATGAATCAATTAGCACATGATAGGAAACCGTAACGAATAGCAGAACATATGAAAGAATGCATATGGGAGTGATTAGAGGCAGATGTACCTCAGAGCCTTTGGATTCAGTAACAGTGCTCGCATTTGTTCAGCCACGTGTTCTACAGGATGCGGGAACCTGTCCGATCTCATAATTAACCTTGTAAAAAAAAAACCAAAAACCAACCCTACTTTCCAGATGGATCAGCTCCCCAAACCAGGTGGGAATGGCAACTCACAGCCAAACAGGAGGGCACAACTGCCTCTTTCCACCACACTGTGGAGTTAGGTTACCTTAAGCCAGACAGCTAACTACTTGCTGTTTGATCCCCGTATATAGTCTCGAACTCACTCTGCCATAAGTTTGTTTGTTTATTCAGATGGCTAGACAACAAACCCAACATTTAACTGAACTCCAGACCTGGTCAAGATTGGGGGGGTCAGAGGAGCAGTTCCTCCAGAGGTGGAACAAGACATGAGCTCTGGAGGAGCTGTTTGTGACCGTGGGATGAGCAGCCGGCACGGCAGGAGAAACTAGGGTCCCCAGGGTGGTGACAGTGGGCAGGGGGAAACGCCAACCCTGGAAGAAGCAGCAGCAAATAGCCCCCAGCGTGGACGTAGCTCTACTGGTGTACTGATGTCTTACGCAGTCTGTTTCTCTTTCCATATGGAAATAGCAGAGAGAGTATCTATAAATAACGAGTACCTTTCAATACCAATAAATCTTCACCAAAGTTGGATGGATATGGTATAGTTTTCATCATTGCAAAATTACAAGGAGAAGGCCTGCAGGGATAGTTAGGCCAAATAGCTGGGAACCACAGACAAGCTTTTGGCACAAAATCCTTCTTCAGGTCTGAAAGGTATGAAATAGATTTTTCAGAGAGTAATTACATATGTAGGAGTCAAACCACTCCTGAAGGTAAAGGCAACCGTTCCCCCACAAAGAAGGGATGTTCGTGGAAAGGCAAGCTTAAAAACCCTGCAGCTCTGCGTACAAACCAGCCTCTTAACAGGGCTTCTTAGGAGCACAGGAAGAGTTCCCACTAGGCTGGGCCACCCACTCCCTTTTTTGCCCTGTATTTCTCAGTGTCTCTTTTTTGGTCATATCTGCACATTGTTTTGTTCTGCTGATTGTCTTTCCACACTACATTTCTCCTCACTCTCACCCTCCACAGTCCCACAACTTTTACAAGTCCTAGCAAGCAGATGTATTAATTAACTTCAGCTACAACCTCGAAATCTCTCACTGCTCAATTTTGTCAGGAACAACTAAGCAATGCAAAATAATTTAATCATCATTCTGACCACAGGAGTTGACTAGCAACCACTGAAGCCCTCCACAGTAAGAAACAGTTTTATGTGGGAGAATTCAACAGCAGATAGTATTCCACTAAATCACAATGGTAAGCCCAACAGTGTAAATAAGAAGCGGAAAGCTACTCGGCTAAGAGAACAAACTGGCCTGGCAACAGCCCGGAGAAGAATGCCTGATTCAACTTCTCAGCCAGGAAGCACATACAATAAATACCAAAGCAGGTACGACGCAGTAAGAAACAGCAGCGGAGCGCACTCTGAAATTATTGGTCCAGTCATCGTTTAATTTCAGATAAATCAAAACCGCGAGCCAAGGCTCAGGATGCTATAATCGACCAGCGCTCACGCACACTCTACGAATGTTACACGCCTAAGTGCTGAGGTCAGTGACAGCTCTGAACAGCCTGCTTAAATAAACTCCGGCAGGGACAACAGCTTATGTGGTACAATGATGAGGGATAAATTTGGAATGAAAAAGATAAGCTAAAGACAGCAGTAATTAAGTTAAATATGCATATCGGTGTATGGAATCAGACCATCAGATTAGATCCAGAGTTTTGTTTGGGGATTGCTAGAACGTCGCTCAAGGAAATTGTTTTTTTTTTTCAATTTTATTTTAATGCCTAAGGGCGTTTTTATGGTGTCCCTTCATTTGAGGCATGGCCTGGAAAACAAACCACCACAGAGAGCGAATCCCAGCGCAAAGCAGCGAGTTGAGGTGTATTTTGGATTATCAGCTCAGACCCAACAGGCATTAAGTTCCGGGGAGGCCTGGGCTGCGGCATGGCAGCGGGCCGGCAACCGCAGCTGCCTTCTTCACCGTTTCCCCCAATTCACCCCCACAACCGAGGCCGCTGCTGCGGGACACGCGCCGCCCCCAGCCAAAAGGGCGAGGCGCAGACCGAGGAAACCCCCAGCCCTGTCCCCCCAGGAGGGACCCTCAGAAAACGCCCCCTGCCTTCAACACAACAAGGCGGGCCCAGCGACACCTCCGCGACACCCTCCCCTCCCCTCCCCTCCCCTCCCCTCCCCTCCCCTCCGCCGCCCGGCAGCGCCCCCTTGCCACGCCCCGCCGGCATCGCAGGCCGCGGCAATGGCGGCCCCCACGGCCCACGCGTGAGCCCTTCCGCCGAACGCCGCTGCCGTGAGTGGGGAGGGGCAGCCGAGCCCGGGGCGCGGTTAACGGCCGTTGGGGCGGGGCCCCGCCGCCCTCCTCCCTACGGGCGGTATGGGACCTGAGCGGACCCCTTCCCACCCCCACCCCCCCCCCGTCTGTCCGCCGGCGGGCTGGGCGCTGCGCAAAATGGCGGCCGCGGCGCGGGAGGGGGCTGCGGGGCGGCCGGGCCCCGCGGGGGCGGGAAGGGGGCGCGGGCTGGGGGGGGGGGAGGGGGGGGCGTGGAGCCGGGGCAGATCCGCCACGGCTGCGGCGGGTCTGTGAAGCGAGCGGCAGGCACTTACACAGGCGGCAGGGGTGACAAGAGAGGCACTAACCGGGCGGCATCGCGGTGAGGGAAGCTGTGGAGCGAGGTGGCCGCGGGCCTGCCAAGCGAGGAGTCTTAGACCCGTAAGAGGATGAACGAGTTGCAGTAATTATACACACATCATCTCGCAGCGCGCGTACCAGGACCTTGTTCGTGGTAATTGCACTTTGAATACGCCTCGCCCGCTTCTAGAAGCGGGACGCGAGGCACATTTGTCCCGCAAGGTACCACCAAAGCTTGGTACTCGTGAAATAGTCAAGCTGCTGTGAAGACCTGCTCCCCTAACGCTGGTTTCACACCTCTAACTGTCATTTCCAGAGGCGGTGCTGCCCCAGGGA
This sequence comes from Pluvialis apricaria, assembly GCA_017639485.1. Lineage (NCBI taxonomy): Eukaryota > Metazoa > Chordata > Aves > Charadriiformes > Charadriidae > Pluvialis > Pluvialis apricaria. The sequence goes on from CM030008.1 coordinate 64,795,704, forward strand.
GCGCTGCCAGCTCCCGCGGGGGTGGAGGAGGCATGGGGTGCCACAGCAGCGTGGGGTGCCATGGCTTCCACCCCACGGCCAAGCGCAGGGAGAGCCGCAGCGGCTGAACCTTACCTCGGCCCAAGGCATGGTAAAGCGGGCACAGGCCCGCGGTGCAGTACTCTGCGCTGTGGGAAACCGGGTGGCGGAGGCACAGCTTAGCAGAAATTGGAAGAAGTGGGGCAGGCGTAAAGCGAGCCGGTTGCAGTAACATGTCCGCATGGTAAGAAGACTACAGCGAAATTTGCTTCGTCATTTGGTACAACTGGAGAAGCGATCAAGTTGTCTTGAGCGTGTTTAACATCCTTTCTGACACCGTGAAGACAAGGAATTGCTATGTTTCTTTCTCTAAAAACTGAAACTCCCCAGGTTAAGATTGTTCCTGTGACTAAACCAGACAAGGTTTCCTCCCTGCCTTTTTATCCGTGAGGCTAGTTCCTCCTGCCTCCCAGCCTCATTGGGTTTGACTCAATTACTTTCTGCTGATTTACATGAACTCTTAAAGTGGGAGCATGTAGCATGGGGTATGAGTGGCCTGGATTGCTTCTTTTAGAGGCAGTTTTTAATAAACTGAAGTGTTGGAACAAAAAATGAGCCTTCCCCCTTAGGCCAGCCTCACAGGCTGGAGTAATAGCAGTCTGTGACAGCAAGATGGCCCTATTCCACTGCCCAGCTGCACATCGTGCTGTACCTCTTGTATCAGGTTTAGGGATCAGCTGGCTTTTTGAAAGTTGGTTTTCCAGTGCATCACTTTCTGGACATGGCATACACTGCAGCAGCACAGTCTTGCAGAAGGGAGGGAAAAGGGGCATAAGCACCCCTTCCAGCAGCAACTTACAGCAGCACTTAAGTGCAGTGTTAAACTGTACCTACGCTTTGTTTTGACTGTAAGCTTTGACTCTAGTTTGAGCAGTAAACTGATGTTTCATATCGTGTAGTAGCCCGCATTGAGGGTTTTCAAACTTGAGTGGGGGTGTGGTAGAGAAAGATGCTTGCATGTTGACAGATAACAAAATACTGCCTTTCTGGCAGCTTGGTGCCTAGAGATCATTTTGTCTTAGTTAAGACTTGACAAGAATTGCTGCCCTCACTATCTCAACATAGTAATTTAAGGTGCTGAAATACCCCAAATCAACCAAATTCCATTAAACACAAAGTACAAAGAAAAGTTATCTTAAACAAGCAATGTAGCAATTTTAAAGTTGTTGCATTTATTCCCCCTGAGGAAGAAAGGCTTCTCATCAAGAGGGGGGTGAAGAGGTCAGTCAAACTTAACTTGTCATTTTTTTGTTAGATGTGCTTTAATTCAGGCTACTGTAAATTGAATGAAAAAACATGGAGAATGGAGATAAGGAGCTTTTGGGATTAAAAGGAAAAATAAAACCCAAACCCGTCATTACTATCTTACAGCTTTTTCTAAGTAGTACTTTGCTGTTGCAGTTCTGAAATTAATGAAGTGTGCATGGATTATTGCTGCATGTATTTTACTTCAAAGCTGGTTATTCCCCAGAAGTCAGAGGCTTTGCATATCTGTTAATACAGTACTTTCCAGGCCACTTTTATAACACAAACTTCTGGGTTTTGACTCAGTGCCAGAGGAGCAAAATAACATCCTTACCTTTGCAGCTGTGACCACAACATAAAATCAAGCAGGAGGAAGAGCTGATGCTGGGGGTTGTTTTCACTACACTTAAGGCGCCTTAAGTGTTGAAGCTCACGCAAAGAGGCAGGCCCAAGTATGCCTTCCCTAACAATGTGGCTGTTAGGGTACTTGACCTTTCTTTTATACCTGCAACAGTTTAGCCAGCACAAGTGAATGCAACTTGTCAGTTAAACAACATATCTCTATGTGAGCATTGTTATTGCACAGCAGTTTCTCTTATTTGCCTGTGCTACCTTACCTAGTCTGCAGCACAGCCCTGAGAGCAGCTCCAAGGATGATTTGGTGGCAACCCAACCTGTGGTGGTTCTGAGAATTAGGAGAGAGCTCTAGATGCAGATCTGAAGGCTGCATCAACTCTAGCCTGCTTTTGTGCAGACACCTCACCGTTTGTCCAACTCCCAACTGCACAAGTGCCACAGAAACAGAAATCAGGAACTGACGTGTGTGAACACTTGATCTTGAAATGGTTGCATATTCAAGCGAGGGGGAGGGAGAAGGGACAAAGGGACTTAGCTGGATTTTTCTATTTGACTATAATGCTGTTAGTGACTCAGTCTACAGTTTTGAGCTGTGATTTTGCATAAGTGAGGAGGCTGCAGAAAAAGGCTGTATTGTTTCTCAGTTTCTGGAAGTAAGCAGCATTTAGATGGCCATAAAGCTAGTGTGGAAGCTAGCCTCTTGAAAATGCAGTTTTGCTTTTTTTTCCTACTTAGCATATCATAAGGAATAGAAACTATTTGAGGGTGTGCTTCTGAAAAGCTACCTGATAGACAAGAAAACTTGCAATTTTACTATCACTGTTCCAGTTGTCGTTTCAGCATTGCTTCTTAGTCTTTTCCCTGTTGTGAGCAACTTGAAAGACATCACCGGCTATTTATACTGACATTTGCTTTTAAGCATGTTTCAGGGATGCTTCCTGATATTAGAGTCTCTTTAGTTAAGTGATAGAATACTTTAATCTGGTGGAGTGGCAGTGGTGGTTTTTTTAAGAACTGCACAGCAGTAATAACAGTTATATTTAAACCCCCCTCTTCCCCCAAGGCAGGGTAATTTTCTTTTCTTGGTGTTTACATGTTTTCATTAAGTGATTGCACAGCCTACCACCAGCTAAAATACATAGTCCCCGTTTCCAAAGCTGTCTTAAGAGTACTCTGTATATCCTCAGTACATAGAAGATAATTTGGCAGGTTTTGCCCCTTTGCTGCCTTTCTCACCCCTCCCTACACCCAATAAAAAATCATTCCTGCTATTAATTTGATCAGTACAATAAACACTGTAAGCCAAATTATCCATTACCTAAAAATGTATTCTGCCATCATGTTACTAGACCTCTCATAGATCAAACTGGAGGCACGTGAACAGGGAATGTTTTCCTTTTTCATATCTGTAGCTGTATCTGCTTTGAAGAATGGCTTTGTAAGCTTCTCTCATTAACTGACAAAGAGATAGAAATCTTCCACATCCCTGTGTGCCTTCTCCAGATGCGGATTAACTTCATTAACGGCAGCAGTAATCTCCCAGTCTGTCTGGCAGGTGTTGATCTGTGCTCCAGCACTAGTGTAGATGCTCACTTTGATGATGTTAAATGAGTTAGAGCTAAGAGTGTGTTTTTGAAGCAGATTGCCTCTATGTACCACACTTTGACTTGAATTTGAAGTTTCCGGGTGGACCACCAGAGGCTGCACCACAGTAGGATGCTCCACACCTTCCACAACTCATAGGTGGGAAAGTCCGTGAGAGCAGTCAGGAGCTAGTCTAAACAAACCACACACACAAAATGCACATAGTGGGAACACAGCCCTCAGCATCAAGTGTTTTGATTTACAGACCTGCTGGCTATATCTATGTCAGGAATAAGTACAGTAATTATAAGAGAGATCAGTCTAGCATTAAAATAATCAGAAATTGATGTATTGAACTAACCCAGAAGGAAGACCCATAAGGAATGGGAGCATCCATAGGGAAGTTTGATCCAACAGAAGCCTAACAGAGTCCCAAAGACCTCAAACCAGTGCTTTCCAGTCTTTTAGCACTCTACAGGAATCTCTACAACTGGTTGTATGGTGTTGATGAACACCACGAATTGAAGGTGTAAACACAGGGTGGTACACCAAGATCTGGACTGCTTGAAAAGATACGCTCATCTGAACAAGATTCATTTTAATGTAACATGAAAAATCATTCACCTGAGGCTCAGAAAGGCATGTAGGGTACTTAGGAGGTAGGAGAAAATAAGAAGGATACTCAGAATGCAGAGACATTTGTAGGTACAGGGTGACTAGACTGCCTAACGAGTTCACTTCCACGGGTTGTAGGTAGAAGGAACACAAGTCTTGCCAGAGACACAAATTAACAGTAAAGTAGGGATTTGTTTCCTGTTCATGGCATATGAGAACCATGAAAGTAGAGTTAACATTAAAACCAGGCACAGAAACTTAAGTTAAAAGATTAGAGAACTGAAAGAACCTACTCTGGAAAGCATGCTAGGTAAGAGTGATTAGGCTTGATTTGATGCGCTTAGAGGCAATTCAGCTGCTCTCCATATAGGTGTTTTTTTTAGAGATTGCTGCTGGGCTGCTCTTCAGACAACTGGGGAAAAAAGTCAGTAGGAGACAGCCAGAGCTACCCAGGTAAAAAGTCAGGGATAATGTAGATGGACACACAGTGAGGAGAACAAGCCATGAAATACCTTATTTAGCAGCACTGTGGTTTTTCTGAAGTGTTAAAATGAGGAATGATATTGTCTTAAAAAGTCCTTCAGGTCTTGTCATCTTGAGGCAGACATCACTAAATAAGGGTCTTTGACTTACCTACATACATATTCTGATACATATATACGCACACATACATACATACTTTGACTTACATACATACATACTCTGATCTCCTGTATCATTTTCTTCTGGTCCCTCCACAAAAATAGACCTCTCCAAAACACACAGTAAGCATCTTTTCAGTGGCCTTCCCTGAAAGCAGCCTTGCCAAGCAGTAGACAGAATATTTTTTCCTCTGTGCAGCTGGCCCACATTATCTCCGGCCATAGCAAAAGGCAGACTCTAGAGAAACGTTTGCCATGTTTGGTGGGATTGGTTGTCCAGTAAGTATGTTATAATGAACATTCAGAGGAAGGGTTCACAGCCTATATGTCTAAACAAGTGACACAGCACTGTTTTCAATGACTTAAAGTATCAGGCATTTAACTGGTAGTCAATAAAAGCTTTTTTTGCATTGGCCCCTTACCGTCATTTCTCCTTGGGATTCAGAGAGCTGCAACATGATGTAGGTCATACACCAACCCATTTTGACTACTGAATTTAGGAGGAAGAATGATGTTGCTTATTCCACTAGGACTGGAAAGCAACTGTAAGCACTTAGAGCTACAGCATGAGCTGCTGCAAGAAGTTTATGAAAATCCTCTTTTAAATAGAAAGCAGAGAATTGCATATGAGATATTAGAGCTGCAGCTATCTAAGCTAGTCCTGGCATCCAGGAACATTTCCTTGGGTTTTACTGGATATGTACATTTGTGGACACAGCTGTACAAGCACTGAGAGAGAAAACTAAAAGCCTACATGCTTCAGAGCCTTCAGTATAGTTAGAAAGATACAGCATACTAGCACAAGTGAAGAGGGAAAGTTGCTATGTGTAACTTTATCATTACATTTGGTCTAGGCAATTGCGTAGACACAAAGCTGCTTTAGAAGTGCTGGTTTGCTGTAGTACAATATTTCTACATGTAGCATAGTTGGAAAGCCTACCTTAAGAGATAGCTTACAATAAATAGTACCTCTAAGATTCCCTGATGCTATATAGGAGTATATTAGCAAATACTCAGTGGAAGCCATCGCATACCACTTGGAAAAAGGCAACTAATAGCTTACTAAGAGCCCCATATACACCAAATAACAGGCTTCAATCCTTTAAAAAAAACAAACTTGAATCCTAGCACACTTTCACTTAGTTTCCTACCTGAAGTACCTGTAGACTCTTACTGTAAAATGACTCCTCTTAATCCTAGAAGCTCCCAGATACCTTCTCTCAAATGTTGATGCTTATCACCTGCTACTTTTCATAGCCTTTCTCCTTCAAGCCTCCCAGGTGCAAAGCTTCCAGCTGAGAAATGTGCTCCTTAATTCTGCCTTACCCAGAAGTGGTGAGGAGCATGTTTCTCCCGATCTTTACCCTGCTAGGTATGGAGGACTAATTCTGGAAAAAAAAAAAAGAAAAAGAAAAAAAAAAGTTGTCTGAATTTCTATTACTTCCTTTTTTTCCCAGTCAGGAATTAATTACAAATTCCACAGGCTTCTGAGTAAATTAATTGAACTCCAGGGGTGTGTATGAGTTACAACCACTGTTAAACACATGGTGTTTTCTTCCCATCTTTATTACACAATCTACAGTCATCTCCACACTGCTTCCATTTAATTGGAGTTTTGTCACTAACTTAAATAGGTAGCTCAGGTCCAAATTCATTAACAGAATGGAAAGATTTACTCCAAATGTGGGATGTAGTAGAAAGACGACTAGAAGCTGAGCAGTTGCTTTTACATGGTGAGCGTGCCCTAGCTTGATGAGGTTATTTCCTGAACCTAAACTGTAAACAAGCAACCGTGCAAAGTTGCAAACCTGCGTGTGGGATGCTGGATGCGTCTCTTGGAAATTATGACAAAAGCTAACAATCTTCACCTCACTGAAGTTGGTGAAACATTTTCCATGTACTTGACTGGAGCCAGGATTTTGCTGTAGGCGCAGACTCTCTTACTTTGCAGGAGTTGATGCACACTGCACAGTAAATTCCTCTGAAGACTGTTTTAGCTCCTCTCCTCCCCAGTTCTCCCTTTTCCTTCAGGATAACTGAGTTTTAAAAGCTTTCCTAAACCATCTCCATTCCCCTTTTTACATGCGAAACTCAATAAATACCCTTCCAGCATTCTGCTTGAGCAACACCATTGGCAGCACTTTCACACTGTATTAGTCATAATGCACACTAGTATGATGTCTTCCATCAGAATTTCAAAGCACTTAACAAATATTAATTAAGTATTGCGTCTCTGTGAGGTATGTAAGTAATTAATTTTATAAGCCAATGCCGTATAAAGGAGAGAGAAGGGTGGATTCTCACATTAGTGCATAGCCTCTTTTTCGTTTACAGTTATTTTCTTCATGGGTGTCTAGACCTGCAGTAAGTTCCTTATGCGGCGTTTGTAATGGCCACAGGAACAGGAACATCTGTGAAGCTGAACTGCAAGACACTTCTCATATTTCCCTTATGTGAAAGAATGTCCTCTCAAATTCGTTGTAAAATGGAGTTACGGTAAATCAAGTCAGTAGAGAAGACAGGTGAGGAAGTTGAAATTTGAGCTCCAGTCCTGCCTTCAGTTCATCAGAACAGGAGTTCCTAAACTTCTGTTCTGTGTTTGCTTTTCTACAGGTAGCAAAGGACTTTCGGGATGTGGCAGGCTTCCTTTTCCCAGACACACTTACTCTTTCCACCTGGAAATCACATTTAGGCAGATTTTTGAGGACTTCATAAATTTGTCTGGGCTTTCCGGATGTCTGGTAGCTGTAGGGAGCTGGCACTTCTGAACTAGTTGCTGTAAGTCTGGAAACTCTGGGCATTAGCACTGTGAGGATGCACTGCAGTTACAGAACATGAAGCAGCCTAGCAGGAGCAGCGCTGTGTGTGTGCTGTGCTGTCCAGCCATGCATAGTAAGTGGAAAACTCTTCAGAAACAGCAGACTTGATGTAGACGTATTGTGCAGCTACTAAGACTGTGCAGTCAGCCTCGTGCTTTCATGGGGAAACTACGCGGTTATTTGCATATTGATTATACATCCCCTGGCTCCTGGGTGTGCTGCAGCTGCTACATATACACATTCTTTTTTCTACCCATGAAATCCTCTGCAGACGTATGGGATTCCTACCTCTCTAGTTTGCATCCTTGCATCCACACTCCCCCAAAGGAAAAATGATCAGGACCCATACTCATTCTCTTTGATTCCCCCTTCCCTTCTAATGACAAGTCCTTGCACTAAGACAGTGCTTCCATGAGACACCTGGAGGCAATTTCACAGTTTGCTACTGCCAGAAGAAAGAGGTGGCAGTCCCCAGTCCTTTCCCCTCCCAGCAGTCCTTGCTCTTGATCATCCTACTGCTTACCTTGAGCTGTTTCTGGCCTGTGTTGGATCCCTCCATTAGCCACTGTGACCTATTAGCCTGGAAGCAAAATAGCAGAAAGGTGGCCGACTTTCTCTGGAATACTGAGGTAAATCAGCTAACTAAATGACAGATATAAGGTAAAGGATCAGAGGAGTACCTGAGCTGCTGCAAGTGCAGCCGGGAGGCTGGGAAAGAGATTGAGAGACTTGACCTCACACTTTTGCAACGCTGACTTTTTAGATCAGCTTAGCTGCCTGTGAAGCAGTAGTTTGATTTCTTTCTTTTACAGAAAAGAGGCCTTTTTTCTCTCCCCCTTGCCATTTATAGCTATGTCATTCAGTATGGGGAAATTTGTGTGGATTCACAGTTTTTGCCACACCACCACATAAAAATCATATTTTTGGAAGGGTTATCAAGGATTTTCTACATCATGGTCTTACAAGCAATTGCATACAATCTTTCTTTAATATGCTTCTGTGGCCTCAAACCAGTTGGGTTATTTGTTTTTCCCCAGCTATTCATATGTTGGAGACTAAAACCATTGCTATCATCATGTTCAGGAACCTCTATGCTGTTTAAAAGCATGCTTATTCTGATTCTAAGGTATCCTCAAAAAAAGCTTTGAATCCCTTGTCTTGCTCCCTTGAACTAGTTTTGAAATTGTACCTAAAGCTAAATACAGCTCCCATATTGCGTGGAAACTGTTTTGAAATTAAACAGAAATTTGAGAATCTTCTGATGGCTGCCTCTGAAAGCGTCAAGCACATGAGATCTTTTTCCCAGCCCTCTGGAAAATTAGTAAATAATAATTAAAAAATCATCATTTTTTTTCCTACTGTGTAACATCCAGCTAGATTTGAGCTGGAAGAGCAGAAAATCAAAACACGATGAAATTCTGATTATTCCTCCGGTATTGTTTGAGAAATGATGGAAGACTTCAGTGCATTAATAAAGCAATTTAGGCAGCTGTCTGCCACCGTGGTGGAGTGCAGAAGATCAAAAGAACATTCTCATCTGCTTGACACACATGCCCAGTGTTCATTCATTAATGGCATACTTTTAGCATAGGTTATAACTGTACACATCATACAACAAAGCAATGCCATGAAGTCCCCTGTCTGTAGGGAACAGAGAAGCACAGAAAAAAAAAAAGTTTGGTTGATTAAAGCATTCTCAGCGGCTGAGAACATCACTAACTGACACGGTTTGCTGTGAACTTTGAAAGGATGGGAAGTGTAAGCACGCACCACCATCTTCATTTGATTGTATTGTTCAGAATGAATCCCCCCACTGGTAAAATAATTCCTGATAAAACACATAGCTTTCAGAAGTCGTGCACTCAAAGCATACACAGTGTGTGTGTGTTGAAGTATCGGTGCTCTGTAAAATATGCATGGATTACCGGTTTGGGGCTGCCCATCTGTTTTGGTGACAGAAAGTGAAGGTCTAACTATATGTATTTTAAACCAAATATGATCCATTTCAGGTTCTGAAGAAGAAAGAGAGTCCATCCTTTCCTGACAGAGGAAGGAGACAAAACACATTGTGTTTGTCCTGATAGTCCATAGGGGTTTCTTTGAAGACCTAAACTTCAGCTGGAAAGCAGAAAGCATTTGCTTATTGTTTTTGCATTTTTAGAAAATAAATCTCCTCACCTCCAGTTTAGGAAAGTCCCGGTTGTAATAAGGCTAACTGGGCAGATTCCAGATCAAATTTGTTCCTGGCATGGTGGCGTTGACTTAGTGGCAGTGCACCAGAAACGAGTCTGGCCGTTTCTCTCTGTGAAAGTGAAAGTGTTAGCCGGTTGTTTCAGAAGCACGCAGAGTAATATGCCTTTGGATTGTACACAGCTAATCCTCTTTATACTTTGCTGACTATAACCTGCTTAGTCTTACATGAAATGTATTCGCCGTCTTTTTGTGAGCATGATCCAAAGCCTGTTGAAGTCAGTGGAAAGAGTCCAGATTTTTTTCAGTAGTTTTGGAGCCGACTCTATATGAACAGCTGGTCTAGCACTGAGTCTTCTAGTTGAAAGACAAGGAAAATAAGCAGCACCAAACCGCATTGGACTCAGTACTGAATTAAAGATATAAATGAAAGTAATGTGAAACTTGTAAAACCAGACTGGACAAAACACTCTGAAACATGCTGCAGGGAGCAGTCTAGTGCTAGCTGGGGAATAAGTTAGCTGTTTAATGATTTCTTTTCCATAGCTTTTACTTTTCCACATATTCTGTAATGTAACAGTACTTTTTTTTTTCCTTAGGCAAATAGCTGCCAGACAGCAGCACTGGAATGAGAACATATGTAGTGTTTGCTTTTATCTTACATTACAAAAGAAGCATAAATACCTTGTGTTATTCCAAGTATAAAATTACAGGTGTCAAATCATTTGGTGCTTTAAGTGCTGTGCCAGAAAAGTAATCCAGTAAAAATAGCTATGTCCTGTCAAAGCTGAGTAGTTAGTTAGTATTGTTATTACAGTTCCTTACTTGCATGGCTCCAGCAGTGTAAGATGGCACAAAACAAGTGTAAGAGACCAGCAAGAAACGTGCCTGGAATTGCCCACAGCATAGAAAGACAGGAGGATCAAAACCAGATAAACCTAAGGGCCCAAAGTGAGGATCTGCCTGGTCTGCATTGCAGTTGGTTTGAACTTTAAAAATGCTGTTAAACAAAAGCTGTTTAACATCTTAAGGTGTGATTCTTATCCAGAGATCTTAAAAAGAATTAAAGCAAAGGGTGATTTCTGCTTGGTTCTGGATAAGTATGCGGTTGACCCTCTGTCCTAAGGAGCATACCATTTAAAAAATAGAAAAATACTTAGCTGGTAAGGTGAAAGAATTTTTTCATCTCCATGTTACAGATAAAAGTTCAAAAGAGGGATTAAGGTGGCTTGGTTGAGTTAGACGGTCAGCAGCTGCGTTGGCTGTGGCAGAGAACCCCTAGCTGCTGTCAAGTGCCTTACAAGCAAGCCATCCGTACGGAGCTGAATAAGCCTTGAGGAAGAAGCTTGCTGTGGTCCTGAACTAAAAGCAGGAGGTATGAGAACAGGACATAGCAGAGCACAACACGGGTTTTTGGTATGTGAATTTCTCCTCAATAGAGCATGAAGAGCCACGCAAACTTTGTGCAGCTCCTGGAAATTAAGTTAATACTTTTATTATCCATTCCACAAAAGCCGGATCTGAAGAAAATCTATTTAGCAGATTGTTTCCCTAAAGGGGGCAGAAGACTCACTGCATTTAATACTTTTTCCAGGTCTCCAGAACTGCAGTGAAACGTGGACGGAGATAGCCTGGTTTGCTAAATTGGGGACATGCTGTTTCCGTCAATATAGATGTTAAGAAGCTTATTAAAGGGCATAGCAGCTGACAAGTGAATCTTTAATCCCTGTCAAATCCCTTAAATTTATGATCAGTGTAAAGCAGTGCATGTCAAAAAGAAACTTTTACTCGTCAATTCATGTGTATTTCCTGATGAGATGCGTTTACTTGCATGGTGATAATCAGAACACATTTTACTTGTCATTTTCAGGATGAATTTTGGCTGCCTTGAAAAACACTCTTAAAAAGCCAGATCTCTTCCCCTACTTATTGAAAACCACGGGAGTCATATTCATTGTGCACACTGGTATTTTAAATAAGTGGCACACCCTAGTGTGGCAGACTACATAGTATGCCACTGAACAGCAGGCCAAATCCTGACGCTGAGAGGCTGCAGTTGTGCTAAAAGGTCAGAAATGACAAGGGCATGTAGTACACCAAAGCTTGCCTGTCCTCATGGAGATACGAGTAAGGGGTTAATAGTCACACATGTCGATTTAAAGAAAAACTTCTAATTTGGTTGCTCTTTTTTTCTTTGCAAACGCATGCTCACACTGAATGTAAATATCTCATGCTGCAATGAGTACAGCCATTTTAGGTTCCTTTTTCATACAAGTTTCATTCGACCAAAACACAGAACCAGCTATGAAGGATAAATTTGGTTTGTTTTTTTTTTGTTTCTGAAGAAAAAGAACACTGCAGTAGGTCTGTCAGTCAGTAGATCAAAGGATGCATCTAGTGTACCTCGGTATGCTGTAACGTGAGCTATTTGTTCAGTAGTTAGCTCTAGTTAACTAACATGACTATTCATTCTAAAATAAGCACTCTGGCAGTGTTTGCTCCCAGGCAAATACTTGTTCTGCTACAGTTCTTTCTCAGCTCAGCTGCCTCTGATCCTCTTTGCAAGTGCCGAAGTTGTCGGCCTTTGTAGTCATGAGAGTTAATTACCACTCATTTTGTTCACTTCTCTGCACGGCCAAAAGCTTTTATGTCCTTTATATGGTTCAGGAATGGAAAGACTAGCCTGCGTTAAGGGACTGTTTCTTATGCAATATATGATTAATAGTTGCCAAGAAGTGGTCTGCCACATGTGTACTGGCAGGTTGGTGGCTGTGCAGCTGCACTGCTAATTACATAGCTGGACGGGCTGAGCGCGGTGCATCTGACAGTGGAGATAGGCTCCAGGGCCCAGCAGAACATCGAGGTTAGGTAAACTGGGCCACCTGGGAAGTGGTGGCTAGATGTGGCATCTAGGGACAGATGGGATGGATCTGCTGGGGATGGAGGCTGGACGTGGAGAGTACAGCTACTGGCCATGATACAGGGCAGTGAGTAAGGAGCCGAGGAAGAAGTTAATAGCAGGCTAAAGCAAGACGTGTAGCAACCAGCTGTGCTCAGCGTGGCCCTTTGCTGTTGGGCTCAACTCCCTTAGCTTTGGGAGTGGTTGTGGTAGTAGGAGAGGAGCATTATTGTTTAGCTTTCATATCAGTCCAAGAAAACGAGGTTTATCTCCCGGCCCAAAAGTATTGTCCCCACCAAAGCAGATATTCAAACACAGTGCTCTTTAGAGGTTGTGGCCTGCAGTAGCAGGAAGCTCAGCAGAGACCACATACTTTTAGCATCTCTAATCTCTGGGGTTTTTTACTTGAATTATGTTTTTCCTTTTCAGCTAACTAAACATAGCGAAAAGCCTTTCAATGTGTGCTAAGATATTCTCAAGTGCTCTTGTTTCCAAGGGTGACTTTACTGGGGGCAGCGATGCAGTCTCAGAACAGAGTTCTTACGTGTCCCAGTTACAGATTTACTTCCCGTGCTGCTGACAGCTTGATTTGTGAAAGAAAAAAGGACAAAATAGCAAAACAAAACTCAACCCACAGCCCATGTGGGAGAGAAAAACACAGACTTGCTGTGCTACAGAGGAAGTGTCAAACACAAACATTTCAAAGGAGGAAAGCTTCTAGTCTTCATGTACATGATAAAAATCCTTTTACAAGAGTAAGTCACATAACTAACTATTTTTAAAGTTTCCTGTTTAATACCTGTGGGATAAGTCTGTGCAGCTAGCTGGAGGCCAATTTTAACCTTGGACCATTGAAATCTGTTGACCTGTGGTTTGGTACAGAGCTGGCCATTGTTTTTTTTCCTGCTTTGAAAGAAGGGATATCTGGGAAACCTCTAGCACCCACCCCCACCCCCCAAAAAAAAATCACATGACTTACTCTGCGCTAGACCTGTTTTACATAGCTGCCTAGTTTTGCAAAGTAGCCAGATATTAAAAATGTTGCTTAATTAAGCAGATGTCAGACTTAGAAACTCACCATGATGCTTTTATACTGAATCTGGTAGATACTAAGAGGACATTAAGTGCATGTGTAATTCCACAACTGCTTCACTCTGGTTTGAAACTAAGCAGCAGTTGTAGAAAGAGAAGGCTGAACTAGGGTGTTCTGCTGTTGAACAAACAATTTTATTTCTAAAGCAAAGTCTCATGGCAATGCACTGTAGGGCTCATGATTCATAAGGCCGGTCGAGCGCTGAAGGGAGCTGTGTCTTGGTTTGCGGCTTATAAAAACAGGAGTTTGTTAATAAATGTGCTCTTCAGAATTACAGCCTAGGACATTCTTAAAAGTGGAGTTCACAGCTTTGTCTTGAACAGTAGCCTCCTGTGATTACTGCATACTGTCCTTTTATGATAGGTGAGACAACTTCCTCCTGGCCACTTAGTTACGTCACCATTAAATGGTGAAAAAGAATTGGGATGACCCCGTCTGAAAGGGGTAAAGCAAACATCAGAACACTGCCATTGACGAAACAAACTTGCTTTAAGTGCATTCTCTAGTTAGTCTAAGTCATCAGTCCTCAAATATGTTTTTTCTTCTTCCTCCTCCGTCTTTCCCTAAGCTGTATTACAAAGCAGTGCTTTGACTGGAAACTGGGGTGAGTTACAGGGGCACTCCTGACAGCAGGCAGGAATGGAGACTGTGGGGAGGGACTCAGCCAAGGTACTGAGACAACCAGAGCCCAGGTTGTAAGATCTGCTTGAGTCAAGTGTTGCTTCTTAAGGCGGGCTCTGGAAGGACATATCCAGCCATGCATTAGTTCGGCAGCTTCCTTGGTGCCTGTTCCCTGTGCTGGCTGTTTTGCCTTCCGTCCCTGGAGTTGCCCCTGTTACTTCCTCCTGATGCAGGCTTTGGTCTTAAGGAGTCCCAGGCTGGGCGTTCTTCTTCCTGTTATCTCCCCATCCTCAATGATGGGAATTTCAGTTTTAAAACCAGAATCTTGAGACGAAAAAAGTATTCCCTGGTTATAAAAGGGAGTGAATAAAACGTATCTTTAAATCGCTGCATGTGTTTCTGGCAAGAGGGTCTGAAGCCTGCAGATCAGAGCCAAGTGCAGGGAATAGTGACCATCCACAGAAACCAAACTGGATACGGCCACCCAAATGGTCACCTTTTAAAACTAAGTAGTACAGGTAAGCATATGTATTTTGGAAAGGCTTAAAAGAGACACACAGGAATTGATTTTTCAGAAATACTAAACTAGGAAACGTTGCTTAGTTGTTCACAGTGCACAATTTTTCCTAAAGTCAGCCAAATACACAGTTTTGGGGATGTACTTCTAGTATGTGTTGAGCTCAGGAATCTGCCTTCACCAATTTAATTCCATTATCAGAGCACGTCAGAAATGGTTTTTTCGCTTAGCATGTCTGTATATGCATGTGTGTTTGTATATGTGTGTGTGTGTATCCCATTATTAACAGTTAGTATTAACTGTAGGTGCCAGGGATGAAATGGACTGTAAAATTTCCATGCCATCTGCCCAAACAGCAGCCTAGCTTCAAAAAGAATACTCAGATGTTTATGAAAGCTAGACTAGATGATGAGGATGATGACGAAGTCTCTGTGAGAAAAAAAATAATTCATCTTTCAACTGGCAAATGTTTTTTGAAAATCAGAAATTTCTGCTGTCTGATATGCTGTCTTTCAAGTACAGGATTCCAGTTTTCTGCTTCGTAAGAACTGTGTTAGAACAGCACAAAGATTGAGCAAAACAAAGTTGACGGCGTGACAAACTGTTTTGATGTGTTGTCCTAATTCAGGAAAGGATTTCTTACCCCTCCATGGAAGAGGGCTGCTTGTCAGCATGGGCTGAGGCTGCAGCGAGCCCAGTTTTGGTGGCAGCAGCTGTGTCGCTGGTTTTGCTCTTCCACCAGAACCACGGGGTGACAGCAGCACCAGGGGCAGCATTAGGGTGGCAAATTTGTAGATGAAGGTGTAAATTTGATTACAGTATTGGTTATGCTGTTAGCCAAGTTCAGCCAATTGCATTTATGTTGAGCATCACTCAGAGCCTGCTGAAGCCAGTGGGAGTTTTGCCATCAGCTTCCCTAGGGGGTAAGATTTTGCTCATTGTTTAAATTAGCCGTATCTTCACAGGGGCATATGGGAGAAAATGCAAAGGTTTTGAATTGAAGGAACCAGTAAGCAGCTTTATGCATTTACTTTGTTACACAGGTAAAAAGCTGAGACAGCAAAACCCATCTGCTAGACCTTCAACACATCTCTGCAAAACCCGTGTTAGAGTCAGAGCATTCTTTTCTATTTTATTTATGGCCCTGGCTGCCTGAATGAGTGCATCTGGAGCTCAGATGCCTTATGCCCTTATTGGAAATTGGTTAACTTGAAAAACTGCACACACTGTCAGATCTTTGCTGTGGAAATGCCAGGCTCTGTAGTTGAGGTGCTTTTGTCAGTGCGTATGTTTTTTACGTGAAAAGGCTGTTGAACTTTATGCATAAACACTGTTCTCTGTCTCTTTTTTTCCCCTCCCTCTTTTGTTACAGACTGTAGACTAGCATTGAATATTCAGGGAAAGCTCCCCAGAGAGATTAGGGGCATGGACAGATTTTAAACAGGGCCTTAATGCATGGACACGAAAGGACAAACGTTCTAGGGGGAATACTAATGCAAATGCCCTGCTTTTGGGTCAAAATGCATTAAACAGCTGCTTGCATGCTAAAGATACTTTTAAAATCAATACAGACCGGAAATTATAAAATTTTTAAATAGAGATCTTGCTATTTCCTCAGTGTAGTAGCCAAAGAGAGTAAAAGTACTTCAGCAACCACCTTTGTTATAAAGCACACAACACTGTCAAGGACCAGTGCTAGAGAGAAGCACATCTACGAATACCTTTATGCAGGGCTCAGCATCCCAGATCCTGCTGAAACTTACTTCAGACAGGAGTTGTCCGTGTCCTTCGTGGAGACCTATGGGAACTAAGACTTAACAGCAGTAGGAATTAAATGCTTTGGCATGAGTAAACCGCTGTTACCATCAGTTATTCCGATACACCATTGTGGAAGATAGATAGCCTATTGCTATTTTTAATGTCTACATTAAAAGAAATCCAATGAAGCCATTGTACAAAGAAGCAGTAACAGTACATATATTTGGGCCAGCTATGCAGCAACTAAACTCAAGTGGAGTCCAACTGGAAAAACTGACTACCTAGATGGGTCAGCATCTGAAACTGGCTTGCATAATAGCAACACGGCAATGTCAAAGGTGTAGTCCAGCTTTAATCGCCACACGGTTGGTATTTATCATTATGCTATGTGTGTATTAAAGGAAAGCTTGACAGATTTAAAATAAATGTAATGAAAAAATATTTCAAGTACCTTATGTTTCTGAAATAAATATATGTTGCTCTATTATTGCTGTATGTTTGCCTTATGGGTCCGTCAGTCCGTCAGCCTGACTTCACGTCACTGCTGAGCCCTGGGTTCTGAAATGGAAACAAGTCTCATTTGCAATATAGAAGTGCAGCAGTGTCTGTATAATATTTAGATCATTTAAATTCCCATTGTGGACCACATTTCATTACCTGTGCACTTCCTATGACCCATTGTCTCTATTGCCACTGTCTAACGTTATGGTAATCCCTAAAAAAAGCTGCCACTAAATTGAGGCCCTTTGGTTTAGATGCTGCATGCTTGCAGCTGCTGCAAGCATTTGGCACCTTCAGACTCCACATTTCTTAAGCTCCATCTTAGTTTGGGGCAGAAGAACAAGTCTTCAGTGAGGAGCCTTGCAGCCCTGTGCCCTGCAGCCTGCAACTTTTCATTGCTGCCTGCCTTCTGCATCGTCCCTGTAGCTCTTCCTTTTGGCCCCTTTTTTGCTTTCTACCAATTCAGGCGTATCTTACCAAGCTCACAGCTTTTCCTGGTCTGCCACCCCTCATTGTGCTCTTGAAACCATTTCTTGGACACATCCCCTCTGCACTAAAAGTTGTTCTGAGCTTGTTCTGCGAGCTGGTTTTGACGCAGTGTTGGGTGTATGCATCCTGTTTGCCACTTGGAAGACAGTGGTGGGGTCCCATTCTGCAGCTATAAGAAATAGGTAGAACTGCAGCTGCTGTCTGCAGGAGATATAATTTCGGATTCTTTCAGAATGAGGTGGCCTCTCTAACCTTAGCCTTGCTCTCAGTAATGCCTGTGGTGTAACCACGCTCAACAGTTTGTGGTTTGGATGTTAAAAGAAGAGGAGAGTTGCCTTTCAGAATACGACTGCTGTTGACATAAATGGCAAGACTTCGTGATGTCTGCGTTCACACATCACCATTAAAGCTAATCGGACAGCAAGACCAGTCAGACCCCTCTCTGCAGGCTAGTCCTTGCTGAAATTAATACTCTTGTGAGCCCCTGAGATGGTGCCACTAGTGTTAACCAGGGTGCCCTTGCGTGCCCCTGCTCTTCCTCCCTGGCCTAAAACGCACAGATGTCTCTTAAGACGAGTGCTGCTGTCTTGCCTCCACTTCTCCCATTCTCTCCATGTTTCTCAGACATGCTTGGAGAGGAGGCAATGCTAAAGGGAGGGAGCATTTTTCATACCTTGCCGTACGTGCTTTGCCACAGAAGGCGGCATTGCACTGCGCAGCTGTCTTGGGTGCTGCTGCTGCCGCCCTGCCGGGGCTGCTCCCCCGCGTTAGCTGCTACATGGTGCTGGATTAAAAGGGGGGGGGGGAGAAGAAACAAACAAAAAAAAAAAGCAGGACTGGGGAGTGAAATGAAGAGTCTTTCCTTCGTGTGCTTCCATCCCAAAGGGGAAGGTGACTAACGCTTACGCCTGTGTCCAGAAGGTGGCACCGGCAGCCCGAGCCTGCCGGCAGCGCTCCCAGCCCGGCCCGGCCGCAGCCCGGCCCGGCCCCAGCCCGGCGGGCACCGCCGCCCCGGCTGCAAAGGGCTTCGCTGATCGGGGGGGCTCAGCCTCCCTGAAGGCTCTCAGGCCTTTAAAGCGTGCAGCCAAGCCTGTGCTCTCCTTGCCTGGCTCCAGGCCTCTGAGCCCACGGGTGACCGGCACGGGGGGGACGACACACGCCAGTAATCACTGGTGCGACTGGGGTCTTGCGACTTGAATAAGCAACTGACCCTCGGGAGGAGCAAAAGCTTTGAGCAGTGGGATCTTTACCTCCTCTTTACAAAATCAGTTTTGCTGTGGAAGAGGGGGAAAGCCCGTCTCGAGACACCGTTCAGGGTTGTGTTTTTTAAAGGATGCCATGCAGCAGCTGCTGGCGCTGCGTGGGCGCTGCCGCTCTGCTGGCAGATGCGCCTGTGTTGGTACAAGCAGTTGAGTTCTCACGCGCGCTGGCAAGTGCTTCTCAGGTGGCACAATTCTAAATACTAAAAGATAAGGTGGTGCTTTGTCTTCTCCATTTTGGGGGGAATCTCTGTGGCTGTGAAAGGTTGACCGGGAGCAGGGGTTTGGCACTGTAATCCGAGGCTTTCAGCCAAAGTGTGGGGTGAGGAGACACCTTGGTGCTGGAGAGCCCTCAGCTCAACGCCCCTGGGCAGTGAAACCTTTTCGCTGCAAAGGAGAGAGGAGGATAAAATTTTCAACCACACTTGAGGAGCCAGACGAGTTAGGCTTTTCTGCAAGAGCGAATCTGGCTTTCATGTTTCCTTTCTTGAGATGGAAGATAGCTTTCTTAATTTAGGCAATGGTTTTCCAACCTCAGAAACCACAGGGATCCATGCTGGGTTTTGGGGATATCCTGCTCTCCACGTTGGCCAGTCTATCCCCATTTTCCCTTACTAGCATTATTGCTTTTGGTTACAAAAAAAAAATAATCTTTTTTCCCCCTCTTTTCTTCACCCCATCTCGCCTCAGCAGGAGCCAGAAACAGGCTCCTGTGCCTGCTACGCAGAGCCAGCTGCTCTGGTGGGAAAGGGAAGGCAGGCACCAGGCCAGCCGCCAGCTGCAGCATCACTGCCAGTCCTCATCCTCCAGCCACTGCCCTCTGTTCCCTCCGCGGCAGCCGTTCAGGTTCAGTCACGAACACTAGCAGGCAGGACAAGATACTCGAGGGAAAGCAGTGGGCTGTCCATTGGTTGCTTTTGCAAAAGACCCCAACAAAACAACATCCAAAATAACCCCCAAACTCCCAAAGCTGTCTTCTGTGCTGGTTCTTAGGCACTATTAGTTTGCATCTAGTGGCATGAAATTGAAAAGCAGGCTGGAATAAACTCCTGATATCTGGGTACAGTGTGCTTTCAGTTTAACAGTGTCCTGAAAGGACCCTTGCTCTCTATAACTGTACACTGAGGGGCTAAAAGTAGCTAGTTTAAAACACAGATAATTAAGTCCATTTAAATTTTAAAAAGGTTTTACCACTAAGGAGGAAACGTGTAGGTTGAAAATAAGGAGTAGAGAAGAAATTATTCCGAGTTGCGCAGTTGACCTTGTGCTGGAACAGCCTGCTTTTTCCCTGGTGTTTGTGTGCTGTTGATTGCTCTTGGCGATATGCATATGCAGGAAGGCAGAACGTGCAGCTGGACAAGAGGGCTGCATATGGAGAGAAGAATTTTGACCTTGCAGCAGCTTCAGATGTTGCTGTTCCTTCTTATTTCTGCCCATGTCCTTTGTTTCTTCTATAGTCCCCTTGCTAGACAGTGTTAGGAGCTGGGCCTCTCATTTTTTTTTCTTTTTTTTTATTGCGTTATTGGTTTACACCACTTCTGATAGATTCTTTATCAACTGCTCCGTACAAGACACACTGCAGGCCTGCTTCCCTTCTGTAGCAGCTGTGCTGGAGAACTGCTGATGAGGAACAAAGTGGGAGCTACTGAGCAATCATTTGGAGACTGGCTATTAAAAAAAAAAAGCCAGCTAATTAGAGTTTAGCGGAAGAGGCAACACTTTGTGCAAAAACACCAGAAGGTAGGCCCTCCAAATCCCATACACTCCCTGTAAATAGCTGTAATTAACCCCACAGTGTTCAATTTATTAATTAAAATTTAATTAATATTTTCTGTCCTTGACAATCATCATAGAGGCGGTCAGGAAAACATAGTGGCAGCTGGGTTTCCATAGAGCAGCAGTGACATTCAAGAGGGCAGAGGCATAGGAGACTCCTCTCAGTCTCCCAGTCATACCTGTGATAAAACAGAACTGAAACTGGTCACTGGATTGCTCGCAAAGGAGGGGAGGATGGGGGATAGTTGAAGCCCCAGTCTTCTGCACACTTCCAAATCATCACGCTACAACTACATCGCTCACCTGGGTTATTTGAAAGCATGAGAGGGAGGAATAGTGAGAACACCAACTGAGGGCTGCTGTACAGCACTATGTTTTACCTGGTTTTGATGTTCTGCTTGCTGCTTTATCTGAGTAGAGTGAGTTCAGCAGAGATACCTCTCCTGAGCTTCATGGGCCCCATCAAAGTAGAATAGATATTGCTTAACATGCTGTGTCTGTACTACCAGCTTGGCGCACTCCTGTTTTCCTCAAGGGATGGGTTTCCTGGTCATTCATACTACCCGTGGTCAGTATGTCAGACACCTGTCAGTGTCTGAGCTCTCTTCTGGAACAAATCAGTTAGTATCCCCAAGGGGAAATGTAAGTGTCATCAACCATGTAGTTCACTCCAAAGTTTGTTCCAGACAGACAGGATTGATGTGGAAGACACCAAATGTATTTCCCTCAACAAGGACAGTGCTTCAGCATTATTCCAGCTTAGGCAATAGCATAATTTGTGCCCTCACCCATCCTTTTGCTAGAACACGCAACAGTTTTTTCTGGCATTGTAATGTTTGTGACGCAGCACTGTTCTATGAGTATTCTCCATACTTTGAATGGAAGAAGACCCCACCAAGGCCACGCACAGAAAATAACAACTGTTAGCTACAGGGTCACGAGCGGAGATGTGAGCTGAGCGCTATGTAGCATGGCTACAGCCAGCCCACTCCCTAGGGAGCAAACTCTTAACAGTGTGGTCCTGAGCCATCCTGCAAAAAACTGATCTGTGGGCAAGGGTCTGCAGTACAGGCCAGGTGAGGATGGCCATGAGGTAAAGAAAATCTTCTATTCCCCATTTAACAGAAAGGTGCAGACGGACTCAGCAAGAAAACATACTTGGAGCATGTTGAAACCACATCTCCCAGGTCATAGGGAAAAAGCTTTCAGTACAGAACTGTTAGATAGAAGTAAGTGGGGAAAGGAGATGGGACACAATCACTATCGTCACCACCATCTTGTTTCCTCTCCATTCCTCTGGATGAAACATGATGGGTTAGGCAGGTTTTTGATACACCTAGTGGATCAGGCTGTTCTGGTAGTGAAGTGGCATGCCATTTCTCAATCCGAGGGAGGCAGGCACCAAGCTGTTCAGTGCTATGAGGTCAGAAGTGCTTCTGAGCACACCCAGAAGGAGAACTGGAGGTTCCTGGTGAACGTCATCATTAGAAAAGATGAGTGTCACAATTTGGAGTCCCTTTGGCCTCTAGGCTTTGGTGCAGAACTGTGGCTTTAGGACCATCACAGACCCTGTCCTTACGGTCTTTCCTATGGTCAAGAAACCAACTTCAGGCACGCCAGATCGTGAGTTACATCTCCCATTAGTTGTGTGCTCCCAGGCATGGCCAACACTGAGGGGTGATGTCGGGGCTAGAATGAGCAAGTTCTCTGCCCTTATGGGAAAAGAAGCGTGTCTGATGCCCTGCAAAGGTGCTCATGCAGGGCTGTCCCCAGTCTGCCAGCAGCAAGGCCAGAAGGGCGGAGATGAAGATGCCATTGCTATTGCAATGGTTCTGTTGGCTTCAGGCTGGGACACCCAATATGGCAATGTTGAGTCACAGCAGTGTTTAATCTTGTGTTGCCACATGTGATAAAACAGGTCTGATCCGTTCTTATACTGTTGGTAATTCCAGGTAGATTTCAGTAGAACTGAAGGAGATGGAAATACATGCTGAGACTCACTGCAGCCTTCATCCTGAAATAAAACTCCACATGAGCAGAGTAACTGTCCAACAACTATTGCAACTACTGCCTGACTTCACATGCATCATTTAGCCTTTTCTTACTTTCTTTCTTCCTTCCAATCTAGGAAATTATTTTAACTGAATTTTTAGAAATGTACTTCCTGCACCTCTCCAAAATTCACCGGCTTCTCTGACTTTTATAAAAAGAGGAGCAGGAAAAAAACCCAAACCCCAGGCAACTCACTGCTAAGTTTTGAATTCAACATTGAGAACAACAAATACATCCAAATGATTTTTGCTTTACTGTTAGTCATTTGTACTAACCTGCAATTAAAAGGATCAGCATTCGTTCTCATCTCTTTCTGAAATTACATTTTCCACTTCCTAGGCCCTGGCCTCAGGCAGTGAATTTTTGAAGCAATCATGCCTTGATAATTAATGTTTAAAGATGAATGTTGCAACTTTTAACACAGTGTGTCGCTGAGTAAGCATCCAGCAATGCCTGGTACCAAAAAGAATACAAAAAATACAAGGCTTTTACTGGAAGCTGCAGGTTTTGCGGACATTATCCTTAGAGCTCCCAGCTGCAGTATGTTTGATTACTCCTTTATGCTTGTGGATGGGGGAGACTGCCATGCTTATAAAAAGCAGAAGAAAATAAATACCATATCTAATCTGTCAGTTCTTTGTGCCACTGACTCATCACCCCAGAAAGCTTGCTGGGAACGATTAGCTCATGCAGAGTGGGAGGAGACAAATCTTTGACAAATGATTTGTAGTTGTAACACAACCAGTGCCATTTTGGATTTTTGCAAAAGGGTAGGAGGACAAGGGATGGAGTGGGAGGAGGAGAAGGGGGTAAAAATGGAAGATGGGGGGGCAAAGCATGGTCAGAAGTTCCCTTTCTATGTCATGTCCCTTTGTTTGTCCCGAGTCTGCCTTTTCTCTGTAGAAGCCACAGCTTCCAGTCTGTTACTAACCCAGTTGGTTTTACCTGCGATAGCAGCACATCCTACGTGGGTGCTCCTCAGTGGCATTACCTGAATCTCTCATTGCAGCATTTTTTGGTGCTTTAGAAATTAAGTTACTGTATCATCCCTTTCTAACAGAAATCCGTAGCAACTGAAAAAGCAAGTGGGAAAATCAGCAACTTCGGCATTTCTTGAAGGAGAAAGGGTAGTCTGAATCGAGCCTGCCTCCCTAATTTAGGCATCTGACTTGAGCACTGCAATCCTGATTCAGACCTTTTGGAAGACACACCTCGTGCCTAGCGTTTCCCAATCGGTTGGCACGAGGCAGCTGCCTCTTCACCTGAGACTCCTAAGACAGGAAAAGTGGGAAAGTACTCACATGGTCTTGTGAGTGGTTTCTGTCTAAAGGGGCAGGGGAGTCACACTGTACCATGGGAGGGGTCTGGCCATGCCAGGGACCCCATGCTGCATCCACTAATTTGGTACGTCCCCTTCCAAACTGATCTCTTAGTGCCATTTCTCATACACTAAAGCCTTTCCTGGTCAGGCAGAGGCCAGTGACAAAATCCTAAATAGATCAACTGGAACAAGAATAGAAAACTACTTTGGGCTAGTTTTCCTTTTTTTTTTTTCTTTTTTTTTTCCCCTGCTCTTCTTTTCTACCTTCCAGAAAAGAGCAGGAAATGCCCAATCCAACACACAACTGGCAGGTCAGCAAACCGAGTTTGGAGCAGGTGCTTTGGGCTTTGTTACACTTTGATGTTCTTTCTACTCAGAAGAAACCAAAACCCAGAGAGCTCCTGGAAGAGCTCCATGTGTCTGATTCTGCAATTAAGTGTGAAAACGGAACCTCCCAAATAATCTTGCTTTTCTGGAAGTGAAGTTCAGACTCTAAGAGAGATTAGTAAGAGAAACATTCAGCGCTAGTCATACTCATTTGGGTAACAAGCAAGTTTCTGCCTGTGCTCCCTTCTAGTATTCATTATGACTGTGTATTAGTGACTTCCCAAGCAGTAATCCCAGCTGAATAGTAAATGAAGTGTTGCCTTCTGCTTTAATAATTTCCTGTTCTTTTAGCATTGTTTACATACCATCAACAGCATGCTGATACATTAACTGGGTACCCAGTGCTTGGCTATTTTACTATCTGTTCCTTTAGTTATCTGCCCAGATTGCTGATCCTAAAAGGACTAAGCTAATTTTTAGATGACTTTACTGTTGAAGCACAGTGGTTTTGAATTCTTTTTTTTGTTTGTTTTTTTGGCTCCTTTAAAAGTTTTCCAGTAAAGATGAGGACCTATTTGTACTGAATTTAAGCCTGCTCAAAATAGCTTGCTTGCATTTTTCTCTTGATTTTTCACTGATCCCTTAAAAAACAGAGGTCCAGAGAGCACTACTGCAGGGTACAGGGTGCTTCAGTTACACTTTATGTTAAACATGACAAAAATCATTCAGCATTTTGCTAAACTGAGGCATTACCGAGACCCATGGAATAGAAAATGCTTCGAGAGTAAAAGCAGTGTGTTTTTCAAGAAATGCTTAATCCTAAACAGATCATTCAAATGGACTGTAAAAAAGACTCTATTTACAGCTAATGAAAAGATTTTGTTCAACCTCAGCGGGCTCTCAGACAGGCAGAGATAATATGCTTGCCCTTGCTAACAGCGTTCATTTAGCTGTGTTTCCTTTCCTAGACTGGGAATTAGATTTCCTTCTCCATTGTTTGTATAGAAAGACTCAAACTACTCAAGAAGATCGTGTGGTAGCCACTGTGTTTAGAAGAAGGAGCTGCACGTGAATAGAAGATACCTCCCAACTTCATGTTCAGCCATTTAGCTTTAGTCAAAGTAAGCATCCTTACCATGCTTTTGAACTGATGCCCTCTAACGGACCGGACCGTACCAGTCTACTGCACACACTGTCATGCCGCAGTGCGGGGCTGTAAAAGACCCTGCATAAACAGCAAGCAGCTGTCTCACGTAGCAGCTCACACACCTGCATGCATGTGTTTGCACTGGTGAGCACGTATATTAAGCCATCCAAGTTTATACACCTAAGGTTGGAAATATTTATCTTTTTTTTTTCCTGAGGCTCCATTTCCAGCCTATTCCAAATCCCATCCCCAGACTTAACATACTTCGTTCTTACATTGCCGACTTTGAAGTCTATGCACCTGAATTGGGCAGGCTCCCAGCACCTTCAGTTGTCTCTGGACCAGACTTCAATTGGTACATTTTATCTAGAGGACATTTTGAAAGACATATGACTGTTGACTTCCAAGGCCATTTCATAAGGACCAGGACTCGTAAAGAAGCAAGCAGAGGCACAGAGCAATTTGATCAGGGGCACAGCCACCTAACTATAAAGGGTGAGGGTAAAATTTAGGGATCTGGCTTTCTGCCTGCACCAGCGCATAATTTGGTGTCTTTGTTTTGTTTTGTCTTTTGCTCTTTTTCCTCCTTACTTCTTCACTGTTAGAATTAAAATCTATGCTCCAAATTCCTTATCTTCTTCTGAAACCAGCAGTGAATGCTGTAGGTTTTTTCTGAAGGAAAACCTGTCTCTGCGGGTGCCACATGCTACTGTTTTCTCTCTAGGAGAATGGGATAGGGAGAAAAAAACCTCCATTAATGACCCTTTTGCTATGTAACCTTTCCTTAAAATGCCAGCAACTGAGCTTCTGCAGAGAGAACAACAAATATTGAAAGAGGAATGTGAAGGACATTATGAAAGAAGAAAGAAAGAAAGAAAAGGGATCTGCTCAGACAAGTTTCTCAGGAAAGGTGATGTAATATGTACTGTAGAAAATCCTAGCGGTTGACATAACTTACTCCCTTTTTAAGTAGTTGTGTCTGCCGGCAGGCTGGGAGAAACAAAACAGACAGCTGGGGATACAGCTGAGCAGATTGTTTTGTCCAAAAGAAATATAGTAGGTGTAAAACTTGTTTTCAAAAGATGTCATTGAAGTTTAATTGAAAAGCGTTCTATTAATTAAGGCTGAGCGACCAATAGATGAAAGTCTCATTTCTGTTGGGGCTGTTCATGGTGATACTGTGACGTTAACTCCTGCATGCTGGGAGTCCTCAAGAGGCTGCTGTTGGGATGCAGTGGTATGCAGTTCTGTTACAAGCACGCAGACCCGTTCCTAGAGTTTAGCAAATGTTTAACAAGTTTTTTAACAGCTGTCTTGAAAATTGCCTGGCTTTGTATTGAATGACTTGCACATATTTCAGCCTGGTTTCCTACGGAAATGACTGTTCTCGGCATGTGTGTTGTGCATGTGTCTGCATCTGTGTATATACAATTCAGGAACCTCCCTCCCTCTTGTAACAGACCTGACAGAGAGGCACAGGGTCTTTGAGATACTGAAAATACTAGAATTTTGTGGAAACAGATGGTTGGATACTGAAGACAGCCTGGACCTTCTCTGCAGGGGAGAGGCTGCAGGGAACTGTGCACTCAGTTGGCCTTGGAGACTCCAAGATGCCCAAATCTGGAGGATCCCAGGTTTTCATATTCCACTTCTTACAGAGCTAACTAGTTTAAAGGTCTTGTCTGCAGCCTGAAATGTTTAATCTTTAAAAAAAACTAGTGCTTTGTTCCTCCTGGTCCATGTACAGAGCAAAATGCTGCAGATGCAGAGACGGGTAAACGCAGAGTGCCGTTAGAAGAATCCGTGTATCTGTTTTCAGGTAGGCTAGTTCATAAAAGTTGGATAAACTGGTAAATAAAAAGTCCCGGCAGATGGACTACCGTGAATTTATTCATTATTGACAACAGAAGAAGAGCTGTTCAGGAGGAATGTCTATTATGAGAATTATATTTAGTAGTAGGACTGAAATACATGGTCTGTTACCTCCTTTTTACAAATACTGCTAGCACTGTTCAGACTGCCAGCAGGCACGGTTTCATGCAAAAGAATGTGTGGTTATTTTCATAAGGTTTTTGTGAATAAGGCTGGGCAAAGCTGCAGGAGATCCCTAATGTTTTTGATGGGACTACTGTCATGTCAAAATGTCATGTGCTAACTTCTTGCTTTACTGTAAATTGGTTACAAGAAAAACACAGGCAGTAGGACTGACAGTACTAGATGTTGTCTTGGAGTAGGAGGTTGAGGGACCTGTTGAATCCCTAGGAATGTCTGAATATTCTTCCTCTGCTACGTACCCATTCCTTTGCATTTTCTCTTTTGTTCTAGGTGGAGTCTGGATAAGAGCTGTCAGGAGAGCTTTTTAGCTGGATTGGGGGCTACCAAGTGATAGCGATCTTGAACCACCGTTTTTAAGGAGTGGCACCAAAAAGCCTGCTGTTATGCCGAGTGCTTTATGGGACAAATAACACACCCTCCTTCCTCAGCTGCCTAAAAATCGCACCACAGATACTGAGCTTCAATCTGAATACGGTAAGTCAGGCCTCAGAAGCCTGCATCCGTTGCATGATTGACTTTAAAATAATTATAGTTATCAGCCTATCATACAACTGTTTTAAACCAAGCCCGGGGAAAAATCACTAGCGCACAATGCTGGGCAGCTGACACTCATATTGCCAGTTCTCTCCCTGTTGTACTAAGACTATAGTAAATGAGGTCTTGTTAGTACACCTGAGCACTGTGCTGTTGTTGGGTTGCATTTCAAGAACTCCCTGTTACAGCAGTGCTGAGGCTGGAGAACCGCGGTGGATCACTGGAAAAGCACTGCCCACTGCCAGAAACAGTCTTGCTTCTTGGCCATGACAAAAGCTCAAGATTTCTTTGTGCAACTTCAGTTTACTTCCTCAACTGGAAAGTGCAAAAGACATCTTCTAAGCTGTACAGTTACTTAAGCGAATAAAGTGGCAGTCTACTTTTTTTTTATTAGGGTAGAACAACAAGGAACAGAAAGGGATGTTACCTACCAAAGTGACAACTCGCTATCCCTCAAGATAGTATCCCTCAAGGTTACTGTATCCATAAAGAGACTAACTTTTCAAAAACCTCTCTATTCAGTATACAGTATCCCTAAAGATCCAGCAACCTTTCAAAATCCTCATCTTGGGTTTTCCTTGCAATTTGCTGGGCTCCGTTTAAGAGAAAGTTTCCCCCAACTAAAGCCTTGGTGGCTAAAGAGATGGCGGGGAGGAAGTGCAGTGTAACAGACCGCTCTCCTTTTGTGTAGAGGTGAAAACCAGCTGGTTGCTCCAGTTGGCCTTTAGGCCAGCATTTGATAAAGCTTTGTTCCTTTGCTGTTCCCACGAAGTCCTTTCTGGTGTCACACTCACATATGCAGCCCTTTCCCATTCCCACATAACTCCCATGCATACTCTGGCTTCTTTATGAAAGTCCATTTGTGGCTTGAAAAGCTTGTGTCAGAAACAAAGCTATTTAAATGTCTCATGATTTCTTATGTTTATTCTTTTGGTGTCTGAGCACAGTTGCTAAAAGGCTGAGAATGGTTGCTGCTCCCATTTGAATTTCTTCCCTTCCCCACCCCTAAACCAGGTGACATTTTTAGCTTCAAATTGTGTAGCAGGGAGGATGATAAACATCAAGTCAGAGAGAAATGGGAAACAACATGATGGGGTTGCAGTTTTAGGTGCTGCAAACAGCCCAACTCTGCATATTAAAAATCAACCATTTTTTTTGGTTTAAAGTGTGAACAGTCCATCAAAAAGCTACATGAAATCCATTTTCTGGGTGATGGAATGTACGCCTGCCTGGTTTGCTTCCTATTAGGTTATTAACACTTACTGCATCTGTAACTGCTGGTTACTGAAGGAAGGACTTAACTTTCTACCAGAACCCTGGGACTAATTAAAACATTGCCATTAACCTTTAATGAGAAAGTTGTTGCTTTCACCAGTAAACTGGCTTAGACTCTTATTCCCATAAAGCACAAATGGCACATACTGAATCATAGTTAACAAGCGGATTTGGGGGAAAAATGCAGTCAGAGGAGTGCAGCTTATTGCATAAGTTAAAAATGATTGACTGCTTTCTTCTTACTTTCCCTGTCAGTACTGGATATTATATATGCTAACTAATATTCATCTCTCAGCAAGGCATCCAGACCTTGTAGGGCCAGTTCTTTCTTCCAGTAAGACCTTTGCATCATAAAATGGCCCAGACAAAACATCCCTAGGGAAAAATCCGATGCTTATAGGAACTGCTAAGCCAGGGCATAGCACCATTTGCCTGCCTAGCTGCTTGTCTTGGGTGGAGGAGAATGGCCTGTTAGAAAGGAATGGCCAACAGAAATGGAGAAGAACAAATAAGACACTCGAGGGTACGTCTAATGGATCTGAATATCGAGGTCAGGAAAGGAGGAGGTTTTGCTTCTCGTCTGTGCCAGTCTTGGGCAGAGGAGCAGATCTGGTAAATTTTAGCTCTGTATATCTATCAGCCAATTCTGCTGTCTTATTGTTTGTACATACACACAGTAAGCTAGCCAATACCATCTTCTCTGGTGCCAAGTTATACCTCATTTAAAGTGATTTGATTTACACTGAAGAAGTGTCACATGAGGAGACTAACATTTGGAGACTGTGGGTCCTAATTACAAAGGTTATAAAAAAAACAAAACCACCACAATGCATTTCACAATGCATTTACAGATAGAATGGTAAGAGCAGTGAATGGTGCATTTTATTCCAAATGTTTCATTTAACAATGATTAAATACATATCTGAACTTGGTGACTTTGAGGTACGTTCCTAATCTGGCTTTGCTCTTGCTTATAGTGGTATAAATAAAGAATTACTCTACTGAAGTAGGCAAAGTCACTATCCTGTACTAAACTCAAAAGAGAATGAGTCTTGCTTTTTACCTCTACAGCAAATACCATTCAATTCAGTACGAATACAGCAGTATGTTTAAATGCAATGCAAGAACAGAGCCAATTGGTAAATCTGTACCCTAAATTCAGTACAGAGTTCTTGAGCTGAATTTCCATCTGACTACTCTTGAACACTGCAGCACTAAATCTCCTTTTCCGGCAGTGTAATCTAGTTTCTTTTCCCCAGAAAGAATTATATTTTCCTTTTTGTAAACAGAGGCCACATGAAACACATGGTTGTCTTCTGACCAAAAACCTCAAAGACCGTAGCTTATATATATTATAAAAACAGCAACCCACAAACTTCTGTCTTAAAGCTAAATGCAGTTTTTGAGTCTATCAGCATTTTTTATTCCGTACCAGTTTTCTGCATAGTGGAAAATATACAACCTTAGGAGGGTAACAACTATGATAAGTTGTTGAAAAACAAATCATCTAGAAAAGTATTTTTTTCCATTATGAAAGTGGCTTGTCATATATTAGTGAAACGAATTAGTCACATAGCACACCTTTCACAACCTCAAAAGAATTAGATTATGGCTCATACATTCCCACGTGTAATGGGAGCAGCTCTCTTCTTTGTACATACACCACTATCACTCCACAGTTTCTGATTATGTTTTATTCACATGCAATCATAAATCACTCACAAATAAGTCCAAAGCCTAAAACTAACCAAACAAGTTCATATTTCTGGCATGAGCTATTCTATTTGCACATCTTTCCAGAGTAAAACATTTCTTGTGAGACGGAAAAATTCCAGGGACGTGGTGTTCAGCGGGAAAAGGTGACAGCGTGACATTTAGGAGATGTATGCACGGGGAAGGGAGGAAAAGCAACAGGGAAAGAAAGGCATTTTCACTTTTGACCCACTCAGTAGTAAGAAACTGAACTGAGCTGTAGCTACCCAATTCATCCTTCAATTTAGCACTCTGCTTTCTGTGACTGTTCAGAGTAGAGAATGCTTGAGAGGGATCTCACCAATGTATGTAAGTACCTGAACAGAGAGTGTGAAGAAGGAGCCAGGCTCTTTCCAGCAGTGCCAAGTGATGGGACCAGAGGCAATTGGCACAAACTGAAACACAGGAGGTTCCCTGTGAACATCAGAAAACACTTTTTCCGGTGAGGGTGGCTGAGTGCTGGCACAGGTTGCCCAGGGAGTTTTTGGAGTCTCCATGCTTAGAGATACTCAAAAGTCATCTGGGCAACTGGCTGTAGGTTACCCTGTTTGACCATGGGGATCAGACAAAGTGAGCTCCAGAGGTCCCTTTTGACCTCAGCCTTTCTGTGATACTGTGATGCTGCTTTGGACTCTTGTCAATGCAAAAGTGAGGCACTTGATTTTCTTGGTGGCTCCCTTCAATCAGGAACAGCAAATTTTAGAAATGCAAAGAGTGCTCCGTCAGTCAGGAGCTCTGGAAGGGACCCCAGCAAGCACGCGGAGTTTGCAGTGGGAAGGAATGAAATGCTTGTGGGGTCGGGATGGGCAACCTTACGTCTGACAAATTAATAGAAACAAAGCAGGAGTGCAAGAATTACATATTACTTCCACTTCAATCACTCTGAGTAGCATTCCTGTCCTTTTGTTTCAGGGAGGGAGAGCTGTGACATAACTAATAAATATACTTCAAGTATCACCTGATGACTACAGCTTTGTGCCAGTGGCACTGGGACCACGGGAGGGATGCTGAAAACTACTGTGAAAGGACTTGTCATGTGCAAAAGCAAAGCAGAGAAATTTGGATGCCTGAATTTATGACATTTAATTTCACTGCAGACTACTGGGGCCTTGGTGGTTTCTGGCGTTATAATCATGTTTTTCGGACTGATTTACCATGTCATTCTCCTGCACAGGATGAACATAAGCACATCAAGGGGTGCTTAGGTCCAGGAGCTTTACAGTGCCAGTTGCTGGTGCTGCAAGCTGCAACACTCAGCTCTGGCCATAGGCAAGAATCCTACACTTTATGGCTGCACTGTGATCACACTGGGGGAAACATAGGAAAAAGGGATACACAGCTGCTCTATCTCCTGTGACTAGGTTTTCTTCTTGAATGCCAGCTCTCCTACGTGCTAAGAAATAGCTGAGCTGGACTTAATGCAGGGGTGGGCAGTAGAAGAAGTTAGAAGGCAAGTTCAGTGCCAGGCTCAACACTGCCTTTTCTCATGATGTCACCATCCTAGAATGGCTTCCCATCAGCATGGTAGGGCAAGGTGACAATTTGTTTTTTCTTCCATAAGTGCATTTAGCAAAAAGGCAGGATAGAAGAGGCTGAAACTTTCACAAACGTGCACTCGGTAATGCTGAGTTCAAGCAAAGGTACAGCACTTTCAAACCATACCTGGCACATAAGGGCAACCCTGACAAGCAAGATACAAAAGTGCAATTGCAGCTTTAATGTAGAAGTAGCAAGTTTCTGTCTGTCGTACTGAAAATACAACATCTTGCCAAGTTACAAAGAAAGCATTTTTTCATACTCTGCAGTAGACAACCATGTTATCAAATAATGCCTTCATCTTTTGATGGTCCCATTGGAAGTGGAAAAGGAACGGGTTTCACATCTTGCTCTATTCTGCCTCCGCTTCCAATAAATACAAGCGCCTGCAGCTGAAAAGCTCTATGCTAAAGTGCCTGTGTTTCTCTAACTAAGACCTTAGAGAAGCACTGCTTGGGTTAACATACTGTTTTGCCCAGGCGTATACAAGTGTATTGCAGAAGGCGCTATGCAAATAGTGTTCACAGAGTTTATAATTTCCTGTTGGAACAGCAAAGAAAAGAAGGTCATTGATTTAAACCAGAGAA
This sequence comes from Pluvialis apricaria, assembly GCA_017639485.1. Classification (NCBI taxonomy): domain Eukaryota; kingdom Metazoa; phylum Chordata; class Aves; order Charadriiformes; family Charadriidae; genus Pluvialis; species Pluvialis apricaria. The sequence goes on from CM030008.1 coordinate 64,828,732, forward strand.
TACAAATGATTTCCTGCCCACAAAGCTGCCAAATGCTTGGAGTTATTGATTTTTTTTCCTCCCTGCTGCTAACCAAACACTTCTAGTCCTGTCATGGGCATCATCAGCTTATTGACTAAGTAAACATAACCCGTTAAGCAGAACATTTTAAAAATAATAGAAAATTACAGTGGCTATAGTAAAAAAAAAATCTGCATTCCAAAAAAATAAAACTAAAAAGGAAAGGAAAAACAGTTCCTGAAGTTAATTAACTTTTATGTAGATTCAAATTTCTGGAATTTAGGTTTGCATCCAAAAAAGCGAGAAAGGAATAAATTGAAAGAAGACAGAAAAAAAAAAACCCCAAGGCCTTTCCTAAAGAAGCCAAAAAGGGGGAGAGGAGGGGCACAGGGAAGTAGGTACTTCAAATTTTAAGACCCCTAGGAAAAGAAAAAAAATTATTGCAAATTTGAGATTGAAAGGGTAAAAAGGTGTGGCAGCAGCATGGTAAAGGCATGCTTTTATTTATTTATTTACTTATTAGCAGCAGGAGGCCTGTGCTGTTGTCTGAATATTTTTTTGAAGCCAGAGCTGAGCACAGCTGATGCCTGGCCTTGGAACATGTCAGTTTGAAGATAGCACGTACGGTATTAATAAATGTAGAACAATAGTTGCTGTCAAGTTGGTTACAAGGCAGTAGTTCACTGAAGGGGGCCTGACAATGTCAAAAAGCATTAGACCAGAGCCAGCAAATGCTTTATACGCTACAGCTGAACCCAAAAGATGAATTGATGCCCTGGATCTGACTTTAAGGCATCTGTCTGCTCTGGAGAACGTGTGTTTGTCTGAAGAAGCAGGGAGACAAGTTGCTTTTCTCTCCTCCTCCAACCATCTGCCTACAGGCGGAAGACAAGGAGCAAGACACGAGAGAACAAGTCTTAGTGTGTTGTAAATGGACAGGGGTGCCTTGCAGACAAAATAATCTTCAATAGTAGGAGCACACGCTCAGGAGAGGCATTTAGAGGCAACTCAGCAGCAGGGAGACAGCTACCAGGCTGGGACACGGCCGACAGGGCTGGCTTTGCCCTGGCACCGGCTGTTGCAGGTGCGGCTGATGGATTCCGTGGCCAAGAGCCTTGCGATCCTTCGGTGGGAGAGCTAGCAGCGAGGGAAGAGCAGGTCGGAAGGGACACCAGGAGGGAAGTAAACAAGCAGATTACAAAGTGATGAAAAATAAGGGTATCAGCCTTCTACAGTGACTTAGAAGAAGGTGTGACCATTTCCTCCACCCCCTCACCCTCATGCCTGTCGGCTGAAGAATACTATTAAGGCAGGTAGTCACAGATTATTAATGACCTGTTAACAGCTGCTTTAATTTTCTAATACGTGCCAACTGCGGCCTCTGTAATTATTCTGCTGGTCCTGCAACACGCCCTGTGCCAGGCTGCAAAATACATGTTGGGGTTTTTTTCTCTGGAACACGTTGTCAAGCCTCTTAACATGCGTGTACTGCACACGGGCCATTTCATACCGAAGTAAAATTACATCTTAGGCTGTCAGAGCATTTTGCAGCCATTAAATGTCGCTGTTTTCCAGCAAAGTAGGAACCAGGAAGTGTTTAGTCACTTATTTTCACATGTGTGAGTTGAGACACCCAAAGTTTATGGTTTTAGCCACAGTGATACAGTGAGTCAATCCCTGAGCTCCTTGTGAAACCTGGGAGCACCCAGTCTTCTGCTTTGCCTGCGCTGGTGTTGTATGAACTGCAAAAGCCATGGGTAAATTGGAAGTAACATCGAGTAGGGGCTTTTTCTGTCTAAGCAGAGGTCCCTGGGAATAACATCGTATAAAAGTGATGGTGTCTCTTTATCGCTCTTCCTAATTTCCACAGAGAGAGCTGAATAGCATGCGATGAGAAAAGAAAACAAAATCAAATGGAAAAATGTGTGTGTTGTGGTCAAAGGCAAAGTCTGTCCTCTTCAGCCTTCAATTTAAGAAGTCTGTGGGCATGGATCCCTGCCAGCATCATTAGCAGCAGTGATTCCCCGCTAACTGGTCCCGTTTCATTTTCTAATGGATCACAGCACACTTAAGGTTCTCATGTATTCCACATTTGTCAAATTTCATTGTATTTAGCCCTTGGTAATCTAGCATTTGATCAACAAACCCCACAAACAAGTATTTGAAGAATACGATAGCAATAAGTTTATGAAGAAATAATGTATGTTTTTAGCAGCCGTGTTTGAAAGCTACTAGTGAGGAAGTGTCTTGAAAATGCCATAAAGCAGCCTAATTTTCAAAGATCCCAGCGCTTTTAGGAAACAGTGATCCTGTAGAGGTATCGCCTGTTGAGCACACACAAAGCACCCAATGTTTTGAAAAATCTCACCCATCAACTGTACACAAAAATGTGGTTTGTGCTTTTGTCCAGCTCTTGGAATGTCTCACCTCCTCGTTGGGCAAAGCCCTACGCTGTAGCTCCATAGGAAAAGCTTGTCCCTGTATCCCTAGAGGCAGGTTTGCTGTGGGAAACAGCCCTGGAGTTGTGCTGAGCTTGTCTAGGCTGGTACATTTTAGGCTAAGAGAAGGGATGGTGCATGGGCCCATCTCTGGAAACCAAATGCCCGACCTGGCATAGGTTTCCTGTGAAGTTGTTCCATGTTTTTCTGCCACAGCTCTGCAAAATGAAAAAAAAAAAAAAATCCCTGCCTTCCCTAACAGGACCTATAGAAGGACCTAAAATTTAGTGAATAAAATAGAGATATTGTTTAAAGTGTTAAACAGAGACATTTTTTCCCCTCAAATCTTTTCCCACACATGTTCTGAGGAGGAAAATATGGATTGCAGTCAGCTGTTCTCTGAAATTCCTGTTGCCCTGACTCATTTTTGGAAGAGAAGCTGATTCACATCCAGCTATCTTGTGAGCATCCAGCATATCTTTTCCTTTTTCCAAGGGTGGATGGATAACTCAGTAGCTACTGCTCAAGTCAAGTTAAAGGTCTGACTCCAGATGCTGCATGTGCAAACGGTGTGACAGGTTCCACCACTTCCTTCGCCCTTTTGCTCTCTCCATCGCCATCTCACACAGCTATGTGCACAAGTTAACAAGCTGAATCTGTCTGAATGGAAACCTTCAAGTATTATGGGAGTTTCTTTTCTTTCTTTTTTTTCTAAATGGTTCCCATCATAACTTTTTTTTTTTTCCCTTTTTGTCTTTCTGAGAATAGAATGTTTCTAGGTCAGAATCCCTGTTGGTCTTGTGCTGTTTTTGGTGTTCAATGCTTATTAAAAAGTCACGAGTCTTTGAGGTTATTTTTCTCCCAGATCTTAATTTGTGTTAACAGATTTAGCTGATACTGAACCAGTTCTGCTCATACGGGCAAGGACCAACTTCTGGAAATGATCCAGGTGTCCAAGATGTTCAAAAGTAATTAGTTTTCCTCAGAGCCTTAGGCTTTAAGTGTTGATCTGATGTATTTCAAAGGGACTTGACTTTCAGAGGAAGGGTAGGGTCAGCATTTTCTGAAGGAGGGACCCTTCTGGGGAGGGTGTAAAGATGGGCACTTGAAATAAACTTACCACATCTGAGAATCTGGGGGGATTTAGGGTAGCATTTTATATATTTTTGGATTTCAGTAGGACATATGAATAAGAACAAGGTGTTTGTGAAATGCCAAAAGTATGTACTGCTATAGTACTGTATAATAAGAGGCATTGTATTAGCAAGATGTTTGGCCTTAGGGCCACAAACCTTCCTGTCTCCGCTGATATTTTTAAAGGCTTTGTAAATTGGGCTCCATGCTGATCACAGCAGAGTAGATCACATCTTTTACCCCCTCATTTCTGGAAGCGGACACATTACAAGTGAACAAGCATCATATGATTTACACTATGTTCCTGCCTTAAACATTTTTTCCCTGTGACTGCCTCCCCTGGCATTCAGTTCCTTTAGGTCACTGTCTACTGAATGCCTATTTATTGCGTGCATGTGGATCGTATTATTGAAGTTAGTAAGACTACAGACAGGCACAAGCCTTATCAGGAGACTCTAAACTTCCAGGCAGGTGCTAACTTTTAACATAGCCATGTACAGTTCCTAGCCCGATGACGCCTGCAGTACTTCTACGAACTTTTGTGACCATTTTCTTTTCTCTTTACAAGGTAAAAGGTGAGCTGCTAGCCAATTAGGTTATTACAGACTCCTTGAGTTTCTTGATGTTTTTTTCCCCACCTCAGGATTTAGTAAGTTGACGTAAAGCTAGATAGGTCATTGGTTTTGGCTTTGAGAACTTGTCATTGTCTTCGGCATAATTAATGTATTAGGCACAGATAAATGCCCACAGCCTGGCAAGAGAGCTAAGTAGTTACCACTGCACAGAAAGCAATGCAAGCTCTTTGATCTTTCCATGAGAAGTGGTTTGGTACTCTTCACTGATCACTTACTTTGCAGGCTCATTGAACCTGTTCTAGGAAGCTATATACAGAAAAACATACATACAGTGGTTTGACAGTCCACTTCTGCTAAGTCCCTGCTAAGCACAGAGTGCTATTCCCTCTCATCCTGACAGCACGAGACAGTCAAAGGACTATATTTGCCATTTCTTTATGTGATTCTTTTGTTTTAACATGCCCATTTGGAAGCTGGGCTGTGACACACGTTGTGGGGAGGCACAGGTACAGCGTAAAGCAATTCTTTTGAACCTTGGATTGCAGCGCCCGTGACCTCACTCCCAGTGGCAGGGAAGCCAAGAAGCTGTCCTATAGTTTTCTCAGGTAAACCACTCACTGTTAAAAGTCATAAGCACCACTGATCTTTTCTTCCTGCACCTTGGATGCAACTTTTTCATTTACCCTACTTAGGAAATCTTACTCTTAAATCCTTTGCAGTTCACCTCTAAAGCACAAAAGGTGAACATTCACACTTTCCTCCCCCATCCATGGTGTCCAATTACAGAAGCGTACAATTAGGGATGTTAATGACAGATTATTAGGCATTAACCGTGCTCCAATAACAGCAAAAGTGGGTCACACTGTAGGTATAATTATCCCGCTTCTCCAATAACACGACCTAGTCGTGCCTCTTTTCTGCGATACCCCTTGTATCAGTACAAAGTGTGGGCAGCTCTGGTTGTCTTGGAGGATAATCTGGGGTGGGTTGTTGAACTGGCTGGCACAAGAGCTTGGCCTTCAAAAGGATGGAACAAACTAGGTTGTAGCATCCTTGCAACTTACGAGAAAAGCCAAAAAGGATTTGGGCACCTGTCTTCGTTACTTGCAGTTAGGAAGACAGGCTCCATTTCGCAGAGGGATAAGCTGAGGGATGGCAGGAGAAGGCTCCTCAAGACAGTGGGAATCGTGGCCCCACCGTTTCTGTCTGGTTTCTTTCTTTTTTTTGTTTCTTTCTTGCGCTGGGGTGGTGCAGTAGTCTGCAGGGGAAAAGGGCACATAGAGGGGTGAAGGTGGGCAGGCAAGAAGAAAAAAAATGCAGTATGGGTGAGCCCACCGGATGAGACCGTGTAGCTTAAGAGCACATGAGGAAGGAGGCTGTGACAGGGGAGTACAGAAGATGTATGAAGATATGTAAATATATACAAATGTGCAAATGAGAGCACCCAAGAGAGGGGAAAAAGGAAATTAAACTAAAATATCTGTAGGCACCATGTCAGGCTTTGTACTAACTGAGCAAGCCACCTGCGTTGTAGTGTGTGCCCCAGGAGATGTGATACAACTACAAGAATGAGGTGGTTGTTTAGAGTCCTTAATCACGCTATTGACTACTTTCACTTTCCTTGTTAATTCGTTAGCTGCAAAGGCAGAAAATAAACTTAACACAGTTTCCTGGCTTGCCAGTAATCTTCCTCATACCTAGAGTTGTCCCTTCAAAGCATTTTAACTAGACTAAATTACACATTTCTAGGCACCAATCCACAAGGAGACCCTGGAAGGGACCACTTTAAAGCTAGCCTAAAAGATGTTTTACCGCCCTAAATGCCAAAGTATGCCTTTTCAGTGCATCTGGAAAAGAACCACTGAGGAAAAGAAAAAGTATTACTCCTGCTTTTGGTTTGTGAGTTAAGCAAACTTCTTTCCTACAAGCTGCTGAGGTTTTGGTGAAGGCAGATTGTACATGCAAAGTCTTTGGTATTTCTGAACATGCTGGCAGGGGGCACAATTTGTGCTGTTACTTCTCAGAAATGAGGTAAATAGTATGTTGAGACTATTTCCGTGAAAAGGGGAAAAATAATATGCTGAAATTATGATCCTGTTGAAACACTTCTGCTGCGGTGTCCTCTCTTTGGTGACAGTACCGATGATTGAAGGTATTTTGTAGATAGTGAATGTCAAGAAACTGTCTCTAAAATGTTGTCCTGGCATGTTATTAGTATAGAAATTGGCTCACACCCAGATTCCTTATGGTTCTCACAAGATCAATGGATGGGTAAGAGAGCAAGAATGTGAAATACAAGTGTGTGCTTGCGTGTGGTTTGCCTGACATTACCTTCATCTCCTGTAACTTCCATGACTACCTGGGTGGCTTGCAGAAAAACTGGACCTGGGACCGACTCAAATCCCACCACCCCAAGGGAGAGTTTTGTTGTGGAAGGCTTAGGCAACAGTTCCAGCCTTAACGTTAGATGCTCAGGTCCATGTTCAGGCCTACTGATAAGTTTTAATTTAATTGTAGTCTTTTGCCACCCATACTTAGTGTGTTATGCCAACACCTCGGGACTACAGAGGTTCAAAGCGGTTTAAAGGCTCCCAGCTGCTTGTATTGGTGGCCTGGCAGTATATTGTCTTGGCTAGGTGGGTAGGTAGGGGCCCAAATTGACATAACCAGTGGTGGTCACACAGAGTTTACGTAGATCACGTTGCTCCTCTCTGATTTCAGAGCAGTATTATTATTAACTGTTTGGTCTGCGATAGCACTCAGTACCTGGAGGTGCTGGCGGAGCTTGGTAGTGCCAGGAGGCAGAGAAGGAAGAGGAGAAGGCAGTGCCTTCCCCAAAGAACCTGCAGCCCCAGCTCCCTCACTTGGGTCTGAGGCAAATAAAATGAATGTTTGCGGCTTGCTGAAAATGCCCTTGCCTCACCACTACCTGCCTTTGGTGGAGGTGCCTGAGACCAACCTCTGCCACACAGATTTCAGAGACCAAAACAGAAGATGTGAATTTGCTGAAAGAAGGGGGAATCTCTTAAGCCCAACCTATTTTTAGAAGATCCTCTGTGGAGAAAACAAAGTGTAATTAAAAACAGGCTTTATTGTTGCAGCAACCCACCATTTCGCATGTGACCCTGGGAGTCTTCCACCTCTCTGGGTTTGTTAAATCTTGTTGTTAACTGGCCAAGTCTTGCTTAGTTTCAAAGACAAGCTTGAATACTGCCTTCTCCCCCATATCTTACTATTTTCAAGGCACAAAAAGAACATCACCCTTATTAGGAAGCTCTGCTCTTTAATATTTATTTTTAGAGAACACTACTTATAATGATTTAATGTCTCTCCTTTTGGTAACTGTAGGGTCGGTGTTTTTGTGTGTGCTAATCTCCACTTAATCTTTCTTACCGCTGCAAATAGCACGGGGGAAAAGATGTTTTTGCAGAACAGCGTAGCTTGGAAATTGTGCTTTTTTTAATTACCGGCTGTGAAGAAATCTGTTTTTCCACCAGTTGACTTGCATACTTTTTAGTGGTATAACAGGTTCTGAGGGGAGATCTCTGCCACAGATAGCAACGTGAACTTCCCTCCTTCGGAGGCAATTGCACGTTGTATCTATAAGATTCTCCTAAACGCATTGTCTTACAGTTACGCCCTTTGTGGCGAATGAAGTTGAGGGGGGTTTGGTCGTCCTTCCCTTTAATAGCCCCTACGCTTTGTAGGCTGTAAGTAATTTTCAGAAAGGCTCAGGACAGGAGGCATGCCTCTAAGCATGTCTCTGCTTCCCTTCCCTAGCCAGCCACCTCCACGGCACTTCAGCAGAGCAGCAGATGGGCGCAGCAAACACGGTTGGCCAGAGGGCAGAAATCCTAGCCACGAGTCCTCACAGACAACAGCTCCTTACTATGTTTCGGTCTTCCACAAGCTGCCACCATTAGTATCTCCAATGTCATCATTCAGAAGTCATCAGCAGCTACATGCTGAGGGATGCTCAAGGATTTGGATGCAGATATTCGTGCCACAAGGGGCACTGGCAGGAAAGGGGAGCAGCAGCCCCTTATGAGGGATGCACTGGACTCCAAGGACACCACTGTCATTGCTTTTGGAAGCTAGCAGGGAATTGTGGGGTCAAAGAGAATGTTTGCAAGGTCTTGAGAGGCTTGTTAAAACACATATCTTTAAACCTCTTCCTGCAACATGCTGTCATAGGTCTGACTCGGGAAAACAGCTGAGAAATGTGTAGGAGAGACCAAGGGCAAGCCTGGGGGTGGGGTGGTCCAGCCTGCAGGCTTCCCGCTGCAACTGAAAGCAAGCCACAGAGACATCTTCCCTGTTACTGCAATGAGGACCTTTGCAGACCCAGTGCGGGGTGCACAACTTGGGTACATCTCAGCCCCCCATGTCCCTGCCTCACCCAGACCAGCAACAGGCAATGGCTGCAGGCAGGGGCAGCGCATCAGGAGCAGCCGGGAGTGCTGCATGGGGCAGCAGCGCTTACAGGCATCACCATTTTCTCAACTGCCAAGCTCCCTTGCCACATGGCACCGTCTCGGCACGGCACCATTGGGGCACCTGCGGCCACTGACCTACTGCAAGCGGAAGTGGTGATGAGAGTATGTGGGAGCACGTGATGGATCAGCACGAAGTTCCTCTTACTTTCCATTCCCCGTGTTTGGGTGCAAGCAGACCGTGAGACCTCACAAACCTCAAACCCGCTGACAGCAAGTTGCAGAGCCTCCGATTTCCGCCCTTTGCTAGGCAGGTCCCCTGAGCCTTGGTCAAAACCTCCTCCCTGGTGCAAGACCTCTGCATCTTCCCACTTGTACTCAGCAAACTGCTGGCAGCACCCCCCGCCCCCGGACATTAGTGTTCAATTACCCTGAATTTCATCACAGAAAGCAATTTTTGCCTGGCCGCAACTTTGAAAGGGGCAAAACCAAATGCCGCCGGTAACAGCCTGTTATATCTGATCCACTCACCAGATTTACCACCTTCCCCCCCCCCCCCTCGCTGTTATGTGGTGTTGGTGTCAGATCTTCCTCCTGGCCAGACGGATCTTACAGGAAACTCGGTTATTAATCAGATTTTGCAGGTGGAGGGGAAGGGGGGGAACACTGTTGTGAACTGCAATATAAGGAAAGTTGCAAACACAGGTGGGTGAGCAGAAAGCTCTCACTGTCCTTGTGAAACGACTGCCGCTGTTTCTCTGTAAAAACACACTCGTACTTCCTCTGCTGCAACTTCCCACGCCGCTCAAGTTCCCCAGGGGAAGTGAAGAAGTGAACTCATCAGAGAAACAGCTCAGGAGAGAGAGATATGATGACTGACTGTACCAATGGCACAATTTGGGAATTTTTGGGCATAAAACAGACCTAAATCCCATGTGCTTCTCTGGGTTGCTACCATTACTAGCCATCCGTAAGTCTGAAGTAAATTAAACAGTAGACTTAAGTATCAAGAGCTCTTAAAATCAAGGGAACTAGTTAACAAGGAAAGTCTTCAACCAAGGGATAGGATGCATTATGGTTGAATGCTAGTGCCGACAGGGCAGTAGATGAAAGCTGTACCTGGGTTGCATTCAGTTTCCCTCGGGCTGGAGGATGCAAGAGGTGGCGTACGGGCATGTCAGCAGATCTGCGAGCAGAGGAAGGCTGCCCGTGTCACCCTGACCCAGCCACGACGGGAAGGAGTCCTGACATTAGCCCCTCCACCCTCTATAAACTGTGGTTGTCGGCTGAGCAATACCTGACTAAGGCATACCTGAGGGATGCTGGAGGTGGTTTTCACAACAGGACTCAAACGGCCTTGCCCAGGTCACATTTCTGTAACTGGTTTGGGCCTTGGTTTATTAACGAGCTCTCACTGAGTGTACCACTCAAGTCACACCATCATAGCACAAGGATCACAGTGTGAAGCCTTTCTGATTAGAAATCCCACACAGCTTCCCCAAGTATTCAGATGTCCATGTGCCTACATCAGAAAGGGCAGCCTTTTGCCAATCTTTTTTTTTTTTTTAAAATTGCCGTCAAGACCATTCCCTCCCTACCATCCGAGCTGCGAGAGAAGCAAGAGTGTAAGCCAATACTCGGATGCTCGGTCAAGTCCCATCCTGCCACAGCCTGAAGCAACGTGCTAGTCTCCCACTGACGACTCAGCTCGACTCCTGCTAGCCTGCTGTGGGCAGGAGCAGTAGCTCAGGCTCTTCAGGCCACACACTCCCCCTCTTACCAAAACCGTGGAAGCGTTTAGTAGATTGACTTTCTCAGAGGTGTTTCTTATTCTGCTGGATCATTCATTCAAATGCCCAAATTGTGACTCATTAAAAGGGCAAGCTTGGGTTGGGGGAGGGGGAAGGAGTGCAGGAAGGAAGAAAAATAGCTTGCGAGAGCCTTCCTGTTTATCCATGGCTTGGGAAAAAACCCAACACAACGGAACACACACACCCTGGCTCCATTATCTTTGCTGGCACAGTGCTGGCTTGGCTCTGTCCCTTACCACTCCAGGCCAAATCCAGCCCTGCCGCGAGCGTGTTTACTTTAGAGGAGTTTACTCAAGAGAGAAATCTGGCCCCCGGAGCCTGAATGCTCGCAGTGTGCGAGTGAGGGCACGGGCACCGGGAGCCCCCCATGACAATGCGCCACGGCGCTGGCCCCCCGCCACACCGGGGAGGTCATTTTCTTCTCGGCAATTAGCGAAGTGGTGGCATGGCTAAAAGAAGTTGAATAAACACATTCAACCCCAGTGGGTCCCCCGTTTGCTGTGTTCTCACCACCCTTCCTTCTGGGCCTGCGGTGGGGCCCCAGCGAGCGAGAGCCCAATGCCTGTGCACTGCACTTTCATTCAGGCCTGGTTGGAAAGGGCTTTTTGGAAAGAGGAAGGAGGGGGGGAAATAGCCCTTTAGCTTTCTTCTTTTACAACAGATGTCTTCCCTTTTTCTTTTCAGGGAGGAAAAATGCCAGCTTCTCTAAGGAAACTGCAGCAAATGGCGGTTTTTATGGGACTGTTCAGCGGTGGGGGATGCATCGTGATGTATAATCTTATGCAAAGTAAGTCTTAGTGCTGTTAGCAACCTTATTTCCCCTCTGCCCCTTTCATTTGCTTTTGTGTAGCAGGGAAAATAGCAGCATGCGAGATGTGAAAAGCAGATAAAGTTAAGGGAAGTGCGGCTGAGCCTCTGGGTTCTGCCTCTGTGGGCTCCGCTTTGTTCAGCCCCAGGGCTGCTGCTCTCCCAAGTGCTGCTGCATGCATTTCCAGAGGTGGATACTGCATAGGAAGCAGGCGTGCTGCGGTCAGGAGAAAGTCTGGTTTCTGGGGGTTTTCCTGAGGGGAGGGCGAAATGAAAGCTTAGGCAGTAACGCAGGTTTCACTTCTTGCTGAGATTTTACAAATGGGCTGGAAAAGAGATCCATCTGTGAGAAGGTATTAAAGTCTAGCGGCTTTATCTGTAAATCTCTCTGTGGTGCTGGCCCTTAAACACAACACACCTGTGAAGTGCTAAGACATCATTGGTTTCTCCTGAATGAGGGTAGATAAGAGCACTCAGCATTGAGAAGACCAGGGCAAGGAGAGAAAAGCTAGACAGGTGCCATTGCTGTTTATAGGCAGCTCTAGTTGCTACTTGTCTTTGGCCAAGAATCCAAATTATTAGTCCAAATGGCAGATGTTTATTTTTTTCTAAAATTGTTTCTAGGTATTTAGCATCAGAGCAGAAATAGGCTTTGCCTCTCTCTCAGGGGGTGCTACAGGCCTCTTGGCCCTATGTCTCTCCCTTGCTGGTACTATCAAATGATACTGCTTTTCACCTACCCTTGTATCAGAGGATGCTGCCAGAAAAGTGTAGCCAAGCCTGTTTCTCAAGCCCTCAGATAAGCTCTCAAACCTCGCCTTCATTTTACACATATTAATAACAAATCAGACAAGGCTGGAAAGCAGGCTTTAATTTTAGGCAGCTCATGCCCTCAAGCTCCGGAGTACATGACAGATATATGATCCTCTTATGCTTTAAAATATTGAATCTGGCTTTAACAAGGACATTAGCATTTTTTAATTTTCAGCTTCAGCATTGTTGTCTAGAAGTCTCGGGGAGGGGGAAGTCACCCCTGTGCTATACAGAAAGTCAAAGGGCTCATTCCCCACATCACTTAACTGTGCAACCAAGTGGCGCAACGCGATGGCTACTTCTTTCTCTGTTGCAATGTTGGTGGCGACCGAGTAGCTGTCTGATAACTCGGTGACAAGACAACCAGGCTGTTGAAAGGAAACTTTCTGCTGTGGTGCGTGTCCTTCTGCAGCCTCCAACAGACAGGGGAGCCACACTGGGACGCTTCCTCCCTTGGCCCATGCCCAGGCTTATCCCAGTTCCTTCTGCTATCCCAATGCACAGAACTGGCCCATACTGGGACCTGTGAGGAGCAAGTGGCTTCCATAGTGGTGGGAACAGGAGTAAAGGGGTGCTTCCTTCCCCTTCCTTCAGGCTGAAAGGAACTTTGCATGCGCATGGTCTCTATGAAAGCTTGTACAAACGCTCAGGTAATCCTATTTCTACTCACTCTCTTCACCTCCACACCCTCCTCATGGGAGCAGTCTCCCCAGCATCCTTTCAGCTCTCCCACTGAAAATGCATGGACAAATGGATTAGTTGGGCATTTAATGTCCAATATGCGAGATGCTAACAGGGAACAACCGAGAAGAAGCACGAGCAAACTTGAACCCATTTCCCCTCCAACCTGCGGGATGAGCACAACATACTTTTAGCATGGTCTGGGTGGCTGCTTGCTATGATCCGTAGGCACCAAAGGGCTGGTGTGCTGCAATCTCTTTTGCTGGAGCTCCTTAGGATGGCCCAGGGGGGCCGGGGAGGACCAGCGCAGGCTGCAACCTAGCAAAGCTGTCTCTATGCCAACTGGATGCTGCCTGCTCACAGGGGATGCCTCTAATTAGGGAGAGGGGGCAGCATGCTTCTGCCTTATGGTCCAAGAGTAATACCGACAGGCAAGAGACCAGGAAACATACCTTACACCTTGTTTTAAACTCATTGGAAGATGAAAGCAAAATTGCCAGAGTAGGATTTTCACACATGCACACTCTTAGCTTAACTCTGCCCTTCTTGATGTCAAGAGAGTGAAGTTATGCTGGTGTGAAGCACAACTAGGAATCTCAGCAGGCAAGCCCTAAAACTATTTATAAGCAAGTCTCTGCTTCCACAAGGAGGGTCGGCACGTTTCCAGCCTCACAGCTTTGCACCATGCAGTGGTCACCAATGGACAGCACTTCCCAGCTATATATAGTAACTAGACATTGACAAATAGCAATTTACTACAATTGTCCTCCATATGCCAACACTGCAGCATCCAGTCTACTGCGCTATTGTTGCTGTTTGACCATTAGCTCTAATCGTGCTTCTTTGTGCCTCCCTTTTACTGCATCCATCAGTAGAGTTGCAGCTTCGTGGCTGCCACTTGAAAAGCTCGAGACCACAGCAAGAGTTTCACAGCAGCAGCTGTTCTGGTCTCACACCAATGTCTGCAAAATATTCTCCATTCTTAAAGTATTTTCTGTACTTTAAAAAAAATTAATTACATTCAGGACATTTTCAAATATTCATCCTTATGCTTTCCCCCTCCCCCTTTTTTTTGGTGTTCTTTTTAGATGATGTAGAAATGTATGAAAAGCAGGGAGACGCAGCCATAAGCTGAACTGTATATCAGCATGGAACAGGCTATATTCAGAGCCCTCTTCACTTAAGTGAGCTGAATAACATTACAGCTCAGCACTGCTTCTCTGATGCAAGGGTTTTTTTCCTCATTTAGCCAGATTTTTCCTAATTAAGAGTTTCAGAGTGTTTTTCACAGAGAGTGTGGTAGTCTGGAGGAAATATCTTTTTTTTTGTTTTGTTTTTTTTTAACTTATGTTTTGAATTTGAGTGAACAGTCTCCTCACTACCCTGTTTCTCTCACCTAGAGAGTTTTGCCAGGACCCAGTATTACCAGCAGGCTTTGGAGCGATTGAACAGCAGTCCCGATGCCCTGGAAGCCCTGGGCGCTCCCCCACTTAAGGTTCACAACATCCGACTGACGGATGGGAGTAACCGTGTGGACACAGAAAGAGCACAGGTAACGCTGGGGAGGTGGTGGCTTCCTCACAGGGTGGCTTCCCGAGATGCCGGGTGACAAGAGATCAGATAGAGGATTTTCAGTAGGTCACGAGTGACTGGGGGGCAATGGAAGGCAGTAGGGTGGGATGCCAATTGATTTGGAAGAGGAATGGATTTCCAGAGCATAAATCTATGCTCTAATGTGGGACACTAGAAATAGTAAGAACAGCATCTTTGTGTTGTACTATATGGCTGCATCACAGAGTGCCAAAGTGCCCAAGTCAGTCGAGCCCCCTCCTGCTACTGTAAGCCACAAAATCATTTTCAGACACGTATCAGGATCCATCTTTAAAATAGCAGCTGCCTCCCCTCTTTTCCCTGGATACGTCCCACGCTAGTTTTTAAAGCTTTATTCAGAACAGAGTTTTATAGCTGCTCACGGGCTATGCTGTGGCACAGCACAAATGGTGTGGTTTCTAAAAGCACCTGTAAGTGCTGTCCTGCATGGGGCTGAGCACTGGGGTTACTTAGTGACTGGAGAATGCTGCGCTGGGTGCTGAAGTATTGCACAAGGCTGCCTTGCATCAGCCCAGGGTTGGGGCGAGGCAAACCTTGCAAACACAAGACCACTTCCACTCTGGGTTGCTGCCTGAAGAGGACTTTCCATCAGTACTTCTACCCTTTAATCCAGGCTGCTCTTCCCTGGTTTTGCTGGTGATGCAAAATGTCCCTAGTGACCTCTCCGGGCAACTCGCTGAGGGAATCTCATCACATTTGAATAATTTGTTCCTCCTGGTGACTAGCTTTGAGTCCTGCAGATCAAGCAAGGGCAGTAAGGAATGGGGTAGATGGTGCAGTGAAGGAAGGGGGCTGTCAGGGCACGGAAAAAAAGCAATCTTTAACCAACCCTCATGAAATTCCACTTTTCATCTTGCTCCAGCCAGGCTTCACCCACATGATACCCTGGGCAAAACATTTCCCAGTTTCCCAGGTTTTAAAGATTCTACAAGGCAACGTACCTAAGGCCAAAAACGTGGGAAAAAGCACAACCACTTATGCTGATTGAAAAGAAGCAGCGAACCTTTCCCACTGATGTTTTCCTGTGTCACCTTTTAAGAACGCTGGTTGCTTGGGTGACTCAGAGTGAAGTCAAACCCTGCCTTCTGCTGACCTCACCCAGGACACAAACCACCAACTTTCTTCTCTGGTTTTTCATGCTCATGAACATTCATGTTCTCATGAAATAAGCTAGTTAGTCATCATTAATGATTATACGATCAATTTACTGACTGCACAGCATCCCTGGCTCCTGCCTATTGGGCCAGTTGGAGAACCCGTGGCATTTTCGCTTTGTGATTGCAGTACCAACAGAAAATGCTACACTTCAAACATTTATTTTATTCAAATGTTAGACTGAGGGCAATTAGCTGTGGTTGGTGCTGCAGCTCATAGCTTTGTTTGTTAAACAACTGAGTGGTAGAATTTGTGTCACTGAGAAAAATCATTGAACGTCTTGTTGCCTCGATGCACGTTAATGGACCGATCTGTAGAGGATCCCAACCTACATGCTTGTTATGGTTATGGGAAGCTCTAGCACAGTGCAGGTCACCTCTGGATCACTGTGTGTTCTGGTAAGGAAAGGTGTTTGCTCATAAATATTTCAGAGAGTGAGTGGTTTTCCCTGGGGGTTGCAGCTGTAACACAGTACATTCTTTCAGCAGAGAGAGATTAATGCATGGCAGAACAGGCACACTTGCATAGCTGTGCACACGTTAGACATTTGAAAAGCTGAGTGAAACTCTGAAATACATTAAAAAATTAAATAATTAGGGTTTAAGTTAAAAGGGAGGTGTCATGTCTTTGACTGTAGAAGGGGTAAATGTCCACTTCAGTAACATGCTTCACTGAATCTTTAACATACTTCTACATCTGCAGATAAAGTTACCAGTATCTGGAACAAAATCAGCGGGGTACCTCTATATTAACTCAGAGATGGACCACTCCCGTCAATGGTGCGTACTGGGAGAAATGTGTAGACGCTGGGAGAGAAGTGGTAGGAGAAAAGAGTGGAGCAGGATGTTTGCTTTAGTTATCCGTGTTGCTGAGATCGTGCACATAAAGGAAGAGGAAATTCATGTCTGAAGGTCTTGCGAGAAGTTATTGCTGTCATTGCGACGAAAATGTAAATTAGTTGAGAAATATATTGAATTCATCCCATGAATACAAACAGAACGACATGAGCCATTCATTCGTGTGAAATGTGTTCTAGAAACTATAGCTCAGTATATATACAAATACTGCGAGCCAAGGTAATGTATTGTCCCCTTCCACCCCTCCTCCCCAGGAAGGTTCAAGGCTGTTGAACAGCAGTCCTAACTGTAGTCTAGTATCATGGATTACAGTAGGGAAATTATCTTACACACTACATCAGAGCCTATCAAGGTGAACTAAAAATCGTGCAGGATTTTTTTCAATCTTTGTAGTTAAAAGGGTACTGGAACAGCTATGTTACAGTAGAAGGATGCTCTGATTCCACATCATGTAGTAGCAACTTTACATTTTTGTAATACTGAAGCCTGAAAGCCTCTCATGTCAAGGGTAAGCCAATTCCTAGAACTGAGCAAAGAATTACTGCATGAATTCAAAGCCTGTCTTCCATTGCAAAAGAGGAAATTTCATTAGACGCAAGCCTCCTCACATGTACTTGTTCTCAGAGTTTGTTAGGCATTTCTGTTAGCTCTGTTTAGAAACCCAAAGCTACATTTTTGCTCAGCTGCCACCAGCCATATGGTAACATTTTCCTTCCATAATTAGATGAGGATGACTTACTGTATTTCTCTTCAGAATAGCTATGGGAAGTAAGGTGTAAAATGATGGGAGGAAGGCACTAGGCTGGGACTCAAGAGGCTCAGGGCCAGACCTGGCCTCCTCCCTAGTGACCAGAGATACCCCCAGCGGTTCCCCAGCCACCTTTCTTGCACACCTACGTTTCCCTGGGCACCTGGGCTCTGATCTCCTCGCTCCTCCTCATCTCCGCCTCACAGATGGAAGGAAATAACAGTTCCCTCCTGTTTCACCGAGTTACTGTGAGGATAACTGAAAATTGCAAGATGTTAAACTACAGCAGTAATTGAAGTGCGTACGTCTCTCAGAGTTTTGTTTTAAAGTGAGCTCTCCACGCATTTCCATCTGCAAGCTTAAGAGGAAAAAAAAAAAAAAATGCATCTTCTGTAAAAGGGTTTGTGGCAGACAGATCTGTCAGACTTGACCGTCTTGGCTTACATGTGGGGTCCGGGGCACAGTGCCACTCGGGGCTAGGCAGGACTTAGTGTCCTTGCACCCAGCTGAGGAACCAAGAGTAAAGATGGCTTGTTCCCATCTGCTCCACAAAAGGGAGCTCCTGAAGTCCCTGGGAGAAATAACAAACATGTAAGTGGGCCATCCTGGTGGGGCTCTGCAGGACATACACGTGGGCCCTTGCAGTGGAGACCCCGGAGGCAACCAGACCCAATACAGACACAGTAATATGGGACTAGGAGGAGGGCACTCTCTGCAAAAGTGGTTGAGGCACCCAGGCCACTGAAATGCTTCAAACTGTGCGTGAGCAGCCTGTCCATCAGGGATTATTTATTTATGCAGTTATTAAAAACAGAGGGCAACTGAAAAGAAGGGAAATTGGGAGCGCGTGAGCTAGTTTGGACCTGGGAGGGAACATTCGCTCAGGTGTGGGCAGTTCAGGGATGGGGAGGGTGGCCAAGACGCCAGTCCTGCAAAGTGACACTTGCCTGCCCCAAAGCGAGCGGAGGGAAGGGCCAAGACCTCAAGCCATGCTGAAGGGAGCGACCAGTTGCTCCTTCAAGCCCTGTTTTAAATGAGGCAGTTACTTGTCCCGGGTCGGATGGAGGGGGAGGGCTAGTGAGGGAAGAGCCCTGCTGCAGACCCATCGCACAGAGGTGCGGCAGCCTAATTACCTAATTGTATGTACTTGGCACTGACTCCAACAAAAGCAGAGCTGGGTGAGCACGAAAAGCTTTTGAAAAAAAAATTCCTATCTTAGCACCCTGAAACAACCACCCTTGCCAGCTGGAAAAGCAGCACAAACAGTCACACAAAAGTGGGTTTGGAGCAGCGCTTGGAGGAAGGAAAATGCTTCCCCTCAGCCTCCCAACAAACGCAGTTTCCCCTCTCCTTTGAGCAACCATCTTCGTACCCTGTCAGGGTTTCAGCAGTCACATTGAGTGATCACACAGTGTTCAGACTCCTCCAAGCCAGCATAATTCCTTAGCAACACGGTCTGGCTCAAAGGCTGGAGAGGAGCACAGCAAGGAATGCACCCGCAGGATGGAGAGGAAGAAAGGCACCGGGTCGGGGCAGGGGGAGGAATGTCCTGTCTAAAAATAGCTGGCAGGATTTTATTTGGGTTGCAGCAAATAGGAACATGCATCCCAGACCTTGAAATCTGGGCTGCGCGACGCTGGTAGGGAAAACAGCTTTCAGAAGCTGGCACTCGCAAATGAAGTTTTAAAACACTTGAGAGAATTTTTAAGAGCAATGAATGCATGGAATGATTTGTTTCTCCATGCCAGCTGTTTCTACACCAACTTCACTACTATATTAAAAGTGATTGAAACAAGTTAAAAATCTCTTTTGGTTTGTGTCAGCTGGTGCCTTCAGGATGTCACATTGAAACTACGGGATGGTCAGAATATTCCAGTTTACCACTCCCCGGTGGAAAGCATTGGTGTGCAAGAAGGCTAAAAATCAAAGGCAGCTGCTTCTCCACCTCCCGTTGAGCCGAAGGAGCCATTAATCGATTGAATCCTGCTGTGTGTGTGAATGTACACAGTTGCCACAAGTGGCAATTTTGCTTAAGTGGGTGCTCTCAAGACAATTTTCTCTCTAAGGTTGACCTCATCATTGTCATAATTGTAATTTTTTTTTCTTTTGTTGGTTTATTCACGTGTTCAGCAGAAGCCTAAAATAAATATCTTGCAAAAGACTTACTGTTCCAGAAGTCATGTGTTATGCCCTGTGTGTGCTGGTGTTAGGAATTTGAAATAAACAAACTGCTGGGAAACTGAGCTTTTCTACAATTGCAGACTAAATCAGAACAGTTGGGCTGCTCTGTCATGGTGAGAGGACTAAGTCAGCTTCTCAAAGCAATTCCCTTGCTGCTTCAGTTTTCCCCCATTTCTCACCAAGGTGTTACCTAAAGCAGGAGGGACAAAGCAGTGAAGGTGAAGCTCAGCAGCAGCCCCCTCCACTGCTAATGAATAAGTCATGTATCAGGTAGATTTACATCCTCACAATTGTCATTAGAAAGCTCATGAGATAGCAGAGGCCACTCATTGCGATTTGTGAATTCCAGGAAGAGGCTTGCTACTCGCACCGCTCGCGCTGAAGGTCCGTATAACAGAAGAAGCCACCATTACACACCAGCACTGACCAACAGAAGTTTGGGAAAGGACCTTCACTCTCCCATTTCTGCTTAGGGAGGAAAACACTCAGGAGGTGCAGAATGGGTAAAATACTGCCACAGTTCAGTCAGATTACAACAAGAGGCTTTGATTGTGCCTTCTATCAGTGCAGCAGCTCAACCAACAGACATAGAGAATTGCTCGTCACCAGGAGCAAGTTGAAGGATAAGAAAAAAAAAAAAAAATCCCAATTCCCCTACCACCACCCCAAAATGCACATTCTAACAAATTGCAAAGCCTAAAGCACAGTCTGAGACGGTGAAGAGACACAAGTAACTGTCCTGCCTTCATGCCTTGAAGAAATATGCAAGCTGCTAAGATCATTCAGAAGAAAGGGTATCGTGGATTTATTGTAACAGAGCAGGTTAATCAAGATGCAGCTGGTGAAAGCTCAGAGCTTACACCACTCAATTCCCTTCCCTCCCTGTCTCCACCTCAACATCCAAATTTGAGTCCTAGAAATCTACTAAAGGCACAGGTACGCAAAGCTTTTCAAGAGTAGCATGTACTGGATAGAGAAGGGAGAGCTGGAGCAAAGAATCGTTAAAGAGCAGCGAGCGTTTTCTTGCTGAACAATGGCCCAGCAAACTGGGCGAGGTGGCTTTTGAACAAGTCTGAAGAGAAAACGCCAGAGCAAGTGGAAGGAGATACTAAAGGACCGCAGCAAAAGCATCTGTGACAAACTATTTTAGAAGGGAAAAACACACATGAGCTTTAGTTTGGGATTCACAAAGAGCTGCCAGGATGAACAGCACCTGCGAGAACTCATCCAAGCCATGTGAATGCCCACCACATCAGGGGGAGGATTAGAATAGACAGGAGAGGTACTATGTCCTAGCTTTAAGATTGAAATCACTGCTATCTGTTTTCACAAAACAACATACAAACTGTGTGATTTAAAAACATTAGCTGTGCATTGCTGCAGCCCACCTAGCAAGAAAACCACCTGGGAGATGTGAAGATCTTCTGGCCACCGATGTCTCAGAGCTTGGTCAACTGTGGCTTTTGGTCACTGAAGAAGTTTGGTGGGAAATCAAAAGTCACCCAGGAAAAGCGAAATCAACCACTTCACATCCATCAATTATCACTTCCCTGGCTGCAGCTTTGACTCGTTACCAGTCTCCAAAGAAACTGTGGTGAGCAACCCCAGCCCATTGAGTCCCTCCCTCTGTCTGTGGAAGTACCTAGCGCGTGCTGCCATACACCTGCCTGTTGTCACTGTTGCGCGCTTAGAAAGCCTGGCACCTGCACGGGCTGCAAGGTGTACACGTATCCAGGAAACCTGGCCACAGCCAGTCCAGCCTGCAACACGGCACTTGCTCACCACCCTCCTGCCTCTTGACCTGGCACGCACAATACCCCTGGTCTGGCTTCACAAATAGCTGTGCCACGATACCACTGCGTGGCCTGGCTCTAACCCTAGTTTTCCAAAGCCTCAGGGAGATATCTCCACACAAACCCTACCAGTAACATTGGAGACTTTATTACCTTGCCTGGAGGAAGCAGAGCTTGTGAAGGGGTTCTATTTCTCACTTTCCCCCTAGAGACCTATCAAAGCACCCCTTTAACTTTAGGCACTCCTGATCATCCTAACCAACCCATGGGTTCATCAAAGCTGTGAGAATAGGCAACGTTTCTTTAAGTCAAACCATTAAACCTGGAGAAGGAAGAAAGCAACAAGAGGAGCTGGAAGCCAGGAGATGGCTGAAGTGGGACAAGAGAAAAGTCACATTCAAATCCCTACTTTCATTTTTCTACTTAATAGTCAGTAAACACAGATCTTCTTACCTCTCAACCTTGAAGAGCCTCAGAAACCACCTCCTTACTGTGTTTGAGCTCTTATAATATGCTCACACTCAAAGGTGGGGGGGGGAAGGCAGCAAGCTGGTGTGTTCAATGACAAGCTGCTTTGGCCATGTGGCTCCCATTAAATACACCACCTCCCACAGCAGCTGCTTTCAGAGGGGACACAGGTGCAGCCAAGAGAGCTGGAGCATGCCAGGAAAATGGGGAATGCAAAGGTCTCAAAACCACTAGCAGCTGCTGAAAGGCCAGATAACTTCAAGAGGGCACCTGGGCACACCTCTTCCCCTTGCAGTCTTTCCACTAAGGTATGATGGCATGGATTAGGTTGCATTTAACTTCATTAGGTCATTGAAGCACTAATTAATTATAATTATGTTGTGCTGCATGTCACTAAATACCAATGTGGACAATCACTTCATTTTTATGGAGAAAATATTCATCTTTTGATAAAAGACCCTAAAAACCCAGTTAGAAAAACTCCTTTAGAAAGCCACTCTTCTAATCACAGAACGGTTAAGGTCAGGAGGAGCCACTGGAGATCGTCTAGTCCAACTGCCTCACTCCCAACAGGGTCAACTAGAGCAGATTGCCTGGGACTGCATCCAGTCAGGTTTTGAAGATGACCAAGAATGGAGACTCCACGACTTCTGGACAAGCTGTACCAGTGTTTAACCGTTCTCACAGTAAAAAAAAAGCTTTTTCTTATGTTTAAACAGAATTCCCTTTGTTTCAGTGTGTGCCCGTTGCCTCTTGTCCTGCCACGGGGCACCAATGAGAAGAACCTGGCTCCATCCTCTTTACTCTTCCCCCACAGGTGTATTTATTTATACACACTGATAATAAGATCCCTCCCAAGCCTTCTCTTCTCCAGACTGACAGTCCCAGGTCTCTCAGCCTTGTTGACAGGTGCTGCAATCATTTAATCATCTTAATCATTTTTACTATGTTAAAGAATTTTTTTTTAAATTGGCTTGAAAATTTGCATAGTTCCTTTTCCAGTTGTTGGTGTGGTTAAAACGACATCTTCGTGACCTTTGCTGGATTGCACGTTTGTTTCTTACTCTCTAGTTTGATTTTAATAGCTTCTGCCAGGCAGTCATCACCCTCAAGGACACCGTCAAGGCAGCAGGCAGTTGAGGGCAAAAACTTAATTTACATCTGAGGAACAACAAATATTGCTTAGCAGACTGTTACAATGCTTGCACCTATTTGAGTTGGACCTGACTAGCGCACAGGGGCTATATAAAACCAGATGTTTTAAAAGCACTGGCTTCATAAAGGCTAAGTGGGCTGATGCGTTCCCTTTAGGACATGTTTCTTCAGGTAGTAATATGGTTTTGTCCAACCGATGGGCCTGTCAGTTCACTTCCTGGCGTGGGCAGATGTCTTGCATTCAACGTGGAACTTAGGCATTTGGATTCACCTCCCATTTAGAAATGAGGATGCATCCAGTTCTTTCCTGCCATTTGCCTGCATCTTGTCAGTTTATCAAAGCAAAAGTCATTTTACTGCATGACTTCTTCAAAAATTTGCTACAAAGTTCCCTGCAGCATGGCCCAGGCAGTCCTGTAACACCAGTAGTGATGGAGACCCGTCACATTCTTGGTGTTACTTTGGAAGACAAGTCACACCTTTGGTCCACTTTAGGTACCACCAAAAATATAAACCCCATGTAATTTCTTGACTAATCTAATGCTGTTTGCGTTAATTGGCTTTCTTAGAAGATTTAGAAACAAGCACCTTTATTCAACAACTTAACAGCCTTTGCCTCTCTTTGCTTGGTAAGGCCCATGACAAGAACTTCCATCCAGCAACCAGACCAGCTGGATCTACTGGAAGGTGGCAGTCGGTAAGATTTTCCTGCAAGGATTAGTTAAAAGGCACCTGTGTAATCCAGTCTGTATACTGGGATTAAAAATTAATTGAAGAGGTGGGGTACACAGATTTCAATGCATCACCAGCTTAGCTGTGACTCTGATTGCACGAGCAAGCAAAGACTCAATGCAATTAAATTCTCTGTGTTTACAGGAAAAAAGATAATCCCCCCAAGTAGTTAAGTTCCCTTTCCTCTCCTAATTTTGCAGTAACCGTTGGGGTCCTAACGCTCTGCTTCACTTTGACAAATCCTAACCTTTTCTTAATTAAGAGAGATTTTTATCACACCCATATGGACTTAATTTTTTTTTTTTCTGTTTTATAAAGCTTCCAGGTTGTATTATTATGGAACCAAACTATTTTACTTTTACAGAGCTATACAGTTGTCAGCTGTCTTCTAACAGGAACAACTAATGAAATTAAGCAGTGTTAGAAGAAGAAATGCCTTTCCACAGAAGAGGAAATACTTTTCTCACCCAGCATCTAGTTGATGCTCTGACTTTCCCCACAAGAAGTCACATCAGGCAAATAACACAGTTCCGGGCGCAGTGCACCTTGGAGGGGATATTAGGGTTTCACTGCTTCGGAGCACACATTTCAGCAGGATTTGTTAAACCTGGATTTAATGCTGATTTGCATCTGCTCCACCCTGTCCTGGATACACAGCTGTCCTATGTTGCACACCATTCATTGGCACCTAAACACCATCTTTCCAAGACCCCATCTTCAGGCAGGTCATTTCCCACCTGTCAGACATCTAAAATAACAGTCCTAAGTTTAATGGCAATATATTTCTAGGTTTACTGTACCTCAAGAAAAAAACCCAGGAAGATTTACATAGTGTGACTATATTTATTAATCCCAATGACAGCTTAATTCAACATCTGTAAATGCTGTATTGTCAAGATCTCTACCATGCAAGCATGTTGCTTTAGCGTGGCAAAGATTATTGGTGCATTTGGTATTTGTTGCGCAAATTGAACAGATGTGGAAGTCAGAAAATATAAATATCAGTAATCCTGCTAGAAAAATAACTTTATAGAAGGCCTTGGAGAAAAGCAAAGGTATTTGAACAGGAGACTCCATTTAGCATATTACAACCCAGTTCCAGCAGTGTATTTCTAGCTAGCGTTCAAAGCCAGGCTTGAAGGTATACAGTCACCAACCCCAGAAGAATTTAAAGTTGCAGTAGTTTTCAATGCAGCACCGTACTTTAGCTTTACTATTGATTCCAGTCATCGTGCAGTCATCCTGCACCAGACAAACTAGCGTAACTTTTGGAATTCTGTTTCAAGTCAGTAGTACTGTCTTGAAGAAAGATGATTGTTTTTTTTAAAAAAAATTATGTTTTCAAGTGTTTCCCAATGCGTGAAGAACAAAAGACCCATCAGCTGTTCAGAAAACAATATTTCATTTATTGTAAAGTTCCTGAAACAGTAAACACCTTATCAGAAGTACAATGAACTGGCACTATTTCTTTAAAATCTTGAACTGTCTTCCAGGAACAGCACCTGGAATATTCAAGAGATCTTAAGCCATGAAATAACTTGGTGCAAGGCCCACCTTCCTCCCTATCCCCTGCCAGCACCACCAGTGGAGACTGGGCAGTTAATTTTTATTTGCATTTCCCACCTAAGAGCTCTCAAGATTCACCTGGCAGATCACAAGCTAGAATTCAACTTTTTGTATTTGGGGACCCTCAAATGAAATATGTAAGAAATAAGACAAATCACAACGCAAATTCAGCTTTGGACAAAAAGAAAAAGGAGGATTATTTTCTAGAACTTTTAGTTTAATGACTATAAAATCTGTAGCCTCTTGCTTAAAGAGGTGAACGTAGCAACAGGACAAGAGGAGGCAAGGCTTTGCTTTCAACGAGATGTTTGCTGTTCATGCCAACAACTGCAACAGAGGCATAGGCCTCTGTGGCACCCCCACCTATCGATAAGAGTTCTTGTCTCTTGCATCAGAACCATAGAAATAACAATTCTCCAGCAATTTCTAAGAACACCTGCCCTTCCATTCCTTTCGGCTTCCCGCGTTCAAGCAGCCATGCTCCCAGCCTTACAAAGGCAGCCATAGCAGGGGCCATCTGGAGAGTGAGGACAGAGAGCATTGCCCACAAGGGCCAAGGAGGCGATTCCTTCTCCACAACCACCCCCTTTTCCCCACAAACACTTTAAGGCATAAGCAGCTTTTTTTCAGATGAACTTCATATGTACATGCAGTCCTCTGTATTCACAGAGCTGCAGAAAACCAGCTCTTCTCCACAAGCAAGTGATTTGTTCCCAGTCTTAATGTGTTACTTCACGAGTAACTAAGCCTCTCAAAAACATGAACCCCCTTTCTGCAGCGTAGGGTAAGAATTCCTCATTTACAGCTTTACCCACACTTACAGTGGAACAGAAATAGCTTCAAGTGTGTGGGACTGGCTGATAGTCCTCCAGTTAAATGTTATAGATTGGCCCTATAATAGGAAAAACTTTCTAAGATGCCTTGTTTATAACTTATACTATTAAACTTTCACAACTTTATACAAATTCTTAATGATGTTAAAAAAAAACACTGTACAAAACCACCTTAAGGCACAAAAAGTTAAACAGAAATGCAGCCCACTTGAAGTCTCAAAGCAGCCAACTCAAAAGAAACTGGCCTTGTAGTAAGTACATAGTTCATTTATACATGTTAAGCTTCATTGCCATACATTAAAAACAGTAAATATAGGACAAAATGTATGCTGCTCAGCATCTAATCTTTTTCTTTAGTACTGACCCCCATCTGAGACATGATCTGTGGTTACAAATAGGACTTGAAACAGCTTATAGGTCCCTCAAATTATTTGCTTTGAGCAACCATGAGCTATTACACTTCTAGGTATGCAGATCTAGCAACATAAATTTGTTTTCTAAGGGTGGGATGTGAATGTGCTTCAACCTCAGTGCTTTGCTCAACTTTGTAAAAGCAAGGAAGTATGGATGAAAAAAAAAAAAGAGAGGCAAAATGGCAGTGAGGGAACCTGGGAGTTGTTTTTATCTTGCAGAAATGAATTTCATAAGTTAATGTCGTCCCTCCCTCAAGTAAATTGCCTTGGACAAATTACCGAACAGTAGAAGATAGATGCCCACGAAGAGTACTGTCATGCTGAAAAACTCTGAAACAGCATTGTAGATAGTAACACAGCTACCATCCACCTCCAGAGATACCCAGATAACACAACTATTCTGTTGGCTCAAAGATTCTCATTTAACTTCTACTAATGGCCAGCCAGAGCTATGCAAGAAAATCTTGCACAGTAGTTTCCCAGTAGCAGTCTGTAGGTTATTGTCTAGAGGAGGGAAGAAACAGCAAATGACTCATTTCTCCAGAGTATGAAAGGTATCTCTGCGTTACAATATAAAACACATCCAAACTCAATTATTCAAGTATATTGGATGTTGTCTTATATGAAGGTGTTCAAGGAGTGAGAAGTTGTCCTACCTGCATCAATATTCAATATGTAATTCCATAGGGGAAGAAGCCTGATAGAACAGTTTAATTTAGGTGTAATTCTTCTGATGTGGCTTCAAGTGAAGGCAACCAGACCACTGGCAATGAAGCCTACAGAAGAGTGCTCACTGCCCCACTAAGTGTCACAGTGCTGCTTTCCAGTTTGCTTCCACTAGCGTTTTTTCTCCCACCATTACAGCAATGCCAGTCAGATCACCCCAGTACCACATGTTATTAATAAGCCATTTACCTTTTGTGTGAAGGAGGAACTGTAACATTAACATGGAGCACTGAACTCCTGTTCACTCAAAAAATTAAGAACATTCTTGGTACAATTGAAATTAGGAAAGTCTATAGCAACACGGAAGAAAGGAAAAACTAGCTTAACAGTTTCTATTCATTGTTTATAGCAAGAAAACTTTTGTCAGGGTTTATTATAAAGGAACAGCATAAGGAAACCAAATAAATAGTTGAATAGTTAACAGTATGCAATATAATAGTACTAAACTTCAATTACATAAAAATTAAACTTTGGAACAGCATCAATGTGAAAGATCTCTTCGAAAACTAGGACTCAGTCCAAGATCCTCAGACCTGTACACTGCAAAAAACAGTCAATTTTGATACCCAGTTGGTCCCAGCTATGTCCTCTGAGGGACTGTGTCCATTGAGAACTATGACCCATCCGTACAGCTCCCTAATCCCACTCTGCCCCATCATACACATGCTGTCTTTCCAAGTGTCTAAGGGAGAGTGATTGGGTAGCACGAGGTATGAGTTGTGCTTCATTGTTTCAGAAGAAGCAGTATCTCCTTCTTCATCTGATAGCTATATTGAACAAGGTTATGCAATTTAGCCTAAGGATGCTTCTTTCTTCCTTAAAGCAGCAGTTAGAGGAACAGAAAGAAGGCAGCAATGACCTCATGCTCCCAGTAAAACCCCAGCTGGGTTCTGGGGCGGGGGGGGGGGGTGTGTGGAATCAAGGGCTGATTTATCATTAGTTGGACAAATTGTCTGATCTCACACGGTGAAGTCAGCGGAGAGAACTTGAACAGAGCTACATCAGACCCTCTGTCATTTTCTTTGTTCCACTCATCAACACTGTGCAATCACACTGAGCTGGATTCTATTAGCACATCTCGCCCAACACAGTAGAGGAAGGGTGTGACCTCCGCTGGCCCTCAGGAGTGACTGACTTAAGCAAATTCATCACCCTCTGGAGCAGGACTTAACTGTGCTCCCAAATAAAGGAGTATCACCACTGTGATCTGGAATTGTTCACTGATCGATTTCTTCACCTGTGGGACGCATGAATCTCTTCCTAGAGAAGCACAGCTCACTTTGGCTCTATGCCAGGTGAGTCGGGGTCTTTGACTTGATGTAAACTTAAAGACATATATACACAGTACAGCTTTGAAATCTGTATGTCAAACCAGTTGATCAAATTCTCCTCTCATACAATTTTTAGATCAGTAGATAGTTCCACTGAAGTCAGGAGTGCTAGAAGGTGTTTGAGGAAAACCCATCACTAAATATTTGCGTTAAATGCCAAAGCATATGCTAAAATATTCCTTTTGACATCTGTCACTGAAACACTTCCAATGTCAACTTCTCCAGAACACTGGAACAATTAACAAAAACTCTGCTATCAAGCAACAAAAAAACAGAAATAAAAGTTACAAACAAAAATAAGGTTTTATCTTTGTTAAATTCTTGTCAGCCATTTGAAATCTTGTTTATCTGTTTCATGAAATTAAAAACTTGGCACATTTTCCTTGGATGCCATTTATCAACATTTTCTTTTACCTAGAACATTTATTGCATATCAGAAATTCACTTGGCTAGGATATTTGTTTAGTAGAAAATACTGCCTTCCAGTTATAGCTATGAAGCTCCACACAGTTCAGTAAATGAATTCTCCTGGTATTTCTTGCAGCAATGGTTCCTCAAATTTAAATCGTTTGGAAATGGCTTTCTGCTCAGTTACTTTTTCTTTTTCTGACTGCCTACATTGTCCCAGTGTATATGAAGCCACTACAATTAGTTCTTCTGTCACTATGGATTCTTCCTCTTCAGTCTTCTCAGCCTCTATTGATTTTTCAGAGGCAGAATCTGCATCTTTCTGGGTGACATCACTGGTCTCCCCTCCTGTACTCTTATTCCAGGCCCTGCAAGCAGGATTATCACTTTGTTCCAACCATGGATGTTGAAGACATTCTTCAGCAGTTGCCCGGTCCCTGCAGAGGAAGGAAGGTGTTAAAATAAATGTCCAAATGAATTTGAAATCCTGTACCTTGCAGAAGAGATCCATATAAATTATTCCAAGGATATGACTGTATTAAAGACAGATTGACAGAACTTCTAAAAAAATTGCTGATAGCTACCTTTTACCAAAAAAGGCCAAAAGCAGCCCAAGGAGATGATCCGCCAACATTTAAAATAAAGGAGTTCATAGATCCTTAAATATCACAGTTTATGCTCCCATGTTTCCAACAAACTTTCAAAGTTTATACAGTTGATTTTTTTTCCATATAGGAAAATTATCCGATCCTTAACATTCGTAAAGAATTCCCATAGACAAGCAGTAGGCATTTTCAGTAGTTGACATGCCCCATGAAGAACTGGAAGTTCCGCAGAAAACCCCTCTTCTATTTTGAGACCTGGAATTTCCAGTTTGCTGCCCATTGAAAAAAGCATACTAATGAATCAGAATAGAGTAAGGTATTCTACCAAACTCATAAAAAGTAAAAGGCTCAAAGCACAGTTCATTTAGAGACATCAGCAAGGTACCTGTAAAGAAAGTCAGTATACTGTACCACATGCTACAAATTCCTATACAGTTTTCTGAAATGAGTTTGAGTTTTAATTACTAACACTTAGACACATGCAGAACATGCTAGTTTGGAGGGAAATTGAGAACTTCTCTTTTCATATACATGAAAAGTAATAGCACAATGAAATACGAATAATCAAAGTTCCATTATACTTTAAAAATGAAAATGCCAGCACTTGCTACATTTAAAACAAATCCAGACAGACATATTAGCATATACAATCATGTATTTTACTTACTCAGGTTTCTTCACCAGCAGAGTTTTGATGAAATCCACAGCAGACTCTGATATGAGGTCAAAGTCTTCTCCAGAGTAACTTACGTTCATTTGAGATATATTTAAGAATGTTTCTTGTTTATCATCCCCTAAGAAAGGCGATATCCCTGTTAGCATAACATATGCCAGTACTCCAATGCTCCTAAATTAAAAGTAAAGAACAGAAAAGCATTTTTAGTTTTAAAAAAAAAAAAACCCTTTTCAATAAAGTAAGTTATGATGACCATTAATTTGTTCAACTTACCACATGTCAGTTGCTGTACTGATTGGGTCATAACTCAGAATTTCAGGAGCTATTCAGGAAAAAAAAGAGTTCTATTTTTGTCATATGTAGACATAGTATTGTAGTTATGTAGTGCAATAACGGGCATGTGGTAAAATTTATTATAAGCCATTTGAAGCACGACAGGCTTTTGAAATAGAGATATTTCTATTCAAGTTATTTGAGTGATTACTATCATTCATTGGTTTTACGCAAAACCAATTGTTTTCCTTTTATTGTCCTCTTCAGAAGCCAGGCCAGTCTCCTTCCCAATTAAGGAAGCTGTATACAAATTTCTTACGGAAAAATGAGAAATATCCAACAGTCTATATTCCAGCACTGAAACTGATACTCATATATACTATACAACTTAAACATATTTTGAAGTACATTTTCAAGGCCTGGAATGATTTGCTTTATAAAAAAAGTAATGTATACAAACATTTACAAACTAAACTATTCATATTCAGAAACTGGATACGTATTCCTGAACTTTTAATCCAAGTAATACTTGTATCACTGCTAGTAAGAATCATCTAAAGCGTGTACTCATCTTCAACACAAGCACACAGTCCTCACTCATTAGACTGGCAAGGCTTGCCAGTTCTAGCGTTTACAGTACCACATCCAAGTACTACCCTGATCTTTTAACACAGTAACTACACAGCCAGCCTGGCATTCGCTAAGTTGAAGCAGTTTCTCTTTTCACTTCCCCCAAAGCCTGGACAACCCCCTCCTCAGGGCTACATCACTTATATAGTAATAACTTACCTACATATTCTGGAGTTCCCATAATTTCTCTTAGTTCCTCACTGCTCTTCATTATTCTGGAAAGGCCAAAATCTACTATCTTAATGTCACCCAGAGGAGACTTACTGGTTAGCAGAATATTTTGGGGCTGAAAAATAAAAGGAGGAGACTTTCAGGATCACCTAAATCATATGTCTGACACCATATTGCATAATTATTTTAGATCACGAGAAGCAATATTGTATTCCATAACAAGTACGATACCCAGGATCATTTATTTGTGGGGTTTCCCCTCCCCAAGATGAACTTGAAGAGACATGAAGGCTAGAAGGAGTGGCAGGATTTTCTGTTTATAACTGAGAATCAAACATCTACCTTTATCAGCTTAGAACATGTAAAAAAAGACATGCCAGTAGCTATTCTTTAACAATAGCATATAAGTACCTCCACATTGTACCTTTAGTCCTTCATATCTCCTTTTAACTCCCCTTTTCTCCTTACTTCCTTCCAACAGATGGTGTAAAATACCTCCTGTTGAAGTGTGTCCAAAAAACACCCAATCATTTTAAGAGACCTGAACACAAAACTATTTTGACTACACCTGTTTAAAGAAAGTCTGTTGCAACTGACCTCAATCTTGTTCAAACTACAAATAATTGTATTACAGAATACTAACTGAAGAACAGTTTAAAAAAAATACAGCAGCCTGAAAAACAGGTTTTTAAGAGCATCACCTTTGGATAAACTTGTTTGCTCTGACGTCACTAGATCTTGGCTGTCATCCTTCAAAGCAACTTTATGGTCATTAAGAAGTTCCTTACCATCTACTTTGAATGCTAGCTAGGTTTAAAAAAAAAATCTGAAAACTAACTTTAGACAACAGGTCTTAGATTTTTTTTTTGTAAATGAAGCATATCCTTGCCAAAAAAAAAAGGTGTAACCCTCCCTGCCCTGAGGCCAGTGAACACATTGGGTTCTAACATTAACTTCTCTGAATGGTAACACTGACAGTTGGCACTATTCATGCCTCTGATGAGCACAAGTTCCATGAAAGTGAAGCCTTGCTTTATTGAGAACCTGGATCATCTTGCATCAGGGGCAGTTGAAAAGGAAGGAGGGCAAAAGAGTAAGAACATCAAAGCAACCACTGACTGAAAATCCAACTGGATTAACTCCAACTTTTATACTTTTCCTCTACTCACTGGACTGTGCTCTCCTCATCCCCCTAGTCAATCATGAAGGCATGCTTTCACAGGAACAGCCTCGCCTTTGAACACGGAAATAAAAGTGTGCAAGAACTTTTAGAAACCTTGGGCCAATTCTCCTTGCTGCAAGACCTAAATATAGTCAAGTTCTTTCATTCCTGCAAAGTTAAACCATAGTATTTCAAAATAACTCCATGATGTTGTCAATCTATTTTCTGCTTGTAAATCTATGTACTAAGAACAGCTTTTTTTTTTTGCTTACACACTGAGATCTGGTGGCTGTACAAAGGCTTTTCGAGCTGCACATTAGCATACACTTTATAGTTCACATTTGTTGTTCTGTATTTGTATTAGAAAAGCAAACATCCAAAAATGCTGACCATGCCTCCCTAATTAGCCTCTCAGATGTTCTTCCCAGTGGGAAATTTAGTTACTTTCTGAAGAGGCAAATAGAAAGCATGAGAAAAGCATTTGTTCTCTATATTTAAACTAGGAAGAGTTTTTAATGGAAACATTTCATGGAACCCTTGAGCCCTGTATTATAATATTTTAGTAGATAATGTAGTTGCCAGAAGTCTTTGTCTTTTTCTAAAAAACAATCTTATTACTCAAAACGGGGTTACAGTGGCTGTGGACAAGGAAAGAGCAACCGATATCATCTACCTGGACTTGTGCGAAATGTTTGACACTGTCCCACACGATACCCTGGTCTCTAAATTGGAGAGACATGGATTCGACAGATGGACCAGCTAGTGGATAGACAGGCTAGACAGGCTCAAAGAGTTGCGGTCAACAGCTCAATGTCCAAGTGGAGACCAGCGACAAGCGGCATTCCTCAGGGGTCGGTACTGGGACTCATGCTGTTCAACATCTTTGTCAGCGACATGGACAGTGGGGTAGAATGCACCCTCAGCAAGTTTGCTGATGATACCAAACTGTTTGGCGAGGCAGACACGCTGGAGGGGAGGGATGCCATCCAGAGGGACCTGGACAGGCTACAGAGGTGGGCCCATGCCAACGTCATGACATTCAACAATGCCGAGTGCAAGGTCCTACATCTGGGTCAGGGCAATCCCAAGCACAAATACAGGCTCAGCGGGGAATGGATCAAGAATGGATCCTTCTCCCTGAGGAGAAGGACCTGGGTGTGCTGATTGACGAGAAGCTCAACATGAGCCAGCAATGTGCGATCACAGCCCAGAAGGCCAACCGTATCCTGGGCTGCATCAAAAGAAGTGTGGCCAGCAGGTAAAGGGAGGCGATTCTTCCCCTGTACTCCGCTCTCGTGAGACCACACCTGGAGTACTGCATCCAGGTCTGAAGCCCCAACATTAAGACATGGACCTGTTGGAGTGGGTCCAGAGGAGGGCCACGAGGATGATCCGAGGGCTAGAACACCTCTCCTACGAGGACAGGCTGAGAGAGTTGGGGTTGTTCAGCCTGGAGAAGAGAAGACTCTGGGGAGACCTTATTGCAGCCTTCCAGTACCTAAAGGGGGCCTACAGGAGAGCTGGGGAAGGACTTTTTACTAGGGCATGTAGTGATAGGACGAGGGGGAACAGCTTTAAACTGGAAGAGGGCAGGTTTAGATTAAACATTAGGAAGAAGTTTTTCACTTTAAGGGTGGTGAGGCACTGGAACAGGTTGCCCAGAGAGGTTGTTGAGGCACCATCCCTGGAGGTGTTCAAGGCCAGGCTGGACATGGCCTTGGGCAACCTGGTCTAGTGAGAGGTGTCCCTGCCTATGGCAAGGGGGTTGAAACTCTATGATCTTCAAGGTCCCTTCGAACCTAAACCATTCTGTGATTCTAAAACACACCTATACAGAAAAAAGCCTGTCTACAGTACTAATTGAGCCATAAACCTAAATCAATAAATAATGAAATATCAGTCATTTTCTTCTTTTAAGGAATCATTATGGGGTTCAAGTGAAATGACAGTCTAAACACAAGCATGAAACCTTAAAGAAGCTGTAGCTTTGAATTTAACGTAGTTTTCAGCTCGACACAGTTACTCTAAAGGTTTAAGAAAAGGAAGATCATTTTCCCGCATATGCACAGCTTTTTCTATTTTGTTTTCCACTGCTATAATACATCTAGGTTTGCCTAATGGCCATTAGGCCACAAAGGCAAGAGAGACACAGGCCACAGGCTCTCCTGGTAGCCCTTCTGAAAAGGTCCTTTCACTTTTACCATCAAGCATTAATGAAATGGCAACTGTCAAATGGCAACATTTAAAAGCCTCCCCCTCTACTGCAGTACGGCTTAAAGGTTCCAATTTAGATCCTCTTATGTTGTGCACTTAAAAACATAAAAAGAAAAAATTCCTGCCTAAATGGACAGTCTGAATGGATGTACTTTACTAAAAGATTGGTATGTGCACAGAAACCACATGATGTGGCTGCATGAGTCTAGCCCAATGTCACATTAGCATAGCCAGAAACAGGTACCTTTGGAAAGATTATAAAAACAAGAAAAAAGTTGTATTTTTCCAGGCATACTGTCAGCAATCAGAAATTTGGGTTTTAGGAATTTGAGATTTTTGGTTATACCTGTATCATCATGCTAGAGTAACAGCAGTGAAAAGCATCATTTGCCAATGCAAATACTGACCAGTCTTACATTTCCCATCTAAGTAGGACTAAGAGCATAGCTTTCTTGGCACTATGAACTTCAGCGCAAAGGCGAAAGTAAAGGCGATATATACAAAGATCTGTTCTCATCTAGAAACTCATTCTGCAAATCACACAAATAGTTTGTACTAAGTGTACTTAGTAAAATGGGATACCTACCCTTCAACCCTACACTGCCAGCTGGTTTTGGGATCTTGTAAACTGACTATACAAGGCAAAATCCATATATTGCAAATTTGCTATTATTTCAGAAGTTTCTATGAACCTATGGCCCTAGTGTTTCTTGTATCTTTAGTTGGTTTCAAGAAGAATATGACTAAGACGACGTAATAAAAGTCATGTTTTTAAACCAATCAATGCCTCACCTTAACCTGCAACATTAAGTATCTAATTTTATAATACTGTAAAAAAAGAAAAATCAGATCCCTAGAAGACAAGACAGGGGTTATCATGGAATAACGGGCAGAAACAGGAAAAAAGAAACTACCCAGGATACACCACCTACATTGTGTGTAAAGATAAAGCAGGGCAATCAGTCTGCCCTAAAAAACTTAAAGGACTCCCATATCTTTAAGCAATTGAAATGTAACAGCAGAATTTGCTTGGGGGTTGGGTTGTTTTGGTCCATGTGTACAAGTGGAAAAAAATGCAACAGTCACTAAAAGAGTACACATATTAGGCTGGCATCCCACTTTATTCTACAGAATAAGCAATGCAAGTCTCTAAGAAATAAGGCTATAATCAAAATAGATTCTGTAGAACCTGGATACTCGATACCTGCTTGTTAATAAACAACTTTGCTCATATTGCTATACAGGTTTGAACTCCAGGTTAAACTGTTCTTTTGCCTTGAAAAAATATTTTCATTTTTAACTCTTTTGTTAATGTCCTGGGTGTTCCTTTAGACAAGGAATACTATGCTTCTATTAATACTACACTTCTGTGTAATAAGCGTTCCAACTTAATCCACCTGGAAAACTCAGTTGAGAAAATTAATCTAATTTTTTTTAAAACACACTTCTTTTGTAATTGCATTAGCTTGCTTTCTGAATGTTCGTGTGAAATGACACTCCAAACAATTTCAAACAATGATTTTGCTAGTTGTCCTCGCTATACACATCTTGAAAACAATACAGAAAGAAAGGAAAGTTGTCTGTTGGATAACCAGCGTAATATATACTGCAGGAGAGTGCTGCTTGGAGCAGTCATTCTCCCAGACCCAAGGGCTATAAAGGCTCTTTACCTACCTCCACTGTACACAAAAGACAGCTAGTCCTTCCTCAACCCCCACGCCTTTTAAAATTCTCTTCCATTCCAAACTACTTCAAGCTTTCACCAAACACCACTTCAAGACCAAGTCAAACAGCAAAAACACAGAGAAAGGAGTCTTCCCTTACTCTGCAGCTTTTATGTACCATTAAGAGGAGATGAAAGACTCCTGACTACAATCTATGCACACCCTGCAAATTAAATAGCATCAACACAATACTGTCAACTGATATTTAATTTACACACAGTAGCATTATATTTGCTCTTTCTCCAAGTCAAAACTGGATTACATGATTGTATTTTGCTATTAAAAATAAGCCTTTTTCAACCATCTTTCAGGAGAACCATACTTTTGGAAAGAAATGATCAGGGCAGCAACCCTGCTAGGCCACATCAAAATACCCCATTCTTCTGCAGTGTTTACTCTCATAGGAAAAATCTTGCATCTATTAAGGGAGCAGACAGAAGCTAAAGCAAGCTAGCTGTCAGTGTCATAGATCTGGTTGATTAGATTTGTAATAAAAAACCCGCAACAACAAGCTGACAATCACATACTGACAACCATTTTGACTTAAGTTCTTCTGGGCATGGAGCCTGACTTTTTTTTTTGAAGATGCAGCACAGGAAAATTGGATGGACCTTTCCAAAGGTATTTGTGCCAGACAAATGAAAGGGAAAC
Organism: Pluvialis apricaria; assembly: GCA_017639485.1. Taxonomy (NCBI): domain Eukaryota; kingdom Metazoa; phylum Chordata; class Aves; order Charadriiformes; family Charadriidae; genus Pluvialis; species Pluvialis apricaria. The sequence goes on from CM030008.1 coordinate 64,865,507, forward strand.
TTTTAGAGACCCAAATGTGAAACCAATAGCACAAGGAAAACATTTTAGCAAGTATTTGTAAACTTTTTGGTATTGGCAAACACCTTGCTTACCAGCAGTACACTTTGCACAAGTCTTCCAAATGTGGCCCCACAAAACTAAGTATTTAGTAAATTGTATAGTGCTGTAAGCACTAGGTAAAGCAGCATGAGCCATGCTATACAACAGAAGATGGTTTGAGGCCAGTGGGTTAAGAAGCATACAGCTAAAACCAGCAACCAACTTCAAATTTTAGTTTCTTGAAAAATGGGCCTTTTTTTTTCTTTGAAGTCTTGCAAGGCATGTGGGTCAATCAATATTTGCAAGTCATTGTTTTTAATCCTACAGTTTCCATTATTATTTGCCAATATTTTGAAGACTTCCCTAAACCTTATTTTGCAACAGACTAGTAGTCTTGCATATTACGTAAGTAATCACACTGCAATTAAGACTCCTTTTAAGATCTACTTTTCAAAAACACACTGCAGTAATGTATAAACATATTAAACACAAACACTAGACAATTTGCTCTGCTAATTAAGTTTTATAAGCCAGCAAAGCAATGCTGGATCTTTCACTGAGAACTGGAGATGCTCACTTTTATAACAAGTTTTCTGATCAGTTAGAAAGAGTTTGTAAGTGAGCTTTTTCTGAACTTTGAAAAAGCTATGTGTCAGCAAGCTGTAATCAACACCCCAGTCTACTTTTGCCATTAAGAAAAGTACTGTAGTCAAATAAAGCACAACACATTTCTGATTATAGACACCCAGCTGATGGTGCTCAGGAACACAACAGCTTTAACTACAAACATGTATGAATATATACTGTCCACAAAAGACATGTTTTAATTTTACACACTTTGCTTCAAGGAAATTCAACAGAAGTATTTTTGGCCAACTCAGTAGAGACACCAAGTATCTTGTGTAAGCATACTGGAACTTTAAGGAATTCTAACTGTTCCTTTTTAATCCTTCTGAACACTTACTCTCACATCACTTGCTAAAATTTTTCCATTAATTATTTTAGTAGTACAATTATTAATATCATATGTGTATGACTAAATCAATGGGCTATAGAAAGTTTTAAAGGATACCAGAAATAATTTGAATAAATGGTTGGAAAACTAGGCAGGTGAGATATTTGTGAGCAAATATTACTCATCATCTGCTTTAGCTGGTGAATAGTGCATGATGTGCTAGGTTATATATTAAGTATGTACAGCTTGATACTGGAATCTACTGGTAGCTTTGTACTACTGCCAAAATGCAATTAAGTGTAAGTAAGTCTCTCAGCAACAGAACAGAAGCAGCGTGTAGGGGCTTACTTAGTAAATACGGAATTGAACATGTAAAAGAATTTGAAAATTTTAATGCAAGATACTTTTTATAATGCCTTACTTAGTAATAATAAAGTAGTTCAACCTCAAAATGAGATAAAAGTGGAAGGTAAATGGAAGCTAAAGAAAATTATTTGCACCTTGCTGCCAATGGGAGATTATAGTTTTCTGGATCCCTGTTACAAGTCCTTAACCATAAGCGATACTCTGGATTTTGTCTGCTGTCAACTGTACTTTTCTCTTGATTTGAGTCAAAACTATTTCAGTGAGAAAAAAATATTTACTCCAGTAAATCATCATAATTGATATAGCAATAGGGTGGTGGCCAACTGTTTGGCAGTAAATGACAAACATTTAAATTAAGTTTTACAGCAATTTAAAGAATACCAAAGTGTTATAAATATATTTAACACATTAATATACTGTTTACAGTCTTATATGTACGCTTCATTCTGAAACATTACACTTTATACTACTAGTGTCTCTGACATCCTTCTACTTCATCAAAATTCAAGTCAATACAAAAACCAAAGTATTTTTAAGGACCACATAATACCCAGACATTTTTGCTGCACTTTAAAATGAGCCAGGTCTTACCCAAAGTACTCATTCGCAATTTAAGGTGCAATGCAAATCCACTTTTGACTTCATTACATTTAACTTAGTCAAATGAAGTTAAATTTAAACATAATCACAGAAACTCCCCAAAAGGATTGCAAATCTGGTGCCTACTACATCTCAAAGTTGAATTTTATCATCTGAGGAATAACTAAATAATAATTGTGTTATTTACAAATTAGCATTAGTATGACATATGACCAATAAGAATGTCAGCAGATAAGAAATTAATGAGAAAAATACAGCAACCTTACCTTTAAGTCAAGATGAACCACATTGTTTCTGTGCAAGAATGAAACTCCTTCTAAGATCTGCTTCATAAGTCGTTTAACATCTTTTTCTTTGAAGGCTTCCTCTCTTTCAGCCACACACTGGTCAAAGATTTCACCTCCAGCAGCACTATGGAACAATATGAATTTTATTATTTCAAAGACCAAGTTTTAGCACCCGTTTTGTTCTACTTGCACTATTTTATTTAGTGTAAGCAAGATCAGCAGGCAGTAGCATCCAATAGTGATATTTTCGGTTATCAAACATCTGGTAAGCTTTTACAGCCTAAGAAGACTTCTCTGCAGTATGGCAGCTTTGGAGAGAAGCAAAGATCTTGGTCATTTAGGTTAGAGAATATCAATACTACAGAAACTTTTGGGACTATTTTGGAAATACTACTGACTGCTTTAAGATGAATGACACATTTGTTTGAGGGCAGTGTTTACATAAGAGGTGTGCCTTTTGCCATTCTTATGAAACTATATGGAAATTTGGCCGAGGTAAGCCTTTAAGTGTAAAGCAAAACAGCCCCACTCCCAATTCCCAAAACACCTGGCACATACTCAAAAAACTAAATATAAAGTTTATCATTTCATTGTTTGTGAAGTCTCTGGTATACAAGGATGCATTAAGTTTCTAAATGGCTTTCATCTAAAAATACTTCTGAAAATTTTAGCTCTCAGCTTGTTTCCTTATCTTTTGTTTGTATATGTTTAAATAAATAACAAAGTAACAAAAAGTATAACTACAGATGAATGAATGTTTTTAAAGTATTCTGAGGCTACATGCAGCTGCAACATGTACAACCTAACTATGTAGCACCAAGAGTAGAAAAAAGAGAGCAGAGGCTCCATATTAAAACAAGAATGGGCATAGGAACATCAGAACAGAACCATTTTGCATATGGATTGTTGAATTACTACTTAGCAACACATAAATGAAATCAACACATACACATTTTGTTCCGCATGAAATTCTATAATCAGCCCTTCTTAGACAGAGATGGTGAAACCCCCGAGGACAGTATCTTCTCCAGTTACCCCAAACTGTGACTTGCCAAACCTGACTTTGCATAAGCGTTAATCTTTATTGATGCATAGCCATCTATTCTGCCTCTGCTTGCTCTTTTCTAAGAAATTGTATTATCTACACAATCCAGAAGACAGAGGCACATTCAACAAGGATATAACAGCAGATCAGAGTTCTACAAAAATGGTGCATTTGGATTATGTACCCTCATAAAAAGGACACTTAAATATACTCAAATTTTCATTTTGCCTGTACTAGCTTAGATGCTACAAGTCCTAGTATCTTAAAATGCCTCGTGGTTTATAAAAAAGTTTTTTGCCTTACCCAGTATTCTCATTACTGTTCTTTAAAATTCTCCCCACAGATTGTCTTACAAGAAAAAAGAATTTAAAACTTAACATCTTAACTTTTTCTAAAGTTCTATATTTCTGTTCTATAGGCTTGCTAACCAGTAGAGGAGTACAATCTGATTTATTAAACTAAAATTGTCTTTTAAAAAAAGAGAAGTCCATTAAATAATTATTTTTCCTCACCCTGTATCAAAGATGTTCAAGAATAAAATTAGTTTCCAAAGGAGTATTAATATTTTAATTCCTCTAGAAAACTTGCATATGCCTGAGACTATCACATCTTTCTTCAGCACGTTTTTATGTGGAAAAGGATAGTAATATTTCAGTTTTGAACAGATTCAAACATTAATAGTATTTTTTAAATGGACACAGGATAGTGTATTTTAATATTGTAAAACAAATTCCTTTAAAAAGCAACATTAATCGTTACTATCACTTCAAGATAGGTATAGAAAAACATCTACTGTAATCAATAAATTAAAACATTCTTCAAAGTAACATATGGCATTCTTAAAGTAGAGAGTTTAATTCCTTGTAGAGTAAATTACAACACACATGCAGTGATAAGACCTACTACCGAAGTTACTAACATGATGTATTTTACAGCAACAACCCTGGGATTTTGCTGGTATAGTTCTGCCACTTAAAATAAGCAAAACACTTCTGCTATTTAGTTCTGTGAAATAGGATTTATGCCCCAAAACTGCTGTTGTCAACCAGGAATCACACTTCCTTTTTAATAGACCCAGCCAAAAAATTGGTGAAGGGGGAGCCTTATAAAGCCCTGTTTGCTATAGATCTACTTGGTAGATATCTCTTACAATTAAGTTACACTAATAAACAAGTTAACATTGAAGTAGGCACCAAGGTAAAGTGTAAGCTACCTAGAATTTTAATACTACACATAAAGAACTTTGAATTAAATGTGTTAAAAGTCAAGGCAATAAAAATTGAAGCATACAGTGTCTCATCACTGAAATCAAGAGACAGCACTACCATATGAGAAAATAAAACCCTGGACCAAGAAAACTTTTTTAAAAAGTATTAAATAACTCCCAGTACTTCTGAGGACATCTAGGTTTATCAGTGTTTTTAAGAGACAGACAAGCAAATACAGCCCTTACACATACACACCCACTTCATGACTTATGAAGCATGGCCATTCCCAACTACCATAGACAAATACACTTAGCTTTACAGAAAAGTTTCTCATGGAAAGATTTCACACAAGGTTTCATTTTTTTATCAACTTTGCTGTTTAGGATGCAGATAGAACAACTTCTTCCAGACAATTCATTCCATCCAAAAATTACCACATTCAAAGAAGTAACTAGTGACCCTTTACAAGAGCATGGGGAAATTTGTTACTGCAAGACTGTTTCGTGTATTGTTGCTGTGGATTGATTCCCTTAAGCAAAACAGTCAGCTAGCTGTGAGCCAACCCAGTCACAAGTGGTTGGAAGCACAATGTCAAAATGAATGCCAAAAAGATTCTCTCGCACATCTATGCCAAGTTTTGCCAAGCTCCTTAACAATACTTTCAGCTCAGCTATTTTGTATTCCCTAGCTAGAGTTCAGGGGAAAAAAAACTTAATCAAAACACAAAAGGGATTATAATACCTGCTAGGAAAGTATTATGGGCATGTCATTGCTACGATTTCCGTATACATGCAGACCAGGAGTTCTCTGGTGTTTGTAACATTTACTTATTTTTCCTCTAAGAGCACATCTTCCATTAAGCTGTAGCTTTTCTAACAGTCATTATGAAATAACAGGTTTGCAAACCATCGGGCACCCCCACCCACCTCCACAGAAAGTGTTCCTAGGGGATAAAAGCAAAGAATTGTCCTTAGGACAAGAAAATCTTTAGGAAAACAAGCCATCTTAATCTGAAAAAAAATGGATAAGGAAATATTTAAGAGCACAACACTTTGAAATCCAGTGTGAAATACTGCTCTAGTACATGCTCCCTTAGCTAGGTGTACAAAAAACCATGACATACAAATTCTTTCCAAACTTAAAAGCTATAGCAGCCAGAATTCTTTAGCTATTTTGTTTACGAAAGTACTGATGTGCTATTAACTTCTCTATAGTTTCAAGTGAAATACAACTGCTCTTCATCAATGAAAAGCATGCTAACATTTTATTACTGCTTATCAGTATAAATGAGCTAAAAGTCAGTTGGAAGTCTGAAACATTAATCTTGGTTACAATTATGTTGACTTTAAATTCAACGGAGACTGCTTATCTTCCTTCAAACATATCTTAATGCACAGTATGGAATTCAGCATCCTACTTCTTTCAAGTGCACTTACAATACACTACCACAGCCATTTAATGTATCATTAGAAAAAGATTGAACAAATCTATTTCAGTGCATCTCAAGAAACTAAACCCCAGCTTTAATGGATGAGACATTTAGATAGTCTTCTGAAACTCAGAAGTACAAATCCTCAGAGTACAGATATGTAGATAACAAGTTCCTAGAACACACTTAATTTCAAACACTGAGACCATATACATTCTGCAAGGGCAAAAAAATTTACTTCCTGAATCTTATGCTCTGTCAAAAGCCTTTCTTGAAACGGTTATCTTTGGAAGATAAACGGAAACTCATCTGCTTTCTGTACACAGCTTATATTACAAGAAGATCACACCAAGGTGGTTGTAAGACTATCGGCAAAAGTTCATGTTCACTACTGCTGACAGTCATAACCCCCTTTCCTTGGCTAGGCATACCAAGAGATGGTAAGCAAGCAAGCAAATTTACTTATAATTTTTCCAGTGTAAGGCTACCATAACATACCAACGTGCCCAAAGACTGAGAAAAACTGTAAATTCGCCTCTGATAAAAGGACACATGGGAAGAGAAGCATCCAAATGCACTAAGTTGTAGACACTGTTCTTTTAAGTTCTTGGTTCTCAGACAATTTTTTTTTTGCCTTAGCCTTTCTGACCAGGCAGCCCAAGAACTGAATGAAATGCAAACAAAAGGAAACTAACACCACATGAGAAGTTTTCCCCTAAAACTTTTTAAAGAGCTCCAGTCTTGATCTGAGACTGCCATCTAAAACATTGTTGATTACTCTAATAGAAAAGATGCAAACATTGGAGCAGCACAGTTATTTCTGATTACAGTGGATTTGCTTCAAGTTCTATCTGTTGAATCCCATGCCAAATGAATAGTTTCCTGCTAGCAGACTCCTACTTTAACCAGTCATACCTCCAGTAAGTACTGTCCAAGACAATACCAGTAGTAACATTATGCAGGTCCAAATAGCTATAGGTGAAAAAAAAAAAAAAGCACTTCATCCAGCGTAACAAATAAACCCTGACCATGTCTTCAAGATAAAGACAACTTTTTTCTCTTTTAAAGTAAGCGTAACAGAAGTCTACAGTATCTATGCAAGACCCTGGCAGGTAATTACTCAGTTCAGAAGCTCTTCACAGAAAAATACTTAATGGCTTAGATTTTGAAGTTACACATACAGGTTTCTTTAATATCCAGCCTGCAAATGATCCACTAATACCATCTATTCCTTACATAGATGTATAAACATACAGTGATGAACACTTACAAAAACACCAGTTCTTCAGCATCAGAAGCTCCGTTGCTCGCTCTTTCAAAAGAAATTGGAAAAAGCCAGGTAGGTTGCATACAAATATGGAACCCAGAAGTTACAAAAGGAAAAAAGCAAATATGATATCTGATGTATCAGGTTTTCCAGACTGCATCTCTACTTTTTTCAGCAAAAGTCCAGTTTTCTTTTTCATTCATTCCATTCTCACTGGTATACAGAAACATGACTGACCCACAGATTAATTCCAGGCTTTACATACTACCCCTTCAGACTTACCCCTTCAACTCCTACTCAAATCCTCTGTTTGAGGTCTTGTGCCAACAAACATAAGTCAGAGACTGTTGTCAGGCTAGATGCAGACAGCCACCAATTTGCTATCCTGCAGCTGAAGCCAACACTGTAATGCCTCATTGCTTCACATTGCTCAGAACTTAAAACTCATCACTAACTGTTAATATTAAGTTTGTTTTCTGTGAAAAATTAATATGGCTTGAAAGACAACCCTCTATGTAACATTAGTATTTCTCTTCATGAAGGCAAAGCACTAGTTGTCACGTCCCGCACCACAAGAAGCTTTAAAACCTTAGCAGATAAAGTTAGTGGCCAACAATTAAGTATTTGTTTTTCTCCTTCCCAAGATAAAGATCTGCCACACAGACCATCAGGCTTAACAGAGACTGAAATGCCCTAGAGAAGCTTGCAGTCAAGATACATTCTTTAATCCGCTGCATACAGAATGTCAGAAATTTACTAACATTCATACCTGTTTTGTTGCAACACGTCTCTGGAACATGCTGACGTTAAAGAAGCATCCAGACATATTTGCTGAAGTCAGGGAAAGACTGTTTTTGTAATTTACAGCTCTAACACACAGCTATTTATCTGAAACAAGGTATGACTGTTTGATGCATATAAAAACAATGATGTTGCTAATTACTGAACAACCTAGTTAATATTTTGGATTAAAAATGTTTTGCAATTGTATGAAAACTGAGTTCTAAAAGAAAACTAGCAATTTTACGTTAAAATTATCACAAAATCCATTGCTCATATCAAGCTTTGGATTCTAGCACTCATGTGCTATCTCTACAGGATCCAGAAACCTAAACTGTATTCTTGTTACATCTGTGTTGCTAGTGTTTAAAGCATGTATTTACAAGTCTTTAGTAACATCAGTTAAAACTCTAGAAGCTCTGTCACACCTTTGCATTATAACAGGTACTTGAATATTTCATAAATCATGAATTCCATAAGGGCACAATGAAGTTGAAAAAATGTATTCTAGAAGGAAGTTTGCCTTAGCAGACACAGTCTCATTTCATTTCACTGAACTTTGAAGATACAGCTTCTTTTGACTTCTAAACAAGATCAGATTGGGACACAAGATTTCTCACCATTTGTTTTTGTTATCAAGAATGAAAAGAACTGTACAAACTAGATTTATCTTAGCAGATAGGTTAAGTCACTTCTGAACTACTGAGCCTCACTGTTCCTCTCCTAATTATTTAAAATCCCTAGAGCTTGAACAGGACCTTAACAGACTTCAACAGCAACAAGCATTTGGCTGCCTCTTGGAACAGAGACATCAAATATCTAAGCCACTGGAGTATTAGATGAACAGTCACAACAGCTGCAGAAACTCCCATCTGGACAAACTCAAGGGGGGAAAACAACCACAAGAGACAAATGTAGCCACAAGTTAAACATCATTTGAAAGAAAATATTCTAGGCCTGAATCCTACTCTCTTTCTTCCCCCAAAAGACAATGATTTAGAGAGCTTTTCCTTGTAGATCGTAGGGGTTTTTACAGTTTCTTTATAACAATGATGTTGCTTTCAATACCATTTTCATAACTGGTAAAAAACCCCCAGATTTCACCCCGTCAATGAAATAAATTTCAGTTTTTGAAGATACTCATTGCTTCTTTCCTATTCCTCTTTTAGAAGTAGGGACTGTACACAGTTCATATTTCACTAAAGATTTTAACTACATAAATTATAGTTCAACTTTGAAAGAGACTACATAATTGGAAAAACTTATTATAATCTGCAGTAGTTATATGACTGCACATCTTGTAATACTGATTTTCTTAGCAATTCTTTTTGAACTCAAGCAAATGTAACAGGCAAGCAATAAAATCTTTTCACATTATACATTTTGACACGCAGTATTTTTACATTATTTGTTTTAAGCAAACACTGCAGAAGGTTATTCAGGAATTATTATAGTACTTACTATTCCAGGACTAAAATCATCTCTGTTGCAGTTTCATAAACTTCATGCAAGTTAATGACCCAAAGATTGCATTGTGCCAGCTCAAGGACTGCAATTTCATGGATTATTTCCATTCGACAGTCTTGGCCCTTTCTTCTTTTTCTCATGAATTTGGCTGCAAATTCTCTTTCAGTGTCTTTCTCGATACACTTCTTCACCACTGCAAATTTTCCTCTGAAATGAAAGAAGAATAATCAGAATCACAGAATCACAGAATCACAGAATCACAGAATCACAGAATCACAGAATCACAGAATCACAGAATCACAGAATCACAGAATCACAGAATCACAGAATCACAGAATCACAGAATCACAGAATCACAGAATCACAGAATCACAGAATCACAGAATCACAGAATCACAGAATCACAGAATCACAGAATCACAGAATCCCAGAATCACAGAATCACAGAATCACAGAATCACAGAATCACAGAATCACAGATCACAGAATCACAGAATCACAGAATCACAGAATCACAGAATCACAGAATCACAGAATCACAGAATCACAGAATCACAGAATCACAGAATCACAGAATCACAGAATCACAGAATCACAGAATCACAGAATCACAGAATCACAGAATCACAGAATCACAGAATCACAGAATCACAGAATCACAGAATCACAGAATCACAGAATCACAGAATCACAGAATCACAGAATCGTCAGGGTTGGAAGGCACCTCTGGAGATCATCTAAGTCCAACCCCCCTGCCACAGCAGGGACACCTACAGCACGTTGCACAGGATGGCGTCCAAATGGGTTTTGAATGTCTTCAGTGTAGGAGACTCCACAACCTCTCGGGGCAGCCTGTGCCAGTGCTCTGCCACCCTCAAAGTAAAGAAGTTCCTCCTCATGTTAAGATGGAACTTCCTATGCTCAAGTTTGTGCCCGTTACCTCTAGTCCTATCACTGGGCACCACTGAGAAAAGACTGTTCCCATCTACCTGGCACCCTCCCCTTAAGTACTTATAAGTATTGATAAGACTTTGTATTGTCACCATAATATGTCTCAAATGAGAACCACCAGAGTTTTTTTATTGTTTAACAGCTCTCAAAATCCCTTATTCTTAGTCTCACCGTATAAGAAAGAAACAGAATGGTTTAGGTTGGAAGGGACCTTCACAGATCATCTAGTTCTAAACCCCTGCCATGGGCAGGGACACCTTCCACTAGATCAGGATGCTCACAACCCCATCCAGCCTGGCCTTGAACACTTGCAGGGATGGGGCATCCACAACTTCCCTGGGCAATTTGTTCCAGTGCCTTACCACCCTCATAGTGAAGTTTTTTTTCCCTAATATCTATTCTGAATCTACCTTCTTCCAGTTTGAAGCCATTACCCCTGGTTCCATCACTACATGCCCTTGTAAAAATTCCCTCTCCAACCTTCTTGTAGGCACCCTTCAGACACTAGCAGGCTGCTGTAAGGTCTCCCTGGAGTCTTCCCTTCTCCAGGCTGAACAATCCCAACTCTCGCAGCCTGTCCTCATAAGAGAGGTGCTCCAGCCCTCTAACCATCTTTGTGGCCCTCTTCTGGACCCACTCCAACAGGTCCGTGTCCTTCTTATGTTGAGGGCTCCACAGATCATAAAAAAAATTAAGCAGCTTGACCAACACAAAGCCTTCTAACAAAATTTTTGTGACAATGCTAATGTGAGTACAAACACACACTGAGCAGAATTGAGCATAGTGCTTAACCCACATTAATGAGCGTCATTTCTGACAAAAGACACAACCGATGAGTTACACCAAGCCAGCAGGCTAGCTAAAACCACACTGCAGCACTTGCATCAGAAGACTTCCTCCACTGCGTTCTGAAGCGTCTGCTCTAAACTTCTTTGCAATAGAGTCCCACGCCACCTGCTCCACTTAGTTGTGTTCAAACAGCATGGATTTTTAGACTGAAAAAGGTCTATTAATTAATATCTGTCACCTAATGCAATAATGAATTCTCATACTTTGAAGTATAGCAATCTTTTTTTAGTTCTTACCATACAGGTATAATGTTCTTCAAAACTATCTTTATTTATACGTAAAAATTTTCTTGTAAAGCTGCAGGAATAGCTTGGAGGTCTTTATTTTTGTTCTTTGACTGATCATAGAGTTGCTGAAACTAAAATAGGAGTCGTCATCTGGTTTGGAATACAATTACACAGGCTTTGCCTCTCCTAGCTCCACGCTGCAGTTCACAGATTTAACCAACACAGCTCACATCAAAATCTTCACTCTCACAGCACCTAACTTATTGGCAGACTGCTATCCATGAACTGTAACTGTTAAAAGAAGTTGTGGTCAGCTTACTTATAACAGGCATTTGTTCAAAATTACCCAGTCTAAATGAATTAAGTCAAATAAGATCCCACAAAGTGGGTATTTGCTAGGCAATCTCACTAAAATAATCTGCCTTGTAACCACTGATTCAGCCACAGTCATTCCTCTAGGAATATTATTTTGCATAAGCACACATTATCAACAGCACAATAGGTATTAAAACTAGATGAGAGCACAGCCCAGATGTCTGAAGGCAGACAAACAGTAAGAATATGTTTTCAATGTCTTGAATCTAATTTTGGGGGAGAGAGTTCTTAATAATATATACATTAAGACAGTATTATAGATTATATGAAAATAATATTGTAAGATTTTGGAGCACTAGGAAAGTGCGGTCAAAAGATCATTATAAAATCTCTTAATGTAGAGTTACCACAGTACAGCATAGGAGGAACAGACACCTAAAGGCTAACAACCTGCTAGATGCCTGGCACACATCTATCAAAAAACATGTTGGAAGAAAATATGTCCAGTAGAGACAGCCCATCAAGAAACATACGAATGTGCTAACGATGCTCCCAATCCCAAAAATATTGCAAGGATAGCATTTCTTTTAGGTACATTTCTAAAAAGCTTGTGACACTAGTGTTGCAGCTGCAAGTATAAACACCCCTCCAGTATTGCAATCCTAACCATAGCAAAGCAACCTTCCTTATGTAGCGCCAGTGGAAAGGATTTTAAGTTATTCCAAACAAAGACATGCATCTGTATGATTCGTGTACAATATAAGCTATGTATTTATCCAAAGTGTTAAAATCCTTGCTGAAGTTTTTAGCACCAAAACCAAAAACAGCACAGGAAAAAAACACCCTAGCAACTATGGTAAGACAAAAACCAACCGATAAAAATAAATTGATAGACTAACAGACAAGCCCTTTAACAGCAAGTTATTATAACACCTGGTAGACACTAAGCCTTTATACCAAAAACCTAGATCCCTGGGTTCAGCCTTCTCTATTTTTCTTAAATAGTCTCTGAATGCACAGTTTCCTTCTGGTTGAATGCCACCTTAGTGCAGTCAAAAGCTTTTAATTCTAGCACTGGTGAAGGACCTAGAAAAGTAGTTTAGAAAAGTTTGAAATCTCTGTAATACAGCTTTCAAGAAGCACAGCTTTGTTTTGCATTACATACAAAATCTATCTGGAAGCAAGTTAATTAGCCTAATGAGTACCAATGTTGCCGATTCATTGCATATTAGTCACTATGGAAATAAAACAGTATTCACAGGGCAGCAAGAAACAGCAAGAGCCACCACTGTGTGTGGCCACACATGTCCTGTTTAGCTGAGCTGGACAGAAGCCTGATAGGTGACATAATTAAAAGGACAGGTTACACGGGAGTTCAGCCAGCTGACAAATACTAATTCTTAGTTGTTTAAGACCGAGAATCCTGCCCAGATTCTTTATGGTTATAACCATAATTAGAGCTATTATAACAACTGCCTGTAGAACTCATCTTTTCCAAATACAGTCCCCCAAAAGATCAGACTTGACAGACCTGATGTTTATAACTAATAGAACTAATTACAGTGCAGCAATCTAGATTCATGTCTGAAACAAATTTCAGAGCTAGGATCCAAAGATACTATCCACTGTATGGTTAAGCCAAAAGACAAATTTGTAGAGAATTTCTTTTTGATGGAGACAGAACAGTAGATAAGATAAACAAGCTTTCCCATGAAGTGCACATTGCATACACTTCATCATTGCTTTTAAAAAAAATCTATTAGATTGAAAATAGTATTAGAACAGAATATTGCTAGCTCAGCTGTATTGAGAAAAGCCAGCAGTGAGAACATTGCATTGAAGGAAGAACAATTTTGAGAAGAAATACTTAATGTGTATTTCCAAATTTAAAAACTGACTACCAGTCATCCAAACACAAACAAAAATGCTTTGAAGGGAGACATGAATAGAAAACTAGAAGTAGTTCTAAGTCTTCACAAGAGTCTCATTCAAGAGTTATGATTTAAGATAAATCATATCTGATTACAAAGAAGCTCGATGTCATCTTTTCAGATTGCCAACAGAATTAGCATTGTTTCATCTGGCATACATTACGGCTTAAAGGAAAAGCCTCAAATCACAAATCAAATGTCAGATCAGATAAGCAGGAACATTTATGTCACACCAGTTAATTTTGGTTGTCATAGGCTCAGAAGAACAGAGGACTAGTCTTACTTTAATGATTATTTTTAAAGTGACCTAAAAACCACTGTCACTATAACAACTGCAGAAATAACAGCAATTCCTATGAAGATATTTCCTTTTTATGAAGTTCAGAAAAACTTTCCTGAGATCCACAAAACCATATGCAATTTACTAAACTCATATCAAACATTTTTTCTGAAGTGTGTGTTTTTTCCCTACAACTTTTGATTTCCAAACAGCAAGGCATGGGGATTCCATTTCTGATGTTCATGAATAATTTACTCACATAAATTTATTCTCAAATGGTGGAACCAACTACTTGCAACTCTTCATTTTCACCTCTTTTCCACTGTCACTTAGTTCCACAACTGTTTCACCCTAGCTGTGCTACTGCAGAGAGCAGCTGAGGACAGAAGTGTGATAGCATATACACTCTTACTGATGCACAAAATTGTACAAGTATCAGGTACGACTAAGATGCATGTTACTGAAAGCTACCTGAGAAATAAGCAAGTTCATGCCAGAGTTTGTGAAAAAAAAAAAAATCAAGACATGGGTTACCTGCACATGAAACTACACTCAAGTAGTCACTAGCCAGAAACAAAAAAAAGATTTCCTCATTATTCTGTTCAGTCTCCTTAGATGATTAAAATTTGTTATTTTTAGCTCTGGGTGGAGAATGACCTTGTCTGCTTAAACAAAAAACTGGGAACAAGGAGAACCAACTGAATTGCACTAGACATATTTACATGTACGCGCTGCATACATCTTGCTATCAGAAGACTCCTTATTTTAGAGCAACCATTTAAGGTGACTGTTACCTTCCAGTGAGAAGAAAGCAGGGCCAGTCATTTATGCCTTCCTCCAACCCAGCTCTAGAATTAAAAGCATTATTTTCTGTACACAAACGATAGCTTCCAGTATGTGCATAGCTTGTTTTCCATAAAAAAAAGAAAAAAGAGTACAATACTCCATCGATGAGCTGAAGAATTAACTAATAGTCTAAAAATATTTTGTGTGCAATTAGGAGGGTTTTTTGTTGAGGAAAAAACCCAAAGCAACTAAATTCAATTATACCAGACTCTTTAAAGAAGTTCTAGGTAATACAAAATACATTGTCCCCCATTTCACAGTACAACTATGGCTTAAGCGCAGATGGTAAGGGGAAGAAGAGTTGAGCAATTGGTATCTTGCCCTCTGCAAAGGTTACACTACTTCAAACTAATCTAACTCAAGCTAGCACTGTCTGAAAATGCTTAAGTCTGAGTGAGTTGATGAGCAGTGGCACCCTTAGAGCACCCATCTGAGATAAGTTTGATTTTAAACATTACACACACAGATTTGTGTGATAACATTCTGATTTTGGGACAGTAAAATTAATAAGGCTGTGAAGACTAGCCCAAAATTTCATTTATTTAAACATTTCATGAAAAAAACCCTGCCATTTCCACATAATCTTAAGCAACTTAAAATAATTTCCTTTCTAAAGTAGTCATTATAATCAAGTTTTTGGTATTTTTCTTAAATTAACCTGTTCTTCCTAGGAGCTGCATTTTGATAGACTTGCAAATGCCTGTTCAACTACTGAATGAGGCAGCAACCTTTTGAAGCATGTAAGGTTTGCATTCTTAAAGCAGTTTTTTCCCCGTGAGCAGAACTAACAAAGCCTGATTTCCTATGGCTTTGCACCCAAGTCCCTCCGGTGACATTGTGACCAGGTTCCTCCCAGGCTCATCTCCAAGTTTCAGCAATACTTCCCCAGGACTCTTGCCTATAACATTGCCATCAGGGGCCAGCAGCCCCAGTACCTCCCTTCCCTGCATCACTAGAACTGTAACACCTCAGCATTTTCCAATGTTCCCTCCTCCACACATAGGCAACAAGGGAACAGAGGCCCCAAGTGCCATGACAAGTTCAACACACGTGTTGACTGACTGGATCAGAGGCCAAAGAGCACACAAACCTGCTGAGTTCTTACAGCAGCCTTACTCTCAGCAACAGTGCTAAATTTGCTGTCTTTTCTCTCTCCCTGCTGCCAGTTTTAAACTCAGTTTACACAAATGTTGTCATTCTCAAAACCTCTATCTAAAGTTTCATTTTTAAATTGTTTCCCCAATTCTGCAAAGTGGGATGGACGAATACAGCATATATAAACATTTTTCATTAGCAAATGCAGCTACCAAATTAGAATTAAAATAGACTATGTTGTGTGCATAAGGACTGCTTTTCATCTGAGACAAAAACCTGGCATACCTGGGTGCTAATTTGTCAAACTCCTTTGTAAAGATAAACTCTACCCATAAGTAGAGACTTACACAATCCATGAACAGATAAAAGTGAAACAATTTCTGCTAAGCATACATTATGAATAAAATCAGAGACAAGTGGCAGAGACTTTCCATTTACCACCTACGCTTTGCCACAATGAGTTAGCAAAAAATTGTTTTTAATGGAAGTACTTGAGCTTAAGTATCCACTTTTTTAATCAAAACATAGTAAAAAAGTAAGCATGCAGAACTGTTGGATAAAAAACCAAGCACATATATTCAAATGTATATATTTATATATTCTAATAGAAGACAGTGAAAACATTTGTCAAGCTGGAGAGAAAAAGGTAGTCTGAACTAAAAGGTAGTATGTGCAACTGTTGCACAAAACAAAGACAAACACTTAGAACAGTCACTTAATTGATTTTAACATAACTACAGGTGCAAAAATCACAGCCTTCATGCAAAGGTCATCTTTAAATGTAGTTATGAACAAAATTTACTCTACACAAGAAGCTATGCTGAAATGTACATGTTTAAACTGCAGACTAAAATTTGCTGTAGTACTTAATTATTGTTAATAGTGTAAAGCTAATCATGTTGTACTTTTGTGTGCCAGAAGGAAGCTGCATCTAGTCTGTTTTCTGATTAGGCCAATGAATATCACCCAGGTCTAGAAGCAGCTCTCACCCCATAGCAGAACTGCAAAATATTTTCTGAAAAGTCACCTGATCTTCAAATAAAAAAAAATCCGAGCAGCAGTGATACCAGGACATCCTGTGCTACACTGCTCCTACGCCTTGTTGACTGCTGCTTAGAATTTAGGCTGTTTTGTAGCCTGTACTTACTTAGCTTCAGTTTCCAGGCCCTGGATTTTGTGGTCACATCATGCTTAAAAACAGCTTTCTCACTTTGTGGGATGTTTCTCCCACCTGCTTCCCATGGGAGTGCTCTAGGCCACTATGTTTAAATAGGTATTATTCTATTAGTACATCAGAGTTACTAAGTGAGCATTAAGCTGACACCTAGTCGACCTAAAAATTTGCTAGAGGTACTTACAGGAGCTGCATTTGCTTTGAAACTCCTCTTTAGCTCCAAAGGGGTTGTTTTTGCTGCTGTATAAACTGAGCTACACAGGTAGCGTAACTTGCAAAAGAACATATATTAAGGAGTATATCTTGCTGCATACCTTGTGGTATTTATTTTTTTTTAATCTGGATACTCTTTAGATATAGCACATGTGATTGTGAGCAAGAATACTGTCATTCTTTTCATAAGTGACCATTTCAGACAAAAATCCTGGTTTAGTTGTGCTAAGACTCCATATATGTAGCTCCTGAGATGCAAAAACCTTTTAACAAGAATTTCTGCCTCAAGCCTTACTTGCTATCTGTCAGGTGTTAAAATTACACACTGATTAAACCTTACATGCGGAGTGACTTTCAAAACCAAGGTTTTTAACCAGCTTTTTAGTTCTTTGAAGAGTTCCACCACTAGATTATTCTCAAGCATATGCCACCTCAAACTAGTCTCATCTAGACTTGTTTTTCCCCCCATACCACAGCTTACAATGGTCAAGAAAATAAAACCCCAAAACCCAACGGGCAGGTTTCCATCTCCAATGGAAACCTAGAGCAATACCCTCTCTACGCTACACCGGCTCAGTATCTTCCCAGCCAGCTGAGGATGACTTGTTCGCTAGAAGGAGGGACAACCCGCCGCGGCCAGCAGCTGGGGCACAGCTGCGCTGACAGCCGCCTCCCAGCGCTCCTGCCAGCCAAGCCAAACACCGCCCGGCCAGCGCCATGGGCACCTCCTCGGAGCCGACCCGCAGCAGGGCGACGCCAGCGAAGGATGCCGCTAAAGGCGGCCCTAGCGCCGACAGGGCAGCGAACCCCCTCGCTCCCCCCACCCCCCGACACAACCATCTAGTTCTGCTCGAACGGGGCAGCAGGGGAAGGGGCAGCAGGTGACAACGCCCGGTGACTCGCCTGCCGGCAGCGGGTAGCGAGAGAGGAGACGCGGAGCAGGGGGAAGGCACCGACTTCGCCCCCAGCTACCCCTCACCGCCTCCCCCCAGCAGCCGAGCGGCGGAGCGCTCCGCCGCGGGAACCCGCCTTGCGCTTGGGGCGAGCCCAGCCGGCGGGTGGCCGGGAGCGGGGCGGGGGGGACGGGACACGGGACACCTCCGGCCGCCTCCGCGGCAGCACCAGCACCCCGGGGACGTGTCGGCAGCGCCCGCCGCCCCCATGCCCTGGCTCACCTGCCGAGCTCCCTGCCGGGGCTGAGGCTGTACCGCTCCTGGAAGGGCTCGGTGCGGATGGGCGTGCGGATCTCCGTCAGAAAGCCGCCTCGCCGCCGGCCTCGGCCGGCAGCGGGCTGAGGCGGCGGCGGTGACGGCCGGTCACCGCGGGAGCGGTTGAGTGGCGGCTTCTCCTCGGGGCTCATGGCGCGGGGCTTCTCCCTCAGCAGGGGGGCGCCTTCCTTCTCCTTCTCCTTCCCCCTCCCCTCTCGGCCTGCCTCTCCGCCGGGCCGGGCTCCCCTCAGGCTCCGGGGTGAGCTGCCGCTGCTCGAGGAGGGCGACGGGCAGCACGCGCCGCGCCGAGGGGAGGGGCGGGGCGGGGCGCAGCCGCGGGGCCCCGCCCTTTAACGCCTCACCTTGGTGGGAAGGGAGGGGCGGGGCGCGGCGCGGCGCCGGGCGGGACGGTTGGGCAGCGCCACCTGCTGGCGGCCGTGGGTGGCGGGCGGGCGGGTGACAGGAGGCGGGTGGCGGCGGCCCCTCCCGCAAAGTGGCGAGATGTAAGTGCTAGCAAAGCTGAGGTGAAGTAGCGGAGCGACAGTGTCGTTGGCCGGCGAGGCAGCGCCGCTCGTTCGGGGCCTGTCTTCGCACCTGCGCGACCCGGGAACCCGCCCCGTGGGCGCTCAGGTGTGCCCTGAGGGAGCGCTACGGCAGGAGGGCGAATCCTGAGGTGAAGCGGCGAGAGCTGGTCCTGAAGGGCGCTTGTGGGGAAACAGGGCTCAGGCCCGCGGTGGGGACACCGGGGCGCAAGGCTGAAGGAAGGGTGAGGACAAGAGGGGCAGCGGCAGCTTTGAAGGGGAGAAGTACACCTGAGGCGGCCTAATGAGTGAAACCTTGGCCTCTGTGGTGTCTGAGGCACAAGCTCCAATTAAGCCTTTCCCACAGCTGGGGTGCACTTGGCTCATCTCCTCCATGCATGCCTGAGCTCCAAATGTTTTTATGAGGTGTTTAGGAACTGCCTCCCAGACATCCGTTTGTCCAGGCCGGTGGAAATTGTCTCATGGGTTGAGAAATGGCTGTAGTCCTCTCACTTCACAAGCTCTTCACCGTCCGGCTTACTTAATGTACATGTTTAAGAGACCTGTTCTGCCTGCCAGTCGTTTATCGAGGCAGTGCTGCGGCATTTGTCTCCATTAAAGGCACAGAATCTCTCTGGTATTGCCTGCCAATATCCAGAGCACAAGGGAGAAGAGACTAATGAGGAAACAGGCCAACATACAGGAAAGGATTCAGCCCAAACCCTGGCCATTGATCAGGGATGGGAGTACAATTGCTGACAAGGCATTTTTTTCCGGAATTCCCTCATTCACTCAACACCAAACCTCATTTGCAGACGTAGTTTAGGGATAAATTCCAGAACCAGTATATACAGTAATGGAGAGTTCAAGACTTACAGTATCAATGTGCTTTCCACTTAGAGCGTTGTTTATGCTGTAGCAGGGCCAGACTGTTACTGCTGAAAATAAAATTTGGATTAAACAAGGGTTTAGAAATTGTTACATCTGAAAGTATGTATCAGAGGCATTTACTACAGAGAAAAGGTTGTTGCCTGAAAAATAGATCATGTCTTAAAAGTATGTTAGTCCTAAATGAAGGTTCAGGTTTCAGGTACTTAATTCTTGTCATATTTTCTATTTCTTTACTTACTTTCACAATCACATTTTCCTGGGAGGGGGGAAATCCTGCAAAAAAAAATTATGGCAAGGAGTGCAATTACTGATTTCTGGAATATGAACAGACCTTCCTAAAAATATCTTGGGATATTTAAGGTTCTCTGGCCATATTTTAAAATAAATTACAGGTTTTAGATTCTTAAATGCCTTTAAAAATCTAGGAGTTGGTTTTGTATAACACAAAACATGGGTTTACATTTTTTTCCACATATGGTATTTTATTCAGATAAATTTAAGATACATTTTTATCTAACTTATGGACACTTTTGACTATATCGCTTCTGATTCTCTGGAAGGACTTTTACTCCGTATAATATGTAAGTTTATCTATTTTTCTTCCATAAGGTAGAAAATACCTCCAAAGACATCAGAAGTTCAGTGTCTTAATATAACAGGAAGATGGATTTGTTGCATGCTTACAAAGAACTATCCACAGAATAGCAAGACAATAACAAAAAGAAAAATTGTGCTTTACTGTCTTGAAAACTGACCGAAGTAAAATCTTTTCCCACTTTACTATGCACTAGCCGTAGCACAGATTGATTTGCTCTGTTGTACCAGAATATTGAGCTGATATATGCTGTATTAATTTAAATTTTCCCTGTAAAAAGAATAAATATAAGTTTTATGACTCCCCTGTGTATTAAACCAGCACTGATCTTAGTCTTAAATACTGCAGCATAAGCTTATATGTGCTATCCACACAGGGAGAAGCATATGAGGATATGAACAATGCTTGATTTATTTAGAGATAAACTAACAGACATATCTAGGCTGGTTACTCTCATACGTTACCTACTGAAAAAGTACATAAGCTTTTTTCCTGTTGTTTGGGTATTTGGCTTCAATCACTGAAACATTATTAGCTGTCGTATGCTCAATTCCACTCAGATGGCATAACAAACGTTGATTTCTGCTTGTACAGGTAACATCAACTGTTTTATACTTCGATTGTTTTCTTTTTCTTTTCTGCCAGTAGCATCCAAGGAATTCATTCTCGTGAGCTGTGTTTGGCCTGCAAGCTAAGAAGCAGGAGGTGAAGTGAAAGACACTACTGCAGGTGCTCTGTTTAAAAGAATGTCCCTCTCAATTTATGTCTGCATGCACTGGAGTGAAAGAGCAATTTCAGTTTTGCCCTGAAGAGGTGGATCAAACTTGTTGCATAGGGACATAAGCTTTGCTCAGTTGTATCAGTCTAAATCTAGCTTGATCTTCACAGGACGTTCCTCTTCCCAATATGAATGTATTCAGGCAACTTGTACATGATGGAAGAGTTACCCTAGATAATCATCATCATCATCACAGTCCACTTATAACAGAAATATGAAATCTAACCACTAATCAGCTCACATAACTTAAGACTGGTTTTCAGGTGCTAAATTCATCCCTTCGGCTTCCATAATGACTGAAACACATGATCTTGTGTGGCTGGAATTTCTGCAGGCTACTTAAGTTCCATATGAAGCTACCTTTTTTTGCATTGATGAGCTACTTATTTCTTGATGTGATTGTTTTTTATATGAGGCAGCAGGAAAAGAAGAGTACACATTCCTCACCTGAGGTTCTTCACTCCTGTATTCCTCAAATGCTTCTTGTTATCAGGTAAAGGCACTTACACAAGAGCTCCAAGTGCCCAGCACCACTGAAAAACAGTCCCATGCTACACTTTTGTACAAACTGAGGTTTCTTACAAGCTGCAACAAAAAAAAAAAAATCTCCACTTTTCCAGTTTAAGGAAGGAAAGCATAGCTCCACTAAGTGGCAGCACTAGGCATCATTAGTGCCAGCTTTGTTGATTTATTTTTATATTTGTGAGAGATTTGATATAAACTGCTGCTCATGTGGCAATAATATGTATGCCTCTTTTTTGCTCATAGTGTTTGATTTCATCATTTCCAGGACAGATGAATAAACTTGTGCTCAGAGAATCTAGGAGTCACCTTTCCAAATATTTTCACAGGTTCATACTTTGCAGAAATTTCCATTTGAATATGAGTTTTACATATATCATAATAATGTTAATTTACGAGTTGGAAAACACATAATGTGTCCCCACACATTCTTTTGGGTGATCCTCAGATTACTTTCACAGCTTCTCTACAGTGCCAAGGTGGTTCCAAAGACTGATTTGTCTTTCACAAATTAGGTAGACTACATTTTACAAAATCCAGTGTGCATCACTACTTATTTTATGTCTGTGTCCAGAGCATAAAGATCATTTTATGTCTGTGTCCAGAGCATAAAGATAACCTGTTTGGTTTGTACATTAGGAGAACTGAAATATGTAGTGGAAGCACAATTATGATGTTCAAAAGCCACGTTGTGTGCTTTACATACTATAGCAGTAGGGGTTAAACTTTAAAGTCTCAGTTCTATTAATCAATGCACGAATCACTAAAGCTGTTACTCACATGCCAAAAGCAAGTAAGTTTATATTCAATTGACAAAGATGCCAAAGCTGTCAGTAAACATATCCTCACACGTAAATAAAATCTGATACAGTAATCTGTATTACTAATTTGAGTCATTCTTAAAAAGTCACTGATCAGATTTAATACTAAGACATACCTAAGAGGTACTGAAGACAAATCACAGCTTGTAACAAAGTTCCTAAGCAGATTCCAGTGCTGCCCCAGCTGCATTCCTGAAAAGCTGTTATCTAAATACAATGACTCCATGTGGCACGGTGGTTAGGTACCTACACTGCTTTGTCCACAGACTGAAGCATATTAAGTGCTGAAAACAGAAAAATAGGAGCATGTGCAATTTATTTTTGTATGCTGTTTTGATTCTGGAAAACCAGAATTAGGAAATGACACCCAACAATAGTTCTTCAACTGCTCTCTGTGGTCTGTTTTGAAACTGACTGAACAGATTTTCAGTGTCACACCGCAGAATATTTACAGCATTTTTTTTCTTACAACTGATTAGTTTTGTAACTGGAAAAGAACATAACCCAAATCAGTCTTTTATTTTAAAACTGAAAAATTTAAAAGGTGAAGGTATGTCCCTAAAGCGTATTACTCTTCACAGAAGGACAGGCAAGTGACCTTAATATTACTATTGTTTATTATTGACACAGAAAACTTTCCCATGCAGCTCCACTATCTTCTTCTAATTATAGGAAAACCTACATGCCAGCAATTCAGGAAAAAAACACCATTAGTTGCAGTCTTTGCGTCCTCCAGTGAGTTCTGTTCTATTCAACCTCAAAGAGCTGTAATGTAGCACTGTGGGGACGAGCTTAATTTACACTAGAGTTAAAACAATATAAACGTGCTTTACACCAAAGCCTAATATAAATAATAATCAGGGCTTGTGCTTCAGGCAGAATAATGTATCTTTTTTTTCTTCAAAACTTAATTCCAAGAAGGTAGAAACTAAACAAGCAAAGCCACATACTCTTCATTTTGATATATCCATGAAAGGTATTTTCAGGCAAAATTGATTTTGAAGGTTACCAGAGTTAAATTAAAAAATAGTAAAAGAGCGTGGCTTTGCAGCTCAAGGAAGATTTATGATTACAGGAGACACAGTGGATCCTTTGTGGCTTTGTTCTCCATTGTTCTCCAGAAATGACAGCTATTGTCCAGGCTGGCCTCTTATACAAGAATGAACATCAGACCACAAGTGGATTTATTTTTCATTGTAGCAAAAAAACTATGACTTTGCTACCACAGGGTGGGAAGGGATTATTATTGATTTGTAATATCCTATAGGATTATGGAGTTTTGTTAGCATGCCAAGACAGACATCTGATGGACATATGGAGGGTTCAGGTGGACTGCCACTATATTTTAACAGAAATTCAGTAATATGTATCATAGAAGGGGTTCTGGTAAAGACGTAGTTCCAGTCACATAAATGGATCACCACTGCAGAAACTGACACCTCTGATGTACCCTAATGATCAGCAGCTCATCTCACTGCTTTTTAGTAAATAATGATTTTTCCTTCAGAGAGCTGCATCTTAGTATTACAAATGCCCCCTCCCCCTACTTCCTCCTCACACACATACACAATCGCACAAACAAGTGTTGAATAAAGGCTGCCCTATGAGACCTGGATTTCTTGAGCACATGCGTGGGTGGGTGTTACTCTTGCCACCACCAAGGTCCTTGCCACAGGAGGGCCAGTGCTGGCCTCGGGCTTGTGGACCTGTGCTCCTCCACACACGACGAAATGCAGCGTGGACTGCAGAAGGTCTCTTTAAGAGTTGTCACAGTGACATAGTTTCGCATTTGCTACTGATTTGTCTTGTGCAAGATGTACTTAGCATTTCTGTTGGAGTGCCTTCCACAGGTTTATACTTTTCCTTATAAAAACTGCTCCTCATATTTAAGCTTTCTCATCCTTCATATTGTACCATGATCCCTCATGAGGTGCCGTTTATGTAAGAAAACAGGTATGGTCAGCAAGGTGTCTGCTGACTGTGTATCTGAGGCGTGTTAATCTATCCTGGAATGTGCTAATGAAACATGCCTGAGATATTACAGTGACGAGCAGTAGAGAAATGGGTGTGACATACTGAGAATGCCAGAGCATCTTGCTATTTATTTGCTGTCAACACTTAATGCAGACCCAGCATATGCTATTAAGAAATCATCTTTGCACTTGCATTTCATACCTATAATGCAGTAATTATACCTAGAAGCAAGGTATGCGTAAGTAGTATATACATCTCTTTTGTCCCTCTGTTTGTCCAGACATTTTCTATAGCGAGAAATAAGCTCCCATGCTTTCAAGGCAGGGCTGGTCTTAAGGTAGTCTAGGAGAGCACAGGGGCTTTGGTTATGCACACTTATGTTGAGAACCTCAAGTTTTAGACAAGTACCCTAAGAAATTGAACAAAAGCAGTGGAAGAGCCTGAACGCAATGGTCAGAAAGGGTAAGATCCTGGAAGAGCGATTCCTTAAATCAGTGGACTTTCACTAGTGCCAGTTTCCACCCACTCTAGTAAAATACACCCTCTACAAAATAAGTTATTTGCAATAGACAGTCCACACAATGCCATAACAAAGTGATTTTATTGACATTCCTCTATAGTGATATGGTTGAATAGAAAGCACAGCCTGAGTATCATGTGACATTTTTCTGTCAATATAAGCAAAATCAGTCCAATAATGAGGACCTTTCCTGCCATTGACTTTATGTAGTCTTTAACAGAAACCATAACAGACATTTCTGTTAGATAAATCGGAAGCTGCAGGGAATTTGGCTAATGGTACAATATTTACTATACCTAGTATCTACTATCTACAGGCATCTGTTTTGCTACTAGAACAAAGGAACTACATGACTCACTAGAGAGAAAGTAAAAATCCAATCTTTTGGACCTTGCGGTAACTGGAAAACCTATCCCAGATCTAGTATATTGCAGTCATTTTTTTCTTTTAATAACGAACACTGAGGTACAGCAAGAAATATAATAATAAAAAAGCACCGCGTTTGTTGTAGAAAGATCTGTTGGTCTGCATTTGACTGAAAGTGTTTAATCTTGACTGGGAAGTCCTGTTAATATTACTATGGAGACAGGGCAAATAATTATTATTTCAACAGAAATTAAACAAATGTCCAGTCAAATTTGTCCTTCTGGAATTCCATAAACTGTCACAGGATTAATAGCGAAGGATGAGTTTAACTTGTCCTCTGTGCGTGTATATTTTAGCTTATTTCTAATTTGATTTTCATGTCCAAATTCAGTGCCCTACTGTTTTCAACTAGAGGTATGTCAACTATTTGTTACAGTGAAACTAGAACAACAAAACACAAACCCAACAAACACCCCCAACACCCCTCCCCCCCCCGGCTGTCTCTCAGCCTAGACTATGAACTCAAACCTTAACTACAGTTCATTGAAAAGCTCACGGGCACTTGAGCAAACTGGGCAAAAAAAGTCCTCTCTGTCAGACCTGTACAAACTCATAATTTCTCCCTTAGATGTTAGATGTAGTTTGGACGACTTGCTTCTTGCCTTGTGATAGCCATGGATCTCCCTATAACATAAAAGTCAAGTTCTTAATATGCACAGCCACATGATTGAAACGGAACACTCATGTAAGGTACTGCAGACTGAAGTGAGACAGCATTTGTAAGGTTTAGACCTGATGCAATTAACAGTAAGGTACAGCTGTTTGTACTGGATCAAATCCTGCATAACTTATGTGGTTGAACAGTCAGTGAGACTACTTCAAGGTGGAAGACCTACTGATGATTTAAAATACCTATTTTCATTCTCATGTGTTCAGCTTAATGCTAGTATGGCAACAGGATTTCATAAAACAGAAAAATCCCTTTCCCTCCCTGTACCATTAACGCCATCACAACAGTCACTTTGAGAAAGACATGGGCCCTCTGAAACCAAACATACAAATTACCAATATTCATTGCTCCTATTGAAAACTGCAATTCACAAAAGCTGTCAGATTACCTATTCCATTTTTCACTTGCATTTAAACATCTATTGATGTTGACATCATATCTTAATCTAGCCACCACCATGTTTAAAGGGAACTGAGGTAAAGCAGCTGAACAGATTATTTCACTGTAAATCTGCCCTGTGGAATAT
The DNA here is from genome assembly GCA_017639485.1 of Pluvialis apricaria. Classification (NCBI taxonomy): domain Eukaryota; kingdom Metazoa; phylum Chordata; class Aves; order Charadriiformes; family Charadriidae; genus Pluvialis; species Pluvialis apricaria. Next base: position 64,892,283 of record CM030008.1, read on the forward strand.
CTTCTAGTCTTTCCTGTGGGAACACAATGAAACCAGAAATTCTGTAATTAACAGTCAGTGTTTTACAAATTAAAATGCAGACCTGGGGAGAGCACAGATGATTATATGAGTGAGTAACAGCATTTGAATCGAAAGGTGAACAAGGAAGGGTATATGCCTTGCATATGCATAACTACAACAACAAAGTCAATTAATTGCATAATGGGCAGGTTAAATAACAGGGCAAGGGAGATGGGTTCCTCCCTCTCTCTTGTTAGCACCATTCACTGCCTCACTTACTCTAACATTACGGTGCCACTTAGATGCATGGCTTCCCCTTCACTCCAGACTGGGACCACATTCAGCCCATGGTATGATGCAATAAATGGAGAAATATGCTGTGAAGCGTCGATCCACATATCCTACGGATGATGTCAGTGTTTGAAAACCTATTGGGGCAGGGCATTTGGGAAGAGAGAGGGATAGGACTGGAATGATAGAATGCAAGAAAAGCAGAGTATGGCATTTTCTTTCTCTTTGTTTGATGAAAACAGTCAACTGTCTTCCTCTATTCCTGGCTTTAGATCCAAAAAAAGTTGCAAGGAGATCTGCATGACCTTGTTACTTTGATGTCATCACAGTCAACTAAGAAAGCAACCTTTTAAAAATACTAGGCTGTGCGCTTGAAATACAGCTTGGACCAAGGATTCACCAAACAGGGATATGCGTAACACCTAATCTAGCTTAGTGTGTGGTGAGTGCCAGAACATGTCATGAAGAGGAATTTCAGGAGAAATCCTTCCTTCTTTCAGTCAGTGGGGTTTGATGCTGTCTCTGAAATACAAACATCTTTTGTTATGCTACAAAAAATAGTTTCACTTTTTCTTAATAAAATATAGTTTTTTAAATACTTAAAAAAATTTAACTATACAGTATTGTAAAGATTGGATTTTTTTTAACTTTTTTACTGTGTTAATGAGACAGCTCTCAATGCATTGTTTTCCTTGGCCAAAGATGGATGAACCAGTTGGGATACTTCTCTTTCCTTTCTTCTATTGTTAGAAGACATCCAACATTTGACATAGTGCAGGTAGCTTCGTAACATCACCAGGAATAAAACAGGAACTATACAGGAATCGCTGGATTTTGGGGCCCAGTGGTGAAGAGGCAGAAATTACATACATTGGAAGATTTTGTTGTTCAGTCTCTCAGAGTGTGACTCGCTCTGATGTAATTCATGTGAACATGACACTCTCAGAAAAAAGTTAAGATTCCCATCTGTACTGTGCAGTGGGGCTGGTCATGTTGAACAGACACCTGAGAGCTCGTTTGTGGAAATAATGAGCATCATTTTCAGTGTCTGGTACAATGAAGCTGGCCTGTAGCTGTAGCCTCCCTATGCAACTGTAATATGAATACTCAGTAAGAATAATAACATGTACTATAAAATAGATTCTCAGTAAAAGCCATACAGTAAATTACTATAAAAGTGGCTGTAATGTCACAGAAATCGAATGAACGGGGCAATTTAAATATCCCAAATATTTTATCTACCCTTAACAAAAGCTACTATTTCTGCTTAGAAACATGTGTTTGGGTCCATCACCTTTCAAATACCTATTGACCTAAGAATCAAAGCAGGAAAATGATCTAAAAGTCTCAGAATGCAGTTTTTCTAGTGTGATGAGTTTCTATATGGCCACCATAAAAATACGTAGGGAAGCAGGGCTTAATTCTTTCCTCTGGAGAGAAAACTTACGGGAATTAGATGTGTCAGACAATCAACTGATCTCCTGATTTTTCAGTTTTCTGAAGCATAACTAACACAAAACTACCAGTAACAAGCCCCCAAGGGGGTGCGGTATTTCACGTGAGCTGCTAGACACTATGATGTTAACTTCTCACTTACCTTCACTCACCCTTCACAAGTCTCTCACTTCGTATTTCATGCATCCTTTAACACATTTGGCGTCAAAAATAAAGATACTTCGTATTTCCTTTTCCCAGTAAAGACAAACACTTTCAATCTGAGATTAGTCTTAGAAAACAAGGGCAGCAAAGATTAATAAATAGGAAACAATCAGAGCAGTGTGGTTGATTGTAACAGCCTCAGCAAAATCCATCCAAAGACAAGCCTACTGCTGTTTTCCTTTCATTCTCTGGCTTCAAAGTTGGAATGGAAAGTATACCAAGCTGAAGAGGGTTATGTCTGCAGTAACGAGAGCTGGATCTTTAGTTTAGTGGTACCTAATTTGACTGGAGGGCCTTTGGGCTTACTCCAAGAGGAAGTACAACAAATTCTTAACCCAAAGAAAGTTACAATCCCCTTCATCCCTCACAAGTACCCTCATTCACTGCAGCTTCTCATTTAATAGACCTTAGACTAAAACCTTCTGTCTATAACCACTCTTGAGGTTATGGAGATTTGCACTGAAAAAGAAAAGGAAACCGACAGAACTGAAAACCGCCCCAGCAACCATAGATTAGCCCAGCCTGATAGAAAATAAATGGCTTCTGACACAGGGGATGGGGTTGTCTAGACTTCTCATTTGGAAAGGAGCATTTTGAACATCAGAAAACAAAGATCTGGTAAACAGAACCCAAGGGTATTCATAAGAGTAGAACATTCTTCTTATTTCCCCTTTTCCTTGTCATGTACAATACTAAGGTAAGGGAGCCTTATCCTTTATGCTACATAAGACATCCTTCTTGAGTGTGCACAACCTTGTGCTTCTTGTGTGGTAAACGTTACAATGGAGATGCCCCTCCCAATATCTCTGAAGTGCAAGTTCTCTCCAGTACTGGCAAGTAACAATCATAACAATCGCTGTTATGCTTTGCATTGCGTTACAGGTTGGTTTTTTAGTTTTTGAAGGTCTTATCTGCACCATGTATCTGGGCCAGTTCCAGCTGATGCAACTGATGTGGATCATGAGTTCGTATATAAAAATTTCAGTTTTGCTCATAGGTGTCTCTCAGGTGGACAATACATAAAGGGAAAACAAGGATGGATGAAGATATATTTGACCAGCTCCTAGCACTGGATTCAACAGTTAAGAAGTAAGATGGGCTGTGAATTGATTTAGAAGATGTGGGCATATAAAAGCTTGGAATGCTTGATGAGGTTTTTTTATTTTTTAATCAACGTAGGTGGAAGTAAACATTTATTAACATTTGGTCAAGTGTAGTGTAACTTGCATTTGTATTTTCATTGTTATTAATGGAGGTATGTAGAGATATACAGAAACCTTGAGACAGTTGTTTTTCTATTGCATACAGACTAGCAGTCCATTGGAAACAGAAGATGAAAGCATGAAGGTTAGATCTTAGAGGGCGGCAGTTCTTCATGCACAGCTTTTGTCAATCTTGATTTTTTGTTTGTTTGTTTTGTTTTCAAAAATAAAAACACAGGAAACCAAGATCAAATGATGGTGGACAGGAAAGGTGACATCATCAGCCAGAAAAACACCAGAAGTGCCTGAACCCCCTCATTCAAGTCCAAAGGTGCTAGTTTCTTCAACAGCTGTCAGCAGCTTTTCATACAGCATAGAATATGAGGGGTAAGGTGGAAGATCCAAACGGTTGAAACATGTGTGTGCCCTGCAAAAGGAAAATATGCTACATGTTAAGTTTAATCTAAATAACTTGAGAAAATAAGAACTGAAAAAACAAGTTCCTACTGAGACTCAAGACGTTCAAGTTCACTCAACAGAGATAAAAAGAAATTCTAACTATTAAAGTAAAACTCTCAAATTCCACCAAAATCTGAGGTACTGAAATGTATATGCACATACACATGAATATTTCAAACAGAAGACACAAGTTAAGTATCAACATAATATCATTCTCTGCTATCCCTGCATTAGATGTTGCAGGGATCCAGGGATCTTCATGGAGAACAACTCTGGAGGTCACTGAGGAGCTGGGGTCTAGGCCCTGACAGAGAGAAAACTCTACTACTATAATTTTGGTTGCTTTGAGTTTTTTTAAAAAATAATGCAACTCAGATGTATATCCAACATGAGCAGCCAGTAAGTTTTGCACCAGTGGACAAGCATAATGTGATGAACTATACTGACAGAATGGGCTCAGCGTATGGTTATAGTGAGGCAGGGCTGACTGGCAAAAGACCATTCAGGGATCTGCTAACTGAAGAAGGAAGGTTGCTGAAAATGTTCCTGTAAGTCAGCTGTTGGCCATCTGCTGCAAGTCTGGCCTTTAAATGTTATTTATTTGTAGTAGCCAAGGCAAAAGCAAAATATTTTGTGCAGAGCAAGCTGCCAACTTGATGACCCTCTCCTTCCCCCAGTTCTATCATTATATTTACCCCTAGTTGGCAGCACCTTCAAAAGAAACTGTGGAACGGGTTCCACGCATGTCTCCACCTTGTTGCAGCTTTTCTGGTAGCAGCAATTAGACCCAGATGCAGACTGCACTTCACTGTGTGAGGTGCTATACAAATGTGGAGAAAAGAAACAGTCCCTGCCCCAACAGTTCATCCGTTTCAACTGACTGAAAAAATGGAGAGCTCATTCAACAAACAGGGGGTGAGGGAGAAGCACATTTTCAGTAAAATTGTGTCATTTTGTTCAGTCAGCTTTGATTTTTACATGATGCTAGAAATATTTCTGTTTCCTCTTGCTCCCCCTGATAAATGTGAATTGACAAAACCCTGCAGAAGGAAATGTAGCCTCAATGGCTAACAGTGTCTCAGTTTCTGGTCCTTAGTGATTTTAGAAGTTGTGAAGTTGTTTTACTTTTACCTTCTCTATCTCATACTTTAATTCAATGTTATTTCTTCAAAACTGAAGCAGAAGAGCTATCTTGGAGAAACTATTTGAAACTCTGCTACTCATCTCTTAGGCCACCCACAAAGTGAGAAAAACATGATACTAGTAGATGGGCTGGCCTGAGACCTGCAGATTCAGAGGGAGACTTTTATCAAGCACCAATGGTGAATCATTAAAAGCAATCAGGGCAACTGAAATAGCCAGAGGCGCATAATCTTCACTGCATCACAGAATTTCAATTAGGCGAGCTTTTACCATCCTTTTCCCCTTCTGAATGAAGATTTGTTAGCTGGTCACTCTCCGAGATAGCGTACAATAAACACAGAATTTGCAGAAATGAGCTGGGAACACACGTGAGTTAGTGAAAAAGGAACATTAATGAAGCCATTATTTAATACATCTCTTGAAATTAAACATGGCAGCTCATGTGTATTATCCATGAGTAGCGCTGCACTGTTTATTGTTATCTCAGCAATCTTTGGCAGCGTAAATTGTTTCTACAATCCGTTGCCAATAGGTATCTACCACTGGGAGTTAATTAACTGAAGGATTCTTGTAGTCCATTCAGAATCTGTTTATCATAGGCAAGACAGCACCATTCAGAGACAGCTGGTCTTGAGGAGCTCAGCTGCCTGGCTTCAGAACTGGAAGCAGAATAGTCATGGTGGGTCAGGTGCGGATTCTGCTAATATAACTTTGCAGAACCTAAAGTAATATCTTAACCGTGGCATATTTAACTGTATGAGACCATAGCATCTCAGACATCACTGTCATGCATCCTATTGTGTGGTGCAGACATATCCACAGCCACTGACGCTGCTGTTTACTTTCTTGCAGACATTCATATTGACTGATCATTATCCATGTCATTTCATACTGGTTATGAAACAACCTTGCAATGCTGTTGACTTTGAGTCATTCTTGACCTAGTCAAACTCAGAAAAAATATCAATTCCTTTTCCTGTTATGAGGTTTACAGAAGTGGCGTCTTCTATAGATGGTCTCAAGGAATTTATTGTGGGGAGAAACTATTACAAAGAAAGGAAGAAAAAGTTAACATGTCTAGAAACAATGAAGCATTTTGCCAAGCAACACTCTCATGTTCTCCAGTTCAACAATTTTATAGAAAAAAATCCTTTCACTCCAAAAAACATCATCAAATAAAAAATGAGAACTAATTTTCAGGAGTACTATGCAGGTTAGGTTTACACTTCTACCTACTTAAGGTGCAAAACATGCTATATTGCTAAGGGCAAAACCTGTGTTCAAATTCTGGTTTGTAAAACTGATGTGGATCTACTGCAACTCCAATGATGCCAGTGAAGCCCACTCAATCTTACAAGAAGATAATTATGTGCAAAATTATCTGGTAAACATTCAGCAATGGGCCTAATTGGTTCTTTGCTGCAAAGGTCAGACACGGTGTCTACTTGTGTAACTGAACAACGTAGTCTGCCTCACCTGATTGGGACTCCTTTTTATTCAGTGTTCCCTCTCTCCTCAGGATTGCTGTGCCTTTGCCTCCTGCAACTGAAAGCTGAAATCTTCATTTTCCAAACTGGACCAAAGACAAATTGTTCAGCTTCTAAGTCTGTTGTTATCATGTACTGTGTGATACTGCAGTACGCAGGACAATTAACAGGCAAGGGTATTTTCCATAACATCCACTGTTGCCTAACTATGTGCCTTGTCCTCCAAAGAGGTAAGTTCCTCCTGAATGGTGCTGACCTCCTACCACTGATCCCAGTGAGAATGACTACAGTAAGCATAATCCATACTTGCTGCACATATTGGGGTAAAAACATGAGATCAGCAGTCCAAGAAACAGTCATAGCAAGGAGAAAAGTCTTTTCTTCCCTTGATTAAGCCTCCCTCCACATAAGTCTGCTGACATTTGAGAGGGTGTTCAGGGAGTGAGAGGTCTGGAATAAGAATTAGATTGCTGAGAGCTTTTATGGAAAAGATTCTGGCTTCTCTAGAAGAAAATGCAAGATAAAGTCATGTAAACCAACTCTGACCTTCATGTGCCCTCATCCTCCAGTAAGTAAAGCAGTAAATGGACCACTTAAAATGTCATTCTTCCTGGCAGTCTGTCTTTATTGCTCAAAGTAGTTTTGGTGGGTCTAAACCTTTAATCTTGCTCACTGTTCATGGTGCTGTGCTATTTATTTTCTTTTAAGAATTCTCTCTAAAAATTATGAGTATAAGCTTTTAAGATTTTTGCATTCTTTTTTTCTTTGTCACTTCCTTTAATCGCCATAAAGATGAGAGTCCAAAGGCAGTAAGTATGCACAGAGCCCCCTCTTATTTATAGCTTGAATCTATGAACTAAAATAAGACTTGCATTCTGACTTAACCATGCCTGTCAGGCAGAAACTGGGCATTTCACCTTGCTTTCTTTAGATGAACCCACAAACCACTATTTGATCAACTGCAGGACCCACAGGTATCAACTTTTGTTCCTTTTGTCTGTAAGAAAGAACACTTATATGCTGTCTGGGAACCACTGCCTAATACATGAGTGTACATTTGTAGATGGCATTTCTGTTGTATGTGAGAAAAGAGGAAAGAGGAGGGATGGGAGTTAGGGAATGATAAAAGACAGCAAAGCACACTCACTCAGTCCACTGGGAAAGAAGGAAATGATGAGAACAAAGTTCTTTGTAGTCATACACAGTCTTTATTTAATTGCTATATGGGATTCTGTGGTGATTAAATACTTGATCATCTAATAGAGAAGGACAGAATTCTCTTACAAAAGATCAGATATTTGCTAGCACTGGTAATCTTTATCACACATAAACCGCTGACAGTATGGTGGTAATAACTAATAGTACTTTGCTGAATTAAAATCTCTTTTGATGAAAGGGTAGTTGCAGCTCAGCACTGATGGGGAAAGTGACCTCATTGTGTCAAATGTGATTATTTGAATCACTGGGATATGTGCTGAGATCCTCACTTAATTGATACTCAAACAGAAATAACCTTGGACTTGACAGTAGTTTTGTCCAGGTGAGGAGCACAACCAGAAGATGGGGCAGTGGCATTTGTAGGCACTAAACATTTTTGCAGCTAAGGTTTTAAGAGGGAACTGTTGTCTCCTATAGCTATAGTAGAAAACACTGCTATTTCCTTGCACAGTTTTTTTGGGGCCAGGAGTTCTGCTCCCACAATATCAGATGAAGCTATGTTATTGCAGCTAGAAAGCCAGCATCTGTTCGTTAACGTTTGGTGGGAAACAATAAGTTCTTGCAAAACTACTGCTAAAACTGGTTTTGTGTTAAATATCTGCATGACCTAGGAAAGGTGAAGAGAGGCTTCCTGTTTCAGAAGAGGCTATAACTGGAAGAATTCTCCATCCATCCCTACTTAGGCAACCAGTTACAAGAAGTAACATATTTAACTCCTTTATTTTGGGAGAAAGATTTGCATATTAGATAGTGAGAGTAAAACTCAACCTTGATGAACAAGTGGTTGAACCTGTTACCTTTCAGTTACTTCATTTGACAAGCTACATCAGATTGGAAGAAACCATGCTGCAGATTTACACTGACAGATCTGTAAATCTTGCAGTCTCTTTCGAATCTGCTTTAGGGTCACCATCTAGAGATCTGGGATTAGAGCAGCGTCTCTGACTTTGACTTTCTAATGTGTGTGGACTCAAAGTAAATATAGATAATAATGATGTGTCTGGTACACACATACACTCCAGAAATGAACCACTGGTGTAATCTCTTATTTGTCTTACACGAACACATTACACCACCATTACCCTGTTCATGTAGGGGAACTGGTACTGATGAACAACTGCACCGATTTAGAACGAAATTACCAGATTCTCAACCTTCCTGAAAAAGTCTTGCTTATCCTTAGAGCTTTCAAGAAGCACTCTAGGGGTTATGTATTAGTGGTTATTCTTCAAAAAGTGTTTCATTTTAGAAATTTATGCCATGCCTCTTTTCTGGGAGTGCCACGTTGCTGTCACAAGTGCAGCAGCAGGGCTAGTTTAGGTATTATCACATCTTTGCTTACTATAAGCAAATGGCAGTTGCACGCTCCACTGCTAAAGTGTAAGGACAAGATGTAAGAGACAGTAGCCTAGCTACTTCAGCCATCTGGAGCAGGAGTGAGAAAATAAAGAGTCCTGGACTCTCCTGATAGAGCTAAAAGTTGTTTCAATACTTTGTAAAGGACCTGAAAACCCAAAGGCCAGGCTAACCTATCCCCAGTGACCCACCATCTACCTGGATGTCAGGAAAGCCAAATGCATCAGCTTTATGCAAGCTTTCGTAACACCTCTCTCAGCATTGCATTTATTGGGATCAGGGCCTAAGAACTAAGGCCAGTAATTACGAGGTGCAATCCACACCTAAGCACATAAAGAACTAAATCTGATGATTGCTAAGACATGAGAAAGCTGGTTTTTTTCCCTAGGACTTTGAAAATGTGGAGCAAGGGTAACTCACTATGAAATTGAAGGAATTGTTAGAAGGACAAGGGAATTTGTTGTGGTTCATTTTGAACAGCTAAAGTTAGTTACACTCATATCACAGGGGCCAAAAGGCCTACAGGATATGACAGATGACTTTTTGTTTAGCCTCTAAGTCTAAGTAAATACATAAGTAAATCTAAATAAACATGAGCAATCCATAATCAGGCATTTTAAAAAAGTATAAAATAACATTTATTTAGTTGCTTAACTAAGGATTTAGGGAGCCTCCAGGTTTAGCCTGTGTGTTTTATGTCTTTCTTAACACTGTGTATACTTGGCAGCACCCCATAATTTTATAAAAATGCAGGTAGTAATTCACAGTGATCAAGCTGTGTTTATTCCCCGTGAGCAAGTGTTGTTTCTCTTTCCCCTGGCTAAAATGAATGCAGAGCTCTAAGACTTCTAAAAGGTGCTAACAACTTTCACCTGGAAAAGAGGCCTCTTTCAGGGAGAGTAACAGGTTCGGTGATCAGCAGACAAACATAAAGTCGTTAATGTGAATATCTCGGGGCTAACTGAATCTAGGTCATAAGCAATGCCTAGGTTCACAAAGAAAGTTAAGCAGAGCAGAAAGAGGCCAATTACCTTTTCAGAACTTGATGGGTCAGCCCAGGGCATTTTCTGTGCACTAGCCAAAGTCTACCCTCCCCTCTCGCCCCTTTCCATCCCAGAAGGAGTGCAAAGAGAGCTCTGCAGAAATGCTGCACAAGTCTGTGAGTTCCATTTGCTGCCTGTCTACAGGCAGGAATGCCCCTGGTCAGCTCTGAAACCCTTACACAGAACCAGACTGTATATATGCTGCAAAAGGAGAATCAGGCCTACGCATAGCAAACTGTAGCTCTCAGGCTCTCTTTCCACATTGCTGGCTGAAGCCCAGAGGGCATGAGTCATCTCACTGACCTTACATGTTTTCATCTGTTTTTAAATCTTCATGCCTAGATCTAGCTTTCATGTAGACTCTAGTCCTCCATATAGTCTCTGTAGAGTCTTTATGGTTGATGGACATAAATCAGAATGTACCAGGCGCGACTCAACTCAGCTATTTTAAAAGCCTGTGTTCAGGCGAGATGAATTGTGCCTTAAAAACACTTATTTCCCTTTTCCTGACTTTAGAGTGAGTCAACGTAAGATATCAGCTCAGAATGTCTGCTGATACAGTGCCTTGGTACAGCTCCTGTGTCTCCCCACTGAATAAGCACGGACTTGAGAAAGCTTGTACTAAGAGGGTGACCGTATTTGGACTTCCCCTCTCTAGAGGACTCTGGCAGTCTGCTCAAGTCCATGCCTTATAGCATTCTGGGTAAACAACATGGATGGCAAATACCTAGAAAACTGGACCAGACCCATTGTTAATTGATTGTCTGAATATATCTGTAAGGTCTGAGAGAAGAGATTTTTTAATCTGTGCCATGAAAGTAGCCTCCTTTTGACTGCAGCTGAAAGCAAATGATAAGAGCAGGAAGGAAGCATCCTTTGAGGGCAAATGTTATGTAAAAAGGCCATGTACCAAAAGTATCTCAGAGGTGCTGAGCTGCAGCCCCATGAAAAATGCTCTGTAATCTCAATGGGGCAGAGCCCCAGGCAACTGTAAGGACATTCAAGAAAAGGTGACTCACTTCTGTGAGGAAGGATGAGTGCTAGTCACGGATGAAGTGCTGGAGCAGAACTCAAAGCTGGATGTATCACTTGGCTGTGCCACGGCTGTCTTGGGTGGCCTTAAGCAAGTCAGACCACGGCTCTGTGCCCCAGACCCTTTGTTCTGAAAAGGAAGATGACCTCTCCTTTGGGAAGCACTGTGAAATCTGTTGACTCTGTATGACATTATGGCTCATTTGCTCCTAGCTGGCTGACTGAACTAGATGTAACAAATTGGGTATTATCACCACATGGTCTGAAGTCCCTTCACTAAGCTTCCTCGTGATGAAAAAGTGGAACCATCAGAGCAAATGAAGGGATTACACTCAGGTCTCTGGCCAAAACTCAGAGACAGATTCTGGCTTTCATGGCTCTGTAAACTCACAAGTATTTTTACTAGTATTTTGGAATTAAAGGGAACAGAATCAGCTGACAGGCTCCTGCTGGTCTGGATCTGTTCCAGAATCAAAATAAGAGAACCAGATTTGGACCTATAGAAATCTTTATCTTAACCTTTTTCCAGGATTCAAAGTAGCTTAAATTGAGCCTGCAAATCAATAAAGCGGCAAAAGAAAACACTTTTTTTTTCTGAATGTAATTACAGCACAAACTGATAATTGTTTCTTTGCTGTTTTAAGGTGTTCTCACTGTAATTATCTTTCACTAGCAGAGAGATGCAAAAAAAGTACCAGGCTCACCTTTCTCACAGCAATTCTGTTTTTGTATTCTAGTTGGGACATACCTTGGGAGGGAGGTTATTTTCCCCCATTTCTCTATACAGAAGCGTCGTAGCCCATTGCTCCCTCGGAGAGCCGCAAAACCCTCGTATGGCACGCTTGATGTCCCAGTGACGAATTGCAACAACCGGAGCCTCTGCTCATTGTTAAATCTCTCCACTGCTGCCCAGAACCACCGTATTACTATGTGGCCATCATGGTAACCTAAACCAAGAAGTGAGAAATTAAAATCACCCCCTCTAAGTAGGAAGCATAACATCGAAATATATTCCCACTAGCATGAGGTAGTAGATCTCCTACTGAAAAGATCCTGACCTAAGAATATATCTTGCTCTTGATGAGCAGTAGGTCCCAGCGCCCATCTTGTCCTGGCTGTGGATACCATAATATTACTAACTCATTTGAAACCCTGAATCTCAAATATATATATTTGAGGTACATTGGCCTTCCACAAATCCTTTGGCAAGAACTGGGGTTACCTGCATGAGATATAAAAGACCAATTGGGATATGCCACACAGTGCAAGTCTTACCAACTTAACAATTTCTGGTTCCCAAATAAATTCTCTTTTGGATTGCAATAGTGTTCAACATATGGAGGAGTTTGCTGCCACAAGCCCTCCCCTGGCAAACTTCCCACCTGAGGGGCTCTGTGCCTTGGTTTGTGTGAGTGAAAGCCAGCATAAACCCAGGCTGAATCTGTTTCAATACTTAAAGAGAAAAAAGGAGGAGGAGAATAACTTGGGGGACCAGCTGTGCTTGTGGTAAGCTGCGTATTTCAAGGTAACACAAAGGTTGGGCAGTGAGCAGCAAAGACTTAAACCTTGTATTTCAGGGGAGAATATGTGAACCTCAGGGACTTTCCTTTTGTAGTGCAGAACTGGTGGATTTCACATTTATCCATCATCCAAGACAGCCTGGATAAATCATGCTCAGTGTTTAAAGCAAAACCAGGCCAAGCATTAGAGGAGAAGGGAAAAAATCCAACTTGACACAGTTTAGGCTGAGGGGATGGTTAAGCAAGATCTGTATTTTGTTGAAGTGTAATTGGGAACCATGAAATTCAGCTCTTGAATTCAGCTCCCTGCTGAAGCCAAGAGGGCTTAAGATACTACTTTCAGTGAGGCCAGGAGTTCATTCACAGTCACCTGAGTAAATAACTTTTAGATCTAATACTGCAAATCTGTTTCGGTCCTTAATAGTCAAAACTCCTGTTAAGTCGGTAGGAATTGAGTGGGTAAAATCTGGATAGAAGTAGCAGAAGCAATTTCAGTATTATTACCTCTGTTGATACAAACCTGTGATCTTACTTATTTTATTTCATGAGTTATTCTTCACAAAAACTTCCTGAACAAAATACTGCATTTCCCTCAGGAAACACAGAAAGAAAAGATGCACCAAGTTTTTCATGTTTTAGACTGAAAACAGTCAAGATACTAGTAAGCAGGCAGTTTACCTCCACGATATTCTGTGTTGTTACGCCAGTCATTAAGATCTATTTCTGCAGTGCCAGCTATAACCAGCTCCAGTTCTCTGGCATCAAAAACAGAGACAAGCCTGGAGTCTACAACCTGGAACAAAAAACACTTGTAAACACAGTTTCAGACTAGAAATAAAGCAGATGCAATGTCTCATAAACCTATGGCTCTGATGGCCAGCTCTTTATTCTGATGAAGTCTGCATGCTGACAGCTAACTTCCACTCCTCTGCTGACAAATCTGTGCTCTTCTTCAGGGAGTCTGCTGATCTTTTGAGCTGCAAACAATGATGACATGAGATTTGATCAGAATGAAACAATGCAAGTGACAGGACACAATCCGTGCAGGACATTCTTCATTGTTACATTCATTCTGACAAGTGATTTTGATAGTCAAAGACTGGATTTATAATATGGACAATTTATTTTGTATTTGTTTTGCATTGGAATGTGATTACAACTGTGTAGGAGTAACCTCAGGTCTTCATCCACTGAAGATGCATCTGAGGTTCACTTTCTTCATTATGTGAAACCAAAAGCCTTAATGGCCTGCAGTATTCACAGGAAGAAAAAGATAGCAAACTGTATTCACACTTTAGTAAACTGTATGGAGTCACTCAGCCAACCTCCTTCTACAGGAAAGGGCTGACCAATTCAATTCAGCTACAAAGCCACTCTCCCTGGCTTCCACCCCCAGTAAATGTCAGTGCACGACTGCTTGGAGCCGTCAGTCACCAGTACTATTCTGCGTGTCAATTACCTGCTGTTCCATTTTCCAAAGTTGCCACTCTTTCAGTTTCTTTCCCACCGCGAGATAGCCCTCAACTTCTACTTATATTATACAGCTGCTAGGGCAAGATGCATATTTGAATATGATTAGTAGGGGGGGCAGGAATAAGTGACTAGAATAGGTGACTACGTGGGTTGGTCAGCAAAGCCACAGGTTTTCATCCAGTCTTTGGCAGTCCTTGTAGCAGCTCTGCCAGGAGGATGTTCTCAGATCCAGGTCTTCAGCAAAGATAAATTAGCAACATCCAGAGACAACAATGGAGCAGCATCCATGAATATCAGTAAGACAGCAGCTGACTGCATCCTAGGACCAACTTTACTGGAACGAGTCCCTTAAGATACAGCATGTCACAACTGCTCCTCACTGAAGTGTACTATTCATCACAGTCGTCTTCTGCATCGCAGCCGGGTAAAACAGAATTAGCAAATGCCTACTTCTCTTACTGTGTGAATGGAAAACAGTATCTTTCTTAACTCTTGATCGTTATGCTTTATCACATTCAGAATATGCAATTCAGAAAAGCAAATTTCTTCCTTTCTCCCCTAATGCTAAACATGCCATATCCAAGGTCCCTGTCTCTACAGATCCAGGCGTTCCAATTCCTTGCCATCTGTGTCTGTTTAGCTATTTCACAGGGTACCAATGAAGCATAGTTTAATCATGGGTCATCTCATTCGGATGCGGAATGGAAGACTGTGGGAGCATTGTTTTGCTACTTACTTCGTAGAAGCCACGGACCAGGGCCTCTGTTTGCTGAACCACTCCTCGTTCCACTCGCCACTTAACCATTCTCTCGATGTACTCTTTTTTGTTCTTTTCTGTCACTGCTGTATTTGCCCCACCAGATTTCAACTCTCTCTCTGTCACCTACAGAACAAAGATAAATAGCAGCGTAGCAACATATGGATCACATTGTGTTTCAAATTTAAGTTGTACTTTGAAAATGTAAGTGAAAAATATAACAGCTATATTTCTCATTCTGGACTCCTGGCCTCTTGTCCCTTTGCAGTAGAAACAAAATGAGAATGAGGGACCCCCCTCAGCCCTAGCCCTAGCCCTGTCCCCAGATGAGGCTGGACTGACCTTTAGGTTACTCCAAATTGTACCAGCAAAGATTGATTCAGAGAGCACCATCTGTAAGCCATGTACAATATGCCACTCTGGCCCATCTTTTCATCCTTCTCCTCTCCTTTCCCCCGCTAGGAGCTGCAGCGAGGGTGACAACTGTACCAGCTTGCTACTTGCTGTAGATTATCCAAGCAACAGTATGGGAAACAACAGGATGCAGAGGCGATCACAGTATTGGAATAGGCAGACTGTTTTCCCAACTGGAAGGGATCTCTACTTGTCTCTCGGGCAACGTGTTACCCTTCCCCAAGTGGTAATAAAAGTGTTTACTCAGAAATGCCAACAGCCAAAAAAATTATCACTAAATGAATACTCCCAGTACACTAACTAAACAAGACCTGTACAGCACCCTGCACAGATGACAAATATAATCACTGTGGGATTCAGAGTTTTGTATCAGCCATCCAAACCTGAGAAGTGTTTGTACGGTAAATACCTTTTTTATTGTTTTAACCAAGAGCTACAGCATTTCATTGCATTTTAACGGTTAATTTAGCTGTCTTGGGTTACTAAGGCTTAAGATTGAGAAAGGATTTAAGGAATTAATCTAGATTCTACCCAGCAAGCCCATACTCCTCACATGTGACAGAAAAGAATATTTATCTTGCAATTATTTTCACATTCAGTCTAGTGGATTTAAAAGGAAGAATGTTTTGCTCTCTCCTTCAGTTTTCTGCTGCTATAACAATGATGTCTAGCACAGATAGTAAATGAGCTGCATGAATACATATTCATAATTTGTATTATTTACATATTATTTATATTATTATCTATGTATTAGCCCAACAAACAGCACACAGCATATATAGTATTTAGGTCACTTTGCTTGAGGGACCTGTTGTAATATTACGAATTATGGAAACACTCAATGAGTCATCTAATCTTTACCTTTGTTGAGAAACAGCAAGAACAAGTAAGATTGGATGTAATGAGTTAGGAATTCTTAGCTGGTTCAGGTTAAATTCCCAAATGTAAATCACTGCATCACCATTATACAAGCAACACCACATCGTCCAGAGGGTAAGTCTCTGGCCCAGCTGCCATACTGTATTCTTTAAGATTGTGTGGCATTAAGACACATCTGTCAAAACCAATGACTAAATGTTGTCTAGCTTTAAGCATGACCGTACTTCCAGATATTCTAAATCTCCTGCAAGTCTTCCCACAAACACCTAGACATGCTAGTGATTTCTTTATCTTCTCATTATCCATGTGATTTCAAATACAATTAGTTATCTAGACTCAGAGGCAGACAATCAATAACAATATGTCCCTGTTTTTAATTTCTTGTTCATAGAGGCATTAACCACAGCTGCGAGCTAGAATTCAGAACCAGGTTTCAGAGTAGCAAGGAGACATTTCAACCAATTTATCCCGTTCCTTTTACCTGACTGGAGCAATTGCTGGGCTTGGAGACAGGCCCTATCCACATATAGATATATAGAGCTCGGAGACAGGCCTGGAGGAACACTTTCTACTGGGTAAAAGCATGAGAAAGTACTTAGGGTCACCAGCAACTGACACCTCTCTCAATCTTATAAGCAAAATTCTCAAACTGGCATCCAATCCCCACCAGTAAAAATGCGTGACGCTTGGTTTGACACAGTATCTTTGCTATTACAGTAGTGCTCTGGGCTCCAGTATGCAAGAAGGCTAGAGCTCCTCAGTAGTACAACCTAACAGAAAAAGTATCAAGAAAGAGGATTTGGCCTGAAAGGTTTAAAAGCTAAAAACACATCAGAGATGAGATGAGAAAGAAAAAATGAAAGTAGTAGTGACTGGTCCATAATACAGTCATTGTGGCAGCAGGACAAAAAGGCTGTAACCCATCTACCGGACAGCTTCTCAAAGAGCCACTATTTCTTGTTTTCCATACCCTTGAAATCCAGCTTCCCAAATATTAGCAGAGCTCCCACTGTGATCTCCACTTGCACATGTATCCAGCAAAGCAATGCTCAGATGGCATTTAAGTGGTCAGAGACTCTTGGCATACAAGAATTTCCAACTGGGATCCATCTGTGAGCATAAAACGTGATTGCGATTTCTTCGTTATTTTGCTGTCAGCACTTCACAAATTTCAGAAGGGGGAAAATCTCACTTTCACTTAGGAGTCTTGGATTCTGACAGTCGTAATTCACAGCAAGAACCATTTTTTTCCCCCATCACTAGATCTAGCAAGGTTAATGTCTAGTACATATGAAATAAAGTACTAGACAACATGGGAACTGGCATAAAAATCTGGCTTTTAGTGTTCTTTTGCTTTCATATCACAGTATCTACAACAGATTGTGATTTTTTTCTATTCTTTTTGGAGCCATCTCTTATCTTCCACAACAGACTCCTATGTAATTGTCTAGCTCTTTTCTTTGGGGAGAGCATAACAAGTAATTAGTGTGCCAAATGTTACCTTCAGATGCATCAGGGCAATTCAGGCTGAGATTCTTATTCATCTTTGTAGTCTTCCAATGTAAATACAAACTTGTCTTATCTGTCTTTGTGAATATCTGTATGTTTCTGTCTGTCTTTGTGTATTAATCTTACATAGCCATACCTTCCAGTGAAAACAGTGTACTGTCAATTGAATGTCATGCAAGCTCTCAGCTCAAAGCCCGTGAAAAAACCCTGCATTTAAGTCTGTGGAAAAACAGCGTTACCCTTCCCACAGAGGCTTCTCACTTCAATTCTTCTGCCTTATCCTTTTCATTTCATCAACCCTTGACTCTGCTCATCCGTCATGACCTTGTACTATAAGCAGACCAAATTCAGTTTTGAAAATATCCCCTGAAGTCTTGCTTGCTTTCTGTTACTGTCAAGCTTATAGCGGAGCAGCCCTTTTACCCTCAGAGCCAGAATTCCTCCCCTCAGAAACTAGTCTAACTCTCCCCTAGCTCTGTGCAAACTCCTCCTGTCAACTTTCTTTTCAGGGGCCAAAAGGCACTCTCTTCCTTTCTACCTGATCTCTCTGCTCCCATTGACACTGTGTGTCTGCTCCTTACACAAGTGAAATTCCATCCCTTGAGCTTCTGTGGCACTTGGTGAGCTCGGTTCTTCAGTCTCTCTAGTTTTCAGTATCTCCTTGGAGGTCCTTAATCTTGGTCTGAATATTCCTTTGGGTCCCTTCAAGGCTTTCCAGAGACAGTTATAATCTAGCATAGGTTACAACAGCAAAGAGCACCAGGGCTTCAGTGCAAGCCAAAGAATCCTACAGGAAACACTTGTTCTGGTTGCCAGTCTCCACTTAAGCCAGGGTTGTGCCCTATTTAAGGCTACAGTTATCCAGATCAGCGAGGTTAAAGAGAATTGTCTGACTAAGGTAGAGCTGAGCGGTAGAAAGAATAATAAATGGATGTACATACCAAGTTGTTAAGCAGGTGCAAGGTAAGTGACACAGAATCTAACAGGGAGATCTCAGACAAAATAATGGTGAGAGTTGCCAGGTCTTGCACCACCTGCCAAATGTTTTTCTTCCCTCCTAACCCCCCATTCCTTTCAGTCACATCAGCTTTAAATTACATTGCTTGCATTCACCAAATGCCACATCTGTGTGAACTACACCCTGGAGAGAAGAGCTGCGCTCCACTTCAGAGAATTCCTCATGCTCATCAGTGTGTGGCTCAATAAGCCTGTAGGGGGGCTGGTATTTTATATTATACACCCTAAGAATAAACATCTGCATCGAAACAGGTGGCTTGAAAGAAACAGAAGGTAGGAGAAGAAAATGTTATTGAAAGGCTAAAGGATCTGTTCTGACAGAAAGATGTTCATCATGCTCAACTTTGTCAGCTTCAAATTTGCTTTTCAGATGTTTTGCATAGCTATGCTCACCTGTCCAAACACCTCCTCGTTCACTGTGAAGGTGAGATCCAGGATATCTGTGATGTTATTATCCTTCATCCACTGCAAGCTTTGATGGAACTCTTCATCCAGGTACTCCAAGTCGCTTAAATCACATGGCCTGATTGCGAAGCAAGAAAAAAAACGTGGCTGAATATATGACCCCATGACTATTGGCAGGCTGACTTACTACTAAGAATGCGAACAAATTTATGCCAAAGATCCAAGCTGGTGTTCATTTGGTTTTGTTAACATCAAGGCCTGTTACACAGACCCTCTTAAAGCAGTTCTGCAACCGTCTGCTCTGCATGGCTGGGCTCAAGGCCAAATCTGCTGGCTGCCTGCACTATTTGCTGTCGGAAGGCACCCCTGGGGCTTGATTTTATGTGAATCTTCAGGATGCCCTGCACTTCAGAGCACATGCTTACCTTCAGTCCAGATGGGCCCCACCATGTTGTGCCTGGCTGCTTCCATGTATCTATCATCCTTGAGGTGAGCACACAAGACAGACATAAGGCAGACCAGGCAGCCTAAAATTCTGCTAATAAGGAGTCAGCCTGGTTTGCTGGAAGGGCAGGTGGATGTTACAAGCAGCTGGTTTCAAGTCCCCTAACGGGGCAATAAGGATACAGGGAGAGCTGTAGGTTTTAGGCTGTTTCCAGACTAGCTCAGATACAATATAGATATGGGTGTTGGGACCCCAGCAATATTCATTGTTAAAAAAAAAAAATTAAATATAGTTGAAGAACTTGAAGGACTGTT
The DNA here is from genome assembly GCA_017639485.1 of Pluvialis apricaria. Classification (NCBI taxonomy): domain Eukaryota; kingdom Metazoa; phylum Chordata; class Aves; order Charadriiformes; family Charadriidae; genus Pluvialis; species Pluvialis apricaria. The sequence continues at coordinate 64,911,906 of CM030008.1, forward strand.
AAGACAAGTATCTTTGCTGATTTGGAATCATCCTAAAGGATAAACTATTTTAGCTAAACTTTATTCTGCTCTTTGTCGTTTAATTGCAGTCTTGACTTCCTACTTATGGCTTTTCTTATTGCTCCAAATTTTATGTACTTTGTCTTGTTGCAGTCTGTTAATTAAAGAGGGACAGACTGTCAATTAAAGTTAACCTTATAAACTTGACATTGAAAGTAATATATTACTGGTAGCTTCTACTTAGTAGTGTAAAAGACAGTTAAGACCAATATGAAACATTCACTGTTTATAGCTACATTAGTATTTCTAATTCATCTAAGTCGTGTTTAAAATGAAAACCTACTCCACCAGTGAGGCATGAGAAATGATGTATTTTTCTTAATGTTTTTTTGTTGTTGTTGTTTTGTTCCATCAAAGATGCTTTGCAGTCTTCCATGCACCATTTTAATTGCTTTGATAACTTTTCATCAGTAGTAAACTCTGGAATTATGGGTCAGTACTTTCCTAAATGTCATACTTATCATGCATTTTTATCAACATAGTCAGTATTTATGAAGGGCAAGTTCTTGGAGAAAGTAAAGAAAAACTTAAAACACGTTTGTTTTCTACACAGACCAACCAACCAACAGCAGAAAGGACTCGGAGGTCAGAGCGCTCGAAGCAACTCCGTGAGGGTCTTTGTCCCTGTAGGACACTCACTGCAGGATCACTGTTTCTGCATGGTTTCTGCGTGGCTGCATGCTTATACTTACAGCCTTAGTAGTGCTTTGTAGAACGGCCTTGTGAAGAAAGCATCAAGAAGGTACTGATGAATAAGAGCAAGGCCAAGAATACGACCGCTGAACCTGAACCTGGGATATAAAACACAGAGTAAATGAAGTATAACAAGAGACATCCAACATAGAAACTTACACAGATAGCAACTGTTCTTTGTTTCTGAATTAGTTTCTTACGTTCATTCAGTTATTTCTTTTTTTTCTGAGCAGATACCTAACACCATCCCTTGCACCTCTGATCAATAATGGATCATCTTGATCCATCTCTTACAGTACCCATACGTGCAGCTCTTCTGTGCCAAACCAATAAACACTCTGAAGACTCGCCTTCTGTGATCTTTAGTTGAATGTTCTGATACAGACTGACTCCATCAAACACAATATTTAGCCAGTGAAATATTGTAATACTCCACCTCATTTCAGCGTAAAACATACTATCAAAACAGCTGCAAAGGATATTTAGTGAATCAGTATATCCAGTTTCTGAGTGGTTACAACACTTTCCAAGCTGGGGCTTTAAAGTACTTTAAAAGGGTAGTGAGTTGACATTATAGGGAGGAAACGGAAGTTCAAATAAGTTAACTGTTGTGACCAAGGACACATATTAAAATCAGCATCTAAAGCTCAGGCAATCTGTCCCCAGACCACTTTCTTAATGCTGATGCTCAGCTGTCTTCACTATTTACACACTTTTGTATTTGTTTCCGTTTTCCAAGAACAACCACCTCTAGTCCCACTCCAAGCACACACAAATAGTGCCCTGTCCCTTACAATCTATGACCTGTGATGATAAGCTGTTAAATTTTCCTTTCTGTGATTTCTTCTACGACTTATTAGATATTATTCCATCAAATCTGGTTTTACGTCAGTAATCTTAGACACAGAAAAATACAGAACTGGTGTGAGTCCGGGTGAGTTGTTTTTTTTTTTTTTTTTGTAAAAACAGCCCCCCTCGCCCATCCAAAACTTACTTATTTGTAAAGAAGGAAAAGAAAAAAATCCAACGTCCCAAGTATGAGCACTCCAAGTCTGAGCTGACTGACATCACAGTAAAGTTTTATTGTACAAAGATGAGAAACAGATCAAAAAGCCAAGAAACCATTCCTTCTGCTACAGGAACCAGTGCAAAGACCCCTCCCGCATATGAATGAAACATGAGTCTCATTGTAATAAAAGCAGCACAGAATATCCGTTCAGTCAACTTTATGCTCATGGGACAGAACAAGTGCTTAGTATGTCAAATGGGGCACAAAATAGCATGCTGTGGGCCCAATTAGCATTTACATCACCACAGGAGCTGCCTCCGGGTCCCCTGCATCCAAGAAAGGTGCTTATGATATGCAGCTGACTGGTAACAGAAGAGTGATTATATTACCCCCTTACAGCTGTTTCCACAGCAGCAACAAAAGGCAGCTGTTGGGTCTAGTTAGGACCTGCTTCACTTCACTTGTGCTCCGGTGCAATGTTTCCAGCAAAAAGCAAATGAAAAGAGGGGGAGCTGACACAATGAAAGTACAGTGGAAGCTAGACAGCTCAAACCCCAGAAATACTCAGCCTGTAATCCATCAGTTTTATAGCACCTTCAGGATCTATAATCGAGTCTGTTTGTCCTAAATAACACACGTCGGCTTTTTTGGTTTTGTTCTTCACTACCCCACCCCCCATCCATCCCTGTACATTTTGAAAGCGAATGCAGAATGAAAATCCTATGAGCACTGGGTGTTCCTCACCGCAACGCTCATCCCTTGGCTACTTGACTGGGCAGGGCTGGGCAGGCAGGAGCCATTTGGAATAAAGTAAAGCTGGAAGTAAATTACCAAGAAAAGTCTCACGGATTTGGGAGTGCTGTTTCTGCTAAGAAATTGCTTGAACACGTGAACAGCGTTGGTTTTCTCCTTGCTGCTTGTATCACTTCTGCACCTCCACATGGCTTTGAGGGCATTAATGCAAAGCTGATGCGAAAGGGCAGTGAAGCTAGATCAAGGTGTTTACAATCACAAGCATGTGTTATGGTAGCCGTTAATGGCAAATTTAATTTGAATCAATGCCTTATGGCAGAACTGTATCAAACCACCCAAAGGTCATGGGCAGCGTTTCTATGTGAAAGTACTAAGTCCGATGGGTCAGCCTACGCAAATGTGGGGCAGAGCAACTCTATGTTGTGCGGTTCTTCAGTCTGGCCTTGCATGTGCAGCCCTCTGGGACACACCAGGGCTCCCTCAAACTGTGGGCCTGACTGTGGTTCCGCAGTCCCAGCCCTTGCAATGGTACTGCGTAGGAAAACAAATCTGGTACTAACTGGTCTGGATAAAGGAGATGAAATAATTAACAAGGCATTGCCACCCCTGGTGCCTGTCAATACAATGGATAAAAAAGCTATGTTGCAGACTGTATTTCTTGGCAGCTCCACATCACCCCAGCAGACACAGCGCTTTGTGGCCGACACATATGAGCTCTCCATCCCACAAACCCTTCCTCCCTTGCATGCAAGCTTTGGTTTCTCTGCAGAGGCTCACTCTAGCCGACTCTCTGATCTGAAGAGTGGTATAAGAGAAGGTCCTCTGGCCCCTTGTCTGTTCTGGACAGAGACTGGGACCACAGGTGACACCCCTGTGGTCCAGAAGTGCACTGAGAAACATGGACCGTGGTAAGTCAATGGTTACCTATCAAAAGAGAGGCATTTGCTACTGTCCTCAGAGGACAACTATACAGTCTATCTGTGTGTGTGCCCATGCAGTCCATCAAGCTGCCACCATGATCAGCTACGCATAACAGTCCCACTTAAAATATATCAAAACTTACAAAAAAGCAACACGAAACAAACTGCCCTCTTTACAAAAGCCAGGTAAAACAAAACCAGACTTTTGTGATTATTTCATCCTGAAGGATTTAGAGCATGGGTGAGTTTCAGAGGTGGGTGAGACAGTCCCTTCAGAAAAAAACAAGTTTTCTTGAAAGAATAAATAGCACAAAGGTAAATCCTGGCTGGAGGGCACATACCTTCCTTAAACCTGACTTACATTTGTCTTTCCAAGGAAGTGTAAAACGCTTGTTCAATTTCTTTCTAGCAGGAAAGATAGCTTGGGAGAGGTGGGGATTGCGAGGTCTTGCTCTGGCCCTTTCTTTCAACACCCTTCCCTTTTGGAGACAATGATTGAGTCTGAGTAAGTGCTCCAGCAGAGAGGGGAAATGCAGGAGGGAGTTAATGAACAGGAAATGGTGGAATGAGAGACAGAATTAATGAGCAGGAGAGCTGTTCTGGTTTGCCTGCCTATTGACACCGTTCGTCCACTCAAAAAAGGACATTGTGTGCACCTGCCTTCTGGCTTTTAACAACACTACTATTTGACCCATTTGCAGAAGTTTCCACACTACACAGCTAACTCCCTTTTTCCTTCTGGAGGCTGCAGGTGCCCCCGAAACAGCCTGTTTCCACAACAGGCTGTTGCAAAACAACAGGCTCGTTCTCCTCAGTAGGACTCTCTGCATACTTACTGCATGTCTGTGCACACAGGGAGAGACAAATCCATATGCTGTAGCAGCGACTAAGCGATAAATTTTCCCCCATTTGCAGGTGAGTCACGGGAAATTTAATTTACTCTGGTCTTTATCATACAGCAGCAGCGTAAGGTAGGACCCATAATGACCCTTTGTTACAGGGCGCTCTCTTAACTGGTTGAACTAATGCAGCTCTACTTTATATGACAGCCCTGCCTTGGGTTTAGATGGGGAATGATGTACCTCGACAAAACTGTAATCTAGGTGTACAGGGGAAGAATGGTTTTTATCATTCTATAGGGGATGCTTTGGTAACCATGCCTTGTGGGTTAAATCAGCTATTGTATGAGAAACTTTAAATCCTAAATAAAGGAAGCACCTGATGGGATTAAAAAGATTGAAAATCTTGCAAACCTTATCTCACTCAAACACATCAGCTGGGTTTAAGCGTGCCCTTCCTGATGCAGTAGCTTGTGAAAAAAAATATTCAAAGAAGGGCTCAAGAGAGATGAATATGATATGGTTCACATCAAATTTGAAAATATCATTTTCATTTCACAAGACTACTGAAAACTAGCTTTCATCTGTAAGACAAATTTACACATTCTGTTGCATTAGTTTTTAAAGCTTTTGACTGTTTAATTGTGCAGATGAACTTTTGGCCACCTGAAAGACAAGCTGAACAAATGAGGCTGCACTGCAGTACGGGATTTCTGCCCTTGGCAGCTATTCTAAGGGAGAATGATATTTGGCAGGTGGATGCAGCTGGAGAGCCTATTAGTCCTCCCACAGTGGGAGAGATCGGACCTAATCTCAACCGTTATTAGATACCAGAGACTCTAAAAAAGGAAAAGTATTTAGAAGGGCCCAGTCATGGGAAAGGCTTCACTCTGAACATGCATCTTATTAGACAACAGAGAATACAGTCATGAAACCCAAATTTGTAGGAAACCAGGCATCGTGGGTTCCAGAGGTTCTGGTACAGCTTGTTTTCATAGAATCATAGAATAGTTTGGGTTGAAAGGGACCTTTAAAGGTCAGCCAGTCCAAATCCCCTGCAATGAGCAGGGACATCTTCAACTAGATCAGGTTGCTCAGAGCCCTGTCCAACCTGACCTTGAATGTTTCTAGGGATGGGGCATCTACCACCTCTCTGGGCAACATGTTCCAGGGTTTCATCACCCTCATAGAAAAAAATTCTTCCTTATATCTAGTCTAAATCTACCCTCTTTTAGTTTCAAACCATTACCCCTTGTCCTATTGCAACAGGCCCTGCTAAAGAGTTTGTCCCCATCTTTCTTATAAGCCCCCTTTAAGTACTGGAAGGCCACCATAAGGTCCCCTGAAGCCTTCTCTTCTCCAGGCTGAACAGCCCCAACTCTCTCAGCCTGTCCTCATAGGAGAGGTGTTCCATCCCTCTGATCATCTTCGTGGCCCTCCTCTGGACACGCTCCAGCAGGTCCATGTCTTTCCTATACTGAGGGCCCCAGAGCTGGACGCAGTACTCCAGGTGGGGTCTCACCAGAGAGGAGCAGAGGTGCAGAATCACCTCCCTCGCCCTGCTGGCCACGCTTCTTTTGATGCAGCGCAGGATATAGTTGGCCTTCTGGGCTGCGAGTGCACATTGTTGGCTCATATCCAGCTTTTCATCCACCATTACCCCAAGTTCTTCTTGGCAGGGCTGCTCTCAATCTCTTCATCCCCCAGCCTGTATTGATACCAGGGGTTGCTCTGACCCAGGTGCAGGACCCTGCACTAGGACTTGTTGAACCTCATGAGGCATATGCACCAGAGGTGTGTGTCTATATGCTAGTAGCACATATCCTTGTGTTGGCTCAGTGCAGGACATGATCAACATGTCCTGTAATGAGCTACATCTACAGAGCAATAACCTAGCAGTAGGATCAGATCATCTTTACAAAACCTTGGCAGTGGATCAAATCCACACCTCTATCAGCCTTCATTAACAAATGCCTTTCTTTGGTGTGCATATTTAACCCCTACTCACATAAATGACAGAACGTTTGAATGGACTAATGTGATGACGTGAAGCGATCTATTGTCAGAAAGGTTAGCCATGCAGGCTGGGATAGCTAACGCTGTTCTGTTTATCCGACTTGCATCTGCAACCTTTGCAGACCGCCTCTTTGCCACCATGTCATTTGGTGGTGTCGCAAATTTGCTCTGCATATCTGCAGGCTCAGAGGTGGACGCTGTGGCATTCCAGCATGATGCCTCTTCAGTTCAGGAATCTGATGAGCTCATGTGTCATTAATATGAAAGGAATGGCTCTTACAAAGGCCAGGAGATGAAAGTCCACAAGGTCTCGGCACATTAAAGGGAAAAGGTAAAATAATTCCTAAATTAGTCCTGGAGGAGAATTCCAGTATAAGGAGTAATAAGATTACTGTTGGCTTGTTTTCTTTTCTTATATCCATCTCTAATACGAAGAATTCTGAGAGAGATAAAGATACAATGTTGGGTCACCTATATGCAGCATCTTCCAATGTTGGGTGCTGAGGACTTATCCCACCTCTTCTGATACCTAACCGCACTGGCATCCCACCTGAGAATTTACTGTGGATCCCCACACACTTCTTCTGAAGGAATGGTAATGACCCACCTTGACCAAGTTTTGTTGTTGCTTTCTTTTTAATCTCCTTTAAGTTATGTTCCAAATACTGAAACGCATCTTATCTCATATATGGTCAAAATTTATTCCAGGTTTTCAGACAGTTACTGAGATTTTAAGGCGAATCTCCATACTTCCTCACTATGAAACCACAGAAAATTCTGCCAGATAAGCTTAATTTTCAGTCCGTTTTCCAAATTAAAACTGAAAGGAAACATTTAGGAGTGCTGACACGGAGCAACTGTTTGTGCAGATTTCCAGCCTGGAAACTGACGGATGTTAAATAATTATAGACTACAGGGATTTACCCCTGCAGCCCCTGCAAATGTTATTGGGACTTAATAGAGGGTACATTCTACTTGGAGCCAAGGCATTTTGTTCAGGCATGGAAAGATGAAAGAGCGTATTCCATGAGACCCTCTTTGATAATACTCTGTCTAACTATTCCTGTAAAACTTACGAGATTTAATTATATTTTAAAGGAAATTTGTAACACTTATTTAAGAAAGCACTGGCCTTTCTTAAGTAGCCCTGATTGTAAAGTGTATGGAAAGTGGAAGAGTCCAGCAGGCCTGCTTGCAGATTGTCATAAAATACAAAGAGGGTGTTCAGAGATGCGTGAAATATATGCGCATCACCCAAGAACTGAAATTAAACAAGAAAAAAAAAAAACAAGGATGAAAAGTGATTTTCAGAGAGAAAAGCAACCTGGTACAAAAAAAATTACATTATGCTTCAAATCCCAAACTGGTAATTCTCTTCAGGTGAAGATCTACAGGAGTGATCCTTCTCTTGCCAGCCTTCCTTCAGATATTTTCACTTTTGTTGGGCACCTGAGTTTCGTATGATGCACGTCTTTATGTGAGTCAACCCTCTCAGTTTATCGCTAAATTGTGCATATATTTTCTGCTGCAAAAGGCCAGTGTAATACTGACACTTCAATAAGTGCTTGCCCTACTTTTATTTTCTGGATCTATCTGCAAATGTAACACAACATTTCTGTTTCTCAGTACTAAAGAGTAACCACATTAAAAAGAGCTATTGCTCACACATGATGGAAACATGAACTATCCATGTTCTTCTAAATCTCTGGAGCTTATGTACCCTGAATTAGCAACTAAACCTCAAACCAGTCCTCAAGCTTGATTTACCAGTAACTGAAAATCAATGAGATAATGCAAACCTTATTGCTTCTTTATTTAACCTCATCAAATCCTTCGTTTCTTTCCCTTGTCTCTACCCTAGCTATGTTGCATTTTCACTCAAAATGTCTTTTCATCTTCCTTGTATCGTGGCTATACCCACCACAAAGGTACTGTCAGGAAAAGGTTAAAAGACTAATTGTGCCACAGAGAAAAACGCATGCTTTTATCAGGAAAGCTGCAGGCTATTCTGCTTTATGCAGAAAAATGAAGGGCAAAGATAATGTACATAAGAGAAATTCACAGCATCCCCTCAGGTTTCTCTAAACACAATCTATCAGACAGCTACTTTCAGGAGGACTCCTTAGTTCAAGCACACAGTGGCTCCAGGTAAACGCTCACACAGAGAAACAGTTACAGCTGCAATTGCACATCGCTGCGTCCAAGATAATAAGGCGCACGCCAAGATAGCTGCATTGGCTCCTTGCACATCAGCTGAGCTGTGTCAGAGGTTATTACTGCAGATACAGAACTGAGAAAATCCAGCTCTGGGACTTCCACTGCATGGAGTCATCGCAGGCAGGCCAGCCTAGGTGTTGTGGGTTGTCTGAGCACCAGAGACTCCAGGCACAGGAAACGGAGAATTGGTTTCCAGTTTTGTCTTTAAACTAATAAGGAGACTAATAAAGTAGACAGTCTCCCTATAACAAGAAATACGTGCTATGTGTCATTTTACCAATAACAAAGAAGTTCCAATATTTCATTTGACAAATGACAAAACTTAAGTACAAAAGTAAAATGACTTATCTAACATTATCCAGAAAACAAGTGGTAGAGACAGCAATGGAATCACAGTCCTCTGAGTCCCAGTTCTATTTTAGTTGTTTAGTCTATTTGACATTTTTTACTTTCCTACCTTCTATAAAACGATATGCAATTTTGTGAATCAGCTCTAGTTTATGATCAGCTCCTTATGGATCAACTCAATCTGATGCATGTGGGTTGTTTTTTTAAGCCAGCAAAAGAGCATTTTGAGAGATTTTGATTTCTCAGTCAAACCTTTTGGAAAAGCTGCTGGTGGTGGGGGGCTCTTTGTAAACCTAGGAATTAGTAAAGCTTTATACATTGCATGATTTATGTTTGCTTTCCATAGCTTTGCCATGTGTTGAAACAAACTAGTCAAGCTACAGGGGAAAATCCATAGATTGAGTCATCTGCCAGACAAGAGGGCCATAAAAGCACAAGCCAAATGACTGCACATTTTCCTTCAGTGGCTAACTACAAACACTGAAGCCACAATAACTGACTTATTCTCAGTCAAAGGAGGCACATCCTTTCCAGCCTGTCTGGGGTATTTAAGCATGAGAGAGACTGCTCATCATGAACTCACAGGTAAGCACCCAGGAATGTTTACAGTCTGTGATGAAGCGTGATGCAGATATCCTTGAGCTAACTGCAAACAGGTCTTCTACAGTGCAGAGCCCTGTGGACTTAGCACCCCGGGTCCAGAAGCCCTACACTTGGGTTTGCACTGTGCTGCAATTCAGCTAATGATCTCTGCCTCTCGGGATGAGGTACCTCAACTGAGTAAACTGAGAAATCCGTGTGCTAAAACTCAGACATACTATTAATTGTTTGAAAGACTATTTTAGGTCTTGTTTTGCAAACCGTTGAACACCTCCAACTTTTATTAACACCACTGCAAAGTGAGAGCTCCAATCCTCTTCTGGGAACATGCAAAATGCAGCAGACCTGGACCTTTGCATTGCTGTTCTGAAGTCCAAGAAAATTTTTGACTTTTCCTTCATGAATCTTTCCAGTAAAATTAATTCATTCCAGTTTCTAGTCTGTCTTTTCCAGAATGCAAGTCATAAGTCACAATGTAAAAAGCTTCCTTCAATCAGACACAAGACACTGAATTTATGGTTCTGTATTCCTGTTATTAAATACATTTTTCTTCATAGAGGGGGGACAGGTCAGAATTTTTCTCATCCTCCATAATTTTATTGAGATTTTGAAAAATACTCCTGTCCTAAGCTGGGGCAAACTGTCAAACTTGACATTGACCTTCTCCCTTTAAATACATTCCAATCAGAACAATTGAAACTTTAATCTTCCCTTTTTCTGCATTTTAATGTAACACTAAGGTAACATACTGAAATGAATAATAATTTCTAACTTTCAAAATATCCCAGGGAGAGACCTACAGAAAGAGAAATGCCTTTGATACTCAAAAATACCCAAAAATGGATTTGGGTGATTTACTGAAAGAAATTCTGCTCTGCAAGTAGTCTTTCTTTTGATGCATGAATTGTGTTTACTAATATAAAAGGTTAGCTTGGGAATTTCTGCACCTGCTCGAGCTGACTTTTCTTTACCTCACCAAAGCCTGAATAAAATGCAGTGAGAAATAAGGAGGGGCAAAAACGTCTGAGCAATACTTCATAGTGACAGCTCAGCCTTGCCATTCCAGTGTGGCTGGAACAAGAGATATGAGGACATTCATCACTCCCTGGGAGTTTTTCGCCACTACAAATAAACACACAATCACTGCCCACCCTGATGTTTCCCTGCAGCCCCACACACTCACAGACAGTGTGGATTTTATCCTTTTCTCCTCTACCACATGCAAGGTGGAGACACTACAGAGATTTTCATGTGAAGCCTCCCATCTCTGGGCAAATTTAATCCGCAATGTTGCAAAAGACTAAATGGCCTTAAGCAAGGGGAAAAAAAAAAAAGATGCATTTTGTAAAAACACAGCAAAACAGAACACCCGCCCTTCCCTCAAACCAAACTGTAATTATGGAAGCAGTGCTAGACAATATGAGATTCAGAGAAGGGAAAAGGAAGAAAGAAGAGAGACATCTTCTTTCAACCTATTTTATATCACCATTCAGATCGTCAAAAGAACTTGAAAAAAATCCTCCAGTAAGAGACAGAAAGTCAAGAATAAGGTAAATATAAAGCAGAAACTTTTTTTAAAAAAATGGTTGCTGTGGAAGCTCAGTTAGGGAGAATGTTTTTTTTCTCCTTCGCTTTGGTTTGCCTTTAATCTTACAATTCCTCCTGACCCTTAATAAATAATTAACCAGCTGTTGAGGCAGGCTTTATGAGATATAGTCATACATCAAACTTATTAGGAAAACCAAAGTTTACTTAAGTACAGAAGGCACTGAGCGAGATCACAGTGCAGCAGCAAGAAGGCATTTCAGCAACATACCCTTTTCACATAGTGAAAAAGTCTTATAAAATTATTTCAGCTGCATATTTATTTTAATATTACTCTTGTCCAGAAGATTTACAATAGTGCTTGAAAATTTCTCATGCAAACATAATTTATTTAAAGTAAGATATTGCTAGTAATTAAAATTTATAGTGTAATGTAACATTAAATGCTTTGGTGTTCTATGGTGCCTTTCATCTGAGAATTTCAAAGCAGTTCAGAGCATTAGTATACATCAAATGGATTTCAACTTGATTACATACTAGGAAATCTCTTCAGATGGAAACTGAGGCAAAGAGGTCATCTAAATTTCAGAAACAACTGGATGTTGCTGGATGCTCACTCTGGGGTGCTATATCTGATCTGATTTTTAAGAGGATGATTTTTCAGCATTTAGCATAAACAGGTCCCTTCAAGATGGTTGCAAAATTGGTCTTCTAAAGTCATTCCTCCCCCAAACACAGACCTATACAACTGGCCCATTTGAGCCCAAAACCAAACTCTGTGTTTCTGACTCCCTTAATAAAACAGGTATTGGGCCATATGTAGGTTGCCTGCCACAACAGTTGAAACATTAAAGTTAAAGAGATAAAAGAGTAATTTGGGCTACGTATTCCCCAGAGCTACTTCCAGTCAGTGGAGAGGAGCGATGGCTGTTTGCAGACCTCCTGCTTAGATGCTGTGACTACATTTCTCCAGTGTTTCTATAAAGAGCCACAGAATGTGCCTAAATGAGCTGGTCAGCATCTGAATACAACCCATTAGGTCATGAGGCAATTTGTCACTTTCTTTAAAAAGACTTTAATTGAAATAAGTTATTCTCAGTGTAGCAGGATTAATGGAGCTTTGTTTCCTATAGATCTGACGCTGATGGCCCTACACTACCACACTGCAATAGCTCCAGTTCTTCCTACACATCTCTGCTAGCAATTCCCACGCTTTGGAGTATCTCCAGTTCCTCCCTTCTGCCTCCCCTGAGCTTTCACAGCTCTCCCTCACATCCTCAAGCTACTGAGGAAGATGATATAGCTGCTTCACCGCTTGCGCCTGTGAGGGACCTGTCAGCTTGCCCATTGCTAACTGGCCAGTCGAGAGGCCAAACGGAGCAGATTAACTGTTGAACTCACCAGCCTGCCCTCACTGAGGCATATCTATCCTTTACCCAGCCACAAGTTTCGCAAAGCTTTTAGGAAATTAGTACCTTTGAGACATTTACCTTCCTGCCAAATAGGTCTCAAACTGATCAGGAAACTGTCTGATGGATAGGCAGGGCAATTGCACAAGGCACAACTCCTAAGGAAATTGGGTTAAGAAAATCAAGCAGGCTCTCTAAGGAGAAAGGACAGCTGAGGTTGCAACACTCTTTGTTCTTTTTGGGTTTATTAAAACAAAAAATGGGAAAAACAACACCCTGCATTCTTTGGCATGCCTGAGACGGATAGTGATGGCTATGTGGTTTCTCATTTACATGAAACAAATAAAAGAGAAGGTCAGAGTTTGGCCGGAGGTATACCCACACAGCACTGCGCAGGCAAAGGGAGCTTGCTCTACCCATGTGCCAAGCTTGCCAGAGCACGTAAAAGCAACCGAGGCAGCGCCAAGCCTGAAGTAATCAGCCCTGATGGGAGGCAGCATATATTTTCTCAGCTCAGTGTTGCAGTAACCATGTCAGTTGGCTTGGAGCACAGGGAAAGCGAGTTCGTGTCTGCATGGAGAGTGGGCGCAATAGGCTTGCATCTGCCTGCAGAATACAATGTAGAAATACATGCAAGTTTTCTGTCTGACTCAGTTCAGCAGCACGGACTAGAATATGAGGGGTATTGGAGAGCAGAAAGAAAGGGTAACTGTGGGTACTGAATGAAGAAACTCTTGCCCCAAAGCAGTTCTTAATGAGCATTAAGTTAATGAAGTTCATCAGGACATTGCAGCCAGGAATGTCAATCTACAGCTTCTGGGAACCTGGGCCACTGGGTCTGAATATATCATCATCTTTGTGGTCTTCAGTAGGGTTCTGCACAAAAACATTTTACTCACAAGTCTTCAACTTTTTAATAACATTCTGCTAAGTAAACATATTAAATTTTCTTTAAAGAAACACAAACAAACAAAACACAACAAGACTTTTGTGAGATGGATACAGAATGCTCAGTATGATTAGCAAGCTGTAAATACCTCTAAGATAACTGTGACACTGGGGTACTGCTCTCTGGCTGCATAAATGTCACAGCAAGGTCCGCAAATGCCTAATTGTTAAAAAAACAAGCTGTCATTAATTTGCTATGAAAACACAGAAAAGATGTTTCAAGTTAGCATCCCTCAGATCTCCAAATGAATGTCTGTGAATGATTTTATCTGTCTAGGCCATCTGGTCTTCTATGAAGAAACTGGGCTTCTTTTCCCATTTCTGGCTGTGGTTCTACATTTACAAAGATGCAATGAACTAAAAATTCAAAATTAGATGATGTGAAAAGTATTGCTGGGGCAAGTCAGATAAAGGACCAGGCAAGTGATCTGGGGACAAAAAGTCTGGTGTAGATGACCGTGCCATGAGTACAGTTCTGTCTCTCAAAAGAGGGTGCATTACTTTATCTTACTGGATTACTCCTGGGGACAGGACTGCTATGAAGGAAAACTCTGGCCCACTCAGCAGACATGAAAAAGGGAGACTGGATTTCCACTCGACAGCAGTTTGTGAACACAGTGTTTTGCGAACTAAAAAGACAACGGAACTTTTGTTGTCACTACCAGGCTAAGTATTCGGAGCAGGGAGGAAAAGTTCACAAGAAAACACTGAGAATTCCTTTATTCTAAGAAGCAGAACTTCTTACGTGATATTATGATGACAGCCAAATCATAAACATCTGAAATTGGTAGCCACATGAACAATGAAACAGCATAGAGTTGATACTCTTTAGGTTCGGTGAAAATGATACAGAAATCATCACAGAAACAAACATCCAATTTGCTATTTTGCTTAGCTAGAGCTGAATAGGGAAATACTATGGAAAATTATAGACAAAATGAAGACCTGAGGAAAACCACAGTGTATCACAGCATCGTTAGACAAATCATTCTCTTACAATACAGAGTGAATGAGATGCAGTGAATTGATGCCAGCAATTTTCTAGACCTCTTGAAAATGCACCATGAAGAAGACAGGGAGAGTAATTTGTGACCCATGCGAGGATTTGAGACTATGGAATCTCTGGAATGAGATGTTTTGTTCCCAGAATTTAGAAACACATTTCCACCACCTAGTATGTGTCAGGTTTTTTTTTTCTCTCAGCGCTGATTTACCCATCTAACCTTTTATTTATTTATTTACTTACTTACTTATTTATTTATGGTGAAAATGAGAACTACAATATCCAATCAAACCTTAGGTATTCAAATCGGAGACAGAAACGTTTTTCACCCCAGTGAAAAAGTATCTCTGTACATCCTGTAATATTGGGCATCCTGGACCCCAGTGTTTCAGTGCTGCAAGGAACTGAAAGTCAGTCTAAAATCCTTCAAAGGACTGTCAGCAGGGAGGAAAGTGAGAAGCTAATGTGGCAAGCTACAGGGAGCCCTTTATTAGTATGCAAGAACTCAGTATTATGGAGCTGTACTGAATATTACACCTCTAACTTTGTGTGAGGTTGTGACGGAAACATTTAATATTCCTCACTACTCTGTCTCCCAGCATATTGAGCAAAAACGCGAGAAGGATTCTTCAGTCACTCACCCTACTTCAGAGTACAGCAAAGACAATAATATTATTTCTGGGCTAAACCATACTCTTTTCACTGAAATAATATATAGCAGCTGCCACCGTATTTTGCCGACTTACGTGGAGAAGGGCAAACTACTTTAAGAGCGGGTGTAAACAGTATTTTAGAATATATTTTCAAATATCCAGGCAAAGAGTCAATACGTCACCTAGATCAGATAGAATGGCTCATTATCGGCATGGATTAAAAGCAGCTCTTCTGGCTATGAGCTTCGGGTACATCCTGTAGCATGCAGATAAAAATGTGTATCATCGAACTTCTTAGGTCTAGAGAGATGTAATTGTGTCCCTTCAGATACAGGGGGATTTAAAATATTTTTTTTTAAGTTTGAAAATGTGTGATATCTTGTATTTTGTGTGTTCAGCAGGAACATATGTTAACTGAAGGAAAAAGTCTTATTCAATGGAAGCTTGCAGGAAAGGTGTTAAATCTCAGTTTCTCCATAAATGAGAAATATTTTCCAGTCATTATGTCTCTTTCTTAACTTGGCACACATACAACTACCCTGTGCTTTGATGTGCTCATTTTGGACTCGGAATGCTGTTTGTACAAAGAGCAAAGCATGAAATAAACCATTAACAGGGGCAGAACTGTAACTTTCAGGCCAGGGAAAAAAAGCAGTATATTTCTCAATTCTGCCAAAATGAACACAACTTCACATCTTTGCATTTTGTTGTATTTATCTCCAACTCACCACTGTTTGCTTAAGGAAGAGAAAATGTAAACTAATTTTGAGGGAATTTTTTTTGCTAGCCCTTTTTCTTAATATAGCTGTGTCTGGATAGGTCTTGCAGAATTACTATACAGAAAAACATGTCAAGGGTAGGTTCCACATAAATGATAAGCCCCACAGCACCAAAAGGCATACGGTTCAAGAAATCTGCAAATCTAAACCAATTGTGGTTGTGTGGTTTTCATGACTAACATCAAACTTCAAGCTTTGAAAAGACTATGAATATTAATTTTCTGTGACCCTGGGACACTCAAAACTGATTCATCCATCTATGTTAACTGATGTCTCATAACAGATTTGGGAACTGGAAAATAATCTTTATTTCTTGCATCTTAGAGGGAGGCGGCTTTGTTGGAATCGTATCAATGAGTAAATCTGAGAAACAGAAGTTTTAGCACTGACTTTGATGAGAACAAAGTTGGGGAAAGACTGAGAACTTCAGAAAACCCCATTCTTCATGAACAAATAATGACAAGCAAGTTAGTACAGTGCCCTCAGAGAAGTTAGTCTATAAAGCCTTTATGGGAGAATCGTACTCTTTTGAGTTTTAAAAAGCTTGGTCCATATCCCATCTTAGCTGGCTGCACAGACTTCTGAATACAGTACTATAGGGTTACACATGAATAGCTGAGATCAGTCGACAAAGACAGCATAAAAATATTTAGAATGTCTAGATATCTAACAAGCCAATCATGAAACCTATCGGGCTAATTATAAACTGCTGGTCTCAGCCAGTTATTTCCATAACAGGTTCAAGAAGTATTACCAAGCACTTAGTGGGTTGCTTATCTTTCCCTTGGGTTCTGTAATCTTGCCCTGTTTACACTACTTTATGTACAAACCTCTTCGTTCATAGCATTTATTTCCTTCTGCAGGCCAAGGGACTTAATTTCTCATTGTAAAACAATAAAATCAAAAATGCCCAAAGCCCAACTACAAGAAGCCTGCACAGACACATGTAGTTGAAATATTATCCTAAGTGTCTAATTGCTACTGGTTTCTGACTTAAATACTAACTGCTATAGAAAATCGTATTAGGTGTCTTTCTGCTCTTCTATACGCTCAGGATACCTTTAAAAATCTGCCTCTTCCATGCTGAAATCTCTCAACGAAGAGAAGAACAAAATAAGGGGATTAAACAAAGTATATACTTTTTACAGCAGAATTTATCACTTAAGAAAACTGCAGCTGAACTCTTTGCAACAACAGTACTTAAAACAGATAAGAGTCATGCCCTATTTCAAACACTACTGAGATAACATGGCAACTCCATTTCTGGAGAAAGAGGACTGTGTCTAGTTTGTTCACAGTGTGGGCAGAATGATCTTGGGTTTGCACCTGCCTAAGTCGTCCCGTGCTCTGAAATCAAAATGCATCTTCACAAATACAGCCTCCTAAATCAAAAGTTGATCCATGCTGCCTGTTAAGCCAAACAAAGAACAGACTGTATTTCTTCTTGAAAACTAGGACTGCAGTGAGAGATGGACAAGCTGTAAGAACTAAGCCGCTCTCTTCCTGCTAATGTCAGCAGAGAAACAGCCTAATGCAAGGATCATTGTTAGCGTAATGCTCCACTGCTGGAAGTGATAATGCAAAAACAAACAAACAAACAAACTTCAGAGACCATGCTAGGCCCCAGCAACACCCCTTTTTTCCACTGCAACCTTAATAGAAGTGATGGTATAACCATTTAGTTCTTCTTCACCTCCTGCCCACTGTAAGCCAAAGCAAAGGAGGACCTGTTTACAAGAATAGAAGGGCATGTGCTATTTGCAATTTAAAAGGGCCATGAACTGCCCTCCATTTTAAAAAAGGATCTCTGAGAGGAGCCAGTGAGATTGGTTAGACAAAGAAAAACATCATAGGACTAAACCCATGTGGCAGTATTTGACACAATGAAATCCCACAAGGGATCAAACAATGCCCAAGGCTGGCAGCCCATGCTTCACTGAACCACATCTGAAACTATCAAAGGGAAAACAACTCCCAAAGACGGACAGATCTGGAGGCAGAGAGAAAAATAAGGAGATCACAATACGCATTCAGAATTCCTGATAAAGAAACAAGATCAGCAATTTGTTTGCGCACATACTTGGTAAGGCAAAGTATCTGCTTGCTGTGCTGGCCCTGCCACACACAAGCAGGGACACTCTGTCAGGGGAGAAACGGGGTACTGCTTTCACTGCACCTTTTTTAAGGCCTGCAGTAGGTACAGAGCAGCAATGAGCCTCTTGGAGAACACTGTATAGCTTCCAAACACAATGCTGCTTGATGTACAGAAAGACCACACTCGCTACTCTTAGAAAGGGACCAAGGAGAGGAGGCCTGGATTAAGCAGAGCTTGGCTCCCTGTCCTTGTCACACTCACACAGAAGTACACAAACATCAAGTTCCAAGTAATGCGAGCGGGACGTTTCAATAGCAGGACCTCATCACAGCTCCTTTTCCAGAGGCCGTTGTTGTATTTACACTTACTCCCTCTCTTTCTTCTCCCAACCTACTTCCCCCTTCTTCCCAGGAGAAGCAACGATATTTGTATGTTGTCTAGTCTAAACTGGCAGCTTTTGTGTTCTGCATTTCCATTTCTGTACTGCTCTAAAAGGATGGTTCAATTCTGCATAAAATGTCCTTACCATTCCAGGTGATTTTCAACAAAGGCAGACATGGGGCTGATCTGTACAGTGTAAGTGTCGTTAGCTGAATACTCAAACAGCCCATAATAGGGATTGAAGAGCTCCTGAGACAGAAGGAAGAAGAATTCTCGGGAGGGGCCACTGTAGTCCAACCTGGAAAGGAAAAGGTAAAAAAGATAAAACAAGGATCATCCCCATTTCAGTGAATTTCCTGGGTTTTGCCAACATTGGCTGCTGTCTAACCCCTACCCCTGTACAGTCAAGTGTTTCTAACATGGTGTATCTCCCCTCTCAAAACTTGATTCTGAGCCCTAAACGAGTCACGATGCTGAAACTTCACCAGCATCCAGGTTGATCTGGGAGGAATCATAACTCAGACACATGCCTTAAGTAGCTTCTTTTGCTTTGTTCCAAAGGCCTAGTAAATCAGGGGTACAAAGCTCAGCCTTGCCTTGGCTGTCTGGCTAGCAGAGGGCTGGATTTTTAGTGAGTGGGTTTGAACTGCCTATGAACACCTGGATTCACGGACCAGACAGCCCAGACTGACATAGAAATTGCTCTTACTCTCCTACAATGAGATGTAACCAAAGATACAATCTAGCCCCAAGCGTGCTTTCTTAGCTATTGGTATAACCTAAAGGTCAATGCTGAACAAGACCAAGTCCCAACAGAACTGTGTCTCTTAAGACAGAATAGCGATTCCTCAGTTGTTCCATCCAAGCTCTTCTGCTTTTCTGATAGCTTCAAATCCATGCAGTACACCTTAAGCTGTGATTTGATGTTGCATGATTTTGCTCTGTAGAGTCACCTTTTTTCCTTGTTTTTTTTTTTAAAAAACTCAACTTTTAAATCAAGCTGTTTCCAATTATTTCAACTTGAAAAAAACCCCACCAAAAAAGCTTCATGAATGCATTAAACGCAACTGTGATGGATTTATTAAAAACAGATCGTCCTCTAATAATGGTAGATAGGTTTTTCAATGAACAATAAATCTACATGTAGCAGCATGAACAAATGATTTGTAGCCATATATCACGTGTGGCAAAAGATTTTCTGAGGTGGGCACTATTCCTTCTACTTAACAAATGTAAAGTAAGTGGAAAATTCTGCAGCTGGATCAGAAAGCTCTGTGTTATGTTTGAAGTTATGGAAGCATAACCACAAGGGGTTGAACGATTGATTTGTGCAACTAGAAAGATGATAAAGGGCAGGCTGGCCCAGCCTCCTCTGTTTTACATCTGGAGATTCAGTACTTTTTTCTTTGAGCGGCTTTAATTCTAGCATCGTGTGCTGAGACTAAAGCCACAACAGCAAAAGGGGATGGTAATAAGCCCACATGAACTACTAGTGCTAACCATGTAACAGATCTGGTTCAATAGATATTAAAATACTGGGCTAAGCCTGATGATGGCTGGAGTAAAGAACTACAAACAACACCTGTCTATATTCAAAAACCTCCAAGGAGAGACTAGGTATTGCATTTCTGGGCAACACATTAACTCATCATAAAGCCTTCATAGTTCATTTTCAATGTCATTTTAGCTTTGAAACATGTGGGAAGCTGTGCCCATACAGCATCACATGGCCATACAGCGCCAACTCTTCTTTTCGGTAGGGAACTGGTATCTTGGAGTCCCTCCAGCAGAACCTACATTAGCGTTGAACAGCAGAAACCTTGGGGGAATGTATCTTCAGATGTAAATGAATCAGTGAAGAATGAATGAATTTGCAAATCAAATTGGTTTATAATTTCTCCTGAGGATACCGTGCCACACACAGTAAAAGTTATTAGAGATGTGGGGAAAACAACATGACTTTGGCCACTGTTAGCATACTAGAATGCTATTCCAAAAACACAAACTGACGCATGCTGCATGTTTATGCTTTACTTGCAAGCCAGAGGCAAAACCAGCTGTGAAAGATGACCTCTGTTAAATAATACTGAATCCACAGAGTATAAAAAGTAAGAGTTAAGGAAACTCCTGACACTGAGGGACTCTCTTTGAGATTGGTGACTTCTGGTTTCCCACTGGACCTAACATGTCCCCAGACAAACTCAGCTCGGCAGAAGCTTTTCACTTGACATGCCACCTCAGAGTTGATAGTGTCAGCAGCTGTTGGACATCCCAAGAGCTGACCCAGAGCCTTACTATTGAACTATTGCTTACCTTTGAAGCAGAAATCCTATCCATGTGTTTTGTTGGTTTTTTTTTAAAAAGAAATTTTATATGCAAAGCTATTGAAATATGATTTCAAGCCTTTGTTATATGGAACGCTGGAGATATGTACAATGGTCTTTCCATTATAAAAGCATGTGGATTAAGCCTCAATTACAACATAGCTCTTGAGGTAAGCCAGGGTGGTGTTGAAAGGTTCTGTTCCGATTTGGAAACAAAAGGTCAGGGGCTGGCTTTAATCATACAAGAATGGCTCAGGAATTGTAAGGCTGGCAAAAAGTCTCCTTGAGAAAAGGCCTTCTCAAGAAGGCCTTCTATTACTTTCAGCTTCCAACTGGGTGAATTGAACTGTAAGGACTGAACAGCATTCCTGTTACTCACTTCAACAAGAAACAAGAAGTCCACATATGGATAACAAATGATCATTAGATGGCATGCAAAGCAAGAATTTTTGAAGCAAAACCAGATCCATTTTGAAGAGTTCGAGTAACAAAGGGGATAAAGGTCTGGCCTCTAATTACAATCCCGAGACTGATTCAGTGTGTAAACATGGGCCTGTAGTTCAGTTTTGCCTTCCAGCCAGTCAAAATACCTATGGCAACAAGATGACATTAGATTTAACCACTTAAATTGTCACTTTGAGACATCTAGATGGAAGGTGCTATAGGAAAATGAAGCATTATTGCTATTGTTACTTTTAACAAATGTTTGAGCTGATTAAGATGAATCACGTACTCAGAGGTAAAACAAAACCAAACAAACATTACATAACAGGAGAGGCTCAGCCTTAGTCAACTCTGTAAGCGTTTTGCGACATAACAGCTACTTCAAAACTGATAGCATTTAGTGGTTGCCTACCCTTCCTCGCCAACAAACGTGACGTAGAGTTTGTTCCGCTGGAGCTCCTTGCGTGAATATGCCATTACCTGGTTGAAGGTGCCTTCCAGCAAGTGGTCACGTCGTATAATTAACCTGCAAAGGGAGGCAGAAATAGAGATCTAATGATAGAGTCTTGTGTGAGTCTGTGAGGCTGAAGGTAAACAAGAGCTGGTAAAGAAAGACATTCATTCTCAGAGAACTTAATAAACTTGCATCCACTGGTGCACATGCTACTTGACCATTACGGGTTTTCAGCAAGTTGTTTCATTAGGCTTTTCTATATGCCTCAAAGGTGAATTTCTTCACAATGCTGTGATTAAGTTCAAAGCGTTGCTCTACTGCTAAGACTCTCTGTAGCACCCTCTACATAAAAATGTGTATGATAGAGCAGGGCTGTGAGTTTCCTGTGTATATGAGGTCACAGCTTTCTGGATTTAATCCAGTGAACTTCCATGGAGTTACTGCTTCTGTAGCAGGTTAAGCAAAGGGAGTATCAGCCTCTGTTTATACAACACACCTCTCACTCCCCTGCCAATCTCTAAAACAACTTAATGAATAGTACATTTAAACACCATCTGTGCAAGAAATCCTTCTTGTTCATGGATATTTTAAAACAGACCTGAAATGTATTTCGTATCTGCCTTCGACCCACTTAGCAGGACACCAAAAGGGATAACCAACAGCTAGGACTTTCCAGCTCTGTAAGAATATTTTGATGATGACATTTGCCTGGAATAAATTGCTTGGTTTCATACTTTTTTTTCCCACAACAGATGTGTTTTAGTAGAAAGCCAGTTTGATGCATAAATTCAACCAGATGCCCAGGAAATACCTTAGAAACATATAGTTCTTTGGCCAAGCTGGATAACTAGATTAAGCACAAGTAGGTACAGACTCACAAGCCAACTAACAAGATGTCTGGAAAGGAAACTCCACAAGCAAGTGACAGAGATCCCCAAAATACATGGAGAGAGGCAGAAATCTCCCTAGTTCAAATCCAGGAGGGTTACCAACACAAAGAACTACTAAAGTTAAACCTGCATGTACAGGCTAACTTCTGTAGGGTCATACTCTGGTCCTGAGTTATACTGATACGTAGATCCAAAGGATTTGGAGTCACTCCATCCCTACAATGACGTAGCTGTTAATAATCTCTGGTGGAGGTTTGCCTGAATGGCTGGTTTTCCTGCTAGCAAATTATAGGTAGGAATACCGACATCCTTGTTAAATATGTAGGGAATGGGAGTCTAAGAGAATATGAATCTACGAGAAAAAAAAATTAGACACAAAAGCCTCTTGAAGGTCACTCTTTTGCAGGATATACTAAGATCTTATCTTGCCCTGGTAGTTCACGTACAAAGTGACATGTGTTTCCCATTCCCTATCAGTGTCTTCATTCATGGATAATGACAAAAGACAAAGCTACACCATGTTAGGCTATTTGAGTGACTTGTCATAATACTCACTTAATTTTACCTGGACCTTGCCCATACCCTTTGGCTTCAAGTTTTCGATAGAAATTGCGCAGCTTGGCTTCAAAGTCCCTCCTGTATGGAGAAGGTGCTCTTGCACTTGCTCGCTGCAGTCCTGGTGGGAAAATGAACAGCATCTTAAAGCATAAGGGGCTTTACATTTTTTTCCAAATCATACAGCTGATGTTTCCAGACAGAACAGGCTAACAAATGCGTTAGGAACTTTTTACAGGTATGCTGTGCACTCAGTATTATTTTTGTTCTACCTGGCATTAATGGACTTGTAAGTTCCTATAATTCAGTGACTGCAATGACTTTCAGGGGCTGTATATTCTTCACTAAAAGAATTGTTAAGCTTGTCTTGTGTGTGCTTTTGTGTTGCCTCAGCCTTTAACTGTGATTGATCTGAACGGAAATTCAAGCTCGGAAAGGCATGAGAAGGACTGATGTGTAACTCCCACTCATGGTCAATGGTATTTAGGTTTTCTTTCCCTTTTGCACTTCTAAGAGCTCTCTCTCCTCTGCATTGTACAGGAGATCTCCTTACTTGGCAGGATTAAATCTCCAAAGCTCAAAGCAACACTCCTCACTCAAGCCTAGCACCCTAGCCAAGCTGGGAATTGGGTTTCCCTGAGTTAATCTGACTGTATATTAAACACTTCCAGCTATCAACACAAGCCCCCTTTGTGGCATTGAGAAGGATTTCTGGCAGCAAAAAATGCTACATTTTCCTATTATGATTCACACATACAGCAGATTTTTAGCAATTTGGGACCTGTTTTGTTTTGAAGTCTGCCTTCTCGAAGTAGCTGATTAGTCCTTTTGTATGAACAAGTGCCATGCCGTAAAGGCTCAAAGAATGGATCCATGAAATCCCATTTCCCTATCTCATTACTGAAGACAATAAAAACAAGCCCTTTTATGAGAAATCTGGCAGAAAATCCTCCACAGGAAGGGGGAAAAAAAAAGAATATCACATTTAGTGGGAGGACAAAGTATTGTGGTTGCCAGGATGGAAGGACTTTACTAATTGTCTCTGCTGGTAGAACAGAAAGGCATATTTACATGCAGTGCACAGAGAATCCCTTGCGACACTACTTCTGTTAGACTTTTCTTCCCCCAGGATGTAAGACAATGGGTGATCTCATGGGCTATGTAACCAGTGGCAGAAATAAGTAAGTAGACGGTATGTTGCCAGAAACGAATATTTGCCCTTGTCTTTTCTCAAGAGCAGGTAAAGACCAGTGCAGTTCTTTTAACATTCTCCAAAGTCATGTTCTCGACAAATATTTAGGTTTTTGTCTTGCAGGAGACTTGTTTCTGATCTGTCCTGATGCTGATGTAGAGGAGGGGGACTGTATTTACAATGGTGTTCCAACTCATTAATGACAATAGGACATTCTGACAAAATACTGTCCACCTACAGGCAAGGGTTCAGCATTTAACTTCTTCACATCAAAACGCCTTCCAATTTTCCACAGCCACCTCTGAGATCTGAATGTCTCTTGTCCATTAATTTTGTTTGAAACCAGATAATTTAAATGAATGTTTAAAAAGCTCAGCCAAAAATGGATTTCTTCAGATCACATTTCTGTTGATTCTCTCAAAACAGCCACTGGACACAGCCGTGCAGTGAGACTGCAGTGGGGGTTGTATATCTTGGCAAAAGGGAGACATTAGCTCCTCAAATTTCTATAGCATAAACAATAACTACAGAGACATACCACAGCTGGAAATAACCTTCTCAGACAGCATGTCTTTCTGGAAAATATGTTTCCCGTCAAACCTAAGTTAATGGGCTCAACACGGGAGGTCAGACTAGATGATCAAGATGATCCCCTCAGGTCTTAAAGTAGATGAGTCTTGCAAAGAAGAGAAGTCTTTGGAACACCGAGTAGAGGAGACTGAACTTTACAGGAGCACTGGAAGTATTGCAATACACCTTTGATTTGGAAGCTGCTCTTTGCTCCTGTCACATAACATTAATGTGCTTCCATGTCAGCGAGTTATGTTTGGAGTGCACCATTCCCTTATCCTAATCCTTTCCAACTATATAAAAAGCAGGAAAATACCTTCTTCCATATGGGCAATTTCTGATCTCTGTGTTTCAGCTACAATTAACATTTCAACAGATACCTAACAGCAATGGCAACCGATCCAGCAAAAAAGCAGCTGGGGTCAGATTCGGAGCGGGCACTGGAATCAGAAGGCTGACAACTGATGCTGGCTCTGAACCTGCCCCTTTCTATTTATTAGGAGAAATACCAAAAATGCAAGATTTTGTATTATATTCCCCATACCCTTACCTGGAGAATTTTGGGGCGATGAACAGGGTGAGCAGCGAGGAGAGAAACTGTAACCTGGATGGAAGGCAGCCTGCAGTGGTATGTAGGACATAATATCCTCTTCAAAAAGGCTGCATGGAAAAAGTGATAGGGAGAGATTTGGTTCACGTTCATCATATGAAGTAAATATGCAGTATGGTGCAAGTCTGCTGTGGTCAGAAGTTTTGGTATATCTCTGAACTCATGGATTCATAAAATCAACAGGTTTCCCAAATCAGGCACGGTCACCAGTAACAAAGAAGAAAAAAATTAATTTTATTAGATGTTTCATGCTAACACAGTGGCTCATTCTACTGAGAGTAAAGACCTGAGGCTAGGTAGTAAACAGGGACAACTTCAACGTGTTAGAAGAAGCAAAGATACATACATCTGTCTCCCAGGTTGTTTTTCTTGGGTCACACATTTTCATATAGGTCATCTTTTTGACTATTCAGATTAAGTTGATGGGAATATGTTATAAACTTCTTGCATTAGGCAGTGCTATATAGCTATTTTCTGTTTAACACCAACACAATAAAACAAGTTCTTATCTGCGCGGAGCAAAAGTAGCTAGAATCTAAAGACCAAGCTCCGTGGTCCAAATAAAAGTTGAAGCCTTATCTACATTACCCAAACAATGCTCAGTGCACTGTATGTTGAGGTTTCATTACTGCATTACTGTGACATGGCCTACGTGTGTGGTGTGTGGGCAGCACTGCTGTGGTAAAACTAGCAGTTTCATGAGCAGCTACATTATTTACTTGTACTGAGAAAGACAACCTTTTTCCTTTTTTTTTTTTTTTTAAAAAAAAAAAAAAAATCAGAATTTTTCTGTTAAAAGCAAACATTTTGACCTGATTCATTTTTGTCTCCTACTTGATGGCAACAGCTATATTGATTGAGCTGGCTGGGGATGGAGTTTATTGCACTGACGGAGGCTGCCTTCCAGGAAGTAAGAGTTGACAGATATACTCTGGGTGAAGTATTTTAGGTAACTATCAGTAACAATGAATCCTATTCTAATTACAAATGACCTGGAAGATTTAACAAAATCTTTTCAATTAAGCTGAGAAAGAGCCCACCAGCTTCTCTGGTACCACAACTAATGAAATTATGCTTTTGATCAAATTGATTACCTCAGCAGAATTACTAAATCTGCATCACAGGACAACTTTTCCAGCCCATGCGTACCCTCTGTCCGAATGTAATGGATCTTCTCCCTGAAACATAAATGATATTATTGAGAAGAGAAGAAAGAAAAAAAAAAGAAGAAAACGTGATTATCAAGGCATGAACTACACATGGAGTTACTATTCCTTGGTATTTTGCCAGTTCCTGTTTTTCTCTTTACAAAAATGGCAAACATTTTAACTGCCTAATTCCTTTTCTAATCTCACTAACAAACTTGCAAAAAAGAATCTATTCACATCACTCAGTTTCACAATCCAAAAGCAAGAGATTTTGTGATTTATTTTAGAAAACAGAATGATTCTTAGTCCCTCCAAGCTCATGTATAGCACTATAGCTAAGATTACTGACAGACAGACTTTTTCTTTCAGTCTACAACTAGCATATCACCTTCCTTTAACAGAATTTCACATAATACCACTTCCTTTATCTCTATCAGTTCTATCTGGCAAATAACACTCCAACGTATATTTTATATTAATTGATCACACCAAGGTTATACAGTACATGTGTAAAATCATACATATTGTTGTTTAAATGAATGCTAATAAGAAGTGGGAAACATAGGATAGGATCCTGTCAGCAGATTAGGACCATGGGAGATACACCCCAATCTGTCAGCGTGTTTCTAAAGCATTGCAGTGTCCAAGAATATTTATTCTACTATCAAGTCAAGGATGTGCTTTAGTACCTTGCTCTGTGGAGCTGCAATGTATTGCAGAATCAATCCCTGTAAAAGATGGACGTTTGTCTCCTAGGAGTTTGCTTAAAACCCGCTGTATGAGCATTAGACGGTAGCTTGGGATCACTCCTGACCTAAGGTATAATCAAATCAATGACCTGGAGGAGAAGGGCTCAATATCCTGTTACAAATCTCATTACGTGCTCGCTAAGCTGTCTAGTCCCTATCACTAGTCAATTTTGTTCTCTGCTCAAAAGGAGATAAAAGCATCATCTGTTCTCTGAGAAATGAGATTTCAAATTACAGCTAAGAAAAAAAATAGTCTGGAATAATTTGATGGTGAAGATAAAAAAATTCTCAGTTACAGAAATGTACATCTTGAATACTGGGAGCATTTTTCATTTTATCTCCCTCATTTTATTTGAACGTATTCATTCCTCCAGGAAGGAAGTCTAATCCTTACACCCAAAGAACTCTTTGTCTGGCTCTCACAGGTAAACAACGAGTCAGTAAGACTATCAGCAGAAACTGCTCTGCAGGAACTTGAAGGTCCTTCCCTTGCTCTTCCTTCCCTCCTTTACCAGTCCCACAGACACACTTTTTACTGCATAGTACAAACTAAATTCTTGATCAAACCTTAGCTGGTGCACACCGGTATTGTTGAGATTGACTAATGCCAGCTTAGGTTCTTAGCCAAAACAATTAATTTAACCTTTGGAATTAGAATGAGTTTAAATTGTACTGGCGTTTTGGTCTGTTCTTTTCTTTTTTTCAAACTTAACAGGAAAGGAATGGGCATAAGAAAAAGAAAGGTACAGTTTAATTACTTTGGAAAGGACTACCATTAAGTCATAAGTGAGAAAGATTAAAGACAGGAGTACAATCTACTTCATAATGTTCCTATTTCTTTATAAAATCTAGGGTGACTATGTCCATGGCATGGGTGTAAATCCAACCATGAGGTAAAATCCTGTTTCTGCTGAAATTACTAGGGTTTTGCTGCTGGCTTCCATCCAAACACAATTTTAACCCTATCTTCTAAAAAGCAAAGTCATAATTTTAGGTAAAGACAGAGTCTCTGCTATTCAGTAATACTTAGAGTGGAAATTATATATATATCACTATTTGCCCATAGTTATTTTGGTTCCTCTTACTTCTTGGGTGTCTGTGGAAAATAAGTCTAGTAACTACATAGATTCTGGTGGTCCACACCTACTCTTTAACAGTGACAGTTCCATATTGGGCCCAAATTCATCTTTTGTACTACAGTTACTAGAATTTGGTTTTCTCCTCTACAACAAGTCCTTCCTGCAACTTGGTTTCAGCAGTCTGGAAAACAGCAGTACCTGAGTGCATGGTTTCTGGCCAAGCTGGGCTGACGCTCCTGCAGCATCTCAAAAATGTTGGGTTGGCGTAAAAATGCAACAATCTTGTCATTGTAAGCTGGAAAGGGAAAAAAAAAAATAAAGAGGCTTTATCTACCATTGAGGGGGCCTGGTCATATCACTGTGACTGTGCAGGGTCACAGTGACCGCACTGCTAGTGAGGCACGGGGCAACATGAAGCAGTGCATATGGTTGATGAGCAGTTCTAAAAAGCATCTTTGTGACCACTGCTGTGAAAAGAAAAGAGAAATTTGGCTTACCCAGAGGTAATGTCTCGTGATGGTGCTGGTTTCGAATAGCTGTTACGAGACTATTGCCTGGTCTGGCCAACAGAGTAACTCCTCTGTTTCGAGAGACTTCAGAGGCCTACAACATCAGAAGAAGAGAAAGAATGATCAAACCTGACCATCGGTAATACATCAGTCAGTAAAAACATTTCTCATCTTTATTTCTGTGACCTTCAGAATGGTCCATGATGCTGACTGACTGAAGGACAGAAAGCCTGCATGAAAATTAAAGCTTTATACTTTAGCCAACTTAAAAAAGGCAGGTAAATCTGTGCTTCGAAATGGAGAGACACCATTATCCACAGATATCACACCTCTTTGATGCTGCAGTGACGACATCAGTATCCAGAAGAAAATGCAAGTTAACAAAGGTATTGCAGTGATGGAGTTCTCTGGTTCAATAAAAATAAAAACTCTGTGATATCATACAGTCTCTTATTCTAGCATAACTGCATTTACTTCAAGGTTTTTACAGCAAAAGTTAATTTGAAAAAAGAAAAAAAATCCACAACACCGCAACATGTTCACTCAGCCCTGTTGAAAGGAAATTTAGTATTGGAAATAACATGAGAAAGGTATATCTATGTAGATCACAGGACAGAAAAGGGCTACATCATTGCAAAAGGGGGTTGCCTAACTTGCATAATCAGAAATAGAAATTGAATTGTACACTCTGAAAAAGAACATAATCCAAAGAGATGATAAAAAGAGTAATAAGAAAGAAATTTATCACTACTACTTAACTGAGGCCCTTAAAGAATGCCACTGTCCTAAACACAGTATCCAGTGAAGGGAATCATGTCAGGAAGGCAGACATTAGATGTTGGGAAAACACTTAGGTGTGAGGATATTAAAAGTCATACAATGACGTCCGGCAATCTGTCTTCAGTAAATCATTACTTGCTGGGTAACCCTTGGGGGACTTCTTCAAGCTGAGGGGAACCCAGCTCTCTCTCATATGTGTTCCTCCAGAATATGGCCACGGTGAAGCCAACAGAGGAGCATGGCTACAAAATCAGTGGGAGGACATGACGCATTAGGAATTCCAATTGCTGTTCTACTGGGCTAATGGCTGCTCCTTTCTCACTGCACAAACTGTAGTACTTGGCAACCAGTTCAGGAAGAAATTGCCCCTACTCCAATATTTTAAATGCTTAGCTCTGCATCCAAGGAAATGGTGCCAACCCATTTTCAGTTGTACAGCCAAATGCCAGGTCTTCCAACTGGATATAAATGAAAACTGAGAAGCTAAATGTGACTGGCAAGTTGCCTTTGGAGCACATAAAGCATAAAATGTTTACACGTAACAAGACGCCAGTCAATGCACTCGATACCTGTCAGTACCCAGGTTAAACAATGAAAAATCTTAATGATTCTAATTAAACATACTGTAATTGAAAACACAAAACTGCTGTGAAAGTGCACGGTGAATGTTTCACTCCGTCATTCAATTAGATTTCACTTGCACCCCTTTTATATTAGTATGCATCTGCTGACTACAAGAGAGTTATGCCAGTGTCAGGAAGAACAGTCAACCCTGCAGTATTTAATGGACTGATGTGCTAACCTTGGTCCAACCCTTCTCACCTTCAAAAACAGGAAGAACTTCCAAGCAGGTCATACACAATTCACTTAAGTCCCCTCGTGCTGTGCTAAATCTTCTGCCTTTGTCTCCTTCTCACACCCTGATGGGCCAACTGACACTGCAGGTTTGGCTCAGGCTTGGGCAGCTTTTGCTCTGTGAGCCAGGCATCCACCCTGACAGGCACCATGTGGCCTTTATGGCATTCACTCTGTGCTATGGAAGGAGGAGGCAGCTTAGGTGCAAGATGTGCCCTATAATCCATTGCCACAGTGGGCATGAAGCCCTTCTGGAAAGAGCCGTTTCTTGGGCAGCGTAGTCAAGACCGCACTCTGGCCTGTGACCGCCTGTTAGCAAGCATGTGTGGGACGGTGCTAAGACATCATGTTGTGCTCAGCTTCTCCACTTCCAGGGAGCTCTGAAGATCAGGTGAGGATGCCTCTCCCCAGCCCCTTGTCGAACAGGCTTGCGTGTGAGTGTGGATGGTGGGTGAGCCTGTTTTTAAGGGTGGTCTCTGACTCATGTTCGGCAGAGAAAAATCCTGCGTCCTTGTTGCTACACACAGATTTACTGAATAGAAGGTAGGAAGGGGGAAAGGGAGGTGTAACAGAGGAGTTAAACCCACATCTCCCACAAAAATTAGCACCAGCTGGTATTTGCTCAACACTTGGGAACTGCACTGTACTTCTACCCAGCCTGGGGCTGGATCCTCTCCTTGCTCATGTCCACTGATTTTTTTCTTTTTTTTTCCCCTTTTGGCTAGCTTTCCAGTGCTGCTGAGTTGCGTGCCTGAACGTATTTCTCCTGAAATAAGAATTCTGAAAGGAAATGTGTCTAGAGCCCATGAAGATAAACCCTTGCTCCCCCCTCCCCTTCTTCCCAATTCTGGTTTAACAGCTAAATTCATCTAAATTGTAAGAATCCAGTTCTGTATGCACCTTAACATAATAAATTGCACACTTCATGGTGCTGTACTTCTCTTCATCACCATGATTAGGCATCACTAATGCTGTGTTTGGATGATGGTCTTTACACGTTTACACCTCCAAACAATTTTTCTCTGGCAACACAACAGGAGAATTCCCAGCCGTCTAATTAACTTCCATTTTGCTAACAATCCTCTTTCCAATCTTTTAGCTAATATAGTACAATTGATTGCTCCAATTCAGTGTTTAATCACAATCGCCTTGTCTACTTTGACTTTCTAATTGAATCATTTAATTTAGATTAGCACACTATTCTCTAATTAAAGAAAAAAAAAGTGACCCCTTTAATGATTTAGTGACCTGGTTCATCTAGTGCAGGATAATCTGACAGATTTATGTCAGAGTTTAATAGCTTTGCAATTGATCCTGGGATGTTGCAACCAGAGTGGAGAGTCCAAACTATCACAGGAGCCTTTCAATGATATAATACCCTTTCCTGGGTTTTATATCACTGCTGGCTTTGAGAGGCTCCTGCCTATTTGAGTCCTGCTGCTTGCTTGTCACGGTTTGGGTCAGTAAGGAGATTTATATCCTGCTATATCCCAGTACCTCCTTTTCTTGCTAACCAGAAACTCTTGCCTCTTCATTATGGGTGCCGCCTTCTTTCTTCTTTTTGTCTTTGAAATCTCTATCCTGTAGTAACACATGTTGATTTCCATTGCAGACAGAAAGTCCCTTAGCAGGAATAGAAAGGGCTTCTGACCCTTACAGCAGTGGCAGAGGGAAATGAAGCACTTGGTGATCTATGTTCTTGTAATTACTAATGGCCAGTACAGCTACCTGAACTTTTCTTTCAAAAATCAGGTAACCAAGAGTAGCATCAACCACCTTTTTACCGTAAAAGATTGATAACCTTAAAGAAGTGCTTACTAAAGAATCTGTAGCATTTTTGTCAGATTTATATGTAATATCATTTAGTATCAAGAATTTACTCAGGTGGACACCAAAAGTTTTTACAGAGGTCCTTCATTTAGAAGAATACTTCAACATAAAGAAAAGCATAAATATTACAGATCAATTTATGAAATGGATGCTTTCTTTCTTGGAATAGGGAAATGGAGTACTATTATACGTACAGATAATTTTTTTTTAAAAACACAGCCCACCATATAGAGATGGAGGGAAAAAATGGCAGTTTTAATCTCCAATTGGCCTGTTAATAGTTGGGGTAGGCTTTGAATAGAAGTACCTGGAAGCAACTACCAGCCTTCTATAGAAGCTGTGCAATTGCTGTTTCTATTCTCTACTGAGACTGAATTTTAAATATCATAAAGCAAAGAAAACCACCATATTTGAGAAAGCATATTTTTATGTTTCAATTTGAGCAAGGAGTTTTAAAAGTACATTTGAAATACTAAAAATCAATTCTTTATTAGTATCACAAGGTATTGTGTTCAACACCATAGATTATTAGGCAGGAATCAAGGCCACGTGTTGATGAGCCAAAGGGATTTAGAAGATTCATGGATGTCATGGAAGGGAGGCAGGAGATCACCGTTTTCACTTCAACGCTACAGCCTATTCACTGCATTGCCCCTGGCCAGGGAGCTTGGAAACTTGTTGGTGACTAAGACAAAACTGGCTTTTGCACTATGTTTTGGCCTGAAAGTATGAAGAAATGGAGACCCAATGCCCATGTAATCACTAGTTCCTACGGTTAACTCATTGAGTTTCAACCCTGCTGTATTTTGATTGATTTGGTTTGGCTTTTACTCTCAAAACTTAGTTCCTGTAATGCCTGTCCTCTCCTAGATTAAACAGATCTTTCTATTAATTTTCTAAGAATTCCAGACATTACATTTGTTTTCTTGTCTGCTGTTGAGTACTGAGATCACAATTTCTTCAAACCATAATCATTTCTTTATGGTGACTCAGCTAAGACCCATCACTGAGTGTGTGAAGCTGGGGTATTTCTCTTTTCCCACTTTGGGCTCATCTGCCTATGATTTTTGTCTGCTCTTTCCTCAACTGATCATGCAGTGTCACAAAGTCCCTGGGAAGTCCACACGACACTCTGGCAACTCCTTTTGGCACTTGGGCAGGATGTCAGGTGTGTGTGTCAAGGCAGGGGGTAGAGTTTTTCCTCTCATTACCCTGGCTCTTTTCTACACCCTCTCTGGAACCCACACCCAATCACGACTGGAGCATTTCTTTGCTCTCCTTTAGGCTCCTTTGACATCTGTACATAATGTTCAAAACTGGCAGTTGTCTTTCTTGGTCCTTCATACCATCCTGGTGACAGATTCCAGAGGCCACACCACCTCCTCAGCAAAGAAATCAGCTGGCCTGCAGACAGCCAACACATGGCCAGGACAAAGCCCCGAGTGTGTCCCTACAGACATGATTTATAGGGCAAAAGCACATCCAAATATATTTGGAAGAAATGGCATGGAACATGTGGCTTTTAATAAATGGGCTGAGTTATAAAGGGTTGAACCTTTTCCTTGTAAACAGTGCGCTTTTAGGCACTGATCCAAAGTTCCTGGAAATTACAGGAGTCCTTCCAGTGGAGCAGCAGACTCTTCCAGAGGGGAAGCTACTGAATACGACAAGGGTGCAGAAGCACTGTGGGACCTGCATCATCAAGATTGTGAGATGAAGATGCCAGCACTGATGGCTCCCTAGACAGAAGGCCCTGTTTCGTTGACTGATCATGCCAAATCAGTGGCCTTGATCAAAGTTTACAATTTCCTGAGAGAATCATTACTCAAAAGTATTCAATGCTTTTCACTCCCTTCCCTGTACTTGATATTTTGGGTTTATTGCAAACTGTTCTTTGCCAGCCTTGCCAGCACTTGCAAAACCAATGTATTTTTTGGGCTAGGTCATCTGAGTTGGTCAGTGGTGTTTCTGTCCCTGACATGGTGGATTTGTAAGCAAGCCCCAGGCAAGCATGGGCCCAAATATGAATCATCATGAAGGTGACTTTCACGTTCACGTCAATAATTCAGCCACAATAGTAACACTAAACTGCACGCTGTTGGCAGAGGGAAGTTGCTAAGTTGGTGGGAAGATATGATTGAAATGGATCCATTGACACACTTCTATCTTCAGAAAATTAGTTGCTGTATTCAGCCAAGATGGGTGAAAACCTACCCAAGCTACTTATGCCCGGTCTGCCTTTGGTCCTGAAGTAGTGACCTCTCACCCTAGTCAACTCCTGATCCCAACCCCATTTGGCAGTGAGAGGTGTTCAGACTGGTCCTGCTGCAGTAAGTTTTAATGTTAATTTCACAAGCATTTCTCCAGATGTCTTTCTGGAAGAGGAAGATCCTTTGGCCATAATTCATCCCTACTCCTATTCAGCTTCAATCTTTACAAATCTTCAACTGTATGGATTTGCTATATGAAGAATCTGATTGCTGGTACTTTTTCCTCCTTAAATCCACAATACAAACCCAGGATTCATGCTTCTATTAATCCTGCCCATGCCCCTCTGATAAAAATCATCCCCATGAAACATAGGAAAGATGTTTAACGTGATTGAAAGCTAGGGAAGCAAACCTTGACATACATTACTACATCTGCTAGGGAGTATATCTTTTCAGAGCACAGTGTCACAGTGGCGAATGAAGAAACATATGAGGCTGCTGAAGTATCAGGCTATCAAAATAATGAATGACTTGACTTCACTCAAGCAAGACTAGGATGTCAAATATAGATTCTTCTTTTAAAATCAATTTTGTCATAACTTCATTTTGGTTATTTATTTTTACTTATTATTTTATTCTGAAAATGGTCAAAGTACAAACCTTTTAACAGCATTTAACAGTACAAACCTCATAAACAGCAAGCTCTGAGATAAACCCTTCAGAAAGACAAAAAAATCCCTTATTTCCTTTGGAAGATAAAAATCCTCAAGACAATCTGTTTAAGTGCATTTCAAAGATAAGAAGTGCTTTTCATTCTACAGAATATTGCTGTCAAAAATAACTGTATTGATACTAGCACAGTTACCTCTCCAGCGCTGTAACTACGAAGTCGCTGAAGATGTTGCCTGTGAGTCAAGTGATTAGGGAGGCGACCATTCTGCAGCGGGATCCTGGGATCTATGAAAGTGGTAGCACGGCTGTTGTGGTCAACGAAGAAAGACTGAAACACACAGGAACAATGTTTTTCTTGTAAGACAACTGCCAACGCTGTGATAGTATTGTGGGATCATAAAGTGAAAACCACTGGCAATTGTGTGTAAGAAATACCCTGTTTACATACAGTCCCTGGAATATATCTGCAAACGACAGGACTTTCTTAGCTGGAGCTAAAATAGCTCTTGGAAAATATCTGAAGCTATGTAGGTCAAAATCATGTCTAATGGCCATGAAGTAGACAAGACAGAAGAGAATAAAATTACTGGGGAACACTGCTTTAGCCTGTTTGGTGGTTCCAGAAGTTACTCAGCGAAGCTTCATTGGAGGCAGAGACACTAAGCAAAATTTTGCAGTCATGACAGATCTAAAGTCTGGCTTTAGCTTTTTTGTTAGTTCAATGCTGCCTTGGCTATGGTGTGATATTCCACAGAATGCTAGAGGGTCATCACTATGCTTCGAAACATTTGCTATTGAAGCTTTTTTCTGCTTCTAAAATAACTCTGCTTGCTGCTTGTGTTGTTTAAACCAAACCTTCATCAATTTTGAGTCAAGAAGGAAGGAACCTTTAGTGATCAAGTAGCCTGATGTGCTGTATTAAATAGGTGGTTGGTTTCATTGACACTCTTACCTTGCCCTGCTGGTCAGTTTTTATCTCCCAGCCGCGAGGAAGCTCCAGTCGGGTATCAGCAAACATATTGATAAAATTTACCAGGTCTCTGTTGTGCTGATAGCGCTCAAAATTACGAGCATCTCTACGGATCTTCAGAATCATATGCTTCAAGCAGGTACTGTTAGTGAAAACTCGATAGGCACTCTATGAGATGGAAAACAAAAGTGAGGAAAACCAGTTTTGATGTCAAAACAACATATTTTATGGGACTTATGCCCAAAGAACTGAAACAAATCCTGTTAGAGTGAAGAAGCTTTTCCATCTCATTGTTTTAATTTGATTAACTACTTTATACGGACAACCAGAAGAAAGAAATATAATCCGGAAAGTGAAACATCCCACACAGTATGCACAGTTAGGTTGTGCATAAACTGCCTTTCTAATCCACTCCAAAAAGACAGTCAGCTAAAACACCACACACTCAGGATGCATGTAGTTGTGCCTATTTCATTGCTTTCATCAGCCAACAGAAACATGGCTTGTGTGACTGGATGATACCAGAGAGTTGCAAAGACAGGTGTGAACATGTATTTATGCTATCATTCAAATCAAGACGCTTGTGATAGAATTCATGACCTTAAGAGGACTGCAATGCAGATGTCTACATCTAAGCTTGCTACCTTATTTATGGTCACTTTATAGCCAGAGGACAGAAATAGACACTTTCAATTGTCTACTTTTGGAAGACGTGAATTGTTTCCTGGAATTGAATATTTGTTTCTGCAATGACTACAAAGCATGTCAGATGGAGATGTTTTCACGAGTCAGACGAACGCCACCCCTCAGGCAGCCTAGCTGTATCTCACAAAGGGCATTAATACACCTCTCAGAGGAACGTACCCTGATGCAGATCTGAGTGTGTTAGTACTGATCTGGTTCCAGGATAGGGGGCAAAGGGAACTATATTTTTTGCCATAGCATATTCAATGATAGGGCACCACAAAATACACTTGTGGTGACAACTCTTTTTCTCATCCACAGGCTGCTCTTGGGAACTTTTACTTCAGGGAAACAACTCCTCAAGACGGGATAGGAAACTCTACAAAAATCTGCAACCCTTCTGAGCATTTCACAAGAGAGAAAATGAGTGCATTGGTTCTGCTGATCAGCCCAAAGGATTTAATTACTCACTAGAGTAATAAAGGACCACTGGAGGACTCGCATTTCCAGTGAAGTGAGCCTCAGTGTGCACACCTGTAATCTGTCCAGAGACCCAACAGCTTTGAATTTTCAATTTCTGTGTATTTTTAATGCATTTTAACCACTATAATGCAATAAAACATTTACAAGTGTTATCTTTATTATGTAAGGATTTATCGTGGTGGTAGCGCTGAGAAAAGAATATTCCTTGCAGCACAGGGTCCCCACTTATGGCAAGGGTTGGTAAATGTTATGAAATCACAGAGATATGATCTCTGCCCTGAAGATATGACCTGGTTATGACCCAGGAAAGCTTCACGGTCACAAATTGCTAAGATCCCAGCCTCCTCCATGACAGAAGTTGTATTTTGATCTAATGTATGATCAATGACTGCCTAAGCATCTCTTGGCTGCACTAGGGAAACAAAAATTGTAATGTAGTTTTATCCCTCCATGGAAATAAAATATCTGAAAAATTAGAGCCTTTCCCTTTTAATTCCAACTGCTGGATAATATTTTCCAATCCCAACTTCATTGGCATAATTAATAGCTTGAAATTTTAATAGGGGCTTGTGGTTAAAATATTACAACCGTGTTAAGCCAAAAGTTATGTGGGCCATTATTTCTGTACAAGTGGAATCTGTATGACCATTTGACAGATGTTTCAATAGATTATTCTGTCTCTCATATTGGAGACACCTTTATAAGCTCAAACTGAAGGCCTCTCCTGGCTTTTTTTATTTCATGAGAAATAAAATTGGGATTCAGTCTCATGTAAGCTGTTCCTTACACCACTATGGAATCAGTTGCTCATTTTGCAAACAACTATGCTGAATGAAAACGATCTTGGCTCCCAGCTGTAAATCATCATATATCACCCTGTCAATGGAAGAAATTATGCGCGCTCCACAACCTAGTCAGATAATGTCAGATCAGTTAATATATCCCTTCCTCTGCAGGATTTCATGGGCAATAATCTCTGGCAGATGCTTGGAGATGGACAGCTGGCTTCAACCTACAAAGCGCCACACTCGAAACTTGATGTCTGTAGTTAGACCTGTGCTGAGGCAACTCCTGAATTGTTTTAATTTCTTTTCCTTTCAAAAAGAAAAGTCATCCCTACCCAGAAATGGCTGATTTTCCAAATATTCAGAAGTCATGTGTAGATGCTTAGTTGAACTACATTCAAGATAGGGAAAAATAGGACTGCACCTGCTTGTGAGAATTCCCTATCTGCTTCCTCCTGTGGTTGATCAATCATTACATTTTTTCCACTCCACATGAGGTTTGCAGGAAAAGGTGCAGATTTATTGCATTAACGGGGGGGGAAAAGTTATTTGAATTTTTGAAAATTAATTTTAATTCTTGTTTTTCCCAAAATAGCTACACTGACTCAAGTTACTACTTCTTTCACTGCATTATGCCCACCTGCTTCTTGCGAGCACAAACTGTTGGACATAATAATTCTTTTTCCTCTATTTCCCTGAGACTTGGTGGTATCTGAGTAAGATTTCTCAGGAACATGGCTCGAAAGCCAGCAACCTCACTCCCTGCAGCAACAGAATCAACCAAGCTGAAACCAAGGGTTCCTGCTTATTCTGGAAGGATAACGTTATTGAGCTTCCTTGGGAATTCCTTGTGTGAGGCAGAATCCCAGCAAGTTTCCTTGAAGCAGCCTGCCTGTACTGTCCCCAGCCTGGTCTGGTACCTAGAAAGGACAACTGAGCCTCGAGCCATGCAATTCAAATTCACTGTGCATTCACCCCAAAGGCCCGTGGTACAGTGTTTGGATTCAGAAATCAGTAGTGTGAGAGAGCAAATCATAATTACTCACATAGTTTGCATGCAGCACAGTGAAGAACTCGGGATTGGTGATGAACTTCACAGCTGGAGACTGCAGCAACAAGGTGATTTTTTGAGAATTCACAGGAGAAAGGGAACCTTCCCTCCTAATCTCTGGACCAAAAAAAAGCAGCAGAATCTTACTAACATAGTGGCAAGCACAGTCTATTATTTAACCTTTACTGAACAGCTGCAAAAGTGACAGTATAAAAAAGTTGCCATCCTGCCCAATGCACCTACCTTCTTTGTGTTTCCAAGACAAGCCTGCTGGCAAACTGGTAGATGTTCTCCTTATGGTTAGTGGTGCAGTGCAGGGCAGAAGCTGGATGCTTTTTGGTACTGTATGTTATAAAACTGTGTGTCATGTCTACTGCTGTCTCTAAATACGAATGTGACCTCAACGGTTTTTACCAGCTGATGGTTTGGTTCGATCCTGTCACCCAGGTCCTGACTGCTTCCACCCACTGCTGATTTTAGAGAGATCTGATTTCCCAATCCATCCAGCCTGAGTGGCTCACCAGCAGAAAGCATCTGGTAGCAAGACTGGGTTAAGGAAGCCCACTGCTTAGCCACTCATCCATGTTGGTGCTGTAAAGGGTGGCCCTTTATTTGTAATTGCGTTATTTTTTGGCCAGGCCATGGTTTTGGGGACTTGTATGGTAAAGAAAACAAAAACAGGCACAAAGGGATTATTTTTAATCTGTACCAATTCATTAAGCACAGGAGCAGAACCAAGCATTTGAGAACGTAACTCTGTAGAGGTGGGAACTCCTTGACCTTCTACAGCCAACAGAAAAATTCTTCCTACCATGGAATTATGGCTTGGGTGTGCAATTCTGGCGTTTTCAAATACAAGCCAACTTTTATTTGCAGTCCAAGGAAATTGGATCCAGGCGTCATCAACAGAATAAATATAGATTCCCATTTTTTTCTTATCAATTATAATTTTTTTTTCTTCCTGATAGACACATGATATTATTTTATCCATTTAAAACTGCAGACTGGATCCATTGCTGGAGTTAAATTGATTCACACTGGCTTAGAATCTGGATTAATGTGCCTAAATTGTGTTCCTTCTGACGTTTTTCATTTAAATTAAAAGTCAAATAGCACATGTATCATACTGCAGCTTTTTCTTATTCTAATGTGGTTTACATCACCCGTGATCTTTTAATTCTTGGCATTTTATACAATATTGACTTTTTCTCCTAAAAGCAAAGCAATTATCTATAGCAAAAACCATTTACTAATCACTTAAGATGACGTATATCATACTCATTAACTCTTCGGGGCTAAAAGAAAAAAAGTGAATGTTACATAATAAACTGACCTAAATACTTACTGGTAGCAATTCCTACTAAATTACTATTTTATTACGTAGATTATGATAGTGAATGATTATACATATTGCAAGGAATGACTACATTACTTATAATTCATATACTAATAATACAATGTGTACCTCATTTCTATTTCAGCTGCTAACAGTTGGGTTCTCCCTATAAGAT
The DNA here is from genome assembly GCA_017639485.1 of Pluvialis apricaria. NCBI lineage: Eukaryota > Metazoa > Chordata > Aves > Charadriiformes > Charadriidae > Pluvialis > Pluvialis apricaria. Next base: position 64,952,529 of record CM030008.1, read on the forward strand.
CCAGTCTAGGTAAAAGGCTCCCATAAATTGCAATAAAAAGGATTGCAAGGAAGCTTTGAATATCAAACATTAAACATTCTTGGTCAAAATTGATTTTCAAGCTAAAAACACCTAATACATCAGGAAAACAAACAGGCAAAATGGAGTATTTTTCTAAACTGGTTTAAAAAAAAAATGTAAGTTCACTATTTCTCTGTGTAATTCTTCCTATTCATCATGGAACATTAAGAAAATTCAAGCAGCGACTGTGTTGATTCTTTCCCTTTGCCAGTGCTATTTACAGAGGGGTGGCAAAAGGATGGCAAGAAGTCAAATTTACTTCCAGCAGACAACACAGAACACAAAGCCAGGTGAAGGTGAGAACAATTCAAAGGAAGAGAACTGGCCATTCATTTTGGTCGTGCAAGTTCTCAAACAAAGCCGGTAGTTATTTTTGCATGTCCACAATTTCCATAGGGGGCACTAGTCTGATTGCTGGTGTTTCTTACCTGAAACAAACACTTAGGCTACGGTTTTACAAATGTTTTAAGAAAATATGAGTATGACTACCACCAAAAAGAATAGAAAAGCTCTCCACCCATCCCATCCTGCCCTGGGTACACATTCTCCTCTTCTGCTTTGTATTGACACTCCTTCTTGTCTGGTCATCTCATGAGCCAGATGAAAGAACTAATTTGGCTGTAAACAACATTAAGTACAAGAAACAAGGTTATTTTTCAGGCAGATCAGTTCTCTGCTTTTGTATGGGGTCCCGTCAGATAAGTTAGCAATGAGCAAAAAGACAGCTGTGCTTCCTTCAGCAGCAGCCCACACTCACACCAGCCTATAGCTATCACAAAACTGCAGCTTTAAAAAGACAAGTATTTCATACTCAATGCCAGGGCCAGTGCAGGTGTGACCACACGGCCAAATGTGGCAGTACAGAAGCCATGCCCAGAGAGAATAAACTACAATGCCCCGAGACAAAAATCACACTGTAGCGAAAAGAAGACAGCACTGTTTTTTGCAACTACTAAGGTGATTAAAAAACAGATGCCTTTTCCATTTTAATTTCGAATAGCCCTTTACTAAAGTAAAAATGCTTTGTCTGTCTTAGTAGTTGTTAAAAAAAGAACTGAGGGCCTTTGTATCTAGCTTTATACCTGTAGCTTCAGGTCTAAAACCTGAAGACTTCAAGACTAAACCTCTTTTCCTTTAATTAGCTTTTGCAATCCGGTAGAACAAAGTTCCAGTCTCCCATGGAAATGCAGCTTTCTCCTGAACTGAATGCCATCCCTGAGTGGCACTGAACATGCCCATACCTGAGTTTTGCTGGGAAGGCTCTGCCTCAGAGTCACTTCCTCCTCCAGTGGGAACTCTCTCCACCCTGCTGTTTACTACAGCATCATCTTCAGTCCGCTCCGTTGCAATAGTTCGCTGGATATTTTGGTACCTACATACATTCAGAGAAAGGAACAATATACTTTAGTTCATCAAAGAGCTTTTTGGTGCTTTCTACCTTAACAATCAGCACTGGTTTTGAATGATTCCAATACTTCCGTCTTCAGCATATGACAGAGTAAGAGCACACCTGACTCTTCTTCAACTGATGCAGCGCACACTTGGGCCAACCATTACTCTGCAAATAAGGCATTTTGCACTGACTAACAAATAGCTACAGAAGGTGCAAACCAAGGAAGACTCAAAGGTCAAATTTAGACAGGTATTTAGGCTACAGGTTGCTATCAGGCTTCGCTTTAAAACATCTGGAACCTAAAACTACTGGTGGATCATGGTTCCCCCTCTCATTTAGTCTTAGGTCACATATTCAATGAAGTAAGGATCAATTCTGTGATGCACTGAGTACCCTTCAGTCTTTCTTATTACAATATTGGATGCACAGGGTCAACCCTAAAAAAGTAAAGGCTATTAAGGGTGTTCACTAAATGTTTATTACGATGCTTCATGTCCAGCAGTTGTGAACACTTCCATTTTGGAAGGCAATATGGAGTGTAAACTAGTAGGTAGTATGACCTCAAAGAGCTACAATCTAATTGGTACGATGGCCACAGAAGACAAACTAGAATAGGATGTAATACATAAGCTGAGTCAACAGCGTGAGGATGCAAGTGTTATGTTCATTTTTGGAAATCAGTGGGATTGGGCATTCAGCTTGGGTGGTGACTAGTTGCAGAACAAGGAAAAGGGAACAATAGAGACAACCAAACAACAAAGAGGATGGCAAAAGAAGAAAATTCTGAATAAAAACCTTAAAAAAACTATACTGTCATTTCCATACTAATCATGGAACTAATTGCCACATTAGTTGACGTGTATGGGACTGATCATGGTCTTAGGGATCAGCCCAATCCTAAATACTTTACCAGATCAGGAACAAAGTATATACCTGGCTGTGGGAATAACCTGGAGTGTTTTGAATTCGCACTACACAAAAATTCTAGTTAACTTGTTCACTTACATAGACAGATGAGTAAGATGAGAGATTAAGATTTCTTTGGTTCTACTGGGAAGCTATGATATGTCTTATATATTGAATAAGAAAATATATTTCACATACAGAGAGAGAAAGAAAAGAAAAAGAAAGCATAAGGAGAAAGAGAAAGAAAGAAGCAGAAAGAGAAAGAAAAGGAAAGAAAGAAAATAAGCTCTCTTAATTATTTTAATTAGGTTTTACTCCACCCCAATATTTTTAATCCTTATCTCTGGATTACATTTCTGTACGTATATAAACCAGGATGGCTTTACTGCCTGCATTTAATCTGATCCAGCATTGTTTCTCTCTCATTTTCCTGACTTACGCTCTTTTTTCTTTCCTCAGCTAGAATTTTGATGTACAAATTTTACTTACTTTCTCCCTTTTTATTACACACTGTATTCCAAATCAGAAGTAAAGTCAGAAGTTAGTTCCTTAAAGTGACACGGGACCATTAAAGACAAGTAGTTAGGAATCGGCTTTTACATCTCTCAACAGACATCACCTCCAGTAACTCATTGCAACCCAATCTTGGGCAGAAGGGCTGGAGGTAATTAAGACAAATAATTAAAGTTTTAATAGATTTACGCTAAACTTTCACAGTACTATGTGTGTCCCCCAGTAGTCAAAGTCATTTGAAGCTACATTTAGTGTATATTTTGACAGCTCAATAAACAGCATCTTTAGAAGTTTTTTTAAAAAATTGGGGGTTCTGTGTTTGAGTAAACATCAATTTTTACAAGGAAATTCTGATAGCCGGTTCTGCAACAGTATGAATTTATTGCAGTTACCTCTGTTTTAGACCCACATTTTAAATTTTTATTCACTTAACTGCAGGCAATTGCATGAACTTTCCATTCCAGTACTGGAGGAGTTTTACAACACCCACATGCAACAGAAAGGTGCAAAAAAAAAAAGTAGTTCATATAATCAAGGGATGTAAGCACACACATAAAAAAATCCTTGTAGCTTCAATTTAATTAGATGGTAGAAAATCCCTATTGGCAAACCTTAAAGAGTAACACTAGCTGTACACCAACAAAAGGCGACACTTTTCTTTTGGGTCTCAATACTATAAAATCATCTTATATAAATACCAGAAAATGCCAAAGTAATTGGAGAAAACATTGAAAGTGCAAAAGTTATGGGAATGTCTCTGGAAATTTCAGTCTCCTTTCAAAGTGATTTGTCAAAGAAATGGAGGTTTAGAAATACCACACTGTGGCTGTCTTAACTATTATGGTTATAATTTCCTATGTTACTTATAACCTTTTAAACCAGCGCAAAGACAAGTCTAGATATACTTAAGCATCTTTCCAACAGAACTTGAACAACAGGGGCTGTTATCTGCTTTGCTAACAAGTAAGCAAGACAGGTAGCGCTGTAGAAAATGACCAAGAGTCTTTAAAATAAGAAGCATGGATGTTTCTTTGGAGTTTGCCAAACACCTGGATTCCAGTTTTGCATTCCCTGTATCCTCAAGTGGCTAGTACAGCTAATGGGAAGCTCGGAGCACAGAAGGAAAGCAGGACTAGGCTCAATCACAGCTATGGAGTTTTTTTCAAGCTGATTTCCAAAGCTTTGTGGTTTTGGCTGGGGTGGAAATACCAAGCTTCCTTGTAATATTTTGGTCTTTCCATTCCCTTGCGTAAATGAAACAAGGAAGACGAAAAGTGAGCAGATTGGTTTAAAAAGGAAAGTCACCAATTTTTTTCAAACTGCTAAGTGATTTTGAGTCCAAATTTTGTTCGACGTTAGAGCAAAAGTTCACTCTGCTGCTAATTCTATCAGCAAGATCTATGTTTGCTGTTTCCTCACCTAAAATGATTCTCAGGTGTGTTGGCTGAAGAACATTTCAAATAATGAAGTTTGAAATACAACAAAATAGTATTTCTAAACTGAGTGTTTAAACAAAGCCCAATCCTCCACAGTGCTGATAATAACAATTTATGAAAAGTGGTTTTCCTCACAATCTGGAGACATGAAATATTTAAAATTAGCTTTAGGACAACAATAATTTTAAAAAATTATAACAGCCAGGTTGAAAATACAGAAATGACTTGCCACTGGACAAATGCCCAGAGATACAATATGAATCTCTTTTACTAGAATCTTAGGAAATGTTCCCAAACTTGGGAACAACAGGAGACCTCCGCATTCAACTTCTCAAATCAATAGAGATCTATGGCAGACGGTAGAGAATCATCAGATTTTTTCCTCTGTCCCAAGAAGCCATGACAGTTCATGTTTATTAAGTTGCAAAGCGCTTAGTCTCCAATGGAACTCTGGTAAGGAGAGATATGCCACTGCTGAAACCCTCTATACTTCTCACTCTGTAACTGGATATGGGAATACTAAAAATAGAGAGATTCAAAGAATGTCAGTCCTATTAACTGTCAATTCCCACCCCAAACCAGCGATAATCAAGTCATAACCAAGAAAGCCAGGCAGCCTACATGAAAACATGGAATAATAAAGTTTGAAGCAAGGAGGTCGTGAAGATAACGCCTACCCTTAAGCTTCTCTTGAGACAGCTGGTTTAATGATTAACCTGTGTTAACTAACAGAATGGTAAATTACTATGCAGACTCTCACAAGCACTTATTCCTTTCCTGGTTGTGCTGCACTTACATGAGTTCAACCTCAAAAAAAAAGAAAACAACCAAAAAACTGATGTATGTCCACAACAGAGCTTTCTGTGGTAGATAACTTGCAGCAGCCAAACAGTCTGAACTTTGACATGGCCCAAATCCCTCTTATAGACAAATGCTAAATGGCAGAGAAGTCAGGTAAATCCCTTGAAAGAACCTACGTTAAATGTTCACTTTCTTTAGGTTTCTTTTTTTCATATTAACATGGTAGCTTGACACATTCTGAGGAAAGCTATAATGAAAACAAATACTGAGCAGGTTCTTTCACCTCTGCAAGACATAACACGTTATGAAATGCCATCCAGAATAACGCATTTTGGTAAAAAAAGGAGAAATTCTTCAAGAGTATGTTGATGGTGTCAAGTTACATTGCAAAACAACCACTTTATTAAGGCTGGTTTGCTCTTCACAAGTTACAATAACTTTCTTGTTGCCATCATTCAGGGCCCAGTTCTCTTTACACTCAGTAACTCCCAAACTATTCTGCACTCTGAAGAGAGTACTTTGAAACTCTGCATCCTTCTCTTAGCACAGGAGAAAAAGACCAAAAAACTTTTGTGGCATTTTGTGTGCTATGATTAGAATATAATTTCAGTTTTACCTGTCTTTTTCTAGAAACCATATCATTACAGTAAGCAGGTAATAAAAAAATAACCTTTTTTTGAGGTAAAAAGGGAGGATTTTTGACCAAATGTTTATTTTTTCTCTTTCCCCTTAAATTCAGTCCAAAAAGCAAGCATAAGAAGGAAATGATACACAAATCTATGTGTGGACTAGTCAAACAAAGGGAAAATGTGCACCATGTTAAGAGGTATCTCAGCCATCTCAGAATGAACTGACAGATTTACAGGGCCCAATGCAACACTAAGCAGATCTATGTCTAGAAACATGTACAGTCCTATTACAGCAGTGCTCTGCCCTGGAAAAGGAGACAGACCTTTCAACAGGCCTAATTAGCTTGAGTAGCAATGCCACACTGATATGGCAACACTATTTCAATAACTGTCAGCTCAGAAACCTCTGCAGCAGAACACTAGATGCCAACCCATTGATACCACTCTTACAGTTAAATATCAAAAGCGACACCATCTTTTGGAAGAACACTCCCTTCTCTTCTCAGTCATTTCAAAGTTTTCCAAAAGCCTCTTCTTGCTGTTTGAAATGTTTTGCAACATCTTTCAATCAACAGCACTTCGCATGTGGGCAAGTTTGGGTACCAGAGGCACACCAGCAGGCTGAAAGACATCAGCAGCAGGGACAGGAACATGTAGATTGGACTTGGACAAAGAGGAAAGATAAACCTTCAGGGAGCCAATGCGATGCACTGGGGAAGGAAGGAGGGCAGTGGGGCAGTGTGGAAAAAGGGGAGTGAGGATCTCAAGAGAATACAGGTGCAAGTGCTCACCGTCGGTTCAGCTGCTCCATTTGCTGTATGGAGCCAGACCTGTGGATCCCATCTGGTGTTGCTGCGGCTGTGGGACGCTGCCATGTAGTGGTTCGGTTGACATGATCAACGTAGAATACCCTCCCGTGGCTGTCTATCCGAGCTTCCCAATCTAGGGTTGGAAAAAAAGGAAGGGGTGATGCTGTCAGTGTGATGCCTTCCAGAAAACCTAAATGCGGAAGACAGATATACACACACATACATATACACAGACAGGGTATATACACACACGAGATACTATATATAAATATAGTCTACATGTGTGGAATATATATTATGTGTATATATTCAAAGTATACATTCAAACGTGTATATATATTATGTGCTTGTCTATATATAAGTATATGCAGTATATGCATATACATAAACATTTCACACACAGCACATGTGTAGCCTATGGAATTCACTACCATAGACTATGAAAAACAAGTGACATAGTGGCTACATTTTTCAAAGGGCTGGATAATTTTACAGTTAGTAAGACTAATTAGATTGGATTCATTGCAGGTCAAGGTAGCCACACAGAACCGACCCTTAGTAGAAAAGGATTACATCTGAAACAATGTGGCAAATCCCATCTTTTCTTTTTTGTTGTGTTTCAGAACAAACATGTTTCTTTGCTCTCTTTTTTATGAAGTGGCTTCAAAGGATAACATACACAAATTAAAGGCTCCCCTGAAAACTGATCACAGCCTGGTTGGACGTATCCTTAGAAATCTCATCTCTGATGAGAATCGTAACTCTATTGCTCCGATGAATGCCAGCTACATCGAAAGTTTGCAGCATAATATCGAGCCTTCCATCACTATTGTTTCCTACTAATGTTTAAGTTGTCTCATGACTGAAAACTGAGTTATTTGGTATACGATGGCTTGTGGAAAATGGTAATGCTGATAAAAAAAGTGTTTGGAACAGGAGAAAATCAGAAGTGAGTTAGCTAGCAAAGTCACATATCAAATTGGTTGGAATGTATGAAGTAGTGATATAAATTAGACTTGCTAGCTTCATATTTCTACATGATCCATCAGTTGATGACATATCTATGTAAATATACGCACATACTTTCTACACGTGTTTATATACAAACCTCACTCACATTCACACACAAATCCACATATGGTGATTACCTTTGGGGGCAAACAGTTCCTCTTATTCCCATCCTCTTACTCTGATACCCTCCTCCCTGGTAAGTCCATTCCTTCTTCTACCGTTTTCTATAATCAAATTCAAGAGCAGCTGGATTTCATACTTTATGTATTTTATCTCCTGCTCTCTAAGAGTAGGACTGAAGTTGTACCTCCTCCTGCTGTATCTAGAAACTGATCCTTCATGACTAGTTCCCATCCCTAGAATGCTAGCTAGCTGGCTAAACTCAGTGCTCATATCTGGGCTAGTCCCAGCCAAGTGTAGTAGGCTGTCTTAAGTCTATGACTGGCTGCCCCTGACATGTTAATCCCACAAACCTTAAAAGACAGGCACTGGGAGTCCTTGGAGGAATTTTCTGTAAGACTCCAAACCAACAAGAGCCATATGCACATGCATTATTTCTTTCAAAGTTGACTAAGTTCCTCAGTCCTGATAGATGCAAAACCTATAGTCATAACACAGGTACACACACAGTGCCTCTCACCATGAACATCACTATATATTATAAAGGAAAGGACTCTTTCTTCCTTACACCAGGTAAAGTTTCCCAAGGATGTTGTAGCTGTTTCAAGAACAAGATCACAGCTTTGTGAAAACAATGTCTGAAACATAAGACAGTGAAAAACAGCACATCAAGTACAATAGATCCACACTGAAGAAAATCAGACTGACAGATAAGGCAGGCTGAAGGCCAGAGCCTTGCTGAGCACGCTGTCACGGGTGGCAGGTGTACCACCATAGGTGGGGAATGGTCCTTCTGGAGCTACGCATTATCTGCAATATCCTCAAGGAAATAATCTTGGCCAGATTAAAGGTGGCATGATGTACCTTAACATCAGGAAGATCTTCGTTTTTCTTGCTGTTGTCTGGCAAAGGACAAATCCTAGCCCTCACCCCACACTATTGTAATATACATGTAGCAAGTTAAGAATAATAAAGATTGGTGGATAATTAGAGCCTTGTAGGCAATGTTGTAGATCCAGACAGCCTACAGAAGACACCGACTGGTCATATTGGTCTGAAGTCTGCTGATGGACACTTAGTAAGAATAATACTACCCAATTACACAGTCAAACAAGGGCTTCTCATAATCCAGCCCCGTGCACTACTGGCTCTAGAGGCTATGTTGTAGTGTCTGTCTAATTAAATGCAACTCAGAGTTCCTAAGCTCCTAAGCATAATACTTAGAAATCTAGCAGCAACCAAACTTGTCCAGAGCTTGGAGGTCACCGTGAAAACATCAGGTCAGGATCACACAGACAGGATTAGAGCTTCAGGAAGGCTATTTCTGTTGGATGTTTCAGACATGCAGCAGCAGTACGTACAGACATGAACTACACCTATCTGTGAGCACTGCTTTATTCATTGCTTTATGGGTATATACACCTGAAACCATGGGCTTACACTTGCACTGGCATGCTAAAATACTAGGAACCGTGTGTCCCATGGATTTTGAGAAATCTGTAGCAGTACTGCTCCTTGCAACAGCATTTTTAATCAGCTGAATAACTCTTCTTTTTCTTGGTCATCTGGGAAGACTGTCAGAGGGTGGCAGGTGCTGATACTTTTGTTGTACACAGGTGGCAGGTGCACTTTCTGCCTTCCCACAAGACAACATGTAAGTCACACAAGTCACTGAAGCTGTATATGATACCAGATTTGTGGACAGATGGATGGATACCTGCACAGAGAGACGAATAGGCTGACAGGTGAACTGACAGACAGAACTCTGCTTCTGAGCTGTGCTGAAGTCCCTTCATGCTACTTCAGGGGCAGAGGTGATCTAGGAAGCAGCCAAATCTCCTCAGGGTCTTTTGTTGGTTTTTCAGGAAAAATAAGACTGTGACTACAACAGAGACTAACCTCCATCTAACCTTCACAGTAAGAGCATGCTGGAGCACAGGTTGGGAACAGGACAGTACTGGTTCTGTTCTCCAGCGATCCCCCTCCATCAGCTGAGTCATATTTCCCAGCAGCCTCTGAAACTGCTCTGATTTATACCAGAAGACGCAACTTTTTCTGGCAGGGCCATAATCCTGGCGGGGCAAAGTAAATACCCTGTCTTTTCCTTTCCAAGCTCAGCCACACCTTCGGCAAAGAGCAGCTCTGAACTGGGCGCACGCATTTTTCTTGGCTTCAGTTCTGCAGGGTTTCCAGCAGTACTAGCAAATACACGCATAATAAGGGGTGACTATTAATGCCGTCATGAGGCCATACAAACTCTGCAAATCTTCTGTCAATCTTGCACAGGCCTTAATATTCAGACTGGTCATTATGACATTCCTACATAAGTAATGAACCTGTTCTACCTTACTGTCCTAAATAGAACTGTCTGAAATTAAATTTCCTCCCTGAGATCAACTGTTGTGGGTTTATGATGAAACAAAGCTATTCAGAAAACTATTCAAACGACAAAGACGACTGTCCAGAAGATTCTCCATGACCAAAGTAAAACAAGTCAATGCTGAACTTGCAGCACTGGTAAATTATCTTCAACTTTACTTATGGATGGAAGATAATGCTGCATGTGAGAAGTAAGCCAGCTTTGGTCATATAATTCAGGTTTAAAATATAAAGTTTTTTCCTTTCACATTATTGAAAACGATTTATCTAGGATTATGAGGCATTAAAGACACTGAGATAGTGATACTGAATGCCAGAAGAATAAACATTTCTAGATTAAGGCTATAGTTTTAATTTTAAAATTACCTGGACATTTCATTAAGAGTTTTTGGAAACAGGCTTCCTAGGTGATATTATCCAATTCAACTTTTTTCCTGGCAAGATTAACTAAGTACAGTCTATTCCCATTAAGATCAACATATTTAAGCCCACAGGGTCAGCCTTTATTGTAAAAATGATGTTGTATGCAAATGTTAAAATGAAATTCTACAAAGGGATAGAACTTCTGTATTGTATCATCACACATTGCATTTCATGTCCTTAAACCCTTTTGTGAAAGCATTTGTGAAAACCAATGGTAGAAATACTTGCCTTTTGAGGATAATTATAAGAAAGAAGAAAAAAGTACTAAATTGGTGATGGAAGAATATGGAACAGACTCACAGTACGTTTTGTTTACCTGAGCTGGTGTCAGTGTCCTATCATTAAGTCATCTAATGGGGAATGTGTTCTATTCACAACGTGTTGAGGTAAGAGTGGGAGGAAGTGAAATGTTTGCCTCTTACAGAGGTAACCGTTCCCATTTCATCATTCACTGGCAAGCCACAGTGGGACTCTAATGAGACTTCATTGGGCTAAAGGCATTTGAATCATTCATGCTACTGTGCAGCTGACGCCAGCATCGGGGCTATTTTTGGCTTAGGGAATACCGACAGCATGGTTGGTAAACGATGAATTATTTGTCAAGGGCACCATAGGCCAAGTAAGTGTGTTGCCTACATGGGCTTTGAAAAAAATAGAGTGCTTTGTTTATATGCCTGGTTGTTTTTCTGAGGCACTGAACACTTCAGGTTGTTAAATCATGTGCTGAAGTTGAAAGGTGTTCAGCAGCACGTTGCAGGGCATAGAGTGCGCTCTGCTGGGCACTTCACGCCAATGCAAAAAGCAGGGTAATCCTACAGCGATACACAAGGGGAAGGCTACAGAGACATGTGAAAACATCTCCAGCAGTTGTTCGGTGGTAAAAATCCCATATTATCAGCCTGCTAATCAATCACGCTACTTAAGACCCTCTCATTTTTATCCAACGCAACTGCAGACGCCATTACATCCACAACGAACATAAAATTCACTGATTATCCAATTCAAAGACAGTACAACAAGACCACTCTACGTGAGCTGCTTTTTTCCAGCTTCTGCCGGTTTTGCTCAGATTTGGACCTGTCCATCGCAGGAACATCCTGACTGTGAAAGGGTTCCTGCTGGACATGCAAGCAGAGCTGACAAACCACAGGGACTGCCATCCCAAACCATCTTTGAAGGTGGTTATGGAAAATGTGGAGACAAAACATTCTAGAAAAATCAGAGTACTTTGCTGATACACCACCCAGAAAGCTTTATAGTAAGGCTTCTGGAACACCTGACAGATACCCACTCATTCCAGTCTAAACACGCTGACTGGAAACAGGGAAATATTATTTTCATTTCATGGTAACTAAGGAAGAAGACAGACCAAGTCAGAGGGAGGTTATGGAGCTTGTCCAAAATAACATGACAACACTTGAAGTCAGGATCAAATAAGGGAAACAAAAGGGCATATTGCTTGGGTTCTGGAGAATGTACATACAGAACAGATGGGGTTATTTAGAAGACATACTGACCTCTACACTGTTTGAGTTAACAGGAAAAGCTGAAAAATGCAATAAATTAAAAAACTAAAGCTTACTTGGTGGAAGAGGCTCATCGATAGTTGGGTAGTGATGATGGTCAGGCCTCAGAGAAGGAAGCTGGCTGACTGGCTGAGAATTATGGAGTAAAGGACAATCACCTACGGACGAGATATTCAAGACATTGACAGTCATTCACTGTTTTCACAATGTGGTTCAAAAAATGTGCTTCTGTAAAACAAGTGATTATTTTTTAAATACGTTAGCCTGGTGTACTAGCAGCTCTGGTTATTCCTATTTTCAGGCACTATTTTAATAACAACTCATATGCCAAAGACTTATTAAAATAATGCAGTCAAGGCTCTGATCTCAGGTTTAAGTCAATGCTAAACTATTATGGGCCAGATTCTGGACTCATAGACACACAAGTGTAAGCGAGAGAAGAATCAGGCTTGATCTCTGAGAAATACTGTGCATGTACAGTCAAACTCAAGCTTCTGCAGAAATTGGCAGGAACATGCAAAATCCTGGTTCCAACTTTTAATTCATCCCATCAGTGGAATACAAGGCTAAAAGCTGCCTTGGATCTTTCTCTGCTTTTCCAAAAGATCAATGGGTGCGTAAGTGGACCGGAATGGCAGGATTTTGCAGTCCCTGCAAAGCAGAAGATCATCCCCTTGTACAGGCATTTTTCAAAGTTCAAAGAGTTCATCTTGGGTGGAAGGAAGGAGAATGAGAGAAGGACCAGAAACAGGTAGAAGACAGGTGGTAGAAGAGGAGGACAAAAGATAGTGAGACATAGTCAGCATCTGAGATAAAGAAGGAAGACCTGTGATACAGAACAGGGAAAGAAGAAGGAGAGACACACAGCAGACAGTGCAGAGGAAGTTTTTAAACACTAACATTGTATATAAGTCTATATATCCAAATATGAAATAAATGAAACCTAAGCAAATGTCCAAACTCACATTCTGCTGAAAGGAACAAGTACCTTAAGATCCAGCCAATGTTTATAGAATCCTTTAAGAAACTAAGAAGTTACAGTAGGGATGAAAAAACATTCCTTATTTCAGACTCAACTGTGAGAATAAGGAACCTGCATGTTAAAACTTCACAGGTTCCAGAATTAAGATTCCTTCTTGGTCTGTCCTTAAAACCTTAGAAACCAGGACAATTTATCCTACTAATGGACACATTTTCGTATTGTGTGGTAACAGTTTTTCACTATAACCTCCAGCTCCAGGTGGGCCTATTAATTAATTGCATAAATATAACATTTACATGCATCAGAAAGATGCAGCTTATGGAAAAAAATATATTTAGTGTTTCCAATATCACCAGAAAATTACACAAAGATACTTTGAAATTAAAAATCAGACCATTCAGCTAAGCCAAACTCACTGTGTGCTGGCTGGTTTACCTGTCTTTAATGTCAGAATCTTAATAGTCTAAGAATGAACATTTTGTAAAAAACCCAAACATATAACTATCAAATGTAAAAAAAAAAAAAAATCACCAAAGACTATGTTTTTTCTTTAAACAATCAACAGCTAGAAGGCAGAAGCCAATTTTGTATAAAACTGTAAAAAAAATCTCACACCATCCAGAAGTGAGAAAAATCGCTTAGACAAAAATACTCCCTCTTCTAGGTGCTCTGATGACACCGTATGGCCTGTTAAATGTCTTCATTAAACCACTTGTGTATAGGCGTATCTCACAGTCGCATCTGCTGCATGTTTTGAACAGACAGCAGAGTTATGTAAGTTATTACTCAGTGCTACAAGTCCATCTCGTGTAGCCTTAAAAATTGTGCTGTTACTACAGGTGGTGTAGCACCAGCTACCAGATCATCCATCTTTTTTCCTTTACTTACCTCACCATAATTGACTCTCCCCTAGTCAAGATAGTTACGCCAAGCCAGCGGAAGCATGGTAGTATCAGTCACCTGGAGTGGATGGAGGTGACCACATCCACTGTATTTGTAACAGCTGCCAAGTCATGAAGCAAGGTGCGTGTTTACTGAAGCACCCCTGGTGATATCAAAAGAGTGCTAAGAGCCGGCCTGCCCTTCAGACATACTCTCTTCTCAACTAATCACAGCAAAGCTACCGTGAACACCACAGCACCCTTTAGCGCCCCTCAAGGGACACGGTGTTGGAGCTGTACTGAATCCATATGCAGAAGACACCCTCTCCCCTCACATTCCCCTCTCAAAAGTACACACACTCCAAAATAAACATCAAATCTCTAAGCATGGTCTCTCACACACACACACATGCTCGTGCCCCCATAGGTATACTTGTACATGAATGCTGTCCACATGCAAAGACCCTTGCCAGCAAAGAAGGAAGCCGTGGGTTTCTATACCTCTGTGCACTTCTGAGAATTTAATTCTTTAGGCTAGATTGTGCTTTGCAGAGTGAATGATTGCCTAGGCCCAGCTGTCTACAAAGTCTTTACGTAGTACAGCATGCAAGGCCACCCTTACACCTTTCTTTCTGCTGAAGCAGTGTCTATGGCAGTGGAAGGTGAGGGTAAATAAATAGGGAATGGAGAAGGAAAAGGTAGAAGGATAGTTTCGTTGGGGTTTCCCAGTGATCCCCAAATATGTTATCCTTTTGGTGCCATTTTAATTTGGTGTCACTTATAGTGGGAGACAGATGACTCAGGATTTGGGAATGCAAAAACTACCTATTGACCTTCCTGCGTACTTCTTAGCTGCTGCTGAGGCCTTTACTTCTTTAGCTGGAGAAAAATGATAGACTAGCTTAAGAAAAGATGAGTGATCAAACCCACCTTCATGTAACTCCATACAACATAAAATGAATAACTACACGAAGGAATTTAATGTAACAGTTTGGAGGGATTGGGAAAAACAGTACCTAAATTACAAAGACAAAAAAATTACTTTCTTATGTATGTTTTATCTCTAGAAAAGGACAAGGAGATGAGAATTTTGTGCAATAAATTTTCAAAGCATCCAAGGAAAAAAAAATCTCTCTGTTGAATTGCCCTATGGTCTGTGAAATCTGAGGTAGATTTCTCTGGTACTTGGGGAACTGGAACAAACAGGGCTAGAAAACTGGGTTCTCCATGCTTACGACTGTGCATGGCTACCAATCACATACAGACACTGGCCCAGATCTTTAGCTGGTGTAAATCAGCATATCTGCCCCTTGACAAGTACGAGCTGGTCCTCTCACTGACTATAAGAGACATGGCAGCACATCAGATATGTGAAATGGAACAATCCCAGGAAATAAAGAATGAGTTGGTGGATGTGATAATGCTGATCTGCCACATAACTACAGTAGCTAATCTTGATTTTATAATGATGCACTGTCCTGGTTTTAATGGCCAGCCCAGCCAAAACCACGACATGCATATATATCTACAGGAATCCATATATAAAAAACTCCCTATCTGATTTATTTGGTCTTGCTGTGATTTTTATGGACAGGCTCAATTATCCAACCCTCCGTGATACCTGGCCCAGCTCACAGCCCCCAAATTGGTATAAAATAAACCATGAGCTTTCTGAAACCTCGATTATCTGATGCCTTCTGTGACATCCAGATAATGAGGGTTGCTCAGCGCATTGATTCTCAGGATCTAACCTTCTCTTCTGCTGCTTGGACCTGCTATGGGGGTGTCTAGACTCTCTGTGGCTCTTTGTGGATTCCCACCATGAGCTACTAGTTCATCTGGCCACTGGGAGGAGCCATCCACTTGCTCCCTGTCCAGTTCAGGGCTCTGTACTGAATCTGGCACTGACTCAAAAGCACTGTTCTCCTCCTCCTCATCATCCTGTGAGGAAAAGACCGTGCTCTCAGAAATCTTTGCACTGTCCACGGAGGAGAAGCGGGTATGGCTGGAGAAGCGATTGTTACTGTCATAACAGGAGGTGCTGTAGCAAGAAGTGCTGTAGCAGGAGGTACTGTAGCAGGAAGTGCTATAGCAAGAGGGGCTGTAGCAAGAGGTGTCGCACGCATCGCATTCATTGTCACCATTGGGCCTGGAGCTCGACTCGCTCTCACTTCCTGTCCTGGGGTGTTCCCCATCCAACAACCCATCATTTAAGTCAGAGAGTTGCTCATCCAAGGTCCCAGGAGGCACTGTGCTCTGGCTGAAGTTCTCTTCAGCCTCATTTTCCAGAGGAGGCTCTGCTGCCACTGTCTCACTCTCACTAACGACCTCCTTCTCCAGCGCCTCCTTGACTGTAGACTCCTCATCATTCTCCCCACCGTTGCCACCATCTTGCTCTTCTTCCCCATCGCTGCTCATCTGTGCTGAGGGCAAACTGTGGAGCAGGTTGTGGATCCGTATGTAGTGTGTGCGAGGGGTCTCTGGCTCACCGCAAGCAGAAGCTATGACTGTTTCAAGTTCAGACACAGGCAGGGAGCATGGCCTGTTTTTCCTCTTTGCTGTGGTCCTCAGTTGTAGCTTGTTGTCTTCCTCCTCCTGGGCTGAAGCCCCTTCTTCTTCCTGACTCTTCTCTAGGTCCTTGCCAGCATGCACATCTGCACTCACCTCATCAATATCTAATGTTTCTATGCTGGTCAAGGCTCCACCATCTCCCTGAGTACCAGAATTGACTTTGTTATTTTCCCTAACTTCAGTCTCAGGAGGAGACATGCAAGCCAGCAGAGCCAGCTGCTCCGTGAGGTCCGTAGCACTCAAAGAAGGCAGCACTTCTCCCGGGATGGATTCCAAGGGCTCAGGAACTGGCACCGCATCAACCTCCCCATCTCCTGCTAGCTCTTCATTTAAGCTGTTCTGGTTGACTTCCCCAGGTGGTTTGACAGCCCCATGGCTATCGACACTGTTCACACTGTATCCATTTAGCTGTTCTGGAGCTGTACTTTCTGAGGTCACTGTGTTGATGCATGGAGGCTCACCGAGGCTTTCCTCTGTGGGGTTGTTCACAGGGCTTTCCTGGGGGTCAGATGGCTCAGGATCTGCACTAATGGAGACCTCTTCATCATCTGTATGAGACAGGAAAAGAAATTACTTACTCCTTTAACAAGAAGCGTTGACTGAACCAGAAGCTTGGCTGTGGGGGCACAGGCACCCACAGCAATCTAAGAAAATTAAAAGCATAAATTACAGTGTGAAATGAGTGGGCAACTGAGCAACTATCAAGAAATACTGATTTTATTTCTTTTTTGCTAGGCAGTCTTTGTACAGTGGATTTAACAACCATGGTGGTAATCTGCATGAAGCACCTTGCCTCCTTGCAACATAACCTGAAGGTAACACCTTCTTGAAACTACTCTTTGAGCCAACTGGCATTGGAGGGAATATCATGACAATGACAAAGAAGCCTTCCCTGAGGTTTTAATGACATTTTTCTTGTTACGCTGAAGGTGACAGAACTCCACAACAGAGAACTTAAAAAACTATTTTTCACACCCCTGAAAGGTGGAAATTTTCCCCCAAACATCCTCTGATGTGATCCTCATCTGTAACACCTCCTCCCAGATGCCAGACAACCCCAGCTCTTTCACAACATCCAAATGGTCAAAAGATAGAAGTCAGGGTTTTCCAGCAAGGTCATGATTTCCAACCACTAATGCAGCTGCTGTTGGCTTGACAAAGTGTACCTGAGAGAGCACTACCACAGAGAGACAAAAAGTCCCTGAGCAATTATATTAAGACTTTGACATGAAAACCAAGGTTCAAACCTACACCATCATGGCAGTGACTTCCTAATAACTACAAGAGAATGTGAACCAAAACCAAACCAAAAGGGAGGAAAGGAGAGGAACACTGCATTATTTTTTGTTTTACTTTTTTCATTAAAAATAATAAAAATGAGAAAGTTTCTAATAATCTCTACTATTACATTCTCCATTTTTACTTACGAAGTGCTCAAATACAGGTGATGCTACAGATAACACCCCACCTAGCACTTCCCCAGGACAGGTGATAGAGAAGCAGATGGGACTTTAGTTTTCTACTCTCTTCTCTCCCAGTGATGTGGTAAAATATTTGAAGCAGCCAAGAACAGGGGGATACAAGACACCAGTAGCTCTAAGCTAAGGGGAAACAGGGAATAAGTTGCACCTCACGATGTATCCCATGACAGGGGACTTAAACACTTTCCTTTGCTCATGACTGTACCTAAAGTCCCAGAGCAGCCAGGAACGAATTCAGATTTCCGAGGAGAAAGAATGCAAAGCAAAAAAAAAAAAAAAAAAAATCTAAATAAATGATGGGTTGACTGAGAATTACCTGGATGGATGGAAGAAGTTATCTCAAATCGGAACTGCAGCTGGCCACTGACATGATCTGTAGGAAGCCTGCGACCCAGAGTGTAGCTTACAACCCTGTCCCTGAAAGAAAACAAATATCGTCACAATAGACCATAACCTACCCAATGTCTCCTGTGCATAGATAAAGCTGCTGTGTCGTACAAAAATACATAATGGTTTTCAAAGGCTATTTAACCCAGCCATGAGGGCATGTTGACTTGCATACAAGAGAACGAATGGCAGAGAAGGAGAGGACAATGTCTTCAATTACAATGGAACAGCTGAGTCAGTGAATAAGACAGGCTTCTGGGATACACAAGCATGTATGTATATATAGAGAGAGAACGGTGGGAATGGAACTTCTGCAGTATGGGTATGAAAATATTGACATGGGAAGCAAACAACTCCCACTTCAGCTATTGTAACATGACTTCACTTCCTTGCTGATCTGACCATATCTACCCTTCTGCAGAACCTCACATTTCTGTATTTCCTTCCCTTCACCATCTGCATAAAGTTCAGCTTTCCTGTCCTTTCTTTCAAATTCCTGTACAGGCCAGTCCCCGCTTACCACCTTCTCTTCTCAAACTGGCTGAATGACTGCTCTTCATCTCTTTCCACCCCTCTTACCTCTATGAAGCTGAAATATCAGGAGAACACCTTCCTGACAAGGTTGATCAATGACTCCATTCTGTCCTTGTGCAGGTCCCTCCCTTTGCCACACTTCATCCACCCCTCAGAACAGAATGAAACTATAGAAGAGATTAACTTCCCAGTTGCCCAAAATGAGGCTGAATCAATCTTCGCAAAGCATTTTTTGAGTGTAAATGGTTCACTAAATAGTAATATTTATACATCTTTCGAAGAAACATAGTTGACTTCCAGTTGGGCCCAATATATTTGCTAGGATAGTTTCACATGCATCAGAAACTCATATAAATGAGACGATCTCAAGATTTGTGTATGATCTTTCTCAACTTGTGTGTATGTGTACATCTCATTGCGCTTGCCTGAGACTTAAAACCCTCTATGGTATTAAAACTAAGCCAGATCTAGGTGCAGGTTGGAGGCCCTGCTCTTGGCAAAGTATATCCTTAGATATACAGTGTTTACAATAGGGAAGTAAAATAGGAAGATACAATCAGAAGATGGTGAGAAATCTTCTCGTACAGAGGGAAGCCAATGATATCGCTTGAAGGGCTCTCTACCTTCCCCAAGCTGTTCTTCTCCATCTGGTTTCTAGAAAGCTACTCAATCTTCCCTACTTGAGAAACAGGGAAGTAGCTTAGTCCCTTCTGGTAGATTCAGCTGTCAATATCACAGCCAGTTTCTGAACCAGCTGTTCAAAACCACTTCCAACAAGCTTAGCTTCCTGCTGTTCTGCTGAATCGAGATCCAATTTTCAGAAACGCCTTCTTGGAAACTGCATTGCATATGCTCTCCTCAGGAGATGACTCTTTCTCTCCCTGCTCCTCAAGGTCTGAACGTTAAAGTTTAGAGCCAACTTTTTGGCTTTGTCTGAATACTATACATCTTCCTTAAATTGGTTTGTGTTACTTTGACAGCATACACCTTCCCAGGACTTTCACGCAAAGGGGAAGCAGGGCAGGGCTGGTGAGCTCAAGGGAACTGGTTATTCCTTGGCAGCAGGGTAGGGTCAGAAAGATTTAGTTACAACATGCTATGTATGTTTTTGTATAATATTTCCACTGTCCAGAAATTAAAGGGAGAAAGAACAGATCTGGCATGATTTTAGCCCATAGGTAATTCCCTGAAACATGAAAAACAGCCTGTTGATAACATTCAAAGAATATTAAAATTGAAAATATTGCACTCTCCAGATTCACAGCCATGATACAAATGACAGTTTTCTTTCCTGAATGCCAGTCCTCACTTTTCAAAATGCAATAGATAATATTATAGAGGGAATTCTTCGTCTGTCCCTTAGTCCTATAAATTCTAATTAAGACCAATATCATTCATCAGACAATTGTCAGTTTAATAACTCCCCTCAACATCATTATATCACTATAATGATATATCACCAGGGACTTCAAAACAGCAACACATTCATCAAACAACAGAAAGTAGCACAAGCAGCGAATTTACCCTATAGCATGTCTTTCCAAGAGGCGCTGAACCGGCATAGAGAGTTTTCCCAGGAAACGCTTGATGATCGGTCGGCTCTTTGCAAATTTGTCTTTAACTTCTATTTCCAGGACATCCGTGGGCAGGGAGACAAAGCTGAACTGCTGCAATAAAGGAAGAGCACAGAATATGAAGCTGTTGGCCAGGCCACAACAACGCACAGCTGCTAGCGGCTTATCAACTTCTGCAAGTCTCTGGATTTTTCACAGGATAGAAATAGTCCATGGACTCCAAGGCATAGGCCTGCAAATAAAAAGAGCTTGGCCCCAAAGCAAGCAGGTGAAAGCACCCTACAGGTACTGTGTAATGCTGCAGCATCAGGCTTGGGGAGTGCAGGAATTTCATTTATTCATGTCATGGTAGCATCTGAACACTTTAAACAAGGCTCGCCATTGCTAAGGACAGTAGACCTACAGAAACGCAAAGAACTTTGCCCTAGCAATGATTATTGATCTAAATGTAATTGGACAGATTACACTCATTCCCACCAAGTTCTAAAAACTTTAAATAGCCATGTGTAAGTCCAACTGACTGGCAGTCTGGAGAGATGTTTAGTCAGCATTTCCCTCTAAGTGAAATTAGTCCTTTTTGCTTTTGACTGGCTATTTGTGGCATTTCAGCTGTGAGGCACACCTAAGCTATTGAGAAGTGAGGATCTAGTGAGGTGAAGGATACATGAGCAGAGTTTTCAGATTCATCTTGAAATCTCTCCCTCTCTTGCTCATCCCTACCCCAACTTAAAAAGGAAAAAGTCTAAATAGACTGTTTGAATCAGTCTCCTAATCTGGTTCACAGCACGATCCCACAGAGAGCTAAACCAGCAGGTAAGACACAGCAGAGGCTACCAGAACAAATGATACTGGGGAAGACAGGAATGGCATCATCTAAAACTACTGTTGTCACCAAGTGCTTTAAAACATGTGATCACTACCTCAGCTGATCTGGTTTTAAGAACATCTATTTTTATTTTTAATTAAAGTTTCAATAAGCTTTTAGAGATTGTGTGCATGCAAACTGGAGACAGGAACAAGGAAGGTGATATTTGAGGTTGTAGGAGTAAGGAAGTCCATATGTACAGCTTCCAAGCACAGGAGCATTAGGGTGCCTGGAGTTGTTGGGATCTCCCCACAGGTAAAGCAAAGCTCTATTTAGGAATAATAGTGAAAAGCAAATGTATTGGATAATTTGGCCTTGCTTGCTGCTAGATTGGCTAAATTCAGTACAGACTGGGAGCTGGTGACACAGGTCACTGAATCCTTTTTCCAAACAGATCTGCTACTACTAGAATATCATCAATCCAAAAAAGCACATCTCTGCTGTGGTGCGCCATAGTGGAAAAACTGTTAAGACTGCTGTTCATCTAACTGAAAGGTCAGTATTGAACTGGAAGACAACTTCTGTAGTAAGTGAATATTGAGATGGATGAAAGGATTTTCCAGCTTTCCTGCTGCCAAAAACAATCTTCACAACAGAATCATGCTCTGGGTTATCGAGGCCTGGAGTTAAGCCCTAAATTGCTTGCTCTATTGAATCATGATCTAATTTTCAGAAATGCTTAGTTCAAACAGCTTCATGTGAAACCAATGTGAGTGGGATATTCTGTTAATCAGGCCCTGTAAAAAGGCAAATAATCAGAGAAATATAACTCAAGCAACAGCTAAAGCATGATTTTCTTCTCATTTTCTCCTACATCTCTGCAACAGGTTACTAAAGAAGCTAAATGTAACAAAGGGGAGAACATTAATTCCACATGTATATTGAAAGTTGCCTTATAAAAATAAGTTGTACCGCTATTACTGTTTCACCTGCTAAAAACCTTGGGTAATTGCCACTTCATGACACTTACAAGGAAAGCAGAAGGGAATTAACTTTTAACTGAATGAGATTATTGTAATGTACAGCAATTTGCCATTTAATGAATTCTCCATTATTATGCTGTTGATACCTATATTGTAAAAAAGTCTCCATGGGGTAGAGCATGCATACACACAGGTAAAGACTGAACTGTTCATAAGTGGGAAGTAAAACGTAGGTTAATGATCTGCACCTTCCTATGTTATTAATATTTTGTCTTGTGGTACAACTCTGAAGTAAATCAGAATCTGCATGGACATTTGTTTCCATAAAGTCAGGCGGAAGCAAGCCTGACAATGCCTTTCTTGCACAAGAAACACATTGGTGTTTTCCAGAGCAATTATCAGCACCTGAGCAGAGAACATGGCTGCATGGAGCAAGGTGTTTTGGAATCAACCAAAGGAAATTTCCTTTTTTCCTTGAACAGCAGGGCCTCTCAGATGCACAAATGCAGGAATAATGATGTAAAATCAAATTGTGTT
Source organism: Pluvialis apricaria (assembly GCA_017639485.1). Lineage (NCBI taxonomy): Eukaryota > Metazoa > Chordata > Aves > Charadriiformes > Charadriidae > Pluvialis > Pluvialis apricaria. The sequence continues at coordinate 64,975,270 of CM030008.1, forward strand.
CGGATTTCATCACCTGCCAACCATGTAAAATCAAATTGTGTTCCGATTTCATCACCTGCCAACCACATTGCATTTGGGGATATATGAGACTGCCCTGGGACCAGCCCCTGGTCTATGGTCACAGTTGCCAAATACTTCTGCTAGGAGAATGTTCTGACATGTAAAAACATCAACATCTTGGAAATACAATCAAGCCTTTAAGACCAGAAGTATCCCGTGGCAGAGCTCAAAGGTCTTGCCATTTGGAAACAACTGCAGTTTGAGATCAAAAGTGAAGTCACTGAAATGGATTTGGAGACAGCTTGCTTGTAAAATAGTGATACTTTTACATAATTCAGTTTTCCATAATCTAAGCACTTGTTCCTGCTGTTGCTTTCATCTAGTTTAATCCTTAATAAGCAAGATTTTTCTAAGGCAATCCCTGACTGTGGATGTCTCAGGCTCAGGTCATCCATACCGAAAAGCCCAAAGGAATCCTTGTTTGCAGAACACATAGGCTTTTGGCCCATTATAAAAAATGGATCCCAGGGAAACACCTAGGTTCGAGAACTCAGACTTTCAAAAATCACCAATCACTTTTGAAAACACGTAGGTTCTTGTGATATTTAAAGATGGGACTGTCTTCTTTGGATGTGGAAGCAAATCACCATCATATCCTAGTTTCCCCTCTCTTCCTTCACCTTTTTTCCTGACAAGTGCCAGCCCCTGTACTTTAGCCACAAAGCATCGGCTGCATTTACACTGTTCAAAGCCTCAGCCTTTACTAACCTATCCACCTGGAAGAGAAAGGACCCTGTGTTTCATGGTCTTCTCCAACATAACTAACATAACACAGCAGTAATATATTACTGCTGGAATAAATTACATCATTTCCTTGCTTAATATTTGCTAATTGTCACACAGCAATGGCCAGCTTGTGAAAATGACAGTGCAAGCTTCATATCTAAGTTAAAAAATAAAAAGACACTGATTATAAATTCTGCAATACCCTTGGGTTCACACTCAGTGATGTTGTGACTAATAATTCATCCCAAGGAGGGGAGAGAAAAGGAGGCTATAAGATCACAACACAGATAAAAATCGCTCTCTTCAGGATGAGGGAATTTTGATGTGGCTTCTTACACGTGCCCACAAACTACACCACTGATAACCAAAAGTGCTGCATTTTAAAAATAAGTCTGCTGCCATTTTTTGATGTTACTATTACAATTTTTACCTTATGTCTTCCGTTATTTGGAACTTTTCTTATTATCACAACTCTCAGTGTACAGAATTAATTCAGAAATTAAGCTTTCACATTAAGAAGGATGACATTCATGGTCGCAGAGAAAAACAAGAACAGAAATTTTAGTACAATGAGCCCAAACATATTATTTTAAAAAAACTTCTGATGTTTTCTGACAATGACTCCTTGAAGCCAGATTCTTTTATGTTTTGCAGCTGGCATTGGCTACTGTGCATTTTCTTTCACAATCTAAGACAGCAATCTTTAAGCTGTATATTTTCACCGGGGCTGCAGCTCATTTTGTGGGCTTGTTCATTGGTTGGGTTTTTTCCACAAAAATTTAAGTTCCTTGAATCACAACTGCTAGTGCAAACTCTGCGAGACTGGTCAAGAACTTCACGGAATCTGCTGGAAACCAAATAAACTAAAGTTTACATTGAAACTAACTGTAGAAGGGTGTACTGAAGTTTACATAAATGGCCTTTTTTTCACACAGTCAAAGAACAAAGTGAAAATATAATTTCTGGCAGTTTTTAAATTCTGATGTCCTGACAACTTTTTCAAAAGATTTAGCCTCTCCAGCTGTCCAGAGATCCACCAAACTTGACAATGGCTGCATGGATGTGGTTTGTAACTTTGTCTGAGGCTTCCTTTGTACTTTAATACAAAAAACTCTGAAAGGAAGTAATGGATTTCAACACAGGTACAAACTCATCTACCAAACCAGCTATAGTTTCAAAGCTAAAGCCCCACCCAAGGAAAAGGCGTTGTCTAATGACTGATTATGTATTTATTTGGACAACAGCAGAACATCTGGGAAGAACAATCCACAAAAATTGTGATGGCTAGAACCTGATGTTTTTACTTGCTCCCTAACCAAAATGAAAGTAAAATGCATTATACAAAATGTGAGGAAAAAAACTTTTACAAGGTATCACTGGACCCAATATTTTTAGTTGATCTACAGTAGCCAGTGGATGAATGGATAACAAATAAGAAGTTAAATCTCTATTCTCTGATTAGCCCAAACCAGCAATTCCCTATAATGTTGCATTAGTCACAGTGCATTACCCTGCATATCACATCAACTATTGCTTCGTACAAAATGACTCTTAGAACTTGAGATGATACATGACACAGCACACTCCACAGAGGATATGGCAGACTGCCTCAACAAAACTGCCAAGAAATTACCATTAGGAACAACCTGTTTCGCACAGGGTGCCTGGCCCTAGAAACAGTCTCAGATCCCATCTCGTCCATGTAGTGTATCAAGTGTCCCCTTGTCTCATCCTTATCGGCTAGGGATGAGCAGGCTCCTCTTTATAGGTTAGATGTAGATGAGTGAAGATCACAGACACCCTCACAGTGAGGAACACCACTGGAAGGATGAGGTGGTCAACGAGCTGCCCCTGTGTCTGGTCTGGAAGAATCCCAGAGCAGAAAACCCCCATAGCTAGGGGCTTTGGAAAAGAGTGCAGGAAAGTTCTAAGTGCTGAGCTTCAGACGGAGAGAAGACCTTTTTATTTTCCTCTAGAAACGTATTAGGACTGTCACAAGAAATGGTTATCTATCAGGTGTATTTCTAAAAGGAAGCTATGCGCAGAAAGTCTGAGCACAAGGAAGGACTGAAGATCCCATGTATATTGGGAAAAAAATAGCATCTGTCATAAGCAGAAGTAAGGAGGCCTTGTGAAGACTGATGCTTCCTGAACCCTGGAATTCATTGGCCATGTCTGCATTCAGAAGACATGGAAGGTACAATAGGAGCAGACCTGGAGAGCAAAGCAGCCGGTGCTGTGCACCTGATTACCACATCCAGACATGTTGCAAGGGTTTTACCACGAAGTAGCTCCAGGCTGGTGCCCTGAATTGAACTCCCATTATCATCTGCAAAGTGTTAGGTGCACTCCTGAACCACATCTCTTGGCTTACTTTCCGCTGAGAGTAATTCAATTCATGTACTTTAAGACTGCCAAGCGGTGTCTTTAGTGGGGAGATCGGATGATTTGTTTTGAAACTGCTTTCTTGAATAGAACAAAAATACTATTGCAGATGAACCCATTGAATCATTAAGAACCATGATCTATAGAACAAGTTAGTACTTGTATTATTTTCTCAGTGTCTTCTTCAATTATTTCCTTTTTTAGGATGCTCTTGCATCCCTCTGGAATTATGATGGCTAGGAGGAAACAGGCTTGTTCCAGAAGCAAAGCCATTGCGTCTCTCTACTTTACTCACTTCTTTAGCTATTCAGCCTGTCCCACCTGTTAAGAGTGGCAGGAGATACAGTGACTGCTTTGTTGCTACATGTTTAATGAAAAGAGGCAGTAGGATAGGAGAGAGAGAGACTCTATTAATTCCTCACTAATAGAAAAGCTGCAGCATTATAGCCCATCTGATTAGACACTGGAGAATCTGTACCAGGCACAGCCTTAAAATGCCCCAGCCAAAGGAAAAACTTTAGTTGATATTTTCTCAGGCACCAAAAATCAACAAGCCGTAATTCTTTCCATAGAACTATAGAGAAGGGAGGGAGTGGGAAGAGCAAAAGTGACATGATGGAGAACACCACATCAACATATTAAGTCTTCTTTTGCAAAGCAGTGTATCATCAGTTCTGTGTCTGGTCAGTGGTAAGTCATTAGGATTCGCCTCTCATTTACACAGATTTTAAACAGCCACCTCCTGCACATTCACTCTCTCAGAAAAACAAATCAGAATCAAAGCTTCTTACGATCAGCCGGCACATTCATACTCTCACACCATCTCAATGACCTAAATATAAATCTGATTTTACATTATTGCTGCTATCTTCAAGAAAGATCTGAAAACACTGTAGTAAACACCAATGAAGGAGTTTCAGGCACTGAAAAGTAGGTTACTGTCTATTTGCTTCCAGACCCAACAATGGTTTCACAGGCACAGATTATTAATTTTCTTAAGATGAAAAGATCTTGTGGGGGTTTAATGCATGACTTACATATGGTAAAGAATGAAGGCATATGCTAATGCTGACCTGGCAGAATAAGTCTGTATCATAGAATCATAGAATGGTTTAGGTTGGAAGGGACCTTGAAGATCATCGCGTTCCAACCCCCCTGCCATAGGCAGGGATACCTCTCACTAGACCAGGTTGCCCAAGGCCACGTCCAGCCTGGCCTTGAACACCTCCAGGGACGGGGCTTCAACAACCTCTCTGGGCAACCTGTTCCAGTGCCTCACCACCCTTAAAGTGAAAAACTTCTTCCTAATGTTTAATCTAAACCTGCCCTCTTCCAGCTTAAAGCCATTCCCCCTCGTCCTATCACTACATGCCCTTGTAAAAAGTCCTTCCCCAGCTCTCCTGTAGGCCCCCTTTAGGTACTGGAAGGCCGCAATAAGATCTCCCCGGAGCCTTCTCTTCTCCAGGCTGAACAGCCCCAACTCTCTCAGCCTCTCCTCATAGGAGAGGTGCTCCAGCCCTCTGATCATCCTCGTGGCTCTCCTCTGGACGCGCTCCAGCAGGTCCATGTCCTTCTTATGTTTGGGACTCCACAGCTGGATGCAGTACTCCAGGTGGGGTCTCACGAGAGCGGAGTAGAGGGGCAGAATCACCTCCCTTGACCTGCTGGCCACACTTCTTTTGATGCAGCCCAGGATATGGTTGGCCTTCTGGGCTGCGATCGCACATTGCTTGCTCATGTCGAGCTTCTCATCAATCATCACCCCCAGGTCCTTCTCCACAGGGCTGCTCTCCAGCCATTCTCCGCCGAGCCTGTATTTGTGCTTGGGATTGCCCCGACCCAGATGTAGGACCTTGCACTTGGCCTTGTTGAACTGCATGAGGTTGGCTTGGGCCCACCTCTCCAGCCTGTCCAGGTCCCTCTGGATGGCATCCCTCCCCTCAAGCGTGTCTGCCTCGCCAAACAGTTTGGTATCATCAGCAAACTTGCTGAGGGTGCACTCTACCCCACTGTCCATGTCGCTAACAAAGATGTTGAACAGTACGGGTCCCAGTACCGACCCCTGAGGAATGCCACTCGTCACTGCTCTCCACTTGGACACCGAGCCGTTGACCGCAACCCTTTGAGTGCGACCATCCAGCCAGTTCTTTATCCACCGAGTGGTCCATTTATCGAATCCATGTCTCTTCAATTTAGAGACCGGGATATCGTGTGGGACAGTGTCAAACGCTTTGCACAAGTCCAGGTAGATGACATCAGCAGATCTTCCCTTGTCCACTGCTGCTGTAACCCCTTCGTAGAAGGCCACCAAATTTGTCAGGCATGACTTGCCCTTGGTGAAGCCATGTTGGCTCTCGCCAATCACCTCCTTGTTTTCTGTGTGCCTCAGCAGAGTTTCCAGGAGGATCTGCTCCATGATCTTGCCAGGCACAGAGGTGAGACTGACTGGCCTGTAGTTCCCCGGGTCTTCCTTGTTTCCCTTTTTGAAAATAGGGGTTATGTTTCCCCTTTTCCAGTCGGCAGGAACCTCGCCAGACTGCCACGACTTCTCAAATATGATGGCTAGTGGCTTCGCGACTTGATCTGCCAGTTCCCTCAGGACCCGCGGATGTATCTCATCAGGTCCCATGGACTTGTGCACCTTCAGGTTCCTCAGGTGGTCTCTCACTTGATCTTCATCTACAGTGGGCGGTGCTCCGTTTTCCCAATCCTCTCCTTTGCAATCTGCATCTTGGGCAGTGCGGCTGCTGTCCTTGTCTGTGAAGACTGAGGCAAAAAAGTCATTGAGTACCTCAGCTCTGTCGCTGTCCCGGGTAACCAGTTCTTGCGTATCCTTCCGGAGAGGGCCTACATTTTCCCTAGTCTTTCTTTTCTCACTGATATACCGATAGAAGGATTTTTTGTTTGTCTTAATGTCCCTGGCCAGATTTAGTTCTAGCTGGGCTTTAGCTTGTCTAACCCGCTCTCTGGCTGCTCGAACGATTCCTCTGTAATCCTCCCAGGCTACCCGCCCCTGTCTCCACTCCCTGTAGGCCTCCTTTTTTCTTTTCGTCAGTTCCAGGAGCTCCTTGTTCATCCACGCAGGCCTCCTGGCTTTTCTGCCTGCCTTCCTCTTTGTAGGGATGCATTGCTCCTGTGCTTGGAGGAGGTGGTCCTTGAATATTAACCAACTTTCTTGGACCCCTCTTCCTTCCAGTGCTTCATCCCACAGCACCATACCAAGCAGATTCTTCAAGAGGCCAAAGTCGGCTCTCCTGAAGTCCAGGGTCGTCAGCCTGCTGCGCACCTTCTTCATTGCCTTGAGGATTTCAAACTCAACCATTTCGTGGTCACTACAGCCCAGGCTACCCTTGAGTTTGACCCTGTCAGCCAGCCCTTCCTTGTTGGTAAGAACAAGGTCCAGCATGGCTCCTCTCCTCGTTGGCTCCTCAACCACTTGGAGAAGGAAGTTGTCCTCAATGCAATCCAGGAACCTCCTGGATTGCCTGTGCCTGGCTGTGTTATCCTTCCAACTGATGTCAGGGTGGTTGAAGTCACCCATGAGAATCAAGGTCTGTGAACGTGATGTCACCCTTATCTGTCTGTAGAGGGCTTCATCCACTTGGTCTTCCTGGTCGGGCGGCCTGTAGCATACCCCCACTGTAACGTCCCCTGCTCCTGATTTCCCTGTAATCTTGACCCATAGGCTCTCAGTTGGCTCGGTATCCTCCCCCAGGTTGAGCTCCATACATTCCAGCTGCTCATCAACATATAAGGCAACACCGCCTCCTCGTTTCCCTTGCCTGTCTCTCCTGAAGAGCCTGTACCCTTTCATGCCGACGCTCCAGTCACAGGAGTCGTCCCACCAAGTTTCTACGATGCCGATGAGATCGTAGCCTTGGAGGCGTGTACGCATCTCTAATTCCTCCTGCTTGTTCCCCATGCTCCGCGCATTTGTGAAGAGGCACTTCAGCCGTGTCTTTGTTGCAGCCGATTTGGTTGGAGCAGCTGTAATTCCTTTGTCCTGTACTAACAGTGCCTCCCGATTGACTCCTGTTGGTCCAGGAGCTCCTAGCTCATCTACGTGAAGGTTTGAGCATACTGCAGCGTAGCTGGCACATCTTGGAGCTAATGGCTGCAGGCCCTCACCAGCGCCCTGTTCCCCTTTCCTTGATGTAACATCCCTTGGCTGTTCATGGGCAACCCTGATAATACCCCCTTCCCCCGTCGAATTTAGTTTAAAGCCCTGTTAACGAGCCCTGCCAATTTTTGGGCAAAAACTCTTCTCCCTCTTTGAGTGAGCCAGCCCCCCTCTGATGCCAGCAGGCCTGATGCCGCAAAGGTCATTCCATTGTTCCATTTATAAGATAACAGAACAATTTCCCGCGCTTGAGAATAGTTTTCATAGAAAACCAACTAATGATGATTAATTCCCATGTTTTATTTTTATCAATAGTATTTGCATCCCTGAATATGTATAGATCACAGTGATCAGCTTTCAATAACGCTATCAAGGAAGTTGTTGAAACGAACAGAACATGCCCATTAGCACCAATTAGACAAGTTAAGCGCAAGTCAAGTTCTTTAAAAATAGTCAAAACAGTAACTGGTGAAAGGTAGGTAAATTAATACATTGGTGACAGGAAGAATTAGGCTCTTGATTTGGAGCTGAAAAAGCAATATAATTTAAAAGAAAATTTATTTGCAATATCCATCGTGCCAGAGGGACGATATGAGCAGAAGTAAATCTTAAAAGGCTGTAAATTACATTTGATGGATGAAGACAGATTTAGACTTTCAGCTGAATATTTCATTAGTGGGTTTTTCATTTCAAATACTCCAGTGAAACAATTATTCTTAATGCACTCGCCACTATCCATCTGTATTATCCTGCTCCCCATTCAAAAACTTCCTCTACATATCACTGCTGTCCCATACAACACTACTCGTATGAACAATCAGATAAGCTCGTGGGGAATTCCAGTTTCTTAAACTTAGTACAGTACTCCTCAATGACAATACAAAATACTGCAGAGTCAGTAGTGTCAAGCACAGAGCTCCACTGCTGCCAAAGGCTGGGACATGCCTACACGTACTCCGAGAGAGTCCTGGAATTCAGCAGTGACTGCAGGGTGCCAGATCCAATGTGGTACCTTATTCTGGCATGGCACAATGTGGTGGAGTTTTTCCCCCAACAGTTAAAGGGGTGCACATAAATATGTGTCGCTGTTCTACGACCTGATTTCATCCTGTCTACTGAACTCCTTCAAAGTCGGATAGGGCCTTCAGCAAGTTGGCTTCCTAGATTTCTCCCTCAGATTCACTACCTCTCTGTATTGGAAACAAGGAATAAAAAAAAAAATCCTCTCCATCTATTTCATATTCCACAACATTCAGAGTTTCTAGTTAACAGGCTTATCATGAATTCTCTCTGATGGGTTAGATAGTTTTGCAAGATGTCTCTTATTTTACTAATGGCAAATTTCAGCCCTAAGACATTAGAAATTGAAAAGAACTTCTGGATAAGTCAAGTGCAAACACTGCTTAAAGAGTCAGGGTTTTTCTTCATCTCTCACATATTGCCTACAAATTTATTAGCACAGCATAGACTGAAAATATTTGACGACTCTCATGAACACTAATATACAAGACTAGCAAGACTGATAGTATTCTAGATGCAGAAGTTGCGACTAAATTGCATTTCTAGAAGAATAACATATTAAAAAAATTTCTAGACAATTTTTTCACATCATAACCCATTCCTGAAAAAAACTGAAGTTGTCTTGGGCTTTCACACTTCAGTCATCACCAGATATTCAAAAAACTGCAGCTGTAAAATCACAGCTTTTCTGTATGGTCAAACTATATTTTACACTTTACCTGGCCATATGTTCAGAAATGTTATACAGTGAAGCTACCATTGACAAGGCTTTACTCAGTCCCAATGACACCTTTGGCAAAACTCATACTGAATTCAGAATCTGGATTTCACTGCACCTATATTGGGCTTATGCTTAGGTGTAAAGGCCTCTGAGTTTCTGCCACAGTTCTTTTGTACCTGACAGTAGAAGCAGGGGCAAAGGTTATCTAAGTTAAACAATAAATAAGTAGTTCAATCAGGGTGATGCTGCTGTTGATTTTTTCATTTTGGTGAAATCATGCAATGATTCTGTGAGGCCATGGTAGGACTGTCAGCATCTAGGGCTCTGAATATTAGATCAAAATCAGATCAAATATAACCTGCTATCATTTAAATTCATAGTGTTGACTCAAATATATTAAAGCATCGTTAATGGTTTAACTGTTCTGGAAAGATCCATATTTGAACAAGTCCCTGCTTGCATCACTCTAGGTTTGTGCTACATCAGATAGTACCCATCATATTATATTAGCCAACACAAAGCCTCAAGAGAAGCAAAGAGCTAACATAAACCCCACGTTGCACGATCTTGCTACTTTGACAAAGCATCTTTCAGTCCTGGTACTGCTGGGTGGCCCATCATAAAACAGTCCAGCATTCATGATCAAAGAATCCGTGCCCAAGTGATAAGTCTGCATCATAAGAAGAGCAGTTACAAACCAGCATTCATACAGTCATTTGCATTCATGTCATCTTGACATTCTGGCAGGCAGCATCCAAACCCACCGTTTCTATCACTGATGACAATCTGCACTACAGAAGCCCTCTCTCCCCAAACCACCTCCCTCTGGCGTTTGAGCCCCTGTTTCCTTCTTCTGATTTTGTGTTGGTAATCTGAAGAGACGGATTATGTGAGAATTTATTCAAGTGCAGTATTTTTGAAAGGTTGTGGGTTATCAGAAGTGCAGAGAGTACAAGTTACACGTGTGAAAATACTGTAATTCTGTTTATCAGATCTGACACATTAACTACTATTTGTTAAATGCTCTTGCAACAGAGTACTGAACACCTCTGCTTATACACATCAATTAATTCACCAGTGAAATGCAGCTATCTTCAGAGTGATAAAGCAGCCACCCAAAACACTATTTTGTGCCTCAGCTATAATTTAACAATATTTGTAAAGGCTAAGGCAAAGAAACAAACAGCAAATCTGCAAGGAGTTGAGATCGTTTTTATCTTAGTACTGGGATCGCATTTTTAGGCATTCTACTCTTCCAGAGCTAGAATTATCAGAGTTGAAATTCAATGCATCATTTAACAGATGACACTTCCTAGTACTTTAAATATGCTGGATGGTTGGAACAGCCCATTTCTATAGTCTCTTGCTGCTGTTCCTTGAGGATCTCTCTCCACTCACCAGTAAATGAACAAAAACTGAAGCAGCAGTTAGCTCAAATTGCCACAGTTAAGAAAGAAATACCATAAATATGTTTAAGTGAAAGTCCAGTGGCCTGATGTACTTTATCTGCAAAACCATCAAGAGAATTTGCTAACCAGCTGGAGACATGTGAAATACTTCTTAAACCACTTCACTTTGTTGCTTATGATTTCCAGTGATCCCTATTGCTCATCTGAACTTTACTGCTTGCTGACAAATTAAATCCTCTTAAAGAAGCTTTTTCCAAAGAATGTGACAGCAGGTACACTGTCTCAACATGAAACAATAGAGGAACAGTGTCATTATTTTTCTAACGGCAATATTAGAAGAGATACGATCAACATTCAGCCTTCTCAATTCTACTAGATTTACAGAAAATTTGGAAAGCGAGCACTTTCTTCTGAGATTTCTTTTGCATTTTACCCTCAAATCAGCTTGACAGGACAACTCACCTACTACGCTCTTGCAACTGTGTGGTCTGCCAGTGCAATGCCTGCTTAACCTAGGGGTTTAGAGTCAAGCTGTCGAGTGGCATGTGGTTTCCAGGAACTCACCTACTTCATCTAACAGCACAGATGTTGCTGAAGAATGCACCAGTTTGAAAGTATAGCCAGGAGTAAGAAAAGAGGCAGGACCATTAACCCTGATTCTGCAACAAGTTCCCTGCCTGAAGACACTTTTTACTATTTTTATTTTCTGCAGCTGCTTACTTCTCCTCATTGACGCTGTAGAGGCCTAGGCACCATCAGGAGCTAGTCTGGATCTCCCCCAAAGTACTTTTGGCATTATCACACACGGCAATATTCAGCACTTTGGCTTAGCAGAATCTGATCTTATGCTTCTGTAAGCATGTGAAAACATACAGAAACATCACAAAATGACCCCTCTCTACCAGCAGAACGTACCACCTGTCTCAGTGAACAACTCTCAGTGTGAGGCGCTCACTTCACGCAGAGCCCTACTGCAAGCGTCAAAATGTTACATGCTACTCTTCTCTCTTAGTAAGAAATTTCCATTTCCTTATGTCCTCTTGTACAAAGTACCACAAAACAGAGCAATGGAAGAATAGCCCTAACTCAGGATAACTTGTGCTGAACAGTATTTGAATGGCCTGTGAAATGAAGATGATCATCAATATTACATGACACAAAAGAAAAATTGCCTGATTTCACTGGGAGCACAGTGTTCCCAGAGCGGTCTTGTAATGCAAGTGGTTACCATGCAGATAGAACAACCTGGTAAGTATGAGCGCGAACACCACAATGAATAAATATAAGTAAATGAATAATCTCTCAGTTTGTAGGACTTTAGTTTGGCGTTGAGGCCAAACAAAACTGAGTCAACTCTTTCACTTCTGAATTTGCTCAAGGGTAATCAAGAATATATACAGATCCCAGTCTGCAGCTATTTCTATAGTTTTATTTCCCTATTCCAGATTTTTTATCATTCAACTGAGAAAAAACCCCAACAAAACAACAAGCATCTGGCTTTTATTTACATGTAGTGACAGAGAACCTTAGGAAAGAATCATCCTTGTGAAACAATATATTGATTAAAATATTTTTTGGGGAAAACAACTAGTAACTGATCCATTCAATGCAATGGCTATGATTCCTCAATACTTTTCACTTCATATATTCATATCCATCAGTGAAAAGGGAGGACAGAAGAATGGCTACCACCATGATTCAGCGACAGTTTGCAGTATTCCTTCTCCCCTTGTCCCAGAAAGGGACAAAGTCGAAGAAAATCAGGCCTAGGGTCTTCTGTGCAATAGAAACCAATGTGGGGTTTCAGTAACAACACAAAGACTTCAGACAAGATGATGTGCATAGACTGCAACACAAATGCATGAAGTTAAACATCTCAATATCAGCTGAAGAGAATGCAGAAGGAGAACATGTTGAATGACAGCTCAGCTGTTTTAGACTCCTTAGCCACTAACAGGCTAACAACAGAAAGGGAGAAGCAGTGTGCTTGCACGCAATCAAGAAAACCAGGGGGCTGAAGAGAGAAGCTGGAAGCCAGCTGTGCTCTTTTGCTTTCTGATGTCCGTAATTAGGCCATTTCATTGTTTCTCCTTTTCTTGCTGCCAAACTCCACTGGAAAAGAAATGTCAGTGTGCAAACTCAACCATCCTGCATGGCCTGAGGAGAAGGCCCCCTTGACATTTTATCAGGGCCACATTCTTACTTTAGTTACTTTATCCTCCAGCAGTGCAAAAGGACCTTGAAGTGAGAACAAATTACATTGGCTGAGGGTTGCCTTTGTCAAAAGACTTCTGACCAAGTATTGAGTGCTTCTAAAAAGCCTATTTTCAGCCTCCATCAGCACAGCTGCTACATCCCTCTTTGGATAAGGACAGCCTGTGTGCCACCTCAGCAGTTAATTCTGGCTGATAGAGAACAGTGGGACCACAGCCATATCCTGGGCCCTCCTTTGAGTGTCAACTCCTGGCATCCACACTTGCTGCCAGCTTCCACAATCACACATACTGAGTGGGACACACATACAGCGAGTTTCCCCTTCATGCTTGCCCGCCTCTAGGCCTGTGTCTTATGCACTTTACTGAAAAATCTCTGCCAACTCCCTGATCCTCCATGTCAGTTCCAGCTCCTCAGCTTGACCTGCAACCCATCAGCCAGATACATCTGATGCTTGGAGCCACACAGAAGTTATGGGTTGGTGGATGTCTCACAACAGGGTCTTCCACTTAATTAAGTCCTGTTAGGCATTTTTCTCAGACAAGTTTCAAGGTTGTCACCCCCTGCACCTGCCATATAACCTTCCTTCCCCACGTAGACTCACCTGTTGCATAACTTGATGTGGTACCTAGTTTCTTGACCGTACTCCTCCAGGTAGGAGTATTCAGTGACATTTCTGCTGTCTTTTTTCCCCACTCCCACTTTCATGTCTACACAGTTTGACCTAATTATCCCTAAACTACTTTACAATTTGCATTTTAATTTGATAAAATCTATTTAGTCTATTTATTTATTTATTACTTTTACTCTTTCCTGCAGTGGAGATATTTGTCTGTCAGGCAACAGCAGTAAATCACACCCATTATGTCAGGCTCCTTTAATTCCGAAGAGATTCTTTGTTCTTTGCTGTCTGTTACCATTTCGCGTGTAATTTAAAAACAGCAGGCAGCAATTGAACTCTCAGATCTCATTAATACCGACTAAGCCCTTCCAACAAGAAGCAGCATAGTGGAGAGTATTTCCTCAAGGTGACGGACAAATGTGGCAAAGTTACCTTTTATTTACATTGACACTGACACTTTTCAATCACATAGATGCTTTTTACTTGCATGCTGTACTTGTTCTGCTGTATATAATGTCTGCTCTCTGTGAAAGAACACCATGACAGTCTAGCAGCAGCCTTTCACATTGTCCAAGCTTATTTTTCAATTATGGGTTATGCTTGCCTTCAGTAATTAACAGTGTCATAAATTACATCCACAAAGTGCAACCCATATTGAAAGTTTTAATGTATCACTCACCTTTGTAGCTAATTAAGCCTTTTGCATTAAGACAAGAAGTCATGAAACACATAAAGTACAGTTCAGTCAACAACTACTTAGCCAAGAAAGGAATAAAAAAAAAATAAAAACAAAGAGAGAGGAAAAAAAAGGAGATATACTGCTAGAGTAATTTCCATGTTTTAAGAAAAGTCTCAGCTCAACACTCAAACTGCTTACCTCTCCTTGCCAGATTGGGTTAACAGTATTACACATGATCTTAGATCTCTTCTCCTGTCCATGATGAGGAAGCGCTGGGAAGATGCTATGTTTTCCAGGCTGGATGGAAATCTTCAGATAAGGATCTGGATTGAAGAACATTCCTTTCTTCAGACCAAAAGCCTGGAAATCTGAAAGAATGTAAATAACACGATCATTTTTCACATTCTAGGTAGCTCTCTGGGATGTCAGGAGAAGTATATGGGAAACTGGTAAGGAATTCAAATAATATGGCAGGAATATGAAAAAACTCACTATGTTTCTTGTTAGGTAATGTAAAGTCAAACCATAACAATCTTGTGATTTAAGATTTACAAATTATTATATAATGCAATTTCAAATTTTACAACCTGATTGTGCAGAGTGATCTGGCTTCTAAATCAATATTTATTCAACTTAATTTAAGTGATCTGCTGATTTTTCTAAAGAGCTAAGCATTAGCTCAGCTGACTCCAGTGGCAGGACTTTTCTGAAAAAGGGATCCATTAACTTAATCACATAGACAAGGCATTTGGTACCCAAATGTCACTCCTCCTAGGTATCAATTTTCTCTTTCTATTAATCTTACCTTTTAGATCACTTTTTCTGCACAAGAAGTCATTTTACATTTTTTTCACTTGAAAACATTTCCTTCCCTGCATGGGTTAACTTTACCTGTAGTAATTTAGGAAAACGCTTGTATATAATGTCCAAATCTTAAGCAGGGCTTTCTAGCTGCAGAGCTACCAGGGAGCGTAATATAAGTCATGCAGACAAAAAAAAATCCCTAAGCACTTATTCCAAAATTTACTCATAATGTTCTGAAGAAAGACACAAAGTCATTATGATTTGTCCCTGTGAAGCCAATGAAATGCAAACCAATCTACAGGTATTTCATTAATTTTGGCTCAACAGCTGCAAACTAAACCCTCTGGCCTTCTCTTTTTCCAGAAGCATTTCTACGCTTTCTTTGGAAAATGTAAGCACTTATTGCTACTAGTGAGTTCAGTAGCTAATTTATTTTCCACTACTTTTGCATGGAGATTCTCCCCCTCTGTTTAAAGCCTTATTCCACATAGGGCTGTAAAGCAATGAACTGCATTCTGGCTACTTTCTCTTGCTGTATTAAAGATGCCCAAAGTATTAGGCAAGGTAATTTCCAAAACTCCTTCAATGTATATCGAAACATTCAATTTAAACACACTTTTTTTTTTTAGGCAGGTTTTGAACACATTAATTTTCATAGTCTTTTCATTCTCTTCCTATTAAACACCCAATTATTCTGGCAGGTTGTGGGAGACCATTTAAACCCCTCCAGACAGATATTTTGGATGAATCTGAAAATCATACACTTTCCACACCAATATCAGCATTTTTTCCAGACAACAGCTATACCAAGAACAGGGATAAGATTCACCCAGTTGTATTTTACTTCCTTAACATATGGTAATACCCAACACAATAAAACGTGCAAGTTAAAAAGAACCGGTTTTATTCTGGTTGGTTTTAATCATCTATTCCACCACACAATTCATGTTGCAGATATTCCAAAGCTGTTGGACAGATGGTCCTGAAAAAGACTGTATTTTAAGAATCTCATTCTTCTGACGTTCTCTAACAATTAACAAAAAATAGGGGATATCACTACTGATAGCCTATTTTAAAGTACTTTGCTGACAGTATGTACTGCAATGGTCCTAGCAACAGTATTACACAAAGGAAACTATCTGGTTCAAACTGATTAACACTGATTATTTTTTCTGAGTGTACAATCTCTATGTAACACCAGCACGTATCTCATCCTATCAGCCTTGCTGAAATCCTACATGGCAAACTCTTTTGCCTTGGACGTCGTACTGTTAGAAATACATTCCAGAAATAGAAAGCAAGATTGCAAAAGCACTATGAATGACAAGGCATAGCAGTGTAATAGTGTCAGGCTGCTAACGTACAAGGAGAGAAAGACCTCTGGGATCTTATTTTTTTTTCTCTCGGATGTCTCCTCAAAAGATTCTGAAACGGAAATATTTATTGCTGTATAAGTTTCTGATTTTTTTTCCCTCAAAGAGAGACTGCACTATCTTTGGGTACCACTGTGCAAAGAAATGGTCTATTGATAGACAGAAAATAACTATTACTCAATTATATATACTTATATATTATGTATCATAAAGAACATAAATATTATGAAGACCTACCAGCCTCTTTCCATTTATGGGAATTAAGCACAGTCATGAAGGTGAAGGTACTTTGAACCTTAGTTAATAGTCCAATTTTTGTATTTAGATTAGAAAAAATAATTTAGCTAAGCACACAACAGGAAATTTTGTCTCATTTTTGTGCTTAAATTGCATAATACAACAACTTTTGTAAAAACGACAGTTAGAAACTTCAATTTTTAATGTCCAAAGTATGCACTGGGATAGCAGAAATAGCTCTCTCAAGGACAGATATCCCAGTTATACTTACATATCTCACCACAAATTCCCAACGCTGTGAAAACCAGCATAAAAAATACAAAAGCTCTGAATAAAGCTACACAGGCATCTGCAGATATCCAGAAGGAGTCCATTTAATTTGAAGTGAGACCTATGGATGCTGTAACTTGTTGTAACCAATGGCTCAGGTACTCTCTTACCACTGCTGTGTAACACAGCAGAACACTGCTGTGTTCTTCTCAACAGAAGAATCCCAGCTATTCTGCTTTCCCAAATTAAAATATTTCTGTCTTACCTGTATTGTCTTCAGAAAAAGCTTCTGAAAATACTAAATATTTAAGTGATGGTTTAAGGTTAACTGAACTTAAATCTTTGGCAAAACCAATAAATTCCAGAAGGCTTGGATTGGATGTGTCTTGCTGTACACTGTAGTTTTACAGTGTATTTCTTGGAGACATACAAGGATATACTACCAAGATAATTCATCTGTGCTTTGCAAAGGTGTATTTTCATCCAGTCTCTTAAAAAAAGTTATAAGTATAACATATTTCAGTTTCCCATTTACTCATAACTCACATTTAGCATGAAAGAGGTTACATACATCTATCAGTTTAATACTGTCAGGCCATCTCTCATAAAAGATGTTAGAAGAAAGGAATCCAGGTGCAGACACAGCAACCAGAGACTCTTTCACTGCTGTAGACTTTCAGTAATTCTAACTACATGCATCCTAATCCAGCTACGCTCACTTCGTTTTAGAAAAATGGCTTATACTAACTGCTGCTGCCCCCCAAGTGAATTATGAATTTGTTCCAACCTCAGGGCTTCCTTTCCATGTATGCTGATCTCTGGGTGTCTGGATGTGACCTAAGGAAGCTTTGCTCTATGTCACTTCCATGCACGCAGCCACTGTCCCTAAGGTGGGCAACAGACTTCCCTGTCGGCCTTGTAAAGGATCATTCTGCAAATCCATTTTCCATGCAGCATCATGAACTTTGGGGCACTGATAGTCCCCTGACTGGAGAGCGATGGAGACTGTATTTTTGTGGCAATCTGGAAAATAGCGTGTATTTATTGACAAAACATGTAACCATGTGGGGATATCAATTCCGACAGACACAGCTCAAACACATCTGTGTTTTACCATGTTTGATTTTTGCCTCAATACAAGTGACTAAATTTTCAGAAGGTCAGGGGAGACGTATGATTTGGGTTTGCAAGTCACATTCTGTCATGCTCAGCAAGGAGATTCTCTGATGGCAATGATGAGCAAAACTATCATGAAGACGGTATTTCAGTTCCTTGTAGACATAGTGAGGTACTGGTCCAGTCCCATGCTTGTAGAAGCATGACAGAAAAGGATGGAGAATCACAGAGACTGGAGCAGTCTGGTTTAAAAATTAATTACGTTTAGTCTGGTCATCAATCTATCAGTTCTAAGTTAAAGAATTTAGAAACTGTTCTCCCACAGGATGAGAAGCTTTCGCCAACAACATTGGAAGAACTTTCCTAGAAATAATCTATTTTGTTTATAAACGTGTCTCAAGAAGACTAAGTCCATCTAGTCACTTGATGGTGCATAGTTTACTTCACTAAAGTAGACAGAATCTACAGATCAGCAGAAGGGTCAAAGACCGATGAGTAGTGGAGCAACTAGCTTTGAGAAACTGATATTGATATTCTAATACAGCTAGCAAATTCCTTCCAACAAAGGACAAGTACTTAATGTCCTTCGTGTTTCCAAGCACCATCTAATTGATTTCAATAGATGACTTGCAGCTAGCTATATCAACGCGTGCAGGAGAGATCATTAAGCCTCAGCAATTCTATGGTGAAGTCACTGAATACACATTTTTTCTTACTTAGTGTAGTAGCCATGTGTTTTCAGAACCATGAAATGATACATATTTCTCATCCTGACCCTCTGAGAATATGAAGACATCTTGAGTTAGGCCAAACTCATCCAGAACATATCTAAAAGCATAACTAGTGAGGGTTAACAGTTTTAAACTGAAAGACGGTAGATTTAGATTAGATATTAGGAAGACACTCTTTACTGTGAAGGTGGTGAGACACTGGAACAGGCTGCTCACAGAAGCTGTGGACGTCTCTTCCCTGGAAGTGTTCAAGGCCAGGTTAGACGAGGCTTTGAGAAACCTGATCTAGTGGAAGGTGTCCCTGTCCATGGCAGGGGGGTTGGAACTAGATGATCTTTAAGGTCCCTTCCAACCCAAACCATTCTATGATTCTGGGATTCTACTGCAAAATTACCAGGACACTGGGAAAACCAAAGGGTCACTGAAAAGACCATAGTCAATTTAGATTGTGATTTAGCTTGGTGAATACAAAAATGGAACGTATTCTCTCTATGATCTGCTCATTAATGGCAGAAAGTAAAAATTCTGTCATCTTACTGAGATCCTGATAGTTCATGTATCAAGGCACAATAAACCATCCTCATGATCCATCACCACAAGAGAGCTGCTAATTAGGATGGCAATGGACAGTTCCAACATTTCCCTTTGGTTTCCCTTTTTAAATTCCCAAAGAGCTGTCAGCTCGGGTTCTGACACTGAATAAATGTAGTTGAACAGGACTGGTATCTGGGTTGGCTATCAACGAGGTAGGGCAATTGCCAGGGTGCTAATATGTCAGTGTCTCTTTTGTAGAGTGCACTTTGCAGAGCTTGACCAGAACAAGTATGACCTATCTTAGAGGGTAGCAGTTCATATACTAAGCTGAGCTACTAAGGCATAGTGGTGGCTTCAAAGGAAGGAACAACAAAACTCTTCTTGCTCAACTGAAGGCACATAGGTCCTGCCTCTCAGCTATGTGCTTTTAAAGCAATAGAAATTATTTTAGTTATTAGTAAGTGTAACAACCTTTCAAAAGTAAGAGCATAGTAATATTGTATTGGCTTGGAAATGCCATTTTGATTCATGCAGTAGTACACGATACTACAATTTATCATAAGGAAAGTGAGCACAGATTCACAGCAGTATTGAATCTGGTATTAGATTCCAAGAAGCAAATAGTAAGGAATTTTAGAAATGAAACAGTAACATGTAGTGACAGGAAGTCTTAAAATCCAACACAGCAAAATAATGCAGGGGAATTGAGAAAGATACTACATAATATACAACAGCTTACTGACTTGATCAGCTACCAAAGGAGGTTCTGCAACTGGTGATATGCAAGAGGTTAAATCAGATAATTAAAGTGGCTCTTTCTGCTCTCAGAAATCTACAGATATATAGACAGACTCCATTTTCCTTTTAAAAAAGAATGTAAGAAAGAAAGAACTGGTTGGTGTAGTTGCACAAAGGGGTGTTTAAACATCTGAGATTTAAAAAATGACTAAGTTGAGCAGATAAGCCAAAACATTTCTGTCACATGGGGCTCTCAGGCAAAATATTAAAGACAGTGAAAAAGAGGAGAAAAGAATTTTTCTAGCTGGAAATGCTACAAGGGAAAATCAACAGGATTCTCATTTGTGTAAGTAAGGGGTAGCAGATGTACCCGGAAGAAAACAGGTCTATTAATAAATGAAAATGAATAGAGAAATTAATTATTCAAAAATGGCTGAAAGACAGCCTACTTTTTTAACTGTCTTCATCAAGAAGGAAAACACAGAAGTCTGAACATCTAATGTGAACAGCTTAACACAGCAAGGGGGAGTTTTTATCACTGCAAGTGATTAACCACAGGAGCAAAGTACCATCTCTTGGTATCCTCCGATCCAGACTACATTCTTGTCTGTAAGATACATCTGAGCCAAACTCACACAAAACTCCACACCATGGAGCAAGCTGGCCTGTGTTATACAGGATAATGGAATAGCTGAATTCAAAGCCTTTTGATGCCTTTAAATCTGTTAGTCTAGAGCACTGCAATACTTTGTAGGCACAGGTGTACTGGAGGTGGTAGAAAGTCACCTAACCTTCGCAAGAAGCTCTGGCAGGTAAGAAAAAGTTGAGTAATTAGTGACTCAGGTTTATAAAGTATACATCTGGGCAAGTCAGCTCGAGTTGGAGAGGGCAGAAGAAGAGGTAGGTTTACAGCAATATTAAAACTCCCCAAAATTTAGTGGCTAGAACTCCTGTTATAAAGTCAGTCACTAGGATTTCAAAACACGGGTGGAAGATAAGGTGTACTATATATCTGTGTTCTGATCAAGCATTTCATGGTAACTACTATTGTCAAAATGACCCTTAGTGGACCTAATACTATTTTCAGTTGTGATTTATACTCTGACTTCCAGAAGCTGACAACTGATGTTACCTAAATGTCTGGTCTGAAAGCCACACAAAAATAACTAACAGCATTTCTCAGACAGGTGTGATGAGGATAAATGCCTGAACGTTTGTGAAATATTCAGATCTTCTGGTCATTTGTTCCACAAGAACACTTATAAGTAAATAGTGTGCAAACACATGAGATATGTGAAATATTAAAGCTTCAAAAAAGTTACTCGATGCAACATATAGCTAGGAGGCATATCATGCAAACCTCGTGATAACACTTTCTAAATATACCAGCCAACAGAATGGTTTCAAGAGCTTTCAGCGAATGCGCTATTACTGCTCCTAAACCATGAACCTTCAGTGAAGTGGCTGGTACGTCTTGGGAAGCTTAGCACATTTCTTCTTTCTGTACTTCATGTGAGAGAGCTCTGACACTTTCAGCCGCCTTATCAGAAGTGTGACATTCATTGGTAACAGCAGAAAAGTCATGTCGGAAAGTAAATGCAAAGTGACTGTAGAGCTTTCCTTAAAGACTGTATTTAATCTAGCTAAATTAAGCTTACAATGTTTCTCTTAGTATTTTAAATGATGAAAGCTGTAATAATACAGTCATCATATAAATTATTAAGAATCTTAATCATAGGAAATTATCTTCTTTGAGATCAGTGTTGCTAACGCACCTATTAATCTGAACTAACCTTTCACAGGACCAACTTCCAGTCTCCAAAGAAGCAAATACGAAGAAAGCAAACCTCCTACTGACATAATGCAAACTCTCAGCTATTTCTATTCTCAAGAAGCTCACGATCTCCTTTTACCCTGAAGCATCAGTTTATGCTTTTTTCTGTTTGACATTTTTATTCAATCCAGAAACTTTTTCCAGGCAAAACTTCCAGTGAAACCAGTTGGATTTTGTCCAAGCAAATACTCAATAAAACTACAGAAAGAATAAAGCACTTTGTCACCAACTTTTAGAAGGAAACTGTTTCTGCACAGTTCATTTAAAGATAGGGTCTCACTGGAGCGTCTAGGCAGTACAGCAAGCAATACAAGTCAGCTGAAATGGACTGATGTTGTTCAGCATTTCTTGGGATTTGGCCTACTTCGCAATTTTTCTCTCCCATTCTAATTATTTTTTCTTTTTAAAAATTGATACGGTAGAAGGCATAGCTCTTCTCGCATTCTTTAGATGAATAACTGCTTAGGGCACAATGGCTCTGTGTTGGTGCTGTGCCTAATGCAATGGTCCCCAGTCAGACTAATGGTCTTACACTTTTTTTTTTTTTATTGCAAGTAAATCAACCATAATTTGGAAACCTAACTTTTAAGTAATGACACTGAAGGTGACAGTATACCAAAATACAGGTATTGAAAAGAAGTGTATATGAGCTGAAAGGACCTGTAACAATAGAGAGGTTATTGCTGCCATAGTAGTGCAGACAACTGCCTCTGGAAGGCCTGGGTTGATTTGCATTTTATTATATAGCATATCAGGTATAGAAATAGCAGTAATTTTACTTTGAGAGAGAGACAACAACATGTTATTTATTGTTGTTGACTAAGTAAGAAGGTAATAAATAAATCCCTGTGCCATGTTAATCTGTTAATTTCAGACATACTGAAATTGAGTTATTTTGATACCAAAGATTTTTGATAAACTAATTGTGAGTTCAAAGCCTTTCAAATACCTGGCTGTGATGATGCAGTTAATATGGATGTGATATAAATGTAAATTTATATCTTGTGATATATTCTTGTGAACCACTAAAAGAAGATATCCCAAATGTATTACATAGTATGGTCTTTGTATGCTTTGAATCAAACTGTAAATTAAACAGTTTAGTTTATAAATGCACCCACTGATACAACATTATTTAGCACTCACAAATTATTACTTTTGACATCTCTTGGTCTACTAGGCCAAAGAATCTGAGAGAATCAAAAAAATGTTACTAATTCTGGGCAATATTTTCTGTGTAAGATTATTTAAGAACATTAAAAAACATTAACTCTACTTCGTTATTTCTGTTGAGCTAAAACTGTGGTTTTATGAAATTAATGTGACTAGGTGGGTGTCCAGTGTCCAGCCCAGCAAAAATAAGTGATGTGTTAAAAGAGCCCCATCTAATGTCCATCTAACCTGCCATATAGCATGTATAACCTCTCAAGAACCACACTGGCCACCTAATTTGGAAAAGCACTGACTTGCAGGCTTAATATTAAAGAGATAGTGAAGTCCTAGTTGACTTTAACACAACTTAGAGGGAAGCTTGAAATAAATCATATGGCCAAACCAATCATGTAATGCAATGCATGTCCGAGTGTAGGACTTTATACAGAAAGGCCTATGCTTGTAAAAATTTTGAACCAGGGTAACTCTTTTTCCTCTGTACTACTTCCTTGGAGAATTTCCAAGTCAAGTTCAGCATCCTTCTCTTTGTCTTTCAGGAACCATAAAACATGGAAACCAAATAGCAAGCATAAAACTCCAAAAGAAGAACCTTGCTCACAACCACTCTCTTTTGACAAACTGATTTTTTCTACATAAGCTATTTACAGATTGTTACCAAAGCCAGATCAAATGGTCTGTAGCTGCTTCAAGAAACCATATTAAGCCTTTAAAACCTGCAGTGACATGCCAAGTAATGAGGCTGAACATACTTCATAAAATTTAGAGGACTGAGAACAGTCTCCTGGCTCAAGAAGTCTGCGAGTCACTGTTGAGCAAAATAGACAAGCACGTGCACCATGGTGCATGTCCAGACCAGGACTGTGGAAGAAGTTCTCCAAGAAACAGAGGACTATCACAAATCCCATTTCGCTCTATAAGTAAAGCGCATACCTTTGACCTTGCTTTCCTGACCTACATATATAGCACCACATTTAATCATAAACAGGAAAACCTAATGTGGCCCCAAAGCTCTCCTTGAACAAGACACTTCAGCATATAACTCTCGTTGAAGGGAGTATGGCAATAATCATAAATATTAATTTTCTGTCTTAGTATCCCTTTTAGAGCAAATAGCAAAAAAACATGCATAAATACATACATATACACACATACATATGAAAGGTTTTAGTAACTTCAGTTTCCCACTCTCTGGGCTTAAAACTTTCACATCAGCGGTGACTTACCTGACAATGAAAAACTTATCAGTCTCCGACTTCCTTGTCCCTGGATTGAATCTTCATTGGTGATGCTTTTAAAAATCTGCTGGAAAAAAAATAATGGTGAGAGAGAGTAGTCTCCAATAACTCTTGAACAGACAAATTGCTTAGTAACTGTGTTTTTTACAGATTCTTAGTTTTACAACTAAGAATCAATTAGATGACCATTAATAAAAACAATGTTTTTACCCAGGTAATAATTTAACCACTAGCAGCCTAAGTCATCCCTTCCTAGAGCCTTTTCCTTAAGAAATCAGAATGATACAAAAATATTACTGTAGTTTTAATATAGCAGTTCCTCACCCAAAAAAGAACTGCTTATTAAACAGGAGATAAAAGTAATGCATAAGGATGGGGATGTGGCTCTCACCTCTAAAAACCACTTCTGCCTTTATAATCTCTTATTACCAGCGTAGAAAATCTTGTTCCAGAAAGTTTATTGCACACCATGTGAGAAAGACTTCTGAGAGCTTACTAACACACTGTGCAAAAACCAACTGTGAATTCTGATAGCAATAAGCATTGAGGGAGATCTAGAAAAAAAATTTAAGAAAAAATTAAAAATAAATCAATAGATGACCCTTTGCATTCCACAGTTTAGGTTTTAATGTCAGTCTTTGGTTCAGCAAGTTTATTAGTGGGCTGCTGTGGTGCAAATGAGAGGACCCAGGCTACCTTCTATCTGTCATCAGAACTGGGGAGCAAGAATGTCTTTGAGCCAGTGTCTGGGGCATCAGCAGGAATCCACCATCAGCAGTTTTCCTGGCTGTTTCCCTAAACAAAGCGAGGCCACTGGGAGTCAGTCAGGCTCCAAGTTCAGCAGGGTGGTGGTGCTACTATTACTACCTCCCACTGACTTTGGAGTCAAACCAAGTGCTGCTCTGCTCCCAGGAAGCCGCAACTCCTTGCCACTCTTGCCATTTGGCTTTCAGGAAAAAAAGAAAAAGAACATTTATGCAGTGAAGTTTCAATTTCTGCCAGAAAGCAGTAACTGAAGTCCCACTCAGCTGTGACTCATTGCTCAGTATATTAAATATTGTGCATTCAACCTTAACTTAGAAAACACACTGCTCTTTGCCCCCAGAGAGTTCAAAACCTGGGCAAGGGGGCACTGCAGCCCAGCTAGCAGGGATTAAACCACAAGCACAGCTGGCAGGTCAAGATGCAGATGAGGCCTAGATCATAAATATACATATTGAATTTAGACACCATTACAAAAAAAAAATGGGCTCTGTTGGACTTGACTTTTTCTTCATGATTATTTTGTTTCTTACAGACTATTTAAATGGGGAAAAGGGTATTGAGTAGAACAGGACTACAAGCAAATTCCAGTAGAAACATCCCTATTGGATCACAGATAATTAGCTGCAATTGCACTTTTGGCCTTCTCAGCTAAGCAGGTTTCAATATATTTATTGAAGCCACCACTGATTTCTGGATAGAGACACATTTAAATAAAAATATTGTATGTGACGATGAGAATTTTATGACAAGAACTCAGTAACCTTTACCAGCTGAAGTTGTGATCCCACCAGGAAACAATGACATTTCCTTGTCAAGATGTATTTTTCATACTATGTCACTGCCTGACGTTTATTACACATTATTCTTTAATGCTGACTACTTACGGTCTTTTCATGATTTGTCCAGGACAGTAACTGGGCCAACCAACCTAGATATGGGCACATTTGCAACACACGTACTTTTTTCCAGTTCTTAAACATTTCTCTGGGGTTTTTAGATCTGCCACGAAATCAGTATGAATAGTCTAACAGCCTATGCTTTGAACAGACTGGGATGGACGTGATGGGGTCCTGCAAATACTGGCCTGTTCAAAATGGAAAAAATATGTTGCTATTAAACAACCCTTATGGGACCATATCTACCTTAGTGAAATTGTATTGAGACAGTTATACTAGAGTATTGTCATGAATCCTGATATAGACAAAGCATCCCCAAGCATGGCCGAACCTGCACTAGCAAAGTTTGGCATTATACAGAGAGAATAAAAACACATCTGGCCCCATAAGCAAAACAACAAAAAAAATATTTATTTGCTCCTAAAGGATCCACTTACACCATTCTGTCAAGTGCTCACCTCTCAAGTCACACAATCCCAGGGCCTAAAAACCAGTCCTGCTGCACAAACGAATTATATACTCCCTAGTTTACCCAGGCATAACTGTCTGAGATGCAATGCTACCTCAAAACGCTAGGCGTTTTGCTAATGCCTAGCACTTAACCTTAGTAATCTGAAACACGCCACAACACTTTTCTGAAGCTTTTCCAATTTCTTCCTGTCCAGGCAGCTGAGAAAGGGAACACACGGCAGAAAGGCTGAGAGGCGCTTATCGTTGGGCCGAGACCTGGGATGCACCATTGAAGACTTCGCACAATCGAGCCAGACGCCTCCTGTATAGCTCTACTATCCCAAACCTGTGCTCCTTGTCCTCCAGTGGTCTGGCTGCAGTCATCTGCCACTCTCCCCACACGTACGCCGAACCTTCTCACCCGTAATACAGGTCCTCAGGCGTGGCAGGTCATCTGTCAGAGGGGGCTCGAGCAGATAGATGTCCTCTCTCAAAGGAAGGAGTGGTTATGCATGGATGTACCCAGGGAAGGATATGAGGAAGGTTGGAAAAGTGATTTTACTTTAACATTGGCATTTCGAGGACTCAGAAGGAACAGTGTTAGAGGAAGGGAAGCTGCACCAGGAGCACAACATGATTCAGCTCGCTGTGCCAAGCAAGTGGAGTACACAAGGCTTCCCTGCTCAGCACCCTGACCAATCAAGGTCATTACATTTGCCCCACTGTCCACCTGAAGGGAATTTTTTTGGGACCAAACCAAACGCCACAGGGACCTAAAAACAATTAAGGCTGATTTTCTGAAAAGAAAAAAAGCCATTTGCTGCAGTTTGGATTCACCGTTTTCTAATGCAATACCAGACTGTCCCCAGTAGTGAGGACAAGGCTAAGAGCACTTGGTGCAGGGCCAGGCAAAGGAGGGCGCGTGGTCACCAATGCTCACCAGCCACCGCGCCAACCGAGGTTCATAGCGTCTTGAGGTGTGGGATGGGGAAGTGCACAGGTCATACTCTTCCTGCCTGCCATTTATCCTTAAATAAATCCAGACTGATTTTAATGGCTACAATATAATTATGTTGGGAGTTTTGTCACTGTAAGTAAACCTTGAGTTTAGTCATCCGGAGGCAAAAAAACCTTTATCTTCTCAACTGCCACTTAAAACATAGTTAGCTGACAGAAAGACAACATTCATCTCATCACTTGACATCCTATGGACCTGAAGTCCTTGGTATGAAAAAGGAACAAATGCAATATTCCCTCAATAACTTTCGTGCTCTCTTATGCCCTTGAAGTGAGAGCTCAGTCTGAATTAGTTTACTGTTTTTAATTTATAATGTCATGTTTGCACATTGTGCAGTCCACCCTAATTACTTTACAAGTCCTGCTGATATGAAACAGGATGAATATGCTTTTATTACATGCTTCTGTCATATCTAGATATGAAGAGACGGGACGTGAGCTGCAACTTCAAGCCTAGCTGAGTCTCTCAGAAAACCAAAGGCCTCCTGAACCAGATTCAAACCTCCTTTCAGTTTCCTTGCTTGTAATCGGAGCCGGTGCCACTGCCACTGATGGGAGCATGTGCACTCAAGCAGCTAGAGAAGTATCGGTACTTCCTTTAAAATATCCTCCAGTAAACACACACTGTAAAATCTTCTGGTCTGCTAGAGAGTTTCCCGACCCCTGAAGCATGGCAAAAGACAACCTACAGAGCCTGTGATGGCTGCCAAAAAAAAAAAAAAAAGGGAGGTACTTGAGGCCAGATCCAAGCCTCTCAGGACTTGCTGAGCTCAGGAAAAGGTCCACAGTTGGTAGCGCTTTTCATTTTTTCAGTAGAGAGAAAGAAAGAAAGAAGACAGAAGGAGATGACTGAAAGCTAAAAATAATAGTCGTGTTCTAACATCAGTTTTCCTTTTGAGTAGTTCCCTGCAAATGCTGGAGGGAAGTTATGCGACCCTGAATGAGAAAGGAGGCAGGCTTCACACTAGCAGAGCCCTTGAGACTCCCTCCCTCCTTAGCCATAGCATGTCTTATAAAAAAAAAATAATCTTGAGAAATCCCAGAGTACTACAGTCCATCAGCTCTTGCTGAGGCAAAATTCCAAGTGCGTCACTAAAACTTTGTCTAAGCAGAAGATAAGAAACAGAGACTCTCACAGCTAATTAAAAATATCTCCTAAAATACCTTACCCTTCACCAATCTACCTAGACACATGAAAGAGTAACAAGGACAACACTCTTGCTCCTGAACGTAAAGTGGCTTACAGGGCACACCTTGGGTACTCCTATTCAGCCTCCCTGTACCTCTAGGTTATGATGAGGCAAATACTTTTGCACGCACATACAGTGTGAACACAGGTCCGGAAGAAGCTGTAACTGTGTTTGCCTGGTGTTGTACTAGAAAATCTGCTTTTGGGCACCACAATGACCAGTAATGGTGCAGTGTGCTAGTAACGTGTGCTTTGCACCACTAAGGCACTTTTAGCACATTTGTGTATTGTGCAGCCCAACTTAATTATTTTAAAAGTCCTGCTGATGTGAAACAAGATTAATATGATTTTATTACATGCTTCTACCACATCTAGACATGCACAGCTGACAAATAGAAGCACTTACTCCTTTTCCCACACACAGCACAGAAAAACACTGTTATGCCTTAGTCTTAGTGTTCTGTAACACACTTTCCCCTCCAGAAGGGCATTTTTGGCCCTTGCGACCATACCAAGAGATTCAACAAAGCTAAGCAAATTTTCTTTTCGCATAAGTAGAAGAAATATCTGGTTTAAGAAATCTTACTCTTCACTGACAGCCAAAGCACTTTTGTATCAGTAGCTTCTGCTGCAAAAGAAGGACAACATTTAATGATCATAACTGATATAAATTATTTCACATAGGCCAGTATTTCTTACATTGTTCTTACATCTTACATTACAGGGGAAACTGTGGCGATATTAAAAGCAGTGCTGCACTAGCTCTTTTGTGTTTATTGATTTTATATAGTGAACATCATGGACGTGAACTAATGCTCAATCCAATCAAGTTCCAATTTTAAAGGGTGTTAATTAAAACCCAGAATATTTTACACTGACAGCATGGATTGTAACTACAGTAATATTTAATGCAGATTAAATAGTCAGTCCTGTAAACCAGCGTTAGTAGCCTAGACCATACTATCTATTCACAAGAGCTCCTCTTTAAAAAAGCAGATCTAAGAACATATCAAAGTATTCAGGGGGGCTCACGCTTCCAAGCAGTACTATCCAAACCTGTATGGAAGATGGAAGTCTACAATGAAAGAAGACTAGACACTACAAAAGTAAAGCAGCAAAGTATTTTCTGTTTGTATACACTGGCTTTGAGGATGAAAAGAAGCAGATGACAGCATTGCAAGAAGGAAAGGCTGTGACCCATGCTTGATTCAAATCACAAGTGAAAAATAGCCTCAACTCAGTCCCAAATTGTTCATCAGCTAACAGAAAAAATATTGCTAGATGTGTCAGAGCTAAAGACATGGTGTTGCAGAGCTGGGGGAAAAGACCGGCTGTGCAGTAACTGCCTGTACTACGCTTGCTAAAAGGTCCAGTTCTCTGTTCTCTGTTTTTCAAGAGCACTAAACTTGCCTGTAGATTTAAAGCAAAATAAATAAGGTTAATATCGTGAATTCAACAGTCGGGAGCAAAAGAAGCTGATGATGCTTTGTCCTCTGTCTCCTTTCATCTGTTTGCAACCTTCAGTTCATCTGAGATGCAAGATGGGTCCAAAATTCCCCAGCCCGACGCAAGGGCAGAGTACCAGTTTCCACTCTGCACGGTTTTGCTGATGTCAGTTTAATTAGCTTTGAGCTATTGCTTTAGCAGACCTGTATGTACATGACACAGGTGTCAAGAAGAGTTCCTCAAAAAAATCATTCTCTGTTAACGTAGTTCTGTTGGCTTTTGTTGTTGCCCTCTTGATTTCACTGAAGTCTTAACATTAGGACAACTCTCTAAGCAAATGGCTTACATTTTCCACAGCTCAGCAGTTGAAGGGCTTTTTCACACTAAAAGCATATATGACATCATGCCAAGTTCATGCTTCATATTGTGCCGTCCCTCTTCAGAGAGGGAACAGTCCTCAATAGATCTGCAAATTGGTGAATACTCCTATTTCCACCTAGTGCTGAATTTAAAATGAAATAGTTTTGGAAAAAAGTGACTAAATAAACACAGACTGAGTAAGTGCTTCCTTTCTCCCCATCACTTGACTTCCACATCTTGGGAACACAGGGTGCACTGGGACACACAATGGGCAAATTGTGAAAGGAGCAAAAAGAGACCTGAGCTCCATGACCGTCACCAACAGAATTATGGCTATAATCCCAGGCACCACTTTGAAAATTTAGCCCTAATTAGTGGCAGTGCTTCAGCTACAACCCTCACTCTGTTAACAGAATTATCCAGCTCTTGAATGCAATATATTCCACTTATCATGTTAGCTAGTTAAGCCACTGGGCTGGCACCATAGTATTCTTCTATCAGGTGCTTCCAAACAGCAGACGGTTTCTCCAGCAGCAGAGCTTAATTCCCTGCTGGGCTCTCTGCAGCCAGCTCCTATCCCTGAAGGACTATGACCAAACACACAGTCTTCCCTGTGTGTCACGGTCAGTGCCGTTCTAGCCTTGTAATACACCACCTTCTCAATGCCATTCTCTAATTAAAGGGAGAATTTGCCTTTTGCAGGCATATGGCAATTGTCCTCTGTCTGCAGAAAGCTCCTTTCGCCTCATCTTGCAGCAATGTTTATTGATTACTTCATTTATTCTCAGGAGACAGAAGTTTTTAATTCCAAAAGCTTCCTCCTAAAAACCCTTAAAAAAGGGAGCAAGGAAGCAAGTAAACATTTTTTTTTCCCATTGAAAATGTTACAAATTCTTTCAGTAGCCTCTAGATAACGAACCTGTGAAGCCAAACTGAATTAGGACAAAAAATTGCTGTTTAGTATCATCAGTAAGTTCTCTAGAAGGCAAATATCAACAGGCTTATGACACGAGGATATTCAATGAAAGCACGTAATAAGTGTATGAGATATTCATGTTGGCATGATGACATTTCATATTCCCTAATCTACCCTACGTGGGTAGAATGCTGTTTCAGCATAA
The DNA here is from genome assembly GCA_017639485.1 of Pluvialis apricaria. NCBI lineage: Eukaryota > Metazoa > Chordata > Aves > Charadriiformes > Charadriidae > Pluvialis > Pluvialis apricaria. The sequence goes on from CM030008.1 coordinate 65,006,515, forward strand.
CCAGATGCTAGAATAGGAATGTTAAGAACAACCATTTTCAATTAAAGCAAAAATGAGGATTGAGGAAACAAATCAGTATCTCCCACAGAGTTCAGTATCTTTTTCTTCCAAAATTTCAGTAGATTCAGCTTTTTCATTGTTTTAACAGTTCTGCATAATAAGCTTCAGCCATCCTTTGGCAGCAGAGGAAAAGCTTTGATTAGAGATTCTGATCTTCCCTTACTCTTTGAAACATCATTTAAATAAAGTCTTAGATTTTCAGTTACTTAAACATGATCATACACGAATGTGGAGAGGCTTGTGCTTTCTGGCTCAATGGCTAGACTACGTCTAAGCAGCAGCCATGTGTTATGTAGCAAACTTCTGGGAGGACTGCTTTCTGCAGCATCTCTCACCAAGTGCTCAAACGTTGGCTCTGACACTGCATGCTATTTGATGCCAGTGAGCCTTTGAGTGCTAACAAGTCTCTCGGCAAGTTTAAAGTGGTCCAAAGGATGACAGTGGTTTACATCCCCAATATGCAAAACAAACTGCTCGAGTTAGCAGGGAAGAAGGCTCCTTGCAGTTGCTAAACAGCTTTGTGCTTCCCCAGAGCTACCATCATCAAGAAAAAAGCCTCTAAGAAAATCTGGGTTTATGATCAGATTTGCATCAGGCAGCTGCCTAATGCAGGACAGGATCAGCTCTGTAAACCTGACAGGTCCGTATACAGAGTATTAATGTGCTTAAGCACCCTGATGGCAAGCCCTGCTTGTAAATATTACCGTCTCAGCAACAGCTAAGAAAGACCCTACAACCCACTGAAATAACTGGGAGGTTTGCCATTGATAGGTGAGATAGGCCCATTGGGCACTGATTGGATCCTGTAATTCTGCACAAAATTTGCCCCTATAAACTCCAAATTCAAACTTTTCAAGAAAATGTTTAGTTTGTATGGAGAACTAAAAAATTGCTGCTAACACCTTTTCTCTTTGCACCAAAAATGACCAGAGTGATCAAAACATAGGGCATATATATATAGTGGAAATACTGTAAACTCTAATACGTCCACAATATCTTTGGAAGGCAGGAAACTGCAGCAGTTTGTGCTTCCAGGCAGCCTTCACTAGAGCTACAGAAACTCTTCGCTCTTTGCTCTTCTAATGTAGTTTGGTTGGGACAAGTATGTAGACAAGCAATGTTCACACATGTGAAAGACAACCATACCCTTCAGCTAAGCTGTATTTGAAAAACGGCTCAATGCATTAGTCTTGCTGTCAAAGAGTCTGGACAAGGGAACCGAGTCAATGACCCTTTACGCCATAAAAGAAGCAGCAAGGCAGTGAACAATGCTCATTCTTCTAAATGAATGCCCCAAATATCAATTCACTATGAATACCATTATTTCCAGAAGTGAGTTACAGACCCGTTACTTTCAACCTTGGCTCCTACTTCAGGCAGAAATGAGGCGACTACAGAGATTTATAGCCTGATTTCAAAAACTGAGAAATATCTCTGCTACTTCAAATGTCTCTAAATCTTACTGAATTATTAGTAAAACATTTGCACTCCACAGAGTATTTTTCTAGTTATGATGGCACAGAAAGAATCAAGCTGAGAAAAAAACCCTCAAAAACAACCAAAATCTTCTCCTTTTACAGTATCAACAGTCACTTAGTTTATGCAGCCTCATCATACTCAGTGTTTTTCCCATGTACCTTTTGGGAGATCCATCAGAGCCACCATAAACTGCTTATCCTATCACAGTAAACCCACGGGTGTTTTTTTGTTTGCTTGTTTGTGCGGTTGGGTTTTTTTTATTTTTCTTTTTTAGAATTGCCTTCGTCTTCTTATTTGGCTACTATTGGCTACAGCATTCACAGTTTTGTTTTTCTTAGTTTGCTGCTTTCTAGAGCAGTGGGCTTTAAAAAGTCAGTAGCTTTCTCCAGTGAAGTAGGCTTGTGGGAATACTGATTGTAATCAAACTGCCATAGAATAACCAATGTTGGAAGAGATCTCCTGAAGTCTGACCCTTCGGTTAAAGCAGGACCAACATGAAGCAGGCCACTCAGGGCCCTGTCCAGTTAAGCTTTGAGTATATTCAGGGATGGAGATCCCACAAGCTCTCTGAGGAACTTATTCTAATGTTTGACTCCTGTCTTGAGAAAAAAAAAATATTCCTGAGGTCTAATCAGAATGTCCTTTGTTGCAACTTGTGTCTATGGCCTGCTGTCATTTCACCATGCACTGTGAGAAGAGTCTGCCCCCTTCTCCCCTACAACCTCCCATTAGGTAAATGCATCACTAACATCTCACCTAAGACTCTTAAGACTGAACAAATCCAGCCCTACCTCTGCTACTCCTCATACACAATGTCAATGACCAACCTGAAGGATGAAGAAAACAGGGGCCAGACTCATCCTGAAAACTACTGTGCTGGGGTGTTACAGCAAACTTAGGTATGGCAAAGACTTTAGGGGGGAAGCAGCATTTATGAAATCCAACCTCCAATAACAGCTGAATTCACTACAGCAATCTGGTCATCACAGAAAGCCTCCTGAAGGATTTGGCCTGCTACATATTGGATGCAAAAGACTTCTGAATATGAAATCATTAAATATGACAGGAGGGGAAAGGGATGTCAACTAAATGCAGGAGTGCTGTCACTGCAAAGAAATCATTAACTACAGTGTGTATAATGATATAATTCCTGTAGATCTTGATAAATAAATCACATCTTATCAGCAACAGAGGTGTTTTGTGCTGTGTCTGTCAGTTGTGATGGAAATCAGTGCAGAATTCATCTCGAACACTTCAGTCAACCCTGGGAAACCATTCGGTGGCAAAGTGAGGCAACACAGAGGTTCATACCCCAAGCTACACACACCACCCACATCGTCCTCCTCCAGTACTCACATGGAAGAGAAGTGGCCCCACGCAAACTCTGTGTCCCCTGCTCCTCAGACCCCTCCCCTTACCAAACACGCTTGTGTGAAAGTACGTGTCTTCTGCACAAAACATCTCCCCCTCATCCCCACCAGGAACATTTCTGCCCTCTGCCAGGCAAACAGCACACCCCTTCCTTCCTTCCTTCCCTGTGCAGGCAGTCCCCATGTTCACTTGTCTGCAGCTGTATGAGCAGTGATGGGCAAAAACAGGAGAGCAGAGCTGGGCTGTTATCGCTGCCATTGCTGGATACAGAAGCCCTGGTGAGCAGAGGCTGGTGCTCTGCCACGAGGCTGCCCTTCCAGCAGCAACTCACTCTGCTCTTCTCTTTCCTGCAGTAGCAGGAACAAAACTTTCTTGGACAGCATCCAAAACTTTGGGCTACATGGAAGCACATCTGATCCAAGCCACCTCCTCGGACCATGCCCCCTTAACTATTTGGAAAGAGAAGAACAAGAAACGCAACTTTTCCCCTCCCATCTTGGGGCAGGCTGTGCTGCCTGCCAGTCTACAGTGAGACACGAAGGATGACTGCTGAATCTGAAAGTCAATTTTGACCCCTCTGAAAGTGGTAAGAGTTTGGCCACTGACTTCATGGCATTAATATTTTACCCTCTTCTGCTGCAGCAGCATTATGTATCTCTCAACTGCAGGACACTTGAACCAGCCTGTGCTGACCCCCTCGTCAATGATGCATCTCTCACAGTAGAAAGTGAGGACACCATGAAATAGACTTGGCAGTTTCCCTCCCCATTCCTCACCCTCAAAAGCACAATTGAAAAATAAACATGTAAACCCTGAGCATCCTCTCAGTGGTAGCAGCTCCAAAAAGCATGAAGACTCACAGGGTGCTGCTGCACAGTGTAGGGAGGCAGCTGCAAAACCAGCATACCTGCAAGCTGAGTCTCAAACGTAGCCGTAGCTCACCCTTCACAGCAAAGTAGGAGCTGGAGCACCTCTTCTATGAGGAGAGGCTGAGAGAACTGGGGTTGTTCAGCCTGGAGAAGAGAAGGCTTTGGGGAGACCTTACTGCAGCCTTCCAGTACCTAAAGGGAGCCTACAGGAGAGCTGGGGAGGGACTTTTTACAAGGGCATGTAGTGATAGGATAAGGGGGAATGGCTTTAAACTGGAAGAGGGGAGATTTAGATCAGATATCAGGAAGAAATTTTTCACTATGAGAGTGGTAAGGCACAGGTACAGGTTACCCAGAGAAGTTGTGGAAGCTCCATCCCTGGAGGTGTTTAAGACCAGGCTGGATGGGGCTTTGATCAACCTGGTCTAGTGGGAGGTGTCCCTGCCTATGGCAGGGGGTTTAGAACTAGATGATCTTCAAGGTCCCTTCCAACCTAAACCATTCTATGATTCTATGATCTTGCCATGTCTAGGTGCACCTGGCAGCTTTGACCACCCCACTTTGAGGCTCACACAGTGACCACTATCGGCCAGCTGTCTGAGAGGTAGCCAAGTGGTCCTAAAGGCTGGTCAGGGCCAGAGCCCAGCATGCTTTTCAGGCAGCCTGGACCTCCTCATCAAGCAGCTCTTCAACACTGTGAAAGAAAGCAGCCAATAAAAATGTGAAAGAAATGCACTAGAAAAAGAAAGAAAAAGTGGAAAAAGAAAAGGCGAAAAGAGAAAAGGCGAGGCCCTATAGAAGAAAAGTGGAAAATAATAAAAAAAAGAGTGGTAGAGGACGCTATAAGGAAAGCAAGCAATCAATTTCTAAAATTTCCAGATCTTCCACATCCTAAAAAATTCCTGTTCTCCCTTTCAGACACATCTCAAAAAACCCAAACGAACCAACACAAACATCAAACAACCCCCCTCAACAATGATCAGTACAGCTCTGTTAGAACTCAAACCTGATGGCAGCAGCTTTCCAATATGCCTGCCGGCGAAAATAAGTCAGATCCTTTGGGAAAAACAGAGAGAAATAAATAGGCTGCTATTAAAACCAGGGTTTCCTGACAACTAGTGGCACCTCCAGAGTTTTCCGGTATTGGGCTTAGCTATTCCCATATAGCTGAATCAGCTCAATGGTTGCCCTCTAAATACTTAACCTCTGGAACCACAGTCCCAGTACAGTCACAGTCCACTAGACAAAAGGTCATAAATGTGTTGGTACCTGAAATACAGTCCATGATACATTTTGTGAACTAAACTTTAACAATTACCCAGGGTTAGGTAGCATGAGCGATGCTGGTGGTCCTTTGCTACGAATATCAACATATGGTCTAATTCATGTGGTTTATACTTATGTTCACCATAAAGTCTTACTGCATTGCCATAAGGGCAAAAAGGGCCTCAGTGTAAATAAAAATCAGACCCATTGTGTTAAAAAGGGAACTGTGTGAGAACAATTTAGTTGCTTTCCATCAGACTTTACAGATGTAAGAATTTAAGCCTGCTTTTAAACTGGATATATTAAGTGGGGAGGGGCTGCATGCTTTCAGTATGGATGGAAACGTGCTTGTCTGAGAACTCAGCTAGCTAGCTGGGAAAAAAAACCCCAGATATTTAATGGAAGTGGAAAATGTTTCTCGAGATTCAAGGATTAAAAATAAACAAAGGGTTCAAAATTCTATTTTTAAAATATTCTTATGCACATCCATTGATATATAACATACTGACCTACATCGATTTCCCCACTTGAATTTCTTTCGTTCTTAATCTTTCATAGAAGTAATAATTATAGCAGAGGTGATTTAGAAAAGCATGCAATATTATATAACTGTATTCCATCAGCAAAATTATGTTAAGGGAACATGATTATCCTTCCGAACTCTTAGAAACCAGGAAATGTAAACCTAAAAGATAACTGTGAAGGACTAAGTCAGCCTCTTGATGAATATAAATTGTAATACTTCTTTCTTTTTTTAGCTGTCTCTGATCATAACCTTTTCCCAATATAACATTATAGATATATTTTTGTATCACCTGGGTTTTGTGAGAAGTACAGGCAATCCAAGAAATACTTGAGATCCAGATAAAACATAAATGTAAAAGCTGAATCATCGGCAGAAAAAAATGGGAAATACACAAGTGAAAACTAAGAGTAGAAAACATAAGATACAAAACAAAAAAAGCAGCTAGGTGGAAAGGATGACATGATCATGATGGGGCTTCGCATGCATGTGCAAATGCAGAAAACACAGACTGGAACATTTGTGCACACTACGCTCGAAGGGCAGACATCTGCAGGCACTGATGCATACTGGGTCGTTGAAAAACTTTTTAGCTTTTGGTCACCACCTGCTCTTCTCTTCACCTACTTCGAGTATTTCCACTGAAATAACCTGAGTTACACCACAAACATTCAAAACGACCTACAAATCCACAAGTTATAAATGTGTGCAAGTTCACCTCAGAGTCATTTCTGCAGTCATGTCTGCTGATTCTATATAGGTTATCTGAGGGTATGGGTTATTTCAGGACAGATTTTAAGTACTGGTTACTTTTATAAAGGGTCATGCATTGTGAAATTGCAATAATGTTCTCCTCTCCCCAGATCTTCTTCCCATCCCCTTCTTCCCAGTACTAAGGAAAGCAGACAAGGAAACAAAAGGAAGATATTTCAAGAAAAGTAAGTTATTTTTCTTCTTTACACTGGCTGCTGGCAAATCCTTGGTTACTGAAAATCTAACCAGGACTAAAGCTGATGGCATTTATCAGCTCCAGCAGGGATGAAACTTCATTGCAGGATTGCGCAGAGAGGTTCAGTGGAGGCTTCAGATCTGTCTTCGGCAAGTTTTACAACCTCCTCCTTTCCCTGTGCCTGTCTGGCTGTTTGTCTGGCTGCTGCTTTGAGATAAAGAAATCCTCCCAGAGCTTGAAAACAGCCACGTTAGGGAATGCTAGCTGCTGAAAGTTGCTGAGAGAGACACTGGGCACGCAGTTGCTCAGTGGCAACTGGTGGGCAGTTGCCCACCTCAACTTAAGTTCATACCACGGGTTGTATTCAGATACAAGCGATACGGATATGGGGACAGGAGAAGAGGACTTGTACCTATTTCCCTGCTTTCCTCCCACCGTGTCAGCTTTCCAGCTGGCTGCAGGGAACAAAGCACCCTTTAGCTTAGGAATATGTGGTTCCAATAAAACTTCTGTTTAATTAGTGTGTGTTCAGAGACTTTATAATCTGTGTATCTATCCAAGTATTTTTCAGCGTTCTCAACTATGCAAAGCTTTGTAAAATTATACTTTGCTTTTTGCGTAGCTTTTGCACTGATATATTTCATTCATTGTAAACCTGCAGGCTACAGCTCTGATTGCAACACAGAACACAGGGCAGCTTGGACAGTGCATCAAGAGTCTCCAGACAGAGACCCCAGATAAGTCTCCATGTTCTTTTCTGCAAAAAAGCCCAAATTTTACTCAACTTTTGTAAGTTATTTGCATTATACTCCAAAGCAGCTATCCAAAGCATCATGCCTTATAGCAAAATAAGTAATTTAAAATGGCCAGGCAAAGAAACACAATATAAATGACAAGCAAATTTCACCTAGCCTATATTTGTGCAATAGATCACCTTGGCTTTGAGAGAAAGACCCCCTAAGTCAGGAGGAAGATCTCTATTACTTCAGTGGATCTGGCTTTCAGCTTATCATGATCTATGCCAATACACTTAAAAACCGTAGCCACACCTTTTTAAGTATCTCTCCCTGCAGCTTAAGTTTCCTCTTCCCTTTTCACTTGGCAGCATGTTGGAGACCCGGCAGCAGATACTGTTACACAAAACACCATCTTCAAGAAATAAGATGAGCCTCTGACATCCTAATGTTGTTTTAGAAATCACTGATCTCTTACAAACATCTCCGGTATTTTAAAAATAAACCATAAACTGGTAATTCTGCTGTATTTACCAAGTTTTCCTGACATCCTGTTTTCATATCATCACAGAGGTATCACAAGAGTTTTACAAATCAAGTTCCTTCACTGCCCCAGCTCCATCTGCTTACTTTGCCTTGTTCATTGTAAGCTCTTAAAGAGTCATTCAGCATTTCATTCGTTGCTTTGAATAAGCAGTTAGTTCATGTTTTTCCCTGGACACCTTTTAAAATCTACTTAACTTCTTTGGAAGGCTTATCCACACAAACAATTGTCTCTCAGCTAATATTTGCATTCCTTCTTTAACATAAGTAATTTCTTCTTTAGTCTAATCTAATGATCATGGCTTAGTATGCTAATTTTCCTAGATGAACACATCAGTTGGAAACCTGGTCATTGAGCTCTTCAGCATGGCTAACACTTGCTCATAAGTCCTCTGGTTTGTCTCATCAGCTAACAGGAATTAATAGCAGATTAAAGACAATGACAACAACTTCCATTTGAGAATGTCCCACGCTTTCAGAAAACCTTAATTCTTAGAATATACCTGAGAGGTAACACATTGCCACCTGCATCTGAGACGGAATATAAAGATGTCCAACAGCAGTGCTATATAACAAAGCCAGACAAGACACGAATAAAAGCTAAACTAATTTGAAATTACAGGTATTAAAGATGGATTATAACTACCCAAATTAGAATCTGAACAATTAGAATTCATGCATTAATTCAGCTATTCCTGAAAAAGCCTCAGTATGATCTTAACAACCCCCAAAACACAGGCTTCTTATATTGATGAAAATGCAATGACCTCCCAGAAACACTGGACTGGAACTTACTTCCTGGGTCATGGAGTCTAACACATACAGCAACTGGTACATATTATTCCAAATAATGCAGGTTTCTCAGCTAATTAACACCACTCCTGCTTCAAAAGCCTTCTACCTCAGCTGCAATTCTACACAAAACCACGTGGTTATCGACTGCACTTAAAATTTCCTCTCTCTTCCTATATTGTTATATAAACACAGAAAGAACTTCCTCAGCTCACAAGTACTAGAGGATATCAGAGGTTCTGAAAAGGCTTGCTTATGCCTTCAAGAAGAATCTCATTTTGTATTAAAAATTGTGTGAGAGGAGATCAAGATCAGAATCACCTGATGCTCATAGATGTTTCTAAAGCACCTTAGAAGAACGTGAGTAAAAGGAGACATGGTAAAACTATATGCAATCCTAACTAATACAGAGATAGAAGATCAAGAGCTTCTAACCTCTATCTCCACTAATCCTGGAACATGCAAGAAGACAATAAAATTGAACAATAGCAAATTCAAAACTGAGGAAAGCAAGGATTTTTTTCTTGCAAGGCCTAATTAAAGGGCAAAATTTGTTACTGCAAGGACACAGGCCAAGAATTTAACAAGACTAAAAAAAGGTGATAGATGGCAACCAGGAACATCCAGAATTTCTATTATACACAGCAATAAAAAAATCAAATATGATGCCAAACCATGACCTAAGCAACTGCTTACTAGGTGTGCCTACCTTACTGATTTATTGCACAGGACTTCTTTTTTTTGGTGCGGATTTGCCTTGCATCTTTATGTGGTGGTTTGTGGTACACATCCAAGTGCACAATCACTTCTCTACTGCAATGACTTCCAGTCATCAAGCACTCCATCTGCAACGTGGACACAAGTTTTTCCAACAGCTGGCCCCTTTGCCTATCCCATGCACACTGAAAGAAGGCAAACAGTGAAAATGTTATGCCCAGTAAACTCATGACGTGGACAAGTAGTCCTGGAAGCATAACAGAGCACAGAAAACCAAACCCTGGTCCTCTCCTCTTTATGCCTCATCAGACAGCATTGCAGACATAACCAATTTGACCTAGAGGATTTCATGCCCATGCACTGCAGGATTCTTGTAGCTTCCATGGTCCCAGGTGTTGGACTAGCTGGATATTGGAGAAGATTCAGCCTGGCAGCATTCCTGTTCCTTTTGTTCCCCCCAGGTAAAAACTATATTTTTTAAATCAAGACTGTGCCAAGTATAAATGGTGCTCTCAACTAAATGATCGTCTAATACACACAAAAAATGGCTAGAACACAACGTGCTCTTCTTTTAATCCATTATAGCAGGCCTCCAGAACATCCAGTGAGACCTAGGCCAATGCATACAAAATTGGTGGTAACAAATCAAACTGATAAATACAAGGGGAAAGGGCAGAAATAATCTGTTTTGTAAAGCAACATCAAAACAAATCTTTTTGCAACTTCTAAACACATACATCCTGGAAAGATGTGTCATGTAGCCCAAACTACCTCTAGTAAATTAGCTGGTGTTCGCCCCACAATCAGGTTCGTGCCCTGTTGCAGCAGGTAACTCCCAGAAGGGAGGAAGCTGGAGGTGCTCCATTCATAAGTCTATCAACCTCACCTCTGCAGTGCATTCCACAGGTCTAAATCCTTCCTTCCTTCCTCTTCCAACAAAACTTGAAATATCTGCCCTCAGTTCCACTGTATAATTTGAGGAACTGCACTGTTTTTCATGGATCTGACCATGGAGGCAGGAGGGAGTATGTAAGAATGTAAAAGGCCAAAGCACAGATGATTATACTAGTGCAGTGTGCTGAACAGTCACTGATCTTTCCATAATTTATTAAACTACAGAAGGGAGTAATATGATGTGCAGGCTATTAGTATGGCTATTATGTGACCATAACAAGAGACATTCAGAAAGCAAGTGGCTGGGAAATACCAGACACATATTGAACCCATTAACAAATAAATGGCTTGTGTAATGATCTTCTTGGTGTTGCTGAAATAAAATCACTCCAGTTCCTATCTATCATGCTTTTATTTCTTCACTTCAACTCTGTGCTGCACTGCAAGTCTGCTAATTAAACCACTCTAAATCTACATTTAGAAGTTCATACAGGATCAGATGCCCAGTAAGGTTAAATTTGACCCAAGTGTTTTCTTTCAAACAACCTGTGCAAAGAAACTAGGGCAACAGGGAAAAGCCCAAAATTGGTGCAACTGATCTGCAAAGTGAAGAGTAAGCTGTGGGCAGTGATACCTAGGGATGGCTCAGGGTCCGTGGGAGAGCAAAAAGTTGACAACATTTTAATGCAACGTGTGCAAATGGTGGCCTTAACCCTGCTTTTCATTCCGTCCCTACTCTGCTATTCTGACTGCATAACTGCATGTTCAGGCTAGCACAGTAGGAAAAAGTCTGATGGATGAACATTTAAAGAATTATTTTGCTTAATAATTTAACAGATGCCAGCTTTTTCTTGTGTGATCTCTTCCCTGTTTAAATCCATTGCAGCTATGCCTACAGCAGTGCATGATGTGCAAAATAAAATACATTTTGAAGCTACCAGGCGCTTAAGCATGCCTGCACTGCTAAAAGAGAACTAAAGAAGACAATGTCAGGACCTCTGCAACTTCCACTTCAGATCACTCACGTTCCACTCTCCAGTGCACTGAACAGGACACGCACCCCAGCCGCCCTGCCTGTAGAGGTACACAGCCTTTCTCTGCTTCAAGTGGCTGGTACTCTGCCAGGGATAAATTTGATATAGGACTAGCTCTTTCATGCTGTAGTACATTACCTGGATTCACTGCAGGATGCAAAAGGGCACTGGCTTTCAATGCATCAGCAACATGTGCAGAGTCGCTGCTTGACACAGCACTCTGTGCCGATTGTTTCAAAGCGGCACGGCCGGCGTGCTGAATGTCCCCCTCAGTGACGAGTACCTCTTTTGAGAGAAGGGCTGTGCTGACCCGCTGCCCTGCATCGCACTCACACCACACAGGTGGCTCTTTTCCCTTCTCTCCCAGACATGCAGTCCTTGAAGATGCATGTGAAATATGCAGGTGATTTAGTGCAGAAAAAGCTGTGAAGAATATTTTGGGCACATTTCTTGCATAAAGTCTTTTCCAATCTGTTCTGATTTTTTGGCACCAAGCCTAATTTTAGGTGCTTGTATTTGAAATGCCATTATGATGATCAAATACACTACACCTCCATCCTTCATACACACAGATCAGGAAATTATGAAGACTGCAAAATTGAGTAACATTTAAATATGCAACCAGCTGTGTGCTGGGAAGCAGACATTCCTTCTGGCTTGGAACATTAAAAAAAGAACATACCTGTATGTTGAGGGTTATGGGCTGCTGCTCAGGAAATCAATGCTGATGTTCACAAAGAAAATTGTTTGTACCTCCTCTGCTCAATTTGTGCTTGTTAGATAATAAATTCTGCGCACTTACCTCTCACAAGTGGTGTAAATCTATGAATGGGTGGTGATAGTTTGAACCACACCAAGCTGAAAAGATCAATATCAAGATAGGGAAAAAACCCACCAGGCACACAGAACTGGATCATTTGTCACATTAGCTATTGACATATCTGCAATCTGTCATAATGAAAATTTTGCTTGAAGTGATTCTTCTTGCTAATTCTATTCTGTTTTGAAAGATTCTGGCAATTTGGAAGAAAATTCTTAAACATTTCCAGTAAAGGCAGTGGGGTTTCAGAACATGCTCTGCACCTTTACTGAATGAGGACTCTAAGAGCAAATATTATTGAACTGCACTCAGAAGAGGCATCCAGAGCAAATAAGTTTTCTTAACATTGAAGAAAATCTCTTGCCAACCATCCCAATTTAAAATGCGAGTAGAAGAAATAAAAGGAAGGAAAAGATTATTTGTAACACAGTGACTATAGTTACACTGCAGTCAGAGACCAATTACACCCTGGTTATGCTTTGCAACTCCACTAATTCATATAAATGGAGCACTTGCTACATGACAGAGTAATTGCAGTGTAAATACAATAGTCTTTATGTATCTGGAATCTGAAAAAGCACCCGCGTTACTGAGGTGGCAATAAGAAATAATTTGGACATGTCATTAACCTTCAAATTCTTTGAATCAGTGCTAATTAGGATATAGAAAAGCATAACCAAAAAATGTAATTGCACTGAACTAAGGGCTCAACTGTGCAACTATTAGGAGGCTGCTCATGTGAGTAACTATGCTTGAACATAACTGAATATCACCAAATCAGGCTGTAAAACGCTACCATAGTTTTACAATGAAGCAAAACAGAATTGAAAAATTGAATTAATGACATTTTTCAGCTTTAACAAATGTGCTGAGGTTTGTTCTCGCACCAAAAATCATTCCCATGTATTTTGAAGCTGGGGAGGGTCAAATTCTGCCAGGAAATCCTTCCCTTCAAATGAGCGTTAGCTGTATAGCTTGCGTAATGGCTAGTGTTCCCATTCAGTGCACAGCACCCTCGACCCCAATCCTCAGTTAGGGCTTTAAGTGATACTACAATATCAAGAGTTGAAAACAACAGAGTATTACTGAAAACCGATCTATATTGCTCCTACTCCTTTCCTTGCTTCCTTTTTTAACTTCACTTCTCTAGAACATTTCAAGACAAGCATATAATGAGTGTACACAGGACTTTGTAACATAAAAGTGCTAATGTTTCCTATGCACACAGTAAAATCTTTGCCAATTCCCTACTAAGAGGTACTACTACACCTCTTCTACCTCTGATGAGCTTACTGTGAACTGTTACACCTTCTTAACTCCAGACACCATAAAAGTCTTTTGTACCCAAGTGACCAAATGGCTCCTTGCATGCTTACAGAAAACCAATGATATATAGAACTTTCTGTTAAAACGCAGCAACTCCCCAAACAATGTAATATTTTCTTTAAATGCAAGCCTAAGTTCTCATGTTATACCACTTCATGGTGTTACCCTACACCAGCAGCAAACCATGAGCACATGAGGCAGGCAGGATGTGGACAGCATTGCTGCTGTTGTGAAAGAAACACCACATCAGGAGAAAGCCAAAAATGGGCAGGTATTTCTAATAGATCAGAAGCCTACATAGATCACCTTCCTCCCACAGTTTATGGATCAGCTACTTTTTTTCAGAATTATTCATCCTGAATGGTGAATCAGTGGAATCCACTCTCTTTCAGCAATTGTTTCTTAGCATGTATATTTTCTGTTGGATGCCCTTTTAGATTGAAAGAGACTGTACCCCGGCAGAGAGCACTTTGTATTTGACTGCTGGAGTTTACACTTCCTTCCAGCTGAGCGAGTATTTCCAGTCGTTTCCCCTGCCCATTTTCCCTTTACTTTTTCATTCCTGAATGACTCCATCTCCTCTGCAGGTAATCAAAATAGGAGGAGACATATACAGGGATGGGTAGAATATAGATGGTACTAACAAAGCAACTCCTTATCTTGCATTTGAAGGCAGCTGCTAGTTGGGGGAGCTCTGGCTACTTCTCATCTCAAGATAAGGAAAGGGGATTCTCTTGCTCAGTCCTGACAAATGCCCAGTCACTTAAGCACGTCCATAACTTCCAGAGAAGTGCTGCTTCCCTCCCTGGAAATGCTGAGCATTTCAAGGTACACCACTTATACTTGTTAAAGATGTACCTGGCTTGCGTTCTTTGCCATGATTAATTGCAGCAGCCTGATGTTGTGTTTTCCATAAACTTTTTCGTTTTAACCTCAGCTGCTGAACAGTGCAGAAGCCACTAGAAGTTTCTGCTCCCTCTTTATCCTGTTTCTTGAAGCATAATTATTCTCACACTCTCAAAATCAAACTGTTAGATATATTACATAGTGATGTCCCAGAAACACAGTTAGTTTTAAAACTCACCTGTCAGAATAAGAAATGAAGTTGTCCTGGTTTGAGGTAAACCAGTTTTGTTCAGTAACTTTGTTTCTCAGCTGGGCCTCTTCTAACTACTGAAATTAACAGCATATTATGCAGACAATGTTCGCTCTCAGAGCGATAAGACCTATGTTTATAGTTGATGCCAAGGCATGGTAGGCAGAGAGGCTCTTGCTTATACTTATTGCTATAACAGCCAAGGCCAGATAACTTCGTTACTTGCCCCGTTGAAGGGTGGGAAGCGGAAAAGCGCCGTGGGGTCCCACCTGTGGGGAGGAGAGGACAGGACAGGTGACCCAAAACTGACTAACAGGGTATTCCATCCCATCTGCTTCATGCACAGTATAAAAGCTGAGGGATCAAAGGGTCAGCTCGCTCTTTCTTCAACGGCCAACATCTGAGGAGGACTGCCTTTGGTTTGTCTGCCTTTGGTCCCGATCCTGAATGCAGATCTGGAATCTAGTTCCCGTCCGTCACTGAGTCCAGCCTGGACTTCCCCAATGCCAGCCGCTGTCATGATTGTCATCCTTTGTTGATACAGTTTTGTACATATTTCATTACTTCCTTTTATTATTAATGTTTCATTAGAGTAGTTTAGTTCCTTCTAGACTCATAAGTCTCTTTTTCCCTCCTCTGCCTCTCTGTTTGAAAAGGGGTAGCGGGGAGCATCTGACAGTCCCATCTGGAGTCCCCCACGTCCCCAGTGGCCAATTTGGCCAAAAGCACGACAGAAGTAGAGAACACAGCTGAGAGTCCCTGTACTCAGCACTGGTGAGACCCCACCTCGAGTACTCAGTTTTGGGCCCCTCACTACAAGAAGGACATTGAGGTGCTGGAGCGTGTCCAGAGAAGGGCAACGAAGCTGGTGAGGGGTCTGGAGGACAAGTCTTATGAGGAACGACTGAGGGAACTGGGGTTGTTTAGCCTGGAGAAGAGGAGGCGGAGGGGAGACCTTATCGCTCTCTACAACTACCTGAAAGGAGGTTGTAGAGCGGTGGGGGCTGACCTCTTCTCCCTAGTGACAAGTGATAGAACGAGAGCAAATGGGTTCAAGTTATGCCAGGCGAGGTTTAGACTGGATATTAGGAAAAATCTTTCACTGAAAGGGTTATCAAACATTGGAATAGGCTGCCAAGGGAGGAGGTGGATTTGCCATCCCTGGAGGGGTTTAAAAAAATGGTAGACGTGGTACTTGGGGACATGGTTTAGAAGTGGTTCTGTCAGGGTAGGTTAATGGCGGGACTTGATGATCTTAAAGGTCCCTTCCAACCTCAACAATTCTATGATTCTATGATTTTTAAATCCAGCCTTTGGAAAGAATGAGAGATACAGCTGCTTGTACATGTACACTCTTATAAAATCCCAGCTTGCAGCACATACATGGAAATGAGGCAGAATGCTTCATTATCAAACACTGCTCCACAGCCCACACTCTGACGTGACAGCACGTAATGCAAATATTTACAGCAGGAAGTCCTCAGGAATGATCAGTCACCACCAAACAGCAGCAGCTTATGAAGCGGTAATTCCTGCTGTGGGAAACCCAGCTGAGGCAGCATTTCCACACAAACACAACAAGAGAAGGTCTCTTTCAATAATTAGCTCCAATTTACATAGCTTTCCCCACGACGCTAAGTGTATTTGACGAGTGCCATCATGATCTATGAGACAGGAACTGTGGCACAAAAGCTCCAGAGGTTCGATCAGCTGTGGTTCTTTGCATCTAATACACAGCGAGTGAATGCTCCCAATTTAGTGAAGACATTTGTCCTGAGGCTAAAACATTGATTCTCCACTTACTGTCCTTTAATTGTGATGTATCCAATTTATCTTTTCAGGCTATAAACTCTTAGGGGAAAAGGTTTTTCTTTTTCATTCTGTATGCTGTTCTCATGCCTGCTTCATTTTACCGCAGAACAGCCACATTCAGGTTAAATCATTTCACACTAGCAAGATACCACTTTCCTATTGCTAGAATTAATTGCTGTAACTTGTAACATTTTTATACAACCATATCTGATGTAAAGATGAATTAGTGGTGACAATATTATGAATAAATGAAGAGTGACAAATAGAGGAATATTCCAGATCATGTAAAAATGTTCTTTTCTACTGAGAAAACTATTTGCTCATCCATACTATGGTAATGCTTATGCTTTAGTAGTATAAATTACTGTGCACAAGTAACACTGTTTTCAGGGTATCACAAGCGCAGACAGAAAGAAGCCAGCCAGGATGTTCCTTTTTCCCAGAATTGCAGGTGCTCCGTTTTACTGCCATCAGCCCCAGGCCTATCCCCTGCCCCAAATCCACATTTATGCTCCTGCCATGTACGAATTGGCCAAAGCCCTTCGTTCCCAGATATTCAAGCTTGACCATTCACAGGCAATAAAATGTGACAGGACTTTTCACTGGCAAGCAAACTGCAGGGCATCCTAATCAGCAGGCGAGGCAGCTCTAATAACTGGGTTACAGCGTAAGGAGATAAAACTCAAATGGAGCAGAACATTCATAATACAAGAAACGCGAGATGCTACTCAGCCTAAAGCACCATCAGTGCTATACAAAGACATACAACTAACACAGCAACTTTTTTTCCCCTTTGGAAGCAGGATTCCTTTTAACTGCCAGTTAAAGACAGTCTCAGCAGTGCGTGAACACGAATGGCAAACCACTTACAGCCCCCAGCGTGACTACTTCCTGCTTCTTTTCCCTTTTCAATTGCAGCAAACCACAGTCAGACAGATAATGAAGGTGGGGTTTTTTTGTTATTGTTGTTTTAAATTGTGGTATTAGGATACTGCTGGTTATCGGTGTCTGCAGGTCTTGTTGACAGACAGGATGGGACACACACTGAGCAGCCAATATGCCAGCTGCTGCCCCAGCCGCGGGACGTGCCACATGGCCAGAGGCTCGGACAGAACCCGCTTGGGTGGCTCTGGCATCAGCTGCAGATGAGCCTGTGCTAGCAGTGAAAACACAGTCCCCAGAAGGTCACCTGTCCCCCAAATGCTGCCTCTCAAAGGACACCTGCTCTGGATCTTTTTTCCAAGCTGTGCCAAACGAAAAGGTTTGCTTGTGTCAAATACACAAAGCCTCGTTCCCTCTGTCCCCCTACTGACAGCCTAAGCTTAAGGGTGAATTTGTGACGCCGTCACTACAATGGCAAAACTCCCTTTGGTTCAAGGCAACCAGCTTTTCAAAAAATTCAGCTCTTATACCCACAGCACAATCCCTAATGAGATTTTCTCCCTGCAAAGCTATTATTTCTAACACACTAAGGTCCCACAGCCACTGCTAAAACTCCTGCTGACTAAAGAGGGTAAATTTCCAAGCACAGACCACAAGATTCCCTCTTCCAGCAGAAAGGTTGTGCAAGAACCTGCTCCAGGGATCTGAAGAACATTCCCTCTGAGCAGAGCTCCTCTCTGCACCCAGGCCATACTGGTTGGAGCACCATGGCTTTTGCTGGTACTGTGAGAAATCGGATGCCCAGTACCCGCCCGGGGCAGTGCTCTGAATCACTGGAGCAATGAAAACAACTGTGGAATTTGATGCATCCAATTCGACCACGGAGGGTGCCCTGTGTCAAGTCTCACTAGGGTAAGAAGTCTCACGGACCTCAGATGAGCTATAGGCATGGCGCTAGACTGTCAGGGCCCTTAACTGATCACACAGAGGAATATGAGAAAATAAAACAATCTATCGCTTCCCTGCTCAGCTGTGTTCAAATTATGATTCAAGACACAGGAAAAAGAGATGTGGCAGCCCACTCAGTATACTTCATTGTGGAGCTGCTGCAAAGGGATGGGGAGGGACCCAGCAGCACAGATAAGGAAAGCTGTGCATTTACTCTCTGGCTGATGATGGATGAGCATAGCAAAGTACAAACTAGAATATCTGCTGCTTCTTTTGGACAAAAATTTTCTGATCATTGGTCCAAGCCATTATTTAGAAAAAAATATGTTTTAAAATAGATATACGAGTTTACTTTGGGATTTCTTTAACACTTTCGCTTTCCTTCCACTAAAAAAAAAACCAACACCAAAATCCACAAGTCTGGAATTCACCATTAGCAAAATCACAGTCAAAAGGTGAGTGCCTATGTGTGTTCACAGTTCTAAGGATAATGTCTGCACTTTCCATGGCGTTACCCATGCCAGTGCAGAGGCACACAAGAACCCAGGAAAAGGCTAGGGCTGGGAAAATCCCGTTATCTCCTTCCCTGTCTGTACAGTGAAGGTAACAGCACTTCCCAATGGTGCAGGATGCCGTGAAACATTCAACAACTTTAGTAATAAAGGTTGGACATGTACTGCAGAGAGGCAGATGGAGAAAGCCATCTGAGATGTTTTCAGCTGGAACTGGAGTTTGGAGGATCATACTTAGCTGAAAGCCTTCACATAGTCAAGCCCATTATTTTTCTCTAAACGAGTTCTCACATCTTTTACCATTTTTTTCCTTTTGCACTCATACGGGGGGGGGCATCCAGGTTCACGTTGCTATTCCGTTGCTTTTGTTGCAGTCACTGCTTAGTATTTGCCTTACAATACACTAAATATTTACGTCACGCAGCAAACAATGAAGAGAAGACAACACAGAAACCAATGCTGCACCTACAATGTTGCTGGCCTCTCTGGTCTGCAAAATAAACTGGCAAAACCAGAGTATTCTGTAACCCAGAAAGGCCAAAAAAAATGAGATGATGTGAAGAGAATACTATTTCCAAGGACACTAGCTTGGCCCTCGAACTGAAAACTATTATCTGATACCATTTTTTATCATATTTTATTTTTCAGTCGCGTACAGTATACTCAGCTGAAGGTTCTAACAGCTGGTTCTTTTTCTCATCTTATCTCTATGAAGAACATGAGTACTGCATGAAGGGAACTTTCTTTTGAACATAAGTCCTGTTCAGCTGAAAGTGAATGGCTGCTTAAGGCATTTTGTTTTCCCATATATATATATAAAGGCCTCAACTGAAGAACTTGGAGAGATTACATATTTACTTATTACAAAAGCACAGGTCCTCATACATTCTTCTACTAACTTAAAACATACTGCTGATACTTAATAATGATAGAGTAACTCTTCCACACTAGACCTGAATAATTTGCTTAATTGGTTCAAACCCAGGCCTAAGACATGGATCTGAATCGTGAAAAAATTATTCTGATCTCTCAGCCTACTGGTGTTTATTGCCTTAGTTGGCTGGCTTACCTTTCAGAGAAGACTGGGACAAAATCAATGACACAGATTTTTCCCCTAAATTGATGATAACTAGGGTTTGAACAGCAAGTCCTGAGTCAGTAAGACACCACTCGCTACAGGCTAAAAAGAACTTTTCCGCATCCCACAAAATGAAGATATCCAAAGCCACATCATAATGTTCCTCTGAAGACAGCTGAAGGAAACTCTCCAGGCTTTCAAACTGGCAAATGGCTTCACCACGAGCATGTGAGGAAGGCTTATCAAGACACGAATCCCTTTTATTCCTAAAAGACATGCCATCAGACCCGACCCTACCCAGCATCCAGTTTGCAGCTATTGTGTGCATCAAAACAAGGCAAAGAGAAACTACCAAAAGTCTCTACATGTGTTAATCGTGGGAAAAAAATAATCTTTCCTGGTGCTGGTGCAACCAGACAAAATCAACACACAGCATGTAAGACTTTTCAGTGTTTGTAGAAGTATCAACTGGGGACTGCTAAAAAAAAAAAAAAAAACAAAACAAGCAAACAAAACAACAACAAACAAAACCTCCCCAAAAGATGAACTTTCAAAATTTAAGCTTCAGTGATGTCCACCGAAACCTACATACACCTGCAGGTAAGACAGACCTTTCCTGAACCTATCTTCCAGATTAAACAACACCTGAGCTGGTCTTTTTCTAATGCTGGTTGGACTAAAACTCCTCATGTCACGCCGATCTCTGCCAAGACAAGCCTGGCAGGCAATGAAACTCCATCAGCAAGGCCAGACAAGCTCTGGAGGTCAGCAAGTCTCCCTGCAGGCTTCAGACTCAGGGTGACCAAATTTTCCAAAACTGTGAAAGATATATAGCATTTTAGAGCCATTTGAGCCACAGAGCTTGCTAAGCTGTAGCAAATCAAAATTGCTGTCAATGAAGCCTCAATCTGTCAAAAACGATCCTCAGTACTTTGATGGATCAGGACCTGAATGCCCATTTCTTACCGCTGATGGGAGTGTGTCACAGCATAGCTGTTCCTGGAACTCAGAAGCACTGCCGTGAAAATGCTCATGCCTTGACTTTGAAATAAGCGCCTTAAAATAAGAAAACCTTATTCTGTTTCTGGACTTTTATTGTATTTACAGCCAAAGAATCCCAAGCCGTCTAGAGATATCACTGTTTTGCAACAACCAGCGGGGAGAAGATAACTTTACAGAATGGGATACAGCTAGGACATGTGAGTTGCCTCAGATCAAAGAAGTTGTTTGTGACAAACTGAAAGCTGAATCTGCACTTCCTTGGTGTACAAACCCACATCTTAACTGAAAGACTACCCATTTCTCTGTAGCACAGTGCACTGAAGAGCAAATATTATGTTCAGTTCTCATGTAAAAGTATATAAAGCTGGCAGGGAAAGCAAGGCATAACACAGTGACAGCAGGAACAAACGTGTAAAAAATAAAAGGCCAGCATAACTTACAGGAGCTGCGTTGTTTTTCACCGTGACACTCGGAGTTGTGGCTCGTAGCGCCCCACTCACGCCATGGTAGTATTTGAAGCAGATCTTTGTTTCAGCTAAAGAAAGAAAATTATGTTAGATTAGAAGAACCACCAGGGAGAATCTGCACGATTGGTTGCAGCTCACAGGCACAAGGCTGGCAAGCAGTTAAATTGCGAGTGGTTTGTCCCAGGGTGGTTGGCACAACAGGATACCTCCTGCCTCTGATCTTCCCCTTTGCCAGAGTGAAATTTAGAGTTTGGTTCCTGCAACTTAAAACAGTTAAAACCCCAACCTCTTCTGAGCAGCAGTTACGACAGACAGACCTTAGAGTACCTGATCAGCATCCTTTAGCTACATTAGGAAGAAGAAAAGTAGAGACAGAGAAACCCTCCCTATTCAGACATACCAAACACTAATGTGCCGAGAAAGCGAGAAACTTCCTCGGGACAACAAGATTGCATAGTTGCTTACAGACAGGTTTCACTTAGTCAATTTGTTCTGACCTTGGTCAGAGCAAGGACATAGATCTACGCAGATTATCTGCTCCGGCAGTTACTACATTAAAGCATTTTTCAGAACAGCATAATACCACAAGACCTCATCTTAGTGTATTTCCACCGACTTCCAAACATTTGGATTAGGTGAGGAACACAAGCAAGACCATGACTTTGGAGTCACAGCACTGCTTTTTGCCATATGCACTGATATTCAGATAAATACATTAAGTGAGGGAAATCTATTTCGGTAACTGTATCAAGGCACAGAAGAAGGGAAATCAGCTTGTTCAATCATCCCCTTATGACCCACCTTGTTGTCTGCTGCAAGACAGAAAGATACTTTCAGACAGCTTCTCTGTTGGTCTGTAACTACAAAGAGATACGAATTGGTAGGATGCATCATAATCCCACTCACTCACTTGCTTGGACCTGGTGACTTGCTGGAGCACTCTCTACAGGCAAGAGTTTTCTTCCATAGCAAACTAGGATGTGAGCTGGGTTGGCATGTGCCTACATAAAGCCAGGACACAGCAGTTATGTACTGTATGTATGTAACAGGTATGTTTGTGGGATCTTTTTCAGATCCTATTTTATTTTTCAGATGCCTATTTAAATAAAAGCAGCATTTACATCTTGCAGTTTTAACTGAATAATGCCATGGAAATTTTCAGCTGCTCCATACTGTATCTGAAGGTGTTCCTCATCATCAAGTTTTTCCTTAACACCTTACTTTGCAGCTGCTGCTGAGGCCCAGGGAAAACACCAATCTTTGCCTGCAGAGCCACAATTCCGTTCACTGTAACTACAGCGCCCATGTAAGAAAATAATAAAGGAATGCCAATGTTTTAACATACAAATTGCATTGCTGTTTTAACACCAGTAACAAAACAAGCAAAATCAGTGCAACTGTGACAAAAGATTATGCAATGCTAAGAGCTGGGATCTTGGTGACAGATTATGATGTTGTGATATGCCATCTGGCAGATCCAAAAACCAACCATGCAGCGCCCCAGGTGAAACAAAAATGTGAGGACATGAAAAATGGTGAAGACCCTCAAAAACGCAGGCTGAATTGCTTACCCTGACACCTACAGATACACAGGAGGAAAAATAACTCCCGGTTTGCTTTTTGAAAGACAAAATAGTTTTAGGAGTGTAAAGCTTTCCCAACTTTCAAATGTTACTTGGGAAACGAAATTAAAGAGCTTATGTTCCCAAGTAGTTCAACCGCTTCTCATTTCCAGGTGGCTTCTCAGCACTCCGCCCTGAGGGGGCATCAGGGATACGCAGTCCATTGGCAAGAAGCACAGCACCAGCACAGTTAATCTGCCACTGTATTTTCCATCCCCACAGCTCGTTCTTCATCAGACAACCAGGTGCCCATTTCTGCTCACATGGTGCAAATACACGCTTCTCGCACTATATGCACAGATGTGGGCATGTATCCCTTTTACTCCACAGCACTCCACAAGAAGCGGAACAGGCTACAGAGTCCTTCAGCACCTCCACGAGGGGCTGTGTGGCCCATCCTGGGGTTTAATTCACAGCCACACCCCAAACAAACTCCTGCAAATTCAAGAGATTTACTTGAGGTGTCAGCACAGCTGAGCAAGCGACCCTGTTGTTGCACCTGACAGCAGCAGTTGTTTCCTTTTGGCAGCAAAAAAGCTGGATGAGCTTGTGGGACTGAAAAACTGCAGGTCCAGATTGAATTTTCATGTTGTAATTTTCTCTACAGGACTTTTAACAGCTCAGCAGCTAACTCATTTACTCACTGAGAAGATAGCAAAAGCTGAGGATATCACAATAGCTAAAACACACAGTTCTCGCCAATTATTCAAATCTTAATTTTCCTCTCCCCTGGAGATTTTTAGCTACAGTTTTCATGGAACATTGAGAGCTAGAATAAAGAGAAGCTTTTTTCTTTTAATTTTTATTAACTCATGTAGTTAATAAAAAACAACTTCAGGTACTAGCCTGTATGAAAATGTTCAGACCTCACAGCAGGAAACCTCACTGTAGGTTGACAAGTACATGGTAACTGATTTCCTGCACTGGGAAACTATGATTTAAAAGAATCTATTTAATTAAACTAAAAGTATTCGACAAGGGAGAACAGAAGGAGGAAATAATATATCCTTATGTAGGTATTCTGGATATTAGTACTGCTTTCAAGGACAAAGGATTACTAAGATGATTGAACATGTAGCTGGGAAAGAATCGTGGATATTGAAGATTCCCCTCAGTTTCACACAACTACTATTTCTAATTTAATTTTCAATCAAACTGCCCACATACAGATGCAAACTGGCAAGAAGGCAACCCACTGACATGCAAGTGTCACACCCAATCCAAAACAGTGGCAGAGGTGGAGCCATTCATCAGGCAGTATTTGAAGCAGTGATTAATGAATGTCAAAGGTTCCATTCAGAGAGCAGACCTGATAGCAAAAAGTCATATGGGGGCCTTTGCAGCTTGAAAAATTGCTCTAGAAACATCAGGGGAATGACATTTTCTTTTTTCTTGACTCCCTCCCTCCATCCCAACTTTTTCCTAGATCTTTTTCAGATTGAAAATATTAGGAAAATGGCTATTGTCAATGGATAGATAAAACTTTACAAGTATAAAGCTTGCCAAATTACATATAGTATCTTTATGTGCAAAAATGCCATTTAGACCCTAGTTGGGCTTTTTTTAGCTGGGAGCCATTCTTTCTGAATAATATCATCGGTACCACATTTTCCACTTCAACAGAGTCCTAACATTTTAATCCACCTGAAGATTGTTCTTGTTTTCCTGAATCACCTCTGAGGCATTTCCAAAACAGATGCAGACATTCGCTGGCTTGGTACCACTGCCTCTGCAGATGAACAGAAAGCACTGTAAGTCGAGGCAAGGCAGTAATATAAATTAACCTGAATATTATCCAGCTGGCATTCACATGTAATATGTAGTTATAAGGGCTGTTTGCATTGTAGTGTTGTAGGTTAGCTTGTTGTGAAATAAAGGAGACCATTTAACTCTGTCCTGCTGCCCTAGCTACACGGCACAGTGCACAGGTCAGGAGCAGGTGTTTTCCAGTTAACCCCCAGTTATAAATAAATACATGCCATTGTTATTTTCATCTTGGCAATTATGAGTAGGAGCTCACTGGTTCAGGTAATGAAGTTATGATGTTAAAGTCAGGAAGTAATGAGGTTAAATTCTCCTTTCAATTAGCATAAATGGCAGTTAGACTGGTAAATCTTCCAAGAGATGAGATGTCTAAACATGCTTCGAAATACTCATGCCCATGACAATTACCAAACTACTTTGCAATTTTCATGGATCAAGAACAAAACAGCATTTTATTCCCTTTACAACAGGCTTGGTATCTCCAATATACCACGACTGTGTTACAGCCTTCCACTGTATCGATAAAAATAAGACAGCTTCCAGTTGTACGCTTAGACCCACTGCTGCACCATCACAGGTGCAGAAAATACAGCTGCCCAAAAGCAAGGCCTCCAAGACAGGGCAAGGCAAGGTAATCAGAGCCAGGCAACAGGAGAGGCGACTCTGTTTTGCTCCTTGCACCACAGCCCCACAAGCATCTCTTTAGGTCACATAGGAGGGATGCTCACGGGGAAGAGAGGGGAGCCAGGATGGAGCCCATCCTCAGACACCACAGAGACCACTCCTCATTTGGAGGAAAACTCTGAAAAGTTTGAGTTTTGTCAGAGAACAACTCTGCCATCTGCCATGTAGCTTCATCCCTCTCACAAGAAAAAAAATCCAGTTTGCAGAAAATTATTTCTCTATCAAAGCCCTGAGTTACCTCAGTTACCAAATCAGTTTTGCAAATTAACTGGAAAATAAATTTACTAGCTGAACATTGCTCTTCTTGGACATATTCTATACTGCCTCTGCAATCACTCAGCCCTTGAAAACACCCTATGTCCTTACTAAACTGAAGTGAGAGGAAATAAAATCTAGTAGGGTCTGCTGATGAATTGCAGCTGGACGTACTGAAGGTTGAAAGCCTCTAAGAGTTGTCCTAGTTTCCATCATCAACCCATTCTTCTTTTATGTCAGTGTTATTGCTCCTGTTGGTTTATTTGATACCCTTTCCCTTTAAAACACCTCCAAGTAGGAACTTGTCTTCCTCCTTTCTTCAGAGTTGTTGAAATTGCCCTAAATCTTTTCTCAAAAGTTCACTTGCTCTTATAATCCTCTGCTCCTCACCTACTAAGGCTAGCCTCAGGTCTCAGAGGCTTAGCTTTCACTAAAATGTGGATTTATTCTTTCAAATATAAAAAGAAGCACTGCCAAGATTAAGCAGTTTCCCTTGTTAAGCTAAAAAAACCCCAGCCAACCATCCTAATAGGTATTTCAATGAAATACTAAATGATATTCTTTGGGGGAGGCAGGAAGCATCAGTTGGTGTTTGATAGGAGTGTGTGATACACCTGAGGCACTTCCACAATCTGGTTGTGACGTAGTCCCACAATACTTTTTGTTTCAATTAAATAGCTGAGGTGACTAGGCATTAGCTAAGCATTTCTCAGCACTGAACAATCTCTCAGGGAAGTAATGCCAGTCTTAAAAACTGAGTCATTTGTGATCAATTCAATCTATTACTAAAAGAGCTGTTGCTGCTCTTTTGGGCAAATGTTGTGCATAAAAAATGAGAGGTGTCAAAAAACAGTAATGAAAAGGTAGCTGTCTTTGGTAAGTGTGTGGGAACCAAGTGAACCAAATCAGAGAGCGAAGCAATTAAGTTATGAGTCATAAAGTTTTCCCTAGAGAGGACCCAGAAGTGGAACAAACAAATATATGATACTGTGCTATAATCAGATCGCTACGGGATCATCTTGAATTAAAGTAGCCACGACGATCTCTGGAAGTGGAGACAGAAGATGTCAAAGTGCAGACAGGGAGTCAATGGAGGGGAGAACCGATTGAATACAATGGAGAAACTGGGAGAAGCATGTGAAAAAAACAGGACGAGGAATCACAATGGGAAGCCAAAACAGAGAGAGATTAAAAGCAGTTTACATGAGGTGTTGCAGTACTGGAATTGAGTAAGCAATGGCAATGATGTCAAAGTTGAGGGAAGGAGAGGACTCAGATTAGAAGAGAAGCACTGCGCAGAGAAAGTGGGAGAGGGGAGAAAGACTAAGACTGTCTAAATGAGACTAAATAAGAAGAAAGCAGGGAAAAAGAAACAAGGCAAGGAAAGGCAGAGAGGGAGGGCGTGCAAAAGTCAAACCTGAAGAAGAAAGAGAAAGAAATGCCCTCTCAGAGAGAGCTTCATGAAGCATGGAGCCCAATGTATAAGCTGTACCAGCAGCTGCCTGTGAAACTCGGTGCGCAAGTGTACGTCCCGTCTACCTTTCATGCTCGACCACCCTTCTCCACCTGCTGCTGCTTCCAGTGCCCATCTCCTGCTTTTGAATACTGCTGGTAAACTATGCAACCCAAAGAGTTTAAACCCGGTGCCCATGCATCAGCATGAGCCTTTCCCTAATTATTTTAGATAAATTTAGGTGGTTTCTCCCAATACTATACCTGCCTTATCAGCAAAGAACTAAGATGCGTAACAAAGATAAAAGGTAAGGTTATTACTGGCAGATCCAATTTGTACTCACAGCATTGATAGATTCTTTCCATCATGCATGCCTGCTGCTGCTCCATGCAAACAACAATGGGTCGTATTTCTTGCGCTGTATCAGAAAAAAACGCCTGTTCCAGGAATTGCCTGTCCAATATGCAATGGTGACACTACACCCGTCAAGCTGATCTGCTACTCAGCCACCTATGGACTGTGCCTTTCCTTAAGCTGTAAACCACATCTGCTCACACTATTTGTTTAGTCTCACAACTGCCTATGGTTTTCCGTAAGGCGCCCCAGTTTTCAGACAACTAACAGTTTAAAACCCAACGAGACCTAAACAGATGTGTTTAATCCCAGTTGAGGAATTTCTTCCAATTTTCTGATTACTTTTTCCCTGCCCTGCTTTAAAACGTGCACAAACACATGTGAACAGACTGTTAAAAGCCTTCTTTTGAGAAACTGTGAGATACGAGAATTTAAAATCTTCAGATTATTATAATGCTTCCAGGCAAGAAAGAAAAACATACCTCGAGACAGAATTAAGGCTGACCAGTACATATCGACAATTTCATGCACAAAACTTTGCAAGGAAACTGTATAGCTCAAAGCCAAGCAGTACAACACCCAGAAAACGTCTAATCAAGATTAAATTTAAGCCAAAAATCCAAACTTGTCAAGATGCAGAAACGGACAGTTAGAACATTTAAATAACCTTAACTCTGCAACAGTAATGTATTCAGTATTTGCAGTTGTAACTTATATTTGAAGAACAGATTAGTTTATTTTAGTAATTTTATTTCATCTTCAGATGGCATTGTCATAGACTGCTATTGCTTCAAAAGGGTTGCACATTCAGGGCTGGAGTTACCTCCTTTATAACAGGAAAGCTGATTATTCTCATTTATTATATCATTGATTCTTTGTTCTGTTGTTATTTGTGATCTGTGGATACTCTCTACTATCGACTTTTGCGTTTATTTCCTTTGCTTGATAATTTGATTCAGCAGCTACCTACCTCCAACAACCGCAAGACTAGTACGGTAAATTAGTACACTAATACCTAATGGGCCGTAACAAATCCTCATAGTCAGTAGGCCAGTCTTCCCTGTCCTAGCTTCACTTGTTTGAGTCCTCAGCGTTGCATGCTCCATACTACATTGATTTTGGGTCTACCTATGTATAATCCACCTCTATTACTATGCTGTTCACATGAAGTGACATGCATCTGCTTACCTATGACCGCGCTGTGACTAATTATCATTATTCAGAAATTTTTCAGTTGTAGACTCCCGAGTACAAGACAGACAAAATCACACCATTTTTGCATTATCATCTCTCATTTTGCCTTATGAACATAAAAGTATCCAGGAGTTGCTATTACAGGAGATAGAGAATAGAGCAGCTCTGTAAACTGCTATTCAGGAAGAACATATACATCTAATTTCAATAGGCTGTTGCTTATACGCTACCCTCATAAAACCTGTCCTATTGGCAAGACTCATTACTAAAGAATGCTATCAGCTAGAATGGATGTGCTTTTATAAATTCATTTCCAGCACTTGTATATATTTCTCCATACAGGGAGGACTTCTAGCATTGCTGATTACTAAAGTTACTTGACCTTTTTCATTATAAACCCTGTTTCAGTTGCTTATACATTTTCAAAGGTACATACATTTGGAATAAAATTTTGCATGCTGGATGTCTGCCTCAGATCTACAGAGGTGCACAGCAAGCAAATTTCATCCAGAAATTTGGAGCTGTGAGGACAGAAGAAAACCATGGGGTTTTACCCATTAAAGATTTCTGAAGACCTTTCCTTTTACGCCCCAACATTAATATGGAGCAGAAGTCACTATACTAAGCATATCTCTTTTGCTGTTCCTGTGAAAGTACATTAAAATTCAGCTAACTTGAAAGTCTCTCCAAAAAACTCAGTTTGATATGCTCACTGGAGACATCTTTGATTTTACCATTTAAATGCCCAGGAAATCCTATCTGTGCTGAGCATGTTCCAGACTGGCGGTAAGACAGAATTTCTGCAATGCAGATCTAAGCTCTTCCTGGCTGTGCCATGTCTGGGCACCTCTCCTGGGAGCAGGAGGACTGTATTCCTGGGTATCTCCCCCCTATGCCAAGAGGCACGGAAGAGGAGAATATGCATCCACTGCCAATTTGCCCTTGTTGAAGGAAGAGATGGAGGCAGCTGGGGGAATTAGGAGTGTGGGGTGGGGAACCAGAAACGAGGGTGAAAACAGGTAAGGCGGTGAAGAAAAAAAGCCCTGTGATTTGTGGTGGTCATAGGCTTGAGGAGAACAGGAGCTTGGGAGAGCAGGTAGCAGAGCACTGTTTCAGTCTTGCTAGGCCAGATGGGCACTACTGGCTTCCTTCACGGTGAGAACTCAACGCATGTACTGGGAGACTTGTATTCAAGCTCACAGCTGGGCAATGACAGGGAGATGGCAATGGGAATCATGGTCAGTCTGCTGGCTCACAGTCTGTCCAGAGGGGCAGGGGTTGGAACACATTAGAATCTACAGCCATCCAGTGGCCCTTGTGAAAGTCCAGTTCATCATGGACAAGAGTCTGTACCATCAAAGTGCCCAGTAAGTCTGGCATTTAGATTGATGACTACAGTCAAGGTGGCACAGAGCAAGGCAAAGCTTCTGCAGATACCCACCACAGGAAACATTAGTGGAAGGATGCCACTGCCCAGCCAGTAGCTAAAGACGCTAAATGTCTGTAATTATCATTTAGCCCTGATGTAGTTAGGAACAGAATCTGCAGTTTGCAAGTTTTGCAGGGCATGTTCTCCAACTATTACCTACTTTTTAAGTTTTATTGTATAATATGGGTAACAGAATTGAAATTTGGTTTGCTCAAACAGCTCACATCCTTGAAAATAATCATTTCCTCCTAAAATTATCTTCAGAAATGTGAGATGGGGAAAAAAAAATAAAATAAAATAAAATAAAAGGACTCAACCTTACTATTCCTGGCACTGAGTCATCTCTCATCCCATAGAAACCAACAGAACTATTTGCTCCATATTCATAAAGACAGCAGGATGCAGCCCAGAACAGGAAAGAGTTTTATCTATTTACTTACAGTCAAACCCAACAGTACTATCTATGCGCTCTTCCTTTATGGACTGTTGTAAAGAAAGGACTGATAGGCACCAATCTGAGTGAATGAGAGCTGGGGATGAGAGGGTTGTAACAACTTACCTGTCTTTCATCAGGAGAAGGAAAAGCTGTTTCAGAGAGACATTTTAGTCATTGCAAATGGCAAATTATAAGGGCTGCACTAAGATTAAGACTTTAATGAAATTCCAAAGCCTACAGGCATATAATGTTTTTATGTAAATCAGCTTAACGATGAGTTTTTCACCATGAGCATTAGCAAGTGAGCAATTTATTTGAGAAAAACTTGCAATCATCAAAGCATTTTTAAGTGTGTGATAGTTGAGTCCATAATAACTGGAAACCATGCCTAAAGTTTGCTCTCTGATCCTAAGTACTCATGTACATTGCACGGAAAACAACATTGCAGGCAAAATCAAACACGTAGTTCATCTGTTCATGAGGGAAATAATCAAAAATAACTTCTAAAATGCAATAATGACATCAGATTAAGTTTTTAAAGAACACTTCTGTTTTAAAATTGCTCATCATCTTAGTTACAATGGACTTGATAGTTGTTTTTCAGAATTGATTAGTAGAGAAAAAAATCTCTATGCTTCCAGTACACTGGAAATGAGCCTTACCTCACATGCAGAAAGCCATCTGTTTCACTGTATTAGTGTCCCCTTAGCTACATTAGAGTCTGACAATATTCAGGAGAAGAGTTGAAACTGGAGATACAATGCCTGTGTTCTCAGTTACACCAGTATATATTAAAGCATAACATAAACAGATAGAAAACAAATATATAGAAACAGTGGCATCCCTGAGCTTTGTTCTCAGCGTCAGTAGAGGCACTGTGAAGGTGACTCAGATGATAGAGAAAGGTATAAACGCAAAACTATACAGTAGCTTGCATCTCTACAAAAGAGGAAGGATGGGCAGAGCTGGGGACCCCTCTCCTCTCTTTACTGCGATGTACAGCCATTGGGTTGTCCCAGATGAAGCAAGTTCTTCTCAGCTGCCCCTGTCACAATATATCCTTTGGGCTTCCAGGTATTACGTCTGCCTTAAGTTAATTGTCTCCTGGAGCAGATGCCTGTTAACCATCAGCTCCTTGCTTTTATCCAACAGTAGTTTAAAGTCTTAATTAAATACATATGACTGGATTATTGCTTCAGGCACAGCCTTGAGCAAGAGATAACGCATGAACTTCAGAAGCCAAGTGCCTCAAACACAGCCCTCTAGATCACAACATGTTTTTATTCCCCTTGATCTCAAAATGCGCGTGGACCAGGCACTGCTTTGGATTTATAGACGTAGAAAAGGACATCAGCCTTATGATCAATGCTTAGTATTTAGGAAGGTGTAAGCCATAACTTTACCTGGTGCCTGCTTTGTGAAGGGAGAGGACAGCATGAAAAGGGACACCTTGCAACTTCAAACCCAGCCAAGTACTGAAATTAGGGAGGATTCATGTTTTCATTTACATTAGTAGCAGTTTAAGCCAAGACACCTGCTAATGCACTTCCTGAGTGGATCCTTAATCATACGTCTGATAAGCATAACTGAATTTCATGTTAGAAACAGAACATTCCCTTGAGTCAGTCTTACAGCTTTTTCCCCAAGTTACCTTTGAAGATGTTAGTGCCAAAACCAGCCATCATGGACCTCACCATTTCCCCAGCTCCTCTTACATGTTACATCCTTTCTCTTGTTACTCTGCAAACTCTCCCAGTCAGAAGCCCTATCTATTCACATTTTCAAGTGCTAAGCTCTCTTCAGTCCCTATAAGAATGCACTACAACAACAGTTTCTTTGTGTTTAGCAGCCAGACCATGCAGTATTAAAACTCACAGTGTTCACTCTGATTGGGAGCTATTACAGTCAGTGCATGTGCCATGCAGTATACAAAGACAGACTTGTAATTAAGTCCTTGGGCAACCAGACGTGAATATTACCAAGAAAAAAATCCATTGCACTTGGATGTAAAAGAGAAGCCAAGAGCTTAGCACTGTTACTCACAATACCATAAAAGGGCTGCTTTTCTTTTTTAATACATTTATCACACTTCAGAATCTGTATGCACACATTCCTTGTCTCTACTGCATATCTAAAGATATTTTTAGCCTAATATTTCCATGACAACCAAGCAAGAAATGGTCAATTTGAGAAGATGGCTGAATGAAAATTCAAAATGCTTGTAGAAGCAGCTTCCTGGTGCTCAAATGGTTTCCATTACCCACTACACTAAGCACATTATTGTTTGTTGCTGCTATTTCTAATCATCAAATTAAAAAACTAATTTTGAATGATTAACAGAATTACACATCATGTTATCATACAACAAAGACTGTTCATTGCTGTTGTAGTACGGACACCCTAATACAAGTAAAAGAAGACAGCAAAACATTACTTTAGATAATGTAAGAGCTCACAGAGAAGAGGAAGAAAAGATGTTGTGGTACACTTTTAGGCAACTGCTAATAGGTTACATGCACCAAGAATGCGATGGCAAGTATGACAATTAAAACTCTTGGGCTTTCCTGACTATCACAGAGCAGAACTATTTGTGGACGAATGTGGAGGAGAATCATTTGCAAAATCTGGAAGACCAAAATGAAGGCCAGTATTCCAGGCAGAGGCATTAAAGGCAAGGAAAATGTACAAAGGAGCAACCCAAGGAAAGACATGCACCTCTCCCTTCACCTCAGGATTATTTGCTCTAATTTGCAAGGCACCTAACAGGCCTACGCAGTGTGAGGAGAAAATGAGGACAGATGCACCTGTGTTTTGGCACTGTAACTCTACTGAAGGCAAAAGACAGTCACAGCATGCTAACAGAGCAGCAGAGGTTGAGATCTTTGGCGCTCTCATTCCCGGAGTCACACTACCATTTTGCAAACATTTTATTCCTTTCCACGTTACTTTTTTCTTTCTTTGTAGAAAGGAAATGAACAGCAACAAACAATATGTAATTCTATCACTAAATCCTGGTTACATTATTAAATACAAGTGTGAGATGAACAGCCTTGCACTCTAATTACCCAATGACCAAAATTCCCCAAAGTTCAGTTGTTCTGAAAACCAGCATTCTTCGAGGTCTTTTCTTAGTATGCCTAAGACTTACCTGGGTGGGTCTTGTAAGCATTAATTAAACAGAGGAAAAGAGACTTCTGTGTCTTCACAACAGAGACATACTCTTGTTTACACATCCAAAGCATTTATAATTAATTGGGCTCACCCACTCGGAACCATAAGCCTTGAATAAAAGCTGCGTGCCAGCTATGCTGCCTAGGTATGGTTTTTTTCCTCTCCTCTCCTTTTAGCCTCACAAATGCTTTGCTTTACAACAGCAGGGCCTATCCTATTCCATTTGCTGAGAAACCACAGGCAGAGAAAGCACACTCATGTCCTTTGGTTCTTGCAGAGACCTGTGAGCCATGCTGCTGGCTGGCGAAATCCTGTCAGTGCAACGCCTTTGCAAACACAGTGCTGCATCTGGGTATAATGGATAAAAATTTGGCCTTGTTCTTTTAAAACAATGCCACCAGAGCTCCTCTCCCATATAAGCTCAACAGGGATGGGAGTGTGGAATGTGTAGGTTTAGCTAGATTTACTTTTTCCAGTGAGGACTTGTAAAAGACAAAGTCAAATCCCAGGAACATGTAGGAGATCCCAGAGTTGTCTGCTTGACGCACAGCCCCTTTTGTAGGTCTGTTCTTTCTCTGCAACAATGCAATTTCTGCAGATCAGAGGATCTCAGATGCT
Source organism: Pluvialis apricaria (assembly GCA_017639485.1). Taxonomy (NCBI): domain Eukaryota; kingdom Metazoa; phylum Chordata; class Aves; order Charadriiformes; family Charadriidae; genus Pluvialis; species Pluvialis apricaria. The sequence continues at coordinate 65,040,669 of CM030008.1, forward strand.
GATAGCCATCATAACATGCATTGCAGAGAGAAAAACCCTTGGCAATCCAGCTTCACATGCTCTGATCAGGCTCATTATCATGGTTTCTATTCCAATACCAGCTCACATACTCTCTGTGGCCAGTGCTCTACAAGTTTCAAAATCACTGCTGCTTTACATAATGCTGCGCATATTTACCACCACTTCCTCCACAAAAAAAAGGGAGGAGGAACCTTAGTTGGCTCCAGGCAGACAGACTCACACATCAGTGCCCCTGCACCTCCTTTCACATGTGGCATGGACCATTCCTTCCTCAGAGTGGCTCAGGTCTCTGTTTGGCATTAACGGGAAGGCAGCGTGACCAACTCATTTTCTAGGAACTGGGGTTGTGCTCTGGGTATGTTTTCGTATATTTGCATGCCATTAACAATGCCAGTACCTGTCTGTTGCTGCCCACAGTATATGGACTGTACCCAGTAGCAAGCTATGTATACGCCATAAGCTTGGTCCTACAACCCTCAGCATGTGAAATTCCGTTTCAGGAAAGCAATTCACAGGAACTTCTGCCTACAGAGATTTTGTCTAAGATCTCAAAGGGAGAGAAAGAAGGTGCCCATGTCTCATGAGGGAGATTCTGGAGGGCTCAGGATCTGAATCAACTGAGAAAGATTTACATCAGAATGAGAATTAAGGCTGGAGTTCATCAGGTTTAGATCTACAACTCTGTACAATGCTTTCTAAAGATCAGTAAGAAGAAGGAAAAACCTACTCATTAGAAAAATTACATTTTTAGCAGGAACCATGAATCGGACTTTGCTTTTGACTGTAGTTGGATTCACAACTACGTGGGATGTTGGAGTACAGCACTGAGCCTCTGCTCTCTTTTACAAAGATAAGGACAGACCCATCAAATACTGCTGCTCTTCTGAAGCTTGCCCACAAAGTCATCCTCTACAGAAAGCATACTATGAGACCTTTGTGATTTACTTTACAGTTTTGACTGTAGAAGGACAAAGCAGGTAACTTTGGTGCATTTGGTTAAGCCACTCTACAGTGAAGGATTTCTTACATTTTGTCTTGAGATGGCCCATTTGTGCTGCTCACGCATTCAGAAAACTCCTATTCACAGGGGCATATTGATGAGGTACCACTGCTACAGTGCCTACTGTTAATTTCCATGGGATTTTATAAGACAAAGCACAAGCTATCAAGAAGGAAAAGATCAAAAGGCTGTTAAGAAATAGGTATTATACCTGTTATTACTTCTCACCTTAGAGCTCCCTCTGCAATCTCCTATTTTGACAACTTTTTTTTTTTCCTTTTCTAAAATACCAACTTCTGTTCACCATTCATTTGCAATCTAATAATTAGGGAAGAAAACTGCTGTAATCACAAAATGAAACATGACTTTTTAAAACCCAGCAATTCCAAAATTATGCTACTCAATATCGGTAAAAAAGAAGTGTCTACAAATGAGTTACATTAAGTTGAAAGGCAAGATAAAATAACCCAAATGTAAAAAGACCAGTGAATCCAATGCTGAGAGCACTGGATGAGTGTATTTGTTTTCAAGTGCAATAAAAATATGAAACTGAGGGGAAAAAAATTACTACGCAACAGATGCTGCATTTGTGCAGGTAAAAAAATTACTATCTTGTAACATATACTGGAATAACAAGGAATGGAAATTTCACATTTAAACAAGCAAGGGGACGAAGAATCATAGCCAGCCTAGACAAGATACTGCTGAGCGAGGAAGGTTTATTCCCTAGCAAAATATCTCAAGATGTACATTGGGAGATTGCAAAAAATGGTCTTCAAACCCTTGTTAGTTCCTGTTGATTATAAAACCGTATACAGATGCCAGTATGTCCGTCACCTGAAGGTATCTGCCAGGTGGCTGGTGCATTTTCTCTGGCTTTGCATTTCACTGCTGGAACCCATGGTGCCAGCTGCAGGTGTTCGTTTCATTGTCTGGGGCTGACATTTGCAAGCCTTCAGAGCTGGTGTCCTGACAGCAGTAACTCCCAGCTTGCTCAAGCCCATCCAAGCTGAAATTGCTGCAGTCAGTCACGCAGGTGACAGACAGGAAACATTATTATTTTAATTTTTTTATAGTAAAGGCTAAGGTCTCCAACCACAACACACAACTCCCACGGGATTTGCTGCACTGTGAAAAGGAAACCCTAATGCAAATCATCAATAGCCTGAGCAAAATCTAACAGCTGTTATGTGACAACACACAGTGGGATGACTATACAGTCCAAACTGCAGATAATCTAGACTATTTTTAAAACACTTTTTCAGAAATAAGCTTGCCGAGAACCTAGACAAAATCAAAAGCAGAGGCAAAGGGCATCTGGTAAAAGGATGTCGTAGTGGAGAAAAGATGTTTCTGGAGTAAATTCCCTTTGAATCACCTGCACATTTGTAATATGTACTATTGGTAATTTATTTAAATGTATATTACATATGTTTTTTCCCCTAATTTGCCAGTTATATACATAAAAATATGACATTTAATCCTAATCTTGGCACTCGCATTCATGCCTCCCATAGCCCCAAGGAAGAGATTTATCAACCTTTTACTACCTCATATTCAGCAACACTGAAAAAGGAAAACGCCGTGTCTCTTCCTTGCAGTCTGGAAGGCAGATGCCAGCTTCCTGCGCCTGGGGTAAGGCTGGAGACCTCAAGTGTCCTGCAGAACCTGGGCCACCACTTTGCCATCTCTGGCACAAACACACAGAGCATTCAGATGAAATGCTTCGACGCCAGGAAACCTGGGTTCTGTTTGAACCTCTGCCACTGACTTACTGTGGTAGTTTCACTCTTTCCTGACTTAATTTCGTTCTCTATAAGATGAAGAAAATTACACTTCCAGCAACCTGACCCAAAGGAGAAAGTAATATGACTGTTTGCTAGTCCTTCCATAAACGAGTTTTCATAATAATGGGACTGTTCTTCACTTTCTGTCTTCTGCAAAGCAATGTTCATGACAACATTTCAGTATGGGCCCTAACAAAGCATATTAGCATCTGGGAGCACAGCAGCTCAGTAACAGTTAAATTCCCAGCAGGTATATGCTGCAGCTGGTCAATCTGCCTCTGTAGAGGTAAGGCACTACATGCACGCTTCTCTACTGACCTGACGGGATTGGATTGAGCGGGTCATCGCAGGATTTAGCTCTACTTATTACTTAAGCTGCAATCAGACAGGTCACACTAAAATTGAAAAGTACATTCCAAATTTCTTTTAAAGCATTTGTTTTTTCAGATGTCCCCTGCACCTATTTTCCCTTAAATCACAGACAGATTTGTACTTTAAAAAATTCCTGGGCTGTAACCCTGTCACTCCCGATATTAAAAATCCCACCAAGAGAGCACAGCATTCAGTCAAGCACTGTATTTGGCACCTTGCCCAGCAATCACAAAGGAAGAAGGAAGGAATGGAAAGTGAGACTGAAAGTTACTGGTCTAACTGGCTGGCCATAGATACCTGTAACCAACAAATGGAGGGAATGGACCACCTACTATGGAAGGAGAGCTCTTTTGGGATCCAAAGCATCATTTACAACTAATGCAATGATAACAGTAACAGGGACACTGCTACACAAACTCTGTCTGCCCTTTCTACATAACGCGCTGCAGACGCATTAACCAAACAGCTCCTTTACATCTTCTGGTGGAGTTTCATCAACTGCAGGGGAATTGTCCCCTGCTTACAGAAGCTGCAATAGCGTCTTGAGACCAATCTCATTTGTTGAGACGCTCAAACACATCCAGGACACCCCCATCCGATCTTCACAATTCTGTAGCTTATATGTTTTGAAACACAACTTGCAATGCCAAAAAGATCATACAAAAATATCTGCAGGTAACATGTTTTAGTTCACTTTCCAGGTCAAACAAGAGTCTATTAAAAATACAGTAAACACGGGGTTTGGGGTTTTTTTTGCAAGTATCTTTCTTATTAGGCATTACCTGTAAACATCTTTTTTGGCAGTGTTGAGAGCTGAAAAAGAAAGGGCATCGAACAGAGCTGTGAACAAAGCTTTGAGACCACAGAAGAGGAACAAGCTGTCCTACTGGTTTGAGTTTTTCATTTCTAAGAGGAGAGAGAATAATTCCAGGATGGGTTTGCAATAGCTTGGCTTGTAGGGTTGTTTTTTCCCCCGGGAATTTCCAGTGTGAAAACCAAATACTTGAACTCTCACCTGCTGTGAACTGACATCACCTCACATAAACTAACTGATCCATCCCAGTTCATGCACACAAAATACCCAGCCTCTTGTTTTTCAAATAGAGGTCTTATATTCCAGATCTGAAGTCTCAAATAGGCACTGAGGATACACAAATTTACCTTCTAGCAAAAGGCCAGCATATGATGTGCATTTTTACTGCGTCAAGTTGGTCTGTCAAAGAAATCATAGGTGCATGTACATTGTCCACCTGTATAATGCTGTCATGGACATCCAACTGCTGAGTGCCACAATAAGACTCTAGAAGAGGTAAATTTACTTCTAGCATTGTTGTTTTATATTTTTGGTGGTTCATTTTTCCACCTCCTTGCTGGCTTGCTGACCATAAAGTCATTGCCATGACCTCAGAGAGGTCTGGCAGATACTACTTCGAGTCAGCTGCCAGTGTGCAGGAATCTTTTTGTCAGCCTTGACAAGCTGTGGCTTCTAAAATGAAAGTGTTTTGAAGGACTAAGTAACATTTAGTCCACAGCACAACAAAAACTGCTTACAAAATTTGTTTAATTTACCCTTTTAAATATTTTCCAACATCTGAACTATAAAAGTCTTCCATACTAGCTGTCAAAAGTCTGATTCATCTCGTTAAAGCCAACAGAAAAACTCCTAATGATTTCAGTGGACAGAGACCACACCTACCTCTTCTCATTTTCCTTCCAAAAGAAATAGTGTCCTCAGCTGTAATCTGTTCCTTTCACATCCACACGTCACTCAGTCCTGCTGCCCTTCTCCAAAAATATTTCTAAAGCCCCTGTACTCTTTCTGTTAGAAAATAGCCAGGTAAAGAAAAAAAAAATAATCTGCTAAACGCACTTCTAAGTGGATTTATATTCCGCAGCACATTACATCCATAGGTCAGCTAAATCATTTATGCATTTCACAGAAGTATTACTTAGCATTTCACTGCATCTCAAATGCAACAAATTTATGAAATTTAGAAAAAGAAATAGATCTGCCAAAGCAAATCCAGATTCTATTTTCCAAACTCCACAAAATCTAAATGGGCTAGTTCAGACGCAGAAACCTTATCTTTGCACATATTATATATATTTTAAAGGTTTCTACTGAGTCATTTTCTAACACAAGAAAGCACAATATGAGATTTTTAATCCATCGTAGAAGCTCAGCACACTTCGTAGAGAAGCAGTAATTACAGAGGTGCCTGCTAGCAGTGCTACTGTTAAGGCTGTGTCGGGGGGGTTCATTATTAACCCAGTTTTCATGGTTTCACAGATCAGTCACAAAACACCCATATACTGGCCTTAAACCACCATAGAAAATTTCATCCCAGAAGCAATTTATTTTGTTACTTTTGCTTCTTGCAAAAGTGCAAAAAGAAAAAGGGAATTGTATCAAATTTTCATGCTTTTCTATGAATATATACCAGGGAGAGAGTTAATAATTTTAAAACAGCAAATTCTGACGCTCTTGGGTGAAATCCGTATCCTGTTTAAATTAACAGAGAGTTCTCTCAACTGCAGCAGGGATGGAATTTCAGTCTCTGAGTTTTTGAAAAGTTCAGATCCTGCTGTCTACAGTACTGCTCTGCAAGAGCAAGTGCCTTCTCCCATTTAATTTATGGCCTTCTTAAGCCGGTTCCAGTTGCAACATAATGCAAATTAGCTCAAACCCCACTGAAACACATCAGTGTAGATTATTATGCTCCTGCACTGTCACACGTCTCCTTGTTTTGAGCATTGCTAAGCGTTTCTGATACCACTAGATATGGGATCTTTTGAAAGAGATGTTCTAGAGAACAACTGGAAGCCCCCTCCAGACGGCTGCTCAATGCTGTCAAGACACACTTCACACGAAACAACACTGGCTTAACCTCTGTACCTTCCCCAGACGCAACCACCACTGACAGTGTAGTATAATATGCACAGCACAGGCCACTAGAGTTGGAAGAGCTCTGCTCTACTGCTGACCGAGTACAAGGGGGACTTTACAAACAGCACCGAGACTTTTGTCAATCTTTTTGAAAAAGAACCATCTTTCACAGCAAGCCTGAAAGCTGGCATGAGTTTCCAGGATAAGGCTTTAAACCAAGCTTTTAGTTTGAATTGACTCTGCCTATGAATCCTCTGCCTTTGTAAGGTAGAAATCAGAGGAAACGTGGTTGATCTGCTCGATTGCCGTCTACTCTTTGGTCAGGAACATCAAGCTAGCTGTAGCTGAGATTTCTCCCGGCTAAGTTTCATTTTCTTTCCCTCAGAAGTCAGAGAGAAATTTGAATGGAAAAGCAGCATGAACCCACATGAAAATTCCCTCTGCACCAGAACATGACAAAAATCACTAGTCAGAGGCTTTCTGTTAAGGTCCCACAACTGAGCTCCACACATCTGAAGTCTCTAGATCACCAGCTGATTCAGCAACAAACACTTGGTTATATTAGCCAGCCTAGTAAGATACTGAGGCCTTTAGGAATAGCACCTGGAGATAATCTACACTACCTGCATTGGAGCAAGCAATCCAGTAATTACAGTTGATTACACGGCCAGTGATCAAATGGTTACTCGAAAAATGATGTGGTGGTGAGAGAGGACTTCTGGCAGAGAGCCAATACAGACAACTAACTGAGGTAGCATCATCTTAAACACCACAGATGACTCTACCATGGCTGTCTCTGAACTGAGCCCCTACAATCCAAAATGTCACCATGCGCCTTCTCTTTTACATTTTCACCTTAATACAAAAAAGGTACATGATGGTTTCTCTGAATCTAAGGAGGAGTCAGAGAAAAGAAGAAAATAAAGGATAAAGCCAAAGTGTACTGCTGCCGAAATTATTTCTCATTTTTGTGACTTTGTGATGGATAGACTTTGTGTACTTCACAAAGGGAAAGAAAAATGGTGAATCTGTTGGCTATGTAGGTTTAATATTCCTCATAGGCAGCTCATAAAACTGACCACAATATCCTTTAAACAGGAAAACATTTGAAAGCCTGAATCCAGAAGCGTGCTCATTACAGAACATCACTTACATGTAAGTCAAGAAATCCGAGGCAAGTGGAGGGAAGGAAATCATTGTGTCTCTCCCCCTGACCATGACATGCCACAGTGACAAACAAAAAAAAGTAATTGGCATTTTGTAAGTGAGCAGGGCTGGCTCGTTCCACCTCAGGCAAACACCTTTATCAATAGGAACAGGAAAAATGTACCTCTTGGAGGTCTCTAGGTTAACATAGCTTGTAGAGATTCAGAAGTCAGAAATAAACGTCAGCTACTATACCTGAGAAGCTAAGGAGAATTCCTCACTATAAAGCAAAATCTTAATAATGAACTTGTACTCTGTTTTAAAGACATATATTCTTTCATCCTTAAATCTTGTCCAGCAATTAAGCAGACAGGCTAATGTAATACACTGTAGGCATATTGCTTTTTGGTGTGGTAAATGTGCTGTTCAAGTGTTGCCTGACAATCCCGGGAGGTTAATCACACATCAGTTTGTGTCGGTTCCCAGGTATCTCTGGGGTAACCCAGAGTTGCCAGGTTATAAAGCAATTTTACCCTCAGGAAGTGCTGCTCAGCAGTGTGGATAAATAGCAAGTTAGCAGGAAGACAAACTGAGACTCTGCAATCTCTACAAGCCCCTGATAGACCTTGACGTGTTCCAACTGTAGGCTTATTTTAATGGAGTAGAAAAGGAGACGCAAAACCACAGTCACATACCTGTAACGCCTGTGCTAGACAACACCAGTGTTAAGAAACTTTTCAGTGTGTAGACTGATTTTTGAAGCCAGAGGCAGCAGAGAGAGGTGTCCACGAGACATGGGCTGCACCAAAAGCTGCTTCTCTTCCCAGGATTTGCCTGCTGAGCTCAGAGGGACCCTCAGGAGCTGAAAGCCCTTACCCACGAGCTGCCTGGGAAAGCTCGCTGGTGCTCTTCTACTGCAAAAAGATTACACATTTATTCTGAGTGCTTTTTCCCCTTTGTTTACACTCTGTACATTGCTGGTTTTGTACTTCTCCCACTCAGAAGTCTCTGGCTCGGGGAACACTGCTGGCAAGTTACAACAACCAGAGCTTAAATTCTGATGTATGTGCATTGCCCATCTTATTTCTAACCCCAGCTTCAACTCATGCTTGCAACATAACAGCAAATGCACTTCATAATCAAAATCAATTTTGTTTCTTATGGTGTAAATTATTTTCTTAAAAAAAAAACCCCTGATATTTGTGCATTTTACTTATAAGATAATTATTTTTCCCCTGACATTTTTTAAAAAGTATTTTTAACATTTCCTTTTCGTATTTTCCAATGAATGGAAATCATTATTGAACTTGTAAGGTATCCCAACCCTGCAAAAGAAATGGGTCAGGAAAAAAATAAAACTGAGATGCATAGAGAAAGACTGTCTTTGAAAATGAAATAAGATTTGGTACACTTTTATATCTGAGGCCTGAGACGCATTTACATTTAGATTAGGTCATTATTATTATTGCTATTATTATTATTATTTTCTGACTAGATGTAAGAAAACAAAAATCACAACAAGGCTAGTCAAACACTGGAACAGGTTGCTCAGAAGGAAACTCCATCCTTGAAGATAATCAAAACTTGTCTAGACAGGGTGTAGAGCAACCTGCTCTAACCAGACCTGCCTTGAACTGGCAGTTGGACCAGATAACCCAGCGTTATTGAACGACCGTATTCATATCTTTCTTATAACGTGAAGAGGGCACTAAGGAGCAGCAAGATTATCAGTATACACAGTCTAATCATGAAAAGCTGCCTTAAAATGGCCCCAGAGTGAGAAGCAATCAGACTTGTAGCTCTCACTCTACAGGAATGAGTCTAGGGCTACAAGTGACCTGTGACAGCTCACTCCAGGTAAGTAAACAAGTCACCTCCCCACACCTCTGTTTCCTACTGCTTTGGAAGCGAACAAGTACCTGCCAGGCACACAGGCTCTGCTGCCACGGAAAAGGAAGGATCTGGAATAAACACTGCTGTCTACTCTTAGAGGTCTCACTGTAGCAGCTGCTATGGAAAAAAATCCACAGGCTTTTAACCTTTTAAAGAGAGAATGCATAATGAAATTAGCATAGATAATTTAATGAAAGGGGAAGGACAGAAAGAAGCATCATTATGGAAATTTAATTAATAAACAATTACAGCAAAAGTATCTGTTTCAAGGTTGTGGGGTATTTTTTATTTATAAAAAGCTATCAGCACTGAGATATGAGAAGAAATTATACCTGATACTAAGAGGGTAAAGTGAACATCTAAAGTATTGAAAGAGTTGAAGAGTAGCTTGGAAGTATAAAACAATATTCGTCTGAGGCTCTCGAGACCCTACTACCAATATCAAAGACTTTGCAGAAAGACGGTTCTGCTGGGCAAAAGTGTTTGAATGCTGCAGGGAGACAGTAATTCATCCCTGCTGACCTCCCGCTCTCCCTCTTAGAGGGTAAGTCTATTCTAGATATAAATGGTGTTCTTGACATCTGGCAGTCTTATGGCAGGAAACCCTGGACCAGGAGTAAGATGACAAAAGGGCTAGGTTTACTAGCCAGTTAGCATTAAAAGCCAATTATCAAAAGGCTTCCTGCATCATATACGCACTTTTTCAGAAGCAGGATGAGTTACTACAGCCCTACACCACACATATAATTCTGCCTTCCCCATGGAAGGTCAAATAAGTTTTTTTGGTCTAATAAAATTGTCCAAACTGTATGAGTTAGATAAATGTTGCCATAACCACCACAAGGCATGAGAGATGGAGTGGCTGGCCAAAACCAGACAATGACATAACAGGGTTACAACCAAATTTCTGTATTCTGTGAAGGGATTTATCTCCCTTTATACTGAGTTTTTCCTGTGCAACATTGGACATCTAAGAGCAGCCCTTCAGATGCTTCACCACTGCAGAGAGGTATGAAAGAGCCTGGCAGTAGATGTGAAGCAAACTCACTGCCTCCATAAACTAAGAAAAATGTTATCTTTAATACACACGCTCTGAGTTCTGTTTTGATTAATTACTTTCATGGTATGCTTTAATGGGATTACAAAAAAAAAATCCGTAAAATTCTCAAAAATCAGAAATGGTAAATTATTGACACTGACCGGTAAATTATTGACACTGACCTGTTCTTTAGGACCTTTAAACTAGTGATGGGTTTGGTCAGTAAACCACCTGCTGAGTTTGCCCTCTCAGGCAAGCCCTTGACACAACTTAGCCTTTGCTCGGAGACCCATGTCCTTGGGGACCCTTATCCCCCCCATCATGAGAAATGTTCAAGTTTGTCAGTGTCAGATCTCAGCACCATCAAGACAGCCCCCTTATCTCCTGAATAATTTTGCATCCATGAATTGAACTTATATCCTTAATTATAAAAACCTGAATACAGTACTGCTTTTGTATTTAACAAGAAAATAACTGAAACAAGGCCTTACCACTCTTTTGGAGTAAATACGACCTTATGATGCACGTGCTGATACCATTCCAATCACAGCTGCCTACCATTTCCACTGCATTTGTGTTCTGGTTTTCTACAAAGATAAAACCACTTGGGCCAAACCCTCCACCTGGGCTCTCTGTATATGGTTGTACGTGAAAGGTACTCGACCTGATGGCATGCAGGAATGCACGCAAGCAATTCTTACTAAATTCAGTGGGGACTAACCTGGCTTGCAGCAGCTTCAGAAACATGCCCAATGGAAGTATCCAAGGGGAGAGCATAGGGGCCCCTTTGCAATGGAGCAAAGAGGGGATCTATCTTCCAGGTCAATTCCACCAAATCCCTAGAGAGCATCAACCAAAAGAAACTTTCCAGAAGCATTTAACAGTGGCAAAGACTAACTGATTTGTGAGTCAAAGATGACACTGTAATCTCTTACTGTCAGTAGTAGAAAGATTATCAATCACAAAACAACATTATCTAAGTTATACTGATCTATTAAAATACATTATGTGACTTCAGCACCCGTTGTGCAGAATACTAACATCAAAGTTCAAAGCAGCAAAACAGGCATTTGTTCACGCATTTATTAAATGCCAGGTTAGATGAGAAAAATACAGCTACTAGCCACACTACTGGATTTCAAGAATTTATCTTCATTTCCTCAAGTGCACAATATGCACTGTGGTATCCTGAGTGATATCAAAGCTAAAGCAGAAAACACATTACATGTGCCGGAGTTCTGAATATAAAGCAAGTACAACCTGTCTGAGGATATTGCTGACATGACTGGAAAAGCAAAATAACCATGTATGTGAACCCGTATTTTCAGACTTTGGCACCTACAGTTAGACCCCTCCGGACCCAAACTGAAGATGTACCATCCCCTATGGCACACTGCCGGGTACAGAATGGTCTGATGGCTTCTACTTAGATTATTCTATTCCAGGGAACAACTGCATGATCAACAAGTGAATCCAAAAGTGCTGAAGTATGTAGGCCCTACCTGATACCTTCAATGGGATCTGGAGAAGAGGGAGCAGTGCAGACCAGATCAGAAATTACAGCTGCCAAAAAATTTTAATGCTGGAGCATGGAAAGCTATGTGTTCCCAGCTCCTGATGGATTCAAGCGGGAACTGCTGTAAGGACCACACAGCCTCTTTGCAATCTCCTGGCAGTGGCAGCACTACTGGCTGCTCCCCAGTCCTTACCTGTTTCCTGGAAAGGATGCTAAGCAACGAGCTCCTGCTTGGAAAGAGTGAACTCTTTGTCAACTTTCCCCTTATCTTAAGATCAAACAAGCCTGAAAGAAGGCCAGTGTCACTCCAAAAAACAGTCACAATTTTCTGTGTCCTCCCAAATCTCCCAAGTTAGGAGACTTAGTCAAATTAGGAACTGAGCAGACGTGTGCAAGAAAAAATGATAAATGGGGATGAAGAAAACAATATGATAAATGAAGAAGAGAACAGCAGAGGGCTGTGATTATTTATTTTCCCTGTCTTGACAAGCATCTTCTTCCCAAGATACAAAATATCATGATGTCGCACCTCACAACAGGAGGCAGATCTGGTGCCTCAGGTGCCACTTGGCACTAGCTTGCATTTGACCTGGCAGCCAGGCATCCTCACCAAGTGCCACTCTGGGACATAGGACGCCAGGCAAAGCCGGGGGTTGACCCTATGGTCTGTGTGTCTAGAACACAGGGTTACCCAGCAGCACTCTCACAACAGCGCCTTTCTGCCTCCATATGTGAGACAAGCCTAGCTGAAGGGGAATAACAAGGATGTAACCAGTTGTATCACTCTTCTGTTCAGTCAGTGAAATGACTCCGTAAATCTTTGTCTTTCTTAGGTAGAGGATCAGCCAGGCAAGAGTTGGGCTGTTGGACTGCAAGGGAAGTTACTGCTGTCCCTCAACCTGACAATGTCTGGGAAAGAAAACAACAAGCAGATCCAGCATGGCCACAGCTAATCTAAAAATAAAAATTGAAACAGAGAAGAGGAAAAATCCTGGTTTCTTCATTACCACCTTTTCCGAGGCTCATTCCAACTCTGATAAAGCCATAACAGCCCTACACAAACCTCTCCCCTTTTTCCAGCAGAAGAGCTTTCAGAAACTCTGTTCTTTAAAGAACAAAAAGGAAGAGGAATGTACCATGCAGCAGGGCACATTCATTTTCAGGGTACAACTTTTAAGTAATTCCCAATAGTTCAGACTGCAAACAGACTAGAGGTGGCCTAAAATTACCAGATGAGACACTAAGCAGGGAGTATGGAAACTGAAGTCTTATCTGCAGTTGTACCCAGGCATCGGCAAGTCACTTCTTCACTCTGTGCCTCTGTTTCCACCTCTCACCTTTTAATCTGCCCTCCCTATCTCAGCTTTGAAGACTAGCTCTCAAACATTTGCATTGAACTTATACTTTCAAAGATCAGGCCTTAGCTCTTTAGGACAGAAACTATCTTAGTACATTGAAAAGCAGATCTGCTCTTCACGGGAGACAGTAGACAGTACTGTAATAAAGAAAGCAACTAATAAATATCTGAAAGTTAACAAAGAAGAATAGAGCTGTGCGTTCAAACTAGGTCCCAAATGCCCCAAGGCTCAGTGTAATTAGCAATAAAACTTCAGTTAAATGTTGCCACAACTTCTTGACCATTGCCTAGGGAATTAGATCATGTCCAGTCTCCGACACATTGAAACAATGTCTATGCTTGTTTCGGGTTAAGTAGCTAAGACAACAAACCATGTAAACTGTGGTATCTTTGACTGGGAACTACAGCTTAGTGAAGAAAGGCTTGCTCTGACTTCAGCATGCCTAAGATCAGGCATTATTTTCTTATTTAAAGCTTTCCAGTTCACCTTGAGAGAGCTTTCTGAAACTCCTATTATAAACCTATCAGAGCTCTCACTTCAATCTCAGCTTTGTGCAAGCAGAGATTTCACAATTTCTTTAAGCACTGCCATGGAAAGCGGAGAGCAGGTAGTGTGGGGACCAGCCAGGCTGTCCCAGCATGGTGTCACCAAGCATGCATGCTGCAACACAAGCATCTTCTTCCCTGTGTGGGAATGAATAAACAAACAGCCCTGATCTCCACAGTACAAACAAAATATGCCCAAGTGTCAAAACAAGTTGTGGAAAGGGAGAGAAAGAGAAAAATCTGATTCACAGACAAGTCTCTCAGTTAAGCTACCACAGTGCAACCATGCAGGAAGCTGAGAAATAGCTGTCTAATGTCTTGTGTGGATCGACCTATGTCTCCGTTTATCATAGGTTGCTGCCTAGAATGCTGGCACAGAAAGACTTTGTAAGAGAAAAACTAACAGGAAATGCAACAACAGCAAAGATTAAAGGGTTGATCAAAGGATCCAAAGCAAAGGGTTCTTGAGGAACCTCAACAGCCTTGAACTGGGAAATGCCTTCATCCAGACTCAGACTGTGCTCCTCTTCCCAAAGCTAAGCCTGGCTCAAATACGAACACTAAACTCCTATAAGACTACCGGGCTGAGGGAAAGGAGGAGGAATGTAAAAATTGTGCGTAGGGTGGAAGATAACCAAAAAGCATCAAGAAGACTACTACATGTGCAAGGAGATAAAGGGAAAGAATCTCAAAACTATGATATGTTTTCGTTGGGAGAGAGAGAAGCAGTAGTTGCACCTTTTGGGGCATGAGTCTCTCTTATTGCGTCATAACTGGTTTGTCTCTGACACCTTTAACTATTCTGCTAAACAGTCTTCACACTGTTGAAGATGCTTCTGTGTTGCTCCAGTTTTTACCATCTGTGGACTCCTGAAGGTTAAAGTCATGCAGCATATTCTAATTTGCTTAAAGATACAGCAGGATGGACTCCAACAGCCTTATCTCTATTTTCTCCTCTCACTCACTCTTTCCTAAAGTGAAGCGCATGTGATTTGACAGACATTGGGGTAATGAAAATGGAGACAAGAAATTATTTTAGTTGGCTTGACTTGTGAACAACCTGTCCAGAAAAAGGAAAACTTTGCAAATACTCCAGCTTCATTAAAGCTTTTGTTGATATGACTATGCCTCATTTGTTTGGAAACATTTGAGACTACAACATCCTTCAATTATTCATACTTTGAAAGTGGCCTTTATATTGGCTTCCTAAAACAACGCGAAAGATAGATTTTCTAGAGAGAGCTCCAGATGAAAGGAATGATTATTTGTCAGTTTTGGGAACATTTCTGTACATATTCCATAAGCGCAGACATATATGGCATATATTTACCATGAGCTAGAACATATGCCTTCTACCTGCAGATGTACCAGGACCTCTCAGACCTGCATGCTTTTTTAACCATTATTTCCCTGCTAGTCAATAGGAACAAGTAACTAGAATTTCTACTCTCTTCAAGTCCTATCAACCATCTTTGCTATCAAAAAAAAAATGCAGCAACAACAACAAATTTAATCAAACAACTGCTGCATATGCTTCCATATAGAAGTGTCACACAGATGACTGGTTAACGCTTGGAAATGGTTTCCTTAGGTGCCAGGTAGTAGAACAACATACAGAAAGGCCAGTAGGTTAACAGGGGTCCCAGGTATTTAGCTATCTTTAGTGCAATTCTGAATAGTGTCAAAACTTTTCTCATAATTTTAAGGATATGCTAGTCTGATACCGTGCTTACAGGACGATGCTGCATCGCACCTCAGTGAAATAGTCTCTAGCACACTCTCTCTCTGTATTGCTGTATAAGCCAAAAAAGTGTGCCAGAAACTGCAGTGAAGCCGAGCATGTTTACTTTCCTGGAAAACCCATTATAGGCTGGTTCTTTCACTGTGGTGCCCTCCAAGCCTTAACAAAAAGTATACATCCCTAGTGGCACATAGCCTCTCTTCCCTCCTCCTTCCTCTCCCCAAACCCCAACAATTTCATGGTTATAG
Organism: Pluvialis apricaria; assembly: GCA_017639485.1. Classification (NCBI taxonomy): domain Eukaryota; kingdom Metazoa; phylum Chordata; class Aves; order Charadriiformes; family Charadriidae; genus Pluvialis; species Pluvialis apricaria. The sequence continues at coordinate 65,056,222 of CM030008.1, forward strand.
TGGATGGTTACCGTTTATCACTGGCTGTCATAAAACCTCAAATTGCTAGACGTCTGCAGAAATGCAAAGCTGGCCGTAGTGCAACATTGCCTCTGCAGCTGTTAAGGCTTTTTGTTTGCTGGGTATTAATAGGATATGAGTTCTGTTCTGCTGGCGTTCATGCTGTAATTTGGAAGCAATTCCCTCTCTGGCTCACACCAATTACATATCTGTCTGGCAACATTATATTGTAAGTTTGTGACTGGCAACATTATATTGCAAGTTTGCAATATGCAAAGTGGAAAGGCGACCGCTCATAGGCTTCTCTGGAAAAGATATTAGTCCTTTTCAAGGTGAAAAAGTAGATCACTACAAAACAAACACAACCTTTCAATGGCTGTGGTATCTGAAAATGCTGTATGGGTACGTGTTAAGAAATTATCTTTGTTTTAAAAAGCGGTAAAAATCTCTAGATGGTCTTAAACCAGGGTATCAGCAAATTCAACAGTAACACGTATCTTGCCCAAATACCCCCAAAACACAGAAGCATGTTCTGAACAGCAAAAGCTATTTTGCATTGTCATTGACCTACCACACAAAAAGCCTTTTCTTAACCTAATATACCTGAAAAAGCAACCCTTAATGACTCAGACTTGGCAACCCACTGAGCATACTGTGAAAGTATAGCTTAAACAACAGGGAAGCATCTGAAATTCTGTAATTTCAGTTCTATAAAAGTACAAGTGCAGTTAACACAAAAAATGGTTTCAATTTCTTGCCATGCTTTCCTTTGTGTTCTCCACTCCTGATGCACTTATACAGATCTCTCACAATACTGCTCGTTTCTTCTTCCCATAGCGGCAGCACATGCACAATTTCTGTCTAGTGTGGTCCCCCAGGTTGATGGCTTTTGCCAGTAATTATCATTACAACTGTGTCCAGTAGAAGATTTTTGTTGTGATAACCAGCTACCACAAAGAAAATAACTTCCAGCCACTTTTGCCTTTACCCGCTCCTATTCCAGGTTCCAGACGAGTGCATGCAAATTACTGTCCACAGTGATTAGATGTCAGTATTCTGTTAAGTACCTAAACAGTGGTTTTACATATAATGACTACAGGTTACATAGAACATTGTTTTTCATTTGCTTGTTTATTTTCAAAAATGCAGGAAAGAAAGAATAACTAATTGGGGAATATTGATGCTTTTCAACAAAATACTCCCAAACACATTTTATATGGCTCCAGATTCAAAATATAGAAAATGAGTAATAACTCCTTATTTACTTGACCTCATTCCTAACGCTTCTTTTTTCATATTAATGAGAATTTCACTGTTGCAAATCAGCCAATCTTTAATACCTTTAATTTTTCAAGCTTCCTCATATAGCTCTTTAATAAAAACAAGTTCAAAAATGTCTTTTTAAGCTCTTTATGTCAAGTGGTTGGCTGGTCACAGTATAAGGGTAATTTCCTTAAATGTGGTACAAAAACACCCCGTGGGGAGTCCTAAAGTCTAACTGTTGGCAAAAGAAAAAATTTGACTTCAGAGGTTACACAGGATGATCCGTACGGTCACCCAATAATGAACCTATTTTACCTCACACAATAGCACCACCAAAAATGTTAAACCTTTATACATTTCAAGAACAGGAACCAAACCAGTCTGTGTGGGGTGCCTTAAGTTCTTGGGAACTTTAAATTCTCTATGTAAGGCTGATTCTTTATTTGGCCACACTGATTTTCCCTTTATCATGGGTCCTGCCAGCTATCATGGGCCAAACACTGCAGTGTATGCCATAACGTTTTCTGAATCCCTGTGTAGTTGATAAATTGCCAATATTGACTCGGGTTGCGAACAGACACCAATGTACAGACAATTACAGGAAAAGCAAGAGCAGAAATTAAGGGCTGCCTTTGCAAGTGAGCTACTCTGTTTTATAAAGAAATAATGCTGTAATCAGCAAGACCCCAATCAATAGCAAGTTAAAGGAAGCATAACGTAATGCATAGAAAAACAGTATGGATACCTTTAAAATTAATTACCACATCTTAGCTACCTACTATATGTCCTGACAACCACTAAATAAGAAGACTACCAATTCTCAGTAAGTGCCTGAGCTACACATTAACAGTAGCTAAGAACATTCCAGCTAGAAGCCTCACTAACACTTGCTTACCTTTATAACCTCCTCAAGTCTACACTACTGGCCATTTTTGGAGACAGGACACCAGGTCAGGTTAACTTTGGACCAACATGGCTATTCTTATACCACATTACCACTGAACATAACCTTGCCCTGTCCTCCAGGTTCTCTCAGTTCTGTAGTGAATGCCAAGAAAAAGGAAATAGATTTCTTAGGTGACTTTGATTTTGATGACCAGCATCTTTCTGATTCCTGCAAATGTCACCATATTGTGTGCTATGCAACATAAAAGGAAGATATGACCGCTGTCCAAAAAATAAAAGTCTGAATGAAGGTGGTTTACACCGTCCTCTTTGGATAGAAAATACATGAGGTTTTTAGACACTGCAGGTTTTAAAATAACATTTAATCATCTGTAGAGCTGTGTACTTTTATAGATAAGTCCCAACAATGAGCAGGAACCCTCAAATATGCCTTTAGAGATATAAAATTCACATACATCAATATTTTTCAGTGCTTTAACTTTCCACTTCAATAGTCAAGTGGCTCTAAAAGTACCCACACGTGCTGTTATTTACTATTGTCTACTTCATCTTCTCCTATTTTAATTCTGGACAGGGCAATGATTTGTCCTTGATGAGTGCCCTGGTATATAATCTCAGGGCTGAGATTCACAACTTAATGATGGCAGCATAACAAATTACCAAGAGGCAGCAACTCATCAAGTGTGGGCTGCCCAACTACAGTATAGTACCACTCAGTTTTAAGCACCAGTGAAGAATGTTATGCTAAGTTGCATTTTCTTACAGTAGGGCAAGTGAAGAATGTGCATGCAATCAATTAACAACGGCTACTATGTCTCAGCTAACAGGGGTGCTTATTAAGCTGACATAATTCATTGGGCAGTTGAGCCCTTAATGAAATGTGGCCCACCTGAAAAGGCTTTCTCCTAAGCATTTCTCGCATTGCCTTTTTCTTTTCTGTTGTGGATTAGGCAGAAAAGCTACCAGCAGCCCAGTCCCACTGCCACCCTTCCTCAATAAAACAAGGTACTAAGGCCTCTCCAAAACCCAGTTCTGGGATTTTATACCTCCTCCCCACACTTCTTTAATAGCTGAAAGAAAGCACGATCAATCTCATGGATCAGTTACCACAGCTCAAAGAAGCAGCTGCAAATTAGAGTCTGCTTTAAAGGTTAGATCCTGTAATGTATTTCTGCCCCCAAACCAGGATAACTAAAACCAATGTTCTTATATATTAAAAAATTTCCCATAAATGTATTTTTCAAAACACATGAGGTAAGTATCCTGTAGATCCTGCAGCTCCCTTAATTCTTTAGAACAACATTCTCAATTTAACTTAAAGTTAGGAATTACAGACCGTCAGCAATGCTTTATGCAGTAAAGAGATAACCTGTTTCTAGGACTGAATATATGTAGAATGCCTGTATGTAGCATCCTTGCTGATACCAGATACTTAAGGTCAAAGTCATAGATTAACCTAATCAAGTATAACTCATATCCTTTGCCAATCCTTTAGAATTTGGGTTATACCAAAGATTCCTTTGCTTGCTCTGAAATTCAGATAGTCTTAAACAGATATACCTGACTATCATGCAATTTATATATGCTTTTACAAAACTTCTGAATTCTGCCCAGCAGGCTAAGGTAGATCATTGGAAACATTCGGTACATTGAAAAACTGAAATTGTTGCATGCTAGGCTTCTTCACGCTTAACTCCTCCTTAAGGATACATGTAGCTCTTTCGCCACAAAATTTACAAATTTCACAAAATTTATTTGCTTGTAGAAACTGTGGTTTTCTACTCCATAAAACGTTTCAGTTCCTCTCAATACATTTGAAGATTTTGGTAACATTTTTGGCCTTTCTTAAAGGACATATTGGGCATAAAAACATCATAAGAACAACTTAAGCAGCTCAATTATCTTTGTGCAGTGACTGAATTATACAGTAGCAAGATTAGAAAAATACTTACGCTCCACAAAGTAAGAGCTGGCATCAATCTTCCAGATAATTTGACCACGGTGAGAGCCATTGACGCCACGGTTCTTGTAGTCCAAGAAGTTTTCGGACAGGACCTCATCTATAAAGAGAGAAAACAGTCTCATCAAGCACCTGTTATGACAACATGCATAGCAGAGAATCAGGCTAAAAATATGCCTTTGGCTTGACAGAATGTACTAGAGCTGCTAGACAGCTTAGCACCACACATTGAGAAATTAGCTTTTTCACTCATTTGTATTTTTAAAAAGTGCAGCTATAAAAAAAAATTTAAAAAATCACAGCTTTTCCTGAAATGTAATTTTAAAAAATACATCCCTACAAAATTCTCAAAGATGAAAACATCTACCTTGGCATAGATGAACCCCTACCTAATTAAACATAATTATCTAGCTGTAAGAGAGAATTGTAGCAAAAAATAATCTCTTTGCACCAACTCTCCCCTTAAAAAAACCCTACAGAGAAGTTACATGTAGACATCTGTACTACACTCATTCATATCACAGTAGATATGGTTATTTCTTGCAGCATATAGCAAAAGATATTTATTTTTGAAGAATCTCACTCACTGGGTGCCTTCACAGCTCTCTGCCTCCAAAACCGAATGACTGACAGCAAAAAGCTGTCCCCTTGCAGTGTTTCAAGACACCTTGCAGCTGTCAGACTACCAAGCTGATCTTCAAAGAAGTCAAGGACTAATCTATAAAGACAAATAATCTCTAAATGTTTCTGAAAACCAAGGCTGAGAAGCAACTGACTTGCATGAATGTAAATAAAAGGCGGGCTCGTAGTGAGCCTGAGGAGCGGCCCTCTGGTTGTCCACAAGAATAAATTTTCAGTCTGCTTCCAAGTTTCATTTTAGACTGCTTCAATGAGCTCTTTTCCAGACCAATCTGCAACATGGTACGTGGTGTAGATGTGAGCAAACGCATCCTGGCCTCTGGTCAAGGGCCTGGTTCTTGACCCTCTTTTATCCAACAGCTTAAAAACCAGCCAGCTAGACCATGCTGCAGCCTCAGGGCCTCGCTCCCCAACTTACAAGCCGGGCTTTCAGGCAAACAAAACCGCACATATATATGCCACCGTGCCAAGCCAGCACTTACAGTTTTGATGGTCAATAAATAGAAACAGCGCAGCAAAAATAAAATAGACGTACAGAGACGTTTACAGGCTGTCAGAGGGAGTGGGGCTCACCGGCAGTGGCCTGTAGGAGCCCAAAATGGCCACGAATTCAAGTGGCTGAAGTAGCAACCCAGGATGGGCCTCGTTGCTCTGGGTTTCAGGGGGATGAAATAGATTTGGCATCCGTGCCCTGCCAAAGCACTTCACTAAGAGAAGGGCCGTGATCTCTTCCTACAGAGACCAGCAGCAACCTCCTGGATTTTTTCCTCTCGGCAATGAGGATAGATTTAATTTTAAAAGATATTTGTACAAATGCACTTTAACCAAGTCAGCCTTGCTACAGAAACAATCCTGGGTGGGTGCTAAGACTTGGTGCTGAAGAGTGACGTTAATTAGTTGTCACCCTAGAAGCTGAGGAAAAATGCAAACCGCTCAATCCAAAATTAAAATACACCAATTGCAAACACTGAAGCACTCACTTCATAATCACATACGTCAACAAGAAAACAAAGACGACAGCACAAAACAAGGGACACTGTTCCTGAGCGCGGATGGACAATGCAACCAACTGCAGAGCAGAAGCAACCCAAAGGACAACACTAAGAAACTCAGACTAACATGTGATTGAAAAAAAAAAATAAAATAGAGTGTTAAAGAAGGTGGACTTTTAAATCAAAGGAAACTACACTTTCACTGAAAGAACAGAGCACCAAGCAGATGCAATGTTGTCCCGATGGTTTTACACAGTTGTGCTTTCAGAGGAGGAAGGTAAGTGGGCTAGCAACACTGAAATCTCTGGTGCCACCCTCTTGAGGGATTTACAATAGAAATCCTTTTAAAGAGGTCATTAAAGATTGCAATGGATAAGTCTAGTACTGACAAACAAAGAAGGACTGGTGGAGGATGTTAAGGTTGGGGGCAGACTTGGCTGTAGCAATCATGAGAAGATAGAGTTCAGCATTAAGTGCAGTATGCACAAAATGACAAGTAGGGTTGAAACCTTAGACTTCAGGAGGGCTAACTTTGATCTCTTCAAGAAATTGATGGGAGAAATCAAATGGGAGAGGGCTCTAGAGGGTAAAGGGGCTCAAGAGAGCTGGCTGATATTCAAGCACCAGCTCCTCCAAGCTCAGGATAGGTGCATCCCAAAGAGCAAGAAATCAGGCAAGGGAAGGAGACCTGCATGGCTGAGCAGGGATCTTCAGAAAAAACTCAGGTGGAAGAAGGGAGTTTACAGGATGTGGAAAAGGGGGCTGACGACTTGGGATGAGTACAAGAATGCTGTCAGGGTATGCAGGGAAGAAACGAGAAAAGCCAAGGCAGCTTTGGAATTGAACCTGGCAAGGGATGTAAAGACCATTAGGAAGGGTTTCTTTAAGTATATAGGAGACAAAAGGAAAACCAGGGAAAATGTGGGCCCGCTCTTGAATGAGATGGGTACTGTGGTGACGGATGATGCAGAGAAGGCGGAGTTGCTGAATGCCTTCTTTGCTTCTGTCTTCACTGCTCGGGTCAGCTCTCGGGAGTCCCAGACTTTGCAAGTAACAGAGAAAGTCTGGAGAAAGGAAAACTTTCCCTTGGTTGAAGAGGAACAAGTTAAAGAACAATTAAGTACACTGGATACCCACAAGTCCATGGGGCCTGATGGGATGCACCCGCGAGTGCTGAGGGAGCTAGCAGAAGTCATTGCTGGGCCACTCTCCATCATATTTGAAAGGTCCTGGAGAACAGGGGAGATGCCTGAGGACTGGAGGAAAGCCAATGTCACTCCAGTCTTTAAAAAGGGCAAGAAGGATGACCCAGGAAACTACAGGCCGGTCAGCCTCACCTCCATCCCTGGAAAGATGATGGAACAGCTCGTTCTGGGGGTCATCTCCAAACATCTGGAGGAAAAGAAGGTTATCGGAAGTAGTCAACATGGATTCACCAAAGGGAAGTCATGTCTGACTAATCTGATAGCCTTCTATGATGGCATGACTGGATGGGTGGATGAGGGGAGGGCAGTGGATGTTGTCTACCTTGGCTTCAGCAAGCCTTTCGACACTGTCTCCCACATCATCCTCACAGACAAGCTTAGGAAGCGTGGGTTAGATGAATGGACAGTGGGGTGGATTGAACAGTGGCTGACAGATAGAGCTCAGAGGGTTGTGGTTAGTGGTGCAGAGTCTAGTTGGAGGCCAGTAACTAGTGGGGTCCCTCAGGGGTCAGTACTGGGTCCAGTCCTGTTCAATATATTCATCAATGACCTGGATGAAGGGACAGAGTGTACCATCAGCAAGTTTGCTGATGACACAAAACTGGGAGGGGTGACTGACACACTGGAAGGCTGTGCTGCCATACAGCGTGACCTGGACAGGTTGGAGAGTTGGGCAGAAAAAAACCTGATGAAGTTCAACAAGGGCAGGTGTAGGGTACTGCATCTGGGGAGCAATAACCCCATGCATCAGTACAGGTTAGGGGCTGACCTCCTGGAGAGCAGCTCTGTGGAAAGGGACCTGGGAGTCCTGGTGGACAACAGGATGACCATGAGCCAGCAATGTGCCCTGGTGGCCAAGAAGGCCAATGGCATCCTGGGGTGTATCAAGAAGAGTGTGGCCAGCAGGTCGAGGGAGGTCATCCTCCCCCTCTACTCTGCCCTGGTGAGGCCGCATCTGGAGTACTGTGTCCAGTTCTGGGCTCCCCGGTTCAAGAAGGACAGGGAACTACTGGAGAGGGTCCAGCAAAGAGCTACAAAGATGATTAGGGGACTGGAGCATCTTTCTTATGAAGAAAGGCTCAGGGACTTGGGGCTTTTTAGTGTAGAAAAAAGAAGACTCAGGGGGGAATCTTATCAATACTTATAAGTACTTAAGGGGAGGGTGCCAGGTAGACGAGAATAGTCTTTTTTCAGTGGTGCCCAGTGATAGGACAAGAGGTAACGGGCACAAACTTGAGCACAGGAAGTTCCATCTTAACATGAGGAGGAACTTCTTTACTCTGAGGGTGGTGGAGCACTGGAACAGGCTGCCCAGGGAGGTTGTGGAGTCTCCCACACTGGAGACGTTCAAAACCCGCCTGGATGCCATCCTGTGCAATGTGCTGTAGGTGTCCCTTCTGTGGCAGGGGGGTTGGACTTAGATGATCTCCAGAGGTCCCTTCCAACCCTGACGATACTGTGATACTGTAATTATAAATAGCAATGCTATCTACAATACACTCTCCCTTTACTGATTTGCTAATTGTCAGTAATTATTTCACTAGCTGTGTTTCTTGCTCTGTATTGAAGTAGAAATCTTTCAGCATGTTCTCATAGTACATCTCTGCGGTAACCCTTCAACGGTAAAATCATCTGATATGATTTCCGTTCTTCCTCTGTGCTTTATAGCTGGTTTCATCTTCTTTTAAATGCCAAATAATATATTTAAAAAGGGCAGATAAGTATACACTGTTGCTCTCAGAGCTTTGGCTTACTAATGACTACCTTCGTTAAAGGACCATCCTGGACACAAATTATCCAGAATTACTCACATCATTCTGTGGAAGTACTTATACACACAGGAGGAGATTTAAACCTATGAACTGTCCCTATTGCTCTGGCAAGGAAAATGCTTTATATACTTAAAGGCGAGCACATACTGAAACATTGCATTGTGCTGGAGCCCGGGAATCCTGACTGGCCGCTCATCCTGACAGGGCAGAGAAAGCACTCCTCAGCTCAGGCATGCTGCTCTCTGGCTTCATCACTCATGACGTTTATTTGTCATAGTTAGACTCTGTATGCTTGCCATGTTATTAAGATGTATGGGTAATGACTGTTTCTCAAGATATATTGTTTATAAAATGCCATGCTTGCTTAAGTAGGCTTAGCTGAGCTAGACTGGATGGCCCTGCTTAAGAAACTGCAGACATTTTAGGCCAGAATTTAGTGGCACAGGAGATCCCAGAATCAGATTTAAAATGCTGTGTTCATGCGTAGTGCCTGTGGGGGCCAGCTGGCACTTCTACTGCATTGGTTGTCTCCTTCTTGCAGCTGGCACAAAGGCAGCATGAACTCTGCATCACACAATCTCTCTAATTTGACAAAGATGTCGGCATGTGCCCATACCCAAACCAAATCACATCCCTATTGTGGCCTGAGCCAGCGGGGATGACTGCGGAATGCCCTTTCCATGTTTTTGTCAGAAACAAGCAGGAAGCGTGGAAAACCAGGCTGAGAAAAAGGACTACTCCATCTGCACATCCAAAGTAGAAGTAGACTAAAGGGAAGGGAGAGCAAGCTGGCCTGTGGTTACAGCTGACAAGTGAGACCACAGGAAAGCTGGAACTAGTTGCTCCCACAGAGTAGCATCTGCATGCTGCCTCCTGTCACAGAGGTGAGAGACAGGGGTGTATGGGAAGGACAGTGTCCAGAGCAAAAAGTCAGGTCACAGAGCATGTCAGGGAAGAGATATACACACACAGGGACCTAGTCACATGCACACACTTTATGGACAGCAGCCACTGGTGAAATAACAGGCTCAGGCTGTAGAAATGATATTTTAATATGAGTTTACAGAGCTGTGCAATATGCAGGTCACCCCAAGTAGGAGCAGTGGAGCACTTAAGTACAAAAATATTTTTGTAAATAAAACATATTCACAAATGTCATGACCTAGAAATCCAGCATGTAGATCCTTCTCACAGCCAGATGTAAGCCCTGTCTGTCTCTCTTGAAAAGCTATGTACTTCCCTCTTTCCAAAGAAATAAAACTTATTCTTAGTCCAGCAGAAATTTACATTAGTTAGGATGTTTAAGCCAGACAAATTTTAGCCCTAGAAAAATAAATGCAGGTCCAAAAGGGAAATTCTTCTTTTTCGTTTTTTGAAAGTATGTGTTTTTGGACGGTGAAAGATAAGAAAGAAATATCCCCTGGCAAGTTAAAAATAGCTGTAGCTGAAACTGGTCAGGAGGTTGGAATGTATGAATACTTCCTTCCGACCTGTTTTAGCTGGCAGGTGATACTATTCCAGGCAAGCTATTTCCTGAACATGGGCATTACGTATGTAGCACATTGACAAGGAAAATTGTGCATGTGAAATACACAGCTGTTTAGTGCACTACATGTAGGTGTATATGTGTGTACATACATTTATCAACACTCACACTGTATGTAAGTGAACAGAAGATCTGGTATGTTAAAGAGAAAGGCTATGTGCAAAGGAAAACAAATTTTATTTCATATTTCTACTGAGAATTCCTATAACAAAGGAACTGACCTTAAAAACGTGTTGCATCTTAAGTCCCGAAGGTAAATGGTGAAATGCTTCGTTTCACCTCCACACAAAATGAAGAGCAGAGTTAATGCTGCTCCCTTTCATATATTTCAGCCAGCAGCTAATGGCTTTTGACATTTTCCCAATGAAGCACTGTAATGCATCTCCCCCTCCTCTATTTTTGAAGTGTGATTAACCTTTAAACTAGCTCTCTACTTAGCTGGCAATCCACTGCATAGCCCTGGTTTGGCCCTGCTTGGTCAAAAAGCAAACACTTTGCAATCGCCCTCAGATCTTCGGCTTCATTTCCCTGGATGGTAAACAGGTAACTAATTAAGGAAAATGACAAGCAAGGGAGTATTTGGGATGTGCTGTCCTTTGAACATCAGCTGGTCCTGCAGCTGGAGGCGGGGATGATGAAGGCAGCTGAGACAGGGAGCCAGCAGACATCACGCTCTGCCTTCCCTGCTCTGGGGCACACAGAGGTGCTGCCTTCCTCTTGCTGGTGAGAGGAAAGGCGGCTGCAGACCTGAAAAGCTGAGCCAGGACAGGAGCAGCGGCAGTCAGACCTCCCACATCTCACAGTCCCTGGAGGAAACGGAGAAGGTGATGCACGAGCAGGCACCAGGCAGCTGGGGCCCGAGAAGCAGCCAGCGCGACCAAGGCACACTAGAGGCAAACGTTAGCAAGCGCTTTGGGAACCAGCAGCAATTCTGATGGACTGCTTGTCCGCACCAAAGCGGATACCTCCAAGCACAGCCTTTTACTGCTAAAAATATTCTGTGCTGTCACTTCCATACTGAGCAATCCCAATATACTTCACATGCACTATATATAGAGAGAGAGATAAAGAACCATGGCCACCAAAGAAAGCTATCTTTCAGATGAAGGACAGTAACCAATTGACAAAAAGCACACCATTCTTCAGAGGAATTCGGGAAAGTGTTGAGAAAGGCCTCCCCTCAAAAAGATCCATAAAAACGTAATGGGGACTTCAAGTGCTGTCAGCAGCCTACACTAAACAGGCAGGGGCTCAGTATTTGAAAGCTTGCCTGAAATTCCTGCAGAGAAACAAACAGATAGTCAATACATCTTCCTCAGAAGGACTGATGGAGTTCAAACTACAAATAGCTGAGTGACTCTTTTGGTCAGTTTGGCTTTACTTAAGAGGTGGAAATGAAAATGCTACTCCCCTTTCTCAAACAGTATTTTGCTGACATAAATGATCAACCTATCCTTCCACATGATCCAAGAATAACAACTACAAGATTTAGAATAATGTGGGCTACCTTCAAAGAAGCAAATAATTAACATGAGAAAGAAACACAATGTCACACAGGTGCCTGAACTTGGTATATTATTCCAGTCTCTTATCCATCACTAATTTGATTTAGCACTACATATTTGCTTTCTATAAACTTAATGCAATTATGGCATAAAAATAGAAGCTACACTTCATGTCTTGATCCCTTATGAATAAGAAATGCTGTACTCCTGAAATTACAGAAGGACTTTTAGTCTTTAGCTGAACAAATGCTTTAGCTTGAAATTTAAAAGTGCTTTTGCTCAATATGTATGTCTGTACTATAATGACATATGAAGATAGTTCATATGTCATTACAGCAAAATGCTTTTTAAAATCATTTTCTGTACCAAGAGGCTGAGCTCTGGTTGATCTGTTTTGCAATTTGCATGGAAAGCTGTAGAAAAGGGACATTCTAAAGCATACAATATCAACAAAATAAAATTATTTTGCAAGATAATACAAGTGTAAGCCATGGATAAGCTTCCTATTTCTGATGTTTCTTCTCTTATGACCCACCCAATTTATCACTTGAAGAAGAACATAAATCAACGGCAACAGCCTCTACAATTCACAAGTGCAGCTCATAGTGGGTTGTATCAGGCCATGCCAGTGTTTCCTTTTGCAACCCTACAGCATTGCAAAACTTAGCCCTTGGAAACCGTGCTTCCCCAAAGAGTTGTACAACACAAGTGGTCATCATTCTGCAGAAGGGGAGCTATTAATGAGAAATGGATGCAGCAGACTGACACCAATTTCTTATTTACAAAGATACCGCAGTAAAAAAAAGGAAAAAAATCACAAATACTGGCTATTATTACAGAAGTCGATAGCAACATTTCCACTGACTTCAGCAGCTACAGATCCAACTCTAATGTGGATCAAAACGTCACTGTTAATTCATTTGCCAATTTTTGCTGCAGACAATGAATATACTGAAATTTACAGTTAGCATCCCTCCTTCTATAGTTTCTTAGGGAGAACAGTTCTGGAAAACAAGGGCCTAATGCTTCATTGGTGCTGAAAGCTCAGTCTTTGATCTAAGAGCTATGCATATGCTTTGTCTCAAGTATATGAATGGTTCCATTTTAACCCCACAAAAATTAACCCCCTACCCAGTTAAAGAAAAGTAAATTGGGAGGGAGAAAATGTGAACAATGAGTGGAGAACAGCGGTGAGAGGAAGGCATGGCAAGAGAAAGACCAAAAGAAAGTAAGGAGATGAAAGAGCAGAAACTGTGATAAAACAAGGATAGATTTGGTAAAGTTGCGACAATTCTTGGTCACTGAGGGCAGAAGATGCTGTCCTAAGTAAAACTGCTTCAGGCACATGGAAAAGCAGGCATGGTAGGTTTAAAACCTGAACCACCTAAAACCCAAAGGATACCTGTTGTCCACTCCCAAAATCAAGGAGTTAGAACTTTCAGCAAAACACTTTTACCTTTGAACATCTAGCTTACTTTCAGAGCGATATATGACGTTACCCTTTACCACTTCAGCTTACTGCTGAATTACTGCTGGGAGATATCATTCTGATCTTTCACGACACCAATATCGATAAAAAAAGCAAACAACACTGCCAAGTACAGAGACCCTATGAAATCTTGGGGCTGATATGCCTACAGGTTTTCAGAAGGCTCTGGATGAACTGTGAATCCAGTCCTTCCTCACTGTCCTGCCCTCTTTGCACTTGAGCTAACCACGCTGAGTCTGAGCTCTGTCACTTGAGGGACTTCCCTCTCCTTTCCTGCAACAGTGGAGCCTCTGGCTAAAAGCTGAGCTGATGGCAGTGGGCCCTATTCATTTATGGTATCCTTGAGGTGTTTGGCATCAGTGCTCCAGCACAACCCACCACTCATCTATTTCTCTCCAGTAACCACAAATCTTCTACTGAAAAGGCCGACAGAATAAGGAAAGTGAAGAGCTGAGCTGGGGCTCAGCAGTAACAGCTTGCGGGGGCTAAAAGACCCATAGCAGATGCTAGGTTGCAGTAAGATGGGCATCTATCTAGTAACACTGGTGTAATTTGGTTCTACATCCACATAGCTCTCATTGCTACTTCAGCTATTCCTGTCCCGGCTACAGACTTCTGCTTTACAGCTCCTGCACTTCTAGATTTATTCTCACCACTGCAGCAGATGGACCACATCTGGGTTTTAGCACAGCAACAGCTATACTTTAGCTATGCATTGCACAAACTTCTCCACAGTTAACAACATCCAGCTTGCATACAGAATTGAAGAGGGGAGGGAGGAATCCAAAGAAAGATGACCATGACTGCCTCAGTGCATATGGAAAAAAATGAAGATATGCAATGTGTGGTGAGGTACAACATGGAAGAGTTTTGTTTGCTTGTTTTTAATCTAAGAAGAGTTCCAAAGTTCTTGCAGTCAGTGGAAGCCTCCCCATATATTTACAGTGCAACTTGAAAAATGAGGATTATGAGAAAACAGTACACCCATGAAATTTGCTAGAAGATATTAAAATAAGAGATGCCGCAGGCCTAAGGCAGTATAAAGACATGATATAAATGGACATAGGAAAAACCTGAAATGTGAACAAGGATGACACTTGTCCAGGTTAACAACATTCATTAAGTAGGGGGGAAATAATTTGCCATACTTGAAAAATGGGCTTATAGCAATGTTGAAAGACATAACAGCAGACAGAAAATTAGACAGGCATTTGTGATCTGATACAGCAGAAAAAAAGAAAAACCAAACCCAAACACACTCTGATGTGTGCACTGAAGCACCACAGTGCAAAGAAAATCTTGAGAATCTGGAGTGATTTTATCTGAAAAATGGTATTCAATTATAAGCTTATTATGAAGTGGAAGATCTTCAGTCAAGAAAAAATGTCTTTAGAGCTGGAAAGATCAATGGATAAGAAAGATTACAAAAGCTAAATGCATACACAGTCATTACAGTAGTTGTGAAGGGCAGCATGGGAATATTCAAATGTTATGAACAGCGTGTTTAAGTGTTATAAATGCTAAGGAGTGGGAATGATTTACTTTGGTTTAGAAAAACTAAGAGAAGAAAAACACATGCTGAACCTTCAAAATCCACATGGCTAGCTTGACAACCTCTGCAGAACAAATCTTTCTGCTTTAAGCCTTTTCCTGCCAAGAATTTTATGTTTGTGCTGTCCACTGTGCTGTGATTGATTCTATGCAGCCAATGGTCTGAACGTGCTGCACGTATCACACTTCTTTTGCAGGCTTGAGGCCAAAACATGGCTTTTGGTGCACCAATATCCCTCACTGACTGATTTCTTCAGAAATGCTTTAGTGGCTTCATTACCAGCTTCATTATCAGTCTGGGCTATATAGTGATATGGGCCCTCCTTGCACAGCACAGAGGCAGTTTTATCCACAGGCATAATGACCCTGGAAACCACTGAGAAGGCATGAGTCTGCTGTACTCCCCGTCTGCACTATTTCCGTCTCCTGATATTCAGGATGACAGCTGAAGTGGGAAACACTTTTCCACCCATTCACCTAGGAAGAGGTTTATAATACCATAGCTGTTATTTTATGAAGAAATATTAATGAAAATGGGAATTTTTTAGCACACGGTAAACACCTCTACCACATATTAAAGATATTTAAGGAAAAGAACCGGAAACCTACAGGCTTCTTTACCATGACTTCCCTAAAAGACCATAAAGCGTACCACGACTGCACTAACCCCTTTACAGAAGCTTTTTGGGTGCATTGCTACTAACACTAACACCACAGAAATGACAGAGGTGAACCTTAGAACCACTGAATGGGAGAATGGGTCAGAAGCCATACGAGTTGGGAGTATTCAGAGACCCTTGCATTTAAGTGTTGACTGTATCTACTTGTGAAACAGAGGCAAAAGCTGTGTTTGTGTCACACTTGGTGGGGCTGGAAAGAGCATATCCTGGTTTTGTCTGGTTGAAGTGGTCCACCAAATACAGAACAAGGAAAGGCAAATAGTGACTCAGCCTGATAAAGAGAAGTCACTTTCACTGGATCCAAGAGCAGCCAGGTGAAGGCAAGCCAGGTTGGAAAGAAGAACTGATATCGCTGCACTAATATATCTGCCAAAGCCTACGATACCTAATATCCCCTCTGTTCAGCATTTGTGGAAGCTTTTTATTGCTTTTTTTTTTTTAATGACAGGTTTGCTCCTCTAACACTTTTTGTTCCTGAAATAAATAGTGCTGTGCTTAGTGAAAGCTGTCAGGCCACTAGGCACCTCTGTTGATGTTTTACAGGAAGAGTGGAATTGCAGGTGTCGAACAAAACTTAACTTGCTGAGGTGATCACAGCCAGCCACAGCTGCCATCCCCAGCCTGGGGACAAGACCCAACTATGAGATGACCTACAAAGGAGAAGCTCCAAGACCAGAGCAAAGTTCTCTTCCAAAGGCCATAAAAGGACTGGGAAGATGGGTAACCCCAGGACACAACAAATCCAAATATCAACAAAATTCACTCTAAGCAGGCACATTGTGAAGAGTTTTGTTTTACAGATGGCTATATCTGAAGCAGAGAGGTGGAGCAACCATCTAAATGCACAGAGCGCCTGAATTGGGGATTAGAGTTGTAACGTAGGGACCTGCAACTCCTAGCCTTATATGCACATTACTGTTTCTAACATTTTCCGTCTCTACTGGCAACATGGGACACTTTCTGCTTGTACGCATTGGACATTTGGTAAAATAGCTGTACAAACAAGTTCTGATCCAAGTCTGATGGCAGGAAATATGTAGTTCTCTTTCCAGTTGCCTCAGTGGGCAATACAGTAACACAAGGCCCTCTAAGCCTAAAATCAACCTGGAAAGTGTTTAAACAAGTGTTTAAATGTCTATTAACCAGCACCTTTAAAAATTAGATTTGTCAGATTATGGTGAATGGCCTTTTTGGGACAGAAATAAAATCAAAGGCAGAAACAGGAGTAAAACATGCTGTTTTAAAGCTAAATTTCAGTCACTAACTAGGTCAAGACTTTCCTACTTATATAAATTTGAGGAGAACTACCCTGTCAAAAGCCAAATATGGACAGGAAATTGGACCCTACAAGATTTGTGTATGAAGAAACTTTTAATAAATAGCCTTTAATAATGTTTTGCTTTCCCATAAGGAAATGCCAAAAGAAAAAAGCCTATTACAAATGGGTAAGAAGAGTATAATGTTAGTACTGATAAAATCCCAACATCAGTGTGCACAGACACTGGAGCAAATGATTCTTTCAGTCTGGTTTAAACATTTCTCATTAGCTACTCTATATCAGATATGGAGATGACGACAGAAGTGAAATCTAGTAGCAGCTAAAACGCTACTGCAGTAATTATAAGATAGCTCTTTATCTAAAGGCAGCTGCAAGCAGTCCATATTAATTTATCTAAGAGGCTTCACACTGTAGCAAATAGTAATAGCAAACAAGATAACAGAGAAAGAGAAAACTTTGAGATAAATAACTGCAAATACTCCATCTGTCCCACAGTTGCCACTAAATGAGAGTTCATTTTTTAAAAAAATATACAAACTTGCTATCTTCATTAGTCATAAATTTGTTTTGGTTTCACCCCCTCCCCCATGTGCATTTTCTTCACACGTAGCTTTTCTGCAAAGAAAAGTCAAATTCCAGAGCTTTTTAAATAGCAACAGAGCTGTGTTATGTTTGCATTTCTCAGAGAACTCTTTTTGAGTGTTTATGTGTATTTTTTATTGAGGATCGCAGAACGGTGTTATGGATATGTTTCTGAAAGACTGCTAATGTTCACAATACTATAGTTCTCTTGAGGGAAGGCGAATGCATATCTCAGGTGAGTTGTTACAGAATTCAGAGGTTCTTCTGCATAGCTCACAGTTGATATATAGTATATACAAGGGGAAGTTACAACATCTCTAGAGTTCAAGCTTAGCAGGAATGAAATATAATTCCTACTCCTGAAGGCACAATATGTCTTAAGCACCCAGAAAGGCTTGTTCTACCAATTTCCATATTTTTCGTCATCTTACCATGGGTAATCTTAAAATGCACTGCAGTAATAACATCTAAAGTCAACTTTTACTATTCTCCTTTCAAGTAAGGAAATTTTCTATGGCCCTTCATCAAAATCACATAGGTGCGCATGGATGTTTTCATGCAGTTACACGGTGGATATACTCAATACTATTTTTTGCCATGAGACACACAAACACCATTTTTTACACTGTTTTACAAGAGATCAACTGTCTGCCTAGTCCATTTTCTGAGACTATGGGCAAAAGTTAACTCTAATAACCAATTCTAAATCCAGCTTTTACCTGCTTCTGTGAAGCCTGTTTCCTAGTTGGCCACCCTTATGAATGTGCACATGGATTGAAGAGGAGAAAAACACCTACCTTTTGATAAAAGGACCTATGGCTCCTTCACGAGGTGCAAGCAGCCAGAATTCCCCTATAGGAGGGCTCCCTTAACTCTTCTTTCAGGCTACTTTAACCTTTGAATAACATCCTAAAATGCTCTATGGTAGCAAAACATATGAGCTATGTGATTTTTTCTCTTTTTCTTTTGGAAGCCTTTTATTAACATCTGTATTTCCCCAGACTTGGAACATCTTTGTTCTGAAACCTGCAGCTTATTAGGTATCATCAAAATTTTAGTGGTGGCAGCGGTGGTGAGAACAGACTAAGTTTTACGCATTTCAAAACCAACACTTGTATAAAATTATTTGGAGATATTTCCTAGAGGACTACAATGGCAATGATAAAACTTCTCTAACATGAGAAGTGTCTTCTGTTCTGCTTCTGTATAGCCCCTTCCTGGGATGCCCAGCAGCTCCCACAAGACAAATAACAAATAATAACCCTAACGTTCCCAACTCTGAGTTTTACAGAAAATCCACAACATGCTGCCTGATAACCCAAGGACACAAATGCCTTCTCATTGTTCTCATGACTCACTGCAACATTAAAGTATTGCCACATTCAAACCTTTAAGCTCAAATTTCACCAACCCAAACAATCACAACAAGGATTGGGCTGTATCCACAAGATGGCTTTGAGACAAACACTAGAGTGACCTGCAGCAATGCAATAGTTAACAGTGTTGCCATGCAAGTGGTAATAATAGGCTTCAACACTAATCCCCTATTGAGCAGACTGGGAAAAGCTCATAGTTTCTTTGGTTCTCTTGTTCCAGCCTGGCTGCTAATTCAAAACATAGTCATATATCAGTTTACATTGTGAAGGTCATACCCACAAGGCCAGGAACATTTCCTCTCTAAACAGGAATGCAGGCTTGGAAAATCTGCACAAACGCACATACAAATCTAAGCCATTAGGATGTCTGGATCTCCCACCCCTATGGACTGGTCACAAACATTGAATACAGGATGTATCACTGTTTTATTTGAGGTGAGCAGCGTGCTTTTGAAATGACCCTTCCAACTGTTCCCACTTTGTCACCACCAGACCGTGTGGTGAACTTTGGGCACACAAACTCAATTCTGTCCTGGTGAAGCTAAACTGAAAGATGCACTACAGTGACCCAAGGGCATTCAGTCTGCCAGACTGAGACTGGTCTAAAGCCAAGCCCCCAAAATGTATTCAGCAGCTGTTTGCTTCTACAGACCCATTCCTGCTGGTTCCCCCTACGATGTGAATGTAGCCATAGTGCCAGTCACCTTCCTAGACTCCAAGTGTTTTCCATGTCAAATGCCAAGTCAATGTCAAACGCCAAGTGATCTTCAGACTCTCATGTTCTTTCTTTAAGGGAACAAAAACACTAAATCTCACTATACATTAGGTTTTGCGAGGAGAGGAGAGGGAAGAGGGGAGGGGAGGGGAGGGGAAGGGAAAAAAGGAACAAGGGGTGCTGCTGCCTGCTATTTCCTCAGTTATTTAGATTAGGAACCTGAGACACTGGAGGCAAAACACCTTCAAAGACAACAGGGTCAACTGTTGGGTTCTTGGGGGCTGGACACACTATCCATTTTTCATTTGGCAGCGCTGTTTCTTGGAACAAGCCATTGACTATTGCCTTAACATCAGGCGTTCAGCCAGCAGGGGCAAGGACCCACTTCACAATTTGCACTTCTAATTTACTGAGGTGTCTGGAGCAACATCCTGTTTGATAGGATAAATTACACAGGAGTATTAAGGCGGATTTTCCTCTCCCAGATAATCCCTCATGTATTAAGGTTACCTACACAACAAAAATTCAGGATGTGTCTTCACAGCCCTTGATGTAACGTCTGAGCTATGAAACATGGCTGAATGAGTTCAATGTGAAACAGCTGTGTGGACTTTCTGTTGACTCCAGACCACCAGAAGGTAAGATTTCCCTCTTTTTACTGAAGCAATACAGTGCTTCATGAGTTGCCTGTGCTGCTACAGAATAGTCTTAGAGTATTTCTTACTGCCTAGTACTGTGTCTTCTGTGGCTGCTGTGTCTTCTCATCTGTTCCAGTAAAACACTCAACTGCAAGCTTAACTGTAAACACAAGTAATTCTGTTAAGGCCAACAAACGAGACTACTTTCAGAGCATCTGTTTTATATCCAGTCTCTGTTTTTTTCCTAAAAGATTTTAAATTGGAGAAGCCTACTTTTATTTTCAAAGCAGTGTATTTTATGAGGTTACTCATGGGAACAAGTACTGCAGCCTGGCTTATTGTAACCCCCACTCCTTTCCCTCCATGTCCTAAGTAGCCACCTTTTATGTTCTCCCTCTCCCAGTCTCTCCAACACCCTGAACTCATTTTCTAATGCTTAACACCGTGCCACCAGGGTACCTTTACATGCTCAGACCTCCCATCCAGTCCCTTCTCACGTCACCAACATCTGTGTTCCCAACATCCCCAGCATGTGACCCTTCTGTCTTACCTACTAAAGCAACACCATAGCTCCCTACAATGCCCCATATGATTGCTCCAAAAGCCCAACTTGCAATATCTATGGTTTATCCATTTTTGTTTGACTTGCTATCTAGGCAAGATAAAACATTGCTATTGGAACTAAAATATCTGCTTAGTGCTAGGCATGCTTATCCAAACAGGTAAGGGCAGCATTTTACCAACATTTCCCTTTGGGGGGGCATCAATTTGAGTCTGTCTTCTTTACCAAGCCACTGGTTTTCAGGAAACATTTAAGAACTTCACATTTTTAAGACCACTGATCCACCATGTCCAAACTTACCAGAGGGCAAAGAGTTAACACAGTCTTCAGTCTAGGCAGCAGTATTATTTCCATAAGAACCAAACCAGGTTAAAAAAAATGCTAATTTTATACTGAAGTGAAACAGTCAGGTAGAAGTCCATTGAAACCATTTTTTATTACTCTTACGTGGGGCTGGATTTACTAGATGGAGATGTCAAAAATATGCTAATGTACATGGCTGAATACACCTTCCAATACACACAGAAAAAAAGGAAAAACTTTCTGGGACAACTCCAGACTGCCTCAGTCTATAATAATTGTTCATATGAACATATCCTTTAGCTATACAGGAAAAGTCATTCTATTTCATGGGGTTTTTAAATGACTCATATTCTTGACTTGTAAAACCTCTCATCTGTCACAGATTACTCAAGGACCCGAAGAGGAAATCCTGAAAATATTATGCTTTTTTTATCCAGGAGGTATTTCCCCAAAATCCAAATGGCTTTAAAATGAAAATATCTTGAAATCTCAAGAATCTGTCAACAGAAAGCATTCCCATATCTCTGCTGAAGAAAAAGAGAGGGCAAGGACTGCAACCAGCAATTCAGGAGCAGAAGGAATCTTGTCATATATAAACCCACTTCAAGACTACACTCAACAGAACTGTATTAGCTCATTATTACCATTAGCCCATATTACCCTAATGCTTACAAGGAAAAAAGGCAGGAAGAAACTCAAAGGGGAAGGGGTAAAGGGGACTTACCTATGAGATACATGCCAATCCAGTCCCCTGCATCCACTTCCTCCTTTATATCCCAGTATATCACTAGGTCCTGTGAATGCCCGATGGAGTAGTAGGAGCTGCTGACCATCAGGGTAGACCGGCTGTCTGAAGTGACAAGGTCCGTGTCACTGGTAGACCTAGGAATGGTGACCGTCTCATGGGAATTGTTCCGGATGTCCATGTTATGGAACTGGTCAGGGTTATAGCTATATCTGAGAGGCTCTTTGCACCGGCGCCGATTTTGTGAGTTCCTAGATGGAGACGCCATGGCTGCCAGGCCCAGGAACCTGTTTTGGTACAGATTCTGTGAAGAAAAAAAAAAAAGAAAAGATAGTATTTACAGTATTATTCATTTTTCAGTGATGTCAAAGCTCAGGAAAAGTAGTACATAAGAATGAAAAAGTAGCAGACCTTGTTTCAATTTAGCATTGCATAAAAGAGGCATGAAGAAGTGGTAGCAAGAAACATAATGCTAACTCAACTCCTCCTCCATAATTCTTACCATGAAAACAAGTATAAGAGCAAGCCTTGCACCACCAAACTCAGCCACAACTGGCAGTGTGTGAGGAAATTAATAGTAGCCGGCTTCCGCCACATTAATGCATGCACCCAGACACAAACATCGCAACTACCAAACTGCTAGACAGTCATTCTCTTTTAACATCAGCAGATAGTCTTCCCACTTTTCATACCCGGAGTTAAGTCTTCTGCCCAGTAATTCCTGTAACATTTGCAGAGGAATCTTTCTTAAAGCACAGTCGCCCCAGAGACTCTACCCCATCTGGAGAGACTAGTTAGCAATGAGTAAGAAGTCTTCCTCCCCGCTGGAGATCTGAAGAGTGAGCACCATGAAAAGGGAGTTATCCTTGTTACCACAATTGAGATGTCTCCACTGAAGTGTAAATACAAACTAAGTGTTGCAGTGTCTCTCAGTACCCTGATAGCTTCCAGTGCTATTGCTCTGCTCTGTTTTTTTGCAGTAGACTGTGAGATACTATGCACACCTGCTCTGGTAGGAATTTGGGAATGCACTGGTCAATTAATGGGAGTCAAGGAGGCTACTGCAGAGTAGTCATCATCTTAGTAGTGGAAAAAATATTTAAATTCCAACCTACCCTCCTTCCTCAAGGCAAGCTGAGTGACTTGTACGAAATGCGTCATGGTGCATGAGTTAAGAGCTCTTGTGAGCTAGGAGATGGAGAATGTTTAAGTTATGACTGGGGTTAATCTTGATGTGAAGATATGCCTTAAAACTGACCAAAATACTGGTTATTCCTTACTTCTGCGCTGTTTGTTTTTTCCATTGTCCTTCCCAGCTTTCCCCCTTCTCTCCCTGCAGCTCTGTTTCAATCAGTCAGCTTTTCATTATTCACTAGCCTTCCATTATCCATCTGTTGCCAACCATCCTGTCAAGTCCGTTAGACACAAAACCAGACAGCTTTCCAGTATGCTATGAAATGCTTTTCACATGATCAGAAGTCAAATCATCCTTTTGAACTCAAACAAATTAAGTGGAAGAAAAATCATAGCTCCTTTGTCCAGCCAAGCAGTTATTTAACCCTGGCTTTATTAAGGCTACAGTAGCACAGAAGAACAGTAAGTCCTGAAAACATAAAATAATTTGTTTATTAATACCAATT
This sequence comes from Pluvialis apricaria, assembly GCA_017639485.1. Taxonomy (NCBI): domain Eukaryota; kingdom Metazoa; phylum Chordata; class Aves; order Charadriiformes; family Charadriidae; genus Pluvialis; species Pluvialis apricaria. The sequence goes on from CM030008.1 coordinate 65,079,570, forward strand.
TTTGTGGAATAATTAAGAGACCTATTATTGTGTCTTCAGATTCTGTTGCACAGAAACTGTACAGAGAGCAAAAAAAATTCAACTGGCATGTTTGCACCCCTAGAACATGCTGTCACTTTGCAGACACTGCCCTACAATGCTTACAATCCAATGACCCAAATCCTCACTTACTGCATTAAACAGGGTTTATAGCAAAAATAGCTCCAGCAGGAATGCCACACCGTACAGTAAATGCTGGAAAGATTGAAGCAAATAATGCAAAAAGCTACACTAGATACAGGAATAGAAGGAGGAAAGAAACGTGTGGGGGAACGAAGTGCATGGTGTTGCATTTGCTATTCATCTAATTATGTCTTTGCTGCTTCTTTTCTAACAGAAAATGCATCTTTTTTTAAAATCAAAAAACAGGGTCTTGCACCCTGTGAACATTTTCTAAACTGGGAAGCACTTGTGGGCACACACAACTACCACACTCTAGTCAGTAATTTCAAAAACAATGTAAGTTTGTCACTTAGTGAAGAAGGCATCTGCTGTCACAACAGTACCTAAGACAACTACTATTGGTTTTATACTAGTGAGATAGCAATGTGAAGAACTTCAAGCCCACTCTTCTGGATTAGTCTGTAACATTAACATGGACTCCTTCGCTCATAGCGCGCTACCCAAAAACTACTTCAGTTCAAAGGCAAACATTTTATTTCTGGTGACAAATTACTCCAGGGAGTAGTGGTTCTGCAGATACTTTCATTTTTGAAAGTTAATGGATGTAGAGTATTAATTAACTGCACACTTTCAAACTAAATTAGACTTAAACATTTAATATTTTCAGCTGCAGCATGACTTTAAGTGGTTTTAATGAAAATGGTAAATTCATCACTATGTTCTAATTCTGTAAGTTCCCACTTTCCTGTATGTTGACTCCTGTGGAACAAATGGCATAATCTGAAAGCAACCCAGACAGCCACGTTCTCCAGAAATCTGAGTCTCCCATATTTCCAGCATCGATTCTACACAAATACATTAATCTGCAAAAAAGAAAACACCCAAACTGAAAAAATCCCAAACAAATGGGACAATACAGTCACATAATTACCTGAATTAAATAATGGTATCAAAATACAAGCATGGCTCTACGAATAAGTAGAAAAGAGGTTAGAAAAAATAGTTATTCCACATTTTATTACCAGCTTTGCATGTTTTCCATGCAACTGTCTAAAGCATGCACAAGCCCTTTTTAGAGACTCACGGTCATAGTGAGACAGCTTAAAAAAACTGCAAAGACATCCTCTCTATGTCTTGTGGAAGCAATCTGATCCATCATAGATATTTAGTATATAAAAAAACCCACCCTTATTTCAGGACTTGAGATTCATATTTATTCTCTCTATCCCTTTACAGAGATGTGTACACTATACATGCTAAGCTATACTCTCATTTCTGATACACAAAGTAAATTATAAAGCAAGAACGCCCAAATGTTGACCCAACAGCACAACAGATCAAGCCTGGTTGTCAACAGAAACAAATCCCTCTTCGTTCCTGGCTCAAAACAGTCATTCCATAGCTGCTTCTACAGTCACTCTTTCTAGGGGTGTTTTCACCCATGGACTCTCTCTGCCAAATGACCCCCAGGCTTCACTTTCCCACTCACTCCCCTCACCGCTTATGACGGTTAGTGGCGAGGAGAGCCTTTGCTGATCAGGGCGTCTGTGCATTTAAGAGGAAAGATGGGGTTTTTTTTCTCCTCACACCTTTCAACCTTTTTCTCTCGGATTATCACATTTTGTCCTAAAAGAGCCCATCTTGCCACACTTAAGTACATCCATGCATATGATTTGCTCAATATGTGAGCTCAAGCTAGTCCTAAGTTGAAGGTGCCAATACTGCTCTGGTGACTGATGCACAGCTTGGCTATTTCCTGTCTCTGAACTTATCTAGGATAGGAGGAATTATGCGACAGGGATGTATGATATTACAGTTATATCAGGGACGGTCCAGTTACTTTAGTTTTTGATGCCTGACGTAGCAGATGTACAGGTCTTTCCCTTTACATTCCTCATTTGGACATACATAATATGCAATACAACATACATAAGTAATTTTCAATCTACTGTATAGTAGAGATCTTTTATGTTAACATCTTGTCAAGAATGGCAAATATCACTACTGTTGGAAAACACATTGTTTTCTACTGCTATCAGCTACTGTAGCATAAATGAGCATTTACTCCAATAAATTTAGTAACTTTTTTTTTTGGTATCAGAAACAGCCCCATATGACAGCTATGGCAACAAGAATTTAGCTATCAAATATTAGCCTGCTGAGAAAACTAGCTAAAGACACATTTTTTCCTCCCTCTCACCGCCACTCCCTCTGATCTTTTCAAAGTTCTGGAAATCTTTGTGATCTACCAGCCACATAAAAGTTCTACGCAAAGTGAGATTTTTGGAGGATTATCTGTGGGCAAAACTTGCCTCTTATTTACATCACTTAGTCCATCTAATGAAAACAAATGTCAGAAAAATTCATTTAGGATATTTCCTACCCCCTCCATGTAAATGCAACTGCAATCTCTAACAAGGGAAAGTAAGAAGGAGTAGCCAAAAGGAAATAACAGACAAGATCTGACTGTAAAGAACACTGATCTCAAAAATGTACACACAAAAAACCTGTAATCAGTAAATACCAAGAAAAAACATTTCACAGATTTTCTTCCCACATCCTCTCCCTTTCACACTCACACCTCTCTCCTTGCCTGACTGCTGTTCGGCACTGGGACAGCAGAGAGCTGTTGTCACCACTGCCTTTTCCTTCACCACCTGAGAAAATGGTACCACCTCCCTCTCCCAGACAAGAAGAATCCTCTAACTGGAAAGATTCACACACCATTATCGCTAGTCGAATTTCACCAAAGGATTCAGAGCTGCCACACAGCAACTTCTCCTGGAGAGCTGTAGGGCTTAATGTTAGGGTTTGGTTGTTTCGGTTTTTTGTTTAATTTGGGATTATTTTAAATCATGCCAGAAAGTTACATGATGCTTTAGCACTACAGAGATACATCCCAGCTAAGCATCTGCAAGGATCCAGGTCAGTTCCCTGTTCAGACAACTAAGCAGTGTCTTAGATACTTGGACTGACACCAGTTACCTCCTATTGCTGCTTTGTCAGAGAAGACGTATTTGTGTGGGTCAGGATGGTGGTACGATGGGCTTTTACTGTTCATACCAAAGATACTATATGGTTGAAATACAACTCACCACTGGAGAACTGGCAGATGAGGAAATTAAAGGGAAAAAGGTGACAATATTAGCCAACATGACAGTGAGCTCAAAGTAAGGCATATGCGGTCATTCAGATGTCTGCAAGTATCATTGCAACCAGAATTTCAAGGGCAAGCACTGAGAAAGACAGTGAGATAGCTTTGTATGACGGGAAGCTTGGGACACAGCACATTTATCCATTTGAAAATTTAATAAGCCTGTAGTCAAGTCTGACATCATAAGCAAATCAGATGTGAAGTCAGTCTCTTGGTTGCTCCACCAGAGATGAAGGTTCCCCTGATAAGCTTTTAGCCTTCATTTGCAAGGCTTATGTGTTTTGTAAAAGACAAGAAGGAGCCAAGATAAATTATAGGGTAGCCTGGTGAAAGTGACAACTTATGACAACAAAAGTCTTCTGACCAGCTTTCAAGAAAATAAGATCATATGTTATCAACAAGGGTATTCTACTCAGAAATATAAGGTAGTAACGGCCTGTATAAAAGGTTTAAATGGCTGGATGAGAGACAACATAAAAAAGGTTTTAAAACCTAGTCACAGCCCAGGTGTAAACACCCAGAGCAAAATCCTGAGGCTGGGCCAGAAAGACAAGCAGGAAAGTGGCAGTGTATATGGTCATCAGAAGGTGATGTGATGGGACTCTGCAAGCCAGAACTTTGAGGCAGACCTTTAACTTGAATATGAGCCTACCGAAAGAGCTTTCAGTATGTAAAACTGTTTTATTAGGGCATGACTTAGAATCAGGTAAGTTATGGAACACAGGAAACTCAGCTCTGTTGGGTGGAAGAGTAAAAAAGCTGGGTGAAAGGAAAAAGATACAAGAACGAATCTCACTGCTGCTCCTTACCAAGCAGGACTTTTCTATCCAGACTTGCTCTCAACCCAGCAACATTGTCCTTCCTCAGAGCAAATTCTCCTGCTTTTCATAGCCCTAAAGACTTGTTGCAGGATTTGCTCCCTGTTCTTCTCAGCAACCTTCTCGTCTCCACTCCCACCACAGGCCTGCTGCTCTTGATGTTGTCCCCATCTGCTCCCCCCACCTATAGCCCAGAGGGACCCTTAGCTGCCACCATTCAGCAGCTTTCAGGGAAGGTACACTCTCCCTCTGTCAAACTCTGAGCCAGAAAAAGGTAAATGAAATACACATATTTCCTCCTTTTTGCATAGGGACAGTCCTCTTAACGTAGCATGTGGTACCTGCGCAACAAATTGTCAACCCAGAGAACATTTGCATTTTCCATCACTGCAGGCACAGTACAATTGAATATACGAAATGCAGGGCAACACACAGGTAAGAAGAAATACAGCTCAAAAGTAAGCTATAATCAAGCTTACAGTTTCAGCTATCATAAGTGCCCCCCATCAACCTACTCCCAACTATCACAGCTATTTGTTTATCATCATATGAGAAAAATCCCCATAGTCATTTGAATTTTGGAAGCATTGTTAGCATAACTCTTAGCTCAAAAAGGGTTTTTAAAGCATAGCTTATAGTACAGCCAAATTTAGTAAACAGTACCTTATGGTGCAAGGAGCTATACAAAAATCTTCTCCAAATGGTTCAGCATCTGACTTGCTGAAAACATAAAACCCAACATGAAAATCATCAAGCTTGGGATTGGAGAATACTATGAAGCCAAAGGATTTTGAGAGCATGGAGAACTTTGTGGGATCAGGCTATTTATTCGAGAGACACAGGAATGGTTTCTCAGAGCTCCAACGGAATCACTTAATAGCACGAGGGGCCCGCGGGCTTCCATGGTCTACTGACACCCTTTTCCCTGCAAGATATTACAGAACATACAGATGAAGCTGCTGCTCTTGGGAAGACTGAAATGAAGGCTGCAAACGTTTCAGAGGGATGTGTGCCATAACACTAAAGAACTTTAAGTGCATTTGTCTCAATATTGCACTATATATATTTATGCCTATAATAAACACTAATCGGAAATCAAAGCCATTATACATCAGCAATAGGGCAAATGGATGTTAGTAGGTAGTCCATTTTTCCATTTCCTGACCTTTGTGTGTTTCCAGTCTAGCTGTACTGCTATGTTAATGTATCCTTTTACATTTAACTTTGCTTCAGTGATGCGCAAATCATTGCACAAATTAGAATCAGAATGAAAGAGTTGGCCTCAAGGTCAACCCAGCAAGGTTTGGTGCCAGTAGGTGGGATTGATTCCCGATGCAGGCCTGTTAGTCATAAGGCAGCAAAAGCTGGCAGCGCAGTAAACAGGGGTACTCTTTGCATCTACAAAGAAAAAGTACAATTAAGAGCAGTCCCCATTTTCTGAGAGCACTTAAACAACCTCCTGGGCACAAGCAGATGGAAGCTAGAATATGGGGCAGTGATTGGAGGGAAATTCTTGGAGTTAAGAAAAAGAAAGGGAAAAAAATTAACAACTTTTTTTTTTTTTTTTCCTTCTCTTCTGGAAGAAGTAAAAAACAATGCTGTCTAGTGAACCCAAGAGAGCATACTGAAAGACACAAACACCACATTTCCAATTAAATGATTGCAAGAATTAGGATTTGTACTCTTGTAAGCATATAAACCAAACAAGTTTCTGAAGAAAAAAAATACATCTGACCAGTTTTAGATGAGATCACTCCAAGCTTCTACACTGTAGACTACTTATGTCTAAGAGCAATTAACAATCTTACATTTAACACATTCGTATTGACACAGGGATAATCCTCTCACAGTTCACTACACAAAGCACTGGGAAGTTTCTGCAACAGAATGCAGCTAAGGACAAAATTAATTTCTTAATTTTTCTTAAATCAGTAGCAGAAAAACAGTCATGTCTCAGCAGTTTGGCAGAGCAAGGGATGAAGAACAGCCATCAGACTTACCGTTGCAGAAAAAAAGATCTGAAAACATTGCTGATATTTTTAAACGACACATTCAGGTACAAAAGAATGGGTAAACATGCAATATGGCCTGAATAGAAAATCTCAAAAAGATAACTGAAAGGAAATAATAAAAGGGTCAACATAGTAACACCTTAAACCAAGGTAACACTGTGCAGCCTCACTCTGCTCTTTCCACACTACAAGATTAAAGAAATAACCTTAGGATCTGCTCATATGCTACTATCAAATACTCTGAAGTCCACAACGCTGGCCTTTGCTGGTGCTTTATGAAGCATATAACAGGAGATTTATATTCTTGACTTGGTTGGTTTTACACATTAGAAGCAGACAGAGCAGCACTGCTGCAGTACCAGAGGCAGGACAGTGACTATCTCTCAACAGGTGCAAGATGAAGCATTTGTTGGTAGGAAAACACATTCTCTCTTAGCAAGTATCCTCACATCCATAAAGGCCAGTGTGGATCACACCAGCTTCACACATACAGTCCTAGTGACTGTGGTGCTGAAGACTAAAAATCTCCACTCCTCATCTTTTCAAACCCAAGGACAATATTTATGAACAACCATTGGAAGAAAAAAAGCAATCATTCTGTACCAGGCAGTGGTACTAATTTAATCTGCTATTTAAAGTAGAGAAGCGTCAGTCTCAGCAGAGAGTTGTCCCAAAAAGCCTGTGTGCCCCAACACTGGTCTATTTAAGAATTATCACTGCATTCATCAGGTCCACTGCACAGCTGGACTCTGCTAGTCCCAGGAACACTACTTACTCTGAAGGGGTTTTAGAAGGGAGGAGGTAAGAACAGCGATGTTCTCCTCTGCAGGCTGAAAACATTGCTGCTCTTCTGTGATCAACTGATATTCCTATCGAGAAGCCCCAACCACACTGGATGCTCCTTTCAGGTTCTGCAGAGCACACAGTAATAGACATCCCTTACCTGACGGATTTTTATAACCAGTGGCTTCAGTTCTTCAAGTATTTTGCCCATGCAAAACATCAATGTCTTTAATAGTACTCCCAGTGGCACAGACTCACCCAACTCAAGCTTGGAGTACTTGAGTCATGTAACTTAGGAATGCAGGTTCCCAAGACTCCCTGTGCACTCAGAGGGATGAGACAGACTCCTCCTGAAAATGACTGAGACCCAAGTAAGGCTTTCCCAGAGAGGATTCAGCTCCACCTCTCTTCATCACCTCTTTAAGGAGTCAATGACCATTGGGATCCTGGGTTAGGTATGTTAGGTTAGATCGGAAGGAGCCAGACCTGTGTATGAACCTCTCAAGCTGTAAGATTTTATTTTATAGAAACAAAAAGTGGGCAAAGCAGTCCTGAGGGTGTCAGAAAATGTGTATTGTAAGTATATTCGGGCATGTGAAATAGAAACGTAACACATATTAAAAAAACCCCTAAACTACTACTTGATTATTTAAGCATAGTCTGATTTTCTAGGCAACAATATAAAATTGCAAACTAGATGGTACTACCAGAGAAAGTCAAAGCAGAGAAGATAAAAGAAAATGCTCAGTATACTGTAGACACTTCATGTACAGATCTTTTCAAAAGCGTAATACCAGTAAATGTCGCAGAGGTTTACAGGAAAAGCTGTAAAGACGTCTTGCAAAATTTAGGAGACTACTAAGGAAATGATGTAAAATAAAAATGAGTTGCAGAGAGAGATCCAGTAACGTGCAACATTTCCCAGAACTGTCAGGTACAGTCATTTCTTTGCTCAAAATCAATCCCACATTTCCCATCTCTTCCCCAGAGAGTCCAAAGACTCCTCTAAAAACTTTTTGCAGAAAAAGCCTCTTAATTTCTTGTGATATGTGTAAGTTATAAAAATCCCACCATTCCCTACTATTAAGAATGTATTATACCTTCCACCTTGACAACTGTTTTGTTAAAAAACAAATCTTGTGTGATTTCTGTAGTGTATATTGCTACCAGACAAAAGGAAGTTGCCTACTGTATTACATAGATATCAGGCATAGCTTATTATGCATAAAATCCACAAACCCGGAAAAGGCAACAGAAAGCAACCAGCACAGACAGCAAAAGTGAAGTTTTTAATATTAACCCCCCTTCAGACACAAGTATGAATCTTTTCAAGCCAAAGGCTCATGTGGGTATATATCAACAGAGGATTTATCTGCAGAGCTCAGATCTTACCCATTGTAGTATTCCCACCACTGTATTTCCCTCTCTGCCCGGACACTCCCATGTGCAGCACAAACAGATCCATATACACACACCACAAGGCTTTCATTGTTGCTATGAGCTCCAAAATTCCTACAGACACCGTGAGCATCATTGCTTGCAAGAGCTGTGTACAGTTTCCCTCCTGCCTCCCTCTCTTCTAGGCTGTCAGCAAGGTCCCTCTTCCTCTGTGCTACATCCCTCATGTCACAGCCCATGACATATTTCCAGGTGATCATGTGTCTTCTCCTCCCCATCCCTTTTTATTCTCAGGGCATCTCTCCTCTTCCTCACTCATCAGTATTACCACCCTCCCCTCACTCCTAGGTAGAAAGGGACAGGGTGCAAGGCATCACTTGCTGTACCAGCCATACCACAGGCACCGGATTAACGTGTGGGAACAATAAACACACAAAACTCAGGAAGGGATGGAAGGAGGCTCTTTTCACTCATGGTTCCTTCCAGGTGCCCACTTCACAGCAAAGAGAACATCTTAAATCACCTATTTCATTCATTGCCACTACACTCTGTCACGCTTCTTACCCCCATCTCTCTTTCTTCAAGAGAAAAGTGATTTGAAGTGTCAGTATCTTACCCTCCTCAGGCAGCAAGGCAGGGCTGAGGCAGGTAGGTATTATTAGCAGGCTGTCGAGCATTAATGCCTACATCAACCACTCCTTTGATCTACAAACAACAAACCATTGCAATAAACCAGTCTCTCAACCAGACACCAGCTTCAGAGCATGCCCTCAGCTCCATCTTCTACCTTTCAACGAGGCCTAGAATATTCTCTGACATTTTAAAATTAATTGGCTACAGAGCTCCTGTTATTATCACATTACCTCCAGACAAATACAGAAATGCCATCCAGTTGAGTGTGCTTGATCCTGCTTCCAAAAAAATTAAAGGCAAAACTCTCCCTGACTTCAATGTGGAACAAAGTGACTTTGTAAAGCAAAGGAAAACCCATATAGATGTCAACAGCTGCAGTTAACAAGGGCTAATCCAGACCTGGAAAATCATGAGTTCATATTTTAAGTAAAAACACTTCAAATGTTTTAATCCATCCTACAACCTATTCTGCTGGAAAACACACTAGACAAACATGTAGAGCAGCAAGTTGCATTTTAGGACACAGATCATGGCAACGACTCTTAGAATGAGATCTCAAAACCTAGAAACAAATCTGTCATTTGATGGGTTAGGATTAATTTAAAATATAATAACATTTTAGACCATGATATCTAAATGGTTTTTCCTATGTAATTATAATAATAGAATCCAACATATTTTTCATTTTTTCAAAAGAAAAGAAACTCCTCACAGATCTAAACTGGAACATCAGACACTGAAGCATATTCATCATTACTGCATGTTTTTTGCCTAATGTCACTGGAGGGCAGAATGAAGACTGCTTGCAAGAGTTTGCCACATTTAAGCACGTTTGTTCTCAACAGACTGACTTCTTATGTCTGTATACTCTTGGGCAGATTATGACAACATCCCCTTATTTCTTGTAATTAAATTTTTAAAAATATGAATATCTAAAGTTCATTACATGGTGTGTTTTTTTTTTTTAAGAAAAATCTATTATAAGAAAGGTTTTGAGGATCAAGAGTTCTTATTTTGCACTGAAAAACAGTAAAGGAAAACTGATTTATGCTTATAAATACCTCAAATCCAATATTTTTTTCTTGAAAATAATCTTGACACCATTAAAAGCTTAATATTACTGATAGAACCCACAAAGCATAGTTTAAAGGGTGAGACTTCTCTGTTCCTGGGCAGGTAAAACTAACCTTAGATATGTATCTCCAAGCCAGATTGCTACTTAGTGTTTCATCTTTATTAAACGTTGTTTATGTTTTGATTGTATAAATCATAATAAATTGCTACTATAATTATATTCATGAGAAAGCAAAGAAACTGGGCAAACTATCCCAAGAGGAAATGAGTAATTCTGATATTACTGTCTCTAGTTGAGGAACAAGATTCAGATTTTACAAAGAGAACATGTGGTGGCTTTATCTAGGGTACAAAAATAATTCTACATTAGAGAACAGTTCACGGACTCCGTTTTCCTCAGGATCACTGTTAGACAATTCTGAGCTACATGTTGAAGGTTTTCCGAGGAACTGCTAGCCAAGCTTAGATGAAAGGTAGCCTTGCTAGTTTCCCCCCGGAAAACAAGTATGGGCATAAAGCAGATTTTCAAAGCAGAAACCACCCAGAACAACTGGAAGAGAACTAGGTCGAAGTAGATGAAGAGCTAACTGGTGCAGGCTCCTCCAACCAAATACTAACATACAAGAGAGACAAGCCCTGCTGACTACCATCACCAAGAGAAACTGGACCTGCACGTAGAGGTGGGCAAGCCCCGTTGTGACAATATGATTTCTGAACATCACCCATACTTACTCCGCTGCTAGTACAATAATTAGATGTTACTATGTTGTATCACACAATCACATGTACAGGCCTTACTCACATTACTGTGTGAGGCTCTAATTTGCTTTCTTCCGTTTTACTCCAGTTCAAAAGGGTTTATGGTCCTGTATTCAAAAGGTCTCATGAGAGTCTTCAAAGAGGAAGAACATCTGCAAAGGTGACTGGAAAAGCTATATTTTATTAACTCACAGACAACAGCATAAGAATGGTTCTGGATGAAGGTTCAAGCCATAGTCTTATTTAACTTTAATGAGGACTGTTAGCTAGACTTAACCCAATGCTTTTTTGCTGCCATTGAATCCTCACAGAAGAGAAGTAATTACAGTTTTTAACACTGCACTTAAAGTAAGGCCCAAAGGAGAAATTTTTTAACCTATTTTTCTGGCAACAATCCCTCTGTCAAGGAAGTGTCCTAAATCCATCAAGGATTAGGTTCTAGGGCATTGCAATGCAAGTCTACAGTTTAATTAATTAGTATTTAGAGAAGCCTGCACAAGTAAGCAAGTTAGAACACTATTCAGTTCTGCAGGCATTAAACCTGCGTTCTGGAAGAGAGACCAAGATGCGTGCATCGTCACGCAGCAAGGCTGTGCCCACACAAGTGGCCATACCCTGCTTGGATGTCTTGGTGCGGGACTCGGTTCTGTTCTCCTAAGGACAATGAGAACTACCTATTGTCCAATTCTGCACGCAAATCAATGAAGCACACTTTGGTCCACAGATGCTACTTTTAAATTGATGGTATTACTTACTAGATAAGAAGCTATTCAACTTAACCTTAGGCAGTAAAACTGGAATGCCAATGAGGATAAAACTTGACTTTTGAACAGGTATTTCCATTAGGGGTTCTCAAACAGCACAAGAATTCATTTGTGCATAAGACCTGCAAACACAAAAGACACTAATTTGACAAATTTATCACTTGTAACACATTAGCTTAATGGCCACACACTAATGTTACTGGTGGTACTCCTCTCAATATCAGTGATAAATTAACTTGATTGCTGTATTTTTCTAACCTTTAACCAGAAGCCAATTGTTTGTATTAAAGACATTCAGGTCTGATTCAGAAAGCATTTCTGGAAACAAAAACAAACAGCCCCGTTAGCAGTGGAATTAATGAAGCCATTTTCCTGCACAGCTCTACCCTTCATCACCACCAAACCTCTACTAAAGTTGCAGCTTTTTTCTGTCCATTCCTCCGCAAAAAAACACCCGAAGCAAAGGTACAGACAATCCCAGGGACTGTCCCGGCTGCTGGAGCGGGTGACAGACAGCCCCAACTTGGGTCTCCCTCTTCTCCCCAGCCCTTGAGACCTGTAGAAACTTAATTATCTCAAAGAGAACTACTCCTCTCTGTTTCATTTGAAATTAGCCAACGGCTTCAAAAGTAATTAGGTAAGGGAGTGGCAGATAGACAGAAAGCACAATCAGATAAGTCTGATCAGCCCAAGAAGCTAGGCTATAAAAATTATACCCAGTCTCACCAATTTAATTGATTACTCAACACAAGGGATTTTCCTCATGTGTACACATCTGCAGAGATAGGTGCTATGGTATTTTAAACGCCATTACAAAAATACAACAGAACTCTAATCAAAGCAACTACAGTGGGAACAGGACCCGATCTAAATTGTAACACAGCATTATTTCCTTTCCAGCTCCGTTCTTTCTAATTAGCATTTTGTTGTACAGAGTCCAATGAATTATTCTCATCCTGGCGGAAAGTTTTAGTTACAAATGAAATCAAATACATTTATATTTTCTGTATGGATTTTGTGGCAGATTTCCATCTTACGAGTATATCTGGTGTGATTTTTTTTCTCTCATGTTAAAAGAGGCATCAGGTGTGTAACTTTTCTTCAAGAAGCAAAGAAATTTGCATAGGTGAAAACTTCAGTGTCACGAAGAATGGACTAATTTAAATTGCAAAGTACAAAAAAATCTCATTTATATTTTTAATTTTAAAATTCCCAATGCAATTAAAGTATATATTCACATAAGAGTCAGAGATAACATATTTGACAGAGCTTTCCCAGTGTACTGTAGAATAATTTTTTCATTATACAACTAGCTCTGTAAATGGTTTAATATTACTAAAATTAAACATTCATTGATTTTAATTAGTCTTTTATCCTATGCATTTTCACAAAATAATGGATTTTTTTTCAACCAGTTTCTCTGTTGGTTTTAAAGAGATGGGCCACATTTTGAGAACAGACTTAAATTTCCCAGTAAAATCAAAATATTTGTGCTTGTCGAACCCAAAGTAGTTCTGCATGTCATTCAAGGGCAAAGGTGCAAAATACTATGGAAGCAACGTAGGTGCCCAATATGGAAATCCTGAAAGTTAAAAGCATATTTGTATTTTACCAAAAGAAATTATAAAGCCTTTTATCTCAGATTCTTTAAAGGCCCATGAGTTTCTAGCTGACAAAGGCCAGTAGAGCAACAAGAGATTTTAAAGCAGCATCAAAACTCCAAAGGCATACAGTGCAGACAGTGCTTCTGATGGCATCGCTGTACCATTCTCTAGTAGGGACAACAGCTCGCACATGCACATACAGATCTGTGAAAAACTACTCAGTTCCTCTGAGGTGAATTCAGCCTACGCCTGATCTTGTACGACTTGGATGCAACGGAAAGACTCCTGTTGGCTTCAACAGATTTTGAAGCAGAACCTGTCCCACTGGGTAACTTAGGGTTCTTTTAAATTCCTAAATACTCAAGGTTCGATGGAAAGTACCATCTTCATCATCTTTGACACTGTCTCCCACATCATCCTCACAGGCAAGCTTAGGAAGCGTGGGTTAGATGAATGGACAGTGGGGTGGATTGAAAACTGGCTGACAGAGCTCAGAGGGTTGTGGTTAGTGGTGCAGAGTCTAGTTGGAGGTCAGTAACAAGTGGTGTCCCTCAGGGGTCAGTACTGGGTCCAGTCCTGTTCAATATATTCATCAATGACCTGGATGAAGGGATAGAGTGTACCATCAGCAAGTTTGCTGATGACACAAAACTGGGAGGGGTGACTGACACACTGGAAGGCTGTGCTGCCATACAGCCTGACCTGGACAGGCTGGAGAGTTGGGCAGAGAAAAACCTGATGAAGTTCAACAAGGGCAGGTGTAGGGTACTGCACCTGGGGAGAAATAACCCCATGCATCAGTACAGGTTGGGGGCTGACCTCCTGGAGGGCAGCCCTGTGGAAAGGGACCTGGGAGTCCTGGTGGACAACAGGATGACCATGAGGCAGCAATGTGCCCTGGTGGCCAAGAAGGCCAATGGCATCTTGGGGTGCATCAAGAAGAGTGTGGCCAGCAGGTCGAGGGAGGTCATCCTTCCCCTCTACTCTGCCTTGGGGAGGCTGCATCTGGAGTACTGTGTCCAGTTCTGGGCTCCCCGGTTCAAGAAGGACAGGGAACCGCTGGAGAGAGTCCAGCAAAAGGCTACCAAGATGATTAGAGGATTGGAGCATCTTTCTTAAGAGGGAAGGCTTAGGCAGTTAGGTCTTTTCAGTCTAGGGAAAAGAAGACTGAGGGGGGATCTTATCAATACTTATAAATACTTAAGGGGAGGGTGCCAGGTAGATGAGAATAGTATTTTTTCAGTGGTGCCCCCAGTGATAGGACTAGAGGTAACGGGCACAAACTTGAACATAGGAAGTTCCATCTTAACATGAGGACGAACTTCTTTCCTTTGAGGGTGGCAGAGCACTGGCACAGGCTGCCCCGAGAGATTGTGGAGTCTCCTACACTGAAGACATTCAAAACCCACCTGGATGCCGTCCTGTGCAACGTGCTGTAGGTGTCCCTGCTGTGGCAGGGGGGTTGGACTAGATGATCTCCAGAGGTCCCTTCCAACCCTGACCATTCTGTGATTCTGTGATCTTCACAGCCTTCCACTTCCATAATATAACAGGAAGAATGGCAAACTTTTCACCAAATTTCCTCTCAAGTGCTCTTTTCCTAATAACTGGAATTACAGCATTATTCGGTTGTGCTGCTTTTTAATGCATGTCTTTGTTTCTGCTAGTGCCCTTAAACCCCTTTGTGCTTTGTCAAACATATCGTTGTTCCCTTGCAAGGCTGGCAGATAATAAGCAAATACAGAGAATTGTTCCTTCAATTAAACTGGTGCTGGAAATAGGGACCGACATAAACAGGAAGAGGGAATTGTGCCAGAAATTAATCTATTTCTTAATTTCTCCATTAAGATGTAACTATCATCCCAGCCAATACTTATACTACTGTAATTAAAAAGACATTAGGAGGGCAAGGGCCCCGGTTCACAGCTCCACCTCTCCTCCTACCACCGCCTCCCATCTGCTGCCTTTGCCAGGACTGCCAGTGCCAAAGCTGAGAGTCTACAGGACAAGCTGGGGGGTTTCCTTCCTGCTCGCAGGTTGGCTAGCCACCACCCATTTGCACCTGAATGGATTTTGGTGGATCTGTTGGCTCTCCTGCCTATCAGACAAACATATGAGAAGAGCTGCAAAGTTTGAAACACACTCATTACATCCTTTTGGTTATCATTAGCAAAAAGAAAGGCAATGCAAGTGCATAAGGTACGGTATAAAACAAAGGGTTTGCAAAACGCTTTATTTTGGATACATGGGAAGGCTTTTGACTGGCAAATAGCTTTCAGTACAGGTTCTACCCATGTGTGTTGTTTTATAAAAAATAATTCCTACAACTGATTTTTTTGTTGTCTATTTTTGCTTAAGAACTACACTGGAAAGGAATGCTTGAAAGGTTTCTGTATGTTGAGTCCTAAATAAACCACAGGTAACAACTCTACATTAACAATGCTTGACAAAGGAACACCAATATATCTTTTTTCCATAAACAACTTGTGATTAGAAGGATGAACTCCACATGTGATAACTCTAATTAGAGGCTTTTCTTTTTTAATAAAACATTGCTGTGTGTCTTAATGTAAACACACAGCATGCTACAAAAAGCACATGTGCTATAGTGGCCACAGGCAGACCAACTACAATAAAAAGCTGATTTTTATAAGCAATGGATCAATGTAAACCCTCTTTCCTAATGAAAGACTAAATCCAAAGCAAAAGGTTAACATGCTGTTCTTTGTCTCATCTAGAGGAGACCTTTTAAAAGCCAGAAATGACTTGCAGGAGCCACCACATACTAGAGCACTAACTCCTTTCTAACTGAGAGCTTATTTTGAATGTGCCATCACTTTTGGGGGTTCTTTTGGCTGTATTTCTACCTTTTCACTCCAGTCTTTTTTAGCCTGCATTGGGATTTGGGCACCTGAATGAGGCTAACTTCTCTATATTGGTTATACAGTTACAGGAGAGAAAAGGGTGCTCTGAAATACCACTAGGAGCATGACTTCACTGTGTTGACTATACAGGCTATATGTAGGTACTTAAACACAGGGCTGTAAATAGTGCTCATGCCTCCCCAAGGATTTGGAAGGGTCCTGCACTCCCTGGAGCTGTCAAGTCTTCATACTGCTAAAAAAACCCTGGCTCTCATCTCAAATGCCTACAGGCAACTCAAAAGGTTTATCTGCAAGGTCAAGTAAATACCCTTGACAGGTACTCACTGTTCATTGCCAGAGCCTAAATCGTGCATCTGGTTTACTTTTCTTGGAGTAGTCCGTGCCAAGACTGAGAGGGAAACTAATTTTTTTTTTCTAATAATGACAATAAAGGAGAAAAAAAAAGAGTGTCCAATAACAGCTGGAAACATTGTTATAAACTTAGTTCAACATGGTTTCCACAGGGAAAAAGGAAAGGGCAGGTTGGGCAGTGGACTGAGGATTACTTTCTTCAATTTAAAAAGTGTTTTGTTTTTTTTCCTCCATACATAGAGAAGACTGGTAGAAACAGAGCCAAAGCTGCATTTTCAGCTAATGAATTTTGTCAATAAGAAGTAGGTGATATATCTAATAGACAGCACTTTGTGACAAGTGCTTATGATTTGCATCACTTTGGTACATCTGAATGCAGCTGTCCACATAGACTGAGGACCAAACTTATTGTAAACAGAAGACTCCCCTGAGGAGACAAAGCATCACAGCCAGTTGAACGTGCTGCAGCAGGCAGTTAATTTACCTTCTTCCTGCTGTCGTGTCAGCTACCTGTTTCTGGCAGGATTCTTGGTGGGAGGTATTTAACACAACCTCCAGGATCTCCTGTGTGTTGTATGTAAGGGTCCAAATTCATTGAGACACTTATGTAGCAGTGAGAGATGCACTTGTTAAAAACTTGGAAAGATTCATCACCACAGATGAAATTGAAAATGCTGCAAAATGTATTATGCAATTTGCTTTACTAAAAAACCCCTCTTCTCAATCCTTTTGATATCCCTTCAGCTATTAAACATACCCTTCCTTTTGAGACTCTTGAGAAAAAACATGCAATCCTACAATGAGCTGCATCATCTTTTTTTGAGGGTGATATTTCATTTAGTTTCTGGACTATGGCCTAATTGAAATACTTTTTTTTTCCAGAGAAAGAAAAGAAACTGCCAAATACCGCTGAAGATGTACTTACCTGATGCAATAGCTGCAAAATTCAAATTATTGTCATGTGAAATGTCAGGTGGTAAAGAGTTTCCATAAGCAAGGAACATTCCAGGATTACTTTTCACCAACGAGTCTTCCCATGACTCTTCACCACATTTTGTGAGATTGTATGGACTGTATATAGCACATACATCTGGGAATGATTCACACTGCATTTAATGCAGAATATGACTGAGTTTGCAGCTACGGAGAGGTGAAAGGAGGAGTGCTGTTGGACACGGTCACACAAGTTCTCAGTTGTCATCATCAAGAGGCTGCATGTATTTCCTTGGCAATTACAGCACTGCTTAATTTGCACAGAGGCTCAAAATAGCGCCCCCCCCGCCCCCAGCAAAACTGGCAGCACCTGAGGCTCTCACTGGCTACTACAAAGTGCAAAACTTAACACGGAAAGGATACATCCTCATGAAACTGGAAGAACATCATGACCTATTACATACATGGGTGTTCACGGAATTCTTAGTCTTCACAGAATTAAAGTTACTTGGATGATTAGTAACAAAGAACAATGTAGAAACAAACACACAAACAAAAGCCCCAACCATAACAACATTTCAGCGACAGAAATAACACTAGATAAGCTTTAACGCACATTCTGGCTCTTTTTGATAACGCATGACAATTCCGAAGACTAAGCTGTGCAGGAAGATGCATACAGCAGCAGTGTGTTACGCATGCACATCATCGCACAGGTTCCCCTAGTAAGTGGTTAGTGCCAGTCATACATTCCTGCATCTCACACAGTAGTGTCTACCGTGATGGCTGATTTGTGTGTCGTGATGACTCAACACGGTTAGAAGCTGCAGGTTTCAGAAAATGCCTTGTGAAGGTGAGAGATTGATGCATTCTGTGCTTTGCCTACGCATAGATGCGTGCAACTGCCAGGTTACAGTTGCCTGCTGCTCCCAGGACCTCCTTGCTATGATCTTATGATAATTACCATGTCTTGATTCAATAAGAATTCTTGGGCAGGCCACACAAAACAAAACCAACACTGACATCAGATGAAGCTTAGCAGGTTACCAAAAGAAAAAAAAAAAGAAAACAAAACTAAAAAACAACAAAAGATAACTTCAAATGAAGCTTGATTGGAAGTGTCGTTGAAAAGGTGCTCAAATTACCTGAACCGCTTTGTTTGATCTTCAACATGGACCGGGGGCAGCTGCAACGAGCTCTGAGCTTTGGCACATTCCATTATATGAATGGTAGTGAATTTATAATGGAATGGTATGGATGGTTTTTATAATCAGAAAAACACACTGACCTTAACACTACACAGGTGGAGCAGCATAATGACCCGCCAATTGTAAGCGCATCAATTCCTGGGGAAAAGTTCAATGAGGTTAACTCAGCATGTATCCCACAACCAACATAAGCCACATTTTAAAACATTGTTTTTTTCCACCAAAACCTGTCTCTTTGCCAGCATTTTATTAATTTATTTGCTTCACTGTTCAGCACTGAGTATATCTTACCCATGTTAACAGTGTATTACATTATGCTCCAGTAGACTTGGACGTTGTCATGCGCTTCAACGTTAAAATACATGTGTTTAAAAAAATAAGAATGGTGTTAACTACAATAAACTTTTCAAACTTTTCAGACTGTATAAGACTAAGCATCATATTCATTTAACTTAGAAACAGAAAGAAAACAAGAAGCCTGGATATAACAAGAGACACCACCAGTGGATCTTCAGCTTTGTTGTAAAATCCTCACATTGACTAAGCTTAGATGGGTAGCAGACAATCAGCATTTCTGCTTCCCATCAATTTACTGATGCCCTTGAATACCTGTGGGGGCTAGAAGCAAAGCAAGTTAATTTCAGTGTACCCCACATGAGCTGACCAGGTATCCAACATAACTCTAATAGTCCAAGATCTAAACCACAAACTACAGTGAACGAACTTAATCCACATCAACTAGTATTTCAAAAACCCACACATTACAAAACTATACAGAGAGAAGCAATGAAACAAAGAGAAACTTCAATCTGGGAGAACTAATGAGCAAGGACAGAAAGCTCTCCAAACATATAATAACAAAACTTTAAATTAAAAAAGTTTACATCCGCAATTCAGCCACAACAGCAATATTTATGTCTGTATTTCAATTCAGTCTCCCTCCTTCTCTTTTGTGACCAGGGCACACTGACACTTCACAGCTTCTTCATAGCATTAGCAGAGAAAGCACCTCAGCAACAAGACAGTCCAATACCCCCATCTCCTCACATCACGCGCCTCTGGAGACTGCTGTCCCACCCTAACATTCATTCCCACCATCAGTTTCTGCTGTATGCTCAGTGACAGCTGAGAAGGCAAAAAAAAAAAAAAAAAAAAAAAGTCCTCTAACAATATTATCAAAACCACTACTAAAATTGTCGATTCAATGAGCATAAAAATGAATACAAGAACCAAAAGCAACAGGAAAGGT
The DNA here is from genome assembly GCA_017639485.1 of Pluvialis apricaria. Taxonomy (NCBI): domain Eukaryota; kingdom Metazoa; phylum Chordata; class Aves; order Charadriiformes; family Charadriidae; genus Pluvialis; species Pluvialis apricaria. The sequence continues at coordinate 65,099,357 of CM030008.1, forward strand.
AGTGGATTTAGGAAGAAGTTCTACTGTTCAGAAACGTTCAGCTAAAAAAGATTTATCAAACAAAACAATGCCATTTGATTATACTGACTTGAGACTAAAAGACATTCAAAACACATAATAGCCATAAAATTAAACAAAATAAAAGTACACATTGCTTTGTCACTTCCCTCTACCTTTGAGAGGGCACTAAATCTCATGAACATAACCCATTTCAGTCCCAAATTTACCAACTGCCAACAGCCTGGTGGCCCTTTGCTTTTATTGAAAAAACATATTTACATTGGGAATGAAGCAAGGTGATCTCAAAGTTGGGCAAAGAGCCATATCATCTTTAAAGATAATCTCAGAGAAGTTAATTCACATGCACACTTTTTTTCAGCTGTTAGGACTGCATACAACAAAAACGCTTCCAAATAAGCAGGACTGTAAACCCACTTCTCACAACTACCGTCACCTAAAATTTTCTTCAGCCATACAGAAGCTGGTTTTAGACCTAAAAGCTTCACTCACAGCAAGAAGTAATATCACAGAAAATATACTATTTTCCTTAATGTTTCTGCTGTTAGTGATTTGGGAAAAAGCACAGGTCTGTTCCTAATCCAGTTGTAACGCAGCTTTCGTAGAGAGAAAGTTTCTTTCTCCATAGGCAATGCGAAAATCCCACGGCTCCACTCCTACCTTCAAAGCCACCTGCACCATACCACCTGGTTACGCAGACCAGGGATGATGCATGACCAAAGTAAAACTGCAGAGCGAGGAAGAGCTCCTGGACATGGCCCCCCCCGCCTCCTGCTGTGCTGAGTGTGGCTGCAGCGGACAACACAACCCCAAGGCGTTGCAATAAACTATGTTTTCTCCTTCTCTCCTTCCTCTAAGCGTCTCAGCATTACGGACCTCAACTCACTTCATTTGTGACCAGGAAGCAAAAATAAACTGATATAGCCATCTCCGTAAACTGCTTGGCTCACACATCATGCAAAACCTCAACTGAGTGACAGAAAGAGTTTTTTGCACAGAGATAGGATGTGTTGAAATGCCTTTGCACATTTAATCCAGAAAGAACGTCACTCAGGGTTCATAGCAAGCCTGACATAAGCTCCAGCCGCCAGCACCCTGTCCGGCCATGAACGCCCCACGGGGCAGAGGTGCTCCAGTGCTGCCCTGCGGACGGGGCTCTGGCCATCTACAGCGTATTTACACCCCGGCTCCTGTGCCTGTATGTGTTCAAACTTCAATAGCCATAGATAGGAAATGCACTACCTTACATACAAATAGATTTACTCAGGGGTACATTTATGTTAAATGAAGTGCTTCAGAAATGTAATTACGGTTGAAGTGCACTTCAGGTAAATTGGAGAGCCTGTGATCAGATAGACTATCATCACCCTGATGAACACTGTTTTCTGGATTTCTTTGTTGTCTGGCTCTGGTCACCTATGAACTTCTGTCTTTACATTTAGACTGTGCATTTCCTGGCACTTTTGTTCAGTTTTCACGTGGCACTCGTACAGCATTTGCCCTCCCCTTCTCAGTCCGTGACTGGGTCTGCCAGTTGCTATTGCAATAAAAGTCTAAAAAGCACTTATTTCAATAAATGCATACACAAACACATTGTCTCAAGGGCCAGAAAAATCAGAAGTACCATGTTTTGAGCCTGTATGAAAAAGAGGTGAGAGGAACAGACTACTCAGCCCAAGTACCCATTCATTTTCTGGCTGAGAACAACAAAGGTTTTCAACAAAATCAGCCCTGCATCCACAAAAGATGAGTAGTTTCTTCTCAGCTCTCTGTACGAGATTAGCACGAATGATCAGGAGAAAAGCGGAAAGTATGGAGAAGAGTCCCTTTGGCGGTGAAGTTTTCCTAACCTATTTGTCCTTCTGAAAACATGGGGGAATTTTAATTGATGTTTACTCTTTCTCCTGATTTCCTTTTTTCTCTCTCACCTCTTCTAACACCTTCTTTTTCATCACCCACCATTTAACATTAAGATTTCTTGTTTGCTATCCAGCTCTGACAAGCCCAGCTGTGCCTCAGCACCTCTCCCTTCAGGTTTCTTATCTCCTTCATTTCTGCTATTATTCCATCTCCCCTTCTCCTCCTCTGCTTTTCATTTCCTTCTGGGTTGTCCCTCTCTGTTCAGAAGCCATTGCTAGTCTCTGCAGCTGATGCTTGAGCCCCCACCCTGGCTCTTAAGTAGTGTCTGAGTACCTTCTGGATTTTTCTGCTTATCATAAAAGTATATTAACATCATCTTTATGCATGCCATGTCCTGCCTGAAGCGATCCTAAGACTCATATCCTGCTGGTACCTGCCATCTTGCTTCAAATCCCTGCTCAAAAACATTTTTTGCTGTAAGAATTTAGGAAATAAAAAATAAAATCCTGATCGTGGTAAAGCTGGCAGGCAAACAGCTAAAATCAATACCCATTTTACATGTCTACATACCTGTTCACATATCTACTTGTACACGATTATATTTCTACTGTATCCTTGCCTTCTGCTGCTTCCTATGCTTTCTATATTGCTTGCTCTCAGCCTGTAAACTATGCAGTGCCTTGGGATCGTTTGTATAGTAATTAGCCCAACAGATCTCCAGTCATGATGTGCACAGTACTGGTTAATAACAACTCAGTCTTTGCAAGAAAACCCATGCAAGGCTGAAAAATTATTTCATTCAGTGATCAACAACTTGTTTCTAGAGACAATGAATACCTGTGCTCAGTATCACATCACTTGCACAGAAGGTGATTCTGGCAGCACAGAGAACAGACAACTGCCCAAATACTGAGTCACCTCTTCAGGCTGCAATGGAGCACCACACCCAGCCATGCTAACAGAAAAGACAACATGTTTTTCTGTCAAAAACAATTTGTTAACAATAACATAAAGGCAGATATGTTTTTCTTGCAGATACGCTTTTCTGTTCCTCTGTCACTCCCTTCTTCATTCACCTCTGCCAGCATCAACCCCAATATGCTGTTAATTAACAGCTGCCTTCTGGACAGTTTAAGCATTGTCCCTGCATTGAAGGGATCAGAACAACATTCAAGAGATCAGAATGACTTTTTTTTTTTTTTTTTTTTAAGCTCCACAGATTGGTATTTGAAAGGTTTTTCAGTTTTTATAAGGATCAGAGAAAGAAAGGTAGTACTGGTTATTTATGCTAGAAGAGTTTGTTCCTTCTATATCAACAAATGAAAACACGTAAAAGAAACTCCTGTATTTTTCAGTGTTGCTAAGTTATACCTACTAACTGAAGCCACTATTTTTGCACACCTAGCTACAGCAGGAAATACGTAAGATCCCTTAGAATACATGCTCACTTTTGTGACTGAAAGACAAGTACTAACAAATTCTCATGTGTAAATTAGCTAAATATCTCACAAACCAGTATAACAATTAGATGTTTTCTTTTCCCTTCAGTAGACAAAAAGAAAAAGAATGTAATGTCATTCGGAAAAATAATTAATATGTTAATTGAGGATTTCAATTGCCCAGAGACAAAACTCAGTTGCCTTGAAATCTGGCTCGAAATCAGTTACATCTGTTGTGGAAAGCACTCTAGCTTTTTCAAGTAAAGGCACAAATTCAGTACATATTAATATAAAATGAAATCTCTGATTGTTTTACACCAAAGGCAAATTAAAAAGACTGCGACACCTTCATGCCATTTTCAGGTGAGATCTTCCATCTGCTCACCTACAGATCTACCACGTTGTTCTCAATGGGCAGCCCAGCCTTAGAAGGCATCAGGTAATAATATTAACAACAAATTACTGACATTATTATAAATGCTATATTATAACCATTATTACGTGGGAGTTGGACTAGATGATCTTTAAAGGTTCCTTCCAACCCAAACCATTCTGTGATTAAATGTTGATACATTAAGATGAAGTTTAGAACCAGAGTCCTGAACTGAGAACCTCCATGAAGCAAGGAGATACATGAGCATAAAACAAAATCCATAATTTCTACTCCCAACAAGGTAACATCTCAAACACATGCCCACTAAAGAGGCTGAGATGAACAGAGACAGAAGAGAAATGAGGCAGCATTCACTGCCACAGTAAGCTGCGGTCTCAGGACAGACCCCAACTGTTTGTCAAGTTTTCCATAGGCATTGCAGAAAGGAGAAGTTTCAAAAAGAGGGAAACAGGATGACAGACTATTTCCTTTGCCTGACAAGCAGGAAGGACAGAGAGGAAGATCCTGTGAAGATTAACTGAAAGGGGGGCAAGCATTCCAGAGATGTTGGCAACAAAGACTAACCAACAGCAGTGCTGAACTCTTGACGTGGAATGAAAGATGTTAGGAAGAGTATCCACAGGTCATTCATTCCCCTGAAGATGAGCAGCTGTTTGATACATTCTGCAGAAACAGGAGCCAACAAAGCAAAAAGGGGGCAGAGAGAGAGAAAAAAACAGACAGAGGAACATGCTGTGTAGGTAGAGGCTGCTTCCAGCACTATCATGGATAGATACAAAGTGAGGCATGTCCATTCCTACAAGGGATATTGCAGTAACTGAGGCCCCAGGGAATGAAACACTGAACAAGAAGAAGCTGAAGAGCTCCAGAAAGCTTCTCCTACAAAGCCCATCTCAACCAACCAATTTATTTCCAGTGTCATTTCCTATCCGCAATAGAGGAATCAAGTTCTGAAAGAGCACAAAGTTCTTCTCGCTGCGACAAGCCTCTGGGACACTACGCTTCTCGGCACCTCTCTTTCCTTCTCCGGGTTTTGGCAGGCTATTCACCAACATCCTTGGCTGTATATATAACAGTATGGCTACTAACAGCACGCAATGAAAACTAAATCAAGTAGATATAATTACACCAGTAGGAAAGGTCTCAGTTAGGGTTGATGTTTCTGCATCATCAATATTAGTTATCCCCTTCTCATATGCAGTGAAATGATGCATATGTCCATTTCTACCTAATATTTTGGTTAGCAATAACATTTTCCAGGAGAAGTGGTCCATGGATATTTTTGATTACTTGGTCCACTTGTTTCTTTTACTTATGAAGTAAATTTCGTGCTGATGACAGGCATCGGCAGTTCAGTCACTGAGCACAAAAGATTTCTGCAAGTAGTGGGACAGTTGCAGGAACAGCACCTGCCAAACTCCTCCTCGAGCTCTGCCAGTGGGACTCAGTGCTGGCCTGAGTAGAAAACATTTTGCTTGATGAGGTGGAACTGTGTATACCACCACATCTTCAGATGGAGTAATTCCTCATCCGTCTACTGGCTCCAACACACTATAATTAACAGCTGGTTGAAGGCACTGGCTTCGAGTCTTCAGCCTCTCCCTGACAATCGTGATTTTCGTAGTGATGTGGATACTTGGCAGTACACAGACTTAAGTAGAAAAACAGTTTAGCGCAGTCCATCAACCACTTGTGAAATGAACTTGGATCTGAATTGCAGTCCTAAAGGACCAGTGGAATACTAACATCTGCAGATGACTTAATGCTTACCAAATGAAGTTTACCACTGAACGAGCTGTAAACATCAAGCACAAGGAAACCAGACCCATCTCTTCTAAAGAAACAGGCACAAGCGAAGAGTCAGCAGTTGCATCCCTTATTCTGTCTGCATAACCCTGTACTTGCAAATGCAATTTGCAACGGAAGCACCGTTTTGCTAGAGCAGAGATGAGGGAGCAGAGAAGACTTGAACAAACAGCACACATGACAGTCATGCAGTAATCTATTATAGTATTTTGTATTCGAGCAGCATGCTAAAGCTATTAGACCTACAGCGGGAAAAGGTACAAGACAGAAAACTTTATTTAGCATTGCCTAAATTCCATTACTCCCCTCTGACTGCAACAAACCACTAAAGCCTGCGTCTGCAAAGCAGCACACTTCAAGTATAACAAATTGCTGCTGGACCTCTCTGGAGCTGGCAATTTCCTCAACTTATCTGATGAGTTGTGACACAGAAACATCCAACTATCTATTAGTAGCTCCAGCAGCATCTTCACCCGATCGCTCGGTGTAATGATCAGTATCTGCAAACTACAGATTGCATTACAGCAAAAAAGAGGAAAAAAAACCCAGCAAGCAGCAAGCCCAGCAATAACAAGCTTCTACTGTAAATTATAAATACCAGATCCCTTTACTCCTGTTTCTAAACCATCTCTGGAAATCTTAAGGCTACATTGCCATGACGCTAACCCTCCTAACTGCTCCGCAGGCAGTAGATGAGGCTCAACATCCTTACCATTTCAATGGAATTACCCTGCACCCCACTTTCATCCTCTTTCCACTACAGATATAACCACATGCTATAAAAGCAACAAACTGGCACTACCTATACCAAAGTAATTAATTTATTACCGTATTAAATGCTGGGTTTGGATAGTTTACTAAACAGAAGTTATGGTAAATAGATGTTTGAGAGGTGGATCCACTATATAAAATGATTTTGCAAGCCAAGCTGTGGTACACTAGATTTTTATTTGCTTTCCCATAAACACACAGGCAAAAGTTAACATAACAGCATCTCAGTGAGTCGTATTTACAATTGCACCATTTACTTCTTCAAAGCAATATTCACAGACCAAGCTGTTAATGGAAGATATAAAAAGGAAAAGACTGAAAATCTTTTTTTCGTCCTTGGGGGGGAAAAAAAAATATTCCCAAAACAGAAGCATTATTTCTGCTGACAGGTTGGCTCCAGCTCACTCTGCATAAAACCTCTCAGGGAGCATCTGCACCAAGTCTCAGAAGGCCTGTTCATGGGAACACAAAAAGTAAATAACCAGTGCCATTTCCAAAGTTACAAGCAAGCTAAATACCTAGACAAGCTGAAATTTTCTATACAGATAAAATGTAAAGCCATGATGATTACTGGATACTAGTAATCACTCATTTTTTATCCAGCTGTCCACTTTCACAGAATTTCAAGCTGGCTCTAAGTGAAAGAGATTTTTATACTCAGTAAAAGTGGTAAATATAATAATCAATCAGGCAGATAAAATACAACATAAGTCTTTAATAAAAGGCCACTGAAGAAGGCAAGTGCTGTTTCACAAGTAGACAGATTTGAGAAGAACACATTGTGAAGAGCAGGACACATTCACCAGAGGAAAACAAACAGCTTATCTTCATAGAAACCTGCCCACGGGGACAACAGCCCAGTATGTGCTACCTAGACCACTGACTTCCTGCTACTTGCCATGCACCACCTTCTAAATGGAAAGAGCAAGATGAAACACCTTTTTAAAAACGGGCCACTTAGATAATTCCAATCCAAACAGGGTCAAACCAGCAGTGTTCCATCTTCTCTTGAAGGATCTCAGACCGTCTTCAATACATGACCTGAATGAAAAACTTGCAATTGATTATGTTCTTTTATTTTTAATAAGACCTAGGAAATAATAGGGTGAAATTCCTGTACTAGTGAAGTTGATTATAATTTGCTATTAACTTCTCGGGTGAAGCATCGGCCCCATTAACTACACCTTGTTTCCCCATTAGTTTTGCCATATAAAAAAGAGCAGTAGGTTAAATTAAAAAGAATAGCAAAGCCAGATCTTACTTCCATAAGCATGACAGTGTTTGATTTTTTTTTTCTTTTAAGAATTGAAATTAAGTAACTAAAACTCTCTCAGCCAAGTAGACATTAAATAAATATATTCATAAGAGAACGTTTCTTTCTGTCTTCCATATGGTTATTCACCATATTGGCCTAAGAACAAGTGGCTAAGTCACAAAGTTTCTGAGGATAAATAATCTTTTCCAAAAGAACAGTTATTTACTTGACTATATTTCATCATTCCTGTAACCCTGAGAATTTAAAAGACAGTCTTACCCAAAAAAATCATAAGCAAATGTCATTAACTTAATTTTTCTTTGCAGAGGAACTGATTGATTTCCTCTTGTGCTCTCCCTTGACCTGCTTAAGATGACTTCTATATATAAAACACCTGCAGCACCATGAGGAAGGCAGTAAGATTTTCTTATAAACTTATAGTTCACACAATCTCTGTGGACCACAGGTTCTCTGAGTTCACCAAGGTCCCTGAAGTGACCACAGTTGAGCTGAGGATTTCAAGACTATTCATTTGTGCCTCTTCACAGATGACAGTCTTAGAGCAATTTCAAATACACATGCAAAGCACAAAAAAATAAAATGCATCTTTTCAGAGAGAATTTTGTAATGCCAGTGAGAAAGAGAAGAAATTGTCACCAGCTTCTAAACAACAAGACTGTCAAGTGAAACTACCGCTCCAGATAAAGTTCCCCTTAAGAATAAAGGAACATTAAGCGCTGAACTCAAAAGTAATTTTGCAAGCATGTTTACAGCGTCCAGTCATTGCTGTCCTAAAGAAATCTCCCTTGTATCATTATACCGGTATTCTCTGTCATTGGTTCTCTGCCTAGTTTGATCCTAAAACGCTTGTGCACTTAGACGTACAACTCCTCCCTGCTCATGCCCCCGTTCTCTGCACTTGGTGCTTAGAAAGGCTCTGAAGACTCATTTTCCTGGTACAGTGCCTTCTCTCTCTGCTCGCCACAGTCTGTGCCTCTAACCATTCCACCTCAGTTGCATGGCCATGATTTCAAAAACACAGGTTTAAAAACTCTGTTAAATAGCCTACTCAATTATGGTATTGTTCTATTACCTTGACAATGAGATTCCTCCACTACTCACCAAAAAAACAAAACAATGGTGGGCAACAAACAAGCCATCATCTAACATTTGTCTTGTCACACAGATTTGACTATGTCTGTAGTTCAAACAATTACAATAATTTTACTGGATGCCATAGGCATACAATACTTTGTTTAGCTTATTTATAACTGAATACAATATATGAACAATCACCCTATTTAAACAGATAATGTGATTAAAAGCCCTCCAGTATATTTATTTTTGGGTTACGCCAGTGGTTAAGATGACAGGATCAGTATTCCATCTGACGCCAAGAATTCACAGTCATCTGACCCTAAAGAACATTACATAGTGGATAATGAAAAATAAAAATCAGATTCACAATTCTCATTTCTTTGTATCAAAACAAGGAGTTAATCCCCTCTTTTCTTAATACAACTCATTACGCATGATAATTTCCTTGTTTTGATGTATTCTTCTATTTTTTTGGTAACGGTTTTCCAGTAACAGCAAATGAAATCACACCACTGTCTTGTGTAGGCTAGTCTGACCTGTTAGGCTAACCAGATCTGTTAAAGCTAAGACTATCTCCATCTCCAGAGACTGCATCATTGTCTGACCACAAGCGGCGGGGCCAGAGGACTCTGCAGACTTTTCCTGCGGCAGGACAGCGCATTGGATGCTGTATGGGTCTCAGTCTGGCCTCACCACCTATGAGGACACAGTACACAATCCTCTAAGGAGGAGAGCTGATATGGATCCATTAAGGGATGGATAACGCTAGTGGGAACAAAGGATGGGAAACCACACTGTATCAGGCTCTCTTACAAGCCTATCTAGCTCCTGTGGCAGTCACTGTGCAGACAGGGAGGAGCATGGAGGGTTGGGGCAGGAAATGAACAACTCTATCCAAATCCTTGTCCATCAGTCTGGGGCACAAAGCTGCAGAAAATGCTAAGTATGAAAGTGATGCAACATCCACAAGGTTTTAAATCAGGAAACAGGTTTTTTTTGCCCCCTCTCCCTCCAGCACTGCACTTCAAGTCCGGCCATTCGACTTGACACAAGACATCAGGCGTGCTTGTTGAATGTCATGCAGCACGTCAAGATCCCATCCCCTGGAGCCCACAATGGCTGGCAGCTATTATTACTCTTGAAGCGCATGTTATCATCTCAGGGGGTTTGAACTGAAGTGGCTGTCTCCTGGAAATAGTTCATCTCCTCATTTGCACAGCCACTGCTCAAGCAGCATGGAATGGCGAAGCTCGAAAAAGAAGAGGTGTTCAGGGCAGTCCTATCTACTGTCTCTTACACAGCCTAGACTGTTTCTTCACATTACACATGCACCAAGTTTGTGCTGATGACAGCTCTACCCAATGTACCAGCCCCTTATCTCTGATGTGCAAGTTTACCTGATGGCATGAGATTGTTGCAGCTACACAGGTTTGTGGCTAAAACAGCCTCTGCAGAATGCAGTCTGCAGAGGCGGGTATTTTTAATGTACATTACATCATTATAAATAGACTTGAGAGCTAAATCCTGGAACTAGCCCATGGTATTAATTCTAATTTAGTTTGGGCCCCATTCCAAATGGGTGACTGTGCATGCAAACATTCGTCTGGGTGTACAATTGGCTGTTATGAACACAAAATTATTTCTTGTGCTCATGCATGCATAATTTACACGCACTAATTTAGATACCAAAGTGATTCCCTAGCAGAATTCCAGTGATCAGATTTAACTTGAAGACTTCTGTTAAAAAAAAAAGTCACAGTAGTATATTCTTTAGTTGCATAAAAGGAAGTAGCTAAGAAACTCATTGCTGTTTCTACAAATAAAAAAATCTTCAGTATAAACCTGTCGTTTTTCAGCTGACTGATGGTTTTTTTGCTCCCTCAAATTCCCCTGTTAATTTCCCCCATACAATCTCATTTCTACTAATATGTATTCTAGATTATGGCAGATAAGCCTAGTCATCCATTAAAAATAATCAGCAGGATGTGAATATTGTTAAGTAGCATGTTTTCTGTCAGGTGTATCTGAGTTTCATGTTTATATGCAGAAAAATCAAAACCCCTCTCAGGAACCGATACTTCGCTTCTCAGTTTTGAAGTGAAATACCAAACAAGCGAACTCAGTGAACCACGAGTGACCTATGAATCATAATCTAAGAAAGATCTAACTTGTATTAAGGAAATCAAGAAAAGACGGTCAGGCAAATTGTGCTTATGAACAAATAGAATTATTTCTCTCCAAGTAATTCTCATGATAAAGTTGTTTGTGTCCTTTCCAAAATAAACTAATAAACATTGATTAAACATATGTCAGATCAGCTGTATTTTGTAATAAGATCATATAGAAATCATGCAAAATCATCATCAAGCAGGCAATTAGCACATGAGTACCCTGGAAACAGGACCTATGCAAACAAAGACAGACTGATTTTTCCATACACTGTTGCCACATATTTTCCCTTTTTGTCACCTTTTTTTAAAAGGGAAAGAGGGTATTTTTTTAATTTACAAGAGTTTTCTAAGAGAATTCTACACTTTGGAAGTGAGGCTTAGTTTTTAATAATGCACTTTTACCAGTCTGAACATTTGATTCCCTAAGAGGTGCTTGGAAAGGTAATAATTTTCTAAGTCACATACTCAAGATGTTCACTTACACAGTAGAATCCAAAGAGAGGTGTTCATTCAAGTCAAGTAAATTTGTTCTTGACTATAGCTCAGGTAGAAACAGGCCTTATATGTGACAATAGACGTGCATGGGAAATGTTTTCGAAAATAACCTCTCATGAAATAGGCTTCCCAGAGCTACTGATTCTGAATACAAGCAGCAAAATATAAACTGAAATTTCCCCTGCCTCTTTCACTGTCCTTCATTACTGTTCACTTGATTAGAAGACACTTAGAAATGTGCTGACACCATTTATATTCAATTATAGCATAGGTAGAAATTACCTTACCAAAACCAAAGATGTAGCGATTTTAACTCAGAAAATTATGGCATATTCTTAACTATATGAATAAAACTATCAAAGCTAGTCAAAGCAATCATACATGTGTTTGTAATCAAGCTGGCATTTAAGAATACAATGTTACCTGTTAGAGATTGTTACTTGTGGGGACTTGGGGAAATCTGTGCTAGAAGATTCATTCTGCATTTCAGCCTTTTTAAGGAAACAGAAACCAGCAGTAATTCATTTTGCAATTTGGACAAATATTTATATTACCAAGTTGCATGATCCTTGATTTATTTTTTATCTATAAATAAAAGACGTGTGTACACACACATACACACACATATATGTATGCATGTATATATGTATCATTATTTGTCAGCATAACTTATACATGATGTCTCTCTACACATTAATTTTTTTTTAAATTACAAAGCAGCGCATACCATGAGAATAGCTTATTAAAGTGAGGTCGCATTTATGGTAACTTAAGAGATAACAGACTGTTTATTAAATGAATTGAAAGGATGCATTTTTCCATCCCACAACACTGCTGAGCATTTCACCCTGCCTTGATTGATGCATTACATCTCGCAGTTTCTGCAGCCAACATGGTGTTTTTCAGCCTACTGGAAATATGCTCTTTATGCCTTATTCAGAAGCAATAAAGGAAAAGATCTGAGTTGTGAGCAAAAATATTGTAAATATTTGACCAAAAAATGCTGTTATCTATTTTGGAGTGTTCAAAGGGTTTTGGGGTGAACGGATGAATAGCAGAGTTAGTAACTAAGATTAAATTGCAGCTTTTACAATACTTGGTATTCTTAAAAACAACAACCCTGGAGCTGTATGAACAAGTAAAAATCTTTCCTTTCTATATTGTGCATTTCTAACTTTAATTTTTCAGAGAATCTAGAAAAGGTCAACCCTAAATCCTAAAAGTCACAAGACAAATTTAAAAGAGGTTTTCCTTCCCAGAAACTTCATATTTTCCTAAGATAACTTCTTGGCTTTTGGTTCTTGACTCATGTTTTAAGCACTCGGGATGGGCAATAAAGAATTAGAGATGAAAGAGACCAGTATGCAAGTGGGGAGCTTGCAGAGGAAGAGATTTGTGCATTGGTTCACACGCTGCATGGCACAATGCAGAACGACACATCAGCTCACACAGAGCTGCCTTGGCTGGCCCCTTCCAGCTCACACCATACATGCACCTGAAAGCCAGGCAGATGAAGAATGTGAGAACATCCAGAAGAGACTGAATGGGGCAGGTAGAAAGCTTTAAGATGTTTGTCATTCATAGAAATGCCATTTCCCTAACCAATTCCTGTCTCGCAAACAGCAGAAAGGACAGCATAGCATTTCTCATCTAACCATCAACCCTTACTTCAACTGAAAACACGCTGTATAGATTAACAAAAACTGCGACAAACCCAGCTGAGAACTTTTTCTTCCGGAGTGACAGGCTAACATGCACGTTGGAAGAACACACAGCCAAGAAGATGCTCTTGAGAGATACAGATATAGGTGATGGTTATTTTTAAGGTAACTCTCCTCCCTTTCACTCTTGAATTTTTTGGATTCTCAGATATTGACAACTCTGTTGCAAAAGATTGCATCCCACTGAGACTTCTCAAATGCACTCAGCGTGGGAATAAATACTACTCTGGGTCCTGCAAACATCTGTACGTGTGAATAACTTAGAGCATGCCTAAGTGCAAAGCCATTTACTTGCCAAAATGTTTGTAGCAAGGGGCAATGCGTATGAAAAATATGGGAAGAAACAATTTTAACAATTTATCACTGAAGCAAACCTTAGTGGAATATCATGTATGGCAAAGAAAAGACACTTTATGACCTCAAGTGCCTTCTCCCAAACTAAAAAAGCTCATTTAGAAAAAAAGAAGTGGTTTCAGTGTCTCAAAAAAGGTTTCCAAAACATTCTTGCATTACATTAGGTTAGTAGTGATGCAATGAAGTAGAGAATCAGACCCTTCACATTCATAAATGTTCCACTCTCACAGAAAGTAAAAGGAGCACTACATTTTCCAAAGGCTAAAACTCCCTGGTTTTTTCCTCATAACAGTTTTAATTACTCATTAATTTATTATTAAAATTTCACTGCTTATAGCTATTAAGAGATTCATTTGGCATACAGAGATCAAAAAGAGTCCTTTTGGCAAAAAGTATCCAAACTTCCTCATTATGCAGCTTTTGCCTTTTCCCCACCAGAAGTTGTATTTTAAGAAATATGTGTCCGTATACGAACTAGGTTTAAGAATGACAAGTGTCTGGAAAAAAGTGGAAAAGCTTCCCACCAGATTTAATCAGGCTGTGAAAGTCTTGGGCTCCTTAATTCGGTTCTGGAACTGTAGCAGCAATAGACAGGATCAGGACCCCATTTGTAGCAGCAGTTACAAAAACACAGGTGAAGAGACAATGACTGCTTAAAAATGCTTAATTTAAAAGAAAAGATAGAAAATGGAAATATGAATTATACTTACTTTGTAAATGGTGAAGCAGAGTGTCCCTTTGCACACCATATTAATCTACACATTCTGCAAGCACTCGGAAAAAGATCCCTTGTCACTTAAACATTGATCCACTGCCTTTGCTTTAAGGCCATCTTTCATATCTTCTGGAATATTTCTATCCTCTGAATTATGAGAGCTCTGACCTCTGAAGATAGTAACAGAAAGGCTGTCAAAACCCAACATATATTCAAAAAGATAATGTGATGAAATGTGACAAAAAAACAATTCTCCTTGAAAAAAAAGTCATCTGGTCACGTAAGTCATAGAAATTCTTGTTATCCTCTAAGTATTTTTATATTTGGAATCAAAGAAACCACAAAGTGTTTTCAAGACATTTACTCATCTTCTTTTGAAAAGGTCATTTACTCATAAGTGCTGTAAGCCGACAATGATGAAAAATGGTTTTGTTTTTGCTTACTCCAAAATCTCTTCTGATCACTTAGTATTCAACCACCACTGACGTATAGCTTTAATTAAGCCATCACACAGTTATCACTTCATATCTCACCCCTGCTGGGCCACTAAACAGAGTGGATTCTAGCTCCTGGTATTCCCCGTGAAAATCAACTCTATTTCACAACTGGCTAACTGAAGCCATGACAGATCCTTGTATGTTATAAAGCTATTACAAATTACAGCTAATTAAGATACTCTGAAAAATGACTTACTATTGGTAGACTCCAGGTCAGATACAGAAATCTCCTAATTTTGTCTTGGCGAAATCCAGTAAGTTAGACTGTCCTTGGGAAGTCACATAAAGTTCCTTGACAGCTACCAATCATTCAGTTGTGATTGGGGAAATAGCTTTTTTTTTTTTTTTATAAAATCTTAATGGTTACTTCTTCTTGACATTAAATGGATCTTGCAAAACACATTTCACGTCACAGCCCTCGGTCTACTCTCCAAGTTACTATAACTCAGATAGCAATGGTTAACACCATACTGAGCCAGAGCAAATGTGCCCTGCAATGAACTGTATTCCTTCTGTCCACTGGTGAAGTTATAGAGATACAGAGAACCCATAAAAGTAATGTATCCCATTTACCAGCTTTTTTATGAATTAAGCACAAAGCATGTAGAAAAGGCACACCGCTTTTATGGACACTCTTCAGGACTGAATGCAGCCTTCTGATCATCAGCAGCTTGCAGGCCAACATCTCTCCTGCTGTGCAACAACACAAAGGCACTTGACTTTTACATGAAGTCTCCCCTCTTTGCATACAGTACTGATCTGGCGCTGTTTTTATTTAATTTCATCCTGAATTCTCACTAGGGCCTTTGTTTCTCTGTTTTGGGTGCCAGATCTTTTTTGCTTCTCAAGCAGATCTGGAGAATCCACTTGGGGTTGGCAGCTCCTTGTCAAACTTCCTGGCTCAAATGCTTGTCCCAAATTGCCTTTGACTAAACTAGTCTCTACCTATGGTGGCCTAAGAGCCACTGTTTGCGAAGGGAAAGAAACCAATTGTCCCATGTAAAATGAAACCAGGATTTCCACAGATCTGTTTCCTGAGATAGAGGATACAGAATTCCTGAAAACAAAAACTTCCTTTTTCCACAGAATAACACAAACTGAGTATATTTCTCCTTTACAAACAACAACACAGACAAGTTAAAAATTAAGATACAATGGTCAAAAAGAAAAGAAGTAGGCTAGGGTGCCTCCTGGTAACTACTCTGAGGTTAATAAAGTTGGATCAAATTCATTTCTACAAGATCACCATGTGTTCAAAGAAGATTACAAAAATTAGGCTACCACCAATTTAAATGTCAGTGGTTACAATTACTGAGCTTTCCTTTTTCTTAAAATTACAACTTGCAGACACTACAAAATTACTTTCTCACATACATAAAACACTTAGATTAGCTTCATTGCTATCCTTCTTTCCTTTAAAGCATAAGGTAGCGATTTGCACATCTCCATAGAAAGGAGAAGTAGCCCAAAAGTGAAAATACAAGCGGGTGATTTTACACACTTCTCAGATTGAAAGTTCTGCAAAGCCACTCCAAAGCAACAGGACCCCCTCATCTTCACTTCTACCACAGTAGCATTGGAGTAAGACAGAAATTGGACGCTTTGCAAGCTGACCCTAATCCAACTATGCAGGCTGGACAAAAAGCAGCCCAAGAAACAGCCCTCAGTATCTCACAGTAAATCAGCAAGTGCCAATTAAGAGACTGTCCCTGGTAAAATTACTAATCTGGCATCCTTACAGAATCACCGAAGCCTGGAGTTGCAGTGTGTAGCATCAAGCACCTTCAACTTTGCTCTGGTCCCAGGCACGCAGCCAAGATTCAGCTTCACAGGGTCACCCAAAGGCAAAGGGCAACACTTCTTCAGGGCTGATTTAGAGCCCTTAAAAATAAAACAAGCAAACCAAAGCCTAGAGAGACAATGCATGCCTTATGACACTGCCCGATTTCTATTGTGCTTCATGTCAAAAGGCAGCACAGAGGCTTGGGTTCAGCTTTTTTTCTCCTCACAGCACCTGTCAACCTGACCAATGACTTTTCCCCACACCAGTTTTTGCGCAGAAGAGATGGAAATACCTGGCACAGATTGCTCTCCCAGTCCAGATAGCGGGAGTAAGGGAATTGTTTAATTGGTAATCAAGCCCTAAAGGATGGATCTCAAAAAAGACACCCTAAGGCTAGGTAAAATTTAATTCAGTCTCTGAACTAGAGAGAGCTTCCCTGATTATATTACTCCAGACACTGAAGTCACCTTCCACAACGATAAAACATTTTTGTGCAAACCTCAGAGAAGTCACTCTGAACATCACAGACAAGTCATTATTTTGAGGAGTTGTCACAACAGGGGGCAAAAAAGTAATACGAGAACACTAATGTGAGCTTTTTTTAAGTACCTCCTACAAATCACGGAGGCGGCAGAAATAGCAATAGAAAAAGACAAACCTAGGTTTTATTTTAAGTTTGGATTTGAAAGGAAGTCATGTTGAGATCCAGGCAATTATTCTGTAAGTGATATGAGAGAATGGAGCTTTTTTTCTCCTTCTGTAGCCATCCTTGTTGTTATTCTTTCACCCCTAAACACACAGCTTGTCACCATCCAAGTTATGCCTGTGCTCGGAGAACATTAATTCCAGTGTGATCTCTGATAAACACACCATAGAAATGCAGCAGCTCCTGGCACACATGGAGCAGGAACCCCTGTGCCATCTCCCACCATCCCAGAAAGGATGATGTGCTCTGCACCTGATGGCCAGCCAGATCAGCTGGCTGGTGAGAAAAGATGACCAGAGCCTAAGCCTCACGCTGTACCAGCATTTGCCCAAACATGTTCTCAACCCTAAGGAGCCTCCAGAAGAATAATGAAACATGCTTTGTTGCTTGTTGTAATCATACTCCTTCTTGCTTTCTTCATCTAAAAAGTTATTTTGAAAGCAACTTTAAAGGACCTGAAAAATAGGCCCTATAACAGCAGTCACACCTCTCCTCTCCTACCTCCTCACCAACTCAGACCATGTCCTTTGGACCTCCGCTCAGAAGGTATAGCTTGAACATGACAGAAAACTGAACTGTGGTTCTTCATTAACTATACAGGACAGAGCGGCAAAACGTGCCTCTGCCCTCCTCTTCTCTCTAAAATTCACACCTTACACTGAGCTAAGAAGAAAGCAGATCGGTCTATGCCAAGCCCCATCCCAACATTGAAAGAGCATGAGTTAAGATCATCCAAGGAAAAGTAGTAAAGACTAGCTATTTGGACTGTGATTATCTCAGTTGTAAATGACTATTTCTGAAGATGCTGTGCACCAGTTCCTTCTACCTCAGAGGTACAAGTTGTAAAAGTATTGAGTTGAAGGTGCTCATCATCTCTGCCGTCACTACAACCAGTACAATCTCTTATCCTCCTTTGAGGACTGTTACACAGCAGGGCAAAGGGGAAAATGACTGCTTTTTGTGGAGGCTTCTGGAATTTCCAAAGTTCACAAAAAATAAAGTCCAAGGAAAAAAGACCCAGAGACAACCATTACAGAATCACAAATTACAGGACAGGAATATCCTATACTACTGCAGGGTCATTAACCTCACATTTTAAGTAAAAGTGATAAAGTACTGCTTGCTGTGTGACACTGGAACAATAACCCGAAGAAAACGGATACCCTTATATTTTAGAGACAACCCTGAGAATCACAGAAAACTGCATTCCCTCAGCATTAAATTAAGAGAAGCAGACATCATTGTTTTTCAGCTGTGCAGTGTCTCCAGTGTCATGTAAAATTCATCTCTTCTTTTCCCATTTAGGTCATTTCACTGGGTATCTTTTCCATAAGAAAACTACAAACATTATCTCCATAGCATTCTCTCAGCCTCAAACCTGTTCAAGGTAGCAGCACGCTAGCTTGCACAATTTACCATATGTAGTTGTTTCTCAACAGATTTTAAGGTTTAATTCCCTTCTGCAGGAGTTGAAACTTTCAGCCACTAGCACAGTGGCCTTGAGGCAGATTTATGTACTGTTGTCCATGCACGCAGGTAAAACTGTTTGAATTCACAAATCGCTGCAGAAGACCTGCCTGCACATGATAACAAGTACCAGTCAGTATCCAGACAATTAGACCTTTTCTTGACACTGAATGGACCTTTTGGCCCCACCAGGAAACGCAGATAGATGACTCCTGATCAGCCTACTCCAAACCCTGCCCACAGCTCCCAGTAGAATCCACTGGCTTTTGGGCTAGCTGATTTGTTCTCATGGTAAAGAGAGGAAGGATAAAGGAGAGCTTTATTTTTTATTTATTATAGCAGTGAGAGGGACTCAAAATCAGCCACTTCAGATTTGGCTCCGCTAAAGAACATCCCGCAAAGTCAGTACCGTAAAACTAGGATAATCACAGTGTTTCTGCAATACCACCACTTGTCTGGCAACTCATATATTTAGACAGTAAACTCTCATAGCAAGGGTTGTGCTCTATTTTGTGCAACATGCACAAAATACAGAGTGATACAAAATACAGAGTGATTCTGATTTCTGCTGGCATCTCTGGAAGCACCTTCCCATAGCATTCACACAACCTCCATACATACTTTCAGAATACTGAGGTAGTTCATGCAAGGTCCTGCCACTGCTACCATTCTGCATCCATCCACTTTCCATAGTTTTGCTCTATGGACTGCAGCTTCAGCAACTCAAAGTCTGATATTCAAAGCACCAAATGAAGAGTAACATGAAATTCAATTTACACAGATGAGTAAAAATGACAGAGGGGCCTAAAAATTGGAAGTTTTTTTAAGCTTTTTAAAGTTTTGGAATACCTACTGCTTCTGTAAAAAGTAAGGTGTAGCAAGACAGAGATATTTATGTCCAAGCAACCAAGTGTGGATATCAAAATCAATAACTACAAAATCACTACTGGAACTAACATGGACAAACCGCTTCCAAACCCAGTTTGCCCACTTACAGGTAACTTGTATAGTTTTGCACCTCTACGCATCATCCAGTTTCCCCATTCAACCCAGTCTGGACATCCAAGGCCTCATCAGAAATTGAGGAAACCTGACCTAAAGCTGCTCAAACTATTACATGGACAGCTCATTTGAAAGCCATACAAGGCAGTAAGCTATCTACATCATTTCAGTAAGAGTTAAAACTCAATTAAGCAGTTTATCTGACCTTTATACATGAAATGATTTTTATTTTAAAATTTATTTCTTGGTTTCTAAGGGAATTTAACCTCGCTCTGATCTGTTAAAAAACACCACACCAAAACATTAGCAGCTCTTTAAGAAGACATTATTTTCTGTGAAGAGCTGACATGGCTGGAGTAAAAGTAGTCCACGGTTTGAGCCCAACAATCAGCATTAAAGGATGAGATAAAGAAGTTAAAGGATGAAGGCATCAAAAGTCCCTTGTTACACTGAAACAATGAAAATTGTTTTAACTAGATCCTTGCTTAAACCAAACAAATGAGTTTGAGATCTAGATCTCAAGGACTTACAACCCCATCCCTTACACATTCAGTTTCTTCGCCCAGGAACTTGTAGGAACAATACCCTGAATTCCTCCCGTTGGCCTCAAGTAAGAATCAGGCTCATCTTGGTCTCTTCCCTCCAGTACCATGATCTTGGGCTGCACAGTAGCTCCCATTCATTGAGATGGATTTCTCCTGTTCAAGGGAATTTTGTTACCCAAACCTATTTCTAGTCTAACGGTTAGAAATTTCTCTGATGAAATAAGAGACTAGATTTAAAAATCACAAAAACAGGAAAGCAAAGGGCCTAACTTCATCCACAGTTAAGCTCCTTCAAAGCACCCTGGCAGACAAATGTGTAGTTTCTTGATCTTTAAGATACAGGTGCTTTAGTGTTCTGCACAAGGCAGTTCTGAACAGGGACATAAGTAGGAAGCAGCATAATTTCAAGGTCACACCAAACTCCTGAGCTTAGAAGCCTCCACGCTTCAGGCAGCAGCGAAAGAGTCTGTTACTGTGAGCTTGGATATGGGCAACTCGATTCCAGATCATCTGCCAACCAACTAACCAGCTTTAACCTTTTTCGTTTGTAAGCTCAGCAAGTTTAACCACTCTTTGCTGAACTCAGCTCTAAGACCCTGGTTCTGCATAGCAGCTCAGGTTTACCTTCAGATGTGCCACAGGTCAATTTAATTCGTGCACCATTTATTGCTGGTATGGCTGCAGTTCAAGACTGATCTTATGAGCCACCCACCATGGCCTTCACATGACCAAGAACTAAAACTCGTAACACCCAAGAGAGCCAAGAGGCAGCTCTGAGACTGGCTCAGCTCTGGAGTGGGGCAGAGATGGGAGCAAGCAGTAATTATGCAGAGGTCCCCGTACTTCATTAGAGAATGGAGCAGCCTCTGAGTCAGGCCACAGCCTCATGCTGTTCCTGCCTGCAGGCATCTCGGGGAGCTCTGGCTGACCACCCTTACACAAGTCTACCCCTACAACAGGACGTGAGGACGTGTGTCCCAATACAGCATGCAGACGCAGAACAAGAGACCAGCTTCAGTCCCAGCAAGCCTCTGACAAACACAAAGTAGTTGAAGAAAGGGACAGTGTGTGAAGCACACACTGACAGTGAGATGGACCATGGCTACTACAGACTAATTGCTACTTATTTTTGGATATGCCCCATGGCAAGGAGAAACATGGAGGGGGGATATAAGGTGGCTTTGCAGTGCTTTTGCTTTGGCAGGGTACATTCGCCCCAGCATGAGGGCAGAATGAGAAAGAATAAAGGTCCTTGCTAAAAATCTGAGGCTGTGTAGCACCTTTTGGATCCTCAAAGGAAGCAATGATATAAAGCTTCTCCCATTCAAACTTCATTGTCTACTTCTTTCCACTCATGGGACAGAAAGTGCAGGATATTGACAAACACAGTTACAAGAGCAGTTAGTATCCTAAGAACCATACACCTTGAAGGAAAAATCACAGGATTATTGGCAATAAACAAGTTTTAAGGGAGTCATATAATTTTTTTAAAAAAACATTACTTTGTCAATGGTGGGATCCTGTAGAGACACACTGGAACAGTGCATGAAAACTTTCTGAAACAAAACCTGAGTACAGATTTAAATATGTAAAGTAAGATCTCAGTTGTTGGGACTGGAATAATCAATTCTGACCTGCAACAAGCCTCATCACATTTGGGTAAACCCTTGTACAAGTGTCATTTACTACTTTTCTAAAAAAATCCCCCCCAAAGCCAAACCACATTGGAGCTCTGAACAGTGAAGTAAAGATTTACTTGGGAGTAAACCCCAGAAGTCAGAGCTTTACAAACGAGACTGCAGGATCCCTCAATAAGAGATCACAATGGATTTCCCCCACACTTTCTCTTGAAGAAACACTGAGGATTGCTGGAGGGTTAACACCAAGAAAAGAATGACAGCAGCCAGTCAGCTGGACTAAATCATTTCAATAGATCCTAGTTTCCAAGTGACCTTGGCTGAGTTGGCCATCACAGCTCATTTCCCCATTCTGCCTTCATTCATCTCCAAATGCCCCCAAAGTAATCCTCAAGGCCTATCTTCAAGCAATGGCACAAAGAAAGTTTGTAAGATCAATGGAAAATAGCGCTCTGCTTTCTGCTCTTGTACCATACACAACAGATGTTTTGATCATCACCTTACACTATGTAACGGTGCACTGTAAGAAAAAAATTGTTCTGATGCTCTCCTACGCCCTTCCCATGACTTTGCTTGATAGCATATTTTTGAGAAGGACAGATTGCTTTCATTAATTGAAGCTGCATATTCTGCATTTTACAGGGAAGATGTCACAACAAGTGTGACCCCACTTTGCAAGGAATTACAACGTTCCCACACAAAAGAAACATAGCAAGGAGAAAATACAGAGACTCTACCAAAAAAAAATAAAATACCCCACACCAAGAACTCTACAAAGGTGATTAACAAAGAACAAGCCATTCGGGATGGCTCTGAAGCAGCTGCTGTCAAGCGGACACAGTTGGGAGAAAGTATCTACAGGGATGCCAAAGAGGGGTAATTCAGTTTTATTTAACATCTTTTTTTACAAATCCAGCTGAGGGGCAGCAAGTATATTCCTTTGCTCGGAAGATGTCTTTAATGGAGAGGCGCTCCACACCTTGGCATGCTGATGCTGTGAAGTGCACAAACCTAGCCTTGATGGTAGACTCGCTCACATTGATAGCAAGTTTCTTAGAAATCCTAAATCCCCGCACCCTTTTGAGCATCACAGCTTTGTATCAGTGGAGTTACCTAGGTGCTGAGGGTTAACACACGCTTAGGTGTTCCACTCAAGAGACTTAGGGAACCTGATCTAAAGCCTCTTGAAAGCAACAGGAGTAAAGACTTGATCCATGGTCTTTGGACAGGCCTCCAAGAAAATTGACATGGGAAAGCTAGTACTTCAGATGGAAAATAAACTGTACAGCAGTACATCCAACACTTCAGCTCTTTCAAGCTGGATAAAGCACTATAAAATGTGCCAAGGGTAATGGTAGGGAAACATCTTGGACTAGCTTTGAGATGAATGAGATAATCTGTTGGGTCATTTTCATCACTGAATTATTTGATTTTCAGCTTAAAACAAGTAAGCCTAGACAGCTCATCTTTGTACCTTTAAATAACCTGCCTTAAGAAAAACATTCAGGTAATGCTGTCAAAGCAGCAGCATTTTCTTTATAATAAAAGCATGAATTGTAAAGTACCAGTCACAGCTTGCAAATTTGGGAACAAAGCTTTTATGAAGGAATCCCCTCAAATAATTAAAATTTCTTCTGTGGATTCTAATTTTCTTTTATACGTTTGCTATATGTAGGTACACGCACATACAGATACAGACATAGACATAAAATAAAGAAAAAAAGCAAACTTTAAATAGACAGATACAAGCTTCAAAAATCAGATCCAGTTCAAAATTTTCAAACACTGAGAACATTCAAGCTCTCACCCTTATGAACCATCCACAGGAATGCTGTATCTAAAGCAGAGAAGCCTCACAAGACAATGTTTAGATTCTACCTTCACTATTCATTCAATATTAAAATTGTGAGACTCCACAGGCTGCCTGCCCACTGGAGTGAAGCTGATATTAAGCAGTAGGCTAAGAATTGACTAGACGTTTTCATATTGCCCCATGTCAAATGCACAAAGGGTATCTTGTAAAACCACGTAAGCACAAAGGCTAGAAGCCTGAGCAAATGCAGATATCTAACTCCATTTTGAGCCTCAATAGCTGAGATGATTAGGATATTCAAACACCGCATTCAGCCACCAGACACAGGTACGCTCCTAACCATGCCGGTATACCAAACATGGGTGGCACACCAGCATGGACACAAAAGCACGGGAAAGAGTTTTTACTGAGCAAATGACAACAGAAGTGGAAAGACAACATAATTAAGAACAGTGATGTTTTGGTAACCATTTATGGTGTATATCCTTGGCTGCTTTGTCTTGTTTCACAGAGGACTGATTTGCCTGAATGTCTCATTGTCTACTGGTAGGGCATGGAGCAGCTTGTTTTAAAAAAGCACAGAACTACAGCCTTCTGCATGGAGACAGCTGTTTGTACCACATAACCTGCTGCCTACTGATGGGCCTGTACAATGCACCACCTCTAAGTTAGGAACCATCCACTAGCCTAAAAATGTTGACTATCTGGTTGCTCTTTCTTCTCTTGACGCAGTGAGGACGAGAACATTTTTGTCCCCTCGCAACAGCATGAAGTGCTGTCCTCCCTAAAGGCGCTCTTTGGTTATGGTAGTAGCTCTCACACAATACTCTCCTAATCCTTATTTGCATGAGGATGTTGAACAGACATTTCCTTACCCTAATATTTCAGAGCAAAGACCCCAGCCCTCAGCTGAGCAATCAAATTTAGACTAGAAATCCTTTAGGTTCCTTAAGCACAGCCAGCAAAGACACTTACGGCTCAGAGCATGACCAGCCTGAATAGCACTGCAGAAGACTTTTCTTGCCCAGGCCCCCTTCCTCCCAGCTCTCCTATCCATTAAGTGACTCTCCTTGAACACCTGGAGGATTCCACATCAAGACTTCAAAGAGTGGGAGAGCCAGGACACTTTCCTAATAGCGTGAGACCATATAGCTCACTGGGAGGACATGGAACAGCCCCACTGTCAAATTCATCTCTTTTCCCCAATAAGAAGTCCTTAAACCTTTCTCTTTACTCAAGTCCACCCCATAACAAATTATGGGTTCTCTGTTGCCCTAGAACACTGCATTCTGCAGCCCAGCTGCTGACTAACGTAGAAAGGACACAAGTGTGCAGACCTGCTCTGCGTTAGCTATACCACACTTTCAACCTGTCAAAAAAGGAAGATGTTCTGCACAGCTGGAAAATCTGCATTTGAATGGGATCTGTTACAGCAGTAGGTTCACATTTCTTAAAGATTACTACCTTTATGTTAACTGCGACTGGTCGGGAATTTGGCTGTAATTTCTGGTAATTCTCACACCACTCATGTTTTACAAACACTTTTTATTTTTATAGGAAAACTAACACTTTTTTTACAATTTTAATGGTAACTTGTATGCCTCTAAAAGGCTCCTACGGCCTCAACCTGTCCTGTTATTAAAAAGCAACACTGTAGGAGATCTGAGTAGCGATTAACATCCTTTTTGCTGCAAAATACACTAACGCATTACTAAAGCAACAGATATGTTTGCTTAGAAGAGTGAAGAACCCGAGATGTTTGGCTTTGACTCATACAGTAACTTCTTTGAAGAATGCGTCCAAAAAGTACATCCCCCAGCACTATGTGATTCTATCTGACCCACATCATCTCAGGAGCACTCTACGGGAATGGAAGAGGAAACCCTGACTTGCAAAACTGCTTGTGGCGGGTGTCTTCTGTTTGCCCAATAGCTCTCTAGTTATCAGGTTCTCTCTCGGTGATCAGGATTGAGTTCAACTCTCTCCTCTGCTCAAGTGGCTATTTAACCACCAATACTTATACTTCATACTACAGGACAGTTAACAGTGAAGCCCTCTCAGCCACTCTAGATGAAGCTGTTCCACTACAGATAAAATACTTAAATATCAATAGAAGGAACAAGCAAGAGAATGAGTCTGGCTTTCAACCTCACGTGTAAGGATGCTCAGTGCTCACTTGCCAAACAAAATCCATCAACCTCTGCTTCATGTTCTGCTTCAATTAATTTTTAATTATTTATATAAAATTTAAACAGAGGGGACTGCAAAGACTCCCCAACTTCAGGCTAGCTTTCAGCTTTGTGATTAAAGCCACTAGCGTAACACAGAAATTTAAATGACCCCTCAGGAAACACAGGAAATGAATGCTAGTTTTCCACATCCCAGGTGACAACACAAAGCACCAGAGTCCAAGAAAAAAAGGTGCATGACCACTGGTGATTTTGTGAACACATGAATTTCATTCCTTTGTTTTCCAACCAGCTGCTGAAAACAGTGCTATATGGTTTAGTTTGGACTGAGTGAAAAGGGTTTTTTTAGAGAAAAGGGAAAAACTTTGTATTTGGCATAATCTGAACTGTGGGGTTTTTTTTTGCTTTTCTCTTTAATTTTATTTTATTATTCAGTTCATTTGCCATATTTTTAAAAAATCAATTGGCTGCATAAGTGAATTATGAACATATTTGGCATGTTGATACATCTGCCCTCAGTCTTTGCATCAGACACACACTAATGTCAGCAGATGTAATGCATGCAGATCACAGGTAAATATTCATCTCAAGTGTAGCCCTGAAGCAGCTCCGAATCACTGTCTTTGCAACAAGGCAAGAATCCGCTTTATTCTTGTAAACCCCTGTTATCAGAACACCTCGGATCTGCCATAAACATGAACACCACAAATGAAAACATACATAAAACCATATTTGAACAAATTATACAGAAGGAGTTGCTCCTCAGTTAGGGGGCTGCACATAAAAGAATAACCCATGTAAAAAATTCTCTGGTGGATTCATACCAAGACTTAAGCGTGTTTCCACTAACACAACTATTTAGTGCTTTGTTTTTCACCCAGAAGAGAATCCAATGGGCGAAACATAAGCACAACAGGAGACACCAGTTCCTGTTCAGTCTTTGCAATGGCTCTATACCCAACTGGACTTTGTAAATCTGAGGTCATGATCCCAACTCTCATGAGGTTTGCAATATTCCACACACACCCCAATAACGCCCAAGTGGCACTGAATTATATACAAGGGTGTCAGGTTTGAGTGACACAGGACAAATTTCTCCTCTAATACTTGGGAGAACTGCACTTGTAAAAGACTCTAGTGTCTGAATTTATGAAAATATTTACTTTAGCAGCCTGGTATGGTGTATGGCTTTCAAGGTCTCAGCTTTTTCGAGCTTGCCAAGGTGCAGGGATGAGGAGCAGCGAGACCTGGGCACTTGACCCAAGCTGGCCAACAGGATTATTTCATACCATGAATGTCACATTCAACATAAATTAGAAAGTTTGCTGTGAAGTGCTCTCTCTTCCTCGATGGCAGCAATCCTGAGAACTTCTTGCCCTGGTGTCAGACCTTCCTCCCGAAGCCATTGCACTCGCAGTGTCTGACATTTACGGTCCGCTGCTGGGAGTGCGCAGCTTCCTACTGATAGAATTGGCTGAGTATAATCCTTGTGTATTTTATATTGGCATCAGAATCAATACTAGTTCTTTAGTATTTTTGATGTTAGTTATTTAGTCTTATGCTATTAAATCTATTTACATTTCAACCCTCATGTTTCCTTGTTTTTCTCCCGTTTCCCCTTCCCGGGAGGGGAGGGGTCATCGGGTGATAGAATAATTGTCTAAACAACAATATATTGTTGTGGGTGTCTCAAACCATAACAAAGGGATATGTGAGCCCAAACACAGCCAACAAAGGGTTTTTTGGAAGCTTAACTTACTTCCATCTGACACTGATATTTTGTGTAACAAGTGCATTTATGTACCCGAGTTGTGAGACTTGGGTTTTACATACTAATACCTGCTACTCATGTTTTCTTACTTAGGAGCACAATCATTGGCTCTCCTGATTATTTACAAGATGTTGGATGTATTTGTATCTATTGTATGACTAGTTTTTATTGTCTCAGTAACAATGGAGACATTTGCTAACATTCAGCATTCACTAACAGAACCTGAATGCAGTGCCTTTTTGTCACATGGCATATACAGGTGAGTAGTCAGGAAAACAAGTATAAGGCTTTGACTGCACAACCTTAAATGAGTTTGATAATACCTGATTCTTGAGAAAATTAATCTGCCCCTTGTCTTGTGATACTAACTCAAATTTCCTCCTAAGGCATCAAGTACCACATGGCAATCACTAGATCATTCTACACTTTACAGAACAATTTTTACCCTTTTTGGTTTAGGTTGTGGTTTCACTTCTTTTAACCCTCATTTCCCAGGGGCCTGACTTCCATGTCAGCAGAAAAACAGCAGCTATATCAGGCAAGACAACATATGCAAACTTCACTTCTCCCAGTGCAGAGAAAAGACTGGAAAGATCTCCAACTTGTATCTTGAACCACCTCCAGGACAGACTTCTCTTGCCTGTTGTTTCTTTAAATCTATTTTAAGCATCACTGGATGTTTTTATTTGGTATTTAAAAAGAAATTATTTGTTAAAAAGAAAACACAACCTTTAAAATATACAGAACAAAAATTTAAAAGAACAGTTTGTTGCCAAATGTTGTGTGGGTAATAATTATGGGAAAACTAAAAGCCTGGCAATGCAGTGAACACAGATCCAAAATACAGTACTTCTAAACATTGGCAGTCTCTATTATCACAGCTAGTGTTATTTCTAGGACTCGTAGAGAAAAACACACTTATATTACAGTCTACTCTTGTCTCACTGCAGTGGACTAACTCAATTTTGATGCTGCGCAAATAACACTGATCTTTGTGAACACGGGACCTCAGGTGGAGTTTCTTTACCAGGAAAAACTTTGTGATGTCCCACAGAGCTTCACAGCCTCCCTTTTACTGTTGGAATGCAGGAAACCTGTATGTCCTTTTAACTTACAACACATGAAACCCTTCACTCCTCACTGCAAGGGGAAAGGTTATTCTTCTAATAGAGAAATCTTTGCTCTGTTCTTTAAAATACATTTGAAAAGCCATCCAGACCTCTCAAAAAGATGACAAGGCCGCTACATAAACTCATATGCCCAATTATATTTCCAGTCCTTCAGCTCATTAAGAAAGTGCATCCCAGGTTACAATACATTATGACAGTCCACATTTCCAACGATTACCATTTGACAGCTGGGCTTACGGTATACCAAACCAGCAGTGTGGGCCCCAATGCAGATCACACGTGCATTAGGCAAATCTTCCACCGAAAACAACAGCAGTTCCCACCTACAGGGAGCTGAATCCTGTTGTCTGCAATCCAGGTGGGTATCTTCTATGAAACAGGGAGGAAGAAGGGCAGAAATTCAGATTTAATGGAAGGCCTTAGTGAAAAGAAATTTGTGGCACAGCGACAACAGAGGGACTGAATATTATTATATTAACGCCTGGTGCAC
This sequence comes from Pluvialis apricaria, assembly GCA_017639485.1. Taxonomy (NCBI): domain Eukaryota; kingdom Metazoa; phylum Chordata; class Aves; order Charadriiformes; family Charadriidae; genus Pluvialis; species Pluvialis apricaria. The sequence continues at coordinate 65,128,484 of CM030008.1, forward strand.
AAAAATTGGGTGCTTAGTTCAGACCCTATCACCAACCGTATTTTATAGTGTTTACTCCACTTTGAAGAAGCAAACTTCTCTAAGTTCTTGGCTTAAGAAATAATTGGACACCCAGATTATGGTTTAACAAACATCACTGACGGAACAATCCTTCCTAAATGTAGAAGTCAGTGGATGAAATTTTGATTCCAACACAATCAGTTATTTTCTAGTGATAACCAGAGGAGGTATGTGAGTGTCTAACAGCTATATTTGTTACACCTCATAGGCTGAATGCGGCTTTCTTCTTTGCCTCCAGGTAGCAGTCGTACATTTACACAGCTATCTCATCTTCCATGGATCTTTGCCAACCTCTTCGCGAGATATATTTTTCCTACCTTCATATCAACTCAATAGATTCTCTTGGGGTGGGGAAGAGAGGCAGAAGTAGTCTGGGCATGCCGAGCGTTATCATATTCAAAACGGGAAGGCACAAGCACAAATTTGGGTGGAAAGAGCTCTGTGTCAGATTGCTGCAGAACCGAAAGAATAAATTCTATAGAGCTATTGCTCACAGTGTTATCAGTTACCAGATTCTCTATGTGACATTTACATTCAGTGAGATTCTGAGACTCATGCTCAGGGCAAGATGTTTCAGGTTGATTACTTACTCAATTAGAGTGTACTGTAACCAGATTAAGGAGAATGTTGTATCCTGATTACTTAATATGGTTTTGTTCATACCATTTGTAAAGATTTGGGCAACGTGGGTGAATATATTAAGCTTTCTGTTACTGTTTTCTTTCTTTCAAAGAAATATCCCAAACTAATTGAAATCATAGTTTTTTTTCAGAACTGGCAAATCGCAGCTGTTTGCATGTAATAGCAATATCATACCATCACATCTCCCTAGCAGCCAGAAACTGCAGTTTCAGAGTAGATACGCCTCAGGATGGAAACTTCATTTTTGTGAGAAATTTGGTGGTGAGAAGGGGAAAGGACTTGAGCAATAAGGTGGAAAAATGCAACTATATTTGAATAAATTAATAAAAATCCCTTAAGATTTATTAGACAATACAGACTTGAAGTTCCTGAGCCACAGAGTACTGCAAGTTGGGAGAGTACTGGCAAAGGACCATTACAGAGCCTGTGATTTTTCTACCTTTCATTAACTAAACATATGTTACTGGCTCATGAGACAGGAACCGCACAAGGGAGACCCTTCCTTCTGATCCAATACAGCTGCTCTCCTGTTTTCACAAGGAACTTCATTACTACACACCACGCTGATCACAATATCTACTATTAAACTTACTCAAACCTCTGATCATACAGAGGGTTTTCAATTGCTCTAACCTTGAACTAAAGTAGGTTGGACTCATGAAAGAAAGTCCAACTTGCTAATTCTTCCCAACTTTATGTCCTTGAAGCATTTTTTTGTAAATCAAGAAATAAATTGAAAGTGTATTAATTTTGCTTACATAGCCAGGAATCTCTTTGCCTGTAAACACAAGCACAAAATTCTTGTTTTTCAGCAGCTGCAGTATACAGCTATTATGCATACATACACAAATACATATTTGTTGTCCCATTAAAACACAATGTTTTTCAAAAGAGCACTCCGCATTTTACCAAAATCTCCTCCCAGAGAAGTCAGTGTATAAAATTTCTCTGACCTCAGTGACAGTGCTGTTAAGCCAGTCATTCAAAAAACCCCTACTCGGACAAGCATACTTTGTACTGGATACTGAAAAACTCAGCAGAAATCTACTTTTGCAGTTTATCCCTCTCAGATATGTGCACACAGACATCTGTTCTGCATTCTGACAGGACCATTATTTTTGCCCAAATGAAAACACTGCATTCAGGAAAATACAGTTCATTGGCAAATTAATATCATGCTCCACTAATTGGGACAATCACTGGGCAGCAAGTGGAGGGGATATTTAAAAGATTTTTAAAAAGTTACCAACATAACATACAGCCTGTAAAGCTTTGTTTCTGTCAGATTTGAGGTACTGTACCCTGACAGCCAACTGCCATGTGACAGTCCTCTTGCCTAACTTGCCAAAGAAACTGTAGTACTGCAGAGAAGATACAGGAAAGCAAAGACATTTCAGAGGTAGAAAAGGTAAGTCATGTGGGTAGATAGAAATTGGAGGTAAAAGGAAAAACCTAGAAAGAGCAGCAGGTGGGTTAGAACACAGGGCATTGCAATCAGATTTTGATATAACAGTGCCAACAAAATAGCTACCCATTTATTCGAGTTAAGTACTCTGCCTTAATACATGGTGCATCTTTGCCTCAAAATGGCACATTTTGCAAGTCAGGAGGAGCTTCACAGTTATTAACAGCAGAATTCATACACTCCTCAGTGTACCCTTCTCCCTACTATTCATTACTTTGCTGTGACACTGTCCATCCATGTAATACACTGACATACTTGTCTGTCACCACAACTTCTCTGTCTTCTTCCACATTTTACAAGCCTTGCTGGCTTAAATGATTACAACTTTTATCTTCTAGTACAGGCTGAGGATAGCGTTGCCACAGTTTAGGGCAGGCTGGCACCAAGGACAAAAGAAGGTGCACAACTTTTGCTGTGTAACTGCAGGGGAGCAGGAGGGCAAAGGCGATTCCTGACCAGAAGCACACAGAAGTATTCGTCCTTGCAAGAAACCTACTATGCGCGGTCCTGTGAGTCAGAATCAGACCTCATGTCACTGTAGCAAACCCATTTCAGAGCCACTGATTATCAACAGGTTATTAGTTCCATCTTTTGTGGACACAAAGCAATGTTTTTACCCCTCGCGGCTCCCTTCACCAGCAAGCACAACAGTGAAAAGTTGCTGTGTGGGCACAGCCTTTTAATTAAAAGCCTTGTTATGCTCTGCACAATGCTTATTTTTAAAGCAGTGCATGAAATGAAAAAGGAATATCTCCCAGCACAATGTATTCCTAGGAGCCTCTGATAATTAGGGCAGTTACTTAATTTTCACATTTTGGTTTCTATTGGGGTATGTGCCAATTAGGAAGCTTCTGCGACGCTCCTGCCTCCCAAATTCCCCCCCCCCCCCCCGCCCTTAAAAATTCATGCAGCTAATGTACAGTTGCCTGCAAGCTCCATTTATGCTATAGCAAACATTAAATATTAAAGTGCCCATGAAGAAGTATTACATAAGCTATCACAAATTTACCAGCACTAACCGGTGCCTTTTTAACCCACCGATCCCGGTGCATTATACCTCCCATTTGGTGCCCAACTCACAGAGGATACAGGTTTAGGACAACACCCCAGTGGGAGCTCAGCCATGCAGCCCAGGCTGCAGAGACAGACACACCTTCAGCTGCACCCCGAGCATCAGCCCTGGGCACTGCCCAGGACATTGCACCCAGCAGCTTCTGGGCAGCATAGGCAGAGCATTCTCCCTTGTTCGCCCCTGGAACAGCCAGGACTCTCTCAACCTTACGCAGCAAAAGAGATGCAGAAGGACTGTCTCAGTCTCCTGAGCTACTCATCCACTTTGTACCCTTTTACTTTCAGTGGTCAATAAGTCCAATGCCTTCAATGTTATCTCACACCCACTGGGACTTTACTGTCCTATGCATGCTGTGCTCTCTTCTCAACATGCCACTGTCTTACCTGTCCTCTCAGCCTTCTTGCACATAGAATCATAGAATCATTTAGGTTGGAAAAAACCTTTAAGATAGAATCCAACTGTAAACCTAACACTGCCAGGTTCACCACTAAACCACATCGACCCATCTTTTAAATACCTCCTGGGATGGTGACTCAATCACTTCCCTGAGCAGCCTGTTCCAATGCTTGATAACCCTTTTGGTGAAGAACTTTTTCCTAATATCCATCCTAAGCCTCTCTTAGTGCAACTTGAGGCCATTTCCTCTCATGCTATCACTTGTTACTTGAGAAAAGAGACCGACCCCCTCCTTTCAAGTAGTTGTAGAGAGCAATAAGGTCTCCCCTCAGCCTCCTTAAAACAACCTTAGTTCCCTCAGCTGCTGCTCGTAAGACTTGCATGCACACAAACAGGGCAGCAGCTCATTTTCTGAAATCAAGTCCAGTTTAGCACTGTACTTCAGTTGGGCTACTTAAAATTAAGTATATACTTAAGTCTAGGGTTTGAAGACAGGTAGAAGCTCAACTGTCTTGATAAGGATTATAAAAGAGTGATTCCAGCTGTTAAGGTGAGCTTTCCTGTAAAAATGAATAAAAAACCAGAACTACCACCCCTCAGTACATCCCAGTTCTGACATTTGCTTTTATCTCTAATTAGGGCAAAAATTCAAAATATCAGCATTTTCGACAGAATAAAGCATTTAGAAAGCACTAGGTTCAGATATTAAATATTTCACTATTCTCCAGCTAAATGTGTTAGCATCTTGGACTAAATAGAGAAGACTTAAACTAGTTTGACATTAAATTGAATTGGGTCTAAACTACCCCCGAGGCCACATACAATGCCACAGTGCCTCCCAATAGCATCTCCTGACCCTATTCTTCCTCAAAAGGCTGATCTTCCCAGCCGCATTACATCTCACTACACTCAGTGTATGGGGAGAATAGGCAGTCTAGTGGGAGGCAGTTCAGCTGAGAATCCAGGGCTCACTGGGGGGGAAACAGGGTTAGCTTCTCTCACCAAAAGGGACGACAGGTTTTGGGGTTTTTTTTAATTAATTCCTATATGCCTCCTGAAGCGTTCATTTTAGAAAGATATACAAAAAGGACTAAGATTTCAGATGTGGCAAAAACCATGCAAACCTTGAGGAATTATTTAAATTGTTAATCACAGCATAAATGAAAAATGCCTGTTACAGTCTCGGTCCTCAGGGTGCCTATACCTTTGCTTCGTATTTCAAATGTCTTTTTCCTCTGTGTGTATTTAAGACTATGATCAAGTCATCACTTAAATTCTCTTTGATAAAATAAACATATCAACAGATTAAAGGCGCTCAGTATCTCCAAGTTCATCATTCCTCCTTTTGGCTCTTCTCCAAATTCCACTTTCAGAAAATTTCCTGACCTGTCAGCACAAGAAGATGCAGCACAGAAAGGAGTGGTAGCCTTCTTTATGTCAGCAATGGTTTTTCCTATTTACCATTACATTTGGAGACCTTGGTTATATGGTTTTTATCTATTTAATGTGTCATGTTGATTCTGTATCAACCTAGTGTCTGAATCGAAATGTTGTACAGCAGCAAGAGAAATGCCTCATAGTAGTCTTGGTATATTACCTCAATTGTGTAACTTTTCTTAACCAAGCTTAAAATGTCATAAAGAAAAAGGTCAGTTTGACATGTTTTGTTTTTTCTCTGTAAGTCAACACTCACATGAGGTAGCTTTACTTACCTTATCCCCTTCCTTACAGCTGTATTAATCACATGCCAGGCATTCCATCATTTCTGCTTGGCATAAATAACAGGTAACAGACAAATAAGTAACTGGGTTGTACCTTTCACCCTTCTTAAATACCTACAAAACAGTTCCATTTTCTAGTTGTCCTGAACCTTTTCAAGGCTCTAATAGATACTAAAAGCTGACATTAGTGACATGCAGGACACCTTGAGAAGCTCTTAAAACTATCAAATGCACATCTCTGGATTTGCTGACTTCCTAAATCTAAAAGTTTTTATTTTCTGTCCCCCATCAAGTAACATATAAGAAATATGCCCAAAAGACATATACAGAACAGACTCAGCTCAATGTTGAGGTCAAAACGTTGTGATCTGTCTAAACTAAAGCAAACTATTCTGCTGTAATTGTGTAGGTCAGAAGTCACAGTATTCCCCTCTCAATACTGAAATCTTCTTGAGGAATTTATGTTATAGAAAATAAATTTTCTGAAAAATAATCTCAAATGAAAATTCCAGATCTCTATGGTTGCATGCAGATAATCTATCTTGCTAATTTCTTCCCTTATTTTACCTCCCTACCCTACCTCTCATCTACGTTTAAATTTTAAATGTTTTTTTGCATGTTTGGTGAGTAGATAGAACAGGAATCTGTATGAGATGTTTTAGCCATTACAAATTTTCTTTTTTCCCCAGGTGTCTTCCCTTGACCTTAATGTCATTCTTTTTTTCCTTATAAGAGAGAGAGAGAGAGATATAAAAGACACTCATGTCTGGTGTCCTGCAGAAAGTATTATCCTCTTGCTCTAGCCATGTCCCAATACAAACCAGTGAAAACTCTTTAGGATGTTTTTAGTCATAGTGAAAATCATCGTGCATTCCTGTGACTAAAAATAGAAGTTGCTGTCAAACACCAAGAGGTAGAATCAATACAAGTTTTCCTTTCTACCTACTCCTGCATTGCACAAAGCTGTGGATAGCCTGAACAAAACAAAACAAGCTGTACATTCTGGGCTGGTCCAAGGGAAGGAGCTCAGTAGATGTTCCAAAAAATGCCTCACTCTACCAGAACATCAGAAGCAGTCAAAGATGACAGAATATGGATCCAAGCTGTACAAACAATAATAAGTCCAGTTTCAGTGGTTAATCTTAAACATGTTTTCCATAAAGAATGGGGGAAAGAGTCCAGAGTTCATTTGGGCAGGACAGGAGCGGTGGCCCCAGGCCTCCTGTACAGGACAAGAGATCCGAAGAGGACTTGGCTCCTCCTAGTTTCTCTGTGGCAAATCTGAGCTCACAATCAAAAACTCTGCCTCAGAACCTGCCCAGAGCCTTACCCAGGGAAACAGAGAAAAGACAAGTGCATCAGTGGAAACCAACCCATTAGTTTGAGAGCATGAGCAGCAGTGTGATTCTTGCACAAAGCTGCAGCAAGGTACAGGGCTGGAGTTGCCTCTATCATGCAAATGACTTTTGTTCTCTTTTCAAAGATAGCCGAAAACCCACATTAGTAAGGGCTACCCAGTCCTTTCTCACCTCTTCCCTAGCCTATTCACCTCTTCTCGCCCAAAGAGTGTGCAAAATTCAACCTTTACAGGACTGTATGTTATCAGTCATGCACAGTGAAAGAGTGATGCACATTTTCTAGACCAGAAGAGGATCAGATTCACCTCTCCACCCATTAAAGCCGCATTTCTTTTCTGCAGTAAAATGGAAACACACTCCTAAAGCGGGAAGATAAAATTACTATATTCCTTGAGCTCCTCAGATGAGACCAGTGTGGAATACACATGGCAGCCACATCTGTGCAATTCTTCTCATACTGATATAAATGGAGATTGAACAACTCAAATCCCTGCAACACCCAGGCGAGTTGCTTCTTTTAGACTAGGTACCAGTGTTCACAGTGGGTTGCAGGGATTTAGCTAGTTGCGTGGTTTGTTTTGGGGTCTTCTTTCCCCATCATTTTAGTTAAGCTAGTGCAAAAAAAAAAAAAAAAAATCTGAAAACCCACAGGGTGGACAGGGGACAGGAACCAAACATACCACCCCACCCCCCCCAGCTACAAGACTGAAGCACACACTTCCCATCACTGTACCACCAGTCCTGTATCTGCTGTGGTAGAAGGGAGTTTGAACAGGTTTACCATCTGAGCACGTGCCACTTCACCAGTGACTTCTGCAGCTCCAGCTATGCCACTAGGATCACGCTGCCAACAGTACTTGAAGAAGTTAGATAAAACCTAACTCTTGTATCTTCACAGACCAGTCCTGCAGTGACTATACAGCGTATGCAAATTTCATCACCATCTGAACCCCCTTGCTGTCACTTAAACTACATCTTTCTCTCATCTAACTCTTGACACTGAATTTTTCCATACTTTCAAACCTTCTTTATACAACATCACTGTTCAGAGATCTCATCATTCATTAAAAACAGCAATGCCTTTAGGGGTATATTGGGCAAAAAATTTGTGAAGTGACAATCACAGTATTTATTTTAGAAACCCTTAGAAAGTAGATAAAGTAAATCCAATGTGTTTTGGGACCCACTACTCTTTGTGAATAAAAAAAGGAAGTAAACTTTAAAATTCAAGGGATCCCTTTGGTCTGCATCAAAAAAACTGAAATGTAAAACCACACAGTTCATTTATATACACACACATGAACTAGACTTGTGACAACTTGACCAGTCATCTACACAATTCAATTTGGTCCAAATTTTTCAGTAGAGAGAAATTAAATTGGAAGGTTTATTATTGCCAAAATCTACATTTAAGTTTTTACGAAGACTGAAGTTTCTTTCCCTTAATCTTTTGAATATAGTACAGACATTTTGGAAGATGAAGGCGATTAGAATATGCTGCCTAGAGACTTCATGAGAAATGCAAGATAAATAGGTTAGCTATTCCCTTTGGTGTACTACTCATGTTAGTTGAAAAAAGGCAGGAAAGAGAAGCAGAAAAATAAGTGTTAAAAAGTGATCTATGAAGTCCAATGATACCAAAAGAAGGTAAACAAACATAGATTACTCAATAACCAGCTATTTCTAATTGCTATTTGACAATCAATGGAAAAAACTGTATTGACTCATCACCAATGACCACACCTCTCTTTAATCATGAAACAGCCTCCTGTTTCAAGAGGTCTGGAACCAGTGGCCTCGTCAGCTGCTGATTACTCCCTAGGGATAATTTATCTTCTCAACCAAGAATTCAGCTTTGCTGCCCACCTACTGGGTAACTAAAGGACTCTAACTCTGGGAAGTTTTCTTAGTACTTGACCATTTCATATATTCTGACACACATCTAGGTATCCTCCCTACAACATATGAAAACCAATGGGGCCTAAGGCCCATACTTGAGAAGGTGTGCAGAATGAGCGTCAGATGAGTTTCAGGACAATGACTTCCCATTCTGCAGTGACTTGATTGTATAGGTCTTTGAAGGAGGAGTAATTCAGCTGCCTTTTCAGCATCAGACATTTCTGTTCTACGTGTTGAATCTCTAAGCCTTAGGCAGGAAAAGGCAAATCCATTGGAAGAGGAAAGCTAACCCTGAAGCCTTTAATTTTGTAGTTCATTCAAGACAAAGGTGACACTCTGCTAGTGATTCCCAAATGACATTGCTCCAACAACTGGCATGGGGTGGATCAGACTTGCTTTAATTTACTCATAGTCTAATGGGGTTTTCTATTAAAAATTTAAGAAGAATCCAAGATTGTCCATGAGAAACTGAGACTTGACAGTCATCCATTTCCAAGAGGCTTCAGAATCACTGCTACAGACTATGAGCAATACGAAGTATGATGACAGCCTCATGACTCTTGCTCACAGGTTCAGAACAAACTCATTCAGTATACCATTGGAAAGAAATCATTCCGTCCAAGTAACAGCCACACGTTGCTGCTAAATAGGAATCTAGCAGCTGCAGTACTAGCACGTATTAGAAACAAAGGTGTGCCTCTAACAACCATTTTGTCTCACAAACAAATCTCATTCTCAAACTGCTTCATGTTGTATTATAACATGACTCTAATTTAATTTTGGCATATATAGTCCATGCTGTTGACGTATTTACCGACATTGCCCTTGCTACATCCTATCCCTTTTACGTTTCTTCTCTACAGAGGCCAGCAGAAACAGCTCAAGAGCAGCATACTCTGGGGGTAAAATCATACACACACATTTATCTGCTTGTGCAATGGGAAGCAAATTCTTCAGGTTTACACATGTGGTACATGCATGAATGCAGTACCCCAGAATTCAGGACAAAAACCATTGCAAAGACGCATGTAGCAAAAGAGAAAGTCCTAGCCAAAATGACAAAGTCTAAAATAAAAATGCCTTCATAAATCACCTTGTTGGATTCTGCTGGAGTCAGAGGCAAAACACACTTGTAAAACATTAACTCTTTTCCCTGTTAAACTTACACCACAGGAGGTAATATGGAATGGAGTAATTTATTGTGTTTTGATAATAAGGAAGCTTCCCAGTAAAACTGTAAATGATTCTCTTTTGTTTAATAACAGCAAATGGAGCATCGCAGAAATACATGTCCTTTATGTGTCTATTGTAAGGTAGACAAGGAAGCCTGGCCGTTGCTCATTATTATTCCTCATGCTGCTTCTAATGAACAGATCTATGCTCTCACTTTTCATTGGCTTAATCAAGGATTCTCTATGATACGCAATTAATCTTTAATACGAAAGTGATTAGGGAGAAGACAGAAGATGCATCTGAACATCCTGACCAGATTAAGGAATTATTCAAAATCAATTTCCTTTATATTGCATTTTTACATTTGCAAATCTCTTGATACATGAAAGCTCAATGAAACAAGTTTATTTTTACAACCCATGGAACAGATTCACAGTTTTCATTCAGATGGATATGTTGGTAGCTCTTCAGCAGCGAGCCCACATTGCAATTTTAACACTCTGAGGCAAAGCAGAAGCAAGCAAGACATTACCACAGTTCACAGAAAGGTATTGGTAATACATATTGAAATCATAATACTGGCAAACCATCTACATCAATCCTGTCCTGGTCAAACATACAAAAAAAATCCAGATGTGAGTCTGGTTTACCCTGACACACTAAACCTTGCCTGGATCACAAGTCTTTGAATATGAGCTTAAGAACACGGAAGACAATAGCTGGAGAAGCTGCTCTTGATTGGGACAGGAAACCAGTTAAGACTCTTTAGAAGGATGGATGGGCTTGGCCACCACTGCACATCTAATTCAAGATTGAGAACCACTGCTTGGGTTTGGCAAGCCTTAAGGGCAGGAAGGATCCTGAAAGCTAAGCAGGAATCAACCAAAGATGCAATGTGTGGGTTGTCAGTCTGGAAGGGACCAAGCCCCCATGATGCCTAGGCAGGGCACAACATAACCACCATGAAAGGGTGTTAAATAAGAATGTCTGAATTTCCACATCAACTCCTGTGTTTTGAGATGGCACCTCATCTACAGAAAAATTTCAATATTGGTATTTTGGAAGCTTTCCCCTTATCACAGGGATTACAGGTTTGTTTTAAATCAAAAACGGAAGCATAGCATGGGCTGGTTATACAGTTAACACTGCTATAGGCAAGCCTTTTAATATAGGTAGTGTTTGCATGCATCTTTGTTTCACCAGAAACTTCAAAGGACTTAATTTTCAGAACACAGAGGCCCGCTAAGAACTAGCTTCTGAGGAGATTTAGGGAAACTAAGATCCTTTAAAAAAAATCACTAGTCACTTTTGAAAACAACAGTAATTAGTTAAAATGGAAAGGTAGGCAATAAATCATGACGATATACATATTTGACAATTTCATTTAAATCCATTCAACAGACCATTTCCACAAGGATCATTTCCAAGAGTCAGAAGAACAAAATAATTCTGCAAGACAACCATTTTTCTTTCCTTCTGAAAGAGTATCTTGCCACTTTAATACTTTGTACAGTAAGCAGAGGTCTGCAGGGGGTAAGTCACCTCTGAACAGTAACACATTAAAAGACCCAGGGAGCTGGATCCCATTCCCTGAGCAGGGCAATGCCCCCAGCCTCAAGCCAGTGCTCCAGAATCTGCCTCTACCCCTGGCAGCTCCCCAGCCTAATGCTGCCTTCGATTTGCCACACTATCACCTACAGCAATACTAGTTTAGGTTATCTGTATTTCTTTTAATCAAAAGATATCTTTGATACTTGTGAGTTCCCTCCTGCATTTAACCCTGTAATATGGCCTAATAATATAGGCTATATTTTATATATATAAAAATATATATATTATTATATTATATAATAATATAATATAGCCTAATATTTTTAAATAAAAAAGAAAATGTGAAAATAAAACCCCCTCCCATCTTCCCATAAAAACTCACATGCAAGATAGTATGCCATACTAAGTTTGATGGGAATCACATTGAAGTGACAAGAGTAAGATGTGGTAGCCTTGCACTTCTAAACTAAGGCCAAAATAAATCTTTAAGCTGCTTTTGCATTCTTTCCTTTTCTCAAAATCATCTCCAATGCAGCTGAGAAACAGACTCTACCAAAATATCACCACCTTCCCAGTGACATAAGTGCAATCATGCAATCTTTCCCATGCATGTGGAACTGCATCTTTCAGAGACAGGGAATGTGCACTTCCCAAATAGTGGAGCAGACCACTGAATACACTGATTTATCCTTGCCCACGCTCCCAAACCCTCTCACTACAAGTCCTCTCTGTTCCCCAACTCCACCTTGTATTTTCACATTTGGTTGCCAGTAATAGCTTGACGAGTACGGGGCAGAAGGCGTCAAGGGGCAGGAACAACTGCATTTTAGCTTCCTGACCAGAAAACATGCAACAAGCCCATTACCTGCAATCTATGCATTGTACAAATCTGAAGCATGGATTATATTCAGTCTTTATATAAATGAAATTCCTTTTACACCTTGCAGTCCTTTTGTATTTTCCCTGCCCTCCCAGTACCATTACCTTGAAAGAGAAGTAACCTTAATTGTTTCCGAGAGTATCAGACTCTTGTAATTCCTGTACTTAGCGATTTAGAAAAGCATCATGAGAAAGAGAGACACTAAGCACGTGCTTAAGCATTTTCCTAAATTCAGACCAAAGGAACTAGGCTTCAAACATTGCTCATTATACACAGCTAGCTTAGGTGCTTGTAATTCTCCAATTCTCAGTGCTCACAGCCTCCTTCCAGGGACTGACTAGGGAGCCAGAACCCAGCTTTTCACAACATCTAGAGGAACTTAATTACCTCCTCAACTTTGGCCCCTCTGTCAAATTCAAATAATCTGATCAATGGGGTCAAGAGCTACCGGGGGCGGGGTGTTAAGGTAAGAGGGAGAAAAAGCCTCATTTCCTTCTGAAACCAGGCTAAAAAGGTATCTTGGGACAAAAGACTTGTGACAGCACATCACTCACCTACTCATGTGCAGGAATGCAGCTGGATAGCACAGTAATTATGGACAGGAGAATTTAGTGGGGTTTTTGGTTTTTTTAAATGATGTGCTTACCCTGGAGCAAAAGCTTTAAAAGGACAAATTGCAAGAAGTCATTATCTCACCCAACCTCTTTCCATGTTTCCTCCCTTCCCCCTCTTTTTAATTTTAACCTTGATCAGAGCCTGCTCCAACAGTCGGGCTTCTCCTTTTGTTTGACACTGTAGTAAAGTTGTAGGGTTGTTTGTGAAATATGTTGCCATGGAAACTAATGTGTGCTGCCATGGAGATCATGTCAGATCCAGCCTCGCATCTTCACCACAGACTCAAGAAAGAAGAGAAGCCAGGGAGGAGAAATTCTTCCTTGAAAAACCAAGTGTCTTGAAATATTAGCAAATCTAACAAGAGAAGTGACAAAAATTGAGGTCACCCTTAAACCATCAACATTTACTAATAATTCACACAATGCTTTCTGAGATGTCACTTCTTTTAACAACGTTCTCAGAACCAGCGTAGTTAAGGGCTTCCAAGTGTTGAACAACATATGTGAGAAATCTAAGATTAATTTTTAGACTATCTAGATACCAAGAAACCTCTCAACAATTTTTCCAAGTCAAATAATTTCGAAAAGCACAGAAGAAAGGAAAAGATTATTAACTGTAAAAGCTGAATAAAATGCATATGGTTTAATAAGATAAATGAATCAAACAATCATCCATGACATACATATATGGTCAGATTAAGACCTTGATTAAAGAGATTAAGGAACGGGAGTTCAGTCTTAAGAAACAGAAGTTCATACTAAAGAAAATTAATTAAAAATCCTTTCGGCATCTTTTTTAAAATGCATCATGGGTACAGAAAACTTGTATTCATTTCCCTGCACTTTAAAATGCCGATATTTCTTTTTCCTGCATTGTTTAAATGAAAAGAAGGAGAAGCTATAACTAAACACCACCATTAAATTACTTTAAGGACTTATGAGGTATCTTAAATCCTCCCAGTAGCCAAATCCTAAGCATTTAGGCTCCCTGAGCAAAACTCTGCTTTAGCCCATTCAAATTAATTTTAAGCAGAGTCTTTCTAATCAGCATGCATAGTCTTCTTGCTTCAAAATTAAAGATATGTCTAAATCTTCGCCAGATCAGGGACAAAGTAAGTTTGTTGGTTCATGAAACAACTTGAATCACTGACAATAAAACCTCTGAATGAGGAAACATATAAATGAATCTTTACAGTCCCATCATGAAGAGCAATCCCTTCCTGAATTAGTGCTAAATCTTGTCAAATAAAATATCTATTATGTTTTATGCAAGATATATTGCATCTCCTAATCATATCTGTTCTCCACACTTGATGGCTCTGCACTCAGCACTGACAATTTGCAGCCTTTTATAACTCACAAAGAGTTACACAACCACACAGATTTTTGTATTTTATAAATGCACTTGAGTGAAGACTAAGACTAGAGATTTAAAATTCAATCAGTTAATTTTCTGTGAAAGAAGTGGAAACAAACACTAAAAATATTAAGAAACATGTTGTCTTCCTCAGGCTGATAGACTTCAGAGAAAAAAAAATGAAGACCTAAACTCTTGACACAAAAAAAAAAGAAATACAGCAGGGAAAACTTTGCAAATCCATCAGTCCAAGTAGTTTGTCAGAGAAAAACAGAACAGATATCCAAGTGCCTGAAACCCATCCTGCTGTAACTCCACGCAGGCTGCACAGACCCTCCTCTGAAATCTTAAGGGACCTACATGTTTTCTTGTATACAGAAGGTATTCCAATGTGCTTTTCACAAAACTAGATACACATAATCAGCACTTCTATACTTACAGTGTTAACATGCAGGCAGGCAGAAAACCTGCCTTACATCTGATAAATCAAGTTGTGAGGCACGTAACACTATTTTCAGAGTTCCCGCAAGAAACAAACTAAGGCAGCTAAGCTGCACAGTACTAAATGAGAAGGAGGACCAGAAGAAGCTTTCTGCAATTAGACAGCAAAAAAAAAAACCAAAAAACTTTCAGTAAATAGAGTGTATTTTAGATGAAGTAACATTCAGTAAAGAAAGTCTATTTCAGATGAGAATACATTTTAGGATTCATAGATTCAGCTCACAAAAAGGCCTTTAAAAATACACCTTAGAAAGGAATTAATATCCTTCAGTGCTCTTTCTCTCTGAAAACAGCGGGGATCTAATACCCACCTTGACGGGGTCAGGCTTAAGCCCTGCAAAACACCCATGCTAAGACAACCCAATTCACTGAGATGCTACAATTTTAATTCTGTTTCTTTTTCCCTATAAACAGGTATGTAGAAAACACTTTGAAACTTCTCATCCATAAGGATTTTTTCCGTCCACACAGCAAGGGAAAAAGCAGATCATAAAACTACAGTAATTTCATTTTAACCATATCATGAATAAAATAAAATTTATGCTATATATTGGATTCAACTTTCTTCTTATTTATTTGGCTACAAATGCGTGAGGTATCAGGGGGAAAAAGATTCTGTTTATCTGCAGTAGCAGTGTTTCTTCTAGTTGGGTGCAATCTAAATAATATCCAAAATATTCCAGGTAACAGTATCAAATACTCTTTTTCTAGCTGGCAACTGCTGCACAGATCATAGGACCAGCTGACACACTATGCACCTGGCCAATTTATTAACTTTCTGGATCTTGCAATAGTCCCTGGGGAGAGAGGAAAAATACCTTTTATTCCCTTGACATTGAATTTGTACAATCTTACTAGTTAGACTTCAGGAGGGCTGAAGATTTACCAGATACTTCTCCAGAACATGGTGGTAAACCCAGAGCCTGCCCCAGAGACTGCAAAGTCTAGACAAAGAAGAATAAACCTGGACTATAATCCTTCTGGCAGGCATTTACTCTGATGAGAGATCCCAAGAGCTCTTTGAGTGGGCCAAATCCAAAAAGAGCATCAAGAGATTGGGGACGGGAAGTAACAAGAAACAGATTCATCAAGAACAAATCACCTCAAACCAATTTAATTTCCTTCTGCAGCAAAGTAACAGTTTTTGTGGCTGAGGAAAAAGCGCAAATACCTTATACCTTGTCTTTAAATAAGGTTTTTGATATACTCTCACACAACATTCTCTTAAGAAAGTTTGGAAAACATGATCTAGGTGTAGTTAATTCAGGCTGGATGGAAAAGTTGGGAGAGCTGTATCCAGCAGTTACCACTGGTTCCACATGAGTATAGAGCACATACCTGGATGAATTCTGTGGGCTAGTCCTGCTCTGTCTTTAACTGAATGACAGGAAAGAGTAGACTTATTGAATCTGTAGACCAAATGGAACCAAGGAAGACCACAAATGTGAAGGACAGGATTCAAATCCAGTGTTACAAAAAAAATACTGGAAAAAAACAGGAAAATACTGGAAAAAACAGGAAAGAAACACAAAGCTGTACACACAGGCAGGAATAACTGCATAAATACAGTAAGGAGAACTTCTAGCCAGGTAAGAGTCCTCAGAGAGGATCCATTGGTAAGAGGGGATGACAATCTGAACATTATTCAGAGTCAAGCCATTGATAAACAAACAGGCTGGAACAGAAACAGGACTGTGGTCCACCTAACACATGGAGTCATCCTTCCACTCTGAGCATCAGCAAAGCTTCAGCTGCAGTACTACATCCTCGCCTGGGCACTGCATTTGAAAAAGAAAAAAAAAAAAAAAGAGCCAACTGGAGCAAGTCCAGAGAAGAGCCACAGGAAAGAGCAAAACTCAGGAAAACACAACCCATAGAAATATACATATAATTGGGACTGGTTAGCAAAAACGTGGAAAAGATGGGAGCTGGAGTGGGAAGAATGGTGCAAATGACACCATTTAGTATTTAAGATGCTACTGCAAAGAAGAAAGACTATTTTCTCTTGTGCCCACAGTGGATGGGGCTGATCGCACCAGAGCACGAACCAGCTTAGACATTATGAAAAACTCCCTAACAATAAAGAGCAGCACAGGTAAATGCTTCAACCGGAGTCTGTGGACTCTCCATCCCGAGCAGCCCTTGAGAGCAGCTACACAAGCTTCTGGCGAGTGTTGCAGGGATCATTGCTCCTGCCTCTACAAGTCACTTCTAGCTCTGTATTTCTATGCCCTCCCTGAAAAGACATAGCAAGCAGTCATTTGTGCTCTATAAAACTTATCCCCCAAGAAGAGGGCTGGTAAGGACTCATAGATAAGCACAACATTTCAAAAAAAGATGGCCAACAGAAGGGCACAATAGGACTGACTAAGGGAAAAAAATATTAGAGATGCTCATTTCTTGGAATGATGTTTTAAACCCAGAGAAGATGAAGCTGGTCTGTAAAATCACTGTTACTTTGCAGTAAGAGACAGTGGGAGAAGCACTATATCTGTGAGCAAAATTTTTCTTCCTCTTTCACAAGGGATGGCTTGGAAATGGTCACTACTCCATTTTATCAAGTAGCTACTTTAAATATCACTTCTAACTGAAACAAAAATTTAATAAAAGCCAGGTAAAATGACTGCGTGTGATGAGGACCTGCTTTCTTGCAATTGAGGAATTACACATGGCGACAAAGTAATTGAATGTGGGGGTGGGTGGTTTTGGTTTTTTTCTGCAGGCATCTTCTATTATTTGCATACTTTTAGTAAGATTTGCAGAAGATTGTGGGACACAACAAGATATGACAGTTGCTCTAATTTCTTGTCAAATTATCTTCCTATTTTCATCTGCAATAAAAGACAAATGGGACAAAAGCAATGACAGGTACCCTCCTCACCACGGGAAGAGGGGGAGAAAAATTACATACACAAGTCATCCATTAGTTTAATGCAAAAGAGATTATGGAAGCAGTAGTAACTCAAGAGCAAAGGGATAAGTGATGTTCTTGCTAGCCATTAAGCTAATGGTGAGAGCGAGGGAATGCCTGCATAATTGCCAGAGAGCAGGCTGAGAGAGACCCTCTGGGGATCCAGGCAGTGCACAGGGCACAAGAGAAACTGCTCAGCCCTAGCACAGAGATGACTGCTGACTTACAAAGTCACACATGTTATTACAGACATTGGACCCATCCCTGCAGCCTTTATCTGTTAAATGTCACTCCCTGGTTTGTTCAAGACCCCGTGAGTCAAATGTATTTCAAAAGCATTGCCTATGGGAGTAAAGGGTCAAGTGTTAGGTTCCGCACATTCCCTCCTCCTCAGTTCATATGCTCTTTCCACAGAGTTTACCAATTCAATCCTCAGCTGTGAATCAGGAAACAATCCTCACATGTGGAGGCAAGAGCAGAACCTGGATACGCTCTCCCCTTGTGCACAGCTCAGCTTTATAAAACCTGGTCACACCAAGGGAAGAGGCGAGCTGCTTCTTTTTCATGCCTCTGAGTAGGTCTGGGGCAACATGAGCCCAAGAGAAACAGCTTTTGCTGCTTTCTTCATATCTGACATGACATATAGGTCTCCACTCCTTGGCTGATCTTCTGCCAACCAGTTAACTGCCCTTGCACCTTCAGGGTTCAGTCAGTGCAGAACTGCTTCTGGTCAACATGCATGAAAAATTAACCCCATCAATTTAAAGCAATATAAACCTGCTGAAATCTTAGTGAAATTACCCACTCCGCTCCAGGTACAACTTCACATGAGGTTTGCATGGCTATTGAATAGCACTCTTCAACTGATGATGCCATGCACCAGACAGCAGCTCCCTTTTAGCCAGTGAAGGCTGGAAACAGTTGGGATCTCTGAACTGCAGGCGACTCATTAGTATGAAGTCTAAGTGAGGCATAAGCAGAGAACCATGCATGGCCACATGCCGTGACCAGCCCTGATCCCCAGAACTTGCAAGCCATTTCACTGACTAGATGTGCTCCCTGCAGTACTGAATTTAAAAAGACGACCTTAATCAATCAGGTAATTAAACATCGCTTTAAGCCACTCTGTTGAGCATCATATCTCTCAGGCTTGGTACATTGTGCAAGCTCTTACCGATGGGCAGACACTGCTAGCAAATTTCTCCCTCATCCGTCGGCTTTTTGGCAGTCCACAATGGGTCACTCTTAATGCAATTTCATTTTCTTAATTAAATCTTCCCTGAGGTATCATCACAGGGTATTATTTCCCTTTGATTCCTTTATTTAATATTTCAGAGTAGAGACAGCCTCACCCTGCTTTCATGGGTTAGAAAGTTTCTCCCTTGATTAACCCTCACAGAAAATGAGAGGATTTTTCTTTTTAAGTGAAAAACATTAATGTTTGTTAAATAAACAACGTATAAAAGGCCATATAACAAGGCTTAGGAGACTGCAAAGGAAAAAGTGAACCATAGCCAAGGTTAAAAAAAAAAATCCGCAAGAAAACAACTTTTACTTTTTACTGTCTCAAACTTTACAGAGCAGAGTTAGTTTGCAAAAAGGGGAGAAAGACCCCCAAATCTAACTGCCTTCCACTGGGAGCAGCACTTTTGTGAGTTTAAAAATCAATGCTTTTCTTAGCGTATGTAGTACCTGTAATCACAGGATCAAGGAAAAAAAAATCTCAGCTTTCTTTTCCAGCATGTACTGAAAGTCTTCAAATTGTGAACCCCAGTCCCATAAGAGAGTGTCCAAACCAGAAGCCTTGAAAATGCCTACCATGGCAGGAAGTCTAACTCCTGAATTTTTCAAGGCTTACAGACAGAAGTATTGGTTGGCTACGAAATCACCCTTTGTACTTTCTAAAAAGTACATCGTTCTACATAGTTATGTGTTGGTGATTACGAATCAACCTAATGCTAATGCTAATGCCAAGCCTAATTGCTTGCAACACCTTCCACTGAACATAATGATATGCAGCCCCTCTGTTAAAGCAAAACTAAACTGTCCAGGAAGACAATTTTAACACGTACTTCAAGAAACTGCTAATATGAACCAGCAGAGAAATACCGACAAGCAATTCCAGTCCTCTGTTGCCACAGAAAACCCTGTAATAGATCTATAAGGTGAGATTTATGTTATCCAGTTCTGTTTTGTTTAAGGTTGCATCCAGGCTCTCTCCTGAGAGAGAAGTATCCCCACAAGAAAACCAAAGTTATCTTAAGATACAGAATGGTTCGCTCCAAGCCCCTCTACTTGCTACAGAGAATTGAGTTATTTACTGATACAAGAGGGCTCAAATCTAGACAGCTCAATTAAGGCGAGATATATGTAATACACCAGGGGGAGAAATATCCTCAGAACATCCACCAAAAAGGACAGAACCCCTCCGCAGTCTCTAACAGCCATAACTATCCCAATCAGTAAACTGTGCGTGAAAATCCCAAGCCAAACTCATTGAGGTCTTTTGCATTTTAGTAGATTTAAATACCATATTCCTTACTAATAAGGCAAAGTAAAAAATGTTCAAAACATCAGAAACAATTGTCTCAAACTGCTAACATCAGACACAATTTTGTGAAATGCAAGGTATAGCACTGAGCTGCAAATCATCCAGTCAGTGTCCATACACCAAAAACCTGATAACCTTATACAGACAAGATAAATATGTAACAGCGGTTTATAGATACTACTGCAATAGCCATTTTGTAGTAGTAAATATTTGGGAAGGCTCTGAAGGAACCAAGTAATAAACTACTCGGGCAGTCTTAGCACTAGCTCAGTGAGCAGTGAAGGTAGCATGAAGAGAGTTGCCATACCAATGGCAGAAACTAAGTACTTCAGTCATGTTAATTATTTAGCAAAAGAAGGGACAGAAGGTATGAGAACATGCATTTAAGAATCTGCATATTCAGCAGATCCATGAAGATAAAAATAAGATAAATAAACAAAAAATTGACCCGGGATTCAAATAAAACAGAACAGAGGAGGAAAAGGCCCTCACAGCAAAATTTTAACTTGCAGAAAGCTGATGCGGTAAAGGCTACAATAGAAATGTGTAAAACTGACCAATTCATGGGCAAAGATTTTTGGCACTAGAGATAAACAGAAAATTACATTCAACAATAACCTGAGAACAGTGCTGAATCTGGTCTAATAAAAAATATAATCAAAGACTAAGACTAAGTCCATGATCAAAATACAGGTGGCAGGAGGAGAAAAATGAGCAAAATGCAATATTACAGATTAGGGGGTTGGAGTTATAATAGAATTGGTTTGGGAGTTAACACAAAAGGAGTACCTGAAAAATACGAGTGCCTAACGGCAACAAATCAGGAGAGGAAGGGTATACAGGTACCAAAGATGAAGGCAGGGGAGATTAATGGAAGATTCAGGGAAGGATAAAAAACAACTGAAGGAAGATATGACAGAGGTTCACAGGCTCACGAATGGAAAAGAGAACAGAGGGCCATTCACTTTCTCTTCCAAAAAGAGAAGGAGGTGCATCAAGAGAAGGCACTAGGAGTCAGGTTCACAACATAAAAGAGGTGGTTCTTAATGCAATGGGTAGTTGAGCTGTGAAACTCATTTTCAAGTTACAATAAAAGTGTAGACAAGTTCAAAGGAAAGCAGGGGAGATTTCATGGAGCAGTAACCTACTGAAGGTTACTAAATCCACAGACACACAATCAGTTAAGAAAGTTCCTCAGCAGAAACTGGTTGGGGTGGGGGTAAAGAAACAATATAAAGAAGTGATTTTCTCATGACATACAAAAATCCCTGCCAAAATGCCATCTCCATTGCCTTGGTTTCTTGGTAAGTCTAGACCAAAGATTTTTACCCTTAGGTGTTCACATCTGTTCACAGTCCGCACAGGTGACTACTGTCACAACCACTTTAAGGCAGCATAAACTGACAGTTCCAGAAGGAGAATCACCTTTCCTTCCTCCCATTCCTCAGTCACAATCTTTGCTAGGTGTTTGCTTGCATTGCCATACGCCTTCATGGAACAGCCAAGTAGACCTCAACTGGGTTAAAACCACGTGGCATAAAATAACAGGTTACTTCTAACCCAGGTGATGTCCCTGACGCAGCTCTCCATTCAGCCACACACAAATGCATGTCCTGACCCAAGGAAATGACTAACATGCAGGAAGAGTGGCTAGAAAAGCAGAAGGATGCACTGTGATTATTTAGCCTGGAGAAGAAAAGGCTCAAGGGGAATCTTATCAATGTGCATAAATAGCTGGTGGGATGGAGTGAGGCAGACTGAGCGAGGCTCTTCCCAGTGCTGTCCAGTGACAAGACCAGAGGCAATGGGCACAGACTGAAATACAGAAAATTCCCTTTAAACTTAAGCAAAAATCCTTTTTTTTAAAAAAAAAACCACCAAACAAAACTGTGAGGCCTGAAGAATGCAGGTTATATAGATAATTGAATGGCAGATATGACATGACATTTCTACAAGGGGGTTCACATCTCTGCTAGAAGAGCATTTAATGTCTGAAGACAGGGTCCACAAACTGAAAACGGCTAAGCATTCCTGGCAGAGCATGACAAGGATATCTGAAAGATACCCATTTTTGTTCATGGACAGCAGCATACCTTAAAAAAAAAAAGGAAAGAATTTTTCAAAATACAATTTTTTTCATATATAGTACTTGGCTACCTACATTCAGCCTATAAAAACATTAAGCACAGTGATAAAGTTTCTGCTATTCCCTCTTTTGCTTCATCCATGGGCAGACAAGAAGACAAGACATCTTCAAGTTTTACCCTGACGACAGAGCACTTCAGGACTGGTTCTGCCTCTGGCTATATGGATACCTGGAGCTGGGGAACCAGTGACAGCAGGGACCCCCTCCAGCCCATCATCCAGCAGAAGGGGCTCAGGGCCAGGGAAAGACTGAAGGGTATCTGGATATGCAGGATGCAAGGCAAGTAAGTGCTAGCAAACAAGCACAAAAAATTGGTGAACTACACAGAATGAGAAATAGTCTCAGGATAGTAAGAAAAAAAATCCATTAACCTTGTCTTTCTTCATCTAATTAGGAGATGACAAAACTGCTATGTTATTGCTGTGTAGCGTGCTCTGAACAAGGAACTACTCAGTTGTCCAAAAAATGCGCTGTTGAGTATTCGTACTAAGAAAAATGCGTTTTCCACATTCACATTCTGACAGACTAAGCAGCTGGAGGATGATTTTCCACCACACCAGAGCAACCCACAGGGCAAAAGGATGAAGAAAGGTCTTTGCAGGAACAAGACACAAAAGGAGAGAAAGAAAAAGCTCTTGAAATGGTAAGACTTTAATTGAAACCATAGTTTTTCTGTCCACTGCACCGACACTTGGTTTGACTGCCACAGGAGAAGTGAAGCCAAAATGGGACATTTCTTTCCTTGATGAAGACCACTTTTGAACAACCAGCCACAGAGAGTTTGCCTTTGCTGTACCTTAAGTAACAGAGCCCAGCTGAAAACAGAAGGGCCTAAACAGTAGCGCTGTGCTTGGTTTGCACCAGCTTAGGTTGGAAGCCCAAACTTTTTACAGGCTTGCTACTAAGAAAATATATATAATTAGCCTCCAACAACTATTAAAAAAAAAAAAAGTGTTTGTGAGGTGGAGGAAAGTAGAGGTAATGATGAAAAGAAAAAAAACTGCTCCCAGTGTCAAGAAGAAAAAAAACAAACAACAAAACAAACACACAGAACCTTGCTAAAATAACATTAGTACCTAAACTGCAAAAATTGAATTAAAAAAGGGAGCGGGAACCCCGTTCAAAGTGATCTTTTCAAGCCAAAAAGCAAACATTATGTGTGGAGGGGATCCCTCATTGATGTGCTTTTGTTTTCCAGTGCATGAGTTATAAAACAGCAAGATGAAAAGCGTGTGGTCTCTGTCCCACACAAATACGCAGTGCATCTTTATACAGTTATTTTAAGACTTCACAGGCCAAATGCATCCCTAGTGCAAAATCAGTGATTTAAATGAACTTGGCGTAGCTATAAGATCGGCCCTGGGCTTCCACGAAGTAAATATAATAGTACAATACTATGCTGATGATGTGCACTGGAGACATTAGATAGTTTTTAAGAACCAGCTGTATGAAGCAGAGTAGGTCAAGTCTTATTTTCTGCACTGTGGGAAATTGAAGCATTTTGAAGTTTTCCTTAAAGCTGAAGGATAACAACAACAACAGCCACTTGCCACACCTCCATCTCTGATCTCTCCCAACTGGATCTGATCATTAAACAAGGCTGCAGGGCTCCAGGTCCTCTGAACAGCTGCCAGCTGCAGTACAAACACATTCTCACGAGGAACATTTTGATTCCCTTTAAAACAGCATTTTTTTTTTTTTTTCCACAGAAAACAGTTACACTGGCAAGTTTTCATGCAGTTCCACTACTGCCTCCCCTTCTCCCACACAGGCATGCACCAGAACTACTTTGAGAGGATAATTGTGCTGCATGTTTGCAGTACATTGGATTGCTCCTGCCAGGGCACCCATCTTCGCTTGGGAGTGAGAGGCTCCAAGGAAAGAAGTCATCAAAATGAGGGGGATTCAATGTCTGCACATAAAGGACATACAATATGTATATATATATATATTTTTTTTTTTTTTAAAAAGAGGCTTGGTAGCCTCAGGGTGGCTCACACGGCTACAAATTCAGCTCTTTATTCAAGCAACCAGCTATTTGAAAGTGAACATTGTAATTATACCGCCAAGCAATCTTGATCAAGAACTGAAGAAGCACATGTGATTTGTGGTAGGTCTCCATTTTTCAGCAAATAATGCACCAGTGCTGCACAGATCCCAGTAATACTTGTGTCTCCGGCTCTTCCCTGTGACTCACCATTCAGCAGTGCTGCCAAGGGCTGGTCCAAGCTCCTGAACCACACCTGATGCTGGACTGCGAAGACAAGCCCGGCAGGACAGCACTACAGGGACACAAAGTGTGCACGGCAAGAGGAGGAAAATTGCACTCCGTGGTCTCCAAGAAAGTCTGCTCAACACCAAGCCTCTCTGGCCTAAAATGGGATTTTCCTCCAAAGCAATTACATAAAAATGGTTCCTTATTAGACAGAAGATCTGCTGCTTCCAGCAGACCCAGACTTTACCTGCTGACTCAAGCACAAAGACTTTTTTACCCCTTGCTTCTTTTAAAAACTCAGGGGAAAAAAAAAACACCTAAAAGGTCTGAGAAGCTAACTTTTTTGATTCATTTATCATGAACTGTGATGTTAACTATGTTCCTCTGATGGGAAATCCTTGATTTATATGAAGTCCAGCTGAGACCTCTTTGGCTGCAAAGTCTCCCTCCTGCCCTACCACCTATCAGAAGCCATGAATACAGGATTAAGGGAAGGGGTTATGGAAAGACAATGGTTTTGGATAGGTGGTGCAGCTGGAAAGCATTTTTCAGTAGTCTCATCTACATCTTCTCACTCTTAAAACTTAGAGGTGAGTCCAACATCCTTCTGAGCTCAGATCCTAGGTCTCCTAAGGCTTGAAGACCTGGTTACCACATATAATCTGTTGCTTATCAAAGCTCTAACTGAATTATATTGGTTATCCTATTACACAGGAATTTGTATCTAAAAGCTTTCATATTCACCATGAGCTACCAGGACTCATCTCAGAAAAACTGCATAAAAACAAGCCAAATGAACATGCAGATTCCCATTGGACACATCACTAAGGTGTGGATAGACAGACTTCAGAAGACTGTTAGACTGAACATTGGTATTTTGGGCCAGATTAGAAGAATGGGATTTACACAGAATTTAGGCATTTAAGTTGAAAATGGTACTCACTGCTACTGAGCCCTGCTTTCAACGTCAATGGGATTCAGGGACCGAGTGTTCTGCTCCTGTGCATCCCAGAAACACCAGTCTTGACATCCCACTCGCTACTCTGCATATAAAACACATGAACCAGCCCTTGGCAAAGGAACCCAGAAATTCCCCCTCTACCCATTAAATCAGTTATGCTCCCTCTTGTTCAATGAGTCTTCAAGTCTTCTGTGTAGAACATAACTTTCGCCAGATGGGTGTAAATCATGTCCCACACTCAAAAACACTTACAGGAGCTCCCTGCCTGTTAGGGCACATTCCTGGAGAGTCACAGATCTAGGTTTGACCTAAATCAGGTGCATGAGAAATAATAATGCCTTTTCCTGCAGAGGGCAGCTCCTCCCTGAGCAACAGGCCCTACCCAACACACCCAGTTTTGGGGTACCTGCTCCTGAGGACCTGCCTCCCCTTCAGGCACTAAAAAACAGCTTTGCACCTAACCCAGGGCAAGCACACCGAGGGGGCAGAAATGCAGCAAGCTGCTTTTGCCTGCATTACGCTGGAAATAAAAGCCCTGAGGAGTGCAAAGCAGGAACCCTATTGCTGCCTGCACATAAACCAGTTGCATGCAGCCAACTCAAGCTAATCTGTTATGCCTCTTTTTGGTGCAATGCTGCACAAAACACAGCTATAATATCCCCAGACGTAAGCTGATAAGCTCGCAGTATGCCATGTAGACTCAGAAGCTTAGATCTTCATTTGCTTAAGGCCCTCTTACAACTTTTCATTTCAGCATGTGGGTGTCCCCTCTCATGGTCCCACAGGGATTATTTAGATTAGTAATACTGCATTTCTATCCCTTTTGGTCCAGGTAGCTAAAGGAGATGGACTGGGTTTTCCAGTGAGTTATTAGAAGGCCATCAAGTAGATTGATCTCCTGTCCATCTCTCAGAGCTATTACGAGGTCACAAGTCAGCCAAACACATTATTCATGATGAACCTTCCTGAGCTACTAGATAATACGGTGTTAAATCAGCAGACTTCTCCTCAAACATCCTATTCCACATCTTCCCTTTGCTGAGCTAGCCTCACAGCCCATCTCATGCAAACCCTAAGCCTGGTACCACCACTTACATACAAGCTTTCCTAAGGTGTGTATTGTCTTTCTAAAGTCAGTGGGACTCCCCAAGCAAGTAGCATCATGCGTGCACACACAGCGCTGGCAGAATTAGGTTGGGAAAAATAGGTCAAAACAGGCATATATTTAACTTGGAGCCCAAGCCTATTCCCACTCCAAGTAGTAGAGTTTTAAACAAACATACAACCTCTCCCTCACAACCCTATATCCATCTTATTATCTGTAATCAAGCAACTTCTTCCTGTACAATCTTCTGGGACGTTCTTACTCATTTCCAACTACAGCCTTAGATATTTTGGGGGGTTCGGGGTTTTTTTTGTTTGTGTTTTTTTTAAAACATGGTGAGGGTGCAGTGTTGAGAC
Source organism: Pluvialis apricaria (assembly GCA_017639485.1). Taxonomy (NCBI): domain Eukaryota; kingdom Metazoa; phylum Chordata; class Aves; order Charadriiformes; family Charadriidae; genus Pluvialis; species Pluvialis apricaria. Next base: position 65,155,418 of record CM030008.1, read on the forward strand.
ACCTCTGCAGGAAGCCTGGCATGGGCAAGTACCCCATTCCAAGCTTCAAAAAGCCACCTTTGCAGGCAGGTCCAGGCAGACGCACAAGGAAAGGAGAGCAAGCATGAGGGCAGTCTGCCCCTCTCTAGAAGTTCGGCAGCAGCTTCCCTGGGCTTCTAATGATCTTCCGAGCTGGACAAGAAAATACATCTGACACCTAGAATCATAGAATGGCTTAGGTTGGAAGGGACCTTGAAGATCATCGAGTTCCAACCCCCCTGCCATAGGCAGGGACACCTCACACTAGACCAGGTTGCCCAAGGCTCCATCCAGCCTGGCCTTATACACCTCGAGGGATCCAGCTTCCACAACTTCTCTGGGCAATTTTGCTCCAGTGCCTCACCACCCTTAAAGTGAAAAACTTCTTCCTGATATCTAATCTAAATCTCCCCTCTTCCAGTTTAAAGCCATTCCCCCTCATCCTATCACTACATGCCCTAGTAAAAAGTCCCTCCCCAGCTCTCCTGTAGGCCCCCTTTAGGTGCTGGAAGCCCGCAGTAAGGTCTCCCCAGAGCCTTCTCTTCTCCAGGCTGAACAGCCCCAACCCTTTAAGCCCCTCCTCATAGGAGAGGTGCTCCAGCGCTCTGATCATCTTCATAGCCCTCCTCTGGACACGCTCCAGCAGGTCCATGTCTTTCCTATGTTGGGGTCTCCAGAGCTGGACGCAGTACTCCAGGTGCGGTCTCACCAGAGTGGAGTAGAGGGGCAGAATCACCTCCCTTGACCTGCTGGCCACACTTTTTCTGATGCAGCCCAGGAGAGAGTTGGCCTTCTGAGCTGTGATTGCAACATTGCTGGCTCATGTTGAGCTTCTCAGAAAAAGTAACCATGTGGCTACAACAAGCAAATCAAGCAGCTGATATATCAGATTTCTAGAAGGCACTGTCTGCTTCCACCCTCCTCTAGGATCCACCTCTAGCTAAACCTCAGCACAGTTGGCAAGTTGAACCTACAGAAGCACCCAAAACATTTTACCACACCTCTGCTACAATTTTGCTGAATTTCCTACATCACGATTGCTTGGTTTTTTGCTCTCGTGTCCCAAACTTTTTCATTCCCTCCCCAGCAACAGTAAAACCTTTCTAACACCAGGTTTGTAAAGTGCCCTAAGCACTTTAGGATAAGCAAGTACCCTCTCTGCACCTGTTCCTGCTTTATACACAGTTGAGTGCAAGAGACACAGATATTTAAGAACTCAGACACTTACAATTGGTGATATATGTTTTTAATTAGAAATGCCCTAATATAATTGCTCAAATACAGACACTAATGTTTTAGCCTACATTGTGCTATTGGGTACAGAGAATTAGTCTGAGTTATTTACCCATGTGTTTTAATTGTCTGAGACGTAAGACTGCATGGCCTAGGAAGAACTGCCTGTGTAGCAAAGTGCATCGGAAAGAACAAGAGTACTTTGCAATCACCCAGTTCTTGGGGAGTGGGAAGGTTGAAGGAGGAAAAGAGACTGTCAAAGAAGAGAATGCATACTGATGTGCAGAGATGGAGAGCCTTCGAAAATCTGCAAAGACAATGCTTTGAAAGTGACAGTTCTGAGAAGCATGAAGGAGTAATACAAAGTCAAATTTCAAGAGTGGGTAGTGGTTCTAGACCAGCATGCAGTTTCTTGACCAACGTAAATTCTGCCTTTAGTCAGGTGGGAAATGTTATTCTTTAATGGAAGCTTTGCTGATATGAAAAAAATGGGTAACTTCCTTTCACACACAAAGCAAAATCCTTAAAAGGCATGTTAAGAAGTGGAAACAAAAGAGAAGGTAAATTAGGTACCCTAACTCTCATAAGCCACCATAGTGATGGGTCTTGGAAAGGATTTTTACCACGGGACCAGGTGCTTCTACATTGGAATTCTCTTCTAGCCTAAGAAGAAGAGGAGAAAAATATAGTTCAGCTCATTAGCCTCTAATACCTGGTCTGGGTAGTAACTCCTATGGTTGTTTCTACTTTAGCCTGCTGCTAGGGCAATGACAAAGAAATGTCAGTGCTTCACACTGACACAGCAAACAGCCAGCTTCCCTATGATACTCAGCTCTAAAAAAAAAAATAAATTAAAAACAAAATCACAAAAGGCAAGACAGCACTGCACTTCATCAAGCAAAGTTCCTAATAACTTTAGTAGGAACATTGTTCATTTTTAGACCAAAGGGACTGACTCAGTAATACTGTCTCAGCATCAGGTCTCTACTGTGACTCAGGGTATGTATGTAGTATTTCTGAATCACGGTATTGACCTCACATCGACTACCATTTGACAGCATGGTGCAGTCAAATTAAGCAACATAAAAGTTCATGAAAAGATCTCACTCCAAATCTCTACGTAGCTTCCACGGGCCTGTAATCAAGGCAGCAGACAACTTAATGGCTAATGGGCCTTTTGTGAATCTTGAACAGCATCATCTTGGAAACGTGTGTTCTCACTCCGAGATTAAACATTTCATCCACTTTCTCTCCCTTTTCACGTTAAACACGTAGCAACTAAACCTTGCTATTTAAATCAAGATGCTGCTTCAGAGAGTAAATCTGTTGTCTTTGTCTTCTTCAGGCAACCATGCGGTCACACGCAAAATGTATACGTATTTTTATATTAAAAATCCTAACGCCTCTCGCATAGTTTGTTTTTTGTGTGGTGGGTTTTTGTTGGTGGTGGTTTTGTTTGTTTGGGGTTTTTTTCCCCCACACATCATTAGAGACATTTGACAAATAACCCAACACTTGATGGATGTTCTGCATTAGAATGTGAATTCTAAGTTTAAGTTTCCCTGAGGCTGCATTAAGATGTAGGCACAAGACAATATCTCCAACTTCAACAACACTATCAGTCTTGACAGGGCCCAGATTTCAAAGGAAAGCATCTAGCTGCCCAGGGACCAGCTTGGGACATCAGATGATCCCATCCATCCCACTGATTTGTCAAGCACTTGTAAAAGCATGCCCACAGATGCCCAGGCAGGTAGCCCCACACACATTTGTTGTGTCCAGCTGGAAGGAGGACTGCAATTCAAACGGTTCAGAAGGTGCCTTACAACATACATCCAGCTCACAAGCAAATGTGGATTATCACCACCTTCATCGCTTCTTACCTAGCTCAGCAAAATCTGTACAACATACAACGTACTTTCTGCCAAAGAGGCAGACTTTGGATAGTTTGTTTCAGGGAGGAAGAGGAGTCACAACAACACTTAAGATCCAGACAACAGCCCCTTGACCCATCTGCTCCATACAACCAAGCACTTGGGCTTCACTTCACTGGTTGGGTTTCACCAGCATACAGTAAAGAGCAACTTGTTTGACCATCTCGTCAAGCGTTGCCTCTCTCTTGCACTCCTCTCCCCCTTGGCAAAAGCAGACAATTTCCTGCTCCACCTCTTCTGCTTACACGTTTGGGAAGGGTGTCCATCAGTCCCCATCTTCGCAAAACACATATAGTGGGTAGCACGACATCCAATTTTCCCAAGCTTGCAGGATGCCATCCTAAATTTTACATGGAAACATGTGAAAGCATTTTATTGGTATGAGAAGAACAGCATGTTCCTCCTTTCTCCAAAACAATAGACCTGCTGAACCACACATTTCAGGACCTGAGAAACCCGATTTGGTAATTGAAGGTGCACTTGGCACACATTTTCCTATGGTATGGAAAAATTAATTATACCACATGACAGATTTCAGTCCTTGTGTTCAAGAGCTCATTAACAAAACTACTTTAAAAGGTGCTAATAGAAACAAATGCCTTTAACATCACAGACTTCCCAGATGACTCCTGCTACAGAGATGGATGACAAATCACTCTGTCAGTCATCTTTGAATTCCATATTGACTACATTGAAGCAATTACCCATTTATTTTTAGAGCATGTTCCATTTTAAACACAAGTGATTCAGTCCAAGAGACATTCTATACTGCATCACTATTTCATGGGTTAAAAACTCTCAAATTTAAATGGATTTTAATTCTGGGACAAACACTTGCCTTTTTTTTTTTCTTCTCCTTTTGCCTGTAGACATCAGTTGGGAATTTTAATTCAGGCTTCAAACCAAACAAATGTTAGTGTGCTGCAGAGAAATATAAAAATATCTGGAAAGCGTGAAATAGGGAGTCTGTTTTGCTAAATGCATAAAATGAAACCTTAGCAAAGGTCTCAATAATAGCCTTCTTGACTGCTGTGCACACGCTCTCTCTCCCACAGACCTTCTGCTCTGCAGCAGGGAACGCTGCCTGCCCTGCCGCGTCCTCAAACAACTTTGCAATACAATGGAGCACAGCGATTCTCTGGGGAGCACGGTGCCGGATCATTTACTTCAATATTTCAAACAAGAGCACCAGGGTTTCCCCCTTTTTTAAAGGTCTAAAAGGAACAGCTTGCCCTATCACTCCCCTCCAGCCCCTAAGCCATCTCAAGGTTTATCTGCATTGTAGGCAACGTTCTGGACAAAAGGATGAGGGGCTGGGATCAAGCTTAGGCTGCTCCTAACTCGCAGAGGAGGAGGATGAGATGAGATGAGATGATAAAGTGGAGAATTGGGGAAGGGCGGTTGGGGAAGAAGAGTCCTGAGGAGCTGAGGTTTCTGTTGCTGCTGCCGCTGGAGGGAGAAGACAAACAGGAGCTGCAACAGGTACTGCAGCAGGGGAACCGTGCTTCAGGCTCAGCTGCTGCCCTGCTTCGACCCAACTGCTCCCTTTTTCCAAAGGAAAAGCAGGCTGTGGGGCTACAGCCAGGCTCTTGCCCCCAGCAGTCTGCTGCCCACGACAACAGCCTATTTTGCCTGTAGCTTGGACCAGTCTTACCAGTCCATATTCTGGTGAACCCACAAACATCTGAGAAGAGGACGCCGTCTTGCCAAGGGACAGTCCCAGCACCTCCTTCCTAAGGAGCCCTGCCTGAAGAACCTACTTCAGAACTGATGGGACATCCTAGCCATGGCATAGCTGATCAAAAATTCCAAGACTGACTCACAAGCCCATTATTCACAGCTACCTAGCCACCATTCATTAACTGTAACGAAAATGACCCTGGGCTCCCTACATCAAAGAACCTTGCCATTTCTTCTTAATTAACTCTAAAGTTCTTGCTGGCCTCAAATCTCAGCTGGAAAACATCAACTGGAGTAGGTGGCATCTCAGCTTGCCCTTTGCTACTGGCTGTGCTTTTATTTTTCCTGTGTTGCATGCCCCTCATCCTCCCAAGATTATCAGTAGAAACCAAAATACTGCTGCGGTTTAGGACAAATGCAAGATCTATGTAAGATCTAGCCTGTTTTAGACTTTATTAAAATGAATCTTCATGATATCTAAAGCCAATAGAAATGTATTTCTTCAGAATTAAACCAAACCCGTGCAGTGTTTGCCACTCAGCCATTGCAGAATCACAACAGCACATGAAATCTTACAAGAGAAATGGGTAAAAAAAAAAAAAAAAAAAAAGCCTTAAACAGAAGCAAAACTGACTCATCTCCTTATTGCCAAAACCGAGAAAGCCACTGAGCGTAAACAAACAACAGACATCCTGAAGAAAAGGGGGCGTCACAATTCCTTTTCACACTAATAGGCAGATACACAAACTGGTGTGAGCAGGACCATCCTCCAGCTACTCCCGGCATGGCACGCTGATCCGAGGGAAACAGCCGATGCTGCAGCAACACTCCCAGCAACACAGGTGCCACTGGAGGCCAGGGAACATCTGAGGTGCCAGTGACTCCCAGTCCACTGAGGGTTCCTAGTTATATATGTTGGAAAGCTGCAACAGCTGCAGGTATGATCCACTCGTAGAAGACACACGTATATTTGGATACCCAATGAAACTGGTCTGGGTGGTATTCATAAAGGCATACTTTGGCTTAGGCTGGCTAGCATCCCCTCCGCAGAACAGGAGGGAGAGCAAGCCAGAGCACTTGTATAAGGCTCGAGCTCTCCTCCTTGTCCATAGGGGCCCAAAAAGACTATATGCATGCTGAAGCCAGACTTTGTGAATACCCTTAATCTTGGGGGAAACTACATAGGTAAAGCTTAGGACCAAAGAAACAGTTAGAACAAAAGGAAAGTCACTGTGAAGACAAGTGATGTTCTCTGGCAAAATCCATCATAGCAAACTAAGATACTTTGGAGTAATTGCTTTTTTTAATTACTAAAAGCCCTTCTGTTTGAACTTGGCAACATGCTTAACTGGTGGGGACACGGGGAGGTTGTTTTGGGAGATTTTTTTGAAAAGCAGTTTTCAGAGTTGAAACCACAGAGGCAACTCTAATGCCTGCATCCACAAGACAGATTTCCGATGACTTTAAAAAACAGGTAACCCAACCTTTGTTAGAACAGCTCCTGGCCCAACACTAACTATTCAACACCATCACTCTTGCACCTTAAATCACCCCCACCATGCCACAATCACATCTTCTGCAGTACTTCAAAAAGCAGTTAACAGACTAAATTCCACTCGCACTAATTTGCGTTGTTTGTAAGACGACCATTCAAAAGAAGGCAAGGAGGGGGATTTCTCACTACCTTGAATGAACGCTACTTAGCATCAGACATAGCACATGCAAAAATCCATGAAGCTTCACAGGGATTATCTCACCATCGCAAAGAATGCTAGATCGTGTGCCACATACATGAAACACAACGCCAAAGAAAGATGCGCTTTAGTAAAAACTCTTAGCCAGTTATTTATTGGAATACAATAAATACCGCGTTGTTTGTTAGAATGCATTTAAAATACTAAGCATATGGATTTTGAATCAATTCTTTGGGATGTTCTCAGTGCGTGTACACCTTTTGCTTTCAAATAAATCACCGCCACATTCAGATATTGATAGCTCCTGATAAAGTCACGGAGTGCATCAGTTCATGCTCTGGCCTGCTCTGGTTTCAAACGAGTAAGCTGATGAGAAAGAGCTGATTGATACTAACAAGGTTAGGAGTCCAAAGCTCAGGTCACATTAAGGCAGCAACACATTAGCGGACATATCATACGAGTGATAGAACATGCCATCCACCACTGACTCGCACGCCACTCGCCGCTCACAATCACTGGCCATCTGACCAACCTCTCTTTGTTCTGAGCTAACTCCCCGCTCACCCTCCTGAAACAAATAAGTAAATAGACCCAGCATTTCCTCCGTAAGGACAGATGCTCTTCCCCCTCCATACTACACTGAGACTGCATTGACAGGATGAGTGTTGCGTGTTGACTAAGCACACGCTGCTTTTTACATCTACTTCTGGTTCCAGCATGAAAATCAACATTGCACCTGTGTTGTCCAAACGGGTGCGTGTTTCAGAGGCAGACAGAAGAGAAGTAGAGAGAGCAGCCAGGATACATACCATGTTCCACATCTTCATAAAACACGCGTACTACACAGAGAAATGATAATCCCTTCTTAGTGGAAAATCCAAATTTTCAAAATGAATCCCCAAGCTAAAATGAATTACTATAATAACTGCAATCCTGGTATGAGCGCTAATCAGAAAGGCGCAGCTGACCACCTGCTGTGTGGCATCACTGGCACAGCAGCACCCTGCCCCTAATTGCTGCCGTGTTCAGAGAGGGCTTGGTGCTCCACAAAACAAGACTGTAGTGCTGGTAAATGCGTGGACAGGAGCACAGCCTGACTGACTGTTGTACAGTCTCACTACGCGCTTCTGCTGAGTGCAGCATAAAAAAAAAAAAAAAAAAAAAGCACTACTGCAGCTCCAAACAGCAGGATGCAAAAATCTAAACCCAGGCCAAGTAATTTCTTCTGCAACTAGAGAAACACATGAGAAACGATGCAAGGGACAACAAAATGAATTGTATGTGCCTGTGTCAGTACAAACCTTTTATCTGTGCAGGCTGTGAAATGAGAAAAGCAGCATTTGACAATGCTACAGGCTGGGGCAATGTTCTTAACATACTTACAGTAAGTTATTGTATTTAATTGCTAATAAAAAAAATGCAGTTACATAATAACACAAGGTAATAACCAAAATATGAAGTCACAAGATTGGCTTACAGCAACAGAGAGCGGGGGGGGGGAGAAGGCAGCTTGTGCTTCAAATTTTGCTGCATTGTCAAAGAGCCAAGAACCAGATCTGGGGGCTGCTTCTTTTACAGGGAAGGGATGTAACCACCGAAAATTCAGCGCGGGACTCTTCATCGCCGCCTGCGCGCATCCACATCCCCAAATGATGTCAATGCCCGCCGGCACGTCGCTCATCATAATTCTACACTATTTGCTCGCTAGTGAAATTCAGCTGACAGGCCGACAGCTAAGCCCGTAACCCACCGGGGCCCATATGCTCCACCGACAGCACACACCGCCCCCCCCCCCACACACATACACACACGGCCACCCCCACCCGCGGAAGCGCCCCACGGAGGGAGAAGGTGGTGGGGGGGGGGTGTCCCATTCCTGCACAGACCGGCCGGCCCCGAGGCACAAAGGCGGGCAGCCTCGCACGGATGACAGCGCACACCCACGACCCGCCACCGCATCTCGCCGGCCGGGCGGGGGCTGCCGGCCCCCGGGAAGGGCCTTTCCCGGCGGCGAGGCCGCTGACAGCCCCATCCCGCCTCGCACTTCTCCGCCGGGAGGCAACGCCGACACCCCCTCCCCAGCACCACCACCCCCTCCCTCACCCGGGGCCGGGCGGCACCAGCCCCTCGTACCTGGACAATGCCGGCCTGGGCACAGCTCATGCTCCCCCGGCGAGGGCAGGTCTCACATCCCACACGTGAGGCTCAGGGCTCGCCGTCTGTCAGCCGACAGGGAGAGAAGGAAGGAGGGAGGACGGAGCGCCGGCGTGTCAGCCCCCACCGAGCCGCACCATAGTCCAGCACCGGCTGATACGCCTGCAACGCCGCCGCGCTCCCTCCTCCTCCTCCGCCCCGCCAGCCTCCTCCCACCCCGCCGCCTGTCGCTGGGTACCGGCCGCCTGGAGCCACCCACACGCCGCGGCGGGCGCCCGGCAGCGCCGCCCGGCCCGGCCCGCCCCTCAGCGCGCCGCCTCACGCCCGGCCCCCGCCTCCCGCCCGCCACGGCCCGGCGGCGTCCCAGGCCGCCTGGGGACACACGGGGCAGTGACGGCCGGCCGCGGTGGGCCCGGCGGCCCGCGCGGAGCAGGCCCGGCCCCCACACAGCCCCTGGGCCGCCCTCCTGCCAGGCGGGCGCGGGGCGAGGCGCGACGCTGCCCCTCCGCCGGAGGGTCGTGGGCCCCTTGCCGGGCTCTCCCTCAGCTCACCCCGCAGGGACCCCGCTGTGCACAACCGCTCCCCGGCGGGTGTCCCGCATCACCCCACAGAGGGGGAGAACTACCACCCTGCTGCACACGGGTAGGGAGACAGAAAAATTAATCTGTTTTCTTTTTTGCCCCTTCCCGCAGGCCTTGCAGCCCTCCCACCGACTCCCCACTACAAGGTCCGTATAGCCTCTGGGGTGGTCATTAACGCCTTGTCCCCCACACACCCTGAGACAACGGCTTGGGGAGAGCGCTGCTGCTCCAGCAGCTGTACGTCCTTCCCCTTCGACACCCTTACCTCCAGCCTCTCCTCTCCTGTCTCTTCCCCTGGACCAGTGCTTTATGAACTGCACCCCCGGGACAAAGAAAGCCACTGTACCACAGCAGAGAAGACAGCAAGTTTCAAAAACACAGTTAGGGATCTGAGCAGAGGTGCTATACAACTTGGTTTCTCCCACAGGTCTTGCATTTGTCCTGTCCCCGGGCAAATCTCCTCACCAAAAATAGAGCAGGAGTGCTGCTGGGGCTGCAGGGAGCAGCAGCTCCCACCAGCGACGTGCTGTCTCTACACCCGCCTGTCAAAAGGGCTGAATACCAGCTCTTCACATCAGCTGGGAGAAGGAAAAGACAGAACAGCCCTGCAGAGGTCCAATAGCCTGCTCCTTACCTCATTTTTCTAGATAGGTGGTTTTAGATTACAGCATTTTTATTTTATCCATCCTGTTGGGGTGGATTTTTTCCCCCTATGCTACCAAATACATCAATTTTTCACGAGTCTTCTATATCTTAAGCAGTTGTATCCTGAAGCAAAGTCATATTGATAAAAAAAAATACGCCCAGTAACATCACAATTGAAGCTAAGTTTATTCCTAAAACCAGCTTTGCACCCCCCACTCATACAAATTTCTTTGCAACCAAATATTATTGTGCTTGGTATCAGTGCAAGAAATAGTTTTTCTTCTAATTTTCTAATCAAGACACTCGGAAATATTTTCAGAGACATTGTGGCATCTAATTTCCAATTGATCATCTTATTTCCTTTCTTAAAGAGGTGAAACAGGAAAAATTAGAACTTAGCATCAGCAGAAACCTCAGAAGAAAAAAAAAATCAAATTGAATTTGGGAAGGAGAATGGGCTCGGTATTTTATTTACATTAGTGAAAGAAGAAATACATCTACAATCAGAATTACCGGCAGGCAGGACCAGCGAGTGGGCTAGTTCCCTGTGCAGTCGGAGTGGGAAGAAAGGGGAGCTCATCACAAAGCCACACCAGCTCTTCCCCAGAAGCAAGGCAGACCAAAAGACATACCAGGCCATGAAGGCCACACAAGCAAATTAACATGCATCTCAGGATATGCGTGTGGGCAAACACTCTTCTGCAGGCATTTGAGAAGTTCAGCTGATGTTTGGGCAAGCACACTGTTACTCCTTATCCGGTCAAGCCATCCACTGATCATGGATTGCAGGAGATCATGCTAACAAATGCCTACAGGAGGCCTCCAGCCAGGTATTTGCCTCCTTGTTTTAAAGCTGTATATCAATGTTTACACTGAAACTACTCATGGTAGGCATGTGCTTTTGCCTTTGTACTTTGAAAGTCTAAATAAGAAGGAATAAAAAAGATGAGGGAGGGAGTCAGAGACATGGAAACGTGAAGTAGCTGTGTGGCCTTTGGGCAAACAGGTTGCTGGAAGAGAGCAGAGAACTGACCCAACCCTCTGCACTCTTGATTCATTGCCCCTTTTGAGGTTTTCCCCAACTCCTTCTGCTCATGTGGATTACTGGTATAATTCTACATTGTTTATTCATCTCAGACATGCATCTCATCCTCAAAGCTAGGCAGATACGTTCAGTCTATCAAAGACATTAAGTTCACTGAAACAGGAAAAAAAATGATAAATGCACATGCTCTTAAAAAAACAAACAAACCAACCCACCCCAGTCAAACTCCAGCAACTTGAACTCCAAGCTTGATTCTGAGTTGTAGAGGCAGCTTAACATTATGGGCATGCAAGGAGAAGCCAAAATCTGCATCAGCACATTTCAGGACCATAAGACTTGAAGCACAAAAGACCTTGCCACACTCTGTGGACCTGAGAGGAACCCCTTTAAGGAGGACCAGGAATGTGCTTCCCCCTCTTCACTAGCTACCACCCCTGCTTTCTTTTCAGACTGAAAAGAACATCCTGAATCTCCTACACGAGAAGGAAGTTGAAAATTGTCCCCTGTTGGAATTTGAGTAAAACCAGGGAGATGAAAATTAAGATCAAGATGCAAAATACATACTCACCTGCTGTAGATGTACATTGAAATATTGAGCAGAAGATGAATGTGGTAACTGATTCAGAAAATGAACTAGGCTTTGAAGAGGACATTTTGTCCTCCTGTTCCTCAAAAGAAGGAAATTAAACACATTGGAAATAAAGTGGTTTCCATTGTAACTTTGCATTTTACTGAAAAAGAGGAGAGTTGCATAATGCATAAGGAGCTTTAAAATTAGACTAAACTTTGGCAGTTCAGATGTTTATCTGTATTACAAAGAAACCTCTGAATTTTATATGCCTACCTATTATACACTCCCCAACCTCCCAAAAACTAAGCAAACCAGCAAGTTTTGCTGTCCCGCAGGCCTGTAAACAACTTCTAGTGTCTTTTCAGCCATAAGCTAAGACACACTGATGCCTCAGGACAGGTCTACAGGCACCATAAGGTGAAGATGATTTGGGCAGCCAGTGATCAAGATGCATGTCTGTTTTGCAGAATTTTGGCAGCCAGAGAGTCGTCCTGCAAAAGCAGGAAATGGGAGCAAGAATAATTTGCAATAATTTGCAAATTTTCTTGGAAAAGCAAGATGAAGCAACTGTATCTTTCCCTACCAAATATTTCTGAGGGACACAGACATTCTTGAGTTGGTGCAGGACGGATTCCATTATATTTCCAAAATCTGTAATTCTGGTGGCTCATTCATGCCTGATCTATATCAGAGGAACTTCGTAGTATAGCGTAGTATTTTGAACAGTTCGTAGTTCATAGAATCATAGAATCATAGAATCATAGAATGGTTTAGGTTGGAAGGGACCTTGAAGATCATCGAGTTCCAACCCCCCTGCCACAGGCAGGGATACCTCTCACTAGACCAGGTTGCCCAAGGCCACGTCCAGCCTGGCCTTGAACACCTCCAGGGATGGGGCTTCAACAACCTCTCTGGGCAACCTGTTCCAGTGCCTCACCACCCTTAAAGTGAAAAACTTCTTCCTAATGTTTAATCTAAACCTGCCCTCTTCCAGCTTAAAGCCGTTCCCCCTCGTCCTATCACTACATGCCCTAGTAAAAAGTCCTACCCCTGCTCTCCTGTAGGCCCCCTTTAGGTACTGGAAGGCCGCAATAAGATCTCCCCGGCGCCTTCTCTTCTCCAGGCTGAACAGCCCCAACTCTCTCAGCCTCTCCTCATAGGAGAGGTGCTCCAGCCCTCTGATCATCCTCGTGGCTCTCCTCTGGACGCGCTCCAGCAGGTCCATGTCCTTCTTATGTTGGGGACTCCACAGCTGGATGCAGTACTCCAGGTGGGGTCTCACGAGAGCAGAGTAGAGGGGCAGAATCACCTCCCTTGACCTGCTGGCCACACTTCTTTTGATGCAGCCCAGGATACGGTTGGCCTTCTGGGCTGCGATCGCACACTGCTTGCTCATGTCGAGCTTCTCATCAATCATCACCCCCAGGTCCTTCTCCACAGGGCTGCTCTCCAGACATTCCCCGCCGAGCCTGTATTTGTGCTTGGGATTGCCCCAACCCAGATGTAGGACCCTGCACTTGGCCTTGTTGAACTGCATGAGGTTGGCTTGGCCCACCTCTCCAGCCTGTCCAGGTCTCTCTGGATGGCATCCAGGGAGATCCTGCCACTGTCCCTGTGTGGCCATTGTATAAGTAAAGACAAGATGACTGATAAATGGAAATCCACCACCTTGACGGAAATTGCAGAAGACACTGCATTGAGGGCCATTTAACAGTTTAGATGTACATTTGGGCATATACTAAGTTTTATGTTGGATTCATCTCCATCTGAGCTAGATGTCATGTAAGTACTTCTTTCCTGCAACATAGTATTCACTAAATTTTACCAAGAAACACAATTTTTGCCTGATAAAGAGGCTGCCACTCAGATGATATAAAACACCATTTCTAGATGCTAGACTCGTTTATGTCCAAGTGATAGTCTCATACCTGGCTCACACAGCTTCTCATTTTGGATTATTCGCTCTGTTGGGACTCAACTCTATTACTGAATTTGACACACACAGACTATCTTTAAAAAAGCACTTGGATGATGCTGTCTAATGTCTTTTACTATATTTTGGCTTACGCAGATGGGATTGCTCATATCTCAGCTGAATTCTATGCTTTTGCATAGCAGTAGGTACTTGTCTAATGTAGGACTTCAGGCTCTATCACAGTGCTTTAAGCAGCCCTTGGGCACAAGCTGCCTTTTTCTTAGACACTATATCCTTCCTTCCTGACAACCCAGATCTAAACCATTTGGGGAGGCCATAACAGACGCTGTCCTAGAACAGATGACCAAAGGCTGTATTTGCTGAGGAATGACATGGGAGAGGTCCAAGAGTGATTTCTGCCCTATCAGGACTGTAACCCCTATAGCTACCAACCCTCTTCCTTGCAGGAGCAAGCAGCGTGCTATGCAACAACCCGAACTTCATCTCTGTTTCATCCGGGGCGTACAGATTAGTTTTTTACACAGGAACTGAATTACTGGAGCATTTACCCAACTCGATCAAAAGAATTCTAGCCCTTCGGCTCAAATCATTTGCATGGCCTGATTTTTGTCGTTTCACCTAATTGTTTTACATTTAGATATACACTGGTTTGACATTTGTCCCTGTTAAGTTCATTTTCCTCTACATTTATTCTCTTCCTGGAGCAAATGCTAACCAGCTTCAAAATAGGAGGTTAAATATTAGCATCCCTGGCAGAAGAGATACACAGTGATTATGAAACATTATTCTACATGGGCAAATATACTGCATTTTTTTCCTCCATAAAGCCTATGATAATTCTACTAACAGACCAACTATTTTTACAACTAAGGCTCCACTTAAAGATTTAAAAAAAACAATTCAGAAAGCATGTTCAATGACACAAAGATTGAGCCCATATCCCAACAAGTTGTTCTGTCAGCAATGAAATTTAGATGAGTGTCCCTATAGCTCCTTTGATATGTTCAGTGAATGGTGAATTCGCATCACAACCTTTTCTCCCACACCAGGACAGTGGGGGTGGGAATACACATTATCAGGGTCTTTTCTCTGCCTGGCTGTCACAAAACTCATAAAAACTTGGTATATTTGAGACTCCCCCATCTAATGTGCACGAGAGATCTCAGCCAGTTACATGGACTGCATATAGTCAGACACTCAAAGTAATTATGCAAGTCTTATTTTCTTAGGAATCCATGCTAAAAGAGGGGGGATAATTGTCTCATTGTCTATGAAAAAAAGTCAGGCCACTACAGCATAACGGCAACAATGAAGCCAGGAGAGAACAGGATACCCCTGGAGAGTCAGAGCACTAGAGTGACTTGGCTTAATTAACATATATTTAGTTTTAATCTCAACTGGAGACCTCATCTGAAGAGGCAAAGTGAGAAAATCTCTTTTTACAGGAACAGGTTTTGAAGGTACTCCCCCAACAGGAATAATTCTGATAAGGACTGACCAAGTTCACCTTTCACACAGGCAGCACTGCTATATGACTGACCAGACAGCTACTGATGTGCTTAGACACATGCTTTGA
This sequence comes from Pluvialis apricaria, assembly GCA_017639485.1. Lineage (NCBI taxonomy): Eukaryota > Metazoa > Chordata > Aves > Charadriiformes > Charadriidae > Pluvialis > Pluvialis apricaria. Next base: position 65,170,485 of record CM030008.1, read on the forward strand.
TGTTGTGCTAGAACAGAGCCAGAGAGAGTCTTTTCTTCTCTTGATAACAGTGGGTATTCAAAAAGGATGAATTAATCCGTACTGAAAGGGGATGTTTCTGGTTTTGCTCTGCACCCTATTCCTACTCTGGTATTCCCACCCCATCCTGCCAAGGCTTTCACCTCATCCTTTGGTACCCACTGGTTTGCTGAGTTAATTTTCTATTAGCTGAACTGGAGTCAGACCAACACCTCCCACTGGTACATTGAAGGGAGGTGAAATCATGCGGAAAGCAAGATGGGAAAAAAAAAAGACAGACATTTCCCCTTTATGGGGCAATTAAGCCCATTGGATCAGTTCAGACTTCTCATGAGATCTCTCCCAAACTGAACTGGAAGAGGATCAAGCCCAAGACAAGCATGGGTGTTCCTCTTACCCTGTGAAAGCACACTAAGCCAAAGTCACTGCGTACTCAGTAGGGTGGTGAAGATGAGATTGTTGCTGCGTGCATCCAGGCCTTGGAAATTTTTTTTTTTTTTTGAAGATGCCAAACATTCAGTTATTCCAGCCTCCCTCTCAAAGTTTTCCAGACAAATCATTAGTAATTTACATTTTTCTCAACACTGACCCACCACTGAGTAGCAGGCCTGTTTTAACTAGGTTGGAGGGAATACAGGAGCTCATCGTCCATGCTCATTTGGCTGACGAACAATTCAATAGTAACAGAGGGCTGAATTAACAGATGAAGGCAGATGGGTTTATGGAATAGGGAGGCACTGAGAGAGAGGTTATGTTGAGAGAGCAGAAGGATTGGAAAAAGATCAACCAAAAATGGGCCAGCATGTTAAGCCATATGTCTCTTCTAAACATTTTTTCTGCTCTTGTTGTTTGATTGTCACAGTGCTTCATAACTATCTGTTGTTTTGTTCTGAGATTTTTCAGGCCAGGGTGTTGCAGTCAATGCTTCCCAAGAGTCCAAACGAGCAACACCACGCACATGCCATTTTGTGTGGGATGAATACCTTTGCTATTTTTACAAATAGGTATAATCACAATAATATGAATACAGTTATAGTAAGCACAGATCCACAGCCACCCTCAGTAGGTTCTGCAATGTCACATCCACCTCCCTATGCAAATACTGTGGAGATAAGTCTGGCATGGGTTCAGTTGCCACTGTCTTCCCTCGTCTGTCAATCTATCCTACTAATAAAAGGAAAAAGAAGTGAATATGCACGTAAATAGCATATCTCTTCCAATTGCAGCCAAATGAACCTATTATGAAATATCTTAATCCCTCAGGACAGATGTCCTGAGTTTATACGCAGCCCTCTGCAACATTTCTGACAGCCTTTGATTGATGCCAGGTTTAAACTTCAGCGGCCAATAGCGAAACACCAGCTTGAATCCCCAACCCCAAAGCTGGCAAAATTAAAGTAAACCATCTGGTGCTCAAAGGCCTAGGCTTTCCACGCCTAAAAACGTAAGTTTTCTTAATAAATTGTTACTTTATTGAATGGGAGAAAAGGCCAAAAAGATGACAAAAGAAATAAGATACAGTACCTCCCCTAAAGTTGCATTATAATTGTTTACCGCCTTCCTCCCTAGCACTCTGATGTAGCCATCTGGCTGTTTCCCTGTCTTCTGCACTATCACTCCCTTTGCAGTCTGCAGGTCCCAGAGCTTTGTCACCTGAACATCAGGATAACAAAGTTTTATCCAAGCTGTTGCATGCCCTACAGCGTTAGCTGCTTCTCTTGGCCACAAATACTACCTGCTCTCCTGGTTGAACCCTGCTCCCCTGTTTGAGCCCTGCCTGCTCCTCCAGCCCTACTCTTGCACATCTTGCTCTGCCAGCTTTTCTAGCTAATCACAAATGCTTTGCTTGTAGCTGCTTTCTTTTCTATCAGCATTTCAGCTCCTCCTGCTGCCAAGGTCTCTGCAGATAACAATTACTTTTAGTTCTCAGCCCCCAGACTGACACATGAAATCACGTAGACAAACTTTAAATTATGCCACCACATCACTGTATCTGCTGGACACTGAGAAATTGCTAATCCATATACACAATTTGCCCAGCTCTGGCCTTTGAACTACAAGTGACATGACTATCACAGCTCTCAGCTAGGAAGACTGAGGGCCAGGTTTACAAGAGTCGGATATACCAGCTTGCAGGAGCTCTTTGGCATCTACTAGATTTACAGAGCACCTTTCCCTGCCTTTAAATGCTCACATAACTTCTGATCTCTAGTTACAATCAAGACATATACAAGGAATTCTTGCTGCAGAGAAGTCCCTGAAGTTTTCAAGCGTAGCTTCCTTTTCTTTTAAGTTACATGAATTACACCAGGGATGTTCATTGCCCCAGCAAACACTCCAGCAGATTTAAACTTAAAGGTCATCCTGAAAAAAAAATCGTAAGTAATGCTTTCATGCTTAGTGAGAAGTACAACTAATTCTTTTGCTTTCAGCAGTTTGTCTTAAAAGACATTATAGAATCATAGAATGGTTTAGGTTGGAAGGGACCTTGAAGATCATCGCGTTCCAACCCCCCTACCATAGGCAGGGATACCTCTCACTAGACCAGGTTGCCCAAGGCCACGTCCAGCCTGGCCTTGAACACCTCCAGGGATGGGGCTTCAACAACCTCTCTGGACAACCTGTTCCAGTGCCTCACCACCCTTAAAGTGAAAAACTTCTTCCTAATGTTTAATCTAAACCTGCCCTCTTCCAGCTTAAAGCCGTTCCCCCTCGTCCTATCACTACATGCCCTAGTAAAAAGTCCTTCCCCAGCTCTCCTGTAGGCCCCCTTTAGGTACTGGAAGGCCGCAATATGATCTCCCCGGAGCCTTCTCTTCTCCAGGCTGAACAGCCCCAACTCTCTCAGCCTCTCCTCATAGGAGAGGTGCTCCAGCCCTCTGATCATCCTTGTGGCTCTCCTCTGGACGTGCTCCAGCAGGTCCATGTCCTTCTTATGTTGGGGACTCCACAGCTGGATGCAGTACTCCAGGTGGGGTCTCACGAGAGCGGAGTAGAGGGGCAGAATCACCTCCCTTGACCTGCTGGCCACACTTCTTTTGATGCAGCCCAGGATACGGTTGGCCTTCTGGGCTGCAATCGCACATTGCTGGCTCATGTCGAGCTTCTCATCAATCATCACCCCCAGGTCCTTCTCCACAGGGCTGCTCTCCAGCCATTCCCCGCCGAGCCTGTATTTGTGCTTGGGATTGCCCCAACCCAGATGTAGGACCCTGCACTTGGCCTTGTTGAACTGCATGAGGTTGGCTTGGCCCACCTCTCCAGCCTGTCCAGGTCCCTCTGGATGGCATCCCCCCCCTCAAGCGTGTCTGCCTCGCCAAACAGCTTGGTATCATCAGCAAACTTGCTGAGGGTGCACTCTACCCCACTGTCCATGTCGCTAACAAAGATGTTGAACAGTATGGGTCCCAGTACCGACCCCTGAGGAACGCCACTCGTCACTGCTCTCCACTTGGACACCGAGCCGTTGACCGCAACCCTTTGAGTGCGACCATCCAGCCAGTTCTTTATCCACCGAGTGGTCCATTTATCGAATCCATGTCTCTTCAATTTAGAGACCAGGATATCGTGTGGGACAGTGTCAAACACTTTGCATAAGTCCAGGTAGATGACATCAGCAGATCTTCCCTTGTCCACTGCCGCTGTAACCCCTTCGTAGAAGGCCACCAAATTTGTCAGGCATGACTTGCCCTTGGTGAAGCCATGTTGGCTCTCGCCAATCACCTCCTTGTTTTCTGTGTGCCTCAGCAGAGTTTCCAGGAGGATCTGCTCCATGATCTTGCCAGGCACAGAGGTGAGACTGACTGGCCTGTAGTTCCCCGGGTCTTCCTTGTTTCCCTTTTTGAAAATAGGGGTTATGTTTCCCCTTTTCCAGTCGGCAGGAACCTCGCCAGACTGCCACGACTTCTCAAACATTACCATTAGACATTAGCTGTCTTAGAAAGAGCTAATGACTAGGAAACAAGCAAAGTTATAGGCATATGTAAAAGAAATGTGTATGTGATACACCACTGAAAAATACATTGATATGAGAGAAAGATCAGGTCACAGCATGTACACAAATGCAGTACAAATCCTGTCTTCTCATGAACACATGTGAAGTACCAGCAAAATTTAGGTCTAGGCAGTTCTGTGCAACTTAAGTTGCACCTGAGATTTTGTTCTGTATTTATGCTGGGGATCTTTATTCCTATCTGCTCTCTGAAGCACAGCACTGAGAAAGTCCACATTCATGACTCCAGTTCACATCTAAGGTAAAGTTTAAGAGAAGCCACTCGTTGCCTAGAAGGCTCTACATCCAGCCCAGCATCAGGGAGTCAGCAAGGGTGCACGTCTGGCTTGCATAGTACTAGCAGAGGCTGTTCTCTATGGGGAACGCAGCAAATGAGCTGTTAATAATGCACCAGCCTTGCAATTCAGCTGTATTGTCTCTGCAAAGCTAACAGGAGTAAAAAGCAATAAAAACTGTTTTGACACTGTTAGCAGATGTGACTGACTACACACTGTTCTGTTGAGTAAGTAGGAGTTGCACGCGTTACATCCTAGAGCTGAACCATAGACAGTTTGAAACAGAAGAAGCAGGAACAGAATTATGGACATACATATACAGCAGGAGCTGAAGTCCCTGGTGAGTCATGTGTACAAGGCAAGCACCTAGGATCGATTTCTGAGCCCTGTAAGTCAGTACAAGTGGTGTACTGTGTCTCTACAAACTACCAAGACACCTGTGAAGAGTCACTGGACATTATGAATAGCAGCTTTTCATGCTGGACAGTTGTAAAGGGTCTGTTCCCAGGTTCTCCTGTCCCTGGATTTCCTCTTCCTTTTGTTACATAAAGGAAAGGAACAGTCTATGCTGCAGTCCACTCTCCCCCACCACAGTTCACTATTGTGTAAGTGCAAAGGAAATTGTGTTGCAGTGATTCTTTCTGTAAGACTAATGATAAAGAGTTCTTGCATCTTCTTGCCAACATAAGAGTTTTTACAGAAGGGACAAGAGTAAGTGCCAGGAGCAGGGTCTGAATCCAACGAAAAGTTGCATCTGGTGGGTAAAGGAGACTTGATCCAGAAGTGGTATTAGATGCAATTGACACATAAGTGAGAAGAATATTAAGAGGCACTGGACACCCAGAGCTTGAGTGCATTCATTAAAGTGTTCTTCTGCCTTTGATATCTTCCAGTCTTAAAAGCACTTTAACCTGCAGATAAAATAAGCATTATCCCTGTAGGGCCAAATTCAGATATATCACACTACTTTATATCCAGAGTAATTTATTACTGAGACTAGAATCTGTCCCTAATTATTATGAAAAAGTATCAGTATTAAAGTTCAGCATTACCTTGTTTGAGATACACCGATGAACAGACTCTTAATTCTTACATTAGCACCCAGCATTCTGGTGTTCTTGCGCTTCCCATCCAATTAGTAAACTATTGCTGGTTTCAGTTTTAATATTTGAGATAGTCTGTAATGTAACTGTAACACTTAAATGTTTTTTAATGCCTTTTTAAAAGTCTAAAAAAAAAAGTCACTTCCTTGGGATTAATATCTCCCAGGCTTCATACTTCAGAGCAGGGATAAGGAAGTAGCTGAAAGGAGGATGTCTGGCTTTGCTATAATCCAATGATATTTCAATAGAGCTTGTGCACATCTGGCCATACATAGATTAGTGCTGTGTATATAATTAAAGTATTTAAAGAGAAAGCAAATATAGTTTCTACCACAGTTAGCCAGAGCTGTCTGGATAACATCTCTGTAGACCACAGTTCCTTATGGACTTCAGGACTCACTCACCTTTGGCCCATATCAAAACTCTTCAGTGCAGGGTGGCGCACGTGTTCTCAGCTATGGTTTATTATGGCAAGAATTTATCCTTCCAGCTGCAATCCATTGGCACAGAGCACTACTCTTCCACACAAGTTTTCCTCAGTTTACAAACTCTCACATTCCTTGCTGCCAGTGCAAGTTGCCACTGCAAAGAAGCCTGGGGCAGCTAATAGGAACACAACTTTTCCTGGTGAATTGTATCCCACTGGCAGGTTTTATTGTTTTTTGCCAAGCTGGTCAAATCCCAAGTCTGACTGACCTATAGAAAGCTGCAACATTTCTCTCGGAAAGTGACTCCTACCAAAAATAACACACTACCAAAAATAAAACTCATAACGCAACATCCCTTTTACTCCTAAAGCTAGCTGAGACACCCTGCCTGACGTTCAGGCACTTCTGGGTAATAGTGCAAGAGCCTTAGGACAAAAGTTATTTTTTCATATAGCTGCTTTAAATAGCGTGGTGATATTTTTAGTTTTACTGTACTCTTATACTGTTTAAAATTGCATTCTTTTAAAATAGCCTCTGCAGTACTAGGTTCCATGCTGTGGAGGAAAATTGAGTTAAACTTCTCACTCAATATTTGCATAAATCTGATGCTTTATACAAAATATACTGTGCATCCAATTACTCTTCTCACATTTCTCATTTGATTAAAGTGTTTCTCATGATTTTCAGCTTTTACCCAAAATAATAACTTATGACACCTAATATAGGTCAAAGCAAGCAAACTGAACACAATCAGGAATACATAAAGGGAAAGAAGGATTCTTGCAAAAGAATCCCATACTGATTTTGACCAGTACCCAGCATCAGTAATAGATTTTTTCTCTTTCTACAGCACTATATTTTTGTCCCATAGGAAAAGCGATCATTTCACCTATTGTTGGAATACATTAGGAGACATTGCAAGAAGATGACAACAGATGTCTGATGGCCATGCTGCAACTCCAGATACCAGAAGTCAGGTCCTGGCTCTGTCAGACTTCCCATATAGCCTTGGGTAAATACTTCAATCTACCTGACATGTCTGTTCCTCACGTGTAAAAATGAAAATATTGCTTTACCCAGGGAAATGTCACTAAGCAATAAAACAGAAAGGATTGTTAGAATGTCAAGTCCGATGCATGTTATGAACAGTGAGGATCATGGAAGTGTTTGGACAGACAGGACAGACTGAAGTGCACAACAGTACAGGAAATTAACATTTTTTCAAGGGTGTTAATAAGGTGAAGAGCGTAATTAGTATTGTAGGGCAAACCTTGCTTTTCAAGGTCTGAAAATGAACAAATTGTTGCAGACTGAAGCCAAACTTCAGGTCTAATTCTTCATGATTAAATCAGTGTTGACATAATACAGAAACAGATTGTTATATACTGAAGATTTTTAGTTTCCAGTATTCTTAAAGCAAAAGCTTATGAAATACCACAGGAAAGACTGCTTCATGACTTCTCATAATATTTCCAAGTATCCTTCAGAAGAAAACAAATGACAGGCGCAAGCTGCAGAATTATAATTGGAAAATAGGCATTACAGAATTTCTCAGCTCTCCAGTGGCAGATCTCTTGTCAGTTAACTGGGTAATTCTGATTTCACTAGCTTAAACCCTCCTGATTTATTGGAGTTATCCTAGATATGCCCAGCTGCATTAGAGGACAGAACAGGAAGCACAGAAATTATTCCAGGAGAACTGAAGGACAGATTTAGCTACCCAGTCCCTGTTTTTTTACTGTAGTATTTGAGCTCTTTCAATTGACAAATCTACAAATCTCAAAAAACCTCAAACCTGCATACAAGGCAGGAGAGTCAGTGATACAGAGATCTTGATTCTGAAAGCTTCCAGAGTGGTTTTATATTGGACAGAGTGGACAACTAGTGCAACCTCACTAAACTAAGCAAATTAATGTTGTCATTTAATTTTCTTCTGTTGGATGTGTCCAGATAGGAGTCCTTCAGAAGCACAACTGGATATAGTAAAGCAACATAGCAGTGAGAAGTGGTAGAGCATTTTGCACTTTGGGGCGTTTGTTTTTTGGTGTTTTTTTTTTTTTCCAGTCATGATGTTGATATTTCTGTTCAGTTGGTGATTTGTGAGTATCATCTGTATGGAAAATACACCCAGAGAGGATCAGACCAAAAAGCCAGCTAGCCAGGTTTTGCTTTCTGACAATAGTCAGGAGCAGATAGGCAAAAAGAACAGAGCAAACAGGGTAACTACCACACACAGTGCAGACCATTGCACTTCATGACCCAGCGATGCAGTTTCATAGATCATTTATGTTTGTATAAAATGCTGAAGTCTGGACATAGATGTGCTTATCCCCCTTCAATCCCCTCTGCAAGTATGTGCATCCCTCCTGTATGGGCATGGATGTTGCCATAATTCCCTTTTTCCTTTAGACATTCTCCCAATGTTTCATCAAGAACATACAAAACATATCCAAGGACCCACCAACAGATGCTTTCCTGATATTCCTCTGAAGTACAGAAAGTGTTTCTAAAGAGAATAGCTAAAAAATGTATTAAATTCTTGCCTTCCTTTCCACTGCCAAATTCCCAACTTCAAGACAGTATCCTATAGAATTTCTAACAGGGAAAGCTTTACAGCAAGGATTTAATAGACCCAAACTGCCAGTAATCATTTGGATTTAGGGGATGTCTGGGAAACATCACAAAACATTAGCAGAACAGGGCACAGTAGCTGAGCTATTTCTAGGAGACAAGGGGTGAGAGGAAGAAAACCCTGTCAGTACAATGCACCAAATTCTGAATAAGAACTTATCCATGTAGTGACTGACTTTTCAGTTTGCCTGTGAGTATATAGATTAAAATCTTTTCTTAGCTCAGGATATTACAGAATACACATATAGATATCTAAAATACTTGAAGTGCTGTTTACTGTACAGGAATTATTTCATGCACATGTTCTTCCTAAACAGTCATTCTGTGTAATCCATTGTTGTCATTACTACCCAATCTGCTATGTCTCGTAATACTTTCTTAATCAGGAAGTGTCCTATTTTATGATTAATCCACAGGAGATATTTGGAAGTGTTTTCTCTGAAGTACATTTTTCTCTAATCCTTTCTCAAAATGCTTTTTTAAGTATATCACAAAATAAAGATATGGAAGTGAAAAAACTTCACATTTAAGAGCAGCTTTTACAAGGCTTTTTCATGGCTTGACAATTGTCTTATTTTGAGTTATGGGGTACATTGTGGATTATACCATCTGATTACTTCAACACTTGTTTCACAGAATAACTGATAGGGGTTGGAAGGGACCTCTGAAGATCTTCTGGTCCAACCCCCCTGCCACATCAGGGACACCTACGGCAGGTTGCACAGGACGGTGTCCAGGCGGGTTTTGAATGTCTTCAGAATCAGACACACCACCACCTCTCTGGGCAGCCTGTTCCAGTGCTCTGCCACCCTCAAAGTAAAGTTCTTCCTCATGTTTAGATGGAACTTCCTATTCAAGTTTGTGCCTGTTGCGTATTGTCCTATCACGGGGCACCACTGAAAAAAAGACTGTTCCCGTCTTCCTGGCACCGTCCCTTTAAATATTTATAAGCATTGATAAGATGCCCCCTCAGCCTTCTCTACTGCAGAGTAAAAAGACCCAAGTACCTAAGTCTTTCCTCACAGGAAAGATGCTCCAATCCCTTAATCATCTTTGTAGCCCTTTGCTAGACCCTTTCCAGCAGTTCCCTGTCCTTCCTGAACCGGGGAGCCCAGAACTGGACACAGTACTCCAGATGCGGCCTCAGCAGGGCAAAGTGGTGGGGGAGGATGACCTCCCTTGACCTGCTGGCCACTCTCTTCTTGATGCACCCCAGGATGCCATTGGCCTTCTTGGCCACCAGGGCATGTTGCTGGCTCATGGTCATCCTGGTCAGCGCTGGAAGGAAGAGGGGTCCAAGAAAGTTGGTTAATATTCAAGGACCACCTCCTCCAAGCACAGGAGCAATGCATCCCTACAAAGAGGAAGGCAGGTAGAAAAGCCAGGAGGCCTGCGTGGATGAACAAGGAGCTCCTGGAAGTGACCAAAAGAAAAAAGGAGGCCTATAGGGAGTGGAGACAGGGGCGGGTAGCCTGGGAGGATTACAGAGGAATTGTTCGAGCAGCCAGAGAGCGGGTTAGACAAGCTAAAGCCCAGCTAGAACTAAATCTGGCCACAGACATTAAGACAAACAAAAAATCCTTCTTTAAGTATATCAGCAAGAAAAGAAAGACTAGGGAAAATGTAGACCCTCTCCGGAAGGAAACGCAAGAACTGGTTACCCGGGACAGCAACAGAGCTGAGGTACTCAATGACTTTTTTGCCTCAGTCTTCACAAAGACAGCAGCCGCAGTGCCCAAGACGCAGAAAGCAAAGGCGAGGATTGGGAAAATGGAGCACCACCCACTGTAGATGAAGATCAAGTGAGAGACCACCTGAGGAACCTGAAGGTGCACAAGTCCATGGGACCTGATGAGATACATCTGCGGGTCCTGAGGGAACTGGCAGATCAAGTCGCTAAGCCACTAGCCATCATATTTGAGAAGTCGTGGCAGTCTGGCGAGGTTCCTGCCGACTGGAAAAGGGGAAACATAACCCCTATTTTCAAAAAGGGAAATAAGGAAGAAAGACCCAGGGAACTACAGGCCAGTCAGTCTCACCTCTGTGCCTTGAAAGATCATGGAGCAGATCCTCCTGGAAACTCTGCTGAGGCACACAGAAAACAAGGAGGTGATTGGCGAGAGCCAACATGGCTTCACCAAGGGCAAGTCATGCCTGACAAATTTGGTGGCCTTCTACGAAGGGGTTACAGCGGCGGTGCACAAGGGAAGATCTGCTGATGTCATCTACCTGGACTTGTGCAAAGTGTTTGACACTGTCCCACACGATATCCTGGTCTCTGAATTGAAGAGACATGGATTCAATAAATGGACCACTTGGTGGATAAAGAACTGGCTGGATGGTCGCACTCAAAGGGTTGTGGTCAATGGCTCGGTGTCCAAGTGGAGAGCAGTGACGAGTGGCGTTCCTCAGGGGTCGGTACTGGGACCTGTACTATTCAACAGTGAGGTAGGGTGCACCCTCAGCAAGTTTGCTGATGAAACCAAGCTGTTTGGCAAGGCAGACACGCTTGAGGGGGGGGATGCCATCCAGAGGGACCTGGACAGGCTAGAGAGGTGGGTCCAAGCCAACCTCATGCAGTTCAACAAGGCCAAGTGCAGGGTCCTACATCTGGGTCGGGGCAATCCCAAGCACAAATACAGGCTCGGCGGGGAATGGCTGGAGAGCAGCCCTGTGGAGAAGGACCTGGGGGTGATGATTGATGAGAAGCTCGACATGAGCAAGCAGTGTGCGATCGCAGCCCAGAAGGCCAACCGTATCCTGGGCTGCATCAAAAGAAGTGTGGCCAGCAGGTCAAGGGAGGGCCAGCAGGTCAAGGGAGGTGATTCTGCCCCTCTACTCCACTCTCGTGAGACCCCACCTGGAGTACTGCATCCAGCTCTGGAGACCCCAACATAAGGACATGGACCTGCTGGAGCGCATCCAGAGGAGAGCCACGAGGATGATCCGAGGGATGGAGCACCTCTCCTATGAGGAGAGGCTGAGAGAGTTGGGGCTGTTCAGCCTGGAGAAGAGAAGGCTCTGGGGAGACCTTATTGCAGCCTTCCAGCACCTAAAGGGGGCCTACAGGAGAGCTGGGGAAGGACTTTTTACTAGGGCATGTAGTGATAGGATGAGGGGGAATGGCTTTAAGCTGGAAGAGGGCAGGTTTAGATTAAAGTTTTTCACTTTAAGGGTGGTAAGGCATTGGAACAGGTTGCCCAGATAGGTTGTTGAAGCCCTGTCCCTGGAGGAGTTCAAGGCCAGGCTGGACGTGGCCTTGGGCAACCTGGTCTAGTGGGAGGTGTCCCTGCCTATGGCAGGGGGGTTGGAACTCGATGATCTTCAAGGTCCCTTCCAACCTAAATCATTCTATGATTCTATGATCCTGTTGTCCACCAGGACTCCTAGGTCCCTTTCCACACAGCTGCTCTCCAGGAGGTCAGCCCCCAACCTGTACTGATGCATGGGATTATTTCTCCCCAGATGTAGTACCCTACACTTGCCTTTGTTGAACTTCATAAGGTTTCTCTCTGCCCAACTCTCTAGCTTGCCCAGGTCATGCTGTGTAGCAGCACAGCCTTCTGGTGTGTCAGCCACCCCTCCCAGTTTTGTATCATCAGCAAACTTGCTGATGGTACACTCTATGCCTTCATCCAGGTCATTGATGAATATATTGAACAGGACTGGACCCCGTACTGACCCCTGAGGGACACCACTAGTTACTGGCTTCCAACTGGACTCTGCACCACTAACCACAACCCTCTGAACTCTATCTGTCAGCCACTGTTCAATTCACCCCACTGTCCACTCATCTAACCCACACTTCCTAAGCTTGCTTGTGAGGATGATGTGGGAGATGGTGTCGAAAGGCTTGCTGAAGCCAAGGTAGACAACATCCACTGCCCTCCCCTCATCCACCCATCCAGTCATGCCATCGTAGAAGGATATCAGATTAGTCAGACATGACTTCTTCTTGGTGAATCTGTGTTGACTACTTCTGATAACCTTGAGTTTCACAACTCTTAATAGATTAAGAAAAGACGTGCTAATAAAGTAAGGAAGTTGGAAGTATTTCTTTGTATTTAAACTATTTGAAAATCTTCTTCAGTCCTAAAGATCTCTATGTTTGGGATAAATAAAAATTAAGCCATTGAACAATAAGCTTAAGAAAAAGCTTTTAAGTGTAGGCAAATAGCCAGGCCAGAAGTACTACATCTAAACATATACTGCTATAGTAAAATATAAAACATTGAGATTGTATTGATTATGGATCTTCTTTTTATGTTTTTCCTTGATTATCTTACATCACGGCTACAGCTCAAATTTCAGTCTGTTTCAATAGGCTTGAATTTTCGGACTGTCTTGACATTTACTAACAAATCCCAGATCACAGTAGAGGATGCCACTGCCATTTCCTACTTTCATTTACATACAATTCTTGCACTTGAGCTGTTCTAGAAAACACAAATTGGACCAATCTAGTAGTTGCTCTTTTTGTAAGAAGAGCTGTCCTTGAGATACCGCTATCATGTAAAGTCAGTGACAGGATAACTGAGGAAATAAAAGATGTGTTGTAACAAGAATAGGATGTTACTCTCCAAAGTTCAGAGCAACCCTTTGCCAAACAAGAACATTTTTTTAAGCAATCCTTGTTATTACTGACTCACTCAAGAACCAATCAATTTACCTCAGCAAGGAAAGGTTATTTAGAGAGGAATACAGTGTTCGTAGTCTTGAGAAAAGACTTTGAAAGTCATAGCTACAGAGCAGAAACAGCCACTGCTTGGGCTGCATGAGAAAGTATTCGAGTGACCCTATTCACCACCTGGAAAGCCAGCGTACTTTTATAGCAACCTTATGAAGGGTCAAGAAGCAATCTGTCAAAAGATAAAAGTACACTGTGAAATACCTAGTAGGTGTTACTGTCATTGAGCCTTCTGACTGTGATACATGCTGCTGTATGCACTGCAGAATTTCTTCTGGTATCTTATTGTTTTAAATAAGTTTGTTGTGAAATACTGAATGGGTGTCACTGACACTCAATTTGAGCAAAATAACAGCTCTGAATTTGTCCTGCATCTACTGTTTCCCTCCTGAGCATTCACTCTGCAGATCCATTCCCTGTAAACAGCATACACGTTGATTGCCCCAAGTAGACATTGCATAGCGGTAGTGCAGGGAAAAAATACCACATGAAAGTGATAGATTAGAAGAGTTCTGGAACACCAGAAGTGTTTTGAAACTCAGGTGAAAAATGGGGATGGTCTATTAGCACTGAAAGGTATCAGCCTCTAAATACTGCATACAAGTGAAGCAGAGAGATGGAGAGCCAAAAGTGGAAGCTAACATTTTAATCAAAATCAGTCTAGCAGCCCAATACAGAAAATGCATGTTAGTCCATACGCAGATGTAAGCACATTTTAAATTGCATAGAGTTAAGGAGCAACTTGAAAACAAATTGTACTCAGCTGCACATATGCAATAGAAAGCAGAGCCCATATAACTACTGATCACAGTGAATCCCAGATGCAGTACACTAAAGTTTTTGGATCCTGTAGTACTTAAAAGCATGACCTGATACGAAACAGCCAGCTATTTGGTTGATCTGATGTCTGGTGGGACAGGAACAGCATATCCCACAAATAGCTAGTTATGCTTTAAAAACCGTTAGAGTATTTCAGAAGCACAGGTAAGATGAAAGTGTATGGCAAAGCAGTGCATCTGTGAGTGTCACCATTAACAACATGTTCCCTATTAAGACCGTTGAAATTACATCCCTATCCCAGTTTCCTTTATACTTACATTTGTGCCACAGAGTGTAAATATGCCAGAAGTAAACCCTTGAATCTAAGAAATTCCAAAGTGTAAGGATTTCTATGAGCAACCAGCAATTCAGTGGGCTTGCCCAAATATACTTAATTATTAGTTTTCTTTAAAAAGTGCAAACTTTGCAAGAATCCCCTCTCTTTACAATGTCTCAATGTGAACACCCTCACATGGAAAAGCCCTGCAATCCCTTTCCCATTAACTTTGCATTTGCACTATCTCAGTCCACTTCTGCAACAGTATTTTCTTTCCTTGGCTACTTCAAAACATCTTCTCTACATGTGTTTGTTCTACAATCCCATCTTTATGAAGACGGAATAATGAAAGAGCTTCAAACTTCCCCTCCTCAAGGTGTTGGATCACTTGAAATATGTTGTCTCCACAGGTGTCCCAGATCCAGGAAAAAAAAGAAAAGAAAAAGCAATAGGAGTATTACAAGGAAAAAACAAAGGGAAAAATCATGTCCTTACACATTTTTCTTGAATATATCCATTAATCTGAGGTACCCTTCTTAGAGGGATTCAAGCAAAAATCTTTGTCAATTTGTCAGTTTCCAATGAATATGGATAAGTAAGTCCCAATAGGAAGCAACAAATGGGGAAATAAATTCTACAGTTGCATTAGTAGGTTAATAGTCCTATCTTTTGGTCATTAAACTGACATTTCAGGATGAAGGTTGGGGGTAAGGAAGAATAAAAGATGCTTGGGAATACCTGCTATTATCATCCTGTCAGCTAATCAATTAGGACTTAGGTTGGACTTTAAGAAGCAAGGCAGTCAGTCACACCAGGAACCTGTCTTCCTGTCAGAACAGCATTAGAATAATATGTAGGCAGGTGACTTGAGCTCTGCATACCACACAAGTCTGACTACAGGAGACAATCTCACCTCAGCATCATGTTTTGCCACCCTTCAAACCAAGTAGAACTTTGTCACAGTGCTGATGTAGAAGTAATCTTTTCTAACCACTTAGACCTTCCTGACACTCTCTTCCTAAACCTTCAGCCCTTTTTCTTTCAGAGAATTCATGGCCCAGATAGCCTCTATGTCCAAAACTTTCCTATTGTCACTTTGGTACACATTATCCTAAACTAAATGCCTCAAAATGTAATGTTAGGATTTTAATATTTCAGTAGCTATTTAGGGCAGAGTAAGTGAGCATTTTATACAAAGATATCAGTTTGTACAAGTTCCTTCCAGCTGGATAAGCCAGAACAGAAATTGAGAATAGTGTGCTAGCCAGCCCACAGAGCCTTAAGATAATGGATAGCTATGAAGTGAGGACAAACAATGGTAATGTGAAGTTTGGTTAGCATCTCAGACAGTTTAAGTATCCTTCCTGTAAGTGACTGTGCTGAGACACATACTGTAGCCAAGGTCATGCAGAAAGCTGGCAGAGAAGTTGGAACTTCTGGGGGCCCAGAAGTTCTAATTCTCCTGAGAGAGATTTCATTTTCCTCAGATAGCATTTTAAGTCAGACAGCTGAAAAGTTTTGAAGATATTTCCTATTCTTTTCAAGACACAAGCCAGACATACATTTCTTCCTTTCTTCTCTTCCTTCAGCATGTTCTTTCTGTGGCTCAAAATGTGGACATTTGTTGTTTAATTCTAGCTTGCAGTGTAGTATTGCAAGAGGTCATAAAATTGTTGAAATCAAAACAAATCCTATACCAGTTTAGTGGGGCAAGTCCTTCATGGACATCAGTGGTACTGCTGATGTGATTAAGGTGAGTGGTATTTAGCCCAGTATAGATGCACTGAAGAACAGCACTGCTACAGCAGCTGGGACTTGAAAATACCATAGGAACAGGTAACATATTAAAAAAAACACACCCTATTTCAGGTTTGCATTTATTTTTCATGTTATAATTAATAGGGAATCCTCTTTAGCAGGTTTTAATTTTTTTTTAAATATCCCAACTACTTTTCATGGGAATCAATTTATAATTACAATTCTAAGCCTGCTAGTGAAAGATGAGTATCACAGACTTCCATCAATATTTGTTAGTTTGCTATCTCACTAGATTATCCAAGGTATAAGATATTTTTGTCCCTTCTGTTGCTTTGCTTGGTGGAAATACAATTTCCTTCCGCAAGTCGCGGTACTGACATGTAACAATAATGGCTCATACAACTACTTTGTAATACATTTGTCATAACCTATACTATAACCACTCAGCTCATTTGTTAGAAAATTATACAGACAGTGAATTTTAAGACCTCCAGTAGCTTCCGTGATTATCAGCTAGAAAAAATCCCAAGCTGTGCTTTTAAGCTATTTTCCCACAATCTCCCTCCCTGACGTCCCCAAAGACTTAATCTCAGCTTCCTCAGCCTTTATCTAACTCTTGAGGAAACAAACCCAGAATTTGCTTTTCTCTTTTCCTTCCCCCTTTAAAGGCAGACTAGCATACTTGAAAGTACAGTCCACCACATGTTTGGCTTTAGGGAGTTTGGGAACATTGATACAGAGAGCCCCCACATCCAGTGCTTCATATACAAGCTAAACAACTGAGGATGTCAGCAGCTGCTTTGGAAACCCACAGCATGTGGGGTATTTGTGGAAAAGGGAGCACAGATTGGGATTCTCCTGCCCAGATTTGCCCTTCCTCAAGTCCAGCAGGGTGCTGAGCAGAGGAGCAGGGCTGCCCACGCCTGTCCTTGCTCCACCCCAGTTCCAAGCCAGAACAGCACAAGCTCTGCCAAGGGACTACAATAGAGCTTTTTCATCAGTTTAGTACGTCCATGTGGTTCAGAGCACAGGTAGAGCAGATCCACAGTCTGTCTACAGAGGGCTAAGCAGGTGGATTGTCCTATAGTGTCATCTAGTTTAAGCATAGATTTCATTCAGACATAAGAGTCCAATATTTGGGGCACAAGGTTGTTAAGGATACTCAGTCACAGCACTGGTTCATATAAATGCAGCAGGTAAGTTTTGCCTATACCTTAAGCTGAGTCCATTCCAGATTTGGGCAATAGTGTCTAGTAAGCTTACGTTACTTTCTGCAAACCCTCTTTGGTAGCCCACAAAAACCACCCATCTATCAGGATGCACCAAAAATATTGTAATAATACTACTTGAGTCCCTTCCCATCCTTCTGGAAATCCTGAAGTATGTTTCAAAAGGCTAAAAACATTTTTGATTAAAAATAATTCACGTCAGCCTCACTCACAGGGTGCGTGAGAAGGTAATGCACAATTCCAGGATACAGCACAGGCATAGACACAAGTTAGCTAGGTTATATGTAGCAGCTACTATAGATACAAAGTTGAAACAAAAGTGCAATTTATGAGCCAGACCCTCCCTTCTCAAAGTCTTTCAATGGAAGGATTCCTGAGAAGCCAAGTATTTCTACAGTCCTAGCATTTCATTTCTGGTCTATTCAGTCCATCATCAGAAGTGTGTTGAGAATGTGACAATCTTAAGTCCATTTTCCCATACTATCTCAAAATGAGCTGGTGCAACCAAAAGCCTGAGGTGTAAAGGGACATAGGTTACTTCAATCAGCGATACTCAGAAGCACAGAGAGCTTCTACCACCACATTCAGGCTGTGGTCTGAAAGTCTCAGGTCTTTGAGTGTCACAGAACCTTTTCATGAAATGCCACAGCTCATGCCAATTGGTGACACATTAGACACCAGGCTTCTGCACAAGCCCTCCTCCGGACTGAAGAGCATGGGAACAAAGCTATCCTTTCCACCTTGGAAAGGCTCCCTCTGCATCATGATGAAAACAAAACATATGCACCCTTCTTGGAAATGAGGATGGGATTAGGGGCTCCATACCACTGTGTTATGTGAAGAATTGATAGAGAACTGAATGAGTAACAGCTTTCAAAGGTTTGGTGGTGGAGCTCTGCTCTAGTTTATGCCTGAATAAACCTGAATGCAGCCTTAATGCTATAAGGTCTATTGTTCCCTACAGCAGTTCAAGCAAATTTTGCCCATTCACTGCCTACAGAACGTGTACAAACATGAAAGAGCCACAAGTAATCTGTTTTGACAAGAGCTGCTGTGACAAGTCACAAGTTCTTATTACACCTTTGAGCCACACCATTAGCTCCAGGTTTTCAGAGCGGTAAGATGCAGCCTGCACCTCTGCAATGCTGGCTACCTTTCAGAAATAAAGGATGTTTCCTGTCCCTCTTTGGAAAATTCATTTTAGAAACTTTCTGAAGACCTTCTCATGGTCAACTACATGAGTAAGGTGTGCAGTCACTAGAATAGATTTAGCCCTTTCTTAGATAAGTCTATACTTACGCACCGGGCAGATATTCTGTTGAACTGGCACTAAAAGGCAATGTGTGGTGCTCTAACATTTTGGACTATTGCTGTAGAAACCCTGCTCCAGCTTCTTGATGGTTGTAGCATCACATCTGGATTTTGATGGAATTAACATTTTTTTTGTTGAATGGCACGAGCTAGCTGAATAGCAATATCTTGTCATTGTAACATTAAAGTTTTGTGTTTGTTTTTTTTTTTTTTAAGAACAACAAACCTGTGAAATCATTGTACATTAAGCCAGGACTCAGCTTTTCAACTATCACAAGTGATTTTCAATGCCCTGTGTGAGGCACTTTGAAGGATCATAGCCAAACAGGAAAAACGTTCAACACTGAATACAGAGTACAGAAGCACCAGAACAGACACTTCTGGAAACAGAAGTCACCTGAAGGAACCACGCACCACATACATCATGTGATCTCCTTTAGACAACTTTTATAATTCAGCTTTACTTCTATATATTACTGATTGCATTGCATTACTACCTCATTGCCTTGCAGATCTCCCTGCAAACATATTTCTGGTAATAAAAAAAAAAATCATTCCACTTTTTTGGCTGCATGGAAACATGGGATTAGACAGGTCCTTCCTTGGCATCACATACATAGCTTGGGTAGAAAAGCATGGTTTAGATAATTAGATTAGGTTCTCACCTCCATTAGCCTAGCAGTATCCTACATTATCTGTGGCAGGTTTGTAGCAGCTAAGGACCAGCCCAGTGAATTTTAACAAAACATTTAATCAACCTGGGACAAATTCATACACCTAGATCTCAGCACTGATTGGAAATGTGTAGCAGCAGTTAAGTGTTGTGTTTAATAAGCATACAATTGCAAGGTTAAAGCAGCACATTAGTTTGACTAATCATTTTGTCACTCATTACTGCAATCTTGTTTTCTTCTATAGCACAAGGTTTTGTTTCTGGTCATGTCTAAAAATATGCAACCCCAGAAGCATTGCTTCCTGGAAGAGCAGTATGGCTATGCAAACCAGTGACCTTTTTGTGGCTTTCACAGCAATGACAATAGCATGAGCTAAGTGTGTTTTTTTTCTGTTAGCTCATGAACTCCAATTCAGCTTTTAGGTACAAGCAGTTAATAAAAAGCGCGGGTTTACATGGATGCTTATGCAATTTGTTTCTGGAACTTTTATGACAGAAGTTGTTTCATGTGAAAGAGATTTAGTCTGACATTTGCTGTCACAAGGGGGAACTAAGTGATGGGGTAGACTAGTTTGGAACTCAGTTGTGCAGGAAACCTTGCCCTTTCTGAGGATGTAGAGGGATTTAGTCACCAGGCCAAGCAGAATTGTCACTAGAAAGAGAATTCCCCTTTTTGGGTGAGAACAGAGACAGCTACTTTTTCCACAATGTAAGAGTATAATCAGAATTTAAACTGTTCCTTACAAAAAAAAAAGTCTTCAGATTTCTCCACCATCCCATGCGGATTTTCCATTCCTAAGAACAACTTCCTTTGTTCTAACACATCTGAAAAATAATGCCAGTACACAGAAGAATTGCTCTTGGGAATAGCAAAGATGGGCAGCAACTAGGCTGACCCAGCCATGTGGGCAAAAGACAGGGAGCTTTCAATGCCAGAAGAGAATCAAGCATTTCAAAAGCAGTGGAAATTTAGTAAGGCAAGAAATTCAGAAAATTCAGTTAGAAAACTACCATGATGTTCTGAGCATGTTGGGCCAGTTCTGCAACCAGTTCGTTAATGGCATTAACGATCAATATTAGCCAAGGATCTGTCCTTTTACTTTTTGACTTAAATAGAAGAATCTCAAGGAAGGTGATTTGGGTTTGCATGCAGACTGTGGATAAGTGACCAGCGTATACAGCATCAAAGAATGCAGATCAAAATCCATTTTCAAGAACAATTGCATTTAAAAGTCACATGTGACAAATCAGTTATTCAGGAAATGGGTTTTATTGGCAGAAGAAATATTTAGGAGAAATTATATCCCATTTTATATCCCATCGTTCGAGCAGCTAGAGAGCAGGTTAGACAAGCTAAAGCCCAGCTAGAACTAAATCTGGCCACAGACATTAAGACAAACAAAAAATCCTTCTATAGGTATATCAGCGAGAAAAGAAAGACTAGGGAAAATGTAGGCCCTCTCCGGAAGGATACGCAAGAACTGGTTACCCGGGACAGCGACAGAGCTGAGGTACTCAATGACTTTTTTGCCTCAGTCTTCACAGACAAGGACAGCAGCCGCACTGCCCAAGACGCAGATTGCAAAGGAGAGGATTGGGAAAACGGAGCACCGCCCACTGTAGATGAAGATCAAGTGAGAGACCACCTGAGGAACCTGAAGGTGCACAAGTCCATGGGACCTGATGAGATACATCTGCGGGTCCTGAGGGAACTGGCAGATCAAGTCGCGAAGCCACTAGCCATCATATTTGAGAAGTCGTGGCAGTCTGGCGAGGTTCCTGCCGACTGGAAAAGGGGAAACATAACCCCTATTTTCAAAAAGGGAAACAAGGAAGACCCGGGGAACTACAGGCCAGTCAGTCTCACCTCTGTGCCTGGCAAGATCATGGAGCAGATCCTCCTGGAAACTCTGCTGAGGCACACAGAAAACAAGGAGGTGATTGGCGAGAGCCAACATGGCTTCACCAAGGGCAAGTCATGCCTGACAAATTTGGTGGCCTTCTACGAAGGGGTTACAGCGGCAGTGGACAAGGGAAGATCTGCTGATGTCATCTACCTGGACTTGTGCAAAGTGTTTGACACTGTCCCACACGATATCCTGGTCTCTAAATTGAAGAGACATGGATTCGATAAATGGACCACTCGGTGGATAAAGAACTGGCTGGATGGTCGCACTCAAAGGGTTGCGGTCAACGGCTCGGTGTCCAAGTGGAGAGCAGTGACGAGTGGCGTTCCTCAGGGGTTGGTACTGGGACCTGTACTGTTCAACATCTTTGTTAGCGACATGGACAGTGGGGTAGAGTGCACCCTCAGCAAGTTTGCTGATGATACCAAGCTGTTTGGCAAGGCAGACACGCTTGAGGGGAGGGATACCATCCAGAGGGACCCGGACAGGCTGGAGAGGTGGGCCCAAGCCAACCTCATGCAGTTCAACAAGGCCAAGTGCAGGGTCCTACATCTGGGTCGGGGCAATCCCAAGCACAAATACAGGCTCGGCGGAGAATGGCTGGAGAGCAGCCCTGTGGAGAAGGACCTGGGTGTGCTGATTGACGAGAAGCTCGACATGAGCCAGCAATGTGCGATCGCAGCCCAGAAGGCCAACCGTATCCTGGGCTGCATCAAAAGAAGTGTGGCCAGCAGGTCAAGGGAGGTGATTCTGCCCCTCTACTCCGCTCTCGTGAGACCCCACCTGGAGTACTGCATCCAGCTGTGGAGTCCCCAACATAAGAAGGACATGGACCTGCTGGAGCGCGTCCAGAGGAGGGCCACGAGGATGATCAGAGGGCTGGAGCACCTCTCCTATGAGGAGAGGCTGAGAGAGTTGGGGCTGTTCAGCCTGGAGAAGAGAAGGCTCTGGGGAGATCATATTGTGGCCTTCCAGTACCTAAAGAGGGCCTACAGGAGAGCTGGGGAAGGACTTTTTACTAGGGCATGTAGTGATAGGACGAGGGGGAACGGCTTTAAGCTGGAAGAGGGCAGGTTTAGATTAAACATTAGGAAGAAGTTTTTCACTTTAAGGGTGGTGAGGCACTGGAACAGGTTGTCCAGAGAAGTTGTTGAAGCCCCATCCCTGGAGGTGTTCAAGGCCAGGCTGGACGTGGCCTTGGGCAACCTGGTCTAGTGAGAGGTATCCCTGCCTGTGGCAGGAGGGTTGGAACTCGATGATCTTCAAGGTCCCTTCCAACCTAAACCATTCTATGATTCTATGATTTAAACACAAGCGGTTTTGGATCTTACCCTTTTCCTGAAATAGTTCATACTGCATCTCTAGAAGAGTGGTCCACTGCAGCTTATTCCACTGGCAGAAGCTATCCTACATGACTGACATCACCCAGCCATGCTGGGAGCACATTTGTGGTGTTAAAGTCTTGAGGAAAATTCACATTGCATCAAACAAGATCTACCTGTATCCTTTTTTCCCAGTAGTGGCAGACACTCAGGCAGGGCTACAGATACCTCCTTTAACACTCAGAGCAAGGTATTGTCTTCAACTGCTCCCTCTGTGCCCTGGTAGTCATTACCTCCTTGACCTGCCAGCTCCCTTCCCTGCACTACCTTCCCCCACTTTTTACTTCTCCCAACAGCAGATTTCTTTTCACTGGGTCTTAGCAAGAGCAGTATAGAGAGCTGCTCCTCCCCATCACTTGCCTCTGAAGACTCTCGCTTAGGGAAAAATTAAGAGAAACATGTCAAATACACAGTAACCCTTTTTCCAAATGTGCTCCCCCCAAGGCAGCAAGGGGTCCAAGGACTTCTTGAGCTGAAAAACAAGATATCTGTTGACACCATTATGTTTAACATCTGCAGCTGGTCTTGTTCTCTTATCACTTTTCCTTAGCCTTTCTGTACTTCTGGCCTCTAAAGCATCCTCTACCAATGAGTTCTGCCACTTCATAATGCCCTCCCTGGAAATGTTCTTTTCCTTTTCAAAGCCACTCTCCATCAGAACAGCCTGATGAGTAGATATGAGTAGACATTCACTGCTGACTCCTTCCAGTCCATCCATGACTAAGTCTGTACCACATCCTTTCTTCAGCTTGTGAGACAAAACTGAAGAATCTCCATTTGTACCTCTCGAATGGAAACAATTTTGTAGCAATCCTCAAGTGCCTTCCCATGCCTTTTCCAACAACTGTCTCCTCAGAGGAGTGGTGAGATCTTCATAACTGCACACAGCCTGCAGGCACACCAGTTTAGATAAAGACATGATGATGTTTGCTGGGTTTGCTCACAGCTCCTTTCCCACCAATTCCTAATATGTCGTTTGTTTTTTAACCACTTCTGACTTCCAGAGAAGTCACCAGGGTAATACCTTAGCAGTAGTTACTGGAAGCTTGTTATTCTTGCAATACATACACTATAGGGATTTCTTCCTTGTATCTTATTGTCTTCCCTGTCCCAATAAGTCAAATACTGTCAAGCATCAGTATTTTTATGCCTGACCATGAGCCCCAGCCTGTTTATCTTCAAACCACTGACTACCTTGGCTTCCCTTAAGAGCACAGGAGGAGCTCAAAGAGAAAGAGGCTCAGTAGTAGGTCCAGCCTCTACTGCAGAGTTGCTGCTACTGTATAGCATGGACAAGCCAGACAAACACCAGAGGTCAGAAAACTAATAGCCTCAGATTGCTTTCAGCTGCTTGAAGTAGTACCAGATCCTTGTCCATCTTCCATGCAGTACTGCTGAAGACAGCATCAAATAACTCAATCTACCTGCATGTGAAATAGGTGAGGAATATTCACAACAAAGTACACATGTGCAGAGCTGTGCCTCTACATATACTGTAGCATCAGTTTTCTTAATTATCTCATCTGACCTCCTGCATAATACAGGTCATGGGACTTCACTGAATTAATTCATGTTCAAATTATAATTTAATCTTTCACTCTTTGCTGAAAAATGCCCAGAGAATTCACAACAGGATGGCATCAGCAGTATTCAGAAAATTGATGCAGCTTTTACTGTTGCTGCTGATACCTCCTATGGCTTTGTTTGCTAGACTTACAAGTCATCTAATTGTAGTTTTGGTTCCTGTTAACTTTTACTAAGCTAAAGGGACTAAGCTCCAGGACTGTCACTATAAGTCTTACTTTCTAGCCCTTCTGTCACTCTGATGGCTCATCTCCCCTCCCAATTTCTCAGCATCTTTTGGAAGGACATCCTATATTTTGACATGCTTGAATGGCAGAACCACCCTTGCCAGCATAACAGCTACTCTATCCTCACAGAAAAGTTCTTGCTTTTACTCTTGTTTTTCCAGCAGAGCTGTAGAGGCTTTTGTGATAACAGCAGCTGCAGCTTGCATTCAGCTGACTGAACTTTCCTCATACCCTGCACACCACCAGCTCCTAAGCCTTTATTATTTTCTAGGCAGCTGCATCAGTTTGTTCAGCCAGGTCCCCTGGTCAGTGCCTGCTCTTCCAGGTTGAATCAGGGTCATCTAATCCAATGACCACCCTGATGATTGATAACAGATTCCTAGCAAGGAATAAGATACCCTGGCAGGCACATAGCTATACCTTCCTAGGATACTCTCTTCACTTCCACCAACTTCCAGCTTAGGGACTGCCAAAGGCAGTGCCTGCTTCTGCCAGCTTTGCTGAACTACATGGCCAAGAGGCCAAGCTTCACATTTTTCACTGTACAAAGCAAAAGGAATCAAGATCTTTATTTCCCTAATTTTAAGACTAACTTACACATCTTTTTAGGTGACATTTTAAGCAATAAGTACAAGTTAATACATACACACTAATGATACAGTGAAAGAACTAAATTGCATTTTAAAGTTCTCGAGGACAATTCTGCAGCCTTCAAAAAACAGCTAGATTAACCACAGGAGAACAACCTTCATAAGAGTGCTACTAAAGGAAATTATTAAGTTGTCAGTTTGTTTTAATCCAAGTCTTACAGTTTAGCAAGACTCCTGCAAACTATAACAAAACTTAAACTACATATTTCTTCACATTTTACTAGATTTGCTTTGTAAACTATACTGAAGCACTAGAATAAGCTTAGGACATTTCAGCATGAAATTCCCTTTAGCTTTGGGCGTACGTGAAGTTCTAAGGTGGCCCAGTGTTAGGGGAAAAAGTGTATCAGGTTGTAGTAGCTCTAAGCTTGCTATTTGGCCTGAACCTGAAAGTAGAATTGTGAGGATTGTATTATTGGAAATCAGTACATTTATCAAATGTTCAAAAATACCATCTGTTTTAAGAGAATGGGTAACTAAAATACATTAAGAGAAAATGGAGTTCAGATTACAGTAAACTTACGAGGTCATCATAAGCACTAAGAGTCCAGCCATGATACACTAGATCATACAAGTGTTACTGGTTCTGAGCACCATGAATTTTTCTTGCCGACCGCCTCAGCTATTGCAAGAGCCATCTATAGAGAGTTTCACCAAGTGTAGCTCTTAACATAAGTGATTTAAAGTCTTGTGATTGTCTACAGTTAAAAAGGAGATGCTGGTTTTTATGAGAAGGTCTTACCTACTTCTCTGGTTTTGAATCAGCAATTAGAAAGTTAAACCCAAACCAAAACAGCAACAGAAAAAATAAGTAGTGTTGGCCAATTTTGAGTAAGTTTGACAATAGTACTCTAACATCCTCAAGGACATTACATTTGTCATGGGTTTCATGAGAGCAGGCAGCACTGGGGGAGAAGGGCATGTGTTAATGACCTCCTAGAGCTAAAGACCACAGCAAGAGCTCATGCCTGCAAGGCATCAAACCCCAGCAGGAGAGGCTTTGTTTCCAAGTACCAGAGATCTTAATACAGGTTTCAGGGTGAGGTTCTTTGTTGCTGTTTTTACATAGTTACCATCCCGTTGCCAGTGTGTACATTTCTCAAGACTCAAGAGTTTCAGCCCTTCCATAAGTTTGGTTCCTGGAGTCATGAGGTAGTAGGAAACATCTCTTTCACTCAAAAGGAACTCTTGCTATTGGACAGGAACCTACAGATGCAAAACACTACAAAGTAAAACCCAGCCTTTCCCTTAATGTGGGAAATAACTTTGAGGGCCTGAGAAATTGCTATTGGCAGTGTTGTCTTTCATAAAGTATAAAAGATATGCCAAAACATTGGTCTTCTGAAATAATGGAAATAATGAATATTTGCTCATTTAAGGTTATTTTACCTCATTTATTGCAGTCCTCATCCCTTTATTCCAATTTGGAGTAACCTAGGAAGTCATATATTTCCCTATCACAAAATATTTTTAAGACAGCAAATACAACCCAGAAGCCCCAGGGATTTGTCCTCCAGGATATGTAAGCCCCCTGCCCCAGCACAGCATTTATAACATTTCACTTGCATTTTATCTTACCCAAATAACATTAGATTTTAAACATTCAAGCGTGAGCAATTTGTGGCATGCAATCTTTTTATGAACACTGGCAAGAAACATTACTAGTAACCACTCCAGAGAGGACATTACCAAGTATTACCAACCAGTTTGGCAAGTGGTATGAGCTTCTCTATAGGTCTATTTGCCAGATGTTGGTAGTGCCTTCCCACAAGCACTTCAGCATGGTACATCACAAGTGTTCTTATTTCTATTCAAGCTGTAATTTTTTCTCATTAAATATTTAAATGGTGACAGATTTTTAGGTTAGGGTATTTTCTTTTTAGTTCATATATTAATAATTGAAATAATTCAAGTCAGGGTAGCTGGAGCCAACAGGTCAGCAAGATGTCTTGGCAACTCAGGCAAACCATGGGGCTGTAAACCAAAACACATCTCAGCAGGAAGGGGAAAGGGTAGCCCAGCACCGATACAATTTCTTTCTCTATGAGCAGATTCCTTCTGGTGCCTCCTAGGACTAGCTCAGACTTGCATCTTCTTTTACTACTGCCTTATTTACATGTTTCTGTTAAAGCTGATCGTAGAAGTCTAGTGAAAGTCAAAAAGGGATATTTCTTTTTTAAATGCACACCCACAATAGATATCTATTTTAAAGCCAGATCTCAGTACAGCTTGCTTGGCTATGACTCACATTAGTCACTTCAGTCCAGTTTAGAGTTATATTTATATGCCTTGGCTTTGATGGCGCTTTACCTGCAGTAATAGGAAACAAAAACTCTGCAGTGATAGCATTGGATTTTAGGTAATGTGAACTCTGAGGCTTCCTAGCAATAGAAAACATCTAGGACCCAGTGGAAACAAGGCCACAGAAGTTTAGCAACCAAACCCCAAAAATGGCCAATCCTGAAAGTTTCACCCAAAAAGTGCCTATCACCCATCAAAAGAATCTGGAACCTCATAAGGAAAGCCTCAGATGCATTTCAGCAGCAGAGAGGCTGCTGCCTTTTGTAAAATACCCAGATGGCTAGAGCATTCACCCTGGAAACACGAAAGCCAGGTCTTTTTGGTTTGGTTATTGTTGGGGGCTTTTTTTTGTGACAGCACTTCCTGCCACCTTGCCCCAAGCTTCAACTTAGCAGTATTGGGCAGGAGGGGACAGGGAGATGCTTGCTGCTCCTCCTAAGGAAGCTGCATTGCTGTACAGTGAAGAGCGCAGAATCACTGGGCCAGCAGAGAGCCAGCAACAGTGCTGTGAGAGCACTGAGCTTCAGGAGAAGACCTGTGTTGTAGCCTCAGCCAGGCTTGTGCTTTAGTCAATATTTTAGTGCAAAATAAGTAGCTCTGGGAGCAGGGATGGGAGCTCAAGCCTCTTGCTTGGTGGTGTCATATCCAAGAGATTAGTCATGATTTCTCATTTGTATTTCCCTCCTACAAGCACATCTCCCTACCTTTGGGTGGGGGGGGGGGGGGGAAAAGCAGCTTTTCAAGAAAGGAGAGTTAGGGTTGTGATTATCCAGGAGATGCCAACCAATTAGGATGAGAAGTAAGGCACCCAAGCTGCAGGATCCAGAGCTCAGCCCTACACTTAACACTTCCTATTGGGTACCTCCAGACTGGTGCATGTTGATTTTTCAGTAGCTCCCAGCTCACCATGGTGGCAGTCGTGAGCTCCTCCTCAGGGCACTGCCTTCCCTGTGCCAGACAGGCCAGGTCCTGTTGCAGAGCTTTAAAATACACTCCAGTATTTTGGGACTCCCCTCCTACATTGCATGCCACTTGCCCAATATAGAAAAAAAAGAATGACAATACTTTGTTGGAAGCTCTAGGTAACTGTTCCTCCTTGCTCCTCCTGCTTGTTATGAAGTAGTGTCAAGCCTTTCGTCCTTGAGTTTTGTGCACTGTATATATGCTGCCAACACATGGAATACATACTTGTTTTTGCCATCAGAACAACAAGGCTGATAAACTTCAGAAAAATTGCTTCTTTGCCCATGTTCCTTTTGAGCCAGGAGCATTCCTGAGACTAGTTCTTAATCCCTGGCTGGAGGAAAACAATATTGTGCATAATTAACAGGCTGTAAATCAAAGATGGACAACCTCCTACTGTTCATCTTTGTGCCCAACATGCAAACAGGAGGTGGCAATCTGCCTGCCTTGCACAGGCAGTAAACCTCAATCTACCACTTTAACTCACCATCCAGTCTACCCAGCTAGCAAATGCTTTTGTGTTCAAGAGGAGGAAAGATATTCCTTTTCCCTTTTAAAGGGATATGAATTAAAGATCAAGGTTATATCCTCTGGGTTTTATTTCTTCTGTGAAAGACCATATTAGGCTTCATCAAATAGACTGAAAAAGACCTTATAAAATAACAACCAAAACCTTCCAGTTGTCATAACAGTGGATGTAGAACAAATGTGCAGACTGCACCCATATTTACTTAACGACATGAGGCCACATTGACAACAGGAAAGTTAAGGGGGAAAAGAAATACATTTGCATACCTTTCTGCATTTTAGAAATTAGAAGTGCATATTTTGATTCAAAAAGAAGTTCAGAAAGCTTAGCCAGATATCAAAGGGATCATAGGCAATAAACCCCGCTATTTTTCTATTTAAATAAAATGGAAGAACAAAGTATTTCCAAATTAAAGATTCACAAATACTGCCAAGATTTAAGAATTATTAATTCAATTCTGTAAATTTAGATATTATAAGTTATCCATGCACATGAATTTTAAGAGTAGTTTCTAACTACAAGTATAACAGGCATTAGTGATGTCCAGAAGTCTTTAAGACTAAAAGCCAGGCCCTTGGAACACAGTATAAACTTTGGAAGTATCTGAAAGAACAACTAAAAGAGGAACAGAGGTACTTAGGTACATGAAGCCCCAGAGGCATTTGAGATCTCTTTTCTTAAAGCTTAATTTTCCATCCGAACAGCATTGTGTTTCCCATGGTCCAGCATGGGTAGATGAGTGGAAAGCACCTGCAGCCTCAAAGCCTCTCCCATGCCCCAGAAGCATATGTGACTAGATGGCAAACAGCTCATAAGATGCTAAGAAAAAGCTTGTTTTAAAAATAGCTTCTAAACCTCCTTGCAGCTTGCCTTTAAGTAGATTTAAGATCTATTTAAAAAGCCTACCAAGTGCAACTCCCACATATCATGTATTTCAAAGGTAGCTGAAAAAAATATACTGCCTTCTTTCAGCCTAACAGTTGCTGTGTCAGATCCAAGATTTTTACATTTCTGTGGAATTTTGCAGGCACGGAAGTCTAGGAAAGACTAGTCCTGCCCTGAACCATGCAGGTTGCACCCATGCTGACTCACCTGAACAGCTTTTCCATTCTGACCTTGAAGCAGTAGGTATGAACTTAGGTGGACACACAGTATCTGTGTTCCCAGCTCTTACATTTTTCAAAGTCTGTAATATTTGCTGTTTTTCTTAAAGCTGGAGCTCTTGCTGTGAAAATATCAGCTTTCTGGTTTTAAGGGAATTTTCCCTTTTTTGCAAGAGAAAGAAGGCAGGGAAAGCCAAATGCGCATGATTTATGGTCTAAAAACTGAAGTCAAACAAAAAAGGGGAAAGTGTGTATTTTTAAATTCTCATGATTTCTGGTGCTGACTCAGTTTTCACAATTGCTTTAGTGCTTTGACAATCATATTTCAATTTCTTTGCTATCTGAAAGTAAGACAGAGAAACTACTGCTGGTGAGCCTTTTGGTGTTTAATAAGATTTCCTGGAAGTGTTCCCCTTCCATCTCAACTCTAGACTTTACACTTGTTTCATCAGAAAAAAAAAAGCACAGCCTTCCTTCCCCCAGAGATTATCAAGTTCCTCACAAACACAAAGCTCTTTCCTACCCAGCTGCAGTCTCCCTTTCCTACCTAGCCCCAGGACTACTCCTGGGATTTCCTAATCTCTGCATCCTTGCTGGGAAGAACAGCAGGGCATTTTGCAGCCTGCTCAAACATTCAGTCCACTTCCAGATGCTTCTCAGCAAGCAGCAATTGATATTTCCTGCCCTGAATCAGCCCTTATTTCGTCCACAGTGGATTTTGAGTGGGACACTGTGGGATCCCCTCCATACCAACACTGGATGTTTTATCCCATCCCCATGCCTTGAGGCTTTGATGCAACAGCTTCACTGGCAGAATTAGTCCTCGCTGCAGCTATGGAGGCTGCTCAGGTGAGCAAGGATAACCCACACAAATGAGCTTAGCCTGAAGCAGCTCCACTGAAACCAGTCTGCAACACTGCTTAATACAACTGAGGAAATAAGGCCCCAAGTTAAAGTTTTGTACAAGAGTTACCCCCGTAAATTCGGCTCTGATAAATTACCATTCCACAGGCTACTGTACAGGATTTAGCACATCTGATCTGAAATGGTACCTCTGGCTGTTATACAATTGCTTCATTAAAGAAAACAAATTAAAAATTTAAAAAGTCCTGAATCTGAAATAAGATAGAGGAATCCGAGTCAGAGCTGGTTTTTACTATTGAACTCTGCTCGGGCAGAAACTCTCTCCTCTCATTTGTGTAATTATTTAGAGAAAAAATAATGCAGTGTTATACCATCTGCATACTTTTAACTTATATAAAATAGGTGTTCCCCAGGAAGTGAGGTGCATGGACAGTATTTTCTTCTTCCAAGGAGATTAATTTACTTAAATCAGAAAACTGAGAATTATGTCAAACTGAAATAATCCAATTATTTTCACAGGAATTACCAGACTACTTAATACACAGGTACGGCAATATCAGTTTATTTTGTGAGGGTCCTGGAATAAGGAGCTGTCAAAACAGAAAAGAGAAGGGATCCAACAAGACACAGTGATGTCCATAGAGAAGTGACCTCTTCAGGTGATCCTTTAGGGTCACAGGGTCTGTGCCAGTACTTCCAAATAACATTACATTCAAATTACATAACAAATTACTTTGCATCCATAAGCATCTGCACATTCCTGATCACACCACTCAAGAGGGAAGCCTTTTCCCTTCCCAAAGCTTAAAGCACACTGGATTATTCTTTGAAATATTTTTTTTATTCATTTTGAAGTCCCTCTTCCACAAACATACTTCTGCCAATTTTCTTTCATCTTGGCCAAGTACATCTTAACTGATAAGTAGAGCAGAAACCAAACCTGCTGCTTCAGAATATTCATTTATTAGAAATAAAGCAAGCCACACCTACATGGGGTAACAGCCAAGAGCTAGCAAGTTCTTCTCACCAAGTCAGACTGAAATTGCTGTAAGTTACAGGACAGTTATAGGTTTCCAAAACCTTTGTATGTTTAGCCTTTATCCACCCAGTTCAAGTACTGAAGAGAAATTGATGCTGGGCATCTCCCTCACCCCATTTTTTATCCTGTTGTGCTTGTTTTCTTAATACCTATCTGATTCAATTTGTAATCTGTTGCTATTATCAGTTTTCCTGGATATAAAACAAACTGTGCTTGTATGCCTCAAGCTGGCATCTTAGCAGTTGTGGCAAAGTGTGGATTCTGAAACATGCACATTTTAAGTAATCAAGTTCTCTTCTCTCTGCCCTTGTTCACCATTGCTTTCCTAAATTTCACAATAAGGTATAGGTTGCCTAGTGTTGTTCTGTTACAGCCAAGAAATCATGCAATCCCCCTTAGTAATTACATTCTAAATGCATCATAAGAGCCAACAAGCTGTAATTTAAGCTATAATATAATTTTCCAATTGTACTATCACTCTGAAATTGTGATTTTTGTGGCCAATATATCTCTAACTTTAAATAAAATGCATCTATCCTCTGCCTTGCAGGTAGAAGCGCAACACTCCTTTTTAAGGGAAAACTCACATTAACATTGCTTGAGAGTTACAAGTTCAGGGAGATCTTGAGTCAGGCTCTCTCCCCTCCCCTGCTGCATGGTACAGATGTTCCCCCCTTAGTCCTTCTAACTCCAAAAACTAAGTTTTACTAACTATCATTACTATGCCGGAGTTTTATGCCAGAAAATTCTTTCACTTAACTGCCAGAGTGCTTACATAGGTTTGCCAAGTGGTATTTGATCCAAGACCTAGCCTCAGGCTACCCTTATTGGAAATCAAGCCTGAGCTGAGCACAGCAGCAGTGGCTTGTACCCATGGTCCTCCCCCAGACCACACTTTAGCACAAAGCTTTCCCTCCTACTCATCCCTCCAGGGCTTCCTATAACTCATATAGATGGTACTTTTAATGATTGTCCGAGAGCGTGTTGACTTAAAGCTAAAACAAAGCTATCCATTTGGATAGGTATCATCTAGCCAGACAGTAAACAAACTGTTTATTGAAGGTGAATGAAACTCCTAACTTTATACTTGGCTGTAAGAGAAAGCCGTAGAAAGTTATACTCCAGCTCCAGACTAGTGGGAGTACAAATCTTTGTTTGGAATGTCAGTTTTAATATGATTCAGAAAGTAATAAGCTGCTTTTGTTGTGTTAAGACTTAAAGCCTATTTTAGGATGGAGAACTAACATCATAGCAGTCACAACAGTTCAGGGACAAAGTCACACCTTATGTGAGCATCCTTTAAACATGGGCTGCAGGACACTGACTTTTCAAGTAAAGATATTTTTGATTTTCACTTCCTGCATTACATATAAGCAATACCTGACTCATGTTAGGTCGATAAACACTTTATTGTGATACATTCAGAGGATTCATTGTCTGCTGGTCAATGAAATTTGGTGTTATCAGAATACTTGAGCCTACAACCATTCATGTTGGCTAGATACAACTCAGGAAAAAACAGAGTAATACTCCATCTCATTATATAAATCTCTATCTAGATCAGCTGTATTTTTAAACAAGCATTGTTTTATTAGACATATCCAAATAGATTCTTTGTTTCCTTAATTAACACTACTGAGGTAGTTCTCTGGCAATACTATAATGCCTAAACCTAAATTACAGCACCATTTGCTTGTAAAGCCTCAAGTGGTTTGAGGGGGAAGGGATAGATACTGATGGCCCAAGAGAACAGAAAACCGATCCTCTACTCTCTCTGCAGTAGGTAAGACAGAAAACAGAAAAAGTGCCTTGTTCAGTAGCATATCTCTCCACTGTAGATTAGTAGGTCCAATTGCACTGGCAGATTTAGCATGCACATTAAGATGCCAGACTTAACTGGAGGAATTAGACTCATCCATTCTGCTACCCCTGCTCTCAGCAGAAGGCAGTTTAGGCAAAGCAACAGGACATTTAATGGACACACCAAACAGCAGAAAACATGATTTGAAGTATAAGAATCAAAGAAAACATCAGTGAAAAAATTGAATATTACAGTTCAGCCACCACTGCCACCCACAAACTCCCACCACCACTAAGTCTGTGGCAAATGCACCAACCCTGACAAAGGCCTAACAAGAGCCCATGGAAACTTCCCACCACAGTTCGTTATGCCCACACCATGGTGGTCAACACATACACATTTGAGTTGAAAGGTGAGGAACTTGTGGCTCTCAGGCAATAAAAGCTGGCATGACCACAGGTCAGAGTCAATTGGGGTACAAACAGAGCCCACCAGAGGGCAAAAGGTCTGAGTAGTCACCCTCCTCAGAAGCGGCGTGCCTGCAGTTGAGGAACACTCCCCATGGTCTGGGAGTTCATCTCCTGTACAGGTAGACAGCCCTTATCTTATAGATGAGCAATGTGCACATTTTTGAATCAATTTCTTAAGCTTAAGAATTAAGAGTTGGTGGTGCAGTATTTTATCTCATACATTCTGAACCTGTAGTTTACTAATGTTTCAGAGTGTTAAACAATTTTGAGATAGCTAGTTTCCAGTTGGTTCTCTGCTAAACAATTTTTGGTTAAAATAAAGTTTATTTTGAGTTTATCACCTGTCTAAATTTGATTTCTGAGGTCCTTCATGACAGAAGCCTCCCACTGCCAACAAGGACTTTTTATACACCTTTTTATGAAGAAGCCACAAACTCCTACCAATAAAGCCACTCCTGCCTGCCGCCCTCCCCTCCACCCCTGCTGTAAGTTTATCATCATAAAGTGCACATAAGTTTTACAAGGCTCTTTTAGAAATGATATGCCTAAAACTTGTTTGACCTGATGGAAACTAGAGGGGGAGAAGCATACCTTGTACCAACAAACAGCCAATGGCATATCAACTGCCTAGTTACTAGCAGTGTTTGTGCCTTGTCTAGTTCAAGAGGACCACAGTTTCAGGAGTGAGAGGTCCATCCTGTGAAGCCCTCTGCACAGCAGTAACCACACCAGACTCCCTGGAGCTCTTTTCCATTTGACAGAATAAGACCTGCTGAAAAGCAGGAACCCCTTTACTGACACAGGCAGAGCAGTGAGGGTACAAAAAGCTGCACAGATCCAGGGAATTCCTGCAGCAGCATCCTCAGCTGCCCCACCATGGTGCTGACACTAGCAAAAACAAAATTCTGACCTCAGCTCCACTCCAGGGGTAGATGCTCTTAATGATCTACTCTATATGATCACATCCCTTACGTATAAGTCAGTTACTTGTCCAAGTCACCCCTGCCACGCAGACTAGATGTTACCATATCTCATTTTCAGATCCAGAGCATCCCTGACATGCTAACAGAGGAGTGAAGCCTACACTTACAGTCACAATTTCAGACTAATCACTTAGAGAAATCAGGCAAATACAAGCCTCCCTATTTATAGGCAGATCAGTTAAATGATGTGATTGTGGCCCGCTCATGTCAGGAAACATTTGCAGGATTAGACCACAGGTGTTATGTTACAGAGAAGAAAAAATAAAATGCAACCTCACAATCCACTTTTACTACCATGAGGAAAAAAGGAAAATGGGGCAGGGAAAAGTGCCCAGACTTGCTCCTGTTGCTCAGTGATAAAAGTATCCCATTTCTTGTTTCCATGGAGAAAGAACAAGCTATTCATCTTAGGACAGAATATTGAGATCTAAACTCTGTTCATGGCCATCAGACTTTCTGCATGACCTCAGGCAACTCACTTATGTCTTTCCATGCCTGAGTGTTCTCATGAGTAAAATGAGATTCTATTTTAAATCCATGCTATTCCCTTTCTAACAAGGATAGCAACATACATCCATAAGAAATACTGAGCAGCAGTTAACAGTTCTGGACAAAACCCAGGAAATTCCTACTTAAACTCAACAAGTAGAGCCTGCCCCCTTAGAGTATTTAAGGTTAATAAGCATCTTTCAGTGCACTTTCCATATATCTTCCACCTGAGATTTCAGGAATACTTGTAACTCCTGGGAAAAGTTCAGCTTTTACAAGACACCCATGAACAAGGAGCGCAATTTTCTCCTAGCAAGAAAGGGATAAGTGTTAAATCACTTGTAGAAGATTACAAAATGAGGCTATGGAGACAGGAAAACCCTTATTGGAGGCCAGTCCTGCCTGTAGTGAGGTCTCTAGCAGAACTCCCACATGCCTCAGGGGCATCAGACCAGATTCTTCAAAGCTTTCAGGTTCCATTTCAGTATTCAGCAAATTATGGAGTTTATTACAGCCTGAGTGGTGCTTGATCTTTGAGAAAAGATGATCTACAGACATTTAGTGTTTTGTATCCTCTTCAGAAACAGACATCAATGCAGGAGGCACTGTTGCCTGATTCTGACATATAAAGTAGAAGCTGTTTTGAAATTGTAAAGTGATTTCTTGAAAGTACTCAAGCTTGATCTTTTAGATTAATTTTTATTTAAATCTCCTTTCACTGGATTACCATGTTGAAAGAGTCTTGCACTAAATTATCTTTTACAATAGTCATTACCCAAGTTTGTTCTTAAAGATGACAGGTTTTTCAACTGAACTCCAAGGAAAGCAGGCTGGCCCTATGTCCCAATTTAATTGTAGTTCTTTTAAATTAGCACTTGTAGCAGAAGAAGCAACTATGAAATTAATAAATCCAGAAATTCATGAAATAACTATAGGCTTTCTGAAAAACAGCATGAATGATTCATTGCTTTAGTTAAACTACTTATCATTAGCTCAAGTGGCAAAAAAGAAGACAGCAGCTGGTGCTTTAAAATTCTAAGAAAAATGCAGAAGATAAGGCAGCATTTGGTCTCTTGGGAAAGGAACTTGACTGTAGTGTTCCCTCCCTCAAGGATTCAACTTCTAAAACGCCAAGAACAAGAAAACACACACTCTTCTGGGAATGTCTAACTCTGCATCCTTTTGATAAGGCAAACTTTTTACTTCATTTGGGTTAAATTGGAGAGTTAAAAAACCACACATCACATTTTCACTCTCCTACTTTAAAATGCAGTCTGTAGGTTCAAAGAAGGGAAAGCAATCAGTCAAAATCTTCTAAGACCTTTCAGAATAGAATATATTAGAAAGCTCCTAAATAGATGCTCAATATCCAAAGCAGCTTAGTGCACAAAAAATAGAGATTATAAAACCCAACTGAGATGCTTATGTAGATTATCACAGTTCTGAAAACAAATCCATTTTTCTCCTAATGAGCCTGAAGCAAGCTATCATTATCATAGCTGTTCTTTCCACCTGTTGGTACTGGCCAATAGCTTGGTGGATCCAGACATCCTAGTATACAACACCCATCCTAGCATACTAACAGTTCACGTGATTAGACCTTACTTTTCATTACCCCAGCCAAGAAAGACTTCTTGAGAGAGGTTAGACTTCTGAATAAAACAAAAAAAGAAGCATTTGTACCATTTTGTTACACTGAAAGAGAATGCTTAAGTTGATAGACACCTTCCCTCCCCCCTCCTTCCTCAAAGAAGACATAAAATATCTATTTCTGCAGGAAGTTTCAATTAAAAGAAAAAGATAAAAATTGACTGAGACACCTAGGAAACACAACAACAAGAACTTAAAACACCTAAAACCAGTTACAGGTATCCATTGTTAGCCAAGTGCTTCATATTAAGCATTAGAGCTTGGTACCTTATTGTTATTAAAAAATTCCATTTGTATTTATTCTAGTCCAGTAATAGAAAAGACATTTCTATTAACAAGCACCTGAACAACTCAAGTGAAATTACATTAACCAGCATTTCCACATACTTAGAAGCAGCCCAAAGGAGGACCAGAAGCCAACAGTTGATTTGTCCAGTTCTACCCCACTTAGCACTCATTTAAATCTTATTTCATCTGGCCTGCCACTTGGCTAGGTTTGGTAATTCACAAAGAACTTGTAGGAACTTGTCTCCAAAATTGTTACTTGTCTGCTAAGCTAGGTTACATTGGTCAGATGTTTCTTAAATATTAGTGGAAGAGCTAAATGGAGAGGAGATGAACACCTTGAAAAATTGTCTGCTTGAACAGACAGACTAA
Organism: Pluvialis apricaria; assembly: GCA_017639485.1. Taxonomy (NCBI): domain Eukaryota; kingdom Metazoa; phylum Chordata; class Aves; order Charadriiformes; family Charadriidae; genus Pluvialis; species Pluvialis apricaria. The sequence continues at coordinate 65,208,305 of CM030008.1, forward strand.
AGTTAGAAGTAAGACTTCAAAAGATCCCTTCTTACATAAATAAAGAATGTCACACTCTCAAGGAAGCTGATAGAAGCACTACACCAAAACCCAGAAATTTGAATGCATCCTGGTTATTTCCTTAAATATAGACTTAAGGTAAAGCTTGGAAAATTCCAAAATGCAAGACTACTTGACTAAATGGTTACTGAGAAGCCTGCACCAAACATTCATCTCAGCCAGCATCCTGACAAACATTACACAGATGCAAACAGTCATGAACCCAAGAATCAGATAAGTATGTGGTAACATATTTCCAAACTACTCACACAACTTCCCAGTTACAGTGAGCAGCAAGAACCAGGCTGATCCATGAAGGAAGACAAGCCTGGAACTGAGAACAACCACAGTAAGCAAGGCCAGGCTCGTGACAGGGTCCATCAACAGCAAAAACAAGGCAAAATGATGAGTCAGGTCCAGCAAGAAACAGAGCTATCATGCAGGTCCCAGCTCTGTCCCGAATAGATGGCCAAAGGCAGGACCAGAGACAAGCTACCTGCAGCATAAGACCAAAGCCCATCCAGAAACACCATCCTCAAAACACAAAGCCTCACACCTGGGCTTAAATAGGGCTCCTGGACCAATGGACAGAGAGTTTGTGGGAAGCTCAGATGAGGCTGGTCTGGGCCATTAACACTAATAGGTGGCTTCAGGGCCTCGCCTACAGTCAGTCCTAATTTGCTTTCTCTGTGTCTCTCTTGCTTTTGTTACAGTATAGAACTTTGTTGTCTTCTCCCACAGTCATCACTTCGAATACTTAAAGACTCCTAGTCTACCCAATCATTCTTCCTATGGAAATTGTGTGACTATCCTTCTTACTGCTCTCTGAGCCCTCTCCAACTCTATATCCTCTTGAGGTGGAGGAAGGAGACCAGAACTTCCCATGATATTCTGGAGATAGAGACATCACAAATTTATACAGGGGATAATTATTACCTGATGTTTTGTCCTCCAAGCTTTTTTAGTAATTCCAAAATACTTGGATTTTGCTGGTCTAGTCACTACTGAGCACTGACCTGCCATTTTGATAGGGCTTTCTATTACAATCCCACCAATATCCTGAATAATAAAAATCTAGAACCCTTTTTTATGCACAAAGTTAGGATTGCTTTACTTTCCTTTGCTTTGAATTTCATCTGCCTTTCATTGCTGAGCTGGACAGGTATTTTGAGGTCCTTCTGCCTGTCTCCCTAGCTAGTCCTCTTCTCCACTACCTTGGCTAACTGAGGATCTTTGGCAAGATGGGTTCCCTGGCTATCCACTCCCCTTTTCTGACCATAGGATATACCTGCCTTTCAGACCATTCAGACTGGGAGGGACCTAATGGTAAATGTTTGGCAGGATAAGTGCAAGAAATCTCCACCAGTGGCAGACCTGACTCCCAGCCCCGCTTCGGGCTCGGTGGGCACCCCAGCATGCTGTGGGCCTGGCAGCAAGGGATGCAGTGGGGACGGGAGTGATGTGACACAGAGCAAGTACTGACTGGGATACTCATAAAAGGCTGTAGTATCTTCACCCTTTACTGTGTTAATCCACCTCTGTATTGTCACCGTTTCAGTAGAAATGATGTGTCTGGCTGGCAGGCAGAGGTGTAGGAAGGAGACATTTTTGAGCTGTGCTATATATAGCACAGCACAAGTCTGAGGAACTGTTGCTATTAGTCTCTACCCCAGCAGCAATTTTCCTGCAGCAGGGGAAGAGAGAAGCTTGGGGGCCATGCAATTCCCAGGATATAATACGTGCACGCATACATCATACCTCTTTACTTGAAAACTTTAACTTTGGCTTTAGGCTTTACCCTGGAGAAAGCCTGCTCCACATCTCTCATTCTCAGTTGTCAACCTTTCTCTCCCATTGCCTATTTCTTTCAATCCTTGTTTCAATGGATCTGTCTCTTTGTCGTATTATCTAACAAGCATTTGCAAGTTTTGGCTTGTGTAGGCAGCTCACCCTCTCCTCCAGGTATCAGTGTGAATGCACAAGGGCTCCCCTCTAAGCTTTTACATCTCCTCTTCCAGCTGAGGATTCATCCATGGATAGTCCCCTTCAACAGCAATGAAACACCTACAGCCCCATCTCCCAGCCATTTCTGTTGTCCCTGCAGTGCTCCAGGCTTCTTCAATGCTATTTCAGGAGTGATTGTCGTGTCTGTGCCTCTCCCCCACACACCCTCCACCCCGCCTGCCCTGGATTTCCCATGTCTTTGAAGGTAGGCATAAGAAAAAGAACAAACCCTTCCATTCCCCCACAGCTCTCATTTGTTCTTGGGCCTCTTGGAGTTTTCATCCTTTTGCCTGAGTCAGCCCATTTTCCTCCTCAGTCCCAGCAAACAGTCTGCTGAATACTTCCTTTTCACCACAGGTTGCAAAATGCCTGCCCTGTTGAGGACACGTAGTCTCCAAGCAGACTGCAGACTACAGCCCAAACCCTGTAATTTACAACCCGTGGCCAAACACACCACCAAGCAACAGACAAAATATCGTGTTACCCCTCGCTCCCTCAAATGCTCACCCTTGCGGAGAAGGAAATACTCCATCCTTACAAGAAGTCCCACCCAAGCTTCTGACTTCATTGGCTCTCCTGGTAACTGGGGTCTTCTCTGGGAAAGCCACAACCTAAAATTATTAATAGCACTGAAGAAAAACACACTTTGGTGTGGCTATCAGCAGCCAAGCCAAGGCACACAAAGACCTGGTAGGTATTTGGAGTATTTCTTTTACTCATGTCTAGTTCATTAGAAGTTCAAAGGCAAAAAAAAATGCCATTTTTGCATCTGTCCAGAACAGCCAAGCAAAAAAGTGCCGGAAGCAGTTCTTACACATGGAGAGCAGAAAGCTGTTTTGCAACATTGCCCATAATCATGCTTCTCAGCTGATCCTATCCAAGCGCTGGAAATTGATGTTCATAACATAGAGAGACATAGAATGAAAACAGTCAAGAAGTCATAGGCTGAAAAAAGAGAAGGTTAATATGCTCCTGCTCTCCTAGCTCTCAGGCAGTGTACTCCTGCCATGAAGACGATCTGACAGTTCATTTCCTTAACAAATAATCACAGAAATCTCTCTTTACTGGTCATCTCTTTCCCAATCCTGGCAATGCTGATTTTTTTTATTAGTGAATAGGCTCAGACACCAGGCTTTCTTTACTATCTTTCATAAACTACTTCAGGATTAGGAAATCTTCCAGAATCTCAATCTGCATTATCTTTTATTAATTTATTTTGATTTTTCCAAGTTCTATATCACATACCAATTAAATAGAGTATCCCCCATCTAAACTGATACAATCTTCACATTATCTCTTTACCTCTCCTGCCAGAGCACTATGCTATACATATTGGATGCTTCCAATAGAAAATATTTTAAAGGAATTTATTCTCAAAATTGTCTTAGGTATTTAAAATTATGTTTTTCTTTTTCATAAACTGAGTTTATGCAACATTTCCCAGTTGAAAAATGTAGCTACTATTACTGCTTACAAGTTTGGGTTTGCTTTTCTATTCAGAAATTGCAGTACTAGAAGGAGTGGGAACAGAACTCAAACATGACGTCCACTGTTATCCTTACATCTGTTATCAGGAACAATGTCTTTGATGAATTAAATAAATCTTTTCTTTTAAACACAAAACCACACAAAATTATCATCCATCTGCTTGAGAGATTGCACTGCAATTCTCCTCTCTGAGATGGCAGCTTTTGGTCAGGCATTGTAATTTTTATTTTTGCTGTCCCATAAGCAGCGTTATTCTTTGCTGACAGCATTCCTGAACAGCTGAAAAATGGCTTTATGCGCACATCTTGTAGGCAGCCAACACAAGCAGGAGCCACTACAAGAATGGAGAGGGCAATGTTCAAAGACCTGATTGTACACGGGGCTTATGAACACAATTTCTGTCCACACATCATCATGTTTATGACAAAGGCTTGAAGAAGACACAAGAAAGACATACCTTTCCTTCCACAAGCAAAGAGTTATATTTCACGTAAAGCTAATTCAGCTGGACTGTGAAATAGTTCCTGGGACTAGAGAAAAAATAGCCTGCAAAGTGACACTCTCCAGACCTCCACTTGGTTCTCTGCTCTTTGCTGCAGCCATGTTCCCTTCACTGTGGAAGCTGAGTTGCAGGATGCGTGCAGAGGAGAAGAAAATGAGAAGGACAGGAGCATCCTCTTTATTTACTGCAAAACAGGAGGGTGGTACCATCCCTGTGGAGCTTAATGTCCTCCGTGACAGATGTCCAAGCCGTAGACATTAACTCTCAACACATTACCTCTGAACAAACAACCAGGTGGTTATTTCACTGACAGCTTATGTTCATCTGTTGTTCATTTGCTGAGTAAGCTATCAGAAATATAACTCTCTGATGCTGTGAACCATGCCAAGTTAAAACAGTCTTCTGCTCTAATATGAAAGGAGGAGGAAGTATTTTCTTGGTCTTTTCTTTTTTGATAACTATTGTTTCATTGATATTTCATAAAAATTAGTGATGGGCAGGCAAATTTGTGCACTTACAACCTAAGCAGCTGCAGGACCCATCAAATCACATGCTAAGTTCAGGCTATAATCAGTTGGAAAAAGCTGTTTAATAGTTACAGAGGTAGAGATAGGGGTGGTTCTGTGGGCCAGTGTCAGGAGAGAAAACGAGTGGAGCAGAAACTCTACAAACTGCTGAGAGACTTTACTGCTTCTTTAAACCAAGGCTGCTGTTTGTTTATTATGAATGCAATCCTGCAAGGCAAAAAGTACCTTCCAAAACACATTAAGCACATTCACTATCACCACTGTCCTATCTAAACTTCTCCCAGGTAGGATTTTTGGGAGTGAAGGAGATGCCACCTAAGAAAATGAGAAAAGGGCAAAGTTTATCCTTGTGGGATGGAAAATGTCATGAAAACTGTCCATCAGGGGTGTCAGGATAAAGCTGTGGAGAAACTTGGAACCAAAACCAAGTCTTATATCTCATAGCAAAATAAAATAAAAGTAGTATTTTTAATGCTCTCAAATTAAACATGACTAGATCTAGAGCTGGACTTCAGTGCAGAAATCTCAAATAGCATGCTTAAGATTGTCCTAAAAGTATTTAACTTCTCAAGCTGGCTAAAGATATCTGATGACCAGTAAATATTTGCCCAATGCTTAAAAAATTTCACATAATTTCTTTGAACTTTTCAAGGCTGTACTGACACTGCCCCTGTAAGTGTTAAAATACAAACAAGCCTCAGGATTTAAATGTCATTATATTTGACAGGACATTTCTGGATGCTTTGGGGTCCAGCAGGTTCTTTTGGCCCAACCAATTGATCTTGAATTCAGTCAGATTAATTGCAGCACAAACACTTGCATGTTTACACTTTGCTTTTCAAGATCAGAGAAATATGTAGCACAAGACTTTATGAATCAGTCACAGAAGTGAATTTATGCTTATCAAGTGAACCTGTTTCTCTTCAGTCTTCAAGTGAAACAGTGAAGACTCATTTTCCATTTTCTATAGGGCAGTCTGCTTCAGCTAAAGACAGAAACGTCCTAGCTTGTGCATAAATTAGTAGTATACTCAGTTCAGAAAAAAGATGGACTTGCAATTTTCAGCCTGGATGGCGGACATTTGTCTTTTATTTTTACCCGCAAAATAAAATTTGTTATGTAATTCCAAGCAAATGGCTTCACCTAGATCCTGCCTTCATCTCCTACCCCACTAAACCATAACCACACCTGCATCTTCCTATCAAGAGATGCCACTGCAATCCTCAAGGTATTTTTTGTGCTTATTGGGCACTACCTAAAATGCTTCCTAAAAAGAACAAAGGTTTTTAAGTTCTCTGCCAAAAAGCCAGGAAATGGTAAATTATTGTTTGTAATTAAAGACCAATGTATAAATGTTTTATTCGCAACTGTGAGCATGTGCAGTTACATTCCTCAACCTATTAACATACATTATTAATATAGGCATGCAATGCCATGGCAACTGACTGTGAGAACAACAGTGTTCACCAGTAAAACAAGAATGCGTGTGTGCTTATATGAATATATGTATTTAATGCTGGAGATCGTGTCATCAGTAATAGTATATGGTAATATGATAACTGGGTTCTCATCATTTATTAAAAATCATACAAAATGATACAGACACATATAAAATCAATAAATTCCAAAGCGTAAGGTGTCAGCCATTTCCTTCAAAAAAAGACCATGTAACAGTCTCACATTCCCTCTTTCACCCTCTTAAGCAGCACAACAGTTTTCCGGGGCAGGAGCAAAATGCCTAGCACAGCATTTTGCTTGGCGACCAATACACTTTGAAGAAGACTTCCATCAGTTCACATGTACTTGCTATTTATTTGTATTTGCCTTTATGCTGAGGCAGAGTTTATCAGGAAAACAGCCAGAAAGGCAGGTGTGAAGGAAGGGTCTGTGCTCTATGACCTGATCTCCTGAGTCTGGAAGGCGGTTTCTGTATAAATACCATCAGCAGGCACATTGTCAATCTTCTGTGCAAAAGCAGAGAGGTATTTCTCCCATATTCTTCTCCCATTAAGCTGGAGTGAGCTTGTTTTCAGCCATGAGCAATATACCAAGGCACACGTATGTACAAAGTGTCTGTGTGTTTTTGAGCTGCCACCTACAAGTTCATGGCCTGTGCTCTCATCCTTCACTCTTCCGAGAAAGACATAGCCCCCACGGGGGCTGAGTGATAGGAGCAAAGACAAGCCCATTCAGCGTTGTCCTCGCACTCCCCCCATCAGTAGGAAGCAGCTCATACATCACAGCAAGCGATGGCGATGAACAGAGAGCGAACATCTCCTCGGCATCTCAATTGGTCCCATGCACTGAGGAAGGGTGTGAGGCTGCAGCTTGAGCAGGATCACATGAATGAGGATTATTTGTAGTTCACTGCAGCATGAAAGCCTGGCGTTATCTCAATAGGTATGCCAAGGATTTTCATATCGCAGATTATTTTTTAATCAAAATGCCAAGTTCATTTCCATCTCTGTCTCCTGGGAACGATCAGAACACCTGTAAAAAGCAATATCTTGACATTCCTGGAGACCAGAGGTTTCTCGCTTACTCCTCATATCAAGTACAGCATGATCAATCATATCTTGCAAACATGAATCTTACTAGGCTATCCATAGGAATTGTCTTAATTCCTCTCCAATTCCTGTCCTACAAGGCTGTTCCATACAAAATTTTGCAGTGCACATTTTGGAGAAGGAGCATTTCACCACAGGAAACAAGAAGGTGGTCCTCAATTCCTCCTGGACTGGTCAGACGTTAAAATTTTTTAACTCATGCCATCATGAACTCCATTCAAAATGGCAGCCTCAGGTATAGAGTTTTATATTCTGTCACTGTGTTTAAAGCTCATTAAGTCAAACTTTCAATTTTGTAAATTCACATACTTTAAATAGAGAAATTTGAAGACCTTTTTCCCCTTCTGCCTCTCCTTTCATGGTTCATAATTTTGTGAGTATTTTAACACAGTCATAAATGTATGGTATTACAGACTATTAAAAGAAAATATAATTTAGCTTCTATTTTACTTAGAAAGGAGCTGATCTTCAAAAGGTTTTAAACTGTGACACAGGAGACTTGTTTTCAGTTCCTGCTACAAAAGCTTTCTGCATTATACTAGGCAAGACACTTGATTGCTCCATCCCTTCCCTACTTGTCTAAATATGTCCCTTTTTTCTCTATTAAATTGTCTTGGCTATGTGCTGTGACAACGCCTAGCTTTCTTCTGTCTGTTTCCTCACACTCAGTTAGGAACACACAAACTTGTACAATACCTAACAGGAAAACCAATAACCTGGCAGAAATACAAAACGTATCCTTACCCTTACCCTTATCCTGATCCTGATCCTGATCCTTGTCCTTCACCATTCCATTGACTTCTGCCTACAAAACATACCTTGACGTGAACAGACTAAGCCCACCTGCCTTTTTGTAATAAGGAGACTATTGTACCCTTTCTTATAAAAATAAGTTGTTTTGAGCAGATGTAACACAAGCAGATGCAACTGATTACAAGAAATGTTGCCTGCCAACCTGTTAGAGATGAAAGTAAGAAACTAACTTTGCGTGTTAGTTTGCACAGATGTGTTCATGTTTTCATATCCAGCCTTGTTGATTTTAAAGGGACTTCTTGCATGGGCAGGGTCTGCCCCCACAGATTTCACTGCAGCATCAAGAGCCAAATTCATGGAGAAATCCGAAAAGCAGATTCTTGCAAAATGCAAGAGAAATGCATGGGTGAGGGGAAATGGCTGAGATGAGGAATGTGGAAAAGTCCCCACATCCATTTCTTGCACAGGGATGAAAAGCAAAGAATTTCTTTCACTTGGGATTACTGTTAAATATATGCAACTGCTTTGACTATTTAATTTCTGTGCAAGTAACAACTGGAACTGAAAAAAAAAAAAAAAGCCTTGACAGAAAAAAACCTATTTGCCTCTGAGAGAAAAGCTCTGAGATAAAACCATTTTTCTGTAGGTAGCTACAGAAGCCTTTAAGACCATGAACTGCAGAGTTACCAAGCTGCATCCTTACGACCTGAACATACAGCCTGCCCTGGCACAGGTCACTGGAGCTTTTAAGGGAGGTTGGGAAAGTTGGTTTGTTCTCCTGGGGCAGCTTCAGATGCCAGTCTGAGGCCCTGGGGGATTGAGCATCTGCTGGTAAACCCTGCTGGTCTTCACCAGACAGTGACTCACAGGTTTTGTCTGACAAAAGGAAGGAAGGAATCTGGCTTTATGCTTTGGAATCGCATACACTGGCCAAGTGGTTTCCTTAACTGCACCTGTATGTGGTCGACACTAAGCAGACATGCGTTGTACCATATATGCTCTTGAGTTACAGTCAGCTCAGTCCCACCACCCAAATCCAGTTCATTTTCTGAGTATACATTGTATCTCAACATCCACGTGTTTAACCACTGGCGCTACTTTGGTGTATAAACATGAATTCTCACTAGCAGGGAAGCTGCCAATACAGAATTTACGAACAGAAAAGTGATGTGCATACTATGATGGATAAGAGCACATTTTACATAAAAAGCATCGCAGGTACAAGGAGAGTATCTATTTCCCAACCACTTGCTATCCATGTACAGTAAAACTGGTGAGAAAGAGACAGAAAGGCCATACACACTCCTCCAAACTAGCTGCTGTCACACGCTCTGTATAGTAGGTTATTTTGGCAACACTCCTTCATTTTGCATGATGTATAGGGCTTGAAGGACTGGACCAGGCATGAATACATATCCACATACAGGGATGCTCTGTCTCTTCCCTTGTGAATATACCATGCAAGTTATCTTTGTTACAAGTGCATTTGCAAAACTATGCTCCATTTCACCAGTTTTACAATATAACAAATCAGAGCTGATGGTAGTTCTCAGCAGCCCACCTTCCAAACAGAAATGAAGCAATAGTGTATTTCAGGTGCTTTAAAAGGAAAACACCGTCTCTTATTAGTGACTGTGCACTTGAAGATGAATGGCGCTTTGAGTCAACAGAAAAAAATGGAACTATGAGACATTTGCAGGTGGTATTTTTTTCCTGAAATGAGACTTGTCAAGGTATTAAGCAGTACACCTGGTAGCAAATGACTGCTGGATTTGGTCCTAAAAAAGATGCTAATTTTAGAGCATCTTTGTCATGGTTTAAACTGAGAATTACCATGAAACCAGGTGTCCAGAAATACCAGCTGGGAGAGGAGGAGGAGGAAAGTGCACCAGGTCCAGTTTAAGCCAATAGTGTCAGGATTTAAAATAAGGATGCAGATTAGAGTGAAGGCAGACCTAACGTTGTAAAATATCAGTCCTTGTGCTGCTTTATCTAAAGGGAAGTCATTGCAGATTCACAGAAAGGTAGGAAGTTCAACTTTGTACATATGCTACTGGTCTGGGACTTGTATTAATATAATTCTTGGCCCATAGATTTTCTTGGACAAGCCAGCTATGCACTCTCTCTCAAAACCACACCTGTACAACACGGATGCTACTTCTCTGTCTCGCTGTTTGGGGAAGGGGACAGGGATTTTTGCACACTTTGGAACCAAAGTCCTGGGGAGAAGGAGCCAGGAGAGCAGTGCTGGCAGTTCTGAGCTTACATGACTAGGGATGGGGAGGGAGAACTTGCCACCACGCTGAACATAAATGACGTGGCTTCCAGGAAAAGGGGGAAGCTTGCCAGAGCTGTATTTAAACAGGTGGTTTAAAAACACCATCTGTGATTTCAACTGCCAGTGCTGAACCAGAATGAACTGCTTTTTGGGAGGAATATATGAAGATGAAAAGCCATTTATGATTCTCTGGGACTACGGTCGGCCAAGATGCCTGTAGACCTTGTTCTCCACATCCGTTGTGTTTTGATGCTGTATCACCAAGCTGTGGCACAGGGGAAGGCAGCAATAGTAACACAGATGTTGCCATAGCATCCATCATGGCAAAAGTGATGGTCTAAAGATCATATGGGGATTTGAAGGAGGAAGTCATACATTTTATTAGCCCAAGGGGTACAGTTGTGAGAGGAGCAAAAATCTGACAAACTTCTGAACACCGAAGTCCATGGCATAGGCCACCCCATCAGACTCCTCAGGACGTGAAAATCATGCGGCAGGTCAGGGCTGCAGTTTTATGTCCCCAACAACAAAATCTAGGAGAGCTGGTCAGGAGTGTTGGTTTGCATGACCAAGGATCCAGCCATTTCTCTAAAAGAAGTTATAAATAAAGGACACAGCCCAAGTTGATGGAAGTCCTCTGCTTTGGGTACAAGGGCAACAGCCTCTGTAACAGCAAATGTTGCACTGGGGGATGTGGAGGCGGGGAGGCTCTACTGAAGCAAATAATGACTTTCCAATGAGTTTAGCAGCTGTGCATAAAACTGATCTACTAAAATGCATCACCTCTAATTAGACTATCAGACTCTCCGTGTGTATTCTATGAAAGCCTCCACCATTTTAATTACTAAGGGTCACATTTCAGAGCAATTCAGGTGAGAAGAGTATTTCAGACAGGTGAAAGATGAATTCCCCCAGTTGGGGCTAGGAAAGTGGGCTTAAACACAGCTGCTGTTTGAAAAAATTTCTAATAAATTGGAAGGCACGAGATGCCAATTGCCTACCCCACTTGCAAGGCTTCATAAAAAATTAAGGGAGGTGGGTATGAAATAACACAACCCACTACACAGCACTAGGGATCATGCACACAGGAAGTGTTATTAACCTGTCAACCAAACATGTGGGCTTTCAAACAAGTGTCTGAGCAGAGGGAACAAAGTAATTTATCTGATTAAAACTTGAAGCTTGACAACTTTTTCCTTTCTTGAAAGTCATGAGCACACACAGCACCTCATACTCAGTTTCAGTAGCTAAATTGCCTCAGGAAATAAAAAGCTTTTAAAAAGTCACAGACAGGATAGCTTTGAAATTTCAAACTGGCCGTATAAAATAAAAACAAAGTAGATATAAAGCATCATGGTTTTGCAGCTTTTAATTTATTTTTTTCAGTTCAACTGGCATAATGTTCATCTCTCCTTCTTTGTGCAATCCCCTAAAATCCTGAACTGTATGACATGGAAATTTATGTTTCTTCAGGCCTGTTCTTTTATAAAAAGCTTCTAGCTTTGCCCAGTAAGTTTGACTGATGCTTTGAATTATAGGACACAGTTGCTTCTGGCTTTGCCAAACGTTATCCTTTTGGAGTAATACCGCCTCTGCTGAATGTTTGCCTCAGGCTGATTATCTTTAATAAAAAATAAATAAAAAAACCCAGTCAAAATGGTTCAACTGTTTCTAAATGAAATACTAGAAAAATAATGGTTTGGATATTAGAGGAATTTTATTTTTTTCTTTGAAAGGTGACTTGCTACTTTGAAAGAGAAAATTGACATTTGGCAGAGGTGGCTTCTGAGTCAGGCAAAGAGAATCTGGCCAGGTTTCAGAAATAAAGAAAATAACATTTCAGAAATTCAGGTTGCTAAAAATTACACTCTTGACCGAGCACACAGTGCCCCAGCGTACAGCCAAGCTGCCTGAGTGCCATCCTCCCAGAGGATTACCAGGGCAAAACTGGTCTTTCCCATAAGCCCGCATCGGTGGGGAGGCAAGCAGTGGAGCAGATCCTGGGCACACTGCGTCTCTCAGGGGCGGGTGGCCATTGTCCCAGGACCTGGGAGGAGGGAACCATCTGGTCCAAACATGGTAACAAACCAGCTCAGGTGGGAAGCAGAGGAGTGCACTAAAAGAAGGAATGAAGTGAGGGGTAGGAAAGACAAACCACGGTTCAAAGCAGCAGGGAAAACCAGACTGTACAGGGCTACACAGGCATAGGCTGGGAAGTGCAGCAAAACTGTGTGGCTGCAATAATTTGGCAGAGGGAGGGGAAGGAGTTTGGACCAAAAACTGCACTGAGACTGGAGCTAACGGTAATGAGAATGAGAGACTAGGACCCAAACAAGTCACTACATTTCTGATGCTCATAATTTAACTGAGTTTGGATGGATTTTCAGGGATGGTGAAGGATGTGCCACCTCCTGACAAATCTCACTTCCCTGCTCCAGAAGTTAAGTTTGCTGTAGCTGGCCAAAATGCCTGCAGCATCCTCACAGAGTACGATTTGGGTTTGGTTTTGCTACATTATCAACAGGTTTATTGTGACCCTAAAAGGTAATGCTTTGAAAGCATGTTAAGGCTCCACAGCTATGTTCCTCCATTTTCAAGGTCTACCAACTATCTTCTGGTTCATGTTCATACAGTAAATGATTAGAGGCAAGGGCTGTCTTAGATTATATGTTGAAAGCTACATATAAAAAGTCCCACTGCTTGATTTATAGGTGCTACAGTAATAAAAACTCTGAGGAACTCACCCATTTTTCTTGCCATAGTGCTAATTTTAAGGTAAAGGAGTGTCAACAGAACCACAATGCCAGCCCCTTCTGAGCACTGATCACCATAAAGATTTATTGCATCATGAATTGTAGCTCACTTTTTCCATCTTCCAGCACCATTTTCAGGCATGATATGCCCAATATGCCCACTTAGAGATTCCATAGGCCACTTGTATTTTCGTTTGCTTTGCCTTTTTAAGAAGTTTTTCCACCCTGCAATTTAACAACACAACCAACCACTAAACTTGCATTGGAGAAGTCAATGAATCACTTTTCCCATGCCATATCAACTGTTATGGTAAGCACACTTCTCACTCCACAAAACCTTTTTCAACGTTACTTCTTAAACAGACTAATGGTTCACTCATACATGATGGCATGAGGGCAACTGAATGCTCTTGATCTGATGGTGCAGAAATGTGATTATTCTTGAAACTGTTTCTTCGAACTCCTTCATCTGAGCCACAGCACAAAGTTTTGCTGATATCTGATCAAATGATTTATTGTAATGACAAGCTCAGCCCATTAAAACTATTGTTCCTCCATCTCTGAGAATGAGGACCCTTTAATGTTACATTTATATGCAATAGTTTCACTCTAGCTAATCCACTGTATAGCAAGTCCATAATTTTTGCAGTGCAAAAGAATTCCCCTTCAAGTTATGATGATTACTGAAAAAAAGAACCAGACAAATCAGTTTTAAAAAACAAAATGTGTGGGCATGCACACAATCTGAAGTCATAGGGTCGACATACAATGATTTCTGCTAGGAGTGCAGTGTGTTTTACCATAGTTTGGTTTCAAGTGCCTTTGATTTCTTCATCCCTAAAAATCTGATATTTTGATGGAAAAAAAAGCAAAAATCTTATGTTACCTTCAGACACCATATCATCACATTAGAAACCCTAAGACCACCTAACTAGCAGCTTATTTTGTCCCAAGTCCATTCATACTATGAATTTTTGACACTATTTTGTACTCACTTTAAACAACTTTACATAATACGACCTTCCTGTCACTGTTTGTTCCCTTCAAAGCATTTGAGGTTTGAATAAAGACATACTTCAACAAAATGCATCAGATGATAGAAGCTTGAGGGTACAAATGTTTTAAGAACAGAATAGATTAAAACAAAACCCCCACACTCCATGACTAGCATAGATAGAAAAAGGAATAATATTTCAAATTTTCAGAAAACAGAGCTTGATAGCACAATTCCCAGATATCTTTGGGCAATTTCTCAACTTAAAGAAGACACTGCTCCCCAGCCAAACACTTCCAGGCAGCTAAAATAAAAGATGCTACTGATTTATTTTTCTACAAGGGCTCATGTACAATAAATACGATTATGCTCCAATCAGCACAAAGAAGCAGGTGCACTCAGAGGTCCATCCTTGTGGTTCTCGGCACCACGTGTTACAATACTCTGCCAAATTTAACACCTTCCACATCCCCATCAGACAAACAGTATCTTCTAGGTGACAGTCAACAGCTGGCGGACACCCAGGTTGAGCTGTCAGTATCCATCCCTCATTAACAGCCTCTGAACCACTGGCCCAGAGGAATATGTATTTCCAAGGCAATTAAATTCTTTAAAAAAAAATATGAAAAAGGACCAGCATCAGGATAAAGCTGAAAAAACAAAATTAGTGACCTGTTGAAGAGAAAGTGCAGAGTGTGTCTGTCCTTCACTCCCAGGGAAAAGAGCGTGGGGCATGGGGGCAACACAGAGAGTGCAGGTGTCCCCTGGCTGTTGGTGGGGCACCGGGGACAGGGTGACATTACTGGAATGGGAGGAGAGGAAAAGGGGAACTTGAAGACGAAGGCAAAGGGCTGAAATCCACAGGAATTTGGGCTGCATGGATTCCACAGCTGACAGAATTGCTTGTTTTTCAATACAGGCCCATGAAACTTACCTCCATGTCTTCCCAAGCAAGTGTAAAATATACCTGGCCTGCAATAAGGTATTCTTGGAAGGATATGCACTGTACATGAATATGTGGCTTACAGAGGCACAGTGTGTTAGAAGTCTCTCTGAGGATCAGAAAAGACTTGCTCTGGTTTTGGTATTTGCCTCTCATTAACAACATTGCGCTAAAAGAACCAGTAGTTTGCTTAAATACTTCATAAATATCTCTATCTAATCTGAAGTAAGAAAATTCAATCCTTTCAAATCCTCCTGATGCCATTCATAACCCAGAATTCAAGTACTGAGGAGGGATGCTGTACAAGATAGCTGAAGATTATCCTGATGCCTCCTTTATGAACTCGTCTTTCGATAGCGTCATTAATATTGTACTGACTCTCCTCCCTTGTAGACAAGCTATTTTTCAGCAATAAAATCAGTGGATTATTTATTGACTGTCTCCAAATTTATTTTGTCTTTCACTTATTTTCAAAAGCAGTGCTTCAGCATGTTAATGCAAAGAAAAAAAGGTATCTTCCTCCCTCCTGCCCTGCCCCATCAAACATGACCACAACTTTGGATCTTCTTAGGTCATTTCTAAGGTCAGATAATGATGAACTCCAGTCACCAGCTAGGAGAGACGACACAGGCTGCCAAGCTAGGCACAAGGCTTTGCTTCAGTCAGTATTACTCTGTAAGAAAAGGTCTACCAGACAGTCACTCTCAACCCCATAAAAATTTCTTAAGTGAGTGTTACCTCCTGCTGGCCAAGTGCCTGGGTAATTCATGCCATCACAATATATAGTCTCCAGTGAAACATACACTTCTCGTTACAAAGATTTTGTTAGTATTTTCTGAAACTGTTTAGAGGTTTTGGTTATAAATAATGTACAAGCAGATCAAAGTGACGGTTTGCCAGACCCATGAATGAGACCATGCATTAGGTCTTTTATTCCTGTGCTACAGACATCTGGTGTAAGGTTTTCAAGAGGGATATTATTAACAACTGCTACCCAAAACCAAAATACTTTGTGGTACTGCAGTGTTATACAATAGTACATTTATGTTAGGGGCACATACTGTATTTTCATTACGGATAGCTAAATGGGCTATTTGAAACAACCCACCCTCTGCATTACAGCCTTCCCCACTGCTGAATAACATGTCAGCAAGGGTAACAACACGGGAGATGTTTTTTGTCTCTCTTAGTCTCAATGCTCACTGCTTTTCGTCATGGTCAAAACATCCTCATTCCTCTACCTATATGGGATTAACCAGCGCGTGAGTTATTCCTGCAAAAGTATGGGGGTTTAATCCTACCGATCACCCACCTCCATCTAGTAGTTGTCATTTATTTCTACATAAAAACTGTAAACCAAAATAAGTTTCACTGCACATAACATTGTTCCATTCCATCCATGAGAAAATATTGAGGACTATCAAGACAAGTGCACATGGTTTACCCACTTATATAATCTGTTCAAAATAAAGACACATATGTCCCATAATATTTGTTACATCCTCCTTACCCTTTGGTGCATAGGGGATCAAAGACAGGAGATAATCATTAAGAGGAAAATTTTCTCTACTTTAGAAAATATCAGAGAATGCTACTCCTCTTTTATAATTTTTGGATCCTTCCACAAAATCTTTGTGACTTCGCAATTGGCTCTAGCCCAGTAAGCTCATCAACCAACTATCTTAAATCACCAATGGTTTGTTTTTGTTTTTTTTTTTTGGTTGACCTTGAATTTCACAGAGTCTTACTCAAACCTGGTTGCTACTACAATGAGACCAATTCAAGTTAGTGATTCAGAAAAAGAGGCACCTCCTCTGCAAAGACCACCCAGTTCCTGAAATAGTTCACATATAGCTTAGTTCCTCTTGCATTCTAATTAGTGCATGAGTTGTGGCACAGCAATGAAGGGAGTGAATCAGTTTTCCATGCCTACAATTCTTCTTTAGAAGATCTTACCCAGATGTAACCTTTTGAAAAATCTCTGACCCGCTCTGTCTACTTACTATGCAGACCTACGGTGTTAGCAACTCTAGGACCCATCAGTGTGAAACAGTGTCCAGGTTTTGTACCATCCAGTCAGTTATTAAGGACACTATTTACAAACTGTTTTGATTTCATAGAATCATAGAATGGTTTAGGTTGGAAAGGACCTTGAAGATCATTGAGTTCCAACCCTCCTGCCACAGGCAGGGACACCTCTCACTAGACCAGGTTGCCCAAGGCCACGTCCAGCCTGGCCTTGAACACCTCCAGGGACGGGGCTTCAACAACCTCTCTGGGCAACCTGTTCCAGTGCCTTACCACCCTTAAAGTGAAAAACTTCTTCCTAATGTTTAATCTAAACGTGCCCTCTTCCAGCTTAAAGCCATTCCCCCTCGTCCATCACTACATGCCCTAGTAAAAAGTCCTTCCCCAGCTCTCCTGTAGTCCCCCTTTAGGTACTGGAAGGCTGCAATAAGATCTCCCTGGAGTCTTCTCTTCTCCAGGCTGAACAGCCCCAACTCTCTCAGCCTTTCCAATTTCAGCCTTTCCTTTAATGCCTCTTAAAAATTTTCCAGTGGAAAGAATGAACCTCTGCATTGAACTTAAGCAGACTGAGACACTAGGCTTAAAAATTAGTGAATTACCTTCTGCCAAATCTTTTAAGAGTATTCCATGGGACACAGATTTATTAACATTGATTTATACCTACTCCAGCCGTGATCAGGTAACATGATAGAGCATTAATGACAGTGATACTTCAACTGCAGAGGGAAATGTATAGAGATCACCAGTGCAAACACATATCAGGAATTACATTTCCAGATTAGAATAAAATTTTGAAACTTCCATAACTTGACTATTTATGAAGATTGTATTTAAATGGGAGAACATTTAAATACTGTATTTAAACTGGAAATACATACATCACATGTATTGTGATTGTCAGCTGCAGGAGGCGGTTAAAAAGGTAGTAGTGCTGGAAATAATATCCTAGATTGATTTGCTTCAAAAAGCAGTGGGACCAAGGTTTCCTCCTGGTAGGAGCAGAAGTCCTTCTCGCAGCCGGCAAGCTGCAGGCACACTTTCTGTGAACAGACCAAGAATCCTATGGTAGAGAAGGATGTAACCAAGTGAGTGAGCTCAGTCATGGATGCCAGACCTTCATGGCATTAATGTCTCTAAATAAAGTGAACATCACCAGGAGAAACAGCATCAGCAGCCCTGCCGCCACACCTCACCCAACAGATGCAAAATGCCTCTGGTGGCAGCCACGTGTGTGCGAATTTTGTGCTGGCTTGTGTAGATGGCCCATTTCCGGCATCCAAGGAAATTTCCAAATCCCGTCTCCATTGCAAAAGGGTCTGTGGGGAAGAGCATTATTTCTGTGTCAGAAAGGGAATGGTTGCGTTAGCTTTGCTGCTGCAGAAAGGAGGGGAAACTGCATGATTGCTTTGGCTGTGCTGGGCACAGGCCAGGACCATGGCTCTTGGCTAGCATTAGTGCAATCCTGAAGGTGAACACAACATTAGGACAACTTCTTTTGGCTCCTGCTGTTCAAACAGGTCGTGCAATTGAGGAGGTCTGTATCCTGGCGAGGAAGGGATGGGATGGGCAGCAGAGAAGCAGGGGGCCTCCTCTCCACCCCAGGCTAACACACCTCCCTCCTCCAATGCTGAGGTTAGAACTTCAGGGCCACAAGTGCTCGTGGCCTAAATTCAGCTAAATCACTTAATTCCTTCCCCTTTTCTTCCTCTCCCCTTTCTTCCCCAAATGCTTTACCAGATATAATTAGGGCAGTGCCAGTGGGAAGTGGAAGGCTTAACATCTTAACATCATCTTAACAAAGGCCAAGTGCTATTACTTTTATGCTACAAACACATAAAAGAATAGCAGCCCAGGGTTAAAAAAGAGTCACAAGATTAAGTAAACTCTGTAAAACACTACTCTAAAAACTATATAGAATAGCCTAATACTTGGGGAGTTTACACTTCTCTCTTCTCTGGCACAGCCCTGCCATATAAGCTAACTACATCCCTATATCTTATTACAGTATGGGCCAGCTGAGCTAAAGACACTATTTCAGAAGCACTGATTTACTAGTGTCTCCAGTCTTCCAGTGGTCACCTCTCATGCAGCAAGATTTGTGTCACATCTTTTTAAATTATCACTTTGATCATTAAGGATCCTGAATGAAAAGTGAAGATGGACATTCACGAACAGCAGATTCACAGTAACATAGTTTATGGAGAAAAAAATAATGTTTTTTAATGATACTATTTTCTCCTGCAGCTTTTAATAAATGTAACCACTTAAAGTAACAAATAAAGTATATAGTATCAAATATAAGTAAAGAATATAAAGTATGTAATAAAGTATATAATTAGTAGACACTAAATGCATACCAATGTTAATATTACTGTCTCTGAAATAGAACCTCTGTACTGACTTCTTGCATCTATGTCTTCACCTGACTTTTTGCCCCTTCTGTTCTTTCCTCCTGGACATCCTATGATTCCCTGTCCTAGCAGGAATGTAACTCATAGAATCATAGAATCATAGAATGGTTTAGGTTGGAAGGGACCTTGAAGATCATCGAGTTCCAACCCCCCTGCCACAGGCAGGGACACCTCTCACTAGACCAGGTTGCCCAAGGCCACGTCCAGCCTGGCCTTGAACACCTCCAGGGACGGGGCTTCAACAACCTCTCTGGGCAACCTGTTCCAGTGCCTTACCACCCTTAAAGTGAAAAACTTCTTCCTAATGTTTAATCTAAACGTGCCCTCTTCCAGCTTAAAGACGTTCCCCCTCGTCCTATCACTACATGCCCGAGTAAAAAGTGCACTCACCTGCACTGATACCCTCTCCCTTTCCCCACCATGCTGGAAGCATCACTCTCTCTCTCAAGCTTGAAGTTTTTTAACCCTCTTTCCCTCATCTCACACAAAAAGGCTCACAATGATTCAATATAATCTATTTGGCTTTCTTTTCCAGTCTGTACCAGCAAAAGCCCTGGAACCCGAAGCTTGGTCTAGAAAGCATGTTTTCTATTGTCCACTCAGCATTTGGCCACTGAGTGGACTGAAAACACTGCTGTTGTGAGAATCTTCAAAAGCATAGAGTTCACATGCATCTCCAGAGATGCAGATGGATAAGTTGATTCTTCTGTTCTTATTTTACATAAAATTTGCCAATTTGTAAGCAACCTGATCAGAGAGCCTCTGGTTTAAACCACACCCATTTGCTTAGGGCTAGAAGCATAACTTTGAGATCCCTAGATGCCCTGAAGACTGCAGGACACACACGCTGCGGACTGTTTTTGCAATTTGTCCAAGGAACTCTGTCGGTTACAGCTGAAGAATCCCACCTCTGCTGTTTGCTCTGCCTAGCGCATGATGCATGCTCTGCATGCAACACAGCATTTCATTAACACAGCCAAAAATGCAGTTTGGATTACAGCTTGTGGAGCAGTAGTCTTAACCTTAGTGCCTCACCCTTTTCTTCAGCCACAACAAAATGAACAGAGGTCCCTCAGAAAGAGGACAGAAAATGTATTTGTAGGCATAATGATCTGCTCATCCCTCCCTTCCCCCTCACTCCTGCAAACACAGCCTCACTGTGAAGTCTGTTGTGAAATCCTCATGTGCCGCATTCTGGGAAGGGAGTGATGGGAGAGCATCCTTTTCATTTCCTAAATTAAAAGCAGCGATTGAATTAGCCCCCCTCGGCATCACCGCTGCCCCGCGTAGCGTGTGACCGAGATGGATGCATCTAAACAATAGGCCCATACAGATGATGCACAATAATTCTCTGGCTGAGTTGGGATCTGTCTTCTTGGCACCTGCTGCAGCTGAAGCCCCCATCTGTGCTCCCCGGAGAGCTACAGCATGTCAGTACTTAATGTGCTTGGTGTCACTGCGCTTCCTGAGCTCTTGTTCTATGTGAATGAAAGAGAATTTGGGGAG
Organism: Pluvialis apricaria; assembly: GCA_017639485.1. Classification (NCBI taxonomy): domain Eukaryota; kingdom Metazoa; phylum Chordata; class Aves; order Charadriiformes; family Charadriidae; genus Pluvialis; species Pluvialis apricaria. The sequence continues at coordinate 65,229,098 of CM030008.1, forward strand.
GAGAGGGTTGGAGGGGGAAAAGGCTCACAAAAGCACGTGCACACAAAGAGCATGAGTTTTAATTAGAAAACAGGTCGGGGGGCACTGACACTGTGGGCAAACACTTAGTGCAGTGCAGAAGTAATTAGGTGCACAAATCTCTGTTGTTAACAGACTCTTCAACACCTATTATCCCCAGTGCTGCACAAAAAAAGGGGAACCCGTGTGTGAAAGGGTCTGGAAAGTTTCATTTTCACTTCTCTTTAGTCAGGTGGATCAGTGACAAGGAGGGAAGGAGAACTGGGAGGATACAACATGGGCTGGCCAGAGTATGGGTCCCCCTTCACCCTCCCTGCTCCACTCCCTCTCTCCACTTTTCACACCATCCTCCATGCCAAATAAATTTGTTCACTTCTCCCAAATGATGAGCTTATTTTGTTATGGGTCTGTCACATGTTTTGTTCTGGTTTTCTCCCACTGCCTCACTTTATTATGACAAGTTTCACCACTGTCATTCATTACCACAACCGTACCCCCAGGCTTTGCTGACAGGTAGGAGGACACAGCCTATGTCTTTATTTAATTTCTCTATATATTCAGCTTGCTTGCAAATCTGGCCCAACTGTAAGGTGACCACTCTGCACTGGATATGCAAAACATCAGTAAGAAACCCAGAGGCTTCTCTGGCACTGATTATTTCCTGTCACTGTTTAAAAAAAACCAAACCCTTTCCTAGTATTTCCATCTCAGGGACTCTTAACTGCTTTGCAAAAGCAGCTGTTAGGGTCATTATAGTTACATTAAGACTTGAAATTGAGGGTAGCTGCAAATGTAAGGTATACACGTTTTAAAACTGCCTGTCCTGGTTTGACATTCTCTAGCACTGAGAAATGGTATAGTGCAAATGAAGTTATCAATTACCAGATGTCATATTCCGCCCCCTTATTCACAGTAAGTAAGCCAAACCCCCAAATTAGGACCTTTCATATACTCTGACAATTCTGCTCTTTATATTCTGTCAGAATGAATCAGAAGCAAGTCCCCTGAAGATACGAGACAAAACCAGTTTCCATGAGATCAAACATACAAGCAAGTGGCATTCTGGATTCACATGATTAAATTCCACATCCCCCTCAGTAATTCAGATAATTTTTCTCTCTTCTACTAAAAAGTATGTACAATCTCAAAGACTTTTTTTTTGGATTTAGCTAATGGAAGTTAAGTGCCTGCATCTGCAAGTATGCATGAAAACGAGTGTCCTGCTTTCTGCCTTCAGCTTCCACTTCAGAAATAATGACAAAAAAATCTGACTGCTTACCCCAGATCTGCTACTCCACCACCTGCTGAAACACACGGGAACTGTTTCTTTCATATCAGCAAGCCCTGACTCAGCTGCTGTTGGACCTAACTTCAGGCACGCAGGTTTGGAAATACTAGGGGGTCCCTAAAGGTCACAGAAATTGTCACTGGAAAAGTCAGGAAAAAAGCTGAACAGTCTGGTCTTCCAGTTCCTTGTCTCACCATCTCAGAGCAATAGCGTGGTGTGCATAAGTGAGTGAAACCTTCCGTTCACGTTGTTCTGCTCTTTGGTTTTAAGTTATTTATGTTTTATTTATTTTGTAAGCAAATTCTCTTTCCTACGCTAAGAGTGGGGGTCCCATAAAAGAGGTAAGATACCGTCTATGTAAGAGCTGACAGTAAAAAGCATTTCTCAAACTGTAGAGGTACTTGCATTGCTGCTGAGGTGAGTTTATATGCAATTGTTCCATACAGTACACTAAGGTACGCAAGTGTAAAACCCAATGAGCTTTGCATTGTGGTGACCCTGCACACCGCTGTGATAGCTCTGTCCCTTGGTCACATATTGCAACCCTAATGCCTGTGTTCACCAAATACAAGTGTGGAAGCCAGTAACTTCTGTATGCTGTTGGGTTGAGAACTGCTCACAAGTACCCTTCCCAACACAGCAAATATCACAACTAGGACTGAGAGTTTTAACAGAGACTGTTGCAACATGCTGCAGCGGTTGCTTAATGCTGCCCAGGGCTACACTGCAGTCCATGAGCACCTTCGCCTCGTGTGGGAGGTGTTTTCCCAGCAGGAAATATTCCTCCTTGATTCACTTGCAGACTATATTATTTCAATACTAGAAGAGCTGAGTTCATGCTATCAATTACATTTTCAAAGCCACTTTATGTTATTTGAGAGAAGTGCTAAGCACATAATGCAAAACCACAAAAGAGCTTTTTTGGCATTCTTTAACTTAGGAAGAAATGGCTATGCTAATTTAAGGTTGCTGTAAGCATCCTTAAGATGCTGTAAGCATCATCTGAGACTGAATTTCATCCCAGGGAAAAGTTATTATTGTTATGTACCTTTTGAAAAAAAAAAAGGACTTATTTTAAGAAGCTAAGATGACCTTCATCAGAAGTAATAGTCACTGTAACACCATCATTCTACAAAAGGCACACACAGAAGGGAGGTTCCTAGGGACTAGAAAATAGAAATAGGAAATCTGGACAATTCAGTCCATGCTTCACTCTGCTATTGACTTATTATCTGGCCTCAGGTAAGTCCAGGTAAGTTAGTGGAATAATTTTCTTGGAATCAATTGTCTTTGGGTGAGACTCTTAAACACCTTCTACACATGCTCAGTTGATCTCTCTGTAAAACTGAAGACACTGAATACTGATACCAGAAACTAATTGATTAATCTTTGCAAAATACTTTCTAATCCTTTGGCAAGACTACTTGAAAATTATTGCACACATTAAGTGATATATATGGATATACAGATATCGTTATCTATATATAGAGATAGACATTGTTCTCTGTGAAATATTTCCAGATGAATTATCAATGTTGTTTTTTAATGGCGTATATGCTTTTATAAGCATTTTTAAAAGGCAAACATTTAAGCATACTTTTATCTACAGGATGACTGTTAAGCTACATGGGGACAACATAAAAGATAACTATATTGTCTCTCAGTGGGTCAGTTCCAAAACCACTTTAAACTGGATTAATGCAGGCTGCCACCAGCAAAAAAAGTAGTTTCATCCTCTCCCCTGCCATGTTTTCCTGCATGCACCCTTGTGCTGGCAGTAATGCCTGCGCATTTAGAAATCTCTTTTTATTTTTTCTCCCTCCCCTGGATATTTTTCAGCCAGATCAGTTCCTGTGCATGGTTGTGTGGCTGCAGGGCTGCAGGAGTGCTTGAAAGGTAAGGCTCCATGTAGACCCTAAGCTAACCCCTATGGCAGATGGTGGCTTTGGGAGTTGGAGAGAGGTTGTGACCCAGAGCACAGGGGATCTGGAGTCACCAAAATAACACACCAACCATTTCCTAACCCTTCTCTGCTCACTAGCTTCTGAGCAGCACCAGGTCTGCCTGCCAGCTCAGTAGCAGCCCGGTCCACATTTCTCTATGCTGCGTGGGAGCTTTCAGCATTACTATGTGAAATCCATCTCTGACTACAAATACCACATGGAGGAACAGCAACATGAGACTAGTGTAAAAGCTGTCTGTGCTGAGAGCCCAAATACACACACAAGCCTTAATAATACAGATTTTAAAAGTAAAATAAGAAATGGCTCATTTTGCCAGACAAATGAAGAAGAACAGTTATCCTGGCAGCATGTGTTTTATTTATAGTAACAGGTAATATCTCCGAGGACTGCCAAATACCGAGCAAAATGCAACTGAGTACAGTGTGACTATTAATAATAAATTTTAACTCTTAGTTGGTCACTTTTCTCAGATTCCTTTGCTTCTCCTATCAAAGCAGCAGAGCAAAGCATGCTGACAGCTTCCATAAATAGCAGAGATTTAAATAATTCATCAGCAGGCAAACAGGATGCACAGAATATATATACAGAATGTGAGCATCTCCCTTGCTAGCTCTTAGAGCCCAAGTTAGCTGAATGCATTTCCTTGTAGGCATCAGTCAACTCCAACATAAAAGAGCAATACAAGAGCACAGAATCAGAGGGAGTAGTTTTGTCTAGGGTACTACACAAGGGACTGAAACTTTCCTGATTCTTAAACCTGACTTTGGCAATCACTAAACTTCTTGCTTGTACAGTGCAAATAACTATATTTCTCACTCTAAGAGCTCTCCTGCATATTGAAAGAATGAATGGTGTTCAGAAGCAGGAAAACTGGCTTTCCAAGGGGCTTTGGATGCTTAGATACACTGCTGAGATGTCACTGACATTCACCAAGCCAACCCCCGAGTGACAACTGACCCTATATTTGTGTAATAGTATGCTATAGCAATGCCATATGCTACTTATAACAGCTACCTGTAAGTACGGTAAGCTTGGAAATGGAAGATGCACAGCAAAGCGTGGGGACTCCCAGGCCAATATGTGATGCTTCTCCAGAAGGCCAAAAAGAAGCAGAGTGAAATGCCACAATAACATGGCTAGATTGCTTCCAAGACTGAGTTAATGTATTCAGCAATGGCTCAGATGTCTTCATGTAACACCGCTGCTCAAGAATTTGCATTACTGTCCGAAAGCCCACAGCATCGAATCACTAGGTATCTTGTACACTTCTAGGCCCCATCATGAGCCACAAAATACTGTGAATCTGCCGATTTCATCTGCCAGGCTTAAACTAGGGGGTGTGCTCTCCATGCACCTATCTCCCTTTGCTGCCAAGGAAGTGTGCAGAGGACACCGCCACTTCCTTCTGCTCAGGGACTTAGGACATTCTCCTGGAAGACTCCAGGAATTAGTGCAGTGTCTTGGGCTTTGGGAGATACAAGTCAAGTTTTTTTAGACAGAGGAAGGTTTTGAACTGAGTTCTCCTATATAGGTGAATGCACTAGCTGTAGGCTACAAGGAGAAGATGTAACTCTGATTCCTCCTCTGGCCAGCTGCTGGGGTGAAGCTTACTCAGAGAGCAGAGTCCTCACTTATGCTTAAGTGGAGGTAATTGTTTATAGTTAACAAAAGAAAACAGATGCTACAGTCCTAATTCGTACAAGGACTGAAATTTCCTCTCAAGCAGAACTGGCTCCACAGAAAAAAACAATTCCAAGAATAAAAAAAGGACCCTCTTAAATTAGCGAGCCTAATGCGCAAGGATCCAATGTAGCCATTGAACATATACAAATATCTGTAAGGATCAATGTGACCTTGCTTATGCTTAACATTACACAAATGCTTCTTGGGAACAGGGACTAAATTTTCCTCTTGCAAACAAGTAACACCGTAGTAATTAATAGAGACCAAAAAGAAATATAGGCTACAAGATTGATCATTTCAACAAAATAACCCTACTATCTGAAAGTGAACGCCTGAATATTCAAGAAAAAAGAGTTGAGCAGAATGTGCAATCGCATCGGGAAAATCTATTACTTATTCAGTAGCAAATGCATTAAGGAGATCATCACAAGCAGTAGCACTGCCAAGTACTATTAAGAAGTTGTGCATTGAGTCAGGCTGCTCCTCATAATTTATTAAATGAATGCCTCTTTCTTCATTCCAGCAAAGACTGGCTTCTGAGATTGTGATGTTAAGAATGATTGGGTAAATTGTTTTCTGCAGGACAGTTTTCCAAACAGTGGTATTTTCTATTTGTTTCATGCACTGTTGAAACCAGTGCCTGATGTTGACGCAGTCCCTGTGGGCCTGAATGCTGCTCAGCAGGGTGGCCCCAAGCTCCAGCTAGGAGCTGGGGCATTTGTCCTCTGTCAGGTGCTGCAGGAGCTGTAGCCTCCTCCAGAAAAGCCAGCTGACATGCAGTCAGTCCCCTCACCTGCACGGCTAGAAAGCTGAAGTCTGGGGACCCCCAGGGAGCATCATATCAAAGCTAGGACTACTCAGGTGCACGGCACAGCCCTAGATCCCCACACCAAGCCTAGAGAATGTAGCAGTGTCTCTCCCAACCTCACCGCTCATTTTTTCTGAGTTTTTTCAGGCTGTTTGGAACATATGCCATCCAGCAACCCAGCACAGTGCTGGCACAGGAGTCGCTACAGCCTCTGTAACATATACTATATGAGGATTCCCCTCAGCTGGAGGAGTCCTTAGGCAGCTGCAACCCACCAAATTTACATTTCCTTTAGCATCAGGGAGCCTGTGCAAAATAGCTCTTGGGGATCAGAGAACAGGGCCTTCCAAAGATGACTTCCTATTATTTCCAGTAAACACGTACATTTTCACAAGTTATATTGTTCATCTGCACAAGAAAATGCCCTCAAGTCCCTATGGAAGAGGAAGCAAAATCTCAGAATCACAGAATGGTTTGGGTTGGAAGGGGCCTTTAAAGATCAGCTAGTCCAACTCCCTCTCATGGGCAGTGACATCTTTCACTTGATCAGGTTGCTGAAATCCCTGTCCAACCTGACCTTGGACACTTCCAGGGATGGGGCATCCACAGCTTCTCTGGGCAACCTGTTCCAGTGTCACCACCCTCACTGTAAATAATTCCTTCCTTATGTGCAATCTAAATCTACTCTCTTTCAGTTTAAAACCATTGCTCCTTGTCCTGTCACTACAGGCCTTGGTAAAAAGTCTCTCTGTGTCTTTCTTATATGCCTCCTTTATATATCGAAAGGCGCCAATAAGGTCTTCCCAGAGCCTTCTCTTCTCCAGGCTGAACAACCCCAAATGCAAAGCCCTATGTCAGCAGCTCCCCCTGTCTCTCCCAGCTGACTACAGACTAACTACTTGGGTTTTTTCTGCTGTTCCAGGCAAATCCTTTAAAATAATGCAAGACTAAGACAAAAATCAGGAGCACCCTGCAAAAATGTGCAAATCCAGAAGCAGGTAACACATATCAATTCAGACCTTTTTAGGAGAGCCACACTTAATAATGGCTGCTTCTTATGCCCATTTGCAACACTGTTTTCAGGCAACAGTGGGGTCTCAGGAATCAACGGTGCTTTTATTTCAAATAATGTTATTATATGAATCTGAAATTATAGCTGTCCAGGGAACCCATTCTGTTTAGCCTCAACATAAGTAAACACGTCATCTTCAAAAGTTTAATATATATACATACAGTTAATTAATTTGAGGTGTTTTGAGTTTGAAGTCTCACTATAAAAATCCCTTTGAAAAATAGCTAAACCCTGTGGATTTCCCATCTATACTGCCACACACAATTTTTGAGCAGTTGTAGAAATTCTGTAGGAACTCGAATCTGGGATTTCAGCATTTTGGCTTAACCTGGCCCCCCTTCCTGTGCAGCATTCTTGATAAGCAGGTCACTTCTTGGATAAATCTTAATGCTTTGGCAGTTCTATAAACAAACACAAGGCAGTCCTCTTGATGGACACCCACAGTTTCCTGACTTCAGAACAGGATTTCCCTCCATTGCAGTAGCACGCACGCTGCCATCGATCTGTTCACCTGCCATGGGAGTTACCATGAATGCATCCAGCTGCTTTGGCAACAAGTCAATCACTTGAGGGGGGGTAAACTGCAAAGAAGCAGTGGTCTCCATTTATTTCAAAGCAGATCTGCTGTTATAACCCAAATTACACTAAAATTATGCTTCTGTTGGCTGCCTCAGTGCGGAGGCTACTGCCTGTGTGGCCTTGAAGATGAACTGTCCTCGAGGCACTGCCTCAAACCCAAGTTGAGGACTGTTACCAAGACTGCAAGGGACAAGCTTACACCACCACTGTATACTTTCCTGGGATACATGGGAAACGGCAGTAGAGAAGAAATCCCATAATTAGCAGATACGCACACATTATTCTGGTTTTGCTTCCCCAACGCAAAACACGGCACAATAAATTATTAAACCAGAGATTCAGATGACGACATTATTTCCCCGTCTTTGCACATCTGAAAATCTGACAACAAAATTTTCTGAGAGCAAAGATGTGTTTCTTTTTTTTGTGCCCCAGCTTCTCCCCCCCCGCCCGTCCAACCCCTTCATCCTTTTTCCAAAGAAGGTCAATTTTTCATGCAAGCTGTACAAGTATCTGGCTCAGTTGTTTTGATTTTGCATTTCTGAGTTTTCATGATGCTGGCACCTGTGGGAAAAGTTGACTGAATCTGGATAAGAGATAAGAGATCTACCTTGGTGTATTGAAAGAGGGCTGGCTGGAAGCTACATTTTTTAAAAATAGAATGAAATCTCAGTGGAGACCTAAGACTTGAAAATATTACTGCAAGAATCGGAGGAGCAGAGATGAAGGGATATATTCTATATTCTCCCCCATCATACATCTTCACTGAGCAGGTAAGAGGAGAGGGAGAGGAAGAAGAGGCAAATGTTTTCTTTTGGATTATTTCCTCTAGGAAAATAAAGTTTGGGGTTTAATGAGTATTTTTGGAAGCACTCAGAAAATGGGCACAGCAGGAAGACCACCCTCGATATCTGAAATCAAATTAAAACAGTCTGCTTTCTTTCCTCATTCAAAGATAGAATAATTTTAAAGTGGATGTTGTTATCTTTGCCCTGAGCAACTGGTTTCTAGTAGATGTGAAAGTCACATTGGCTGTGGAATCTGTTTCTTTTTTTTCCCCTGCAGGAGGGAGACAGTATCCCCAAACTCTCAGACATTAGTTTGTAGCTTCAGGTTAAAAGTACCCGCTTATCTAAACATGCTTTCTCATTTTTTTTAACAGGTCACTAGAATGGACCTCTCTGAAGCCCGTGGGGGCCAGTCAAGGGATTTCTCCCATTGCATCTGAGGTGGTCACTCACACAACATCTTACGTACTCCGTGGTCTGCAGAATGCAAACGCAGCACTGAGGAGACACTGTGAAAGATGGAGACAAAAGCTGGCATTAAGCAGTATAACCTACAAAATCACATACAGTTATTATTAGCTTTTTCTACCCAAAGGACAATTGGGCTAAGAGATTAAGGACAACCAAAGCTGAAAACCCAGCCAGTGTGTCCCATAAGTGTCTGCAAGAAGAGAAAGCAGCTGGAGGCCTGCTGGCAGACTTTGCAATAGACTGACTTCTCCATCTTAGAGGCACAGCACAAGAGATCAGAAGAGGCACAACGTGATCTGGAGCTGTGACTGCGGGATTGTTGCAACCTGGGTAAGAGGAAAAAGTTCTGAAGCTTTTCTCATTACAGCTGGCAACAGTTTCATCAAGGGTTCCGCAACTTGCAGGGCTGGTGTGCCAGACCATATCCTTCTTTCCCAAATTAGCATGCTGACAAAAACTCAGTGGGAGACGCGTTGCTGGTGTGATGTGCCTCTGTAGAGAACAGCACCTCTCCCTTCTGCTGAGTTTGTCTCTCAGTGGGAGCTGCTGCTTCTTGTGAATGTCTCCCTCAAAATGCTGCAGGTCTCCTGCAAAATCTGCCAGTGCGCCATTTGGCAACCATACTTCAGGTGCCTGCAATCCCAGCCCCGATGCCAGTAAAAGGGAACCTTCCCAGCTTTCACCGTCACACACCAGTAAGGCTGCTGAATCTGAGTTTGGGTCAGTGGGAAGTGACTTGGGTCTCTATCAGTATCTGCCTTCAACTCCCCTGTGTTCATTCATTCCTGTTTCATTCAGCATTTTGGCTTACCCATTCTTCGTGATTCAACACAAGTTTTCTTATTCCCAGCACTCGCTTTCCTCACAAGTCTGGCAGCCTTTGTGACCTGCAATATATTTGGCAGCTGGCTCAGTACAGACTCATACATGATTTTACTGAAGAAGTTTAGTCTAGTCTAGTTTTGAGGGGAAAGTCAGTAGTACAGTAACTAGCTGAAATATAACAAAGTACAGTGCCCTGTGTAAATGCAGCTTGCCTCTGTTTTATCTCAAGCTGGAGAGGTAAAGACCATAAGCTCATCACAAAAGAAGCAGGGAAGGGTACTTTTGGAAGAGAGAGAGTTGAGGAAATAATATTCTTTATTTGGGAAACCTGTATAATTGCCTGACACACTGAGAGTATTTGCTTTCAAGACTTTTGTGGGTCAGATTTCCTCTGCAGAGGTAATTTTAGCTCTGCCTTGGTCAGAAATGACCTAAGGAATCTCACATGAGTTTAACTTTTCCACTTTATTCTCTGTTTAAAGAAGGTCTCAGAACCCTTGCTAGCATAGACAATATGATGTTTGTCTGTACATACCTTGGGGGTGGAGGGGTGGGTGCTTAGCTTCTCCTTATGTCACCGGTCCCGTTCCTTACCAACTCACACAATCACAAAATAAACCACATTTCACCTGCCTTTTAACTGTCTCTGGCAACACTTGTTTTCATTATCAAACCATATTACTGGAATATCTTAGGCCGTGGGATAATTTCCTGATAAATTAACTTCACCACTTTCCCAAGAGGATCTGGACTGGACATAAACATCCTGTCAGATGCTCAGTTGTAGTTAACTGTTCAAAAAAGTCAAGTCAGAACAAACAAAAATCTGACATAGGCAATTGGAGAAGGTAAGTGAAATTTTCAAAGCAGCCTATGCCTATGAAGATACGTTCCTGTTTATTTTAATGTGCTTAGACTGTTTGTTTTTTTAAATTCCAAAGTATTTTGTTTCACCCAGTTCTCTCAACTTCTCCACACCTTTTCTCTTTTTCCTTCCTCCCATGACTACAGGCTTCCCCACGGGTTCTGCCCAACATAGGGGTCCCTTTGTCTATTAAATAAAACTAGGAGCTAGACTGTGACTTGGACCAGGCAAACCATGATACTGGATCAAATGCTACTTGGACTCTGCTTCAATCACACTGCCAGAGAGAAGGCTACTTCTGTACTGGAGCAAGTGGAGGCAGAATGGGTGGTTCTCGTTCTGCTTCTCTGATCCAATGTTTGTGAAGGGAAGGTTATACCAACAGTACATTATTCATACAATCTTTCTTTCTCTCCAGAGGAAAAAAGATGGCAAAATCAAAAAGATCCAACCAAAACCAGATAAGCAGCAAAATATGATGTAGGGAAAAAAATGCTATCACTTGTTAACTATAGTATTAAACTCAAATTTAAGGAGGCAAAGCAGGAAAAGATGCATTTTTTAGTTTAAGGTTTTGTCCCATAGGACCTGGAATAAATAACTTGAACAATAGGGACATCTAGCACAACTTTGTCACAACATAGCTCTCAGCTGTGGAATGATTAAATCACAGAATTAAAGCATGTATTTACTAGAATAAATAAAATCCTGTCAAACCTGATTTCCACAGCTGGATTATGCCTTCTTAGGCTATAGCAAACCAGTCAAGATTAGCCAAAGTCTTTCAAAAAGGAAGCCCACCTAAAATAACCTTTGCTTCATTATCAGGCCTAATCCTACCAAGCTGAATTACATCTTGGTCTCAACTAAAGTCACAACCCTGAAGAACTCTGCTACATGTAGGACAAAATTGTGAGGTCCTTATCTCTACCTTAGAGGAACTCCAGGGAACCAGGAAGCAGTTTCACTGTCTATATTACTCTTTGCAGAACAGAGGCTGCTAAATTTTTGCATACAATAGCTCAATATTTACCCAGAGCATGACCTTGCCTTTAAACAGGAGCTCACCACTGCTACTACAGAAGAAAAAGAAGTGGAAGATGAGAGCTTTTTTTTCCTGTAGTGTCAGAAGTCAGTCACCTTCTGAACAGCTGGGTGGTTTTGCTGAAGACTCACTGCCCATATTCACAACTACTGCCCTGGTGCATCAGCTATTTAACAGAGGGAGTGGGAGCAAGTCATAGGTAGTAACTGAATTTAGCTGTGACATTTGATTTCATAGTGAAACAGATTTTTTTTTTGCTAAAAAAATGCTCACATGTTCCCCTCAACTCTTGCCAGTTTAATTACACCTTCAATAATTCAGTCAGTAGTTGCTCAATCTTCCTAGTTAAATTATTAAGTAGAAGAGAGGAAAAACCTGCAACTGAGCATGTGAGATGGAGCACTCTAGGAATGCAGCTAGGGTTGGGCACACACAACATCTGGGAGAGCAAGTCCTTGATCAGTTCTCCACCTAAGCCTAATCTCACATCTCTGAACACACAGGATTTCCCTTCTTCCCTCCCTACTTCCCTCCCTCTCTGACTTTGTGTTTTTCCTTCTTAATAACACTTCCCATCACCCTTCCTGAACAAAGCTTTTGGGTTTCCTTGTGGCTTCCCCAGTAAACTGACTGTCTTTTTATACGCTGAATGGAGATATCAGGTCCCACACAAACCTCAAGGCGAGACATCAGAACAACAAGGAAAAGCTGTTTTCAAGAGCTAGGGAAGAGCACAAGGTAACTCGAACCTCGTGGGGGTGAAGACAATGGTTTCATACAATAGCTAAAGATGAAAAGGAGAAGTCCTTAGAAGAAAATATGGGAAGAAGGAACATCTAATAGATGGGTCAGAAATGTGGGAATAGTGAAATAAAGCTGATAGCTGATAGCTTCACTGAGACAAAGGAACGTGGAAAGCAAGAGGGAGAATGGATGTGGGATTATACATGACATGGCAGAGAGAAAGTAAAATGACACTTTTTAATGATATAATTAACTATCCTTATTGAAGCTTTATTTCAGCTGCTAAATTTGCAGATATGCTTCCCATATTGATCCACATTTCTGGTTATTAACTTGCGACAAGGTCATCCACTTGAAAAGAATTTCAGAACAAGGCAATGAAGTAATTAATTTCTCTGTTAGAGAACTTGTTTAGCCAATAACAGTTCTTAATATTTTAAGACAATTTTCCCCTACTTAGAAGAATATATGGAATATGTATGAATAAGTAGTAGAAAAAACCTTACCCCTCAAGGAAAGTGGTGGACTAATTAAAGCACTTCTCATACGCTGATACAATATTAAAAAAACCTAATTAATTACAAAATGTGGCTTTGAGAAAACCAGTGCATAAATTAATTGAAAGGGATTGCAGCCCACATACGCTACATGGCAAGGGAATCAAAATCATGCTGGTCATTATGGGATATAAAATCCACAAATGGTGGTGGTCCACAACTAATAATACTTGTTCTCTTTGCACGACCCTATGCGATCAACGTGCTTACAACAAGATTGCAGCACTTACGATGAGATCTCTGCTTTCCCTATAGAGTACCAGCACTGAAAACTCTCCAGCTGTTCATTCCCCTTCCCCCTCCATACACATTTCCATACTGCTGCTTTTCTGATAATCCCCCACAGCCCCAGGACTTTCTCTGTAGCTAAAATAAGATATAAAGCCATATTAGTCTCAGCATAATGAGTGATGCATCAGACCTCCGCTTCTACACACTGCCACTGTCTTTCCAGCTGATCAGAAATAGAAAAAAAATGGGTACACATATTTCTGGGTGAGCAAATGGAGGATCATCCTCAGCACGAGCTCTTCATTGTTATTAGTGTTACGTATTGCTGCTGCTGGAGCTGTGCAGACACAAAGCATTCTTTTGTAGGAGCTGAATTTCACAAAAGCACAATGTCCTCTTCTTTAAAGGAAAATACAAACTAGAAAGAAGCCGTCAACAAGGTACAGAGAGTCCTCCATGTTTATTGACTATCTTGGGGACTGAATGCTGAAAGTAATTTGCACCAAGTTGTTCACCAGTTCTTGAGCTTTGGCTCAGTATTTTGCTTTACTGGAAAATGACAGAGGAAGACAGCAGGAATTGTGCCAGTCCAGGATTTCAAACTTAAAATGGAAGAAGCCTGAGAATACTGCTTAACTTCTGCCCTGCATGAATTCATTTATTGCAAAATCTGGAGGGACTAATGCAGAGACCAGGAGTAAGTTGGCTGGAAATACAGAACCATGCGTATCCCCATGTACACTGCTTAGATCAATAGTTTACCAAAGGTGAAATTAGCCCCAAGGCCATATGCAGAAAACAGGAGGAGGGTAGTAAGAAAATTGTCCAACACTTAGTGTTTTCTTAAAATTTCAAATGGGAAAAATAAGTGATTAGGTTGGGAAATTGCAAGACATGCCAAAGCTATGCACATTTTGGCAGTGGGGTAAGCAGCACAGGGAAGTCCACCATGGCCAAATTATAATGCAAATGTCTAAATATTCAGGCACTGCAGCAAGAATTGCCTTGTGAATGGAGTCCAGGAAAGCAGAGCACCAAGCAGTCCATGGAAAACAAGAGCTGGCAGCTCCTGCAGCAGGAGCAAGACTAAAAATTGGTGCCTGGCCCATCAAACATTCCCCATACTTCTATTTCGCTGATGGAAGAACTATATGATACACTTCAAATAGCTTAAATTTAAAAATCTCAGCTCCATATTTTCTCCAGTATGGGCAGCAAGAGTGGGTAAGGGAGAATTGCTTCCTGCTGTACTCCATCCTGATCCAAGAATCTTTATGCCATGTGTAATCCAAGTCTGCTATGGATGGTGGTGGTCGATGGGTGGAAAAGAGGTGCTGCAAGGTTCAACTGCCCTCGGCTAGGGGCTGCCTCGACTCCCTCCTGCCTCCTCAGGACCTGAAGAGGACAGATAGTCCATGCTTCCTTTGACCACCAGGTATGGCAGAATCTGTCCCTTACCATTAAGGGGCCACAGTGTGTAGCACAGTCAGGAAAACACACAGACCATACACAGGCACAAGTCTGCTGCAGCTGGCTGCATACAACCAAACCAAGATGTGGTTTGTGCCATCTCCATGAGGCTTTGCACTTGCTTGTTGCTCCCCAGCAATCAGCGGGAATAATTTTTTTCCACAACTACTCCTCTGAGACTGTCCGTGCAGAGCTGCTGTTTGCGTTTCTGCACAGGCTGGTGATGCTGTGTTGTGTAGTCTCGAAAGCAGGAAGAGATGCTTTTCTGTAATAGGCACACTGCATCTAGTGACATCAGTGTGAAAAGCCTGAGAAACGGGCTATAAGCATGGTTATTTCTATATAGAGGACCCCTACAGCCTTTCTCAGAAGCTGAAGTGGGCACCGGTGCCCAGTAGCCAACATTTTGAAAACAGGCTTTGCAAGCAATACCCAGGCCACCAGTAAGGTAGACTTCTGCATGCACCTCACTTCTGTTGAATACGCTTGTGTCCGCATTCCAGTGATCTTCAGAACGTAGACGTCTTAGAAAAAAATATTCCTGACTGAGCTCCATGGGAGCACCACGAAATTGGTTTTATCCCCATTTTGTAGACAGAAAAGAGAAGCACAGAGAGACAGGGACAATTTTCTCCAAGTATTGGCAACATAACCACTAAGGACCATGGCTCATGGTAACCACTCAATGGAAGATGCTCATTGGTGAAATGTTAATGTCTATTACTTGACCAAAGTAACTGTGAATTTCACTGTTGAAGTAGGCACCTTGTAACTCACATTTTTCTTACATCTTTTTCTGCTGCTTGCTCTGTTAATGAGATCTACTTGTGGTCATGATTAACACCGACTGTGCACATGTAATAGGAATACTGTTGGGACATGGATATAGTATGCCCAAAAGGTAGCCTGCCTGACAATGCTCTACAGCTTTGAACTCAGCAAGGAACTTTCATTTGTTTATTTTTTACCTCCGCAGGCTGGGAATAATACTCCGTGAAACATATTTATCACTGGTCATCACTTTTTCATTTCAGCTTTATCTTTTGAAAGAAAGCAATCTTGTTTAAAGTCTCATATTCTCCTTCATATTTCTCAGACCCAAATGTGGCTATAAGATCTGTCAAAGAAGGATATGGAGTCTTTTTTTTTGCTCCTTCAAGTGCTATGTTCCTGATAGAGATAGCATTCTTGCAAATCATATTAACAAAGCCAATGTCTATGCTCTCGGGAAGATACAGTCATTGCAATGAGGATCGTTATAACATCAATAAACTGAAAAGAATTAAATTACTTTTGATCAAGACTACCTATTCTCAATCAGTTGCCTGTTGAATCTGATAGTCATATAACCTAAGCAACAGATTCAGGGATCCCAGCATTTGCCAAATCAGCAGGATGAGGAAGATACACTCTGGTGGCTTGAAAGCAAAGTACATCTCTTTGATCAGAAAGAAAAGGGAAAAAATGATCACAAATTCTCTTCCTTCGTATTTTTCAGCATGAAGTGTCTCAGAGGAAAAATGTTTTCTTTGAGAAGTGATCTAAACCAATTCTTTGCACATAGGTACCGCTGGTTTTGCTGGTGAATGATCTCTGGATCTTATGGTTTTGGGGTTTTTTTCAAACAATTTAATTGCTTGTATTGTTTGGGTTAGGGTTGTTTTTTTTTCCTGTTCGACAGAATGTCTTGTATATAGCAAATAAAGAAGGCACCTTATTCCTGGACCAAAGGAATCTAATCTGTGGTGAAGAAATCTTTTACTTTTAGGACTACACTCATTTTTAGATTCATACGTTAAAAAATTCCTGGGGACAGATTCTGCCATTGTTGTCCAGCTGAGTCATACTCTTCTAAATAACCCCACTGCAGAGAATGGCTTTTCTTTTAGGGTAAGACACTTTTCTGCAGATGAGAAGTGATTGAGTCTAGTCCTTGGAAGCTTCCTGCAAAAATCACGCTGTTTTTCCTCCTGTTCTCAAGTGAAAGGAGAAAAAAAGAAGGCATCATTTAGTAATAAACCAGATTTCCAGCTTATCTGAAGAGCTCTGGATAAAGGCCCTAATGGGCCACTGTCCTAATAAATATTTAGATATACAGTATCTTTGCAGTAGTTTACTTGATCAAAACACAAACCTAGCTAGATTAAGGGCCACCACAAGTGATAATTATTATTCTTCCCTAACTCCTGACACAGTGGAGAATACAACAGGTTGATAATCTGCAAATAGCTTCAGTTCTGTCCTCTGCCACTGACTGAGGAAGCAATTTTGAGGAATTCACTTGCTCTTTCTGCACCTCAGTTTGCCACCTGTCAAGCAGGAATCGTGCCATTTAGCTTCCAGTATAAATTGCTAACATGAAAGTGATGCATGATGGAGTACTATTTGAGATGTTATCTGTTTCTGCTGTGCCACACACATGAGTACTTTGCAGCTAATCAGTTGCACAATGTAGGTATGTTTCTTGCAGTAACTCCTATTGTACTCCTCATATTACAAACACAGCAACAGGATGCCTCTTACTTCTACATATTTGCCAATGATTGTATCTCCTCGGTCTTCAACCCTTCCTCCATTCCTTTTTCATAGTAACTTTGTGGTAATCTATTCTGTGCTGGACAAAAACACCTGAGAAGGATTCATTTGGAGCAAGAGAAATTCAAATGTCTCAGCATTCTCCTGAACTCCTAAAAGATTACATTCTTTGTTCATAAATGACCTTATCCAAAGGACTATGGCAGAGCTGGACTCACGGGCTTGAGTGATGTATCATGGTGGGTGTTGGCAACTGACAGGCTTTTTTTTTTTTTCTTTGATTTCAATAAAAAAACGCTTTTGTGACTTCATGAAGTGACTTTGTAACACAACTGCTTGATGCTTTACAACCTGCCTCTCAGTCACTTGGAATTACAATTTTCTTTAAAAGAAATCCTACTGAAATCAATGGCTTCTTGAAAATCAAGGTATCATTTATCCTGTTTAAGAGTGACAGAATTATATGATACCTTAAATTGGACCGAATCCTGATGCTATTCTTCAAAACATCTTAGATGCTTTACTTGATCTGATTATGACTGAGTAGGAACAGTCAAAAGTAAAATAAGAACTTCCAAATCGAATATATTTAGAACAAACCTTTCCTACAGGACTGGCCTGTCAATTTTGAGCTTTAAGCTAATCAGTACAGCCCCGTTAAAACCACTATTCTTTGTATTTAATATTAATCCCAGATTATAAAATGAAACATACATCTTTCCAATAGCCTGTTCAAAATCCTTAGTTCCATTGGAAGTATTTCACATAATGCACTCTAGAGCCACACCATAATGGAAAATAGAGCTGTAAACCATATTGCTAGACAAGCCGATGAGCCTGTGTGATGGGGCTGGGAATAGAAACAGCATTAGTATACCTTGGGAATGGATGTAAAAGCTATGTCAGCTGTGTAAGTAGGGACTGATTGTCCTTCCTACACCATGACACACACTGCATTTAATGTGCCTACTCCTCTCGAGCCTCGTTAGCTGGTCCCAAATTTAGGACGCATAAAGGATTAATCAAGCTTAGACCCAGAACATGTCAGACAGAACATTTCTATATGCTTGTGTAGTGAGAAAAACTCCATCAGAACCACCTTGTATAGAGAAGAGTCTGTGCCCTTTCAAGAAACCAAGGGAAACAGTCAGATGCTTCTGCATTTGGATGATCAGAACACACTAAGTATATCCCAAATTTTAAAAATCATAGGATTGGTTTAAAAAGCATGACACTTCAGAAAATAATAATATAGGATTGGTTTTCTGCCTAGTGATTTTCCAAACCTTTGCTTCTTCATCTTTGACCCACCATCTTAGAACCAGGAAATCTGCTTTATCAAAAGAAAAAAAATAAAAATTCACGTGATCCAGGAGTACAGCTTTAGAGAAATCCCTGCCAAATATTGTACGTTTACAACTCCATAAAAGCTTTTGTTTTGGGTCTTCTGCTCCAGAGCAGATTCAGTTTTGCTTTTCATACGTTTATCCAGCACATCCAATATGAAATGAATCCTATACCCTTTCTTCTAAATATGTATATTGTCCACAACCAGGGGAAGCTGAAATGTAAGATGTTTGAAAGAAATTAAAGTATCAACTGATTAGACTCCTTTTACTACCTTCATCAAATGCAATCTTAGTTTTCAGCTGTAAACCCAGTTCTGTTGGTATCCAGCAGTATTTTCACAGGTATACACTCTGCATTAAAAGCATATACACTTGCATACATCCACATGTCCAGGGTTTCAGTACGTTGGACCAAATCCTGCCTTGAATTATACTCCACTGACTTTAACAGAACTTCCTAGGAATATACATAGAGAAGGCAAAACTAGATCCATCACTGCTGCATTGCCTACTTCCTTCTCATTACTTTAATTGATTTTCCTCCCATTTGGCCCCATTCTTAAAGTCTTTGGCAGGTTAAGAATTAGGCAAGTTATTTGGAAACAACTTGTATTTACTGATCCTCATTCACTGTATAAATTACACAATGGAGTCACGTGAGGTGAAAGAAGGATTTTTGCTAATATCTCATTTAAATACTAATTAACAAGAAAGTTCTAAAGATACAGGCACCTTTATCACTCATATGCTTCCAAAACATTTTAAAACTTTGATGGAGCAGACAATGTTCTATTCCCTTCCGAGCAACTAAAATTAATTTAGAAACCATATTGGTCTTTTCTTTTCACTTCGTGTCTCCTGTTTGCAAATTGATCCTTCTGACTCTACAAATTCAAGGCAGTTATAACTTGAAATTCACTGGAATTCCACCAGACCTATTATTTGCAGTACTTTCTAGCTGCATAAATAAAACGGCAACTAACTGAATATACTAGGCGTACAAAGCAATGTAGAAAGCCATCTGTAATTAAGAGGCATAAAAGAGCTCCACTATTTAGTTAGGGAAAAATGATAGGTACAACTGCAATTTTAAATAATTCACCCAGCAAAGAGCAGAAGTGCATAAATATACACAAAAGCCAGTGTGTTAGTTCTCAGTATAGATCCAATTAAATTTACCCAGAGTAATAAATTACAATAGATTAGTTTATGTCTCATAAAAACTATTTTATTTTTCTTTGCACTTAGCAAATTTAGTCCTTTTGCAGATCTTTTGCTTACATAGGTGCAAATTTCTTGAATCTGACACTGTTTCCTATCTCATTAGTGATCTTGGGCTTTTGTTCTGTGCTTACCAGAAAGCTACACTCCTCCGCCACCTAGTGCTTTAGAGAAGTATATTTTATATCAACTGCCAGCTCTTGCTGACCTAGCGTGAGCAACAGAATAGATAAGGACTGTGCAGAAACCTTTTAATGAAATTCCCTTGCTAAATGGCAGATCAAAGAGAAACTCAGTTTATCAACCTCTATGGATATCATAATTGATCACTGCCAGAAAGTGGCATTGGATTCTGTTTTGAAAAGTGTATGTTTATATATTAGCATTATTGCAACTTATATTTCTCTGAAAATTACATATAATCAGGGTTTAAGTAAAAGACTATGCCATGTTTTAGAGGAATCCTGGAAATTTTTTTTAATTTTTTTTTAAAGTAATGGAGCTTTGTATTGTCAGTGTTCATAAAACGAAGCTATGAAAGTGAGCTTACCTTTACTCTTCTTTTGAGGGAAAAGTCATTCAAACGAAACTCTTCTGACTCTCACTGGAGATAATTTCTTTTTCGGAAAATTGACTGGTACTATATCAATTGCATCTACGAATCTTCAATATTTGTCAGTTGTTTTCAATTTTTCTTTTAGATACCATGAATACCAGATATTTGAATGACTTTTTTCTCCACATTACTCAGAAACCACTATGAAATATTATCAAGCACCTCCTCTTGTCTGGATTGCACAAATGCAGTACTAACATAAGCCGAATGGCTGTGAAATGAATCATTACCTAACCGTGACCTGGCAAGTATTTCAAAATGTCTAGTGTTGACACAACCTAACTTAACTCATGTTTTATAAGAACTCTATTTGTAAAGCATCTTCATTGCTTCATTGATACTATAATTCAATAAACTAATGCAATATACTGCCAATTTTAATTATTACTCCATTAGCAAATGGAGACTGTTTAGAGAAAAACAGATTTGTGGGTTTTTTTTTAAATAATACCTCTGCATTTTTGAGAAATTAACCCATGACACCCCCGGCTAATTTAGCTTATTTCTCTACAGAACCTTTGTCAAAAAATATAAATATATAAAAAGCAACTAAGGCAGTAAAGTTTAATTGGTCTTATAATATGTGGACAAAGAAACAAAAAACCCCACCTCTCCCTAAAATACATACACACCTTTCCCTCTGGACAAAATATCTGTCTTATGCCTATGGCAGGGGGGTTGGAACTCGATGATCTTCAAGGTCCCTTCCAACCTAAACCATTCTATGATTCTATGATTATTGCTTGGCTAATCTCACCTCCATTACGTCAGTCGCATCCCATGCAGCTCTGGCAAAAGTAAGCCTTCCACTCTGCATCTTGCTTGCCACCTTTTATTGCCTTCAGTTCTCAGTAAGTGAAAAAAAAAAGAAACGACTGGAATAAATCCTGTTTGGACAAATCGAAAAGAACTTACGTTGTTTGCTTGGATACTGTCAACTAAGTGGCATCAATTTACACTTATCATCTTTCATTATTCCCTTAGACTATGGAGGAAAAACAACATCTCCACTAACATCTGTTCCTACCAGTTATGTTTCAAAACATGGAATCCAGAGCAAGGAAAGCAAAAATGAAGCATTACAGCACACACGAGCCCACTCCTTAAACAGGCATAATTGGCTCAGTCATGTACAAACGATGGCTATTCTGGAAAGCGTAGTCCTGTGTCCTCCATTTTCATACTCCTACTGCCCACATTGCCACTTTTCTGACCCTGACACAAGCCAAGCTACAGGAAGGTACCCACTAAAAACCAAACTGTAGAAAGCCAGGGAACAGTTCACTGTCAGC
Source organism: Pluvialis apricaria (assembly GCA_017639485.1). Classification (NCBI taxonomy): domain Eukaryota; kingdom Metazoa; phylum Chordata; class Aves; order Charadriiformes; family Charadriidae; genus Pluvialis; species Pluvialis apricaria. The sequence goes on from CM030008.1 coordinate 65,250,519, forward strand.
ATAGCTCCCTGAACCAGGACGGTACAGGAGCAGATACATGCAAGTGTCAAGGAAACACAGGGGCAACCAAGCCAGGGTTAGGGGCAAACTTGCAATTTTTGGTAGCAAATAGCTATTATACTGGCTGAGCCATAACATCAAACAGTACCATTTGTGTGTTGAAATCCCAACCTAAAATTTAAAACAGTCTTAATCTTAAACGCAACAGTGCTACGATGTTGCTAAAACTAAAGTGAAAATCCACAGCTAGGTGCTGTAACTGCATCGCTGAAGAGTACCAATGGAAAGCAGAGTGCAGAGCCGCTCCCCTGTGCAGAAGATTCGAGACAGGAAGGCACCGCTGGTCTTTGTGGTTTTCCAAGCACACATTGACCACCCAGACAACTTAATGGCAATGGCTGCAAGGAATCAGCTTTGACCCTTGTCAAAGGTACAGATTTCCAGTCATTACATTTCAATTCGTTATTTCACTCAAGAAATCAAGTGCACTTTGAGGGGAAAAAAGGCTTTCCATACCCCTTTAAGACAGAATATTAATTTGTATACCACCAACAGCAAGAAACACTTAACCTTCAGTCCAGTACAAAATGCAAATACTACACGTCAACCACTATTTTGCTCAAGAGCAGGAATACCACAAACATCTCAAACAGCAGCATTGTAGAGAGATCCAGGCGGATTCTGTTAAAAGCCATGGAAATAAACACTTAACTATCTTTCCTTGTAAATATCCTTTGTATCTAATCAACGTTGGTTTTGAACTGTTTATTTCCCCCCCTCCCAAAGAGCAGCAGCCAAAAACAAAAAGCAGATTTCCCTGGGAGACTTGACATACTTTATTTTACATCTATGAATGTTTTCCCTTTGTTAAAAAAATGTTATTTACAAAACCAGCATAGAACAGTAGCATACAAATTATTCAGTGTACTATAGGCAGATGTCCAAACCCAAGGTAGATCCCGATTTCTCTGTTAATTGTTGACTGCTGTGATGTATCACTGAGAAGCATTTCCCACTGCGTGCTATAGAAACAACACCTGACGGCAACACCACATGGCATGACACATGATTCAAGCAGGATTCCCAAAAGTTCATAGGTTTTCCGTATCAAGATTGAGTGAACAAAGTGAGGAAAACATTCTTGAAAAACATTAACTTTCTTGCTGTGGCAACTGTTTTTGTCAGCATTAGTTCTATAGCATCAATTTTGAACAAACCAAGATGGACGCTTCCTGGCTCTTTCAACGATCCGCTTGCCTTCATCTTTTTCTGTGGGCTTTTCTCCATCATAGAGGATGACAGTCTCTACAGTTGGAGCATTAAATGGTCCTCCTTCCTTTTTATGTATTTCCATCCTTATCAGTCGAGTTTCTGCTTTTACCTTTGCATAACAATAGCCACAAAGGACATGTTTCTGTTTCAAGTTTCCACACTCAGGACAAATATCTATGTTCCTCTAAAAAAAGACAGTGGAAAATAGGAAATTTTGTAATTTGAACAACAGCAACAAATGAAACAGGGAACAATCACAAACTACTAAAAATGTTAAATGAAATACCAGAGAAATTCAATTGTCTTTTCAAAATTTATTCTTAAAACATTATGTAAATATTTACATAACATTATATAATATTTATGTAATACTTATGTAAAGTAATTTTTCTGTAATGTACTGCTATCTCAAATGCTTACTACTAAAAATAGCCTATGAGATCAATACATGGATCATTACGCCTATTGATGTTTGGAAGACTAAAGACGTATCAACTTGCTGAGATGCACAAAAAGTATAGACCTTTTCCATTTATACTAGCTGTTTAGCTAAAATTCACATTTTGTTGGCTTGCTCCTAAACTGTCAGTATTTAACCACAGACTACTGTCACACATGATGAATGCACATGTTACAAAGTATTTTGAAGATTAAAATGTCTTTTAAGCTTATTTATAAACAAATTCCAGAAAGCTTTTCCAGGCAGTATTGACCACTTTAACGATTCTCTAAAATAAGTGAGAAGAAAAATGACTGGTGTAAATCTTACTCCAGCATGCTTGTTTGCCATTAACAAAATAATCTGCAGTCAATAAGCTGGCAAGTCCATGGGAATTTACTGATTACCTTTAGTTTTATAAGCTTATTGGGATTTCTTCGCCTGCAGCGGTTCACTTCAATGGTGCGCCTTTTCTTTGGCGCCGCCATCCACAAGATACTATCTAAGAGGCTGGGTGCCTCATTACTTTCTGTAGCATCTCTTACTGGCTCTGGAAGAAAAACTGGAGCTTGGACAGCTAGTGCTGGTCCTGAAGGAGGGGGGGGGGGGGGGGAAAAGGTAATCCATTATACTTAAGCCAAATTTTCGCGTGTGGCCGAAGAAACACGACACAGATGCTATTGACACCCCCAAAGCGAGGAGATAAGATCACCAGCGGCGTCCCCCGCCCCGTTCCCTCACCACCGCCCGGGCTGCGGGTTCTCCTGCTCCAGCTCCCTCCCTCCCTCCCTCGTTCAACGGTAAAAACGGGTCCCGCAGCCCCCATACCGCCCTCTCCTTCAGCCGGGAGGGGAACATGCCGGCACCTACCCCAGGCAGGTCTCTGGCCCCCAGAGAAACCCGGCAAGAGGCCGCGCTCCAGCCGCCCCCAGCAACGCTGAAGGAGACCGCGAAGCCGCGGCAGGGGAGAGAAGACCACCACCAGAGCCGCCATACTCCCATACAACGCCGCCAAGGCCTCAGAGGAGGGGAAGGCGGTCTCTTACCCGGGGGCCCACTGGGCATGAGCGCCTGTCGCTGGGCCTTCTGGGAAACCGAGTGCCGCCCCAAAACTTTACCGCATTAGCGGGACGGAGACCAGGACTTCAAGTCCCAGCATTCCTCTGGAAACCAGGGGCCCGGACGGGGCGAGAGGAACGTGAGGACTTCAAATCCCAGCATGCCTCACGGCATGCCTCCCTGCCAATCGAGTCTCTCACGGGCCCGGCGCTCCTTCCCGGCATGCTCTGTTCTCCCTACATCGCCCTCCTCGCCAATCAGCACGTTAACTGTGCCCTCGTGCAGGAAGCGGGCGGAGCGACTGCGCCTGCGGAGAGTTGGTGAGGGGAGTGGAGGGGTTTGTTCCAAAATGGCGGAGCGCGGATACAGCTTCTCCCTCACTACGTTCAGGTACTGGGGGGATGGGAGGAAGAGGGCTGCAGGTCTGGGCTCTCGGCGGGCGAGGGGGAGGACGGCACATAAGCCTACGCGGAGCGGTCTTGCGGCGGCGGGGCAGGACGGAGTGGGGACTTTGCAGAGTCATCGCGTCCCCGGCGGGTCCGCGGAGCCGGGCCTGCGAGGGATGGGGGTTGGCGGTGGCTGGGCCCGGGCAGAAGGGGCGGGCGTGGGGGAAAGCGAACGGGGATCAGGCGCCTTCGTCTGAGGGGGGGCAGACAGCTGCCGGGAGGCTTCGTGAGCTGAACGGCTGCAGGCGCAGGCGGGTATTGAGGCGGGGGCTGAGAGTCCCGCGTCCTGCCTGGTCTGTGTCGCTGACCTCCGGCCCAAGTGCAGTCGCTGCTTGTATCCTTTCTCCTTGGTGTAAGTCAGAGTCACTGTGGGGCTAGGCTGAGCTCATTCTTGTCACTGGTAGTTCCTTATAGCAAGTGCTTGGTGAAACGGTTTAGCAAACTTACTGTCCTCATGCACGCGCTTTAAGCTGGGTAGTAATTCTGAGCTAATTGGAAAATGTGTGATGATAGCTGAGCTATGGTATCTTGAGAACTTGCTTCAGAACACATTTTGCAGATGTAGGAACGAAGGAAGCCTTCAGATGAGTTTTAAATAGTTTTATTTCCTTTCCCACTGCACTTTGCAGGCGGTGCTCTCCTTGTACTTTGTGTTGTGCGCAGCCTAGATGTGGAATGATTGCGTGCACAGAATGAATACCCAATTGGAGTGGTATCTATTAAAGTATTGCTCTAATACATACAGTAAAGATTAATTCAGAGAATGGGAAATTACTTTTCTTCTTTTTTTTAATGAAACTGTTAAGCTATCCAGAATTATACATATAAAAACTGTGTGCAAGAATCTTTTGTGCTGTTTTTGGTAAAGTGCTCCCTTAATCTAAGAAGAGAGTAATGCTGTGTAATTGCGAAGGAGGTTACTAAAGGCTGGTTGCCGTGAAGTGAATGAAGCAGTTCACAAGTAAAACTAGGAAAAGAATCTTCTTAATGGATGGATGTAGCCAAACATGCCTGCTTTACTCAAGTGGGTTGAATTCTTTATTAGCTCTTGGAAATGGTTTCCTAAGGGAGTTGCAAACTTTTTGTACTGTACTGAAGCACTACATGCTCTGAAACTTGAAGCCATTTGATTTTATACTTATACAGAAGAGAATACACCTACTTACGCTTTTCTTCATTCACCTGTTCCTTGTACTAGAAATTATTTATTTTAGTTTGTGCTTACTTTTAAAATATTTTGCTGCTGTTCTGTATATTTTCATTGCTAGCATAGGAAGCTGTTGTTCTGGTTTGTTAGTATTTAGTAGTGGAGAAGCTAGAATCATTACTTTGTCACCTTTATACACTGAGTAAACAGTGTATAAATAACTATGCTAATTGTTTATTGCTTCCTTTGTTTTTTCTAACTCCTCTAAGTACTGAATTTCATAATTTTCTATTTTACTTCTGCGTCTATTAAAACAGCGGTGTGTGGAGTAGAGCCCAGAGAATAGATCCCACTTGCAAAATCACTTGTTCAATGAGTGCCTGGCACTGTGCTGACCTTTCCCCTGGGGATTGAGAACGGACCCCTCATTACCCCCCATTCTGGATGAGTTATTTTGTCAGCCTGACACCTGCTGCTCTGTTCTGATGATTCTGCATCTGTTACCAGAGAGACATGGATCATGAAAACAGAATGCAGGTGTAGCTGGAGATGGAGTGGGAGCTGTTTCAGTCTTGTGCCCTTGACCTGATGTGTGCTTATCAGCCAAAAAGAGTAGCTGTGTTTTGCTCATACCATTCAGCAGTGAACACCAGTGTCTTAAAAACTTTTGCAAGCCGCTTGTATAATGCCATTTCAGAAGAAAGTCATGAGGTGCTCTGAAGATTTTTCCTGCTGAGTGGAAAACTTTTTAAAATGGTATAAAGTTGAAGAACGGACTTGTCATCCTTCAACTTGCATCCCAATCACTGTTCCCTATCCAATACACGTAAGTTTTCATCAGGGTTGTAGGCAGGTGCTGTGTGAGTATCCCAGTAGCACTGTGCAGCAGTGAGTTCTGTGCTGAACCAGTCCAGTTCTTTTTAGAAGCTGTTACGAATCTTCAAACTTGTGGGTTGTTTTGTTTTTGTTTTTTTTTAAATTCTGATTAGAACATGGTGATGATAAGTATAAAGAGGATCAAAAAAGCAAGTTAGCATCAGATTGTTGTAGGAAAGATTTGAGCATATCAGAATTCTGTTAGGCTTACTTTTGCATTTCCCTTTTCAGTCCTTCTGGAAAACTTGTTCAGATTGAATATGCTTTGGCTGCAGTGGCTGCAGGAGCTCCATCGGTTGGGATTAAAGGTATGTTCAGAAAATAACTACTGTAGTGAAGTATTCAGGATTCTGAGTATCATTTGGAAGAACTAAAATAGTTTGGATTACATACTGGGTCTTTCTTCATCTTGCCTTCTTTTACATAATTTGTTTTCCTTTCTGTGGATTTTTCACGTGTCACTCCAGCCAGCAACTGGGACCATGAAGCTGTTCACTCACTTCCCCACCCCCAACCCCAGCAGGGTAGGGAGAAGAGGGAGAAAAAGGAAAAAAACCTTGTGGGTTGAGATAAAGACAGTTTGATAGAACAGTAACAGAAGAGAAAATAATAATGGTAAAAGAATGTACAAAACAAGTGATGCAATACAATTGCTCACTACCTGATGATTGATTGCCTAGCCTGTCCCAAGCAGCAATCGTGGATCCCTGTACCCTGGACAACCCCCATTTATATACTGAGCATGATGTCTATAGTATGGAATATTGCTTTGGCCAGGTTGTCCTGTCTATGCTCCCTCTTGGCTTCTATGGGAAGCTTAAAAAAACCCTTGACTTAATATAAGCATTACTTAGCAACAACTAAAACAATATGTGTTACCAACATTATTCTCATACTAAATCCAAAACACATCAGCTACTCAGAAGAAAATTAAGTCTATCCCAGCTGAAACCAGGACAGCATGTTTTAGTGGGTTTAATATTTCCTTTTTTTTTTTCTGCAACTCAATAATTTTTTTTTATAAAGAAGGAAGGGAACATAGAGCTCCATGCTAGAAGAAAATTGCTTGGGTGATTTTGGAGACACTCATCTGGTAGAAGTAGACACCTTTTATTTTTTTGAGTGATCCTGTCTCTTAAGTAAAGCTGTGTGTCCATATATATAGAAATTACACAATTATTGCTCAATTATGAATATGTGCTTCAGAATCTTTTGAATAGGATTATGGGAGCTGTGTGATTATTTAAAATGAGAAACAATGGGTTGGGTGGATTCATCAAAGTATTTTTAACGTGATTGTAAATTTGAAGGGTTTTTTAAAAATTCTTTAAAAAAAATTTTTAAAAATTCTGCAAAATTCTTTGCAGTCTGATAAACTTGTTCTGTGTTTTGACTGTTTTCTGTAATTTTAGTTTAATATAAAAAAAAAATCTTGTTCCTTTCCAGCTGCAAATGGAGTCGTGTTGGCAACTGAGAAGAAGCAGAAATCCATTCTTTATGATGAAAGGAGTGTCCACAAAGTAGAACCAATTACCAAACATATAGGCTTAGTGTACAGCGGTATGGGTCCGGATTACAGGTATTAAAAAAAATTGTTTGGTCACCATTTAGAAGCATTTTCATACAAGAAATGTAAGAAACAGAAACAAGCAATTAGGTTTTTCTTTCATTATGTATGGCATAATAGTGTATTGTATTATACTGTATAGGAAATTCACTTTTTCTTAAGTTTTTCTTATATATTCAGTACCTTGTGAAATAATTATCTGAAGAATGAGTAGGGAATGAACAGCAGCGTAATTCAAAGTTAGTTTCAGTTTAAGTATTTCAGAGATTACTCAGTTGATAAAGATAACCCAGCACAGTGTATGTTTTCTTACATTGGTGTTATGCCAGATGTATAATTCCTTAGCATAGTTTTCAGTTCTAGTTGTAACAACTAGTTGGAATATCTTTGATATACTAATTTTGTCTTTGTTTTTAGAGTACTTGTGCACAGAGCTCGGAAGCTGGCCCAGCAGTATTACTTGGTTTATCATGAGCCCATTCCAACAGCTCAGCTAGTACAGAGAATTGCTTCTGTGATGCAGGAATACACGCAGTCTGGGTATGTGGTTTTCTGAATTTTGAAGTTGTTCAGAAAGATTTTTGTTTAAATGTAAGGAATAACAATTTCAATGGAGAATGCCCACAGAACTCGCAGCACGTGAGACAGGGTCTTCATATCTTGCAAACAAACATGTCAGACAAGGCAGCATACTTTTGGTTTTGTACTATTGGTTGACTAGTCCTTCCTGATCACAGCTCTGGGCTGGTGGGAACTGTTTGGAGGAAGGTTAACACATCCAAAGTAATTTAGTCATCTTTGGTTTACACTGAATAAATTTCACATATCAACTGTGATTATTTTTTTTTCTTAGTTTGGTGTTTTTTTGATTATTTTTTTTTTTTGCCTGTAGTGGTGTTCGTCCGTTTGGTGTATCACTGCTAATATGTGGCTGGAATGAAGGGCGGCCGTATTTATTTCAGTCGGATCCATCAGTAAGTATCTCATATTTGTAAATTCTGCTTTTACAAAACATCTAAAGCTTTATATGTGCTCATGAAATACCTTCTGTGAAGAGAAGAAGAATGCAGAGCTAGAACAAAAGATCCCCTGACATAACTTCAGAAGTCAGAATGGGCCAGTTTTGGTAGGTGCTTGGAGCAAGCCCGAATCATTCTGTGCCTACATGTCCCTGTACTGCTTGAGGGATGGCAGCTGTTTTTGAGGGAGATCACCATCCCTTTTCATGCCTTCCCACTTAGTTGGTGGTGCCAGCAAGAGTGGCATCCTGCAGCAGGTACCAGGGAAAAAAAAAAGTTGACTGCTTGTGTTGCTCAAATAGTTGTTCTCTAAACTGGATGGAAGTTAGGCCAAAATCTGTTGCATTGTGAAATGTAATGCATGTGCTTTAGCATTTAACGACAGTGGTTAAGTTAAATGAGTTTATTTGCTGTGTTTGCACTGCACTTCTGAAAAACTATCCTTTGCATGTGTGAATTGTTATGCTTTACATCAAGCAAAAACCATGGTCACTGTAGCGATCATTGATAAGGTCCAGAAATTTGAATTACTGCCTCATGCTCAAATGTACAAAGGAAAATGCAGATGCCTTGTGAAAGGCAGCTTGATTGAGGCATAGAACTCCTGATGGTCTTCATGGCAGAGGAGAGAATAGACATGATGGCTAAATATCCTACTAGTAGCTAAGATATATCAGATGGCCGATTTGCAGGAAGTTGTTTACATTATGTAATCTTTAAGAAGAAGAATATATGGACTGAACCTCAGGAAAGATCTGGCTGTTCTCATTCTCAAGCGCAAACATACTATTTCTGTTTAAAGAATCCCACATCAAAACTATGCTAACAACTTACTGAATTAATCTTTCAAAGTAGTGGGAGGATGCAAATAGGTGGGGACGTATACAAATGTTTTGTATGTTTTCACAGCATGTGTTTCCATATCAAATTAATCTGAATGTGAGCCAGAATAGTCTCCTGTATTCTCAGAACATTTGGTATTTTCATAATTGCTTCTGTACTTTTTACCAAGTAATTGAATATGTAATGTTTGACTAACTTACACAAAACAATTCAATAGATTGTTGCTTTTACAGGGAGCTTACTTTGCGTGGAAAGCAACAGCAATGGGAAAAAATTATGTCAATGGAAAAACATTCCTTGAGAAAAGGTAATGTATTTGATACTTGTCGAAAAGGATACTATCTGTTTTGTTCAGGTTCCGCGTAAAACAGCCAGATTAAAAATACACACTTCAGATTATCAGAACAGAGTTTTAAAACACTTAAGATAGGATGCTTCCAGTTTACTTACTTACACATACACAGGAAATTTGCTTTATTTAAACTCTTATCTTTTATGTTTATGGAGAATTATTTCAGTGCAATAAACATTATATTCAACATATTTGCAGAAATATTGTTCTATGCATTGTCAGTAGGAAAAGTAGTGAATTTTTTTCAAATAATAACTTTGACTATTAATATCACAATGCTTACAAATAATATTTATATGAGAAATAGGAAGATTCTAGTAGTGTTTGGGTTTTTAGAGGCTCTAGGATTATTCGGATTTGGACAGATCTTTGTCCCATGCTGAAATACATGAACTTTTGTTTACAGATATAATGAAGATTTGGAGCTTGAAGATGCCATTCATACAGCTATCTTAACACTAAAGGTTAGCAAAATATTTAAGAAATAAGTTTCTTACTGTTATGACATCATTGATATGGTTCACTGAACTGTATTTTCTTTAATAGGAGAGCTTTGAAGGGCAGATGACAGAAGACAACATTGAAGTTGGCATCTGTAATGAAGCTGGCTTTAGGAGGCTCACTCCAACTGAGGTTAAGGACTACTTGGCTGCAATAGCCTAGTAGAAACTGAGCAAGACTGTGTGATTCACACAAAGGTCTTTTTAATTTTGGCTACTTAAATGTTTTTGTTTGCAATTTTTGCATACTTATTTCTACATGGTTTGTCTGAGAGATTTTTTAAATATCATGTGTGCAAATGCATCAGTCCTGATATCCATGGGATCTTATTACAGGTAATTCTTTCCCTTGATACATGGAATCTTTGTATGCAAAATATTGTACAAAATGTAAAGTTATAATGACAGCTTGAAAAAGGCTAAAGAATAAAATTTGAAGGCCATGTTTTGGGGGAAGGTGTCTGTGTGTCTTTTTAATCATAGCTTGTTTATCTGCATAAAGCTGAGATTTCACTATCTTTATTGTTGAGGAAACAGAATTTTCCACATACAGCTATGATGAACTCATGTTACACCTTGTTTTAAAGAATTTAGCTTTTGAGTGGACAGGATAATCTTTTCACTTTGGAATACATTTTAAATGTTAAGTAGCTCCCAAAAATGGTTTTATCTGGTGTAAAAGATCATGTACTTTTAAAGAGAGGCAGAACAGTCTTCCATTTCAGGTGTGAACTGTGATCTACGTGAGCATCTCTGCTCGTGATCTTCTTGGTCTTTGTGTCTCAAGAACTTGTTTTCTATTACTTGGGTTATTTTCATGGCCCTAGAAATTGCATTTTTTCAACAACTGAAATATTGTTAGAAATAATGGAAGCAATAACTGTTACTGAAAACTAAATGCACTTATCACTATCAGTAAAAATCAACAGGAGTTACAAAGCAAAATGAGAATATTTAATTACTTTATCCCTTGAATTGCGCTAAAGTATTTTCCAACTTGCAGGATAATTCTAAAGGTGCAGTAATGAAAAGAGCACTTAATTTATACATCACAACTTTTACAGGTGCAGAACTAGATGCTTGAATATTTGTGTGGGTGTATGTATTGATACATTTGTCACATGTGTAGAGTCATTCAGGTTATATAGAAACACAAAATTTACCTCAAAAGAAACAGGATAAATATGTGTACTTTTTTCAGCACAAATAATCTGGTCTGCAGCCATTTAAGTTACTGTTTGCAGATATTTTTTTTAAAGCAGTCTGATTGTTAAAATGTTGATAATGAACTGGGAGCGATAGCTGGATCACTCTGCTTATATGTAAGGCTAAGCACATACGGGGGAAGCCTGACGGGTTACATGTTAGCCAGCCATAACTAATGAAGAAAATACAAAATACGAGTTAGTCTGTAGAAAGTAGTGTATAAGCTAATTGATCTGTTCGTTCCAATGTCTGTCTTCTGATGTTTTATGTTATCATTAGGTAAATAAGAATTTCTGGAGCATGCCATAAATGAGTTTTATGTCCTAATGTCAGAAATAAAAGCTGTGTCCAAACAGTTTGTTCAGATTTAGTTCAAATCACTTTTTGAGTATTTTATTCTGAAAACCAATCCATGCTCTGATTCTTCTAGAGAAAATGAACAATTAGGAACTGAAACTGGAGACTTTATGTTGCTGGATCTTTAAGCTTTCAGAATCATTCAGAAAACCAGAATGCTACTTGAATATTCGTACACGTTCAGTCTGTTTTTAATGCTATATAAGTTTTTAAAGGAATTTTGTATATGGAAAAATGCAGCTAGGTACATCAGAAAATGGTTAGCATGAACTGTAGTAGCTTAGTTGCCTCCTCTATTAGAAACAGTTGATTAGCAAAGAGCACCCCATGGAAGGTAGTTGAAACTAAAGCCATTTCAAATAAATCATGCTATCCCACTCACCAGATAGTAACAATGAGGCAAACAAAAAAAAGGTTTTAAGGTTTGGGGTGTGTGGTTTGGGTTTAGGGGTTTTCTGTGTTTTTTTTTGTTTTGTTGTTTGGTTGTTTTTTTTTTTTTTAAATAATTGAACAACTTCCATCTCTGTAGAATCTTACTCATTTTTTACAGGTGGTGAAGGAAAGTGAAAAAATGGTATCTTCCATCTTTTCCTGGGGCGTAATGATTTAAATGTAGTAACTGTTCTGTGTATTCTATGGAAAGTATTGTGCTCTGAGTAAGGAAAGTGCTACCTTTCAGATACCTGATAATTGGTATAAATGTTGATGGGGGGTGAGGGGGGTTGCCTACTTGCCCCCCACCCCGTTAGACGGACAGACAACCGTTACCACACAGGGTTGTTCTACAGAAGTGTATACTTCAGAAATGTTTTACTTAATGTTGTTATGGTCCAACATTGTAAATGGGTGGCAGCATGAGTGCATTTGTCAGACGTTCTGAATGTCCTTTTGTACCAGGTTTCCTCAGTCAGTGCTTTTTAGGAACATAAGCTGTTTGAATTGGTAAAATAATGTGCGATTCAATTGTTATTAAATGGTGGCAGGTTTTTCTCTTGAGAACAAATGGAAGTGTGCCTTGAAAAAGATGAGGATGCTACCGCTAGGCTATTGTAGCACCATATATTAGTACATAGTCTCCTTTTATGACAAAAAGCTTCCAAACTATGATCAGTTGTAACTTTCCTTTAATAGTGCTTTCCTCAGGCTGCCTCTCCGAGGTATGATCTTAGGGCCCCAGTCATCATTTCTATGGTGATATTTAATTGTCCTTGTTTGTGTGAAATGAGAAGGGTAGGTCTAGTGGTCTATTGTCAGTGGTATTCATTTTGATGAGCCACCGAGCTGTTTTTACACCATTAAGAACTGAGTCCCAAAGCTCCCTGATAATACTTAAACCCTATGGAGAATCAGAGGTCATGGGACTTGGTGTGATTTGGAAAGAATATGCATAATACTTTGAATTCAGGCTTTATTTAGAGTATTAGATAATTTTCTTAGTGGTAGGCAGATAGACCTTGATATTATACCACTTCCCCCATGAGAACAGTGTGATTTGGAGTGTGTTGTTTGGTTTTTTTAAACTGTTTAATCCTACAGTGAAGAAAATCATTGTACTAGGATGACTGCACATCTAGAATAGTAACTAAATTTTATCTAATATTTAAAGGGAACCTTTAAACTGTAGGGAACTAATTTACATCTTTTTCCATTCTAAATCCCTGAAATTTAAGAAATAGTAATTTTAATTTGGAGATTTATTTTTCAAATCAAATCACTTGATGAGTGAGATACTAGTGCAGTGGAGTAGCAAATAATATGGTGGTTGTGTGCATTTTCAAAAAGTGGAACTATTTTTTTTAGTTATATGATAATTAGCTTTGTATTTTGTAAAACAACTCTGCGTAAAGTGGGGTCATGGGGGAATAAAGTGGACAAACACTGTTTATTTGTGAGAAACGACAAAGTACAACCTCGATTACTTAAGCTGACCATGAAGTATGACTTTGTTTCATTTATCTTGTTCCTAATGCAGTCATCTGAAAGAAGAAAAAGACACTGGTCACTTAAAGTAGTTAATGTTCTTCATTTGCATCTCATGGAAGATGACCTACTCTGAGGAGCTCGGGGTAGTGTGACACCTATGAGAACAGAGAATTTCCTTGGGCTTTATTTATAACTAGTAGGATCGGGATCTGAGAACAGTATCAACCATTTCGTGAGGTTATGACTTTAAGCAGGTTCCAACATGATAAAAGATACCGGTGCAGTAAACCCCTTAACAGCTTGCTTTGGCTCACTATTGCTTTGCAGAATCTTGCGAAATTATTTAGACAAGTAAAGATAATTACTGCAGGGACCAGCCATCAGAAGGCAAACCCAGCCCGTGCTGTTTGGGCAGTATTGCTGCAGCACTGAGAGAGGCTAGAGGCCACAGACATGTCTACTGCTTGGCAGTGGGCAGCAGCTCGGGGCGAGCAAGGAGGATGCTTGCTCACATTTAGCACCAAATGGTTTAATAAAGCCCGTTTTTGTTGTCTGACCTTCATGGACCCAACACACGTTGAGCCACGGTTGCTTCTTCCCCGCTGAAATTCAAGGCCAAGGCCGACTGTTTTTTGGCCTTTCTGACCTAACGTAACGTCTTTGCTCCGTAAATAAAGTCTTTGGGAGATAAAATACGTATTTATTTTTGAGGACCGCCCTCACTCCGACCGCAGGCCCGCCGGCGAGGAGAGCCAGGCCGGCAGCGCTGGGGCCAGCGGCGAGGCGGGTGCGGCGCCTGTCCCCGCCCGGCGGCCCCGGGGGAGGCGCTGGGCCGGGCCGGGCCGCCTCCTGCCGCTGCCCGGGGCGAAGGCTGCTGCCGGCTGGGTGTGAGTATGGGCTGGGGCGCCGGGGGGAAGGTGGCGGAGGGGAGGGAGCGGGGCCCGGGAGCGCCCGGAGAGGTGAGGCCGGGGGCGGTGAAGCGGACCCGGGCTTGGCGCACCCCGACAGTGACTGGGGTGGGGGCAGAAGCCCGCGTCCCGCAACCCCCGCTGCTCGCCCGCCCGCCCGGCCGGGGAAAGCGTGTCGGCTGAGGGCGAGGTAAGGAGGCGCGGCCGAAGGCGACCGCCGGCGCTCACCGTGGTCCGCGGACGCCGCCGCCGAGAAGGAATAGGGGCGAGCGGCGGGGGCAGCCTGCCCTCACCCAAGATGGCGCCGCGACCTCCCCGGCGCTGCTCCACGTGATGCCGGACCGCCGCGGAGGTGGTGGTGGGGGCGGCCGTTTCCGCCGCTGCCCGCCGAGGGGAGATGCGCGCCCTGAGAGCAAGGCAGCGGGGTAACGCGGCGCCTCTGCGCGGCTGCCGAGGGAGGGGAGGCGGGAGAAGGGGGTGGTGGTGGGGAAGCGGGCTGAAGGGCGCCCTCAAGTGGCGGGCGTGTGCGGCGGGCGTCCCCGCCGGCACTGCCTCCTGCGCATGCGCAGGCGGGGTGAGGCGGGTCCGCCTCAGCCAGCGGCTGCGGGGGGCTCCTTGTAACTCTTAGCGTTTCTGTGAAGGGTTTTAATTTTTGTTTGTTTGTTTGTTTTTCCCCCCACCTCGTTTTAGGGAGTGGTTCTTTTCCTGAGGTCCTGTGGTTGATAATGAGGCCGCCTCGCAGTTGTGCTGGAAAAGTTTGGTTTGTGGGCTTGTTTTCTCCGAGAAAATTTGAAGAAAGCTTCGTCTTGGAGCCTTTTTGTGTTTGTAGAAGTCGGAGCTGCTGTGGCGAGAGGTGCCCCAGTCGTAACTGTGGGGTTTTACTCCTTGCTTTTACGTATAATAGTGAACTTGAGGCGATGGTGAGGACTCGCAGGGGGAAGGGCTGATTTCCCTGGCTGCCTCGGAGCCTGCAGAGCGGCAGTGGGTCATGTTGGAAGATGTTAGGCTTTTCGGTTGAGAAGGAGGGGAAGGTTATGGCGATGTTGGGTGTTGACTGGGCCAGTAGCAGTTAATGCTGGCTGTATTTGAACTTGTGCGTAATGCAAGGGTGATTTTGGCCTCTTGAAGCCAGGCTCCACGGTTGTGCTGGCAGAGCCTGTTGTAGGGCCCAGGCTGTGTGTCCTGTTGCTCATTTTCAGCTGAAGCTGTGTTTGTCTTGCCCTTTAATACTAGCTTGCTTCAATGTGGAGCTTAGGTGAGAATTACAGAGGCATGTGTTTATACTTGTAGTTGGGAGTCAGAATGGATTAATTTCACTATTCATAGTGGCTATTTACTGCATGCCATAAAAAATGGTATTGTTTGCTGTGGTATTGAATCCTACATTTTTCAAAGCCAACCCACGTTCAGTTAAGTAATTCCTATCATACTTTCCTCGGGGAGACATACTAAAGTAATACGGATGTGAAGGAATAGACTTACCAGATGCAACACAGTAAATCTCTAGTAGAACTAGAAAACATTTCCAGATCTTCCTGGCTCTAGAATTATGAATTGTAGTCTGTCATGATAATGTGTAATATTGAAACTTTGCAGGGGGTCTGTTAGGGGCTCATGAACTGAGTTGTACAGTCTTAAGTTGGAAGCTGGAGAGGACAGAGCTGTGCTACCCATAGTTGTAAAATACAATGGGCTTTCTCTATGCTGTGTTAAAATACTTGCTAGCGTCCAGGCTTCGCATTTTTATGTATGTCTGTAAGCATGGTGGGTAGCTTTTCTATTTTGATGGTAACTGTGGTGGGAGGGATAGGCAAGATTTGCTTATGGCGTTAACAGGATTTCTTAATTTTTCTCTGGATGGCAACTTCTGCAAATGAGTTGTGAGAGTTGAGGTCTCTTGAAGTTACTAGCTCAGTGAAGGGCTCACATGTGGAGGGAAAACCCGCTGACTAGCAAGGTGTGTGTGGAGACTTGAATGCCGCTGTTCTCCCTTGCTGAGAACTGACATCTTCTGAGGCTGTAGGTTGGATCCCCAGAGGTGAAGGAAAAGGATTGGACTCTTCGGTGGGACTTGTGCTGAGGTTCCTGATGTTTGTGCTTTACAGTATCAGTAGCTGTTGTACTAAATACTACTACAAAACTCCATTGTATGCTGTTGCAAAGACCTCTTTTGACTGTCTTTGTTCTTGGCTGTGCAATAACAATCTTGTCTTTTGCTTTCACTTGATAGGAATAATGTTTCCAACATGTCTGTACAGTCGCTTCTTTCTGAAAGAATTGCTGTTGCCAAAGAATTGATCAAGAGAGCGGAAGCCCTTTCCAAGTCTCAGAAGAGGAGAATAGAAGGTGGAGCAAAACTATGTGGCAAACTGAAGGCTGAGCTAAACTTCTTACACAAGGTGGAGGCAGGGAAGGTGGCCATTAAGGAATCCCATCTGCAGAGTACAAACCTTACTCATCTCCAAGCCATTATTCAGTCAGCAGAGAACCTGGAGGACGTTGTCAGTGTCCTCCATGTCTTTGCCTATGAGGACAGGTTTGGCGACAAACAGACACTGGTGGTAGATGTTGTTGCAAATGGGGGTCACACGTGGGTGAAGGCCATCGGTCGGAAGGCTGAGGCCCTGCATAACATCTGGCTGGGGAGAGGACAGTATGGTGACAAAAGTGTTATTGAGCAGGCAGAGGACTTCCTGCAAGCAAGCCGTCAGCAGCCAGTGGAGTACAGCAATCCCCACATAATCTTTGCGTTCTACAACAGCGTGTCCAGTCCTATGGCAGAGAGGCTCAAGGAGATGGGAATATCTGTGCGAGGAGACATTGTGGCTGTGAACTTACTGGCGGAGCCATCTACAGAAAATCAGCACCTTAGTGCCAGTGAATCAGATGACGAAGGCCCTGAACTCCTGCAGGTGACCAGCGTAGACCGGGAGAATTTAGTGGCCAGCATTGCTTTTCCTACCCAGATCAAAGTAAATGTGTGCAACAGAGTTAACTTGGACATCACTACCTTAATAACTTATGTCTCTGCTCTGAGCTACGGTGGCTGCTACTTCATCTTCAAAGAAAAAGTGCTGACAGAGCAAGCAGCTCAAGAAAGGAGGGAGAGAGTCCTGCCTCAGCTGGAGGAGTTCATGGAGGGGAAAGAGCTCTTTGCCTGTGAATCTGCTGTCAGAGATTTTCAGTCCATCTTGGAAACACTGGGAGGACCTGGGGAGAAGGAGCGAGCTGCGTTGCTTGTTAAAAGAATTAATGTGGTGCCAGATCAGCCATCTGACCGTGCCTTAGGACTAGTGGCTAGTTCAAAAATCAATAGCCGTTCTCTTACCATTTTTGGGACAGGAGACACTTTAAAAGCCATCACCATGACTGCAAATAGTGGTTTTGTGAGGGCAGCGGCTAACCAAGGTGTCAAGTTCAGTGTTTTTGTCCATCAGCCGCGAGCATTGACAGAAAGCAAAGAATCTGTTGCCACACCTTTACCAAAGAGCTGTCCACCTGATGGTGGACTATAAGTCATTAAATGAGTTAGTCATTGAAATATTGTAGGTGCTGCAGTGGAGGCATTTGGAGGAAAAAGAGTTGTCATAATACATTTTTGGGTGTGTATTAGTGATATCAGTAACTGTAGCAGTGGAAGCGTTCCTCAAAGGATTTGTAATACCTTTACTCAATTCTTGCTTTTCTTGTTCAGCTGACCATTAATTTATTCACTAAGGTGATAAGATTTCAGTGAAAATTGTTAACTGGCTTGCAGTATATTAATTGTATCCATCTTTATTAAAAAGTTCAGTTAAAGCACAGTTGTCTTTGTGCCCTTGTCATTTTTGTTCTCTTTATAGAGATTGAAGTCAGCACCTTAGATGGACTTCAGGCTTTTGTGGAACTTAAGTCTTCCTTTCATCTATCCTTTTCAACTGAATTCATTGTTGATTCAGAGGTGTAGAGACCTATGCCTGTTTGTGTGTATGCTGTTTCCTGAAGACGTGACTAGTAGCCATGAATAGAAACCAATTTAAGCCTTCCTCCTTTTACTGAAACGAACCTCTGTATGTATACCATGTTAGACAGCTTTACAATTCCCAGAAAAATCAGTTGAAATCAGATTTTAGTTGCACTAATATGTTGTGACTCTTGGTCCAAACTGGACAGCCAGTGGTAGCAGACCAAGGAGGCAAATCTGCTTGCCTTTTCTCTGAGCCTTTGCCCAAGTGCAAAGTCTTGCTGGGTGCAAAACCCAGCTTGAGGCTTCGGATAACAGAATCCTTCTAAACTGAGCCAGCACCCAGGTGGTTTTTGATACTAGTGAGCTCCCTGCTGAGCTGCTGAGGCCTCATGGTGAACTTGAATTTGGCTTTGTTGCTTGTGGGTTAGC
Organism: Pluvialis apricaria; assembly: GCA_017639485.1. Classification (NCBI taxonomy): domain Eukaryota; kingdom Metazoa; phylum Chordata; class Aves; order Charadriiformes; family Charadriidae; genus Pluvialis; species Pluvialis apricaria. The sequence continues at coordinate 65,268,808 of CM030008.1, forward strand.
TGAAACAAAGCCTCGCTGAGGTCCTCTAGTGTTGGCATGGCAGAGGGGGGAGGCTTGTGGGGTATGTTGTTGATTGCTAGTTTGCTCTGTAGCAGGGAGAAGCTTTTTCACTGGTGGTGTAATTGCTGGTTTTGCTCAAAGTGTAGAATAAACAACAATTTATTATTATTTTTTTCTTTTTCTTTTTTTTTTTTTCCAGGAGAGAGTTGCTGTTTTAGAAGTCTTTCTGATGTTTTTCTGAATGCTGTAATGACAGCACTTACTGTTTGGTATTAATTTGCATCAGGTTCCTAGTGGAAAACTTTGAGATGTCAGAGTGAACCTCTTGGCCCTGAGCAATACGTTTTATCAGGTCAGTGAAAGAGATACCCACTGAATATTTTATAGGCTGTTGTTCAGCAAGATAGCATTATTATGCAGCTTATAGTTCAGGCAAAGAACATTCCCTTGCCTCTTGCCACTCCACTATAAATTTCTTCCTGCAGTACAAAGTAGCTGCAGTGCTGCCCTTAGCCATAGTCTCTACCTATTTCTTCAGTAGTATTACTGTCTCCAGTACTCTGCTATATTCCAGCACTGGCATAAAGATGTTGGCACACTAGCAAAACCACTCTGCATCCCTCTTCCAGCTGGATAAGCTTAACTCCAAGGAGCAAAAGAGTACTCTTTGTTGGTACAACTCTTGCTCTGCTGTATTCTTATCATGCACGTGGAGTAACCTGTTGGGAGTTGTCACCAGTATCCGCATGCTGGATATCTTTACCGGTAACTTTTAACAATGCAGAGGGCAGTCTGTTCTTCATCTGCCCATCATTTCTGCTGGTCATTGAGGTAGTTCACGGGGTTTAGTTAAGATGGATGGAACTGGATTTTGGGTTTTTGCTGCTTCAGCATCCAGTCTTCTACCTTCCAGTTTCTCAGGTCTCCCGTGGTGAGTTGTTCTAACAAAACATCTACCTTGTTCCTACAGTCTAACGCTGCATAACAAAACCTCATGGCAGGATACATCCCCCCTCCACTGTATCCATTAATTTTCCTGAAAGTTCTTCTGAAGGGAAAGGAAGACCAACACAATGAAACAATATAAGTAATATGTTGGCTGTGCTGCAGAAATGCAAGTCTACCTCTGTAGTTAACAGCACAAGCTTCATCGTGCAGGAGCTTAGGGAGATAGTGCTTGATCATGGTATGATGGATTTACCAGAGCACAACCACAGATGTTCACGAAATGGTGCAGTGCTATAAACAACTGGAAGGAAGGGTGCGCCTTTCACTTCTGCCATGTGAGCCCTTACTCTGGACACCTTGATGTCTTTCCTCTGCAGGTGTGGGAATAGAGGTGGGAGAGGCCATTTGTGGAGAATTAAGAACTGCATGCCTCAAAACTGTGTTTCTGTTTGGTATCAAAAGTCCTGAAAGAAGGTACAAGTAACCCCCCTAGTGAATAATTTATGAACAAACAGCCTGGGAGAGAGGGGTTCTTTTTGGTTGCAGCTCAAAAGCTGAGGTCCCAACAGACAACTTGCTATTTATCACTGATTAATCTGTTTTGCGGTCTTACAGGATATACTTAAAGCTAAGTGCGTGGTAACAGCGCACTTATGCATGATAATTCATTATGGCCTTTTAAGAACTAATGTCTTGTATTGTTTAAGTTACTTTTAATTTGCTTGCAGCCTTTCTACCCTGACGAGGGGTTTGAGTGAATAAATGAGAAGGAGCTGCTTTGTTCCACTCCTTGCTGTGACTCTTAAGAAGTGAGTTTCCATCGTTTTCCTTGCTGTATCCCATTCAGTACTCTTGAATATCCTCTTGGGCACCCTCTGAAAAGGTTTCTCCAAACCACAGGTTAGAGGCCAGTGACCCGCAAAAAGTAGTGAAAAGCAAGTAAAGTATTGCTTAGAAGTGGGTGAGCTCTGTTTGCTGTATTTCTTCACTCGTGCTGCTGCAGAGCGAGCTGACTTGCTTTGTTGTGATAGTTTTATGTGAAAATTAAATGCAACTGTGTGTAAAAAGCCTCTGTATCTGGAGCCATCGGGCAGCGATTTTCTTCGTTACCAGTCATTTTTGCCCAATGCAGTATTTGTTACTGAATACATTTTCTTTCCCTTATCAATTTCTACCGATCATATGAGCAATATTTAGGAATAAGGAACTCTGAAAGTTATCTGTGTGGCACTGCAACTTGAGGGGTTTTTATTGTTATTTTGTGTCTCCCTGTTGCATGGTGCCATAAAAAGCTCAGAATGTGGATGTTCTACACTTTTGTTTTTTAAACCTATTTTTACGTTCAGTGGTTTTCTGACTTACTGGTCAAACAGAAGTGCAGTGCTGACAGACTGTAAGAATTGCTTTATAAGATGAAACCTGAAACTGAATGCTGGCTTGGAAGTAAAATGCGTTTTGATTGTAATGTTTGGTGGCTTGTATTGCCTCCCACAATACTGGTGATCTACGTATATAAACCAGTGTTCTGGTTTGGTGTGTTTAGATAGCTTCTACTTAATTTTACAAATGGGGAATTAGACATTGGACTTCCCTTATTTATGACTTTACATATGAGTAATTAGAAGATACCAAATTATGTTTAAAATTAATTTGGAAAAAAAAAATGGAAATACAAGGCTGCGTATCCTTTCTTCCAGTATCACTCAACTGCTTTGTCTACACTACACTAGGCACTCAAGGATATGGAGACATCTCGCTTGCTGCAATGGATTTTGTTTGCGTTTTTTTCATGAAATTTTTCAGCATTAAGTTCCTTGGCAAAGATGAATTCCTAAACTGTTTCGGAGAACCTTGTTCTGGCACTTTTAATTTATTTTGCATTATCTCTGTATGGTTCCATAGTCTCCTAGGAGAGCCCGCATCTCTCTTCTGTGCAGCACTCGGCCTGCTCTCTTTGCTCCAACAGTAAGAGTTGCAAACAAGCAAACAAAAATGCTGCGATTGATGCTGGGCAGTAGAAAGCACTTGGATATTATATGAGAAATAAACAGGTAAATTAAGTTGTTAATATGCTCATGTTTCTAATTTGCCTTCTACAGTTTTGCCAAATGCAAACTTGTCCTTGGACACAGCTGTGTATGTTCTTTACCTACTGTTGTTCTGGCTGACAAAATTTGCAGATAAATTACTTCTTTGTAATTGTAACTGCAAGCTATGAAAACACTCAGAGGTAGTTTTGTGTCATGCAGCCACAGGTGGGTAAAAACGTTATTCTTTGGTAGATGAATGGGCTAAATAGTGGTTTGTGTTTCAAACTGTCCCCCTCTGATGATGCCTTCAGCAGACTTAAAGCAGTCTGCTGAAGTCATCTGGAGCCTGTCCGAAAATACTTTTGCAACCCCGTTCCTAGTTCCTGAAAACTGAGTGTAGGCATGGTCACAACAGTAAAAAAAGCAAGAAAATACAAGCATCAGTTGTTTGAAATAACTTTGACAAAGCATGTAGTTGCAATTACATTCTTTATTTCAGATTATTTTGCAAGCAAAACAGCACAGGTTACCTGTTATCTAATTAACCTGGTAAAGGAAGCAAGAATTAGATGGGATTCTTGGACTGAAGACTATGGTTACTGTTTTCCTGCAAGCTGTAGTTTTAGGAACTGCTCCACTGTCCGGCTTGCTGCAGGCACCGTTTGTGTGTTCTTTTGTGATGAAGTCAACTCTGCAGGTAACTGTGTCTGTTGCTTTTCCATCAAGGTTTAATATTCCAGTTTATTCTAGAGTAAAAAGAAAGGGAATGAATGTAAAACTACTACACTGAGTGACAGAACTGCTTGGAATTGCACTTTTGGGGCTTTGCAAATTGTTTCCTGTGAACACTGTTGAAATTAAGATTGTGTCTACATAAACTATTGTATAGAACAACCAAACAAAAAAAACCTCCTCAGGCCTTTGTTGTTCAGAAGATCCTTCTGTCCATTTAAAAGATCCTCACTTATAATGTCTTACATAGGACATTTCTCTCCTAGAAAAAATTAAGCAAAACCCAAACCAACAACAAAACAAACCCAAAAGAATTAACAACATCTGATAATTACGCTGTGTCCCTTTATTCATTAGTGAGGCTGAGCGCATAATAAAGCAGCTTACTGTGGTAATGAGAAACACGGAGATACAGGGCACAGCAGTTTACACTGCAGTGTAGGTACCAGCATCCAGGGACTAGAGAAGTGAGTTGCATGAGTGCTTGACAGTACAGATATCTTTTTTTTTCTGAGATTCATCACACCCATTTACTGAATTGTTGGAGGTCTCAACACTGCGCTGGTGGTAACAGTAGTGAAGATGGTAGTTTACAGTGAGCTCCGGAAACTCTACACAAGCGCTTCCTTGTGGTAGTAGTGCTTGCTAATTTCAGGAATTGCTTCGTTTTCTGAAACCACACTGGACATGATACTATAACTTCCCATTTTCCTAGCACAAACATAGTCCTAAATGCTGTTGAATTAAGTGGAAGTAACAAAGCAAAAACTTTTCAAATGCAATGTTTTCAAGGGAAAACGATCTCAAAAGATAAGGCATCTGATGTGAATGAGAGTAAAGGAATGTGGAAGGTTAAGCCAGTGTTAGACCGTCTTGCTGTCCAAACTAAAAACATGGCAGAAATTAGTGAGAGGAGAGGAAAAATAGTTCTTTGGTGCATCCCTTTCCATGCTCTGTGCCCTGCTGTGAGCTCTGGAGAAACTGCTGATAGCTACAAGGACTGATACAACAATACAACTGCTGATAGACTACAAGGAAAATCAGGATTTCTTATGTTTTGCCGCATTAGTGCAGGAAAGGTAGGAGCACTGGAGTAATAAAATCAAGTGAGATAACAATAACATGTGGACAAACAAAGACAAAATGGGTCTTACCAGATACTTAAGTGGTTTGCTCCTGGGTTGGTTCTTTGCTTGGCTCCACACTTGGCTTAGGGGTAGATTCAGTACTTGGCTCTCCACTCAGCTCCCAAGTTGCCTCTTCGCCTTCTTGCACTCCTGTGTTCCCAACTTGCGACATGCCTTCCTCCTTGTACGGGTCTCTGCTGTAGTCCAGGGGGAGCTCTGTGCTTGGTTGCATGCTGGGATCTCTGCTTTGCTCCACACTCGTTGCCTCAAGCACAGGGGTAACCGGGGTACCTACAAATAAAATGAAAGGAATTAACATGGATGAGGAGGATGGTTTGAAAAGCCAAGTAACTGTTAGGGGTATCTAAGCATGTATGTAGTTGCTTTTACAGATCAGAAAGTGCAAGAAGGAGTTTGAGGAGGGCAAAAAAGTAAATGTAGGAATAAGTCCACTCTGGCATGTAAATCTTATTTCAAATTGACAAATATTGATTTGCCAATATGTTTTTGACTCACCTTGTGCCTTTAGCAGGTCGACCAGAATCAGAGCCAGCAGTGCTGAAAGGATTGTCATCTTTTTCAGCATGGTTACCTAAAAGCCACGCTAAGCACTAGTGTTTGCAGTGAAACTTGAAGTACGTAGCTAACAGAAAGCCCTGGGTATTTAAAGGCAAGCTCATACCTCTGCGCACTTTGGCATCTTCCTGAAAATAACAGGTTGCAAAAACAACATCCACATTACATTCTCAAAATGAATTTAGGACCTGTCAGGGACTGTAATCAGTCAGTTCCTGCCCCTTGCTAAAGGGTGAGATAACCTTTACTGCAAGCAGTAAAGGACATTGCGGGCAGAGACGTCGGGCTGTGGTGGCCCCAGACTGCAGTGGCACCAATAGTAGTGTCACTGCATGCCTCTGGCAATGCTGGTTTCTCAAGGCAATTGATACTGTTGGTTTTGAATGAGGATCTTCAAAAATCCTTTGATATGACACTTGACAAATTGAACATGCCTCACGGTAACAGGTGAAAGGTGAGGTGTGACTAAAAAATGTGCAGCTGGCTTCTGTGTTGTAAGGAAATAATAACTGTGAAAGAGCTGTGATGTTTTGGTCAAGGCTGGATGAGCATTTCATTGGGAAGCTTTCCTTTTTCATTGTTGAAAACTTGTGGGTTTGTGCATGTGTGTATCTAGCCTGTGATATCTCAGGCAGTATCTCACCCCCAAAGTGATGCATTTGAAAGGTTTGAACAGAACCAGACAAATCTCTAGAGAGGAGCAAGCTCTTCTGTGAGATTTAATCAGCAAACACCATCGTTGTTCCAAGGGTGATTTCTGATGCAGAAAAGATGCTTTGTTTGCATGGATGCAGTTCCCCATGACCTTCCCCATCACTGCTTACCATTAACAGGGGAAGAGGGTCATGGCAAGACATTTGGAGGTTGTGGCAAATGTAACTAAATTAGTTATGTTTTGGGGTCGGCCAGGGCAGCAGTGGACCTCTGGTCTGTGTGTTCAACTCTGTGTGATGCAGATGGAAAACTTTGGGCCTGGTTCTGTATACCACATTCATATGAGTGAGTGGTGTAATTGCTCTAACTAGCAATTCTGCCATAATTAGCAGAATTAGGTTAATGCCAAATCAATGTAAAGGAATTCAGAACCTGGCTTTCTAAGATTCCCTCCCCTACCCCTCTGTTTCCCTGATTTCACTTGTTTAATATTGCATCAACTTAGTTTTTCAGCACAGTGTTTCTTTCAAGTTGCTTCTACCTCTAGGGTTTGCCCGAGGCATCATTCTTCTAATCAAGCTTTTTGTGGTGCAACAGAAGGATTTTATTTTTTTCTTGAAGTGAAAAAGAAAAGCTGATGCCCGTAAACACCTACAGCTACATGGCTGCTGCAATAGATTTCTCTTGTGCTACTCATTTCAATTGAAGGTTGATGTGTAACATCTTTTTTTTTCAAATGTGAATGGAAGAATTTGTCACTGACTCATCTGTAAGAGGTAACAGCATGATGCACAGGTCAGAAATCTGCAGATAACTGTCTGCAATGAGCAGGATTCCTCAGTATAGACTAAGCATTCTTGAAAATGTTTGTCTGACACACAGTTGTTTTCATGAGGTGGTGGACCTGCTATTTGTGAAGAAAGAGCAAGCAAATATGCTGCAGATTCTGCTACTCCTACCGAATTATCACTGTGCAAGGAAAGAGGAGTTTTCGTGTTGCTCCCTCAGTGGATCTCAAATGTGTTTCTAAAGTATTATTTTTTTTCTCACAAGGCTCACTGAACAGAGGTGCCAGTCTTGTTCTTCCCAGATCTCTTCTGCTTGTTTCATTGTTACAGTCTCTAACAAATTGCAAGCAGTGAATAGGAAGCATTTTAAGGCAGAGTTGCAGATTAGTTGTTTGGAAACAAAATTAGATTCACTGGTTTTTCACTGCTGTCAGTCATACTGTCAAGAGTTGTTAAGGAGAAGTCTCAAAAAGTAGTAATCAAGGGGTAATTTTTGAGTAGGAGTTCTCCTTACTGTTTGGGATTTTGGGTTTGTTTGTTTTTGGTTTTTTTAAGGATTAGTACAGAGCCTGTCACTATTCAACATCTTCAGTGATCTGAAAGTAAATACAGTTAACATTGCTGAAAGAATCAACAAATTAGATGAGATTTCTGAAGAATAAGTAATGGCGAGGACAGAGGTGTATTACAGGTTTATTGCATTTAGCTATATCCTTTTCAATAGGCCCCAGCCAGCAAGGCAAGTTACATGTACAGGATAAAGGAATAAAAGACGTACTTCAGCAATAGAGGCTGCATCCTGGAAAGGTCTTTTTCCAACTGTTTTCTTCCCCAAATTCTAAAATGTGGCCCTAAGTCCAAATATTAACATACGTTACAGAGTATAACCAAGTTAGAGATGGAAAAGAAATAAACCATAGGTGTTTATCACTCAAAAAGATCTCACCCTGTGAAGGCAGAAATCCTTTCAGATGCCCAATTTGTTTATTTTATCTAAAAGAACGATACAGCATGAAAACTTATGGTTTGTAGTTTCATAGAGGGGGGAAAAAAAGCGCTAGATCCTAAAGCAGTCATTAACGGCACAGACAGAGGCATAACCGGAGACTATGGCTTGATGGCAAAACAAAATTAATGATTTAGGTACTAATCACTGGACTTACTATGAGGGAACTGAGTGGTATTTGAAAACATTATGGATTAAAAAAAAAACCCAACTAGGTATGATTATGCAGTGGTTCCTTTTAGTCTTGTGGTCTTTTGAGTCTCAATTGTCCAGATTATGTATTGATATTGGACTCCTAGGGGCAAGCAAATATGGCTTTAATACTATGGAGATGGATCACTGCTTTCCTCTGGGGGGTGGTGGAAGATGCTTGGTCTCACCATTAAAATGCAGAAGGTTACAGCATACCAGGCACTTTTCTACAAACAGTTCATACACAATGTTCAGCTCACTCATGTGTAGCAGATGGAAAGCTGTGCGAGTATCCACAGGTCATCTGTAGTCAGGAGAATAAAAGTGAACTCTGCCTTAACTGAATTCAAGTTTTGAAGAATACCTGATAGAAACCTGACAGTGACTGAAACTGTTGGCTAACCCCTGGAGCAGGATAGGTTGTGGTGGTACTGTTTTACACCATCTCTGTGGAGGGACAACTTCACTTATTCTCTCTACCCATTTAGTCCAGGTGCCTTGATTGAGACTGAGACTGGCACCTGCAACTCCAGTAGGCATGAGACAAGCAATTCTTCCTTCTTACGCTTCTGTGCCTGTGCAGTGGCTGGGGGTGCAAATTTATTTTGCGTTTTAACAATCTAATACAAGTATTCCAAAGGTGTGCTGTGCAGGCAGGCACAGCGCTGAGAAGTTTTGACAGCAAGTAATGGTAACTGAACCAAGTTGTGATATGTAGCCTCCCTTCCCCCTCACCTCCCAATTGGGAAATGTAATGAAGGGTATTTATTAAAAGGCTTTTCCTGTACTAAGAATGTTGTGAATAAACAATACTAAAATAATTTTAAAAACTGTAAAAGTAAAACTGAGGGTAACTAAATACACTGAAACCACTTCCAGCCCAAAAGATCCTCAGAGGAAAAAATAGGATCATAGGGTAATTCAGCTTGGAAGGGATCTCGGGAGGTCTCTGGTCCGATGTCCTGCTCTCCAAGCAGTGTCACCTAGCTCATACCAGTTTACTCAGAGCTTTATTCAGTCTGGTTTTGAAAGCCTCTAAGGACAGAGCCTGCACAACGTCTCTGGGCAACCTGTTCCAATGCTTGGCCATCCTCGTGGTGAGAAAGTATTTCCTTATATTCAGTCTAAACTTCCCTTGTTTCAGCTTATGCCTGTTGTTTCTCGTCCTCCCATTGGGTTCCACTGTCAAGCCTGGCCTTTGATATCCTTCATAAATATCTGGAAAATGACAGAGTATTAGTTGGAGGCTGATATATTACATGTGTTTATGTGCATATAATATAAAGATTTCTTCCAAATTCTTACTTTTCTCTGGGCATCAGCTTATGGCCACCTTTGCAAACAGGGCACCAGGCAAGGTGGATCCTTGGTTGGACTGAGTTATGTTAAACATATTGAGTAGTATCCTTTGTTGGACTAGTGTAGGAGAAAAATATGTTGATCCTAATTTGGGTATCTGAAACAGCTGCAGAGCACTTAAAACCAAATGTAGCTGGTTATTTTAATTGCTGTTTGAACAATAAGCAAATTCTTATACCGTTGTGTTTTGTTTATTTTTTTTAAGGTGTTGCAGAATAATTTTTAGTTTTGCCATCTTACCAAAGGAAGTAATTTGGGAAATGGTTTAATTTACACAAGTAGTCTCAGTGCTAAAGACCTGTGAGATTAGATTGCACAACACAAGACAGAAACTACTCTTTTTAAAAACAAGGGTGTTGGGGTTTTTTTGTTAGCAGCAAGGACCAGATTTTCTGGAAAGGTAAAGGTTGCTAAGACTATTTCGTTCTTTTCTTGTGAGCTGAGAGTTGTAAGTGCCCCAGGGCATCTTGTGTCAGATATAACTATTTAAGTTTTGGAAAAAGGATCTGTGGTAGTGTCCCTTCAGGTACTTTATTCATATTTTGCAAAGAGTTTTTTTTTCTTTTTCATAGAGATTAGCTTGGAAGAAAAAGAAAGTCAAAGATTTTGTTTTTTCAGAGTCAAATTCCACAGGCAGAAGAAGAGTTTTGTGGACTGTACTTAGTGCTTAATGTTCCAGCAAGCTTCATGGAGCTAATTTTTTTTATTTGTTTTGGTTTGTCAATAAAGCAAATCTTGGCCTTTTCTGGAGATTCCTGGAAAAAAATATGCAGTCAGGATCTTTTGTGTATGGCTAAGGATAGACTGAGTTATGTATCAGAAGCTCTAAATATGAGTATTTGAAAGAATACTTTGTGAATCAGGCCAGACTTTCAGCACTACTTGGGTTTTAGCCACTTTTTTTCCCCAGAAGCCCAATGTAATTTGTAAAGGTGAATAAGTTTTTATCACTTTTATCACAGCTGGGGATACTGAGGCACACACAAGACTGCAAGACTGAATGAATGATAATCTGCTGCCTCTCAGGGATATCTCAAAATAAGGTATTTATCTCAAATTTTCCAGACATGGGGTGGGGGGAGCCGTGGAGAGGAGGTGAAGGAGGTCATGAGAGAGAAAGGTGTTATGGAAAGTTAAGATCCCTGCAGTAGCTCAGAAGAAATTGGTGTTTTGGGTGTGTGTTCTTTGTAGGCCATGCCTACAGTTCAATGTAGAATAACTCAGGAATGGTAAAGTTGAAACAGGCCCCGCTGTCCTCACTTGAGCCTTGTGCAAAGTTAAGGTCCACTTTTATCACAGGGAGGGTAAAGAAGCCATGTAGTAAGCTTGGCAATTTGCTTGGCAATTTGCTTACAGAGAGCCCTTCTTTCTAGCTGTCATTAATGAGATGTTTGGGAAGGCCCAAATCCCATGTTTGTTTCTGATTGTTGTACGTGTTATTTGCATTGTCTCTCTCTGATAGCATTAAGTGCTTTTGGAATCCTGTTACATTTTTTGCCTTATTAAAATCTGATAACAGTGATTTCCATGAGCGAATGATAGAAAAAGGAATGAAATAGTTGAGAAATTAACCCATGATGCATGGCCAATAGCAAGGTGGAGAGATGATCTTTGCAGAAAAGCTGTCAGAGTCACCTATCCTAGGCCTCTTAATTTATAAAGACATTTCAGAGCTGGCTTTGATGTTTGACTGGCTAAATCAACCTAGAGATCCACTGTGTAAGGAGAATATCCAGCTCTCAAGTAAGGCAGCTTTAAGCCACTTCAATGTGTAGAAGAGAACGACCTGATTCTGTTTTACTTAAATGGTCATCTCCTAGGAGTGGTTCATGCAACTTCCAGAGAGTATTGTGTGCTATCTATTTAACAACCAGGTACTGTAACACCTAGTCATTAACTAATGTAACCTAATGTTATGTTATTAGATGAATGTAATGAAAATCCTGTAGATAAATAAGAGGCAGCGCCTCTAAAGCTGTAAGGACGGAAAAGATGGTTTATACTTTGCCTTTTTTGCTCAGTCAGCTGGGAGCAGTATGAAGCTGATCAATGAACCCTTGATTCCTCTGTAGAAAGCTTCCACATTGCTAAAGCACTTCACTTTGATTTCCCGTTAATTGTACCAACTGAAGGAGTGAAGAAAAGTAAAAGACCAAGCACATGATTCTTTACATTTTCTGCCCTGTATTGGGGGTGCTCTAATTATGGCTATAGAAATTTGAATTCTTACATCTGAACTGATATAAAAGCCTTTACAGGCATTGAGAGGTGTAATTTGATACATTTTTAAATTGGATTGGGTTGTGACTTCCATGGATTGAGCCTGGGTAAAGTAATAAAAGATCATTCAACCAGCTTAACTAACAAAGCAGAGATGCAACCCAAAATGACAGTCTCGATTCCCCCTCCCCTTCTGCTCTGTGCCCCTGTGCTTTCTTTTCTATTACCAGTGGTGCTTAACTGCCTCCTGGGCAGCCAATTCAACTTCCTGATGTGGCAGAAAATGTTCTTTTCTTGCTCAACTGAAGAATTAAAACATCTGGGAAAGCAGTGGGAGCACATGGCCGAGAACAGAGTCATGTCAGTGTCAGTGAGCTGCTTGGTCAGCTCAGCTGATCTCATCTGGCTGCTCCATAACTCTCTGGAAAGACATAAATTGAAACGATGGGTTGTAGTTACTCTTTTAACTCTTTTAGTCTGTGTAAGAACACATTGGCAGTAATTAGTCCAAATGGAGCTGATGGTGGTGGTTTTAGGCCAGACGCAATAATGCTGTCTCAGAAGAACCCCTGTGCAGGTTCTGGCACCAGTGGGCTTGGCAGTGCCAGACAGCTGCAGATTGCAGTGTTACAGTTCAGAAATGCACTCGGGGCTTCCCGAGTGCCTTGTTTTTTAGTGGAAACTCTCATGGCACCCCAACCTTGTCCATAGTTACCGCCAGTGCCAAGGAATATTTGAGAGCAGGCAGGAAAGTATGAGCCAGCAAAGCAGATGTGCGGTTTGCAGTGGTAATCTGCTGGGGAAAGACAGACAAATGGGGTTAGCTGATACATTGATTGGGTAGTGTGTTTAGTAGGAGATGCAGGCTTGGGTATTTTTCCTGCTTTTATCAACATGGTAATTTTCATGCTCTACTTTGTATTCTTGTTCCACATCCTTTCATGTCCCAACGGCATCATGTCCATTCTGCCTTTCCTTACTGTGTCTGTTTGTCCCGTCACTGTTTTCTAAATGCATATTTGTTGCTGTTTCATAAGACAGCTTTAGTCTCCCTTCCATGGAGAGGCATCTGAAAGAGGTCAGGAGGGAAGGAGCTCACCTGAACTTTGCCAGGATGGAGTGGATAGAAGTATTTTCTTATCTGTAAAACTTCAGCCCTTCAGCTTTCTGCCAAAGGGCAAAAATGCTTACTCTGAGATAACATGACCCTACTCAACCATTGAGTTTTTTAGCTTACCAAGCAGCATATTTGACCCCATAACGTCATGGCTTCCCACTGCCTTTGGGAGCATTTCTGAAATGGAGTGCTTAGTGTAGGGATGGAATCTGTGGAAAAGCAAGGGCCATGATGGCACAGATACCAGAGCTTGCCTGCTCTGTAAGGGGTGTTCACTGTAGTATCTGAATTTCAGCAGATTCTGAGAAAATGAGAGAGTTCTTAGCAGAGGTACCTCAGCTCTTCTGCAGGAGCCATGGAGAACCCATCTCAGTCGAATGTAGAAAATGAAATGCAAAATGATTTTCTGATTTTCTTCTGTCACTTTTTATAAAATGCTTCAAGTTTCTGTAGCTCTCTTAATGATTTTAAGCTTTTGTATGACAAACCTAATGCTGGCAATATTAAGACAGCACAGCAGTATTGCCTGCAAGACTATCACTTCTGCTCATGACAAGAACAAACAGAAATGTTGCTTAGAAATACACTGTATACTTTAAAAATGGTTTGTCAGTAGCATAATAGTCATAGATTTCATGTACAGGACGATCTCTCTTGTACCAGGGAAGCATGCTCTATTATGAATTGTTTTGCCTTTTTTGGGGATCAGTATTACTAAAAGCTAGTGGAAACTTCATTATCAATTTTAACGAAAGCAGCTGTAAGGAGTGCCAGAGCTCATGTTTCCTGCCTTTTTTAATCTTATGTGAGCAAAGAAGTCATCTTCCTCCCCTTCTAGAATGTTCCTCATGGGATAAATATCACACCAGTAAGTTGGGTTTGTCCAACAATTTTGGTTCTCCATGAATACCTTTTTGGTACGTGTCTTTGCTCCAGCTTCATAACTTCATCGTTGGTGTCACTCTTGATGAGTTTTCCATATCAACAGCCCTTGAGCACAGCAGCTGTTGGATCAAGCAAGAGCTTTCTTTAGCATCTTGATTATTCTCTTAAATGTGGGCTTGGATATCCATGGATCCTGCTTAGTTTGCATTTATGGCATATGCTGTTTATCTTTGTGAATGTAGGATTGGGTGGGTATGAAGGATGTTTAACCAGTCAAAGGCATGTGTTTTGTGAAACGTTGTTCATCCATAGTGAGCCAGTCGGAAGAAAAGGGTTACTTTGAACCTTTGCCACTGTCAGCACATGAGTAAGAAAGAGACCTTCTTGTCAGGGTGTCCTTTTTAGATGCAGGTCATCCATCTTCAAATCCCTGCCCCTGATTTGTACTTTATTTCAAGAAATAATTTTTTATTTGGGGAGAGGAGGGATGTTTCAGTAAAGAAGTCAAGATTGTCTCTTTTGGGATGTTTACCAAAAAGGCCGTGCCCAGGCAATACTAGGTTCGGTACAGTGTTGAGGTCTATCTGTTTCACTCTGGCTTTGGTCTGGAGGTTTCAGAGTTTTTATAAGGTTTTCAGTGGGATTGCTGTTGCTTGATCCTGCCTGAAATGTAGGTATTGATTGTGTCAGTCTTGGTTATTTAAATGCTTCTGTTACTATTTGCCTACCACCTGTAGAGAGGTGGGTTGTAGAGATCACAAATTTCACTCCCTCTTATCTGATTTGCCTTTGGAATAAAGATGATGTTAAATTTTTGTGGAGCCAGTTGAGTTTTTTGAGTGGAATACTTTCCTGCTGGAAAAGATCAATTTGCCAGCACTGAAACATTCAACATTGCTGTGTTACTGTGTCAAAATGCGATAGAAGCCAGGGAGAGAGGCTGGGCAGCCTGCGTGGTTTCCTGCCAGCCTGCACCCTCTTGGCTCCCTGGAAGAGCCTTTCTGCCTAAGCACTTGGATAACCTGCTGCTGACTTCCAACCTCCCTAAACCAGCTCCCTTGGCTCCTGGTTATCCTGGTAAATCATGGGGCTGAAGAGTCCATCTTGTGAGAAGGGACTAGGAGAGGCTGGCTTGTTCAGCCTAAAAACACAGGGCAGGAGGTGACCTGTTTTGCCACTCATGAACATGTCAGAAGGTTAAGTCCCGCAGCAGAAGAGGAGCAGTTTTAGGTGTTGGCACAGGGACAAAAACCTTTATGTACATTTAGACTGGAAAAGGGAAAAGGAGAACAATTTTGCAAGAGCCTTCAGAGGGGAATAGTGAAGAAAAAGAACAAATGTTTTTTAAGATGAGACATGATAGGTGTATGAAAGGGATTATGTGATCTGATGGGGATAACTGGTGGCTAGATGCAGTGATCCAAAATACCTCTTCTGACTTCCTCACCCCCTCCCCGAGACAGAGCAAGCTGGGCAAAACCAAATATTTCAGAATTTCTTCCTCTTGTAATTTTAGCTCCCTAAGTCCTGTCTTCAGGTGATTTCCCATTCTCCTCATTTTGCCCACATGAGAGTTTTCACAGAGGCAGGATTACATTTTACAGCCTGATCCAAACTCCAGTGACACTGGGAAGGGTCTGTGTCTCTCTAGGCCCTTCTTGTTCTTCTTTGTTTGGTTTCACTATTTAATAGTTTCACTATTTAACAGTATGAGACCAGGAATGGAAATAATGGGCAGATTTGCACCACAGCACAAGCTCTAGGTGGTTAATACTCCTAGGTAATGTATATTCCTCCACATCCTAACTTTCTTTAGGCTCTTAGAATTTGATATTGAAGCTTCTATTATACCTGTGGTTTAGTCTGCAGTTATACAATTACTTTTTAAACCCAACATAAGTTCACAATGCTGCGAATAGCTCTCCAGCACACCCCTATTCCTGACTTCTTGTTCCCACCCTCTAACTTTTGCCTCTGTGACATTTGTCTGGCTATGCAGTCAGACAAGCCAGGGAACTATTTTGCTTAAAAAGGACTCAAAACAGAAAGGCTGGTTTCTGCTGGATTTGTTTCCCGTCTGGGCTCATTGTGCAGCTGTGAGAATGCCCAAAGGGAAAGGATAGTAATGACTGTAGGAAGGCAAAGGTATGGAGGATGGACTACACTGTTCAGCAGCAATCTGGTTTTATCTTGTGAATTTAGAAGCACCTGAGTTGCAATGAAGACTGAGGTACGCAAAGCAGAAGGGATGCCAGAAATGGAGGGCACTGTTGGCACAGCAACTGGGATTTCTGTTGAGAAAAAGCATTAAGGGACTATATTAAGGAAGAAATATTCGTTGACTTAAAAGTAGGTGTCAGATGACCAGCTGGGAGAGCTGTGGTTGTCTGCTGCTTTTCTTGGGACTAGAAACTGAGCCCCTGTAACGCAATATTTGTCTAATGCAGGTGTAAGTACTTTATAAGAAAATCCTGGTGGATTCTGCTGTTTGTGTGGTGCTGAAAGAGTTAAGAGGAAACTCTTCATCTCTGCTCAGCCTAGCAGCACCCAGTTCAAAAGATAAAAGCACCCCTCAGCATGAACAAGCTGCAAAATGTATTTGAAAATAAATTCTTTAATGCCAATTGTCATTACGAATTTATTTTCAAATACGTTTTGCAGTTTGCTCATGCTGAGAGGTCCTTTTATCTTTGTAACTTCCAGACTATGGGGCTGAACAAAATAGGTAGCTTTCCTTTTAAATAAAGTGGAAAATATTGGAGCAAGATTATATCTGTCACAGATTATAATATTTATATGTATTTCTCATCAAACCCAAATTCCCCAGGGACCCTCAGATTCGCATGAGGTCTTAGAGTCCTGGATTTTGCGTCTGGGTATGTGATTGCTTTAATGCAAGACCGTGCTGTTTGCATTTGCTCTACTGACACTCTGTTACACTTGGTCACATGTACATAAAAGACAGTCTAATGCTGTTTATAAGGATGATGCTTTAGGTAACACGATGAGTCAATGTGTCATGGCTCAGCCCTGACACAGGTTCAAACTTGGCAGTCCTGGCTACATCTGTTATGATTTGTTAGCAACCTCTTGATTAGGAACTAAGTACAATAGCTAGCTGTAGCTTGCACTTGGAGGTGGAGTGTAGTTTGTGTATTTCCCTGCCTTCTACCATTGTTTGGAGAGCATCAATTACTCAACATGCTTAAAATCCCGTGAATCCTGTCTGTGCCAGAAAATTATTAATTCCTTTTTTCTTCCTCAGAAGTACCAGGGGAAATGTAAAACACCAGACATTTTCAACAAATTTGTAGAACAAATGAATACTGAAGCAAAACTTGTGCACTGCATTGGCTTCTGGAGGGTCTCAGCCTAGCAGCTTTGCCCTCTTCACTGACATTGGTGGGAGATCTGGAGTCCCCCATGAAGTCAGGTTTGACACACAAATTTTTAATTGGCTAAACTCTTAGACTTATTTTTTTTATTATTTTTTTTTTTCCTTGCAGCTCTACAGGAAGACTTTTTTGTCTATACTCGGACCTGTTCTTTTTGGGCCAAAACATGGATACTGTTCTAGTTTTACTGAATCTTTTCCTAACATGGCTAGAGGGGAATTTGTTACATAATTTGCCACAATTATGCTCAAACAAAATTCTTGGAACTTGAAAAATTCATTGGGAAACATCCCTGAATGTGAACAAAACAAAGGGGGATAAGGCCTTAAGGGTCTGTGTCCTTGACAGGTCCTGATGGCACTAGTATTTTAACAGAAAAGGACACTTAAGTTGTGCAAACAGGACAGTATAGGCACTATCAACTTGTGTCTATGAACAAATGCTTTACAAATGTCACTTCCTCTACAATATCATATAGTGGGAATTATGACACCGTCCTTCCAATCTTTTTTATATTACATAAAAAAACAGCTGTGTATTTTTTTCTGTGGAAATTCACCAACAGTAAGGTTGTTCCAGCATTTCTTAGTGAAGTCCACCAAGGGTGATGGACAGCCAAACAAGGGTGGGTTTTTTTCATATTTCTGATACTGTGCTGACCTCTAGAGAGACTGAGCTTGGTAACCATTTAGGAAGTGGAACTGAAAGTTTGGATGTAGGACTTCTTGGGGAGGTTTAATCAGTTTAAACAGTTTGCATTCTAGTAGAGCTCTAAAAGTCCTATTTTAAATATCCATAAAATATAGTTTTAAATAGTCCTACATTATTGGTTTCACAAAATATATCCCAAGCACTCAGGCGTTGTAATGGAACTTAGGGTTTGGTCTGATAGCATGTTTGTAAGCAGATACAATAAGGAGGTGATCCCAAAAGGGACAGTCTTGCTTCCCCTGTTTCCCATCATCACAGGCATGTTTCTACCCTTGCTTTAGTGCTGAAACCATTTAGGGAACTAAACAGACAGAAGACTGCCAGTGCCAACAAGATGGTGGGAGCACACAGGTAGGACATAGAGACTGTGTCCGCCAAAAGGGGCAGCAGCCAGCCATGAAGTTGCTGTTAGCTGCACTGTCAAATTGCACACTCACTCAAGCAAATGTGAATGAGTGGGGTAGGTTTAAAGATAAGACTGTTTTCTTGCTGTTCTTGATTCACATTCAACACTTTAGACATGCTGCTTGTATAGAGTTGCCCTTTACAAACAGCTGTGCTAGACCCATGTGGATATATGGGAAACACAATCTTTAGGGGCTTTCTGGAGACGAAGTCTGTAACTAATATCTAAACAAAGATAAATGTTCAGGTGATATCCTGGGGCACTTGCAGTTCTTATCTGATTTGCAAGCACCTGATTTTATCCAAAGCAGTGGAGACTTTATGTCATTTCTGTTTCAGATTTATTAAAAACTGGTTTGACTGTGGGTTTTTTGGGCTCCTGTTCACTCCCTTTTTGGCTCTCCAGAAGGTGCCCAAATCCCAGGCTTTACCTGTGCTGTCGCTCTCCTTTTGAAAGACTATCTCATGGCTATGTGGGCAGAACTAAGCAACGTGAATCAGTTGAACTTTGTTCCCAAGTTGGAGAATCATGACATGTCTTTTATATCCATCTTTTGATTTTACTTGCTGGAGGTCCAGAGAAGTGAACTGAGAGCAATTGGCTGAGGGTTTGGAAGAGACATTTGAATCTGAATTGGGAAAAATGTCAAAGAAAAGGATATAGATTGGCAAAGAAAAGACCTCCACCCCCAGAAAAATAATCTGTGTCCCCATCTCAGGAAGGACTAAGGCAGGGACAAGTTGGAGGTAACCCTGTGGAAGAGCTGAAGTGGATGGTGGGAGACCCCAGGTAGGAGGTCTGTGAACTCTTGGATTAGCACCCAGGGCAGAAGCCAGAACTCCTACCTTGGACTTTCGGAAATGGCTGAGAATTTCACATTCTCATCCTCCTGCAGTGCTAGCAGGAGGTGATTCCTTACTGCTGCTCTCTCCCTTGGGTATCTCAAGTGAGAGTGGCTTGTGGTGCATTTCATGCTCTTATAGTCACTGCTATGATGCTGCATAAGGAAGCTTTGGCATTTTTGACTTGTTCATGTTGTAGGAAACTTATAAACACAAAACTGTGTTCATAGAACGTTAGTGTTTGTAAAGTCAAAAGTTATTAGATGTCAAAATTTTACTTTGCTATCACTTAAATACATGATACATGTTATTTTTACTGTGGGATATTGACCTCATTTGTTGCATGATGTGAAGGATAGGGGCTGAATTATAATTTTGTTATTTGCAACCTGCATGAAATTTGTTTAATTTGTTGCAGCAGTTGGCAGGAACATGAGGAAGACAAAGATTTGGTGTCACGACCACGCAGCTGAATGTCTCAAAAACTAAGGTTCTTTCCTTGCCTCTGCCAAAGGTACCTTTGAGGGCTGATATGCAGAAAGCCCTCAAATGTGCAGAAAGCCCTCAAATGCACAGAAAATGCATTTAAGGAAGCGCTTGAATTGAAAAGGGTCTGTGCTTTGTATCCAGTACTTACAACTCTGGATCTCTGTGATCACTTGTACATTTTCAACACCTCCCTATTTCTCAGATGTGGAGCTGAGAGATGAACAGGAATGTTGCAAGTATTTTAGCTAAGTTCATGATGTGCTGGAGGACTCCCACAAAGGAGTGATGAGTACTGTAGAAAAGCTTGTTAGGATTCACAATTCTGTGCTTAAATCAGCAGGGTAAAAGGTTTACTTTTAATACCACAAACTGGATAACAGTGGTAAAACCAAATAACTATTCTGTAGTTCAGCAGTCCATCATGGGCTCTGGATGATGCAGGACACTTATGTTATATAGTTGTGTGGCTCAGAGGACCTGTATAAACATCACACAGGGAAATCATAGATCTGCCAGTTCCTAAAGGTGGAGTAGTTGACTATGCATGTCCACAGTAATATTTGAATGTAATTTTGTATGTATGACAGACGTAATGATAGATGTCCAGATGTATGACAGATGTCCACAAGCATTCCCACAAGCTGGTTTTAAAGCGGAAAGGCACAAAACAGAAATGATAAAGAAAAATGGAAGTTGAAGAGGTTTTCAGCTTCATTATTTACTATACCATGTCTTGTTGAAGTGACTTCCTTGTCTCACCCATTAGGAATAAAGCTTTCTATTGAAATGAGTAGATAACTGCCTACCAGGGACATAAAAGAGATGGTAAGGAGTCAATATCTCTGTTCTAAGTGCTAAGTCATACTCCCACCTCAAAGCCTGACTCTGTGAGGTGACCAGTGGCCTGGGTGTCCCAAAGGGGTCTCAGCAGGGTGGCAGAAAGCAGCAGGGTGGCTACGAACAGTTTCAGGGACTGAGTCTCAAGATTTTGCGTGGTTAGTGAAATGGATGCAGGCCACCTTAAGGGAGTTAAGGGTGACTCCAGGCGATTAATGTTCTGGTGAACCTTCTCCATTTCACACCTTGCCTAGGAAGTTTTGCTTTCTCTCCATAATAATGGGAGTTAAAGTGTAGAACCACCAGCCTTGCCACCAGGCAAGGGCTGAAAACTGTAAGTCCAATCTTACTAGCTACTATAGAGTATGCTGAGGCCCCTGGCTGAACTTGTTCGTATTGTACACAAATAAGAGCAAAGGGCAGTTCAGTAAGGGAAACTTTTTATACCCAATGAGAGAGGCTAGGCACCTCTTCTGGGATCAGGTCTGGTGTTGAATGCTCCATTCATCCATTAGCCAACTGTACCAATACATCAACTGCAAGAAAGAGAGAGAGCATGCACTTTTTTGGGAAACTAGTTCAATTGCTGCAAGGAGCAGAAGGGTTTTACAAAGCCAAGATCACAGCAGGGATGGAACAGCTAGCCGTTATCTCCAGAATTAGAGGTATGCATCTGAGGGAAATGAAAGCACATTTCTATGTTCCATCTTGCTATTGAGATTTCTGCCCAGTATTTTCTAATGCTGATGTCTGAAATGGAAAATGCGTGTGTTTCCAAAATGTTATGTTTCGTCACTCTGGATATTTGTCCTGTGAATGGGTTTTGTCCATGGACTGAATGTGCATTCTTTGTTTCAAGTTTCTAAAACCATGAGCTGAAGAATCTCTCTTAGGAATCTTAACAAATTTCATTGCATTTTTATGTGCCTTTATCCACCTCCCACCCACCATGGAGATCATACAATAGTCCATGGCTTTTTGTCTTTCAGTTCTCTTTGCTGTGTTGGAGGCAAATTGCTAAGTGAGTTCTGTGTTGGCTGACGTGCAACAAAAGATGGTGGGGAAAGTCAGGTTGATGCTGACCTATTACTCCCTCAATCACAAAGGAATCTGTGAACCAAAACCAATCCTATTTTCCTGATACCTTGTAACGTGTGAATACCTGATCTAGTGAGGATGGTATGTGTAGTACCTGACTGCAGGACTCATGATTTTCTGTGTCCAGAGATCGTAATTCAGACCTTCAAAAATCCCAGGATGTAGTAAAACACATGTTTTGCCTTGTTATTAATTTCGGGTTTTTTTTAGGGGTGGATGCTCTCAGGGTTACACTCAAGCCTCATATACACTTTCTAACATACAGCTGTTGTGCTGGCTGCTTACTTTTTCCACCTCCCACCCCATTTGATTCCCATATCCCCATTAAATCGGTCTCCTGTTCCCCTGTGTCTTGATATACCTGCACTCTACCATTTTGCAGTGTCAGGGTTGTTCTCATCAGTTCCTGTCTCCCACCTATGTCCTAGGTTTGCTCCTGGGCTATAAAATAGCAGCCATGTTGCTGGCTGTAGGATTGCACTAAGTGAGACCCAGTTTTATTTCCTCTTGTGACTAATTTGAAGCAACTCTTCAGCTCCTATGGCATTGGCATTCATTTTGAGTAAGGAAAAAACCTTACAAATTGGCTACCATTTTGTCATATTTCATAAAACAGATTAGAAAAAAATTTCCAAGTCACCGCCTTTGTTACAACATTGAAGCAATAACATGGCTATGATGCTCTAGGGCCATGACAACCCTTGTGCTATGGATGTCAGTGGTGGTAGAAGCTACTTGATGGCTTCACCTATGTCTTTTGATGATGCTGGATATATAGGGCATGAAAGATGACAAAGTCTTCCCAGATCTCTGGCTTTCTGTTGTCCCAGTGCCATGCTCCACCCTGCTGAACTAAATAAGGAAAGAGCAACACAGAGGATGTAGCCACAGACCAGTGGGGACCAGGAGGTGGGGGTGATGGTGAGAATGGAGGAGAGAGGCACTATCGATAAGCGTTCTTGTAGGAGGGTACAACAGAAGAAATTAAGAAAGTGTTACAAGGATAGCAGGGGAATAAGTGACAGCCCACCCAGGAGCAGGTGTGGGAATGGACATCACCACTAATAGCTGTAGCTAAGTAGGAGGAATATAATTAATATAATTAGGAAGGAATAACAACCTATCCCCTGGCATGTGTTCTCACAGCTAATGGGAATCTTGCAAGGAATCAGGGACATCTCAACAGCTCTTCTTGCAGCTAATAATGGCCTTTTTGCCAGCCTGAAGCTTTTTGCCAGCAAAACCCCCATACTGTATTCTTGAATGAGGTTTTTATGGGCGTGACAGAATGGAGCTCCTGTGTTTCTCTCAGGAATCATGATGATAAAAACCTGAAGTGGTAACAATTTAATGAATATGGTATGGGATTTTCCCATGTCAGTGCCTTGGCCATTTGTGGGGAAGGGCAGGAGGAAAACAGCACAGTAACTTCCCAGAGAGGTGATGGAGGATGGGTATTATATTTTGAGAACCTTGTTTCTTGTCACAAACTCAGTTTTGTCAGAAGTAGGAGTTACCAGAAGAGAAGACTACTGAATTTCAGCAATTGCCTTGATTCCTGTTGCAAGGTGTGAATTACCAGGCATCACCAGCAAACAGGCTGACCTGAGATACAGATGGAGGCAGATGTCCCGAGAGAAAGCAAATGCAAATAGTCCTGTCAGATTTTCTCTGTGGCAGAGTTAAACGTGTAACTGATGCCCATTTAGTTCGTTATATTATTTTTAAAGGGATTTTTTTTTTTTTAAATACCGTGTCACAGAGCTTGTCAAATAGTTAAAGTTGTCATTTCTCTGGAGGGAGCTAACTGCAAGGTCCGTGTATCCTAGGCAGATGCTCTTAAGCATAGGAGGACTGCAGCCCAAAGCCCTAGCTAAGTTTCATAGTGTTGTGCAACTCTGCTCCAAGGAAAGATGAACACAAAGCCTTACTAAGGATAAATTCAGGTGCACTGGAAGGGACTAAAACTTTTTTTTTTGTTTCTCAAGAACACTTGGTTGTAGCACCACCAAGATATATCAGTCTGAAAATGAACTTATTTCTTTGATATTTTACAAAGTTTGCAGCAGTGTATTAAGAAAAGTGTAGGGCTTTTTATTTGTCTGTTTAATTATTCTCTCAGAATCCAGAGCCATGTGCTTATAACGCTGGTCAAATTTGCTGTGATCTTTCTTATGTCAAAACTAAGTAATAGGAATTTACTATACAGCATGACTTTTCTCCTTCCACATTACTATGACAACAGCAATAAAAACCCAAACATCCTCCTCCCCCTGCCCGCCCCCTCCCCACCCCTGCAACCTACAGGGCAATTCCTTCCAGAATCATAGCTGTTCAGTTCAGCAGAAAGGGAAAAAATGAGCCAGCTTGGCTGTATTTTTTCATAGTGCTGGAAATTGTGGGGACCTCTTACCCCAAACATCAATTTCTGCGTAAGCTTGAAGTAGCTGTGTTCCAGTGGATGCCTTTTTATGACCCCTTCTGTGACTGGGGCCTCAATTTAAGGGCTGTGGCTCTGAGCAGAGGGCACTGAGCCTGTTCTCAAGAAGCCCATGCTCTGTTCCTGGCTTTGCATGCAGTCTGCTGCTTGGCATTAAGCAGCTCACTTTCCTTCTGGTTTTCTTCATATCCTTGATACATCCCATCCGTTCAAATGACAAACCTGTTGGGGCTGGCGCTCTTTTTTTTTTATGTGGCTGCAGAGCACCTAGGGCAGGGAGGCATCTGGGACTTTTTGGGTCAGTGGTTCCCAAACTGAGGTCTGAGGGCTTGCAGGTGGGTCTGGGAGTGCACTGTAAATGGCCTGCAGATCTCACGAGCCCAAATGCAATGGCTATTTGCTAATCTTCAGGAAAAAAAGCCAGGGAATAGTTGGTCTAGGTGAATGCTGTCTTGTGGGCAGTAACAACATTAGAAACCAAAGGCTTGCCATATTATATCTGGAAGAAGTGTGCATGATTCTCTTTTAAGGGATGCATAGCTTTTCTCATATCCTTCATTATAGTGTCTGTAGTTGCTAAATTTAAACTATTTACTTCAAATTGGATTCTTACTCCGTTTAAACAAAATGCATTTATGTTTTTTCTCTAAAATCAGATAGATGTGACTCCTTTTCAGGCCACAGCGCAATATGGATTATTATTACTTTTCTTTCATTTTCAGCAAAACTCAGAATTTTGCTTGCATTCCTGTCCTATTCTGAAATAATGAATTCCCTTCTGAAATAATGAATTCCCTTCTGGCCACAATAACAATCTGTAGCCATAGTCTTATAGATGTGTTTGCACTGAGGTAGACAACTCTGGCTGTATTAAAGGAAAATGTTCATTGAAGCAGGTTTCCGCCTGAAAATGTTGTTCTCCTTAAAAAATGTAAATTACTCAAAGATGCAGTTTCAGTTTCTAGCAGTCCCACCTGCTATTCAGGAAGTGTCTGTTTTCAGAAGGAATTCCTACGGGGGAGGAAATTCCCCGCAGATTAGGGAGGATTTTTCATGTAAGACTATTTTGATTTGTATAAGGGACTAAAAGGCTATTTTTCATGTCACTGGAGAACTTCCAGCCAAATAGATATTTTTCTTTTGAGCTGCTTAACTTGAAGGTGTTCTTGTCTAGAAGTAGAGTTCCCAGGAATTGTCACAACTAAGGCTATTTCTTAATGATGTAATTCTCCAAACCTTGCATTTAGAAAGCAAGAAAAATAAAGAATCATAAGCTAGAGCAAACTCTCACCCTTGTGCCTGGGAGATCTATTAACTTAAATATGCAAATTAAAACCTAAAAACTCAGTGGCAGCTGCCGTTATCTCTAGCAGGTCTGTGGGGCAGATGCAGTCAGACGTGCTGCCCAAAGCCCAGATCCCCACAGAGTATGTGGCAGAGACACTGTTGGACTGTGAGAGCACATAGAGGCTCTCTCCCTGATTGGTTTTCTAGTTGAAAACACCTTTCAATTGCATTGGAAAAAACAAACTGGTTTGGACTTTGGGAAATATGCTTCAATCAAAATCCAGAAGAGGGAGCCCTCCATCAAAATAAGGCTCTGAACTGGATCCCGACCAAGATTCACAGAAGTTTCCACTTTCTCTTCCACCTGCTTATAAATCACTCGGTGGAATTTCTTGCCTGTCTGCCTATTCTTTAAAGACTAACAGCTCACAGTTTCTAGCTTTAAACAATATCATTCAATAGCTGACATGCGTGTGTGAGATTTTTTTAAAACTGGCTATACTTATCAGATATAGAACTCAGTCCCTATAAAAGAAGGGCTTCCATTATCCTGCAAAGCAAAACATCTTTTTGTCTCATGCTCACACCATACAGCACGTCCTGATTTTCACTCGCAGTAAAGCCTTCCTATGCTTTAAGGAAGCCTGCAGCTATCAACCTTGTTCTTGCTTGGCTGAAGTCAGTGAAGTTTGCTGTTGTCTTTGATGGGACAAGGAGCAGGCCCTTTAATAAAACAGACTGTTTATACAGGAATCTCCCTCAGATCCACGTGATGAGTAATTAGCTCCGAGCAAGACCAATCTGTAGTATATTGAACCCAAATGACCTTTGCTGATACTGTGCTTGCTATTTGTAATGTCTGCTGTACTCACTTTTTAACCTACCTGTAACAGCCCCAAATGTCCAGAAGTGCTGATTGCCCTAGTTGCATCAGTTTCCAGCAGCTGAGATTTTGGTGCTTGGCTGATATTCATTTGCAAATCTCTCAAGTTTACTGCTTGTCCTATCGCCCTGCAGGTACTGGACAAGTTAAAGTAGGTTTGGGGTCCATCCCTTTGGTAACCAACTGAGAGGCCTCTGTCACATGTTTTTATTTCTCCCACCCCAAATGTCAATCATCTGCCTTATTGTTACTTGTTCACTCAATGGAAGTGTCAGATTTTGGGTATGAATTTCAGATGCCTTCTGCCCCTTTACTTAGCTAAAATAACTACTTGTTTAAAAAGTCAGTCAAAACTAGGGCAAAGAGGTCTTTAATTTCTCATCTAAAATGTCTGTCTTCTGTCTTTTCTGACCCTGTCCACTACTTCCCATAGTCCAGGGTAAAATCTAGCTTCAAAATCCCTTTATTTTGTAAACATCTAGGTATAGCTGAGAGTAGCTCCAGGGTTTGTGTAATTCTCCCACATTACTACAGTGTTCCTCCAGACTCAACTCCAGCATGACTCAAAGGCATCAGTTTTCCTTAGGAACTAAATCCCTTTACCTTCCTTGAATGCTACTGAGAGAAGATGTGACAGTGACACTGCCTGATAGGACAGGATTTGCGAAAGCAGCACCAAAAGTTGCATTGTATTAGGTGGGAGCAAAAACATCCATGACTGGATTCAGTGGCTAAACACCCTGTTATAGAGACCCTGAGCGACTTTGCCCCCCCCCTTTTCTCTCTTCTCTTTTTCCTCTTTTTCTCTCTTCCCTTTTCCTTCCCTTTTCCTTCCCTTTTCCTTCCCTTTTCCTTCCCTTTTCCTTCCCTTTTCCTTCCCTTTTCCTTCCCTTTTCCTTCCCTTTTCCTTCCCTTTTCCTTCCCTTTTCCTTTCCTTTTCCTTTTCTTTTCTTTTTCTCTTTTTCTTCTTTTCTTTTTCTCTCTTATCCTTTTCTCTCTTCTCTTTCTCTTCTTTATGGCTTTGAGCAAAGCATTCAGCTTTTCATATACTTTGAGGGCTGTTACTCTAGTTATCTGGAGTACGTCCTCATCTTAATTTGTTCCTTGATGTATGTTTGAATTAATACAGCTCAACATTGAATAGCCACTCTAGTCATAACTCTAAAGTGAATTTATTGAGATAGTATATATTATATGGAAAAGCCTAATTAAAAAAAAGGAAGGAATAGGCTAGGTGCTTGGAAATTAAGCTTTCAATATATTTGTTATCCTGTATTATACCTATGAGGTGAATGGTAGCTGCCAGTGTTTTATGCTTACACACAGTGACTTGTTCATGCTGTGTTGAAGAAGACAGTAATGTAAACATATTTAGAGCACAGTGCATGTTTGTTTGCTTGAGCTTTAGAAAAACGCACATTTTACTCCTGAGCTGTGTGTGTGATCATCCATTTCAGAAAAGTCTTCGGAGTGTATTTTGAGGATGGCAGGCACTGTGGCTAATTGGGTAAGTTGTGGCCATCCTGGTGTCTGCATGTTATCAGTGGTAAGGCAGTAGTGGATAAGTTACTTCTCTTCTTGTCCCCCTGCCAAAACACAAGGTTAGACTAGCAAATTGCCTTCCCCATGGGCCTGAGTGCTGGAAGGTGAGATAAGACTGTCAGATTTCTTTCTGTTGGAAGGTGAAAGTGTATTGGTAAGTTAGACGATACCTTCTGGCTGTCAGAAAGAGTTTGAATGGGAACACCAGCACCCTGTTCCTGTTGGGTACACTTGCTGCTAGCCAGGAGACAGACGGACAGTGGACAATGGGATGACTTACAAGCCAGTCCACAAGCAGTGCTCTGCATTCCAGACCACAGCAGTTTAATGAGAAAGGCTACAGATCCAGTATTTTCACACTGACATTTGTTGTTTTTTTTTTAATAAAACACAGTGTAATTAAAAAAGATCCTAAATCAAATCAGTTCTATAACAGCTCATGGGCTGACTGCAGCTAATGCCCTTAAAATAACCCAATAATAAATGAAAAAGTCTCCTACTGCCCAAAGACAACCAGTTAACTTCCTTTTATGAAACTGTAGGTCTTTTTATTAGGCTACAAAACTGTTTCAAACAAATGAAAACCAAATGTGTAAAAAATGTGTTTTTCTTTAAACTCATACCAAAATAGAGTAAGCCACAAGGCTCTTCAAGTGAAGCTCTGCCTCAGTCTCTCCTACAGGCTGGCTTGTGCTTTTGAGAGTGAATACAGGGCTCGTCTATTGAGCAAAGCACTGCATCGTTCTGTTAGATAGAGGATCTATACAGTAACTGTACCGGAGAGATTAAGCAGCCATTCAGTATGGAACTATTCAGAGTAGCGAACCCCGAGATATGCAAAGCATTATGCAACTCAGATTGGCACGTGTTGTGTTCTCCAGCCCAAAATAGTTGCTATTGTGGAGACAGGCTATTTTAATATTCACATGCAAAAGCTTTCAACATGTACTGAACCTATGCCCTGTCTTGTAATATTATTCATTCTAGTGCTAAACAGACATGACGCCAAAACCAGCCCTGCTATAAATGAGTGCATCTCCTATTGAGATCAATAAGAATTGCACTTGCTTACACCAGGGCTGAATTTTTGCCTATAAATTGCAAACAGTTCCGCTGTGGATGGAAAATATATTAAACTTCTGTGAACATAAAACTCAGTGTGTCATCTGTAGGATTTTGCTTTTCAGTGATCACTTCCTAACTGGAGAACAATTACATTTCAAGTGGGAAATGTTTTAGCAACAGATCTTTGTGTACTGCCTGAACGTGCTCGTGTCTTGGCCTCAGTGAAAACAATTCATGTGTAATGGTTGTGGTCTGGGCACTTAGGTCATGAATTCTGATAAACTCCTCGTAAAGACTAAAGGCCAGGCTGTTTTGGCCAAGAGAGCAGTAAATGAGACTGCAATAAGACATGTTATTACGTGGAGCAAACCTTAATAAGCAAAATACATGGCTTGTTTTATTTCATGGTGGGTCTTGTCTGGTGAGTTACTGAGTCTTCCTGTTAAACACCACTTCATCTGGCTCATATTTCAGTCAAAGGCTAAATCCCTGCTCGTATATTTACCTGACCATGCAGATAGTACCTGATGCCAAGACCCATTAAGATACGCAGGTTGTCATATCTCCCTGTGAAATGAAGGAGAATCGTACTCCTAAATGCTCTTAGTGCCTTTGGGCCACCTTGGGTTTAGGAATGGGCACATGTTAAGTTATCAACTTTTAAAGCTCTATCTGCGCCACTGCTGTCTGTGAAATTTTTGCTATGTGCTCCACAGGGAGAGAGCTCTTGGAGGGTGAACAGCCAAATGGGTCTAGGACATGGAAATTCCAGAGGAAGCCATCTCATTCATTATAGACATCGGGCAAGAGTCACACAGCGTGTGAAATGTCCACAGAAACTTTTTGGGGGTTTTTGGCTCCCCTTCTGCTATGTGTGTAAACAAGCTGTGTGAGGTCCAAGGCAAAAGCAAGCTGACACACAGAAGCTAATGTACTATATCTTAAAAGTGAAAGTAATTAGAGAACATGATATTGCATTTGAGAAAAAACTGTGATCTTGCAATTAAATTGTGTAGAACAATGACCGTCTTTAAGAGGTTGCACACAGCTCCTTAATTTGAAATGTTTTCTGAATATTAAGTGTTTAATTGTGCACTCTCTCAATGCAGTTTCTTCTTGAAGGAGTATAGATTATATATTCCACCTAGTCTTCTATGGAATGATGTATGACATTTGGTCAAATGCATTGTGCTCTCAGGATAAATTATAAAGTACTTAAATGTATTTCATTACACATTATACTTCATCTTCAGGCAAAAATGTGTTTTGTCAAAATATTGATTTGTATTATCAGGGCACGTTGTATAAAATCCGAGACTGAATTTCATTTTAGGGAACTGTGCAATTTGTCTAGCCATTCCAAGGAAAAGGACATCAAATACATATGAGCAACTGTGTGGTGAAATGAATTTTAATCATGTTTATCATCCTTCCAGATACACTGTACAATGGGATTTGATAAATTTCACTCCCTAGACCTTAGTCTGATCACTGATGAGATAGGAATGTTACAACGTCCCAGTGGCATCGAGCTGAATTCCTGCTCTTAATAGGGTGCTGATAATATAGACACTAGTAATTTATCTGTTACTTAAGAAAAATTAAATCTGATTCCATGAAAGGAGGAAAAACAAATAAATGAATATAGGTGAGAATTAATGTAGACACAGCCTACAGAATATAATTGGTGTCTAGAGGTTTTAAGGACTAAATGGAAGTATTCGAGGGATTGTTTTTTCTTTCAGTCTTGTGGTTAAAACTAAAGCGTCATGAAAAGTGGAGTCTTGCTTTTTCCCTTTCCCTTTCCCTTTCCCTTTCCCTTTCCCTTTCCCTTTCCCTTTCCCTTTCCCTGTCCCTTTCCCTTTCCCTTTCCCTTTTCCCTTTTCCCTTTTCCCTTTTCCCTTTTCCCTTTTCCCTTTTCCCTTTTCCCTTTTCCCTTTTCCCTTTTCCCTTTTCCTTTTTCTTTCCTACATATTTTCTGCGTGACCTTGGAAAAGTTGGATGGAGCTGATTCTGTACTGGAAGTTGATGGGTCATATTCTACAGAGAGATGAGGACTGAAACTGCATCCTTCCTGTACCTCCTGTCTCTTCACTTGTAAAAAGAGGCTAACAGTGTACTCCTGCCTCCTCGGGGTGTGGCAAATCACCTGGTATTTGCAAAGATTCTAGTATCAAAAAATGTGGGCTGCTTCTGCCTGAATCTACCGAGACTTTGCAAGGGCTTTGCTCTGTTTGTGGGTTACCCACCAGAGGGCAACATCACTCTCACACATGAAAATAATGCATATGCTACTTGATCCAAAACTTGCCGAAAGCAAGAGGAATCTTTTTTTTGGCCTTTGTAGCTCTGTATAAATGCAGATTTTTACTGTATTTCAATATTAGCCTTGAAATGAAATGGCAGCGTGTTAGCGCTCCCATGGCACTGTTGGCAGCTAGCCTTAGAAAAAAGCTTCAAAACCTTCCAGTGCTGGCCAGAAACACAATAGGAATTGTTACTTTGCTAGTGGTTGATACAGTGCTTATATCCTTAACAGCTGTGAGTATGCGGTGCTTTGAGCGTTGCATGGCTTTGGTTAACTTTTATCACTCTTATCTATTTGGTATTTGACCCAAGGGCATTTGAAGTGCATGTCACAGGACCTGGAAAAGAATGACATCTAGTGGATCCTGACCTCATGGAAGTCAACAGCAGCATTTTCTTTAATTTTCATGGAGTCAGACTCTGCCTGAGCTTTCCCCTGAAGCCGATGGCTGTCAGGGTCCCTTGGGCACTAATGAGCCTTACTGACCCTGACCAGCCTCTACCCTGTGCCCAGGAGCCCTGTTTCAGCTCAGGGCTTTGCACTCAGTCCTTGCCTGAGCTATGCTGTGGGCATGTCTATCTCTGACCTTGCCTTCTGGATGGACACATGTTGTAGTCCTGTCTCCAGTCCTACCTCTCACTCTTGTCTGCTGGATGGACCTTGGAACTGGCTGATTACTTTGCCTTGTCTGAGGCTGTTGATGAGATTCATTGCTCTGCCCCATGTTCAGACTGCGGGACTGCACCCTGTCAGTGAGGGCTTGGCCTGTGCTGGGTCACCCATGGCTCCTGGCTCATCTCCACTCATGGCACAGCCCTGCTCACATTGCTCCCTGATGCTGCTCCCTGACACTGCTTCCAGAGAGACTGAATTTATGGTCTGCAAGGAATCCCCCATGAGAAATTCAGTCAAACCGTTCAGAGTGCTTGAAGTGAATAGGGGGGTTATAATAAATCTTTGCGGGATCACAGGTGTCTGTAATGCAAAAATGTGCAACCCTGGCAACAGAAATAGTTGTATACAGCTTAACTGAGCACTAATATATCTCTTGAACCTATAGGAAGCCGTCCTTTTAGATGTCCAGATCTACTAAAGAAATGGCTAGTCCTCAGCCTTGCAGAGAACAACTTGAAAAGTGAAGAACTCTAGAGGTCAAAAGAACAAGAACTGAAAATAGAAATATCCAGATAATCCCGCTTACCTTTATTGAGCTTGGAATTCAGGAAATCAGGTGGATTTTAAGCTAACTGCTTGATTTGTTGGAGTTTATTTCCTGGTGCTTGGATGCCTGTGATTAGCCAGACAAGGAAGATGACAGGCAGTGATATTTTTTGTTCACTGTGAGGCAAAAGGGGCAAACTTCAGTCAGTTTTCTATTAAGCTTTCCCCTCCAAGCATCCAAACAACGAATGCATAGAAACACTGGTATTTAAATTTTAAATTCTGTTGGTGGGATAACCGCTCTCCCCGGGGTACTTATCTGTAGGGTAAAAATTGCTTCACATTTTATATTCTCGTTATTTTTCTCCATTTTTTGTTTAAGAAATACAACCCTCAGAATGATTGGGAGTTTCTTTTGGATGTTGTTAATATGAGATGCAAATGCATGCATAAAAATCTGGGACTGGGTAGTTGATATTTCCTTTGTGAGCCTCTGGGTCCCGTATCTGATAGGTGTCAGGGAAGGACTTTGTGAAATTCAGGTGTGTTTCTGGGTGATTCTTGCACCAGCTTTGATTTTTGAGTTGCAGTGGGAGAGGTGTCATTGTTTAGTAGCTAGTTGCAGGGAGAAACTTGTCCAGTGCCGAATGGGAACTGTACCATTTACCAGAAACTTCACACTGAAATGGAGGGGATGTAAAATGCCCAAAGCTTGTTTGTTGGGTATAAATAATGCGTCTTCCAGCTTCAATAGATGCCAGGAGGCAACAGGTTTTGTGTGGAACACGTACAACTCTGAAGTGAAAACAGGGAATTGTTCTCAAACTAAGATTTGGAAAAAATAGGTATAAAAAAGTTCTTCTGAGCACGCTGAGATTTACCCTTCCAGGTCCAGGAGCAGAATTTGCCCTGTGAGGTGGGGGATGCCCTGGGTATACTTGCACTGTATAATGTACTGTAGTACCAGGAGGGCGCAGGAAGACCTACCATAATTACTGAGTTCAGATAAGTGTAAGAGTCCATGTCAGATCTCGGGTTAATGTGGCCGTGCACTTCTGGAAGAACCTGTGAGTGCAGACCAGCTTGTGCAGGGGACTGCACTGTATCCTTTCCCTGTGACTCTATGAATAACAAGCAAGACTGCTAACAAGAGGTGTTCTTTCTCTTCCTCTTAGTAGAAACTCTCTTAAGGTTGTGCTGATACTTCAGACAGTTATTTGGTTATATTTGAAAAAGAGTCTTTTTAGCAAGGAAGGTATTATTTATTGCTACTCTTAGGGTTGTTCCTGTAGATTCCCTTTGAGACAGGTGGGTCCGTGGTGCTCGACAGTGTCGATGCTCAGTGGGTAAAGAGGAGAGTCACTGTGCCAGGAGCACTCCTGGTGTAACCACTGCGACACGTGGAGCAAAGCCAGTAAAAGCCTGGGGTTAGGGAAGGGAGCAGGAGATCAAGGTAACAAAATAGCTGCAGTTTAGTAAGGTAACAAACTTGGCAGATCACAGTTAGTGAATGAAATGGGAATGCTTCTTCCTGGGAGCACATGTACTGTGGCTCCTACTGCTTTTTTTCTCTTGCTATCTTCCTCCCCAGTTCTGACAGCAGCTGAGATCTGGTCAGAGAGAACATCCTCTCTGGTACATTGCCTTTCATTGCTGTTTTGTCTGTCTTCCCCATTGCCTTTTATCCTGTTCTCACGTAGTATTAACGCACAAGATAGATAGTGATTCTGGAATGACTTGACGGAGGCTGCACTGTCTGTTTTACCAATATCGCTGATGTGGCAGGGACTAATGTGATTGCATTGATTTGTAAGTTGTACTAACACTTCCAGTTGATGGCCTAAATCAGTAGGTTTTACTCTTTTGGTTTAATGATTCACGTGATTCACAGGTTTCCTATTATAAACTTTTGCATACGTAGATTGCTGAGTAGCACATATGAAATAGCTTCTTTTAGTCACCTGCCTCAGACCTCATAGAGTCCATGAAGCACAGACTGAAAGCCCCTGATTTAAAACAAAAGTGCCTTCAGAGTAAGGTCTCTAACCCTTGCAGAGTGCATTAATTCATGGAAATGTTTTTTTAAAAAAGGTACTATTTTACAGGAAGGTAAGTATATTTTTTCCAGTAGATTTAATTGTGAAGATGTTTTTAGAGAAAATGAGCCCTTGCCACTACTAATGAATAAGGCAGCTGAAATTCCTCTGTACCCACGACCTAAATTAATGTTCAGCTTCTCAAAGGGTTATGGCAGTAATAGCGTGCAAAGCATTTCTGAAAATTGTAGGAGGCTTAGGGACTAAATTGTTTGGGCCTGCCAGTCTGTGACAAAGTTTTAAATGTATCAGTGGTGAGCAAAAAAAATTTATTTGTAACAAGGGGGACTGTTTTCTGCTTCTGAAGTTGTCGCTGTCAAAAAAACATACAGTATGGATGCCACATGCTATTAAGGTCCTATATCAATATTTTGTATTGTTAATGGCTGTAAAACATTGAAGAGAGGCTTTCTATTGGTGATATCCTGAACACAAACCAGCACAGCACCCAGCCATAAGATTGCAGGTAGTCCACAATCTTTAGTTCTCCGGAGTGAAAACAGGTCAGTAAAATTTTTCTGAAACTTAATGCTGTCAAGTGAAGTCAGTGTTATCAACTGCATTGTATCTACTTGGTATTTCTATCACATGCATGAGGTCCACTATCCAGGACTGTTGTGCTCAACTATCACAGTAGTCAGGTCCATCTGAAAGAACACATGGATTTCCTTTAATCAGTTCTATTTGAATGAGAGCACTGGCTCCTTTCTCAGTATGTTTTTATAAACCACATATTTTCATTTTCCCATTAGAAGATTGTTTCCAGCAAGTGTTGATAGTATCAGTCAGGCTGTAGTTATGCTCCTAAACGAACAAGTCTTTCTTGTTTGGTTTCTTTTCTTTCTTTCTTTTTTTTTGCTTTTTTTGGTGTTTTACTGTAGAGGCTAGTGTCATGCAGATGTAGGCAGTGAAATTATTTTATATTCTTGTCACATTTTGATGTCTTGACTAACATGGCTCAGACCCATGATTTGGGGGCCTGTTCTTTTCTGTTACCTTTGCCTTTTATTTAGTTGAACACATCAGTCTGTCCAGAGAAAGTACAATATTCTTCCTGGTTCATAAAATCCTTAAACTTACAGCTCCTTTCTAGTTTGTAGCTGACACTTCAGGTATTTCTGCCTTCTGTACTGCTTGCAGTACTGAAATGGTTTCTGAGAAGACCAGATAAATACTGCTCTTCTTTAGTGTCTGTCCAAGTCTCCTAACGTTGTCTATTGTCTGAACCACATAGAAATTTCATCTAGAGGAAAGTGCCAGAATGCTAATACATACTGTTGGAGACATTGTTCCAGTACTCAGAAATGGACTTTGATATGCCATTCAAGATGGCTATAGCATAAAGCTTGGGGCAGAGATAAAGAGAGATCCTCATCTAAGAGACTGGGAAGAAAAGAAAGAAAGGAAGAAAGGAAGGAAGGAAGGAAGAAAGGAAGAAAGGAAGGAAGGAAGGAAGGAAGGAAGGAAGAAAGAAAGAAAGAAAGAAAGAAAGAAAGAAAGAAAGAAAGAAAGAAAGACAGAAAGAAAGAAAGAAAGAAAGAAAGAAAGAAAGAAAGAAAGAAAGAGAGAGAAAGAAAGAAAGAGGGAAAGAAAGAGGGAAAGAGAGAAAGAACTTAGGAAAAAAAAAGTGGAAGATCCTGAGGCAGCTTGAATAATATTTGAAATGGAGATAGATTTTATCAGTGTGGTAAAATAAGTGAGTGTTAAAATCAATCTGTGAAGAATCAAATTATTTATTATAGCACTTATTAGGCTTTTAATGAGTTTTGAATAAATATACTTGAATTTTTTTCAAATAGTCTAGAAAGATTCAAAACTGTGGATGCAAAATGTTCACAGAACTGGGCAATATTTCCAACAGGGTGCCAGTTATATTAATTGAGCTTGTTAGTGATGTTTTACAACATACTTCTGTCATTCCTGTAGCCAGATATATAAATAATTTATAACAGGTGGGTGCAATTTACAGTTTATTTCTATGTTTGATTGTCAGTCTTTAATTCTAGCTTACATTAAAGCCATTTCAAGCAAGTGGAAACACTAAAGTTTTCCCTGATATGAGGAACAGTATTTGCAGGCATTAGCAAAGACTGGTGTTTCTCACATTCATATTGTGTTACTGTGCCAAATCCTTGGTTCTTAAGAACCCTAGAGTTTGGGTGTGTTTGCAGCAGAAATTCTGGTTTGCATATATGGTTTGAAGGATTATTTGTACTTTTTCAGAATATTTTCCATTCGCTGCACAAAACTTCTGTACCGTAAACCCTGTTAAAAATGTTCTGTCAGTGAAAATACCCAATTCAATCAATTTACTCAAAGGACTTGACCTTCAGCAGAGTATAGTACTTCTAATCCTATTTATTTTTATTTATTATTTAAATAAGGGTTTATTATTTTCTGTTTGTTTATTTATTATTGAATAAATAAATTATATATATCTATTTGCTATTTAATTGTATTTATTTAATTTATTTCTCTCTAGGATTCCTTTCATACTGCCTGCTTAAGCATGTTCCTGCCATTTCACACCTGACGGGAAGGTAAAACCTAATGTAGAGTTAAACTGGCAAAGCTCTTCTGTAAAGTTCTTTCCTCGACAGTGAGCATGCTGTGTGTTTCCAGACACTTCACACTTCATAGCCATTGAGAAATGCAGCTTTTTGACAGCCGAATGGGTAAAAGGTCCATAAATGTGAAACATGAGTGTGTCTGAATGCTGCTGGGCTCCTTACCTTTTTACATTACTCCCATGTGGTGTATTGCATATGGACATGACTGCACAGCAGGGCAGCAGGGTCCATGGAGCGGAGCATGCACTGTCCCCCGCGGGTAGCGTGCATTGCGGTGCTGTGAGGGAAGCGGGGAGTGGGGACCTTCCTTTTACTCAGCCCCTTGGTGGCTCGATTCCCCACCAGCACCCTGTGTGCCCATGTAGTGGGGCATCATGGTGCTGAGTCCATGTTACAGCTGAACTCTCCTGGGCCCCTCCCTCTCTGTAAGCCCGGAGATTCCTGTGCCTGATGCAAAGGCACATCCTTTAATTTCCAGGTGAGTCATGCTTGGGGAAATAGGATGAAGTGAGTCCTTTACAGAGCTCTGCTGGAGACATTCATACAGACTATCACTTCTCAAACACAGGTATGGGTGAATCTCCCAGCCTTACCCAATGAAAGGGTATTTTTTTCTCCAGGACTTTTCGTGAAGGATTTCTTTTCCAGTGGCAGAGATCAGCTCAGAGTTATGCGAAGTTGAGAGGAAAATAATGCAGCAAGGTTTGAGGCACAGCTGGAGCTTCAAAACGTCTGTGTGCACAACTTCAGACCTCTCTGAAGGTCTGGTGCCCTGTTTAGGAAAAAAAAATCCCTCTTTTAAAAATGCCCATAGAGAGGTAGTCGTTGTTCATATTTGCTGCTGAAGCACCCCTGCATTTTGCATTAGGAGGACATTTACAAGGACTAAGAGGCAAGACGTGCAGGAGAAAATTGACACCTAAGAAAAGAATAACTATTGCATTTTGAAGCTTGC
This sequence comes from Pluvialis apricaria, assembly GCA_017639485.1. Lineage (NCBI taxonomy): Eukaryota > Metazoa > Chordata > Aves > Charadriiformes > Charadriidae > Pluvialis > Pluvialis apricaria. Next base: position 65,306,527 of record CM030008.1, read on the forward strand.
AGAGGAACAAGCGTTAGATAAATGTGTATGACAAACAGACCCTGTTTGATCTTTCTAAGAAGATTTGACAAGTCAGACACACAGGAGCCATAAATTACCTGTAATGGCAAAAATTACATCAGTTATAACCTTTTAAGCAGTTGTGCCTCATACAGCATCAATTCAGAGATAGTAATCTAAGGAGAACCAGTCTCTCTATACATGTTTCCCTTGTAATATACAGCTACAAGAGTAAGCTGTGTATGATTTTCATAAGATGTGATAAAAATCTAACGGTTCTAGGCTGCATACTGTAAACCAATGCAGATAACTGGCTCAGACTCTACCTGATAAACATACTGGGCCAGGAAAACCATTTTTTACTTTAAAAAAGAAATGGAAGTATGATTGAGATGTCATGGTGTGGGGGTACTGCATGGGGAAGATTCCCATAATCAGTCATCAGCCCATTTCAAAGACAAGCTGTGGAGCTGGAGGGCTGTGGGAGCCGCCCAACACTGCAGAGCAGCCTGCAGAGAGGACTGTGCTCCTTGCACCTGTGAGACCTCCTGTACCTTCTTTAGAGGGAGATTTCCCTGGGGGAGTCACCTTTGCTTTGGCACCTGGCTTGCAAATTGTTAACAAAGGTGGGGTGGGAGGGCAGGGAGACACCTCCAGCAGATGCTGCTGTGCACACCTGGGCTCCATGCTGACCGCTGGCACCTGAGGAGCTGGCTGGTGCAGGAAAGAGCTGTGTATGACATCCGTGCCAGCTGGTCCTATAGCAATGACTTCTGCTAGCGGCTTGTTTCTCTTTCTTCCTTAATGGCAGAACTTGATTCCCCCTGGAGCCCAGGAAAGAGCACATAGAAAAGACTATTTCCACCCTCTGTGTGGCCTTGCTTGTGCTCAAGTGGCTGCTCCTGGGGCTGGAGGAGAGACTTCCAGGCCTGGCTTTGCTTTTAAGCAGTCCCTGTGCACGTCTCCTGCTCACATGGCAGGAACTCGGCAGGTTGCCTTGGCTGGGAAGGGGGGTGATTTGGCAGTCACAAGGAAGGAGATGAGCTGATTTCGGTGCCGGTACCGGGCAGCCATGCAGTGCCAGCAGAAAGGGCTGCTGGTGTTGTCGTGGTTTGGAGCATCTCCTTTTAGCTCGATAGTTGTTTTAATTCACTTCTGATTACTGCCTGTTATGTCAGTCCTAAAGGCCAAAATTCTTGCAAGGGTGCTTTCCCAGAAATTTCCCCAGTGAGTTGAATCACACTGGGGAAAGCTGCTGCATGGTTCTCCTCCCTCTCCACCCCAAAAAAAAGGAAAAAAAACCCCGAATTTGTTTCTATGGTAAGGAAAGCTCTGTTTGTACTGCCTTTTGGGGCAGGAAAGGAGGGAAACATAGGCGGATTCTAAGAAACGTAATTTCTGTCTCTGCACTGCTTTCTGTCAGCGCACCAACTGCATCTCCCAGAAACCAGCCTGGGTGCCAGCAGACCACAGGATGCCTCTGGCAGGAGTGGCCTGCCCTGGCCCCAGGCCACCGGGGACCCCTCTGCTCCCCAGATTTTGTTGCTAATGGCCTGATGATACCATGATCCCTGAAGAGGCAGTGGCCATCGTGTTGCTCTTCAGCGTGGTCCAGGAGGTGCGGGAGGCCACAGGGGTGTCTGTGAGGCGAGGCCAGGCCGAGCTGCCCCGAGCCCGACACAGCCGGCTCCAGCAGCCCCACCGCCGGGCAGGGCTGAGCCCCTCAGCCACCGGCGGGTGCCTCGGGGAAAGGACCGCTCAGCAAGGGCAGAACGGTGAGGGGCGAGGGGAAAAGTGTGAGGAACAGCCCCAACAGCCCTGAGGGAAGAGTGGGAGAAGGGGGAATAGGGGCTCCAGCCCCACAGAGGTTCCCTGGGGAGCCCCCATGGAGCAGGTGGGTATCTGCTGAGGGAGCTGCGGCCTGTGGAGAGCCCCTGCCGGAGCAGGGGAACAGCCTGAGAGGGCAGGGGCAGCTGAGAGGAGCCGTAAGGGGCTGACCACAGCCCCCATCCCCCTGCACCCCTTAGGGTTTGGGGTTAGATGAGTCAGGACTGAAGGAGTGAAGGTGAGTCTCTCACCATCCAACTCCATTTTAACTGGCAATAAATTACATTAATTTTCCCCAAATCAAGTCTCCTTTTGCCCTTAAGTGATCTCCTTGACTCACAAGCTTTTCCATCTTATTATTTCCACCCCTCCTGTTGAGGAGGGGGCACAAGGGAGCGGCTGGGTGGGTGCCTGGTAGTCAGTCAAGGTCAACCCACCACAGGTCCCAGCAGGGGAACAAAGCCACAGCCATGCTGTGTCCCACACTGCTGATACGTGGGCCTGGTAACTCAGAAATGGGGGTCAGGATGTGTTGCTGTAACTGCTGCATAGGGCTGGCCAGGTCTGGCTTCGGGAAGGGGATACCGCAGCAGCCTTTTCTCCTACGGCATTACGTTCAGGTCAGGGTTGAGGTGCTTTAGGGGTTCTGGTAACAAACAGCTGCCTGATCTGTAATTTAGGTGAATAAATGGGAATTTTCTCTCTATGGGTCATTTCACCCAGTGCCTTTCACAGACACCAGGTCACTTCAAATAGCAGTGCTCTCTCCATCTTCCTTTCTGCCTGAAATGCTTAAATGATACTATGTGAGTAAATTGACTGGTAAATAAACCCTGGGAGGGGTGCTGGCAGGTCAGCCACCCTTCTGCACTGGCTGCTGTGTGAACAGGCACCGGGGATGCCATGCCCTGCCACCGATGCTGCGTGCCCAAGGTGGGGGTCCCGAGCCAAGATGTATGCAAAGCACATGCTTCATCTGAGGGATGCCCGGCAGCATCCTGGCTGTTTGCTGTAAGCTGGCAGACTCAGCTGCAACAAACCTGGAAGGACGTCATTTTAACCCTATCCTGTGGTCTGGAAGATTTTTTTGCAAAGGAGAGTTTTGTCCAGTAATTCTTAGGAGGATACCACACCTTGAGTTTGTAACGTTTGGCCAATACTAAAAAGAGAGAGGGGAGAAATAAGGCGGGAATTAAAAGTGCAGGTAGTTTCATACACTGAATTAGACCATTTGCAAACTTAATTAAATTTTACCTGCATTTTAGGCTGTGGTCAGTCAGGGATTGAGGAGAAGAGAAAAACACCTGAGTATTAAAGGGGTGGTTGTATATTTAATCTGGTCAGCACTGCACATAGAAAGCTCAGTCACATCTGCTTGTACCTTAGCTAGTTGTTGATTCAGGAGAGTAGGATAAATGGTTCACTTCATTGTAGCTGAGAAAGGTGGTGGCCTGTACAGTGGACAGTAATTTCTCTCTGTCACTCATGAAAGGTATGAAGAGAGACCTTGTAATGAACACAATGAATTTGATTCTATCCTATATAGACACGTGTAAAGGAGTAGGACACAGGGCCAGGAGCTTCTAAGAGGAAGCTTACTCAAACTATCACTTACTTAAAGTGTTAGTACTATCCCCAGCTGCCCTAAGATGACTGCTTTAGAAACAGAAAGGGCTCCAGATACCCTATGCAGAAAGAAATGGGTCAGCTCTGAAGCTGGCTAGCTGGCAAAATTTCATGCACCCGTAGGGGTTGTCCATTGACCATGTGCTAATCCTTGATATACTATTTGGGCTTTTTTTTTTTCATTTCTCAATACTGAGAGGGTGGTACCTGCCCCTATAGCTCAGGGTATTCTGAGCTGTAAGGCAGGAGAAGTGGAGGTATTGCTGCCCTGGCCCCTCATTAGACAAAATTCTTCCTTTGGTACAAAGGAAATTATGAAGAGATGAATCTTAGGTCACTTCTGGGAAGGTTCAAACATAGCTTCTGATTTGAAGTCCAATGTGTAACATCTTTTTTCTTAGCATTTCATTCGACTGTGATCAGGCCATGAAAAAGATGTGAACACATTTCTTCAATGTGCAACAAAACATGTGTGTCATATCCAAAGCACGTGTCTGCCTGTTCCTTCACAGAAACTTTTAGGGTCTCTATGCAGCTTCTTCTACACCCGGAAGAGCAGCAGAAGTCTCAAAAGCCCTGACAAATTTCATGAAAGAAGCCTGAGGGGACTCCCCCTCAAATGAAAGCAAATGCTGAGGGAAAGATAGGAACTCATCTACTACATATTCTGGTTGGTAACTATCTGGCCACCCCATGCAGGTGTCCTGCATGGCTAATTAGAGTGCAGTGAGGTGCAGGCTAGCCTGAGCGTATCCTCCTTCTTGCTGACAGTGGTATTGTGAGGGCAGGTGAGTGGAGTTTGGGAGAAGGTACAAGTCTACAGGAAGCAAGGCTTTGTTGCTTCTGCTTCTATGAAAGAGGTTAAATTTCTCCTAGTGCTTCAGAAAATGGCTATTTATTTTTATTTTTAGCAGCATACATTTCACTGCAGTTTGCAGATGGCAAGGGTCAGGGTTCTGTTATGTTCTGTGTGTCTGCCCTTAATTATTTTCTTTTGAACTCACCATGACGTGCAGTAGAAGCCTCTGTATTTGCTGATATAAATGGATGTAACAGTTCATCTTCAATGTAAATATCCCTTATTTTATTAGCAATAATAAAGGCATAAAATCTTTTGCTGGGATTTTTTTTTTTTTTTTGAGTTATCAGAAAACTGAACTCTTGCTACCCCAGAAATTTGAGCCTAGGGAGTTCAGTGGTTAGTATACGACTACTCTAGGGGAACAAAAGGTACCTTTCCAATTAAAGTTAATAGAGGGATAACTTCAGACATACAAAAGGAAAAAAAGACACCTATAAGTCATGGTGAGTTCAAAAGGAAAGAATTAAGGTAGGCACACAAAGCATCATGGGAAGTGCTATTCAAGCTACCATGTCAAAAAGGCTGATTAACAGCAGTTCCAAGTCTACCTGATCACCAGGGAGTCTTACTGATAAAAATTATTTCCCCTCCAGAGAGAAGAATCTCCCTGAACTGAACAAATGTGTCACTTTTGAATAAGGATTCATGAAAAGGCAGAAAAGGAGAAGAAAAAAGAATAAAGGTACGCATTCACCAAAAGATCTGAAATTTTTAACTTGTGACTGTTTATCAGTCTTTAAGTTCTGAATGAAACTGAAAGTCATACGTCAGTAAGCGGGATTCAGATCATTAGCTTTGCATTTCTTTTTTCTTTAAAAGTGGCTGTTTGCAGATAAAATTCAATGGCGTTGGTTGTAATTTCAATCAGGGAAATCTAATGGCTTTGTTTGATGTGTTGCTTAGACTTTCCAGGCTCTAAGGCCTTCCAGCGGAGTCCTTTAAAGATATTGATTAAATTCTGGAGCTAGTGTGTGAAATTTGGTGGTCTGTACTGCATGTAGAAGTCAGACTAGATGAGTGTAATGGTAAATTCTAGACATAAAATCAAATTATTTCACATAACTAATGAATTTTGGTTCCCCCTCTTCCCCCTTTTATTTCTGTGGGTTGTTTTCAATGCTTTGAACTGTATAGGAGAAAAGAGATATGGAAGAAAATGCTATTGGAATGTCTTTTTGTGAGTACAAGGTTATACAAACACCAGGGTTTCTTCCATTTGGCCTTTTATAATTCTCGTATATATTTACATGATATTTTGGAGGATTTTCTCTTCATATTGCCTTTTTATGTTTAAATAGCTCAGTTGTCTTCATTCCCATGATTTGTTGCTCCATTTGTGGTAGTGTGGAATGGCTTAGAGAATAGGATTGCCACACATGGGGGTAGTTCAGCATGTAGGCACTTAAGATAACGTTGGGCAGGGTGGTGTTTGGAAGAATTACAGTGGACTATGTGTTTGAACTCCTTTCTCTGGGCTACTGCAGTAGATGTGTGTTAGATGTGTCCAGTGCTTTGACATTAACTGATGAAATTTAGGAAAAGTTTTGCAATGAATGTAGTAGGCTTAGTTGGACTGCAGCAGGCAATTTGAGATCCAGCAGGCATGAATCAAACAGAAGCAGTGGGTTCTTTGGCAGCAGCAGGACAGCAGAAAATGAGCAAGTCCAGGCTGTGCTATCTGGGCAAAAGTGGGATTACTTTTTGAATTTCAGCCAAGTTGTGAGGAGCTTCACTCAGCATCAGAAAGAAATTCATGCCATTTTCCTACAAAACGGAGGTAGAAGGGGACTTCAGGTAGCGAACTGTTAAGTGATCAATATTCTGTCTCATAAGGGGAAATGAAGATTTTGCCTAGAATGTTTTATGTTGCAGATAAAGTATTGCCTTCTGAGAAATCAGTGAGAGTTTCTCTCTGTTTATTTGGTATTTTCAAAACCAGTGGGTAGTGAGTTTCACATTACACTTGTGATATTTTGTGAAACACAAGTTATAAAACTGTTCATGTTCTTCTATTTGGTTTTTCTAGATGAGTTATTACTTACATTCTCATAGTTGTTTTTACTTGAAGTTTTTAATGTTATGTGCTGCTATTACTAGAATTTAAATGTTAGAGTTAGCTCATTTCCTGACTCTGCTGTTCTTAACACCTTGGGGAGCTGTAGAGTATGAACTTTTTCACTCAGTCTTTCAGCATCTCATCGTTTATTCATAATAACATTGTAAAAATGCAGAAAATTATGCAAAGAGCAGTCTAAATGTAGTACAGGTTTCTCCTAAAAAGTGTGTGTGTATTTATAGAAATATGTGCACCTGTATAAAAGATTAATTTAAATAACTTTTTCATTTCCACATTGTATTACATTATGCATTATATTCTATGGAAGATTTCATTAAACCTAGGAAAATTTCTATGTAGAATTAAAAAATACATTAGTATCTTAAAACAGATGCATGTTGCACACAATTATCTGAAATATATATTTACTTCATCTATATATGCACTTGCAGTTGTCCCATCCAAATGTGTGAGTTTAACATTTAGTAACAGAAAAGGAAGTTAATTGTCATTTTCTTTATTTGACTGTAGAAAAATACCATCCGGAAAGCAATTTATAAGCATTAAGTATTACATTCATAATCACTAGGCAAGTTACCCCAAAAGCTAAAAGAAGCAATTTTGCTTCTGTTCTGTTTCTGTTTGTTTCCACTCTTGGTATTAATATTTCTTTGACCAGGAATTGGTTATTGCATGGGGAGTCAAGAGAACCATCTCTTTGCAGCCAGTGTGACAACATCATGGTAGCAAGCTCTACCATGTTAAGAACTAGGATGCATCTCTCAGCTCTCCGGTATTCAACTGGAAGACTGGGGCCCCATAGCGGTCAAGGGACTCCTGGGTTATATGTCTGCTATTTATTTGAGAAAGCATTGTAGGCTTCTGGCTTTCATGCAGAAGTCTCTCTGTCATTGTTCTAATAAGCAGTTTTAACACATGAGTACGTTTTGGGACTTCTGCTAGAAAGAAAATGACAAGCATATTTAGAAAATCCGAGCTTTTTTGGTAGGTGAGCTGACAGCATGCTTCATATATAATTGATTGGTGGTCGATTTAACATCAGTAATTTCAGCACACTAATATGTTCGACACCCATTTTATAAGGCATTGTATGGAGGTAGTAGTTTCTGCTGAATGAAGAATTTCTTTGTTACAATAGGAAGAGGTCAGGAGAAGGTAGGTTAGCTGTGAAGAGAAAAAAATAAATTGTTTTTGGTGGAGATGAGAAGAAATTATATCATTATTTGCTTTAACATGTCATTGGTTTCCACTCCTTCTCTGCCTGAAAACTTCTGTTCCCAAAAATTTCTCAAATTGAGTTTCATTTTTGCATATCCAGATTTTCTTCAGTTTCTTCCTTAACAGATTTAATTTCTGTCTTTTTCTCTTGGACCTTAAAATTAAAGATACTGTTTAACCTTCTATATGTTGCTTCAACAACAAGAATCAGCCCCCTCCTTTGTGAGGAGATCCTCCCTCCTTGGATCTTCCTGGATTCAGTTGTCTTCTCCCAACATATTTCATTACAAATGTGTTTTTGTTAGAAATAATTATTGTCTTTGTCATTTAGATTATGTCATGCCTTTCTTTCAGCTGCCTGTATTTTATCAGTGTTTAGTTCAGACTCTCCCTTCTCTTTTAAAATCTGTGTGTCTTTGCTCTTCCCTACTTGCCGTTGCGTATTTACTTACTTTCTTTGGTCTTTTTTTGTTCTATCAGGTAATCAAATTAATTTGTTGTTTTGTTACCTTCTTGCACAAACTTGGCCATGCCATCTTTTATGCTGCCTGTTATGGAGTAACCTTCTTGAACACATTCTGTCCTTTGTACCACTGAAGCCTGTCTTGCTATGTTCATCTCTACTGTTCTGCCTTAGGGGAAAATTGCTGTTGGTTTCCCATTAAAGCAGCGATGTAATTATGCTGGTTGTAGCACTGTATCTTTTCCCAATTTCAGTTTACTCATCTGGCTTTCTTACAGATTTGAAGAGTACCTAGGGCAGGTTGTGCCTGGTATGCAGAATAAGTTTTAATTTTTTTAATTATTTGTTAATTATGTTCTGGGCAGTTCAACCTGGGGCACTGCTTCTGCCTAATTCTTTAATCGAGGACACAAAGCTGGAACTCATCAGCAGTATAAAGGGAGTTCGGGATAGTGCACAGAAAGAGCTGGATGATGTTGAGGACTGCAAATGGGATAAAATTTATGAGTGCAGAAGATAACATCATGCATCTGGGGGCTCTTACTTAAATGTGTTGCTCTAAGCTGGGAGGTCATCAGCTGGAAATGACCAAGAAACACATGGGAGTTACTCAGTCACAAGCTGACAGTAAGCTGCAAAAATATGAGAGAGGTAAATGCAATCCTAGGTTGTCTCAGGAAAGATAATTCCAGATAAGGAAGTATTACTGGCTGCATACACGGATCATTAATGAGACCTTGTTTAAGATACCACATATGGTTTTGACTAACTGTGCTCAAGAACGATGACCTGAAACTGAAGCTTGCATAGACAAGGCTATAGGAATGATCAGGGGAATGGAGAATTTTTTTTTACAAACAGAGACTAGAAAAGGTTGGCATGTTTAACTTAGTAAGACAAAACCTGTGAGAGTATACAATTTTTTGTCTTTAAATACAACACGGCAGAAAATAACTTTTTAAGATGAAGTTGGCAGAGGAACAGAGGTGTACAAACTGGCTAGGAGTACATGTCAGTTGGGGGTTAAGAAACAACTTCCAAACTACTAAAGCATCTGAGTCCTGAACAGACACTCCATGGAAGCAGTCAGAGTGCAAAATATAACAGAAGTGAAGATGAAGCTTAGTGAGTTTATAAAAGGGATTATCTATAACAGGGCTGCTCCTGAGAGCCAGGGATTAGGCTCCCTGAGCCAGGTGATCATTCTTGGCCTATGGCTGTTAGGACCTACAGAGTTATTTATTTTTGGGTTTTTTATATATTTTTTTTTTTAATATTTTTTTATTTTGTAGAAAAGCCATTTGCACTTAAGTCATTGTTTCAAATAAATGGGCCATTTGCAGATAGCAGTATGGGCTTGTAACTGTGGTTACCTTGCAGAAGTAAACAGTTTCCATCCTTATCTTGATGTGGGGTTTGGAGGAGATGCTTTTTAAATCATATTAGCTCAGCTTAGCAAGCTGAACTTGACTGAAACCCTGCTTTTCTAAAACTGAGCCGTAGGTGTTGAAATGTTTCTACTGAAACAGTCTGTGTAAGCTAATTCAGTCAGTTGAACTGGTTTGGTTAAATAAAGCAGTTTTATGTTACTGACACACATTTTCAGCCCTTTGAATATCATCCACCATCTGATAGGAGCTAAATAAAAACTACTGAAAAAATTTACGTTGGACAACAAACTGTATTTCAAAAAAACCAAAACAAAACCTCTAATGATTTATAGATTCATCTAAAACATACTGCTGGATTTATCTATATAAGGCTCTAACTCCTCTTTAAAATACAGGATTAATAGTGTTGACTTCACTGTTGGACAAATCTCTTGTAAGTGAAAGGAGTTTGGGATGCAAGACAATTTCCAGTTACTTCTATCAGAGGACCTAATGAAAGAAGAAAACCATAATAAGAGTTGTAAAAATATTCTCCTCCCATGTGCTCTAAAAGGACGAGTTTGGCATTTGATGGGATGCCAATGTGCTGCAAGTGTTGACTGCTGTTCTTTAAAGCCTTATAAAGAAACAAAACTAACAAAAGACACTACAGGCAATATTGCAGCAACGAGTGTTTCTTGGATGTCAAACACCATCCAGCCCACAGTGCTTTGATCTTGGGAACAAACCATAAAGAACAAATAGAGTAATTTTTCTTACATGCTAACATTTAACAGTGAGGTTGATGAACTTCTGGAAAACTAGCATAATGGGCATGCCTTTTCCATTTGTTAAATTGTTTTGACAAGGGCATATTTCATTTAAAGAGGCTGTCTTCTATTCCTTTCCTTTTTGGTCTCTGAAAAAATAAAAGAGGAACCAATATAGAACTTCACAGCACAGATCAGCTCACCTTCCACATGAGCCAAGTGGAAAAAATATCACTTAAATGCTCTTTTTTTTTTTGGGGGGGGGGGGGGGGAATAAGAGAAAAGAGTGCGTAGACAGTATAGCTGGGTATTTGTGAGTTTTGGCCCAGTCAGCCTTTTCATTGAAAGCCTCTGTTTCCATTAAACTTGCCAAAGAAAATGCATGAAATATATTAATACACACTGTACACGTTAGGGATGGGAGCAGTGAGTTGGAGACTATCAGAACCCCTCTAGCACTCTCTCTGTAACTAGACATGAGTGTAGTGGTGGGCTCTACCGTACTTGGTTAGTATTTCCCATCTGCAAAAGAGGTGCTGCTTTTAAATTTTTGTATCTCTGTCCTTTCACATTTCCTTAGGAACTGAAATTGCCAGAGTGGAGGAGGTTCCCTCCTGTGTTGCTAGACCAACTGCCACAACGGGATGTTATACTCCCCCAAGCCATGCTCTTCCAGGATCCCCCTTTCTCAATTTGCAGACTCAGGTGTTTGGTCTCTTTGGTAGGCATATAAACTTTTGGTATGTTAAAGCTCAGTCTCTATTCACAGATTATTTTAAGATTCATTTTGCCAGTGTGTCTCCATCTTCCTAGACGATAAATTTTTTTTCAGGGATAGCTTAACATACTAGAGTAAGAGAATCTTGGAGTCTTGAATTCTTGGAGTCATGAGTTCAAATTCTGATTAGATTTAGCCCAAACCTGTCACTGTGAGGAGATGCTGATTTGTATTATTCCTGGTGGAAAGTCTTAGCATGTCCAGGGTTTGTCTGCTCTGTCTGAGTGGATGCTAACAATCTCTGGGCATAAGAGTCTGGGTTTGTTCCACCAGTCTCATTCTTTTCCGCTGTTTGCAGTGTAATGTCTGCATTTCAGCAGTGCTGTGCGAGACCCTATCTGTCTAGATAGACCCTACATATTGCCTGGAAGATTACACCCTCTCCTTACACAAGCAAATTAATCCACTGGTTTCTGCTCTTCACGGTTTTCCTTTTCAGTGAAGACAGTGATGACCAGAACTGTTGCTGGGATATGACTGTATCTTTGTTTTTTTCCAGGGCAGAAACCACCCCCTCACTGGCAGAAAAACTGGTGGATCCTTGCATTTGATTTCAAGTCCTTATTCAGCTATGCCCTGCAACACGCTAAAAATGAAGCTCAGGATGCCTAGTAGATGTTTCTCAGATTCTGTCCTGACCATTTGCAGAAGGAGCAGTGTTTATACTATCCAACTTCAGGCATCTGACATGGGCTATGAACTGCTTTGTCTCTTGGACCTATTTGTGCTGCTGGACAGGATTATCATCTGCAGCTGGGTATCATACATATGTGTGAGCTTGCATCTCATTCCGATCTGTGAGCAGAACTGCTACCTTGAGCAAAACAAGCCATGCTAAGATTTTCTGCTTACACAGTATAAGCTAGCAAGGCTCATCCTTCCCAGTTTGGTACACTTTTTCACATTTATAATAAAACTTAATTGCAAGTGGCTGCATGTTTGCAGTTGCATGTTTTGTTGCAAATGTTTCAACACTTTTGCCTTGTTCTGCCTAGGGGAAGTGGTAACTAGGGTAGGAAAAAAGATAGTTCTGCTAGAGTCAAACCTTCTCAAATGACTATTTTCTTCTGTCTTCTGAAATTGCTTTCTGTCTCATGGCAGTTAACAGATGATCTCAGTGGAGCATGACATCTGCACATAAACCTCTTACCTTCAATTTTGCATGCAAACAGAATACAGAAATTACTGGTTAGGAAACAAGTACTAAAAATATCCATAGTTAATTTCCTTTTGTGCTTTTAGTTGAGATAGGTTTTGGGCAAGCAAAGAGAAATTATGTACAACATGATGAATTTCCTGATTTTTTGAAAACTGGTTGTTTTGGTTTTTTTTTAAATGTGGTTGACTGAAACAGTTTCTGGAAATCACTTAGGTAGGAGGCTTCCAAAGTTACTACAGCTGTTAAAATCCTGCCACATTAGGCCAAAGGACCTAAATTCTATCAGAAAGTCATTTTTTCTTAAAGATTTATCCTGTGGCTTCTTTCCAGTAGGAAGTCTTTTATGGCTTCTTTAAGATTTTCCGTTGTGGTTCTTTAATGAAAGCATGGTAAACCTTGTGAAACTTCACTTCAGTCACGTTCATGTGAAATAGGTATAGGCTTATCTATGCCTTTAGGAACAGAAGGAGTATTCACAGGTAATGAGCAGGAGGCACAGATGGCATATGAAAGATTTCCAGGAAACATCCACAATTTGACATGATAACTTATTCTAACCTTTGATGCACTCACTGGAGAACCAGCTCTGTCTGGGAAGTTGCGTGCTGATGCCTTTACCTTCATTTCTCATGGAGAACAACTTGGTAGAGTTCTCAGCTTCCATAACCTCTGTAAAAAAAACTACTTCCCACTTAAATATGTCAAAGCACTACTAACAGCATACCCCCGAGTGTGCTCTGTGGAACATTTCAGTGAACAAACTGGGGGGACCTTTCAATTTCATCTGCTCATGACTATTTAGACAATACGTGAGGTATGTCACTGGGGCAGCAGAAGGCATCATGCAGTGCTGCGGAGCTGCTACTGCTCTGTGAGAGAGCAGGGCAGCCTCAGCCTCCCCAAAAAGAAAGCAAGTTGCCCTATCTAAAACTGCACTCAGAGTGAAATTTATCCTTTGATGAAAATGTTCCTTTTGGGAGAATCTCTGGGTAGGTGAATCTGTGGAGCGGAAATTCACATTTTGAAGGCAAAATTGCCCCCACAGCTGGGGCAGAGAGCTGCTGCTGCGGTTAGCTGGTATCTCTGTGTCACTTGTTGGCTAGCTGACCTAGACTGCCGTGGCTACTGCCCACACCTAGCATGAGGGTCAGTCACCAAGCTACATGGCAGCATTTCCCAGTGTACAGTCTACAATAACAGACTGTCTGCCTTCTGCTTGGGGACTTCTGGATGGGGATCTTAGTGTGAATCCATTGGCTCTTTCACCTGGTCTGGGTTGAGCAGTCTCTTGGTGCCCATTTTGTATGTATCTCCTTGGGTGATGACTCTCCCTACTGGCCTGCCACTGTCATCAGTCTTTCCTTTACGTTTTCTTTGAGAAGCAGGTCAGCAGTGTGTAAGGTGCTGACTCCTTTCTTGGCAAAAGCCTTCCAGTCTCCTCCACAGAGGACCTGCAGGTAACATCTGTGGGCTTTGCAGAGGGCTTTAATTAGGAACATTGCTGCTTGGGTGTCGTTCTTCTTCAAAACACAAGAATGTCTTTTAAATGCAATTTTAACTTTTGATGTTGTGAGCTTGTAATGATTGTTTTGGGGACAATCTTTCTACTGTGGTGGTATTAATAGGTTATCTTTTTGTTTTTTTCAATTACTAAGATATTCTGAATGATAATGTAGGCAGGTGTTTTTTAGTCTGTCTGTATCTGTTTAAACTGTGTATGCATTACTGAAGACCAGTCCTTCCTCCAGTGAGCAAGGTTAATTATATGTTAAAGTAACAGTGGTAAATAGTTCAGTACCATGTTGAATTGTGTTCCTCCTTGGTAGATTTTCTCCAGAATTTTGCGTACTCGTTCACTGGGAGCATATGGCTCTTTTCCACATAACACAGGTGAGCAACAGCTAAACTGATCAGAACTTCACAGATCTTGGGAACTGCTGTCTTTGTGCATTATGGAAACCATCCTTCCAGAGGGAGGGTAAATCTCAATCTTCCTTTGATGGGTGAGGTTGACATCTTACCTGGTTGTGGCAGGCATCAAGCAAGTGAGGTATGATAAAGTTAATTCCCTGTTTTTCTGCAATGACTTTTCCACTCTTCAGAGACTGTAGTATCCCTTAGACTTCAGAATCACTGGAATGCAAATTTCTCTGAAGTACAGAAGTGTACATGTTTTCTTTTCCATACATGCGACATTTGGCAATATTTCCGTTTGCCAAGGTGTCCTTGTGAGTGCATGGAAAGATGTTATTTCAGCCTGATGTTCACAATTGTGATTCAGGTTTCTGAAAGAACTCATCAATTTAGTAACCTCATCCTGGACCGGAAGGGTTAAACTAGATGCAAAGTCATGCAAAGCCTCAGGCTTGTGCAGTGTTTCTAGAGGATTCTGGATGTGCAGTTTGCTAGACCAGGATGAACTATCTTTTCAGTGGGGGGCTGTAACTTGTCATTTTAAGCTTGTCAGTTGGTAGTCATATTACTTTCTCCAGAGTATTGGGATAATTAGTATTCTTACATAACCGCGTACCCCTATATGATGAGAAAAGGGTAAATAATACTATTTAACTTTATGCTCCATTCTGCATTAAGAATGAAAGTGTTAGATGCATATTGTGCCTCGTGTAAGCTCTGTTTGCAAAGGAGTAGACTAAAATAAAGAGGGTCTACATAAATTTTTATTAACATGATTCAAGAAGCCTGTAAGAAACTGAAGACTAAGTCTGACCTTGTGACTGAAATTTTGCTTTTTCCATAGAATTACTTTGGCTTTTTAAAAATCATACTAGCTAATTAAAGTGAAAGGAAGAGGAGTAAGAAAACTATATGTCATTTTGAGCATAGCCGTAGCAAAAAATCCAGTTGTCTCTTTGCTGGCAGGCTTGTAGGTTGTATTTGGCAGGGCATGTGAGTTGGGGCTTTTCCTCTAGACAAACTGCGATTATCTATTGGTAACATCAGCTGCAATCATCATTGCAGGTATACCACCTCCATGGCTTTTCCAAGGAAAGGACAGTTCCCTTGGTGAGGCTCAGCATCAAGTCTGCAGAGACCTGGGCTCTGGTCTGCATTGTTGAGGCACGGATCAAGTCTGCAGTATGCCTTCCCATACCTTCTGTAAAATGTGGATTATACTTATCTTCTGCCTTTTGTCTGTCTTATCTCTGACTGTAAGTACCTCAGAACAAGAATGATTGTTGGCTCTATCTATGAATGATGCCACTGCAGGGTTTCAAGTTGCTGCTGTAACAACATAGGTTCCATAAAATGGCAATAATTACCTAGTAAAACCATGCTAAAAAATATAGCAAAATTGTAGTGAACTCTTGACTTGCGTGGCTGAATTTTGGCACATTCTAAGGAAGTAGAGCATTTAAAGCTCCAAAAGAGATGTACCTCCTCTGTCTCTGATATACTATCTTGAGTAGGAAGAACAGCTTTCTCATGAAAAGGTTTGACGCTTTCCTTTGCCCCACCTCATTTTACATCAGCGTTGCTTTATGTCCTTCCCATTGATTTTGAAAAGGCAAGCATGCTGAATCCTGTTGCAGGTGATGGTTTCTAATCACCATTAGGAGTGTGAGCATTCTCAACCCTCGGAGGTGCCATCACACTTGCCACTGGAGCACCGCGCTGCATGCTAAAGTCAGGAGGGAGCCGTCTGGGAGAAGAACAATGCAGCGCTCTGACAAAGTGTCACAGTCAGCTTGAACATAACTTACTGTGTCAGGGAGAGAGAGCAAGAAAAAAGCGTGAGGCATTCTAATAAAAGCACCAGTACAGTGAAGATTCATTTTTCTTAGAAAGAATCTTAAGAAGTTCTTTTTTTTTTTCTTTCTTTTTTTCCCCTGTCTGCATTATCAACTCTATACCTGCTGTGTCTGTCTCTCTTTCTCTGTTACTTTCAATATGCATTGCGACTTCTGTCTCCTCCTTTGTTCGTGTTAGCAGGATGAGTCTTTCTAGACGAAGGAAAGGGGACCTTTTCTGGCCTACATATCAAATAATTTCTCACCTTGTGAATAGTGGAGGAGGCAATCCAAATCCCTCAGTTCTGAATCTCTTCCCTTTCTTTTGGATTGTACTTTGAAGCAGGGATAGGGTGCTGTTGGCTTTGCTGCTGCATGTCGTTTTGATAGATGCACACAAATTCAGGAAGTGATCCAAATCCTGTATGACTTCTTTTATCCCCAAAGGGACTTCCTGCAGAGGAAACAATTAGGGTGGTTTTTATTGGTTTTGGTCTAAGGAGAAGGCTGCTATCAGATTTTATTTCCACTGGCATCTAAGAAGCAAGTCCTTTAAAATTTCACATCCTCAGTTGTGATTTGTGAAGAAAGCTTGACTGATCAGACTTTTTCAGGGGATGAAGAGGCCGCTCATCCTCAGGTGGCTACAGGTCAGCCTGGAGCAGTTGCATCAAGCTTGCCGTGGCAGTGGAGGAACCTGTACAAACTACCGTAGGCTTTTGGTTTCTGCACAGACATCTCCTGATGTAATCGCAGCAATCTGAAGTGCCGTATTGTGTTACTGCCCTTTTGCAGGGGAAACTTCCCAACTTCCTTCACAGCTGCTGTTCTCCATGCCATTGTAACGTTTTTAAACTTAAAAATAATATTGGGCAGGGGTTAGAGAACATCAGGAGTGGGGATCAGAGACCTCCTGAGGTCCTTCCCACCTGAGGGACTCCGTGAACCTCTGATGGTCTGCACTGATCAACACCAACAAATGAGTGTTGCACTTAACGTGTAGTGAGTGTGCACAGAACTGTGGAAATGCTATTACGGAAAGTTAAAAGTACTGTTTATGAAGGTATATGAACTACAGAGTCAACAGTACTAATTGCAGCTTAAATACCCGTTTATTTAGCCTGAGAATTAAATTAGGTGATCATAGTAGTATAAAAGTGAGTAGCCTGCTGTGACTGTTCTAGGGAGACCCTGTGTGGGTTTTTTGGCATTAAAGGGAAGGTGCAAGTGATCCTTCCCACCTGCCTGTGCTGTAAGACATAGGCTTGGCTCAGCCTTCTGCTTGAGGAAATGGGAAATGTACTTGAAGACCCAGTTTTGATGCTGGCCAAAGAGGGAGGAGGACAGGAGGAACTGTGGCAATACCAAGATTTCAGGCTGGTATTTAAAATAAAACAAACGAAATTTAGGAGCAGCTCAAAAAAAAAAAAATCACGTCTATCTCAGTGTGAAGTGTGCCAATGTCATTGGAACTTAGTAGCCAGGAGTTGAATTCTATTTAAAGTTAAGGTGGATCATTTTCCAAAGACTGGTCTGTATTTGAGTTATGAATGTCTTCAAAGCTCAGGGACAATCACACTCAGGATTTGAACCTGTGTAAGCAGGTCTCTCACACCTTGGATATGGATACTTCCCGCTCCTTGTAGCTGTTTTCATTGCAGCAGTTGGGTAAAGTTTGAGGGAGGATAAGCTCAAATTTTCCTGTTGAGTTATACCTGAAACCTCTGAATTAGAGTGCAGACTGTCATGGGATGCTTTCAGTTTCTCACTGAAATAGTATTAACCTCTGTCATATCTCCAAGGGCAACAGAACAAACGCATCCATCGAATTTAACGCTGTTTGTTGACATCGTCACATAGAAAAAAGATGCAGAAGGCTTGCACAAACCTAAGGAAAATGTTGTTCTGGCAGGGAGAGTGTAGTGTGAGGCCAAAAGTGAATTCCTACAAGGCAGAACTGAATGCTGTAGGCATGTGATAGATGGATGAGACCAGTATAAATCACAGGATAAAATAACTGCTGTAAAGAATGCTCCTTGTCCTACAAATGTTGTGCAGTTATGCTCCCTCCTAGGATTTATAAACTATTTCAGTCATTATTTTGCAGGACCTTTCAACAGTCCTGAATTCTCTGAATCAACTGCTCAGGAGAGAATTGAAAATGGCAGTGCACTGATGCTATAAAGGAAACCAGAAGACTTAAGGATGCACTCATCTCTGATTCAACCCAGCTCAATATGCTCTGAAGTTAGTAAGGTTAGACTGAAGTTACTGTAAGCAGAACTTGCCCTGTGCAGTTTAAGATGTGGGCCTGCAGTGGCGTAAGTTACACCCCAGGCAGAAGCATGTAAAGTGGTTTAGTGAGCACAGGTGTGATGTTTTGTGGGTGTGCAATGCTGGTTAGAAGAGGGAGGTGCGTGCCGTGGGAATAATGCGTGTTGATACATTCCTCTGAGGAGATGTGATTTGCTTTTGTATACATGGCTGCAACCCTTAGGGCAGCTAAGGGCTTCCGGAATGTGAGCAGCTCGTGTTTGGTCATAGGAGCATTGGTATGGATGTGAGCACACACTCAAGTTAGGCTTTGCTTGAACAGATGCACGGAAGCAGCAAAGGTCTGATAACTCACAACTGGTTTGGACTCTTATGGAAAGCATCATGAACACGCTATTTTATCATTTTCACGTGCGTTTTGTTTTTAAGTAACATATATCAGGAGTTTACTGTTTGTAAACCACCCTGGTTACCAGATTTGCCCCAGGTACACATCCAGGTTTTGCAGCCTGTACAGCTTGTGGCATTGACCCACAAAGGTCTTACAAAGTTTCACTCTCTGGGAGCAAATTAGCAATATTGCCTGCTGTCAACATATATTCGTGTTGGCATTTCACCCTCTTGATTCCTCTTTGTTGGAATTTCTCCTGCCTGAGCTTGATGTAGATGCTATGAATTGGGTCTTGTCATAGTGTCTTTATTTTTAAAGCAAATTCTGCCAGTGACTGCTGGCATCACTGCTCTGTCATCCTGGGTTTGTGGTGGCAAAGCACAAACATTTCTGATGGCAGCTGGGCCATCAGAATGGTAATGCTGCAAAAAGGCAGGCAACGGTGATGAGGGCCTGGCTCTCATGGTTGG
This sequence comes from Pluvialis apricaria, assembly GCA_017639485.1. Lineage (NCBI taxonomy): Eukaryota > Metazoa > Chordata > Aves > Charadriiformes > Charadriidae > Pluvialis > Pluvialis apricaria. The sequence goes on from CM030008.1 coordinate 65,325,561, forward strand.
AACTGAAGGTGGAAAGTCAGCTCACATGATGGCATAAAACTTGTGGAAGGATTTGTCAGGCAAGCTGGGACTCTCCTTTGTCATTTTACCTTAGAATCCAAACAGAGCCAAAAGCAAAGGTGCATTTGACTTCAAGTATTTGAACACACTCTTGTTCTCCATTATCCCTGAAATTAAGGCTCATTTATGCTTGGACCCATTTTCTGATGACAATGGAAAATGGCATTCATCTTGATGATTTGTACAGGGAAAAATGAATCCAACTGTTTCACAAATGACCAAAAAATGCTGAGGATAGGTTCAGGCCAATTCTGGCTCTATTCATATAAATTAGTGCACTGTTAACACACGCTGCTGTGGAATGATTGACATGAGCATTTGGAAAACTATGTGTTTCTAGAACTTATGAACTATTAAATGATAAATTTTTTTAACAAGCAACGATATGACCCGTATAGGAAAATCTCTGAGTAGTCCAGACTAAACCAACCTATCTGTTTATCCTGATAACTTGTCAAGTGCTTGTTACTTTTGTGCTTTACTCACTGTATAGGGTTCCTGCTTTTGCAGTATCTAGTTCACCATCTTTGTTCCTGGTACTGAGAACTCTTCTTGGAGTGGTCAGTAGTGGCCTGAGATGTTGCCTGTATTCAAAGAATTCTAGCTGAACTGAGCAAAGTTATGAAGTTAAACATCATCAAACCTGTGTGTGGTTCCTACTCAGCAGTGCTGCTGCCCTGCGTGTATGAAATCTCCATGTGCATTCTTGGATTAAATCCTTTTTTCTGAAAAATGGATCAGCAAAATTTTTCTGGCTTTCCTTCTTCAATCATAAGAGTTTCTTTGAAAATTGACCAGTGGAAAGCGCGGACCACTGGGAGGAACACTTAATGGCTGAATTCTTGACAAGGATGGGATGGATTACAGGAGAAGGGCTATAAAAGGAAAACAAAAACCCCCACAGACTAAAACAATTACTTTCAGAATTAAAATGCAACGCAATATTCTTCTCTTAGACTTTCCTTCAATGATTTTCTCACACAGACTCATGCAATAGTCACTGCTTTAATTTAAATTTAAGCTATTTCTCCCCATTGTGGGAAAGATGAAAGAGTGTTTCCAATTTGTAAATACTAGTGGAAAACTTGTAGAATTTTTATTGCTGAATTTATATTTTAATTAAAAAGGGCTTTATGGAGTGAAAATAAAAAGAGGGTTTTGGCAGAAAATTTTCATTATTTTTAAAGTTTCTGGCTTTTTTATGGAAAAAAGAATCCAAGCATGGAAAATTTGTTCTTCTGATAGTTTATTTTTGTTAATAATATTTTTTGGTTTTAAAAAGTGATTTTTTTGAAACTGAAAATGGTCATTTAAAACCAGGGCATTTTAATTTTTTTGATCTATTAAAAAAAACAAACAAGCAACAAAACCAACCCCAGAAAAACAACCCAACAATCAACTTCCCCCAAACCAACCCACATCCCGCCCAAACTTATTAATGCTTACATGGAAAATTTTGATTTTTTTTTTTTTTTTAAATAAACATACCATTTTCACTTTAAAAAGATGGCATCTCTCCCTCCACTTCACTAGACAAATTTTCAGATACTACAGTGATATGGATCATAAAAATGTTTATCAAAGAAACAAAACTTGTTATCTTAGCTGTTACCCTGTTACTGGCATCAGTTCCAAAACCTCTGCTAAATTCACTAGTCCACAACTGTAATGGAAGAAACAATCTCATACATTAAGGAGCATGCTAAACCTGTGTTTGTACTGTTGAAGATAGTTCCCTTAAACATGCTTGTAAAGGAAAACTGTGTTTGGTAGCCCTTCTTTCTGTTCTCCAGAATCTTCTTAAACACTCCAATGTTTTGTCATAGGAAAAGATCAAGATAAATTTTTATAGGTAGATATCCTTCAGATTTACATGTGTGTCTGTTCTCTGTGAGCACTGTGGAATTTTAATTTACTTCTATCCACCCAGCTGGGTGCCTGACTTATAGCCATAGCTCAGAGAAGGGGTTGAAAGAAGTAAAAAGTAGAGAGCATAAATAATATCTGTATCAGTGAACTACAATCTAGGGGTGCAGGTCTCTGCTGTCCAGCCATGCCTGGCTGCTTTAGAGCTTGTCAATAGATGAAATAAGAAATTCTCCTCTAAAATAGACACTTAATTTATTTTTGGCATGCAAATGTCTAATGAGGAATTCTTTAGAGACACGTAGGAAGTGGTTGGCCTGCTAACCACCTAGAGAAAACTAATATCTTTTTGGTTAAGAAGATACTCTAAAAATTGAGAACCTACCTGAGATTTAATTTTTGTATGCCATGGCTCTCTATTTTTTAAGGTAGGGCAACAAAACATCCCCGTTTGTGATGTGAAAAGCAAGAACATAGACATCAATAATTGAGAAAGTTACTAACATTACAATGGCCATAATATTAGAAAAGTAATTAATTGAGAAGTGCTTTAAGTACCTGTTAATGACTGAAAAAATGAATAAAGCTAGCAGCAAATATGGTTAAAATATAGAATGAGAGGATATGTTTTCCTGAGTGCCTGGAGGTACCTTCCTGTGTTGCATGTAAGCATTGCTAGTTTCATCAAGAATACTGCAAATTTCTCCCCTCTGCATTTTTTTTGAAGATCGAATTTTCCAGCAGGTAAAGGCAGAGCAGAATTGTATACATCGCAGAGCGAGCAAGGGCTAGAGTTTGTGAAGGACCTGCACAGGCCACTCTTTGGTACAGGCATGTATAGGAGTCTGTAGATTAGCAAGTCTTTGAAGACCTAAGATTTGAGTTTAAATTTATCTTCTGCCACAGAAGCTGAGTTTTTCAAATATTTTTCTTCCTACGCAGAAACAAAGTTGCTCAAAGGGTGAGTGTTGTAACTTACTCTCTGATATTTTTGGCCTGTTCTAGTGCAGTAGATATTTTGATTTTGTATTTTAAAATAGGACTTATTAAATATTAAATTAGCATTTTTGCAATTATTTTCCTGAAAGAAAAATAATAGTTACTTTTCAAGGAAATACTGACTTTTTCTTTGATATGGCTCAATTGGCTATAGTTATTACAGGGAAGTCAAACCAGATGCGGCTGGAGTCCCCATCTGCTTTCACTAAGGCTGACATGGACTTAATGTTGGAGTATAGCTTTGATGACAATTTGAATGGGAACTTGGAGACTGTATTTCAGAGTTTGAAGGCTTCAGTACTGACGGAGCCTTAAACTAGGTGGTTTTGTAATTTGAGATTTGAATTGTTCTCTAGAGCTGCATGAGACCAATAAAGTGTTGTAGATAAAATGAATTTAGCTGACAGATATGCAACATGTGCAATATATTTTTATTATTTCTTTACAAAGGTAAAGCCAAATGCTGAAATCTTTATTCATTTGTGTCTCTGTCCTTACCCAGATTAAACTCCCATTGGCTCTAACCTGTCTCCAATTCATTGAAATCAGTGAAAATGTATCTCCATAAAGACTTTAGGATGTGATCCACTTTGCTTCAGCCTTGCAGGCCAGCATCACTCAGATTTCCATCATAACGTTGTCACAGCAGCGTGGCAGCTGCATAAGCGACACAGCATTCTTGGGAGGACATTTTCCCTATTTTGTTATCTCTCACATCAACATTGTCAAAAGTTCCTGTTTTAACAGTTTCAGTCAGTTATTAGTTCTGCAGCTATCACTATATGAAGATTAAAAAAATATTTTCTGGATGTATTGTAAGTTGTGTTTCTGCCACTGACTTGCTGGGTCACATTTTCTGTGTCACACTACCTGGTTATGATCCTGTTTCATTTCTTGTCCATGCTTATATCTGGTTTTCACAGACTATTCTGAATTTCACATATTTTTCTAGGTGATGCTTTGGATCATAAGAAGGTGAAATAACTTCTGTATGTATTTTGGTCAGTGTTTCAGTCAGTTATGAGTAATTTGTTTCTGTGTTTCATAGCAAATGCTGCAAGTGTCTCTTATCAGTCTCAAGATGTGGAAGCAATGTTTGACATGCAGGTACCATTTATTCTTTGACAGTCTCTTGCATCATGGTTTTCAGGATGGCACTCCTGAGCAAAATTTTCACAGTGATATTCCCAGCACAGTCAAATGCAAACCTAGGTATGTTGGAAGATTTTATGTTTTCAAATATTTAATATAACTTACCTTTTATATTTGTTGTAGCTTACTATGTTGTAATGACAGACCATTGATTTTGAACTCTACTGCCTGTGCAAGTAAAACTCCTCCCTTGAGTTCCTCCAGTTTGATGCTGCAGTTGAACTCCTAACACTTTCAAGTTGTTCTTGAGAACCTTTTTTTCATCTCTTGCGGTCATCTAAGATCGTTGGATGTACTGGAGTTCTTACTTGTTTTCACTAGTGTAAAATGAGAGTAGGGTTTGGATCTCGAATTGAAATAGGTTTGGTGGTGGTATTATTTTTTTTTTTTAGTAAGACCAAATTACAATTTGACCGCTTTCATTATAGATGATCAAACAGATCTGCAAACACAATTTTCAGATTAACATCCATTACAGTATAAAGTATTCAGTGGCAGCCTTTGCCAAGAGCTGTCCAGAACCTAATTATTCATCATTAAACTGCAGCCTGAAGACACAAAACCAGACCAGAGGTCTGCTGTATAACATTGCTGTACATGCACATAATAAAACAGAGGGCTGGATCCACAGGGGACTTGGGTCTCCATTTCTGCTTCCTGCTCTTCACTCTACACACCCAGCAGTTAAAATAATCACAGTGTTCACAGGGAAGGACCTCGAACCACCGCTGGCCACCTGCTTCCCCTCCAGGTGATTGCCCTGACCGCCACGCTGCAGTCACGCTTCCTGCCTTGCCCTCCTTAGGCCTGCCACCTGGGATGCCGTGCAAGGGAGAACAGCTTTGGTAGGATGGATGAAAAATGCTCCTGCAGGCTCTCCTGAAAGGTGGGAGGTGTGAGGATGAGCTGCCCCGTAGCAGGGGAAACTTGACGTCAGTCCTCTCACACGTTATGTGACTTTCCAAATTCAGTACTCTGGGATGCCATTGCAGCAGCCAGACATGATGGGAATTCCCTGGTAGAAACATGAACCTGGAGGTGGTGTGGAGGATGGGGGATGAACCATTTAGGGAAGGCACCTCTTTTCTCCTTTTGCAGATGCCCCCCGGTGGATAGTGTGGAGCACCAGGATAGATGAATGGTGGACAGGGGAGGAAAGAGGAGCATGGAGCCAGCAAGCACCCTGCCTGGACCTATGCAGCAGGAGCAGCAGAGGCAAGCAGGCAGTGCAGGTTTCCCCACCCTGCTGCAAGGTCCCATCTCCTGGAAAATATTGCCCCTCTTATGACCTGGTGTCATGTGGTTATCTTATTTGACATTTGAGATTCCAGAGTGCAGAAGTAAGCCACAACACACCAAGGGGTTTTTTTCTGTTTGCATGTCAGAGAATACTCTGAGCAGTGGTGGGGGCATGTGGGCATCCTGGGAGCTGACTCAGTGCACTGGTTTACATTTGGACAGATATCTCCACAACAAAAAATTTCATAACTTACTGTCTGCCTTTTAAGAGGGGTTGAGCACCTCCAAACTCAGCATGATAAATGAGAGCTTGGAAAACTCAGCAACTCTGAAAATAGGATCCTCATCAGTTCCAGCTTTCCAAATAGTATTAACAGTAAATATGTACAAACTGATGCCTCTGCTATTTGACCTGACAAAGGACAGCTTCCCACTTCCTTTTTACACCCCACACCCGCACATTTTACTGGAAAGGATTCCTTGTAACGAGAAACATGAAAATGTGTTGGGCTGTTCTTCCTCGAAAGGATGGTATGTGATGAATTGGAAATAAGCATAGAAATTAAAACACTTAACCTCTCCATAAAATCTCATTCAGTAAGCCTTTAAACTAATCACAATTTGAAATTGTAATGCCTGGAGCTAAAGCAATTGTGTTTAAAGCAACAAGGCAGACCCACAGTATAAACTTCCATCAAGATGTTGAGCCTGTCCTTGTTTTCTGTTTGCTTTCTCTTCTCTTTTAAGCCTTAATCTTCAACAAAAGCTGTGGAATAGGGCCAAGTAACATGGAAAAGCCTATGCACTGCTACAAAAGTAAAATCCATAGCAGAAGGAAAAATCTCCTTGATAAACTGTTCAACTGCGTCTGCTAGACCGTGATGGTTCCTGCTGTTATTATGGGGGTAGTAGGTTGCAAAATTTCATGTCTCAATTTTTTTTTCCTCTCCTGGCATTAAAGACTCAAATTCAACAGTTTCTTTCTTCTCTCCTCTTTTCTTTTTGGGTAGAGCTGGAGAAAATACGAACTCTCTCTCACCTTTCTATATCCTCTGCTTTCTTTCTTTAGAGTATTGTATTGCCTTTTTCAGAATTATCTCCTTTTCTTTAAATCTTAAAAGTTTGATTATTATGGCCCAACAAGATTCCTAAGCCAACGAACCTGGGGCTAGAGACCTACATGCCCTTTCTATTCCAACAGTGTCAATATCTTCACAATCCAAAATGGCTTTCAACTTTTCTTCCTTTTTTATCTAATAAAATTATTTCAGTAAAAGTAACCTCCAGAAATTTCTCCCACCAGCTCTTCTGCCAAATATACATAGATAATTTATATCACTGTGCGTTTTCAACTGCATGCAGCTCTCTTGAAATGTTTGTAATTTGTTGTTTAGAAACCAAATATGCAATAAAAATGGATATGAAATGCTTCTTTCAACGTTAGATGCTTCCACTAAAATTATTGTATGACTGAAGTGCTCAAGCCCTGGAAGTCATCAGAAAAACATAAGTGATACAGATACTTGGCCTTATTCTCTTTCACCTCAAAATGCATTTATGGCAAAAATGTCTCCTCTCCCATTATTTCTTTTGGGTCAAGACCTCTGTTGTTTTGGGAAGCTACTTCAAGACTAGAAAACAGTGGCTTTTCCGCTGTATCCCTCCCATTAATCATCTGTTTTTCAAAAATCCTGCATCTTTCTCTTTGTCTGTAGACACTTGGATTGTCTCATCACCATCTTTTCCTGCTGTACACTGGTGGATCGTGGCTGGTGCTTCTTTCAGAATTTTTTATTTTTGAAACCCAGCTCAAAATGACCTGGGAGGTCTGGCTTTTAAAGTGCAGGCGCTCAACCTCACTTGAAACTCATGTGTTGAGTGACTGAGCTGTGGCTGTCATCATGGCTGGTGACAGAAGTGACTTGTGGGTTTCCCCAGGACTGAAGATCAGTTTGGCCCCACTGGAACCAATTGCTACATTCTTAAAGCACTTTTAAGTGATGTGTATTTATGGGGACTGGTGTTGTAGTCCTCCCCCATGATAAAACTACCCTTGACTTCTTGCTAGGGCTGCATCCAAGAAAGGAATGGAGAATTAAGAACACAATTCCTGCTAGCAGCAGTAAATTCTGTCCGACTAGGGAGTAAGCAGGCTTCTTTAACCCTAAAGATGAAACCCCAGGGGCTTGCTTACTTACTTGCTAGTTTTTGGCCTGTTTCATAAAGATTGTTGTCCTAGCACATATTTGAGTGTCTCTGATGATGCTTAAGGGGACAGATGAAGAATTACGTGATTCAAATCTCAAAATCGTAATCACTTTCTGTTTTAAAAGGCAAGCCTTGGTTTTGTTATTATCAGTGGTAGATCTTTCCTGCATTTTAAACATAAACAACAAATCAAAGGTAAAGTCAAGCTAAATAAAATAGCGTACATATTTGTTGCTGATCTGAATTGAACAGGAAATTGATGCAATAGGTGGAAAGACCTTTATTAAGGATGAAAACATTTTTGAAAGTTTTTTTTTTCCTGCTTTCCAGTACACTTTAAAAGGAAATTGAAGTTTCTAATTCTCTTTTCTGAAGGTGAGGAGGGCTTTGGGTTAATTCCATTGAACCGATTACATCTTGAGGTGAACTTGAGCCATTCCAGTGATGTTATGTGGTCTGCATCCATCAGAAAACTTGTGTGGCATGGTTAGATACTGTTCAAGCAGAGCTAATGAAATCAAGTCTTGTACATATAGAGTATTTGGCAATAGCTGCCATTTGTACCTTGCATGGTAGTCTGAAAGCTATCTATCTATATAAATTGTATTGCTTTAATCACACCAATATAGCCAAAGTGATACAATAGCTCCTAATTTTTCTTCTGTATTGATATAATTATCTCGAGCCAAAGTGTAATGACGCTTTATATATTTTATCAATGGCTGTACTTCAATGAAGGAAAAGAGAACTAGTTGTGGGTCTGTAAACACAGACTGTAAAACTGGCATTGGTGCACCTAGGTAAATAGTTGTACTAGGTGCCTTGTCTGTATTTCTGCTTGTTTTGGTATAAGGCCATAGTCAGGAATTGTCTCAGGGAACAAAGTTAGCAAAGTTAGTTAAACAATCTTTTTATGCTGAGCTCTTCACCGCTGTCCCCCCAGCTGAGGAATGGTTACTGGCTGCCTGAGTGCTCCTAGTTTGTTTCAAAGCCAATAAACCAGGTTAGATTAGATCGCCATCATAAGACCTGGGTAAATTAGGCCATGCTGGGCCCAGGTCTTTTATACCTGGCTTGTGTCCAGGTCCAGAAGTGCCTTGTTAAAAGCGGAGATTGAATGGCTCTGCATTCCAGGCACTTCTGTGACTGGTGTGCGCACATGCCCCACCCATGGTTTTACCAATTGGACAATGCTCATTTTTGTATTTAATCACCTAGAAAGTTTTTCCTGCTAGGGTTCTTGCTGAGTATGCATATTTCCATTCCTTTCTCTGACTTTATTTTATTTTTTGGATTGTCTATAAAAGATTGACCTTCCACTCTCTCAAATATTCTTGCCATTAGATATAAAGCATATGTATTGGCATAAAACCTACCGTATATGGAATGAAAATTACTGGCAGTTCTTGAAACACATTCTGAGCATGAAAGCCTAATTGTATGTTGGACAGTGGCAATTGTAAAAAAATAATCTTGAATACTTGCGGTTTGAATCAATGACCTTTACTTCTGTGAGTGGTTGCATTGATACCGAGGTTGTCAAGCGCTAAGCCAAGCTGAAACTGTATATTGTGTGAAAACAAAGGTGCATGCCAACACTCTGTGCCAACAAACAGCATGCCCTAAGTGAGGGTGAATGAGGAGACTGGTGAGGAGATTAGCAGGTTAAGGTGCAAGAGTAAAAGCTTGTTCATGTGAGTAAGGATTGATTCCCACAACCCTGAAGTAAGTAGTTTGCTAAGATGCATTTGATTCATCTGAAATGCTTGAGGAATTCCCTTGATAATCGGAGTATCGGAAAACTTCTCCATCCAACTTCCACAAGCTGGAAATGCTTTTAGGATACAAATGTTAGAAACTGGGCCAAATTCAGTTTCCAGGATATTGATGACGTAGCCATTGATCAAAATGGAGTTTCCTTGGGGTTTTTGTAATGCTACAATGAACAGAGCTGATCCCTCAGACACTACTAAGTGTTGAATGAAGAGTCTGTGTCTTTCTTGGTTTGGGTTCAGAGCAAAGTCAGGGTGATTCACAAGTAGGGTGTGAATTCAAGATAGCTGCCCTGCAGTTGCTTTCTGTCTGGCTGATCTTGGTCACCTTGCATCACAGGCGTGCCTTGAAAGGGAGACCTAGTCGGGGTGGGGTGGGCAGTGTGCAAGTAATGTGCACCCAAGAACAGTTGCACTCATCTTACCTCTGTGCACATGGGGAGTTAATTTAATCTAACTAGTTAATTTAGATAGGACCATGTGTGGGAAAAGGATCAGACTAGCATTACTTTGCAGATGAGCGTTGTATAGTTTGTCCAGAAAACAGAGTAACAAACCCAGTGCAATGAAGCCTGATTCAGTTCTGTAGTTTTGTGTGTTCCCTGGTACTAATGAGATTTTGTTTGCTGGTGTTAGTAAGAGGTGTTACCAGCTAGCTCTGAAAACTGAAGTGCTGTGTTTCCCAACTCGCCTTATACTGCTTCAAGCAAGACACTAGAGGGAGGAGGAAGTGTGACTCCAGGAGTCTCTCTGTGCTCCTTACCTATTCATCCCTGTTCTGAGAGCAGGAACAAGCATGGTAATTAGCAGATCCATACTGTGGGTTTTGCAACGCTGGTGTCTGTCTCTCCAGCACAGGACTGGTAACACCCATCACTTTGCACCTGTACCCCGCAATGATAATCACAAGGCAGCATCTTAGTCTTTCCACCAAGCTGCCTGGGTTGTCACCGGCAAAGCAGAGGCAGAGAATGGATAGCCTAGTTAGTGCTTGGGCTGTTTATACACACAGAATCACAGAATGGTGGGGGTTGGAAAGGAACTTTGGAGATCGTCTAGTCCAGTCTCCCTGCCAAATCACGTTCACCTAGAGCAGGTGGGACAAGAATGCATTCAGACAGGTTTTGAATATCTCCAGAGAAGGAGACTCCACAACCTCTCTGGGCAGCCTGTGCCAGTGCTCTGTCACCCTCAATGTAAAGAATTCTTTCCTCATGTTGAGATGGAATTTCCTGTGTCCCAGTTTGTACCCGTTGGCCCTTGTCCTGTTGCTGGGCACCACTGAAAAGAGTCTGGCCCCATCCTCTCGACACCCACGTTTTAGATATTTATAAACATTGATAATATCCTCTCTGTCTTCTCTGCTCCAGGTGAAATAGACCCAGGTCTCTCAGCCTTTCCTCATAAGAGAGGTGCTCCATTCCCTTGATCACCTTTGAAGCCTTCCACTGGACTCTCTCCAGTAGCTCCTTGTCTTTCTTGAACTGGGGAGCACAGAACTGGACACAGTATTCCAGATGTGGCCTCACCAGGGCAGAGTAGAGGGTGGGGATGACCTCCCTTGACCTGATGGCCACACTCTTTTTAATGCACCCCAGGATATCATTGGCCTTCTTGGCCACCAGGGCACATTGCTGCCTCATGGTCATCTTGTTGTCAACCAGGACTCCCAGGTCCCTCTCTGGAGAGCTGCTTTCCAGTATGCCACCCCTAACCTGTACTGATGCACGGGGTTATTCCTCCCTAGGTGCAGGACTCTACACTTGACCTTGTTGAACTTCATTAGGTTCCTGTGTGCCCAACACTCTAGCCTGTCCAGGTCTTGCTGTATGGTAGCACAGCCTTCTGGTGAATCAGCCACTCTTCCCAGTTTTGTGTCATCAGCAAACTTGCTGAGGGTGCGCTCTGTCCCCTCATCCAGGTCATCGATGAATATCTCCAACAGGACTGGAGCCAGTACTGACCCCTGTGGAACACTGCTAGTTACAGGCCTCCAGTTGGACTCTGTGCCACTGATCACAACCCTCTGAGCTCTGCCACGCAGCCAGTTCTCAACGCACCTCGCTATCCACTCATCTAACCTACACTTCCTAAGCTTATCTATGAGGATGTTATGGGAGACAGTGTCAAAAGCCCTCCTGTAGTTGGAGTAGACAACGTCCACTGCTCTCTCCTCTTCCATGCAGTCAGTCATGTCATCATAGAAGGCTATCAGATTGGTCAAGCATGTTTTCCCCTTGGTGAATCCTTGTTGACCATTCCCACTAACCTTCTTTTCCTCTACATGCTTAGCGATGACCTCCAGGATGAGCTGTTCCATCACCTTTCCAGGGATGGAGGTTAGGCTGTAGTTTCCTGGGTCCTCCTCCTTGCCCTTTCTGAAGACTGATGTCACATTAGCTTTCCTCCAGTCCTCAGGCACCTCTCCTGTTCTTCATGACCTTTCAAAGGTGATAGAGAGTGGCTTTGCAACAACATCTGCCAGCTCCCTCAGCACTCGTGGGTGCATCCCATCAGGGCCCATGGATTTGTGGGTGTCAAGTTTGCCTAAATGATCTCTAACCTGATCCTCCTCAATCGAGGGAGAGTCTTCCTTTCTCCAGGCTCCTTCTCTTACCTCCAGCATCTGGGATTCCTGAGGGCCAGCCTTACCAGTAAAGACTGAAGCAAAAAGGCATTCAGTAACTCTGCCTTCTCTGCATCCTCTGTCACGAGGGCACCTACCTCATTCAGCAGCAGGCCTGCATTTTCCCTAGTCTTCCTTTTACTACTGATGTACTTGAAGAAGCCCTTATTGTCCTTGATATCCCTTGCCAAGTTTCATTCCAGGTGGGCCTTAGTCTTCCTCGTTGCATCCCTGCATACTCTGACAATGTTCCTATACTCCTCCCAAGTGGCCAGTCCCTTTTTCCACATTCTGTAAACTTCCTTCTTCCATCTGAGCTTTTCTAGAGATGTAGCAATAGAGTATGCAGTTCATGGACAACAAAACAGTGCTTTCTAAAGTGAGAATGAATGGGAAACTCAGGGGACAAACAATGTTGTTAGTCCAGATTGAAAGCTCTGGTCTCGTTTGTAGTACGCAGAAAGACCACTGCACCATCAAATCACCTGCGTTTTGTTTTCATTTGCACCAGTGTAGCCCCTGACTGCTGAAGATTTAAATCAGTGAGAGATGGCTCAAGGCCGAAGTCAATTTTGTTTTAAAGTTTCTGCTGCCAAAATTTGGCCCTGAAAGCTTGTACTTGGAGTTGTACAAAGTTTCGTTTTATTACGGTATGTTTCCCCCTCCGTCCCCAAATTGGTGACTGCTTTTATGAATTTTGGCAGGGGACGAATGATCCTTCACACTCAGCCTGTAATTTACAGCTACATTTGGTTTTACATAATGTACAATTTCAACGTTGTCTAACATTTCTTCATGTATTGCGGAAGACTTTCAGGTTTTATTAAACTGGCATGTATAAATTGATTTTCCAGCTGGATGCAGTCACTTGGCAAACTCTGCACATTCTAAATACATACGAGCTAAATTACACACTCTAATAGTGTGTTTGAATTATTTTATGTTCAACATATAGTTGCAGGAGCATGTGGCAGTTTCCCAGTGCTTTGCCTAACTAGAGTTTTGCTCCTAGCTAAAGGAACTGTTATAGAGACAGATATAAATATTTTAGTGAAAGCACAAGCAGGCTGTGCTTTTTGGTAGGACAGACTCTTGCTAATTTGCACTTGCTGAGAAGAGGTATTACTGTCTCCCCATGACATGAAGAAGCGTTACTTAGGGCAAGTCAAAGTCTGCAAAATTACCGGTTGAGTTAGAGGGCTTTATGGACATGAAGAAGAACAGAGCTAGACCGGGGCACCTTCAGCGTCATGGGGATTTCTTATGCAAATAGATGATCCATGAGAGGCAAAAGATTTACTTCTGTAGTCTGGCCTGCAACTGTTTCATGATTGAATTGTGGAAAACTTGAGCATATTGATTGGATTTCCTCTTTGCTAAAATGGGTCAAGATGCCAAGTGAGACACTGTTCACCTCTGACATGCACACTTCCCAGTTTTGTCATTCTTGCTCATTGAGAATAGGTTTAATCCCTGTGTAGTCTCATGTTTGCATTACTGTTTGTGAAGGATCAGAGTATACATTAATCTCAAACCAGTTACCCAAAAATAAGGACTGGGGAGAGGACTGTGTTGAACATTTGCTCACTGAAGAAAGGCAGATGACTTTAGTCCACATGAATCCCAGTGCATGTGGCCTGAGATTTATGGCTGAGTTTTGAATTTGAAAAGTCATTTGGTGCCACCTGTGTGTTACCTAGAAGGCTTGGCATGCCATGGGGGGATAGCCACTAGGGTTGGGATTTTTTTAATGATGTTCATATTTACCAGAAAGCATCAAATATGTCTGTCCAGAAGGTTATCCTACTCCAGGGTGTAGTGCTCAACTCTGTAACAGATATCTCTGTCTCACAATGGCAGTGGTCTTGCTCTTAGGGTGCTTTCATGGAAAGTAGCTACTGATGGTCACACCTTGTTCTGCTGGAGTCAGCTCCTAGGGTCACCCAGGCCGCAGGCAGGTGCAGTAACTCAGAGGGGCAGTGCTGGACTCTGCATTGTGAGGTTTTACTCTTGAAAAGGTTTCACTCTGCATCAGAAACAATGTCACGGCCTCAACCTCTTTGCAAAATGGAATTTCTGGTTTTGAGCCTCTTTTGTGTTGAGATGCTGCAGGAGTTTTATGTCAGGCTGGGAATTCTCTAATACATGTCCTTCTCTCCTACAAAAGGTGAAGGAAAGGAAAGCAGTATTGTAATGTTGTCACCAATAATCTTTTGATTCACCAGATATTTGAATTTTACTAGAGAGTAATGTGCTTCCTTATTTCATGAGCGATGGAAGTAGCAATAAATTCTGCCACTACCTCTCAGAGTTCTGATTTTGTAGCCATTGCTTCTCTTACAGGGCTTCAGGTGTCAACTGTGCTATTTACCACATGGATAAACACATAGCAAGCATTATATCACTTTATTAGGCCACTAATATCTAAGAGCTTTGTCTTATGACATGGTATAAACAATAAATCATATGCTCATTGCAGTTATTCTTTATGTCAAGTCTTGTTTCTACATCCCAGGCAGAATAAAGAGTTTGGTACAGTTTTCTTGTTATGTCTTTCCGCCTCCTCTGTTGTTATTAATAGACGGTGTGCCTGATTATCCTGCCAGGGCAGGCAATATGGGATAAATCGTGGGCTTGGATGAGGGAATCGGAAAGAAATGTCTCAGTTCTTACATGGTATTGATGACTGATTTTCTTTGGGAGAGCTGGGTGAAACCAGTGCCCTAAGGACCAAATAGTTGAAGTTCAGGCAAAACTGCTTACCCTAGTACTTCCTATTGAAAAGGGCGCTCTAGAGCCCAGAGAGTGGAGGTCATGTGTAGCGTTCAGGACATGTAAATAAGGTCCAAGGTATTACACTGATAGAAGGGGTCCTCATCAAAGATTTGTTGTCGCAAGTGATCACCTGTCAATCAATATCCTAAGCTAAAAGCACACTGTACGGTCCCAGACTATGTATTTTTGGTAGCATGGTTAGGAAAAAGAACAGATTTGTATTTTAATGAAGAAGCGTATTAATTTTACCACAAAAGAAAGAAGAAGTATTTTATGTCATCATAGCCACAGCCATCTGCCGTGCAGCAACTACAGTTGCTGTCCATCAGAGCTTTCACCTTTGGTTTCCTAGTGCTAGGCAAGACCACAATGGCTTGCTTAGCTGCAGCATGTTGTTTTGTTGGCATCAGTTTTATTCTTTTTGGAGAAGTAGCAAGCAGCCTTAACTTTCCCTTTCTCCTCTTCCAGAGGAGCAGAATGGGGGGGAAAGGGGGGAGCGGCAGGAAGATAAACACAGAGATGTCAGCTGTGGGGATCCAGAATGCCTTCAGCCTGTCCTTTCACCTACAGCAGGTTTAATCTAGGCTGTGAAGAGAACAGTTGCTCAAGTTGTCCAGGGCCCTCTGCATGATGTTCTTGAAGAATCACTTCAGTCAAGTATTATAACAAAAGTGGCATTGACTTTATCAGCCAGTTCCTTGAGAGAAAACTCCCATGACTGAGATTTCTCACCATAGTCATGGCCAAGCATACAAAACGATGCCAAACAGGATTTACAGAAAGCCTTGAATGCCTGCCTTTTCACTTATGGACACTCTGCTATGGAGTAACCATACCACCTTGCATGTCTCTCAAGACCTAATTCTTGATTGCCATCACATCTATCAGATGATTTTCCAATGGGCAGCTTTAACCACAGAGGACTATAAATATTCCTGGGGACCTGAAGGAATTTTTCATAATAACAAGCAGATACCAAGGATCAGATAGAACCACCACGCATTTCCAGACCATAGACAGAGCTGTTGCTTACACAATAGGCAGTAACACAGTTCTTCATCTACATATTTATTCTACACTATGGGTTGTTTCTTAATCAGTACAGAGTCTTCAGGAAGAATACTCTGCCCTACAATGATCCTCTAGTAGAATTCTCTTGCACTAAGGATTTTGCAAGGATAGGAGAAGTAGTGAGGGGAATTCTTCTCTGTTTCTGTTGGTGGGTTATAATGTCCCACATGGATCTGCAATAGGACCCTAAACTCTGTCGTTTCTTCTTTGCCAGCAGCATCTCTCCCAGTTTTGTGTCTGGATGGTTGTTTGGCTAAGGGACAAAGTACAATTGTGTAAAGGCCTGAACTGAGCTATCTGATTGGTACTAAAGTTATTCTGACTAATCATAAACTCATCTCTCATCACTACATGGTTCTGGAGTGAAGAAATGGAAAAGGAGGAAGGCTGAGTACTCTGTTACAGTGTTCAACGAACTTGAGGCTGCTCACAAGACAAGATTTGCCTGACTATCTATCAGGATTGTAAGAAGTACAAGTTACTATTTGGGAGAGTTTTCCTGTTGCCTTGTCTTATGTCTGCGTGGAGCAGCTGTGGGGAAAAGGAAGAGAAAGGCTTCTCTTCAGAGTACCATCTCCTGGTAAGCCTAAAATTAGGATTGCCTATCCAGTCTTGCAACTTGAAGCAAAGCAAGAAACACACTATCTAGTGTGCAGATCTCATTAGGGTGTTACAACATTTGTTCCCTAATTCAGGCCTCTCTTCTCTGTGCAAATCACGCAGAAAGACATCCTGTTTTCAGCAGATTTTTGCCAGACTGTTTGGGGGAATGTGATTTCAACCTCTGCTTTGTTTGCAGATTACCCATTCCATATGTTAGTTGTTTGGTGTTTGTGATGAGTGGTTTGTGGCCTAAATTGCACAAAGTCTTGTTCCTAGCAGGAATGAATCAATACACAGCTACACTCTTTTCCTCTTCAAAAAAAAGTCTGGCACATTGTTTTGCTTCCAGTCCTTGATTGGGTGCCTGAATTTTTGGAGAATAGAATAATAACCAATGAATATTCAAACAGTGATTAACATATACATGCAATTGTTTTCCAAATAAAACCATCATTCAAACAATTTTTACCATGAAGAGGAGGAAGCACAGTGGTATTGGGTAACCAGTGTCCATAAACACATCAGGATAGCGTGGGTTTCCCGAAGCTAGTAGCATATCTAGTCTTCATTTCCACAAGTCATGGCTTTAGCCCACCCTTTCTGTGGGATTTAGGAGCTTTGGACCCAACAGCCTGAAAGGTGAGATTTAAGCTGTAGTGGAAGGTATGTGCGAAGTGAAAGCTCTTCAGTGAGGCCCACTGTAAATAAGAAATTTTTTTCAGTTGCAGTTACAGGCAGATGAGAAAGTCCAGTATGCAGCAGTGTGGGTTTGGGAGCAGCAGCTGGCTCACTGAAAGAAAAGGATAAATAGATCTTGAAGGCAACACCAATTTGGTGAAATGCGTTCACTGGAAGGTGGCTTAGGCCTTTGTCATCTCTCATAAATATGGACACATTATGGGCTGTAGGGGCGATAGGCTGAGCACGAGCATGTGGGTTCATTAAAGGCCACATCTGTCCAGTTTTGCAGCTGCTTCTATTCCAAGAGCCGTTTCCCCCCTTCCCTTCCTCACCCTGCATCAAGGTGCCTTGTGCCTCCCTTGCACTGCAGGGAGATGCTGACAATGTGGTATAGATCAGAAGACGCATTGGGAAAGGAAAAATTCAACATTGACTAATGCTCGATTAAATCATATGTTTGGGATCTCCTGGGTCACGAACTGTGAGAACTTTCCATGAAAATTATGAGCCATAACTCAAGCAGGCAGCTCTGCGACAGTTGCACAGCTGCACAAGGCATGCAAGCTACCCTTTTGCACTCGAGATTGATATATATATATATATATTTTATTTATTTATTTTTTTTAAAGCAACACTATCCCTGACTTGCAGGTAAAGCTGAGACGTGTCCTCCGGTCCCCGTCTTGCACACCCCCGGTAGCTGGGCTGACCCGAGAGGGAGGGCGCAGGAGCGGAGCAGCCCTGCGGGGGTGCTGCCGGCTCGGTACCCGCAGCCCAGCAGTGTCCGCAGCCGGCGCTGACGCTGTGAGGTGTGTGGGCCCCTAGAGGGTGCTGACAGCACAACGGAGACAGCCTTTGCCTGCACAGCTCCAGCTGCAGGGCAGGGAATTGACTTTATCAGTCTTTTCAGATCTTTACCCTGTATCGTTCCCCAAACATCCTTAAATTGGATAGTCAACGCTGCTTGCAGATTGCTTGTCAGCATCGCGCCTCCTGCATCAGGCAGAGACCGGGATCGGGCAGCACCGCTGCCTGCTGCCACCAGGAGAGATCATTGCGCCCAGGGATGAGGCGTGATGGTTTTATTTTTGGGGGGAACAGTGGGGAGAGCCCCCCTTCCTGCAGCGGGTGGAGGTCAGTGGCAAACTTGGGGTGGGATGACAAGTTTTTCCATGTACCCCTTCTACAAGCAGGCAGCTGGATAATAAAAGTGCCTAACTGCGTATCCCTGCGCCAAGGATTACGAGTTGTACTTCAACGGTGGGGGGGGGAGCTGGAGGAGAAGTGGGGTGCTCTGCTGGCACCCTGTGACGCTGTCATGCTTGCTTTGTGTTGCAAAGGAATGCAGGGCGTACAGAGCTGCAACAAATGTGTTTAAATAATTCATTTATCAAGGGGATGTAGCTGCAGAAATGTGGTTTCAAAAATCTCAAAGGGTTTTCTCATCAGGACTTTCTAAGGCAAAATAAAAAAATACTATCAGGGATCAAACAAGATACTTTCTCTGTGTCTTGCTTCTCCCACACTGTGTATGAAGGGAAGAAGAAACATAGGAAATGGGCAAGCATGCATTAATCCTTTCCTACCAAAATTTCTGTTAGAAAACGTCTCCGTCTCTTACCTTTACCATTAGACTGTTTGGCTGCTTTGCGGGATTGATTTGAAACATTGATTCTATTATGGCAGAGCTTGCAAAAAGTGAAAGAACGTGAAATATAGTTCCCTAAAGAGCAGATTTCTTGGTCAAGAAAGATTCTTACACACTAGCAGCAGAAAGAGAACGCTAGCAAGTATGCTAAATAAAAGCAGATACCAATCATAAACAATTACATATGTGCTTAAAAATTCTGCTCCTGACATCTTTACATTTGCTGGTGGAAGTCACCTTTTGAATATCAGCAGATGAATTATTCTATATGGGTAAGGAGTTGAAAAAGCAAAGGACATCTCACTTTTTCCTTTAACCTTGGGGAACAGAAAAGATCTGGCTCTTGCATCTCTTTTGAGAATACAGTCACTGCAAGGGAAAAACCCATATGCATTGGAAGGCTTCTGAATACATCTAAATAACAGGCATATCAATGAAATGCCAGACTTTGGGGTGAATGATAACCCATATATAAATCATACAGTGTGCTGTTTACTTCGGATTTACGCTGAACTGCAAATCTAGCTCTACTGGGAAGTTTGCACAGACGGACAGAAACAGACTGGCTAAGAAGTACATCTGCCTCATCCATTTGTATAAGCAGAACTAAACTGATGGTCTTAAATCTGCAATGGAAACTAGAGATTTTTTTCTATTCTGGCTAGAAGAGCATCCCTGTTTATTTGTTTGTAGTTAGAACTAATATCTTGTGCTCATCCAAATATTAATTTTACATAATATTTGTTCTGAATGTAATTGCTTTTCTGTGATACATACTGTCTTGCAATTGGTCTGGCTTTTTGAGAAGGTATTAATTATTGTCATTTCTTAGCTAAACAGTTTTGGTGCATAACTTTCAGCCTGTGGTTGGATTGCAAACTTTCTCCTTTGAATATTCGTTATGCGTCTTGGATGTCTAAACATACAGCATGGTATTGTTTCTGGCTGCTGATCTTATGACTCAGATTTTTAAACAGTAGATGGATAATTGGCAAGTAACAAACTTTCAATACAAATTAATCATTCTGGCATTATGGAAAATGCAGGATTCTCAAGGATTTCCAGAAATACCTACTGGCTATATGAATATTCTGAAATAATGAATAGTATTACTCACAGCCAACTGAAGTTTGGCAGTCAAGCCTGCAAAATATTTTTGAATAAGGTTTATTCCTGTTTGGTTTTTGTTATTCAGCTAGAACAAGTGCTATCACTTCCTAACTCGTGATTAATTCAGTGTTGCCAAATCCTGTGATTTTTATCAAAAGTCTCGTGATACTTGATGTTTTTTCCCTATAACTCCCCATTCCTGGAGACATTTAATTAGGTGAGAATCTCAGTTTTCATTTTTATGGAAGTAAGTTTCTACTCCTCAGACTGTGAAGAAGTTTGAAAATATGACCCAAGGGCATCCTAAAGACAGCTACAAAACCCAGAAAAAATACAAATGAATCTAACTTTTTTTTCTTTTTTTGTCTTGTGATCTTCAGGTAGCTCCTCAAATATCCGATTCCTGATTCAAGACTTCTGAATATTTAGGGGTGGGACTACCCTTAACGAATTTTCCCCTTTCCCTCCCTAAATTTAAAACACTGACACATTTTCTTCAAAGGGGAAGGACTGATTGTTGTGGAGCCGCAGTGAAGCCACACGGACAACGTTCAAAGCGCTCCCTCGCCACCTGTACTCTTAGCTCAACCTAACTGTGATCTGAACACATTTTTTGCTTCATGTTATTTTGCTCAAAGGTCAAATTCTTTGGTTCCCAGGCGCAATGAAACCCATTACACACTGTGCTATTACAAGGCGACCCTCCCTACGGCCTGAAATAGGAGACACATTGCCTTCTCAGGATAACCTGCCATGAACAGTAAAAAGTGAAGCTTTGCATGACGAACCTCATATGATGTGTGTGAACGTGCAGACGTTCATAAGAAATTTTTTCAGTATAGAGAAGATCATTAGGCTTTTCGCAGATGAATATTCCTTGAATATTCCCCCCCAGATACTCCCCTCTTATCCCACTTTTTACTCAATCATGCATGAACCAGTCCCAGTTTCTGTGAATGTACTTACTGTTTATGAGTGTTTCCAATAGGAAAAGTGTGTGTACTGCTAGAGTAAATAACGTCCAGTTGATGGGTTGTTCAAACTATTTGATTGGGGTTTTTTAGAGCTGGCTGAGAAGCAGGATTTCCAGTTTGTGAGGATTTTTCATTTTTTAGAAATTTGACTTTGGTCCAACTGGCCTGAAAACTTTTTTTAATATATTTTATTTCCTATGAACTGAAAAAATGTGCTCTGGAGGCATTGGCAAGGGTTGTCTCATGTAGCAGTCAAACTGAGGAGAAAGTTGGTCTGATTTTTCAGCCTCTTTCCCCCACAAATGTTTCACTGCTCTGTTTCCCTGCTGCCAAGCTGTAATGCCACCATCCCTGTAACACAGCCCAGGCTCCCTTTGGCCCGGGCAGTGCTGCCCTTCCTCTTTCTCCTGCCCCTTCATCTGCCTCACTACTGCACCTCTGCTGGAAGACAGGAGGGGAACCATCTAGCAGCAGAAAATTCATTGCGTGGCCCCTCCACAACTGGTGGTGACCCAGGGAAGAGGGCAGCACCTAAACAGGAGAGGGAGACAGCTGCATCCGTGCCCTGTAAGAAGACATTTTTTAGCCAGGGATGAAGCTTCTCGTTCCTCCCCAACAGGCACTTTCTAAGAAAATTGATGGTGAAATGGATGATTGCTACTCCTGCTGTTTATGACTAATCTGAAGGAAAGACTCTAATCTACTGGGTTTTAGATTAAGCCTTTTGCTAGTAGGGCAGAATTAAAATGGATAATTAAGAAAAGAAAGTTATTTTTGTCACAGAGCACAAGGCTGAAAAGCAGTCTGGCTAAGCTAAATGTGAAGGGCAAACACATTTATTGCCCTGACCTGCATCTCTGATTTGACCTGCATGACATTTTCCGCCTCCAGACTCTCCCTTAAACTTGTGAGAAGTTTTGATCCTGATCTGGCCATTGCAGCTGAAATGGGAAGGGAAAAAAAAGTGCCAGCAAAGGGAAAGGCACCATAAAATAGACTATAGTGGAAGGAAATTAAAGATAAGGAGAGCTATGAGAGAGTCACTGTTGAAATGTGCATTTCACTGACAGGGCATTCGCAACAAGGAATGATAAAAAGGAGGAGGGCACATATCCTGCACGCATGGGAAGTCAATGAGCTTTCTTCCAAGTGAAGGAAAAAACACTGTGCACGACAGGCCTGGAGCCCTGTTTCCTGCCAAACTGCCCCAAAATGTGGATGGGTGTCATCTCTGGTGGCTTTGCCCAAGACCTTTTCCTCACCGGTGTGCGTGGTGGGGCTGTGTGATGAGGAGGGGCGCCCATTCCCTCTGACTGTGGAGTCACAGTGTGACAGCCACCTGCGTGCTGGCCTACAGATGCCTGTGTCCTCACTTGATGAGTCAGGAAATCCTCCCTCATCTTCTGTGCATAAGTTAAAAAAGTGCTGATTTAATGTCTTTTTGGATTTGACTGGGGTATTTGGGAGGTTTCTTTCCAGTCAAAACAAAACAAAACAAAAAACCCAAACCACATTGCCAGATGCTACTCTGCTAGTATATCATTAAACAAAGAAAGCAGTAATTTTGTCACAGATACATATGGTACAGGGCTGATGGAGTCAGGCTGGGGAATCAGAGGCTTCAAAGAGTCCAGGAAACAGGCCATGCAATAAGCCTATTTTTTAATATCATTAAAGACAGTTAAGAATGTGAATGTGTATCACAAAAAAAGTTCTGGAGTTCTCTTCCTGATCAGGGACAAAAAGCAATTTTTAAATGGGAAATGTTGAAAGTTGCTGGCCTGATCTTCTGTGTCCCATGCATCTATCGTGGTGACTCATGGAAGCTGCGGTTCTCGTGATCTGCTCTCCTCCAGGGCTGGCGCTCCCCATTCAGATGACTCTTTCCATCATGAGCTGCGGGAGTCCAAATAAAAAGAATACTGTGGTGTGCACTGTGGAAAATGTGCTCAAGCCCAAGAGCCAAAGAGGAAGGAGAAGGGGGGCTCACAGCACTTGAATTACTGCTCCCATGAGACAATAGGACTAAGAAGATGACTGGAAAATGAGGCTGAAAAGAAACACTGTGATTTTTGTTACGACCGCTTTTCGTGATTTGTGTTAGCTTATCCTGGGAGCTAAAAATTTTACTTTTTGTAATGGGAAATCAAAAACTTCTGAGAAAATCAAAACTTTCTCATGGAAAGCACATTTGGCAGAATTCACATTTTCTTTTAGCAAAAGCTGTAACGCTTCAATGGGCTTTCTGATCCGTTCTGCTTCCCATATTTAGCCCTGTTTCAAGTGGGACTGAGCATGGGGTGCAGTTGCTACATCCACAACTACACTTATGTAGATGTGTAATTAACCAGTTCGATCAGCTGTCACTGGGCTTCTATCTGCAAATGTGCTTTCAGTTCTTCTTGAAAATGCTGCTTTAAAAGTACTAGCTCCCAAGAGGCTGAACAGTAAGAATAGCACTATATTTCAAGTGATGGCATATGGTGTCCCCTCTCTTCCCTCTAGCTTAAGTTCTGAGCCTGCATACTTGGCAGCCTGATGGAGCAAACCAGAAGAGGTCTAGTGGAGCAGATTTGCTAGAAGTTCAGGCTTTTGTGTGCTTTTGTGTGCAAGCTCCTGTGCTGAAATATGTAACTCAAGCGTTCACCAGTCACAACAAAGCTTGTTCTGGAGTTGCATAGCTTCTAGAGTGAGACATATGCACAGTGTGTAAAAACGGGTCTCTTTATGAGTTCCTGGTCTGATGGACTCATAAAAATAATTAATAGGGCATCCACCATGCCGTACCTCTCTGCTTGGTCTGTGAGACATAGCAGTTCTTGCAGTTTTGTCAAGCTGAGTGGGATCTAGGGATTTTCCATAAGCCTCAGTTCAGAAACTGTGGGAGAGTCTCCAATCTCATTTTGAGAAAAAAAACCAAACACCCACCTGACACTTATAGGTATATTGAAGGTGACTCAGGTGAACTTGAAGATTCAGAGTATTTGAAGTATTTCCCTCTCTCTTCCCTGCGGGCAGTAGCAGAAAGGGTGAGGAGAGCCTTTCTGTAATAGGTGGCACAAAGTCCACTTGACTGCAGCATCCTATGCCCTTTCCTTTCTGTAAGTGGCACTCCCCTTCTAAATGGCTCCTTGTATCATGAATGGCACCAGTTCAACCAGATAGGAGAATGGTGTGCTGTGGAAAACGGAGTTCTGCTACAGGATCAAGTGTTTTTATGAGGAAAAAAGCAATCTATTAAGTACCCTGCTTAGACATGGAAAGCAATGTAAATTCTGCCTTTGCTAACAGTGTGGAGGGAGTAACTCCCCACGTCATCGTGTTGGCCTTTATCTTGTGAAATTTATTGTGTTGGGTGTTACACAGTATGTTCTCTTCCCTGGGCAATAGCATTTTAAATATAAATCGCATTAAAGAGCAGAACACCATTGGAGAGGCAAAGTTACTTTATTCTTCTGAAAGCAGGAGAGATCTGCTGTATGCTGCTCTGTAGCATCTCTGATACACAGTGAGCTTGCCTCAACAGCCATGGGAGGCTACTAAACCTACCCTTTCTTACAGTTATTCCATTGTCCTCCAAATCTAACCTTATATTTTCATATTTGACATGGTCCAAGAGCTCCTTCAAGAGCTTTATAAAATTCCAAGGAGAAAGTGCCAACAGTGTAAAATTAGAAACAGGAAATGACTAATTCAATCATTTGGCTTTTGACCAAAAACCACCTCCATTGGGGGTAACACTCAGCTTTCCCAGTGACCAGTGAAGGCAGACAGGGCAAGGCAGATCGCTTTCATTGACCAACTACTCTGAGTGACTAGGAACACAGGCTGAAATGGCAGTTTGCTCATTTTATAGATATATGGATTACTTAATCAGTGTAAATTAATAGTAGTATCTTAATACTTTTTCTGTGCTGCACGGATAACAATGGAGAACAGAAACGTGGATGACAGGCAAAACAAAGGAAATTTACAAATAAGTGGGAGATATTTGAAGTGGCTTACGAGAGACAGTGGGGCAGAGAACATATTTTTCTAGACTTTGTTTCATATAAATGAGTGACTGAAACTTGGAAAAGATAACTTGCTTAGCATTTGTATCTCTTCAGTTCACAATGAACATCCTCAAGCTCTCTGTAATTCTTTTAGGTAAATTAGGACACATCAAAGTTAAACATGCAGATATTTCTAATGTGGAAAAATTCCAAGAATTCAACGCAAGCAAGAGGAATCAGGGAAGCTGAACTGAGAAGATACCCAGATTTGCAGCTTGAGAGGCAGGATTTGGGAGAGGCAAATGGCTTGGAAGGAGGTGTGTGAGACCAAATACTTTCTATGCTTGATCCGGTACTAGAAGCGAAGTGTTTCTGCTCCCTTTTTGTCAGGTAACTGGATTTCTCAGCTTTAGGGTGGAAAAGCTTCTGAGTGAGTGGGAGCAGTCTTTGGGAATCACTAGTACTGAGTAGCCCAAGAATGCTGAACAACGTCTATGTATTTTTCCTGTTCGGGAGTGATTTCATCCAGCCGTTCCTTAGTTTGTTAAGCCTTTCAGTGTTTTCTCTGCAGTTGCCTTTATTGTTTTATCCAGGAATTTGTTTGATGTTGCAGAGATACAAGGTGCCACTGGGGAAGGGAAAGTATGAAAAAGTTACCCGACCTTTTAAAAAATAGCTCCGTTTTATCAGGCTTTTTTTTAGGACTGGAGGTTTGATCAGGTGTGAATGTGCTCGTTCTGAAAGTGACCTGGAGCCCCCATATTTTGGTGGCAAATGGTAAAGGCCGGGGCACTGGGCCTGGGTGTTACTGGGGGGGTCTGTTGTGTTTATATGCACAATCACAAACACCATCAGGAAGAAAACAGAGCTGTGACTCAATCAGCAAAATTAACTATGTGACCAGCAGAAAAACTCACAAAGTTCCCCCTGCCTTTCCCTGTTACGTGACTTTCCATGTTTTGGGGAGGAAAGGAAAAAGAATAGCTAATTACCTTGAATGGTTCATTCTGCAGCAGAGAATAGAAACTAAGTCTGTATGAGGGTTTGGCACTGGGAGAACAGAGGCAGCTGAAAAGCAGCTCTGGAGTTTGGTTTATTTTGATTCAAAACCTGTGAGAAGTGGTTACTGTCATTTGTGGTGTTATTTTTGTTGTTTGCAGGGGAAAAATAGGTTAGGCCCAGAGAGTTCTCTGAGTTGTCCCACGCTGCGAGCCTGGGGAGTCCCACAGGAACAGGGCTTACCCTTGCTACCTCCTCTCTGCCACCCACAGCTGCTCTTTCACACCACTCTGTTCCCTCTGCTTCCTTTTCTGGAGGGAAAGGGAAACTACTGGAGACTCCTCAAGGCACATTGGACCTTCTTTCCTCATTCCTGGAGAATTTGGGGGGAAAAGACATTGGACTGCTTTTCTTGTTCTTTCCCCAGTCCCAAAGAGTGAGAGGCAGATGGGGGTCTTCACACTTCTCTCCTTCAGCATAAGGTGGAATTTGGGAGCACAACCTGTGCCCCTGGCTTGTTCACAGTTCACAGTGCTTAGAGGAGGTTTCCTTTATTATCCCTGCAGAGAGTGCTAGGGGCAAGGGGAGCCCATCTGTGGCTCCCACTGGGTGGTGGTCCTGGCTCCAGTGCCAGCTGAGCACCAGTGGAGGAGTGCTGCACAGGAACCAGTCTGCATGTGGCCAGGTAGGGATGCAGGGAACCCAGTCACCAAGTTAACTGCTGTTCATGCACTTCAATTCATGTATTCAACAGTCCTGAAAAGTACAGAAACAGCCTCAGTTCCAAGCTGTCCCTTTTTGTGTCAGGTAATTTAATTTCTTCCTGGAGGGACCAACGTTCAGATGATGAAAAGCCTTTGTCTTTGCATGGGGCTGTGTGAGATGGCAGCAGATGAAATCTCCCAGAATCAAAGAAAACATGACCACCAACTAGGTCCAAGTTACCATCCTTTGGATTTCCGTGCAGACTGCAGCTGTCCTGCTGGTGCCCTTTCCAAAATCAAAGCCCTCCACTCTGACAGCCAGTTAGCGGGACTACAGCTGCCTCTTGGAGAGGAGTGAAACAAGCTGGCATGAGTTATCTTGCGTTCTCTCAATGGAAAGTTACGTTTTCCCTCTATGACAGCATCCACTTGGGATAGTAAAATAACTTTCCAGTGCCTAATTAAGCTTCCACTTCCTTATTGGGAATAGAAGATGGTACAGAAAGATTGAGATCTGCCCAATGCAAATAAGCGGGTAGTCAGGGGCTATGAACCAAGAATCCTGACTCCTAGGTCCCCCCATGCTAACACCAGGCAACCCCAATTCGCCTGGATGTAGGAACAGACACCTGTAGCGGACGGTCATTTATTCAGGGATTGAGGCCCCAGCCTAAGGAAAGCTAACTGAAATAGTCTTTAAAAAAAAAAATTAAAAATGCTCCCCACAATTATTTCTATAATTTATCTCCCAGATTTTTCCATATTTTTATGAAAAAAATAATTTAAATTTTTTTCTTTCCTTTTCTTTTTGATGCATCTGTCCTGAGAATAGAGGAAGGGCAGGAAAAGCATGACAGTATTCCAGAAAGAAAATTATTTTCCAGAGAAAAAAATTCTACAAAGTCTGTAGCAATTCTTTTCTCTGGTTCTAGTCCATGTACAGGAGATGACAATGAAGTTCAGCCCTGTATTGTGAATTTACACTTCTACTCTGATGAGTAAAGTGGTTCAAAATAGTCATTCTCTCCTCCAGCTAACCCTTCTTCCATTCCACTTCTGTCTTTATTTGCCATTTTCAGAAACCGCACAATGACTTTGTTTAATTGACCAGTCCAATCAGTGCCTGCAACAGAACTTGTAATGGAGAACTTTGCTCTGGTTTTGTCTATGAATAGAGTGAAAAGAGGCTAAATAAATAATCTGGGGTTTGCTGTTGGACACTGTAAGCTCTGTGTTGTTATTCATACATGCAGTGGTTACATTCATACTTATACTATGAGTATATGAATATGTGTAGCACTCCAAGTGTAATCTCCAAAAAGTTAATTTTTCAGGCATATTTATTTCTCTATAGAAAAGCTTTTATGTATCACTCTCCTGTTACATGCTTGGCTTTTACAGAAATGTTTCTTCACCAAAGTTGATGGAGTTACTCTTGATACATATCAGGACATGTTAGGATCCCCCAGTTCAAGTAGCCCTGAAATGTGGGTTTTGTAGAGCTAACCAGGTGATCACACAGTTGTGTCAAGGTTACAAGTAATGTCTTAAACTGGTGAGCATCATGAGACTCCTGAACTGAACCTTGGAGGAAGGTTCATTTTAGAGGTATGGAACTAGTTATATTTGTGGGTGGAAAAGATAAGCATGGGGATATGTGACCTTGCAAATGCAACATTTAAGTTCAAGTTGCTCAAACCAGGCCTCTCCTCACAAGGAATTTGGTCTTACCTCTGTCTTAGAAAGAAAAATAAAAAAAATTTTCAAAGCTATGTTAACAGAGGCCTTGACTAAAAATGCATTATTGGCTCCTAATTAATCAAAATATATTTGTTGATGGTTTGGGGTTTTATTCTTTGTTGTTGGGTTTTTGTTTTGTTTTGGTTTGGGTTTTTTTAGCATTTTAAAGCATCGGTCTTTTGTACCGAATACACTAAATAAAATTAAATACAGGGTGGGGTTGAGTATCTGTTCTGACTGCTGATGGAATTATTCTGTGCTTGAGTGAGCCTAACTTCTTACTGACTTAAGAAATTCAGCTGTCAGAAGCTAAGAAATTTTTATACTTTTTTAAAGATGAACTGTAAATCAAATAGCAAGGAAGTCAGATCACTTTGCTAAACAAGATTTAAATTTCTCCTGAGTGGTTTCCTTGTGTTGGGTGTCACGTTGGAGGAGAAATTTTCGTCTTGTAAGGAGATGTTTCCAGTCTATTACATCAGACAGGAATTTAGGTGGCAATAAAATGAGACCTTACCAATAAGCCCTATATTTCCTTTGTAATGCTATTACTTGGTAACAAATCAGTATAGAATATGCACTAACTGTATTTAAAGGACTGATTGTCTACTGATCAGGATGTAGGGCTAAATGCTAGGAAATCAGGGATGATGCTCTGGGCTCAGTGATTTCATCAGAAAGCTGCCACTGGTTTATAGGATTTACATCACAGTATTTATTTACCTGACCGCTTGTTTCTGAACTTTTTGGAGGTTGGGAGAGAGTCTGGAGCTGTGGGATATAGTTCTAATACCAGAATCATGGGCAACAGATGACAAAGGGAAGGGAGGTATCTTAAACTTTCTTCCTTTTTGTGCGTCAAGCACAGGCTGACATGGAAGGACCTACGTCAGATTGGGATTTACAGCCCTGCAGCCTTTTCTGGAGTTCAGCATCTGTATTGTTCCTTCCCAAAAGGGAGGCAAAAATCACTGTTTTGGTGGTTTTTTTTTTCTTTTTTAAAGGGTTTTAAATAGAGCAGGAGCTTCACCTGATCCCACATTTTCACCCCTTTATATAGACCAGTGGTGGTTGTGTCTCTTACCAAACATCTCCCACTTGGCAGGAAATGGCCTAGCTGCCTTGCTATCAGCTGTTGTGGGAAGGGCACTTTCCAGCCCTCCTGGCAAATATCCAGCTGGGCAGGACAGGATTCAGATCCACAGGGAAGAAGAGTGAGTGTAACTTTATAGCTTAGTGGGTAGGATATGCCTCTGGGGAGATGGGCGATTGATTTATCATAGCGAAATCGCTGAGGAAGGCATTGGGTTTGGGTCCTATGCTCTAAACCTACTTACTTATTCTGACTGATAGGCTGGCTTTGGCTGCGCTCTAACTGTTAGGAGTGCTATAGGTTTGCTCTTATTGCACCTGTGGGATGAAGCTTTACATAAGAAATCAGCAGAGCAATTCCTAGGAGAAAGATGCTGATGGGGCTGGGAGGCCCACCACTCTGGAGCTAGCCCCAGAGGTTTGCAGAGGTGGCAGGCACCTAAGAAAACTCTGCTGGCCGAAATATCATTGTCTACAGACTTGGGAAATCTGTGGTCTAGACATGGGCTTGGAGACTCAACCTATTGTCTCTGGGCACATAAACTCAGTGTGGGTGCTTAGTTTCATCCATGGATCTGGCCTTAACCTGTGTATGCCTCTATTTTTGTATCTGTAAAATTTGGAAGCTGCTATACCTAAAACATGAGGATAAATAAATATGGTTTAAGGCAGACCTTCATGAAGTTAATGTAAAGACGCTTGTGAATTTCTCAGGCCTTGGAGCAGCTCTTGTAAATAATTGCAAAAGCACTCCAGGATCCTTCTAATGGAATGTGCTATAATCATGGTGAGTATCTAAAATATTTCTTCTAATAAAAAAATCCATTCTAATTTTGATGGGTAGCTTATCTTATTAATAGTAAGGAAATACTTGCATGAGCTTAATCAAAATAGCATGAGAAACAGGGAGATACAACAATAATACTTGTCTGCTTTCCGAGTTGTGGTGGTGGCTACAGTATCTACCAAATATGTACGCATTTGTGTGAATGTAAGTGGCGTTATTACAGAAGCAGTCACTTTCTTTAGAATAGTACCCAGTTGCTACTGCTGCTTAGTGAACACAGCACTATGCCAGAATCCAGGACGGCTGTGCTCTGGTGCCAGCTCTGGCACAGGGCTGCTGAATGATCTCAGTCCCTTTGCTTCTCCTTGTTTGTTGAACCTTCTGTGAAATGAAATTTTATTTAATATTTTTTTCAAAGTCCTCTTCCACAGCTTTCTCTAAGAGCAAACGGTTTTCTTTGTTTGCAAGAGAAGAAGCTGTCCCAGTCCAGGCACCGCAGGAAGCCTTTGGGGTGTGCTAGAAATATGGCCCAACATAGCCCTGGTCCAACAGAGCATGGGGGCGTGGGTACAGCCCTGACTCCTGAGTGGGATCACTGATTCAGTGCATCGCATTTCGCTGCTGTTGGAGACCTGTCTTCACCTGGGGCCTCAAACAGCAGAAATAAGAGCAGGCATCTGCTCAGATCAAAAAGAGGGAGAGAGTAACTTTTCACCAGTGAGACCTGTTATGAGGCATTTTACAAGCACATGCAAAGATAGGGTCTGTGGCCTAGGTAGCTCAAAGGTAGGCACAGAGAGAAAGTGGAATAAAGTTAATTTGGAAGAAAAATCAGGAAAAAGTAGGACTTGTAACAACAATAGTGTTTGCTTTTTTTGTCTGCTTCAATGGGATATACTTAGAATTTCTCTTCAATGTATGTGTATTTTAGTACCTGCAGAGGCTGAGTGGAAACTGTTTGGGTGCAACGGTGACTGGGGAAGAAAGGGTTACCTCAGGTTGAAAAGAAAATAATATTTCTTCTTGTTGTATCCTGCTGTATCAAAAATATCTTTGAATTCTTCTGGTTTCTTACTGTCTGTTTAGATCATACACAGCACCCATTGTATGTTCTAACCAGTCTTAATTCTTTGCAAATGTTCAGCCCTGAAACTGCCTGTGTTTCCAGTCCCACTGTCATAAAAGTAATTGACTTCATAGGGTTATTATGCATTTGCCTAATTATTGATATTTCTCTCCACCGTATGATGCTAATTTAACTTTTACTTTTTCCATCTTGGATTTATTCCTGATTTTCTTGTATACATTTTTTTTTGTCCTGGCAGTATGTTGGCTTGGGCTCCAAGTATCGAATTTAACTGTGACAGCGTCTCTATTCAATTCAAAAGTTATTTTCCATTCTTTACTTTCCTCAGTATTGACATGGGACACAGTTCTAATAAACAGTTCGTATAGCATAGTATCTCTGACGACATACGCATTTCTGCAAGCTGGGTTTTGGTTTTTTTCCATCTCTGCACATATTCCCATATGCAGAAATTGTATTTGTGGGATATTTAGTAACATATCTCCCATAAACCAAATTTTGCCCAAGTTTATTGCTCGCTGGTGGTACAATTGTTCTTTATTAAAAAAACTCCTTGTAGTTTTTTAAATAACATTCTGCGCACCTCACCTTCAGTTAGTTTTACTATGTGACCTTGCATAATGAAACCCCTCCAGTACCTCAGATAACTAGCAATGTGCAAGTGCTCAACTTCCAGAAGGGTGTTGGGAGATTTAATGCACTGGCTTTGGGATATGCAAACATCCCTGCTTAGCTGAAAGATAAGATGGCCCAAATAATTCAGATAAGGAAATACAAAAGGGAGGTTTTTACGAGCAACACAGGACTGTGAATTAAACAGTGGGTTTTGTTTTTAAATCTGCTACCTAGAAAATTTCAGTTGGAGGAAATTACTGGGCCTTTTTGTTTGTTTGCAAAAATACATGTGAATATTATAGTCATCTGAACATTTATACTTGACGTGCTTGGTAGATGTTGTTAAGGTTTACACTGGCTCTAAAATTAATGTATTCAGGAGCTTGTGAATTCTGTGTCCAGTCTCACAGAGGTAAAATTGAGTATCGCGCATTTAAATTTTATATTTTGAAGGTGTAAGCAGGATTTAACTGATGCAAGAGTCCTGTGTTGGACCTTTGCACAGGGACTGGGTAGACAGTAGTAAGTATCTGAAGCTGGAGTCAAGAATATCTTCTGAATGATGTCACCTTCTCAGTGAATATGATCACTTATGTCATTTACTTGCTGCTTTTGAACAAGGGGAAAAATCCCTAGTAAAAATACAAGTCTGTTCATGAACAATTCATAAGTAGAGAAGGGAGGTAATATCTTATTAAATAAGTGACACCAAATAATTTGCTCCATCCAGATTTTTCCAGCAGCATGGTTAACTCAGTCGAATTGCATTTCCTGACATTTAATGAGTAATCTCTGGTATATACATTTAACCAGGAAAAACAGGAAATTCACCTCTATGGAGAAAGCCAACAAAAGACCTGTATGTTGTGACAAAGTTAAAACTGCAGTAGGAACTTCAACATATTCATTTCCTGGTTTCTTGTTATATTAATTATGCATTCTTTGCCTGCCATTAATTGAAGCCCAAGGCTTTCACAACAGGTGTGTGAAGTTAGGCTTATGTCCTTGTCAGACAGACATTCAATTAAATAGTCTGATTTTTCAGAAATACTGGATATACTTCAGCTCCCTTTTGCTGAAAAGCTGCACTTTCAAAAATCACATCATAGGTATTGAATTTAATTTCCCGAATGGCAGCTGGTTTTAAACACTGGGACTGGGGGAAAAAAAAGTTAGTTGAGGTTATTTTGTGAGAACAGAATGTGCTGCTTTTCTTCAGTTTATTAATGCATCTGTGGTCAACCTGGTAACAGAGCTTGTCTTTGTGCATGGCTACCATTGTGTGCTTCGGAGATGGGGGCAGCAATAAGGGCAACAAGCTAGGCAACAATAAAATAACTCCTTCCCTTGCTAGTTTTTGTATCTAACTGCTCTCGGGCAGCGATGAGTGTGTACTGTGTAGCATATGGGTTATAGCCCCTCCAAAATGAGGTTTGGTTATTGGTTTTGATTTTAGCATACAACATTGTGAAAACATTTTTCATCCACCTGGTCCCTGGGCTTCATGGCAATGAGCTACATCTGGGACATCAGATGGGCCATCACCAAATCCCCATGAAACACCTCCCAGATTGTTTTCTCAGGGTGTTCTCTGCACGGAGTAGCTTTGTGAGCTGTAAAATCAGTGGTCCACCACAGGAAGAATGATTTGTGACTTCTGCTGTACAACTACAAAGGGCATTCATTTATGTGAAGGGCTGGTGTTACCTGCTAGTGTTGCTGCATGCTTCTGGCATCAAAGGCCAGAAAATTACCAGGCAGACAATGTGGAATCTGTACCCATGAATGTCTCTGAAATAGAGAGAAGAGGTCAAAAAACACATCCTCAGCCATCAATAACTAAAAAAAGTGCTCTGATTTGCTGATAGTGTTCATGAGACAGACACTGAAGAGCCCTTGGTACTGGCTGCAGCACAGGTTGCTTGGTAAGGTATGATGGACTCAGTGCTCTCAGGAAATGGTACAAAACCCAAGAGATTTAAGCAAAACAAGAGCTATAATAAACAAAATTATTAAACTAAGTGGTACAAGTTCAAATAGGTTTCAGGCATTCCTGTTTCAGGGTGGAACTGCAGAGATTTTTAAGCATTAGAAGAGTGAAGTCCTCAAACAGCCTCTTGATGCAGGTATTGGGGCAAGGAACCAAAGTTGTCTTTCTACCAGTCTTGGTAAATTTGTGATAGGATTATCTAACAGAGATGGAATGATCCTGGATTATTTTTTTTTTAATGTGTTGCTATCCCTCAAAGGATGCTGAAATGAAACTTGGGCACTTCCTGCTTGTTAAGTTGTCAAATTGTATTGATTTTGTAAGAGTTGCCTTGGTTGTTCTTACCAAAAGCCAAAAAGATGCATTTCTCTCCTTAAAGCATAACCTGTGAAGCCTCTTTGCATTCCTCTGAGGAACAGCCAAAGATTGTGGTAGGAAAGGGCAGGTAACTCCTGGTGATGCTGGGAAACCTCTCAGGTTTTTGGTTGCATGACTCGCCCCACTGGGTGGAGATGGTCAGCTTGGCAGTTGTATGGCCAAGTCACATGGAGAGGAGCTGCTGAGATGTTTTGGCCTTCCTTATTAGTATGGGACACTGTTCGCTTCCTGTGTTTGTCCAGGCACTTTCACTCCACAGATCTGCCTCTGCAGGGAGCCAACACAAGTGGTTTTGCCCTGTAGGTGTTGGGGGCATCTGTGTGAATTACAGTGCACATAAAAGGAGACTTCTGTGTCCTTGTGGGCAGTTACATGGTTGCTTGTGATTTCAGGAGACTGAATGTGATGATTGACCCATTTTCTGCCCACAACATACTTCTAAATTAGAAAAGCATTTGTACCTATTCAGCAAGTCAAAGAAAGGGGTGAAGATTTTCCTTGAATAACCACAAAAAAACCCTCACCATTGTTTCTTTTTTTAAAAAAGTCAACCCACCTTGGTTCTGTCAAATAAAATTAAAGCATCGTACAATTTTTTTAAAGTTAGAGAGCAGATATGCTAGAATTAATAAAATGAGATTCAGTAAAAGAAAGATGTTAAGTGGTTTCTAACTATAAAAAAACCCAGACATTTCATCTATAGAAAATTAGTAAATTATGCATCTGGAATGAAAAAAAGTGAGTATCTTTACACAAACTAATGTGGTAGATTTGAGTCATCCACATAAGACTTGATTAAACTCATTAGAATTCCCCAAAGAACCATAATTCCATACATTGAGCTGTATAAATGGGAATATCACTTGTACTGCAGTCTTCCATAGTCCTTGGCTGCAAAAAAGATTTATTCATTTTGGAGTAACATAATTCTTTTAAAAGAACATATAGCAGAAAAAACAGTAGAGCATGAACAACTAGAATGACAGGTTTGAAGGTAAGAACTAGAAAAATGATTAAAACCAGGCAAGGTTCAGCGCGGAAAACAGAAGTCTGGGAGGAGACATGCAAATACTTCCTCAAACAGGAATGAGTGTGTTTGTTAGGGGCATTGGGAATCAGTTGTTCCTTACCCTCAGGTAACAAGGGTAGAAGACATTAATCAACACTGGGTCAGGGATGCTGTAGCAGTAGCAAGTCGAATTCACGCCACTTTCCATGGCTTCAGCAGAGCTGTCCCCACTATGCTTACCAAAGAGTTTGGTGCCATGAACACCTGAGCAGGGAAAGGGTAGGGAAATGCAGAGGAGTCAGAGCTGAGGATTTTCAGTGGTAGTGAGCAGGGAGATTTGCATAAGCCAAATCAGTCAGATTTAAAATGCGCTTCCTAAATTCATCAGTGGTCCATTCTGTCCCAGGTGATCCCTTTGTTGAGACATGCCTTCTCTTCTAATACATACAAAAAGTCTCCTAAAACATCATGATGGAGAGGCACGGTTGTCTATAGACAAAGTCTGTGCTGCAAACAGTCTGAGGCAGGGTTATTGTTGCATTTTTAGCATTAAGCCTTGTGGACCCAAGTTAAATCTTCTGACTGCATATGCCACAACTGGGATGAGATGCTCTCTCTTTCCTCCTTCTGTTCCTTTGTTCTCCTTCTCTTCTTTGTTTCAATAAAAGCTACTGCAGCATACGCATATCAAAAACCTGAAAGTTGTCTGGCACTTCAGATCAAGGAATGGATTCAAATTCACTGCCTCAGGATATGTGTCAAGTCACTGCGCTTATCTTGCTCTTATATTACTGACTTTCTAGTTTTCACTAGGGGTAGCTTTCTGCTCTTACTTATTGGTGTTCAAACCACGAGCAAAAGAAGTCAGTGGAGGATAGCACCTCCATGCTGAAATTGGGCAGGGTTCCCTTTTTCCTTTGAGCTGCAAGAAGAGGAAAAAAGGGTATTGGGAGCCCTGGGAGGTAAGAGTGAAATTGGCCTGATGTCTGCCTGGTAGCAGTAGTCCATTATTACTATAATTGTTATTATTTCTATTTGCAATTATAAATGAGGAGTACTGTAGATTCCTTTAATTGACTACTGAAACCAACAATCATATGAAAAGCACAGGACACTATGTGAGGGAGCATGCTGATGCCAATGTTTTCCCAAGATTTAATTTTTCTGCCTAACTGTAAATGTGTTATGTGACTTTCAGTATTTATTCCTGATGTCTACAGAATTGTACTTTTAGTCTCTTTCTCCAGAGTTACTCTGATAAGTTTTCAGAGTGCCGTTGGAAAATCTAACAAAACAGAGTAATGTAGGATACATCTAAATCCAGCAGACCTTTAGAAACAGAAATGAATTCTCTGAAAATCCTTCTCCCAACCCAGCAAAACATGTTGGCTAACAAAATATTTAATCAGACGTATTGCATGCAGAGGGGATATGCATGTCTGTGTTTACACTATGATTCAGGTCTGGTTAGAGGCAGTGGGTAGGCAGCTGTTTTTTACATAGTGTATATTTTTTATATATATATACACTAACATATGTGTGTGTGTGTATGTAGGCTTTGGAAGATTCCACCTGTATCTGCTTGTAAGTCTAGGAAATTATTTTTTCAAAGTGGGTTTATTTTTAATGTGTGCTTATATGCTTTTACATATAAATTAGTAGGTAGTATTAAAAAGAAAAAAACAATAAAATTATAAATTATGAGGAATCGAGGTTTCATGAGATGTCACAATACTGTTCTGTCTGTAAAAGGTCAGATTCTGGATTTGGAGGGTAAATTGACACAGCACTACACCCCAGGCTCCAAAAGTTATTTTGAATGCTGCAGGTATCCCTGCCTGTATGTATTTGCCAGAACTAAGGACAGAAGTAGTGGCTTTGGGGTTCGAAGCCAGGTAGTGAAACCCTGGCTCCATGCTAAGGTGCCTATCCTTTATGTAGGGACCCTGCTGGTGTCTCCTTGTGGCTGTGTTGTGCTGTGTTGGTGGAGTAGCTCATCTGGAGGTGGCTTGAAGGTCTGAGTGTAGCACTTGTTTGCACAGTATAGATGTGGACTTCAGCTTTGGTGGAACAGACACTGTGGCAGTACCAATGCCAGCGTGGGCTTAGGGTCATTGTGAGGTCTGCCCTGGAAGCAAGGAGTCAACTTCTTTACTCATGAGATGTACAGTGCACACTTGCACAACATCCATACTTTTTGCATGCTGAGCGAAGATACAGTGGGTTCAAACATGGATCAGTTAGTAATTTGGGGTATAAAATGAAACACATGAAATGAAACCCGGCATGTTCTGGAAAATCAGCAAAGAGTTAAAAGTCTGGAGTTAGAAGTCAGGAGACTTCTGACCCTGCTGTGATCTCTCTGTGAGACCTTGCACAACTCCTGTTACCTTTCTGCCTCTGTTTCTCCATTTATAAATCATTTCCTGCTCTGTATCATATGAACCAGTTCATGCTTGGGCAGTTTTGAACATTAAACACTCTTAAAAAGGCTAAGTAGTATTATATAATAATACCTTTTTCCCTGGTGTGATGAAGCCTGCGTCTGTTCTCTGACTTGACGGCAGGAAGGAAGGCTCACTCTGAACAGACCAAAGTACATGAGGGATTGATTAAGAAAAAGAAGTCGGTGAAGGAGGGAGGAGAAAGGCAGTTGATGGGGAGAGGCAAGCAGTGGAGAAACATCAATTAATTGACACATCTTAACATGGTGTAAAGCTGAATCTGACCTTAAGTAAGGTAACATGACGCTTATATACAGCAGGAAATCCTAAAAGCAGTTTATTTCAGGAGTTATCCTGAGGCTTGCATAGCAGAGAAGCAGCAGGAGGAAGCAGATCCCAGTACTCTGAGATTCAACAACCACTGACCTAACTAGCTGCTGTTACAAAAATGGACCAGAACCGCTACGTGGAAGATGCTCTTTAAAGCAAATGTGTGCCTTCCCTGGCAAGTCATGCAGTTCTTAGCGCTACCAGATCTCACAGCTGAACAACAGCTAGATACACAAGTAGTCACTTGCATGCGCAGGCTGGCCCTAGGGAGCTATGTCCGACTCTAACATGCTAAGGCTTTGTGCCATGCACCTTCCCCAGGAGATTTTCTCATGTCAGAAGAAGAGTAAGCTTCTCTTCGGCATATTTCAGAAGAAAATATTAATTGTGTTAATGTAGGAATTGCAAAAATTACTTAAATGTAGTAAATAAGAAGAGATCTTGAGGAATATTTTCATCCTTTTAGTTTAAAATTGTGTGAACATCCATTCAGAAATACGTGACCAGAACTAGCAATGTAAGCTATGTATATCTAGGATTGGAGAAAGAGAGAGACACACACACACACATGCACGCACACTTTCTATACATGAAAATGCAACAGTTTAAGATTTGTGACAGGATGGAAGGGGTTACCACAAGATAGCAACCTAGCATAGGTAACTGGGAGAGCTGTGGATCACTTTGAAGATCAAGACTGAAAGGCTGAACCTGATGCAGTGAAAAAAAGGCAGTCAGTGAAGGTATCTGAAGAGAGCGATTGTATTTAGGGTAAGAGGCTAAGAAGGTAATGTTTCCAATTCTGTTTTACATGGACGTCACCCAGGCGAGAGAGAAGGAAGTTGTGGCTGTCGGGAGAGAAATTGCTGAAGGTCTGGATATGTGAATGGACACAAAGAAATCAGATTTTAGTATTATAGAAGGAGTAACGGGAAGATACAAAATGCAGTAAATGCACTCACACATTACAGGCCCTATGCAGGTGAAAAAGGGAGGAGCCGGGAGCCTTTCACGTATTTAAGTGGGGGTTTGCTAAATTTTGGGTTGATGGTGAGATGACAAAGGCAGGAAAGCATGATGGCTCTGGAAGATAAGGAAACTTACTTGGACATTTTATGGTTGTTGAAATAGATGAAACTTGAGATTACTTGAAGTAGCCACTGGTTTACTATGTCTTGCTTCAGGAAATTACCAAGAGGAAACAGCCAGGTCTAAGTAAATATAGCAAATGAAACCACGAGGAAAAATATGGGACTTCAGGTCTAAATGTAATGTGTGAGAAGCTATTTTGGAGGAAGAAAGTTTAATCTGACCCTAACGCAAACCATCTGTGCCTGTCTTTACTTTCACTGCTCTTATCTCTGATCACAGAGTACTATCACAACACTAAAATTCAGGATCTGAATCAAAAGTTCAATTAACGCTGACTTCACATTCTATGTAATCACTTAAATTCCAGGGTTTTTATCTTCACCTGTGTATACATCCTCCCTTCCCCCCTCTGCAAACCCAAGCTGTGTGCACATACCTGGCAGATTTCCATCCAAGGGATTCAAATAAATTTTGATTTGTTTTGCTTTCCTTGCTGTTACTAGACACCAGTGAGGCAGAATTTCTTAAAGGTCAGCCCTTGCTGCTCTACAGCTTCAAGAAAGGGGAGAAAATTATGAGTCTTCAGCCCAGACTCAGTTGTGACAGTGGTGGCCCAAGCTGGACAGAGTGACACCACTTACACACTGTAGTAGCAAATCAGTTGCTGTAGCAATGAACAAGAAGTTGTCTTTCCATTTTCAGGCTACATTTTGCAGTTACAAACTTGTAATGGGCTACCATAGTTTCCCTGAGCAGATACCACCAGCCTGTTAAAAGCTGATCACATGGGAGATCTGGTGCCCCTCTACACCTCATGGGACTGCAAAGAGACACTATTTCTAGCTCTGACTCTCTAGGCCTATCTGGCTAGGGCAAAAGAGCTTCTCTGGGCTTTCCCTGTGCACTTTGGACCACAGTCTCAGAGCTCCTGAACACCCCAAGATACCTATTGCAGGAGTGCTGCTGTAACCAAATAAACTTTTAACCACAACCGTTATACTCTTAGTGTATTGAAGCACTACAGACCTCTGGAACACTTCTGGCTTCAGAAAGATCCTAGTCCCATCTTCCTTCTGGGTGAGTCTGAAGTTTATGGAGTCAGATGGGGCCACCTTGCTTTTCTGTCTCCTGTTTGTCCCACTGGTTTGGGAATACTGAAAGTTGGAACACACGCTGAAGTAGTCTCTGCCAAGCACTGCTTTCCTAAGTGTTGGCCTCCTCCCTAGTCATACTGGCATTTCCGCTGTGGAAAACCATTTCTCTACAGGATTCAGATGCATAATCATTCGAAGTTGATAGCTACAGACTGCTGCCTCAATAGGTTCTCAGTTGTAGTCCTTCACTGGAGTGTCAAGCAGCTTTTCTGGGTAGATTTGTTCTCTGGCACATAATTTAATATGTTTATGCTTCTGTTATGTTTGGACACTTGTTCAGTAGAACATGAAGCAGGTTTGCCAGTTTAACACAGACATAGCTTGCCATATCACATCACCTTCTGAGGTCATGTCAGCAGGCATGTGCAGATAGAGCAGTGAATGGGACTCCAGGCTGCTTTTTATTCACAGTTCTGCTGCTGACCCTGTTGCATGACTCTATAAAATCACTTTTGTTTCCACTGCAACTCTGTGCATTGGTCTTCCTTACTCATTGTGCCTATCATGCCCTAAGTAACGTGTACAACATCCTGCATTGCAACTGATCCTAGTACCTTGGCCAGGATCTCCAAGTCCCTGTGACACTACTGCAAATAATAGTCCTCTCTGTCACTGGTCCTTATAATTACTAACGGGCTTAGTATGAGCATGTGTGAGAGAACAATGTTGTGCAACTAGATGCATGGCCTCTTCCCTACCTTATACTCCAAGGCTTGCATGTGGGGGTACTTACGTGTCCTTCACGTCCATATTTTTTGGTAGTGCTATCGTTGTCTAATACTAAACAAGGGCTATAGGATGTTTGTTAATATACTGTTTACTTAGAGGGAGCTTAGAGGAGGATATAAGAGAGAAGCATATAAAGCCCTAATGGTTTTCAAGTGAACTGAAGAAAATGTAGACACAACCTGGAAGCCGCCCTCTCTTGCCTACACTACCTTCCTGTGTCATTATCTGCTCCCAAAGCATCAGCTCCCCTCTACGTTCCATGTACCTTTCCTGCCATGTGCCCTTGTGACAGCCCCATTTAAAGTCTGTCCCTTGAAATTTGACGGAGGGAGAAGAGCTGTAACTCTGAACTGGATGGGTCTTGCTTACTGCCCCTTCATCTCTGAAAGGAACACTTTTAAATATGTGGTGTGTTTTCCCTATCTTATTCTGAAGGAGGTAAAACACTCTCTTATTGTGATTTGCTTTGATAAAGATACTTGTTTCATCCTATTCACTTCTCTGTGCTTGGTTTCTTCAGCCAAAATGCAATGTGCTTGATTTTGGTAAGGTTGAAGAACACTTTTGCAAGCAACTTGCAGATAGCGAGATCTCCCTCAAGTGCCTTACTGCTTAAGGTATCATTATCTCATGTTACTGCCTTGTTTGTCTTCCTTTACTTTGTAAGTGAAGGATTTTAATGTTTATGAAAGATGCTGATTTACTTAACTTCAGAGAGACGAACCAAGCAAGGTCTTTGAACAGGCCCTTGTGTAAGAATGAAAGCCCAGTCTTACAGAAGGGGCAATAGTTTGAGATTAAAAGCTCCCTCTAGCCATCACTTGTACCATTCTCCAGCTGTAATAAGAATAGTAGCTTCAGAGTGCAAATATCTAGCACAGAGACCATAGTATATTTTGCACATTTGTTCAAGTCAAATCTTTTCCACATCTCTCTGCTTCTGTTTTCTAGGCACGTGGGTTGGGTTTAACTGAGCACTTTATGCATCTTTTCAGCCCTTCAGAATGGGGTCCAGCACTGGGAAGCTTTTGGTGCTGAAATAGTCTAGCTGCTACAGTAATTGAATGCATAGAGATCAGGAATGGTTTTTAGAACTATTTGCTTGATTCAAAGTCCAAGGAAATCAATTGGAAGATTTAATTGATGTTTATTCAGGCGCTCTGACAACCCACTTTTTATCACCGTCATTTCCCCTTCTGTCAGTTCTGTCTGGAACACAGGGTCTGTCCCAGGCCCCACATAATATCAACCACAATAAATAAGTGGAGAAACTATTCACACTTCACACGTGAGAATGTGCCCTCATTTTACAGCCCATCTATCAAACATAAACATACTCCAGCTTGGCTATGGATGCAGACCAGGAGGATTTATGATCCCAACTCCCTCAACACGGTTTTAATAAGTGCTACTACAAATATTGCAATAATATAATACATTTTAATGTGTTGGAATGCAGTCCTTAGGGGTCTGTGGGCATTTAAAAAACCCAGGCCAAACAACTAAAGCCAATGTTTTAATAAAGCAGCTAAAAACCCTTGGACCAAGAGCATCTAACAGCACTGAATTCAGCATTCATACAGGAATGGTTTGTTGATTTAGAGTTCTAGAGGAGCTGTTCACAGGTGGACAGATTTGTACAGAGGCTGAAGCTGTTCCAGCCACATGCAAGGTGAAGGGATATGAAAACTTTGGCAGAAATAATGTGGGTCTCCATTACCATCTACTATGATAAAAGGTGTAAATCTGTTGAGTAAAGTAGTTACAAGTAGATGGAGAGGACCTCTGTTGCTATAAAGAGATGCAGTTTGTTGTGGTTTTTTGTTGTTTGGTGGGGTTTTTTTTAATGAACTTTTTAGTGAAACAGAGAAGTGTGAGGATTAGGAAAGACTACTTTTAGGAGTTGTGAAGGAAGAGCTCATAGGACCTCATGAACTATCATGGTTCCCACAGCTGAGCACCTCTCACTATCCAGTGTGCTGCAGCGGGGCTTGAAGTGCTGCTGGCCAAGCCTGCCGTGCAGCTGGCAGTAGCGTTGCCTTATCTATGTGGCATTGAGTGGAAGCTTGGTGTATTTGGTTTACGTGGCAAGGTTTTGGTAATGGGGGGCTTCAGGGGTGGCTTCTCTGAGAAGATTCCAGAAGCTGCTGCCATGTCAGACAGAGCTAGTTCAAGTGGGCTCCATGACAGCCTCCCACTAGCCAAAACTGAGCCCATGAGCAACATTGCTAGTGCCTCTATGTGATAACATACTTAAGAAAGGATAAAAAAATGCTCCACAACAGCAGCTGCAAGAAAGGTGCGAGAATAAGTGAGAGAAACAACTCTGCAGACACCAAGGTCGGTGAAGAAGGAGGGGGAGGAGGGTGCTCCAGGTGTTGAAGCAGAGATTCTTCTGCAGCCCATGGTGAAGATCATGGTGATGCAGGTTGTCCCCCTGCAACCTGTGGAGGTCGGTGGTGGAGTAGGTATCTACCTTGCAGCCTGTGGAGGACTCCACGCTGGAGCAGGTGGATGTACCTTGAAGGAAGTTGTGACCAATGGAGACCCTGTGCTGGAGCAGGCTCCTGGCAGGAAGTGGAGCCCTGTGAAGAGGAGCCCACGCTGGAGCAGAACCTGTAGCCCTGTGAGGGACCCATGCTAGAGCAGTCTGTTCCTGAAGAACTGCACACTGTGGAAAGGATCCATGCTGGAGCAGTTCTTGAGGAACAGCCCGTAGGAAGGACCCACATTGGAGAAGATCTTGAAGGACTGTCTCCTGTGGGAAGGACCCCACACTGGAGCAGGTAAAGAGCATGAGGAGGAAGGAGCAGCAGAGACAACGTGTGATGAACTGACCGCAACCCCCATTCCCCATTCCCCTGTGGTGTGTGGGGGGAGGAGATAGGGAAGTTGGCAGTGAAGTTGAGCCTGGGAAGAAGGGAAGGGTTGGGGGTAAGGTGTTTTTAGATATGTTCTTATTTTTCATTATCCCATTGTTATTTGCTTTGCAATAAATTAAATTCATTTCCCCAAATCGCGTCTGTTTTGCCTGTAATGGGAAATGCTGAGTGATCTCCCTGTCCTTATCTCAACCCATGAGCCTTTCATTGTATTTTCTTCCCCTGTTCTGTTGAGGAGGGGTAGTGATAGAGCGGCTTGGTGGCCACCTGGCAACCAGCCAACATCAACCGACCATAGCACACTTCAGCCCTGGGGTAAAACTTTCAGAACTCATTTGTGACTTTAATCTTTCTGAGAGTTATTTGCCTATCTCACTTTGTGGGAAGATGCTCAAATCTTATCTTAAACCCTAGAAAATGTCTTTTTCCTTTAGGATTTGGTATTTTGAGTACTGCAAGAGTGAGGAAGGTACTATCCTTGTCATTTTATACCTTAGTGCCAAAATTCATCTGTACA
This sequence comes from Pluvialis apricaria, assembly GCA_017639485.1. Lineage (NCBI taxonomy): Eukaryota > Metazoa > Chordata > Aves > Charadriiformes > Charadriidae > Pluvialis > Pluvialis apricaria. Next base: position 65,369,889 of record CM030008.1, read on the forward strand.
TTCGGACTATGTAAATAAGGGCATTTGTACCATATACATTAATTTTGTCAGAGGTGAAAGAAAGGGTTTTGGTTCCCTCTGCATGAACTTTGCAGAAATGTAGAGAGCATGCAGGATTTCCTCACCGTTCATTAACAGTGCACCAAGTGACACTTGCTACTAGACTGTTTACGGCCAGGTCTTCTTCTTGGAAAGAAGACCTGAATTGTTTTGTGTTCTTGACCACCTTTTTCCTTGCATTTCTCTTTTCCTCCTTTGCGCTTCATCCTTGATATCTTTCTCAAAAGTGATGGCAGCCCTCTCAGCCTTTGTTTTGCTCCTTCCAGTTGTCATCTTCTTCTGTAGACCCTTCATGCCCCTAATCAACTGCTTAGTCTTTGTTTGCCTTCATCCCAGATGGAATTTATCTTTCTTGAACCCAAGGAATGAGAAATGTCCCTAGTGGTAAAGGTGAGTTCTCACCAGGGCTTCGCACAATGCTTGCCTTTTCTATGGAATATTTTGCCTGGCACACAAGAAGGCATTTGTCTGTACCACATTCTTGGCTCATAGTCACCCTGTGATCTCCTCATTTCTCCAGGAACATTTGCAAACTCTGATGTTTCCAGACTGGAGCAGAAACTCATGGCACTCTACCACACTGTGTTACCTATTTCTACCCTGCAGTTCTTCATGTATGGTTTATCGATGCAGGGGATGTCTCTTCTGTCAGAGCTTCAGCTGGTAGGAAGGATGGGGGCGGTAGAACTATACCATGAGATAGAGCTTTTTTTCTGTGTCACGGCTGCCATGAAATCCAGAATATGATGAGGACAAAGAAACCTACATTTCTTGAATGATGCTTTTCTGCAATCTAAATTCAAAAGACCTGACCATGAACTTCACTATTTTGATGGCAGCAAAGCATGAAGGGTGGAGCCTGAGAGATGTGTTAAGGGGGTTTTCACCCATCAGTAGCCTGCTGGAGTCCAGCTCCACGCAGTCATGACGAGCAGATCCAGCCCTCCACCAGCCGTCTGAGCAACGGACAGGCTGGTGGAGGGCTCTGAACATGAAGCTGGTGGTGTCAGTCCAGTCACTTTCAAAATGGATGTCTGCCTCCTAAGGAAGAAAACATCCACGCCTGGCATTAACTGAGCTTCCATTTTGAAAGTTTCATTGGAGAAAGTGGCAAACAGTCCAGATGCTGAAAAAGCTACAAGAGACAAAACACTGGTGGGTCAGTGTGATGCAGTTTGTAGCATTGCTGTCTGTGGGGAGATGCTTTACTGTCCAGGAGTGTGAATAAATGTTGCTGATGATTCTTTAAATGAATTCTGCAGGCATTTCGTGAAGAGGAAGGTTGTTGCTGGTAATGCTGATGTGGTTAAGGAGATGGCTGGCCAGGTGGCCATCTGACACCAAAAGGCAACTGCCTCTCTTTAAGAGACCCTAGATGTGTGTAAGATAGCTGCAAAGAAGGACTGAAGATCTTGCTTTTCATATTCCCACCTGAAACCACCTGAGAATGTCGGTCTGATGAAATTGCTGATGACATCATTCAGATACAAAGTAACTTTTTTTTTAATTAATAAAAGAAATTATGAAAACCAATCTTCTAGCACACATACGGTAATTAGTATGCAAAACTGGTGCAATGAGTGCAGAAACCTGCCAGAAACTGTCCGTTCAGTTAAAGAATCTCAAAATTTTGATGCAAGCTCAGTGTGATGAGACGGGCCCTTGCCTGTGTTCAAATGTGGATCTGACGAATCAGGAAGCAGGGAGAGGCTTGCCATCTCCCTTGCCAGGAGGGTCCCCTGTCCAGAGGGCTTTGAGGAAAAAGACAGTCTCTAAGTAGCATGGATTTCAAATGACATAGGATTTATGAGCTAAAACCTATGTTCTGAGTTAAGCTTGAAAACGAACTGGTAGTCAGTGCATTTTAAGACCATGCTTTCCTCTTTGCAAAGGGCCACGCAAGCCAAATGAATGCTGAAATAGCACATCCTGAAATAATTAGCTATAGCTGTACTAATTGCATTCTCATACTGTGGGGGATTGAGCTCCACAATTTAAAAACGATGTTAAGGTACCTGAGTGCATCCAAAGAAAGGCAACAAAGCGGGTGAAGGGGCTGGAAAAAAAGTCCTCTGAGGAGTGTCTAAGGACTCTGGGTTTGTCTAGTTTGCAGAGAAGGAGGCTGAGAGGCAACCTCAGTGCTCTCTACAGCTTCCTGAGGAGGGGAAGTGGAGAGGGAGGTGCTGATCTCTTCTCCCTGGTACCCAGTGCCAGGACACGAGGGAATGGCTCAAAGCTGCATCCATCAGGGGAGGTTTGGACTTGACATGAGGAAACATTTCTTTACTGAGAGGGTGGTCAAACCCTGGAACAGGCTTCCCAGAGACGTGAACAATACCCCATGCCTGTCAGTGTTTCAGAGGCATTTGGACAATACCATTAATACCATGCTTTAACTTTTGGTCAGCCCTGAAGTGGTTAGGCAGTTGGACTAGATGGTCATTGTAGGTCTTGCCCAACTCTACTAGTCTAGTCTAGTGTATTCTTCTTCCTACCTCCTCCTTTCCCTACCAGTACACGCTGAGGAAATCTCTGATGACATTTCTTCCCACCTGCACTGGCAGAAGGGGCAGTCATGTCCATCCTAGGCATTGGCTCTGTCACCTTGTGGGAAGGAGTCAAATAATGATGAGACTGTTATTTGCCTGAAATGCCAGGGGGTTTTCAGCTCCAAAAACACTTTCAAGGGCACATATCACAAATGTTACAAGTGGAAACAGGATTTTATTTATTTTAGTTTGTTTTAATATTTTATTTTAATTTTATATTTTTTAGTTTAGTTTAGTTTTCTGAATCTGTTTCAGAGCCAATGCTCACAAGCATGAACACAATGCACATGTGTAGCCAGGAGCAGGCTGATGCATTCTTCAGTTTAGCTTGAAAAAACATCCTTTGCAGTCTGGCAAAGGGAAGCCACAGAGCTACAGAAAGTACCAGCAGGAATATAAGCTAAGCAGTCCCTGTCTCCTGAAGAGTGAGAACTTGAAAAATGAGCATTGGTACCAACCACACACAAAAGAAGAAGAAGAAGTGGTGTGTGGTACCATGGGGTATTTTCCAAATATGACACGTATTGATGACAAGCACACTTTTTGCCTTCCAAAACTTGCTCCATCGCTGTGCTTCTTGGCCAGTGATACATGACAAGTGCTCTTGTGCCTGCCCTGAGCTTGTATTGGACTCAGGGAGAGCTGAAAAGTGGCAGCTCCTGATGGTGCAGCAAGCCTGGAGCCCTTCCAAGCACAGGCTGTTGTGCACAAGCAAGAACCCCTGGGGAAATGGAGCCACAGAATGAGCAGAGCACGGTCCCCCTACAAGCTTGCAATGGGCAAGAGAGCCTGAGAGAGACAGGGCACGAGTGGTGCCTTGGAGGTGCAAGAGCAGTAGGCAAGAACCGAGTCGAAAGGGCCCAGAGGAGCCCTGACAAGGGTCTGTGCTCAATGCTACAGAGGACAAGAAGCAATCCCTGGGGGCCTTCCCCCAGCTGCAGGGCATGAGAGGCCATCTTCATGGTGCATGAGCAGCAGGCAGTTACCTAGCCGAAATGGAGCAGAGAAGCCCTGAGAAGTGGTCATGCTTAGTGCTGCAGAGGAAGGCAAAAACCCCCTGGGGACCAGTGCCAATCTGCCCCAGGGGAAAATTCCTTCCTGACCTCAGAGCTGGCGATCAGCTACTTCCTGAGCATGTGAGCAAGACCTGCCTCCTCCCACAGGCTGGTCCCACCTCCCAGGAGATGCCCAAGCCCTATTCTCCCTCAACCTGGAGCCATCTCAGGGGCTTCTGAGAGTGACAAAAAGCCCCCGGCCTGATCAACCTTAGGGGCAAGAATCTTCCCCGTACCTGGCAGGATACCAGTGGGTGCTCCAAAGCACTGGGACCCCTAGCACGATCTCTGCATCCCATTTCTTATGGCTACTGCCCTTGGCCCCATGGTGGATGAGGATGGTGAATTCTCCAGTGCTCCTCAAGAAGGTGTTCCCTTGTTCTTGCCACTGCTATCCATCTGAAAAGGATTTCCTCAGATGAACTTTGAAGGTGAACCTGCCAGGAGCTGGCCTTGCAGAGGAGACAGTCCAGCAGCCTCGTCCAGCCTCTGATCTTCCTCCCTCAGCCCCCTCCAAGTAATTCCACTAGCTCCTCAAGGACTTCCTCTTGGATGTCTTCGGGCTGCCCCCGTGTCATCTCTGGCAGCGGGACATGGGAGGACGCTCCCTTTTATCCTGCCCCAAGGCATTGTGACTGCTGCGTTGCAGGGTGGTGGCACTGTGACGTGGGGATGATGGGGCCTCCCATGTGCAGCCCTGCCTGCCACCCCTCTGCCCAGCGTCCTTCAGAGGAAGGCCTTTGGTGTTTGATGAACTGTAGTTACATCCCTTAAAATGAGGCTCTTGAGTGATGGGATTGTAAACTGTTGCATCCTGACTTTCCCTTTGAGCTCCACCACACCTTAGGAAACGTGTGCTGTCAAAAAGGAGGAGGTGATAAAAGTTGGTTCCTGTTGGGAAGACTAAAGCACTCTAAAGCAGGACTTTGAAGAGACTGAGTTAATGTTATTCTGTCCCTTACTTGAAAGTATGAATACGCAGAAGTTGGTCAAACTGGCAGTAACCTCTCTTCATGTGTCAGGGAACACCAGAGGGCTATAAAGTTACACTGTGTTGAAAATTCAATTCTAGCAGAAATTACATGGGTATAGCCAGCAACACTAGTGAGATTGGATACTGACCAAAATATTAGAAAAACAAGTGACCACAAACCACAGAGAATTTTCAGACCCACAGCACACCAAAAAGTGCTCCAAAGCAGAATTTATTAAAGCCATACACTCTTGGATATGAAAGCGCACAACTATTTTGAAGGACTTTCAGTACATTTAGCATTTTACAGAGTATCAGGCCAAACAAGCCCATACTGGGCTTACCCGCACACATCCTGATGATGTAGACTCTTCTTTCCCTGTGATATCACTGAGTGATTTAGCAAAGACCCCAAATGAACGGAGCAGAGAGGCTCCACAGAAGTCAGAAAGGTCTGGAGAAGCAGGAGAGGTGATATGTAGGAAAGGATGCTCTGGTGCTACCCTTATTTTTCCTTACTTAAGAACCTGATTCTGTGATTAGCTACATGTTTTCTCTGGTGCTACGGGGGGCATTTGTGTGAACCAACCACCCAGAAGCGTAAATCTCCTGCACTGCTGCCTGACAAGTATCACTTTACTGTCCAGAGTGAATCATTTGATAAAAGCAGCCCTCTGCTATGGCTGCTTCTTCTCACTGCTCCTCTTGATGAGAACTAGGCTGTTTTAATTTTCTTTTTACTCATTGTGTGTCCACTTGCCTCAGAGAGCTCTCCTCTCAACATGATATGTTGCAGCAGAGCTCCGAACCACGCTGTTGTCATGGCTCTACATATAGGCTCTCAGCCTCTTGCTTGCTCTCCCCCTGGGGTGTTTTCAGTTGCTGTGGTCTAAAGTAGCCGCTGTGGCTTCCAAATTCGGAGCAAGGATATTGGAATCATGTGTGTGTGCCTGCCTGGAGTAAAAGGTTTTGCTTTGTACACTGCTGAACACAGCGCTCCCTGGCTCCTTGTAAACAGGCAGGGAGCAGCTCAAACTCCCTTTCCTTGGAAAGGTGCCTTACCGATTCTATACTTAATAAACTACCACTAAATGTGCATATTCCAAACAGGAATGGAGCAATGACAAATATGGTCCAGCTTATCTGAAACACAAAGTGGCTGTTTGTAAGAGAGAGGGTTAGGGTTGCATCAAGTATTGAAAAGCTGCTTTTGATAGGCGCTGCTCTGCGGCTGCAGGAAGAGAAGAGGTTTTTAAAAGGCTGGAGGCTCTTTCTAAAGACATCTCAAACCTATTTGTGTAATAGAGGTGAGATGATAGAGAACTTTGCTAGTATAGCCTTGCCTGGATTAGCATGTTAACCACTGAAAAAATCTAGCTCAGCATAAAGCGTGTGGTAGAAGGCACACAAATCACTAATTCTGTGGCTTGTATTTAGTAGGTCATCCCAGCTCAATGACCATAACATGCTTTCCTGTCCTATAAGTGTTAATTTTGAAGCTATGTCTTGTCGCCACAGAGTTTTGCTAAGGATTCTCGACAGTAAGTTGTGGGCTGCCCCATTGACTTGCTTGTAATGTTGCTGCATCACAGCCTCATTGCCATTGCTATGATTGCATTGGTGTTTCAGTCAAGAATCCCCATGTTCAGAGTTTTATGCATCTGGGGAACAATTAGCTCTGAAATTAATCGCGGCAGACAAAACTCAGGGAATTAATCACAGTCACAGTATCACAGTATCGTCAGGGTTGGAAGGGACCTCTGGAGATCATCTAAGTCCAACCCCCCTGCCACAGCAGGGACACCTACAGCACATTGCACAGGACGTCATCCAGGCCGGTTTTGAATGTCTCCAGTGTGGGAGACTCCACCACCTCTCTGGGCAGCCTGTGCCAGTGCTCTGCCACTCTCAAAGTAAAGAAGTTCCTCCTCATGTTAAGATGGAACTTCCTGTGCTCCAGTTTGTGCCCGTTACCTCTAGTCCTATCACTGGGCACCACTGAAAAAAGGCTATTCTCATCTACCTGGCACCCTTCCCTTAAGTACTTCTAAGTATTGATAAGATTCCCCCTGAGTCTTCTTTTTTCTGGACTAAAAAGCCCCAAGTCCCTGAGCCTTTCCTCATAAGAAAGATGCTCCAGTCCCCTAATCATCTTTGTAGCTCTTTGCTGGACCCTCTCCAGCAGTTCCCTGTCCTTCTTGAACCGGGGAACCCAGAACTGGACACAATACTCCAGATGCGGCCTCAGCAGGGCAGAGGGGGAGGATGACCTCCCTCGACCTGCTGGCCACACTCTTCTTGATGCACCCCAGGATGCCATTGGCCTTCTTGGCCACCAGGGCACATTGCTGGCTCATGGTCATCCTGTTGTCCACCAGGACTCCCAGGTCCCTTTCCGCACAGCTGCTCTCCAGGAAGTCAGCCCCCAACCTGTACTGATGCATGGGGTTATTTCTCCCCAGATGCAGTACCCTACACTTGCCTTTATTGAACCTCATCAGGTTTTTTCAGCCCAACTCTCCAGCCTGTCCAGGTCACACTGTATGGCAGCACAGCCTTCCAGCATGTCAGCCACCCCTCCCAGTTTTGTGTCATCAGCAAGCTTGCTGATGGTACACTCTGTCCCTTCATCCAGGTCATTGATGAATATATTGAACAGGACTGGACCCAGTACTGACCCCTGAGGGACACCACTAGTTACTGGCTTCCAACTGGACTCTGCACCACTAACCACAACCCTCTGAGCTCTATCTGTCAACCACTGTTCAATCCACCCCACTGTCCATTCATCTAACCCACACTTCCTAAGCTTGTCTGTGAGGATGATGTGGGAGACAGTGTCGAAAGCCTTGCTGAAGTCAAGGTAGACAACATCCACTGCCCTCCCCTCATCCACCCATCCAGTCATGCCATCATAGAAGGCTATCAGATTAGTCAGACATGATTTCCCTTTGGTGAATCCATGCTGACTACTTCTGATAACCTTCTTTTCCTCCAGATGCTTGGAGATGACCCCCAGAACAAGCTGTTCCATCATCTTTCCAGGGATGGAGGTGAGGCTGATTGGCCTGTAGTTTCCCGGGTCATCCTTCTTGCCCTTTTTAAAGACTGGAGTGACATTGGCTTTCCTCCAGTCCTCAGGCACCTCCCCTGTTCTCCAGGACCTTTCAAATATGATGGAGAGTGGCCCAGCAATGACTTCTGCTAGCTCCCTCAGCACTCGCGGGTGCATCCCATCAGGCCCCATGGACTTGTGGGTATCCAGTGTACTTAATTGTTCTCTAACTTGTTCCTCTTCAACCAAGGGAAAGTTTTCCTTCCTCCAGACTTTCTCTGTTACTTGCAAAGTCTGGGACTCCCGAGAGCTGGCCCGAGCAGTGAAGACAGAAGCAAAGAAGGCATTCAGCAACTCTGCCTTCTCTGCACCATCTGTCACCACAGCACCCGTCTCGTTCAAGAGCGGGCCCACATTTTCCCTGGTTTTCCTTTTGTCTCCTATATACTTAAAGAAACCCTTCCTATTGGTCTTTACATCCCTTGCCAGGTTCAATTCCAAAGCTGCCTTGGCTTTTCTTGTTTCTTCCCTGCATACCCTGACAGCATTCTTTTTTTTATTTTTTTATTTATTTTTTTTTTCTTATTATTTTGGTAAGGTGTTTAATAGAATTATCTGCAGCCATGTACTTAAGCAAGGATTTCTCTGCTTATCCCAGTTTTTTACTCTGGGTGGTGTCTGCAGAAGAAGGATGATTAACTGATAGAAACTGGGAAAGGAACATCTTAGTTTGGGTGTGCTGAAAAAGTTCTTCCAAGTATAGGCACTGGGCCAAGTGATATTGCATGAGTTTTGATTTCAAGGCTCTGTGTCTGCCTAGGATAAGTGAAAGGCATGTCTTAAGCACTTCTAAATAAATAAATGTCATTTAGGTATGCAGTTGCCACCCTCAAAAACTTTCCAGTGCTTCTCTTTGCAATTAGATGTTATCTAAACTTCCCTGCACTTAATATAGAGAATATTTAAGCAACCTGTGAATAATGAAGTATCGTTATTTAGTTACCTTGGGCAATTGAAAAGATTTTCAAGGTGACTGCTGTAGTACAATGGCTGCTATATCTTAATGAAATAACTTGTCATTATTACAAGCCTTTTCTGAGGTCAAGGAGCAGATACTTCTACTCCTAAGCGTGTCATGTCAGGAGTTTCAAAAATCAATCATTAGATTGTAAAATAGTAAGATTTTTAAAAATATATAATTTCATTTCTTTGTGTTGGATACTGTGTTTGGAGCCCTTAGATACCACATTTTAAAGACTTTTCTTCACCTACCAGGACTAGAAATTTTTCCTTTTAAAATGAAAACTGAGTTCCTCATGTAACCAGATGACTTCAAGAGTCAGGGCTTTCAGGAAAACCCCACCCATCTCAGTAATCTCTCAGTGATCATCGGCAATGGTCAGTTGCATTCAGGACCTCCAAGTCCTATAAGTCCATGAAAGGCATTTCAGCAGGCCCATGGGGTAGGTATGTCCATCAGCCTTATATGTGGACTGATGGCATGAGATGAGAGTGCTCATGAGTGATCAAAAGGCTTTCTCCTCTCTATTGCTGCTGTATGGGTGAGGGCTGTTTCAGTGAGGGATGGACATGTGTTTACGGCAACACCAGTCACCCAGCATAGGCACAGCAGATACACCATGAGGCATACTGTGTTTTCTGTGAATGACTGAAGAAGAACCTGGGCATGGAGGGAGGCAGCAAGTACTCCCCACCTGTCAGCACCGATGCAGGCTTTTGGAGTTTACCAAATGGCTACTCAGCTCCCTTCGTTTAGACTGGGCTGTGTCCTCCCTTGCATGTTCTGGTTTGTAAAACCACCTCAGAAACACAGACATTTTTCCCCTCAGCGTGGCATGGATAGTGAAAAAAACTAATTTATTGTCCCATCTTCTCATCACTACAAGATGGTTTGATTATCAGAGCCTGCAACAGTTCGTATTCCTAAATCTCCATAGTCTGTAAAAATTTCAGGGTTCCTACAGGCTGCCAGCTAAGTTGACAAAATGCTTGCAGCAAAGGGTTTCTCAAGTGCAAGAGGCCTTATTTCAGATTTGTGAAATAAAAGAGGGCATATATTGTGAAAAAAAATGATTAGCAATGGCAAACAGGTTCATGACTACATTCATCTCTTTACCTGGTAGGTGACTGACAACGGCTGCAGTACTTAATAATTTCTCTTTTGATTCTGACCTTTTCTGATGGGTGGGAGTTATTTCATCAGTATCTCTCATATACCCTGCTTCTCTGACTGGCTGGGCATGCTTCTTGTCATCGTGAGTGTCACCAGAAGGTAGCCAACTGATCTTTTTGAGTGTGGCTGCATTGTGGGTGCCCAAGTAAAGTGGCCTTAAAAGCTGTTGGTAAAAGAAGAATGTGTGCTGCTCCTTGTAATTTGTTAAGGGGGGTGGTATGTCCGCTTCTTCCCTGAAGATCCATACAGGAAGTCCATGGGAAGGACAGAGTGTGCATTTAGGCTGATGGCCAAAAACAAAAAAAGGCAGACAAGGCTTTCCCCAGAAAGCAGGAACAGGGATTATTAGAAGCATGGACTTTCCTTCAGCATCTATAGTTTGGCTAACCTTTTAGAGCTCCCCATCAAAAAGCCAAAGATATGTTGAGATAAGTTTCATGGGGAATATATCAATGAAACATCGAGCTTTCAGAACTTTGAAAAATAAATTGAGCTCCTATAAATAATGCAGAATCGATTATAGGACTCTGGAAATGTCAGGAAACCCCACTGCTTTCATTAGGTTTTTGTCATAGGATCCTCAAGTTTTCCTAATCAACAGCTAACCTTCAGAACCATTTTATTACCTACGTATAAATTCTGGACTGCTTTTATGCAATTCCAATCTGGAAACTACTTAAAATATCTAGGAGAAAAAGTGGTGAAAAATTTGGATTTTTTTTTTTTTAAATTAACAGTCAATACTTGTTTCCAGCCTGTCCCATGTACTCCTGAATTTGGGATTTCTGTCTCAACATAGTTGAGGTGGGACTGCTATAAATTTGCTTTGTGGTAGAGCCACGACAGCCAAATTACAAGGGCGAGTTGAGGCACCATCAGATTTTTGGAATCCACAGCCCAAACTCAGCCTATGGGGCTCCCTTGAAGATAAAAGTGAGAAAAGTTTGAGGAAAAGGGTTTGGTTTGAACTCAATTTTCTGACACCTACTCAGCCTGAGATACTTGAAACCACACAGCTTAGGGGTATCTCATACTCTGCTTGTGCTCAAACACTTGACAACACACAAAAGTTGCCAGGAGAGAGCTCCAGCACTGATGTTTTTGTTCCCAAGTCCAACTGCTTGGGTAGGGCTATGGAGATCTCTCATGGGGAAGTTGCATCAAGGTGATGAATTGAGACGCAGAGATTAGGCAAAACAGGATGCTTGAAACCTAGCCTAGTAAAGGGCAGACAGGATTTGAACTTTAAACAAATGGTTCTCATTTTCTCTTAGTAACTTAAATTTACACATAATCTGGATAGAGTCAGAAAGATCTTCCTAAAATATTCTTCCTTTTGGCAGGGTGCTGTCTTCTGAACCTTGTTTTCTTCTTTACATCTTCAGAAACATGATCTGGAAAGGATGACTTGTAACTGAAATTCCCCACTGCTGGTATTAATAACAAAAAGCCCGACGTGTAGCCTCTCCAACTCCCACCCGCCTATGACAGGATCAGGCCCTAACACGGCTTAGAGACAGATGTTCTAGGAAGTCTCAAGTTGCTTAATATTATTTGTTCACACATCCCAGCTGATGCTAAATCTTGTTAGGGAGGTGTTAAATGTCTGAAGACGACTGAGGCACTATCCATTCCCAGAATGAGTCACTGGGACCGAAGAGCTGAGTTCAACTACTACCACCCGCCAGGGGCTTCCGAGACTTCCCCCTATTACTCCCCCTTTTTCATTTTAATGGAGATATTAATTCCATTCTCATGAATTGGAATTTGGACAGAATGCCTGATTTTCTTATGACATATTAATAGCAAAATTGGAAAGGCACAGGATTAAAAAAAAATAATCTGCTGCATGGTAATAAATGTATAATAAAAACAAAAATCTCAGTTTTTCTTAAAGGGAGGGAGCTATTCTTCTTGTAATTATAAACTCTTCTAAAAATATATGACAGCTCCTTGCACACAAAGAAGTGGTTCTGTTTGGGGAGCTCAAAACCCTTCCTGAACTCTATACTCCTTCCCTGAGGAAAGGGTACTGAATTTGTTTATTCTCCTCATTTCACAGATGGGGAAGCAGAAGCACAGAAGTGAAGAGACTTGCCCGTTGTCAGCTGTGGTCAGGCATCAATCCAAGCAGTCCTGATTTCCAGGCACTGGTTTAACCCGTCAAATAGACTCTGGTTCTTCCTCCTCCTCCTCGGCAGTGTCCTTAGTGGTTTTGCTGCCTCGCTCTATGCAACTTCTTTCTTCAGTTTAAAATGGGGCCAAGTGTCTATCCAGTGCTGTGCATAAGGGAGCAGCACACCATACAGCTTCCCAGTGTAGAAAGTAAACATGATAATGCTGTTGTCCCAGACCTCAGCCTTACGCACACATGGTGCGCAGCCCCACTGAAACCCATTTAATGTGTTTAATATGCATCATCCATGACTTATAGGTTGGATGCAGGAAAAGAAAAACAAAACATCACTGTAAAACAAACTATGATTTCAGAGAGTTGCTGAAAACGAAAAGCAGGAACAGGCACCAGGGATCTTTCAACAAATGTAATTTAAAGAGCTCACTTTCAGCTCTCTGGGCACTTTGACAAGCATTTAGTGGGATTCAAGCAACTACTGAGTAGTAACGGGCAGCTGTCTGTGCAGCATAGCCGTGCTGGTGCGGGAGGGAGTGGGAGGCACATGAGGGAGAAGTGGTGGCGACGGGAGGGAGTAGGGCTGAGTGTGCCGGGGTCCTGTGTGAACCCCAGCCTGTAGCGTGTACGGCCGCCTGTTGTGACTTTCATGAGGCAGGGAGTGAACACCCTCCTTGGTAATGAGTCTGATAGTAAAACTGCCCTTGCCAAGCCAAACAGCATGCTGTTTCCAAGGCTGGGGAGAACCCCAAGGGAAGGGCTGCAGCTCCAGGTGGCTGAAGTACAGGAGAAAGAGGGGAGGGGGGAAGCAGGACTGGGCTGATGGGAGGGAGCAGCTTGGCAACGGTTGAGGTTCACCCAGAGCTGCAAAATTTCTCTCGGCTGCTCATTCCTTGCAGGAAAACTGCTCCTTTCTGCCTGCCAGAAGGGATTTCTTCCTGACAGCCAGCACCGGGCTGCGCCAGCCTCCCAGGCAGCCATTTGCAGTTTCACTAGAATGACCTGTGTGCACAAGGGACGCCTTTGTGAAGACTGTCCTACCCACACCTTTATTTGCCACCTCTGCAGACCCAGTGGTTATGCTGGGCCAGGCTTCCTTCACCTTCTTATCCTTCCCAGCACCTCACAGCATCAACAGGGGAGATCTTTCCCTTCCTTTGCTAAGCTCTGCATGGCTTCTGTGTCCACGTACCTCCACACATAGTCCTTGAAATCAGGCATTGAATACAAGTCCAGTTTTCTTTGATGACTCTTTCACAGAATCACAGAGGTGACAGAGGGTCCTCTGGAGGTTGTGTAGTCCAACCTCTCTGCTCAAAGCAGGGTCGTCCACAGGGCTCAGGGCTGTGCCTGGGTTTGTTTTTGAATATTTCCAAGAGTGGAGAGTCCACAACTTCCGTGGGAAACCTGTCTTAGTGTTCAGCCTCCCTCCATTTCTCAGGTGCTCCCAGGTACTCCTCTATTTGCTCTTCAGCATGAGCTGTGCAAATGCTGTTGTGGGTTTTCCTGGGACTGGATACTTTGGTGGCATAGGGGACTTCTTTCTTTATGTCTTGATAGTTGATAACCCCTTCACCGCCATCTCCTCTCTGACAGATCTGGATTGTGCATTTTAGGCCTGCTTGGGGCTAGAAATGGGACAGCACTGAATATTATTACAGTACCTCAGTTATGCATCTGTGATTGTGATATGTGTGTGATACATGCATGATTTTTTTTTATTTATTTTTGTCTTCCTATAGAGATTTTACGTGACACACAGACATCAGTGGCATTTGGCTCTATTTCCTCACCTGCTTTTAATGTTTCTGTGTCATAAAAAAGCTTGAAGTTTTTGTAAAAGATTATTCATGTTTCATAGTGGTTCAGATGCCCTCCTTCATTATCCAAGTAATAAGAGAATCAGATGGCATTTGATTAGGTGATAATGGAGTTCCTGAGCAAGTAAACTTTGACAACAAAGAGATCAAATGGTTTATGCCACTGAAAAGACCACTTCCTAGCAAACTGAAGCTCTCCTTCCTGTTTCTGAGAAATGGGCTCAGTGGTGTAAATCTCACTGTGGCATTAAACTACCCCATGGTTGTCTCCATCTGGCACAAACACCACCACACCCCTCCAGCCACTGGTCTGGAGCAGCTTCCTTTTGCTATCTCTCCAAGGCAGGAAACAGCCCCACACACTGTCTTTGCTCCCTGAGTTATTTCCCGGGACAGGGATCCTTCCCACCCTTTGGGAGGAGATACGTCTTTTAGGAACAGGCTGGGAGTGCCAAAAACCACCCACTCAACCAGCCCGCAGGAGAACTCGGTTAATGGCCTTGTTGCCTCCAAGCCCCGTTTGGGTTTGTTTCCTCCAAGTTCAGAGCGTTGGGGGGCAGTCGGGTGGTTTTAAACCTTTTGTGCCAGCGCAGCAATCTGATGACGACAGCACACGGTCTCTCAGGGTATCGGCCAGCTGAGGTCACCGCCTTGCAAAAAAAACCAGCAGCTTGTGAGTTTTGAGTGTGATTTCCGTGAAGAGTTTCACTCCATCTCTGACAGAGGGACAGCCTTGCTGGGACAAATGGTGTAACAGCGCGATGTTGCCAAGAGGGACAGTGTCCTGGTTCCGGCAGGGATAGGGTTAATTTCCCCCAAGAATGGGGAGGGGACACAGGTACCCCATGCCATGTGAGCCATGCCCGGGCTATGGGGGGAGCTGCTGGGGGAGGGGGCAGGAAGTCGCTGCTCAGCGCGGGCTGCCCGCGGTGCGGGGTCCGGTCGGTGAGCGGCGGTGCCATAATCGCGTTTGTATATTCCTTTATCCATGTTATTATTACTGTTTTCTCTTCCCTTTGCTCTTCTGTTAAACTGCCTTTATCTCAACCCACGAGTTTTGCCTTTTTCTTCCCATTTCCCCCCACGGCTGTGGGGGTGGAGCGAGCGGCCGCGTAGTTCTTTATTGCCGGCTGAGGCCAAACCACGACAGACAGCAGTCCTTGTTTTGCTGTAGCACCTTTGTATTTCTGCATTTGCACCATGGCATCGCCCACTGTTACCAAGGAGCCATAATTCAGAAGGTGGAATAGGTAGAGGTAAAGTAGGTGTAGGTTAAAAGTTTGGCAGCTTTTTTTCCCCATCGCTCTGCCTTGGTATGTAAAGCAGCTCAGCAGTTCTGCTGCTTTTGTACTGCTTTCCACCAGGCAGAGGCCGAACCACTTCGGGTTTTAAAATAAATGCCTGTGGGTGATGGAAATAAAGATGTGGGGCACCAAGCATGCCTGGCAGGACAGATCTTCCTAGGCTTATGTCTCCAGTACAGACACAGGGAAGGTGGAAGTTAGTCTCAGCCAAAGGCAAATCAGAGGCTCTGTGCTTTTGTCCAAGACATGACTTCGTTTTTAGTCCTTGTTTTTGACCCTTATGATTAAAAGAAGGAGCCAGATCCTTTTGAGAATGTGCTGAGCAGATGAGTAGTATTAAATGACACGGAGAAGGCCATGGAAGTCGCCCAAAGACTGTGTTCAAAACTTGGTGTGAACTTGTGCCAGGCCAGCACTACAGGGACAATAGCCCTGAGGGAACCACGCAGCCAATGAGCTGCTTGTTTTGTGATGAGGAGGGCCAAAATCAAAACATTTTGAAGGGCATTACCAGTAGAAGCATGGGTTACATGCACATTTGTTTAGTACCTCAGCTGTGCTGAAGACACTTGGAGTGATTAACTAAAAGCGTCTCAAACTTTGAGTGATTAATCAAACTTAGGGAAATGTATTAACTGAACTCCCTGCCTGTGAAAATAGGTATGGACGTAGCCCTCCTAGGTATGTAAATTAATTAAGTGAGAGAATACATGCCTTGAGGATTGTATGCATGTATGTGCATACGTCAAGCTATTTAAAGAGACATGACAGATTTTCAACATGTGCAACATACTACATGTCAAATATTAAAATGTCATCTTCAGAAATTAATGCTTGTGTGGGACATTCTGAAAATACATTAATCATGTTTATAGCCACACATTAGGTTGAATGTGTTATATATTTTTCCTGCTTAGGACATAGGGTAATCAACGCCAGATTTGTAAGTTTTCCATTGCTTGATTCGATTAAATAATCATCAGAATATATTGATTTTATATATATAAGTTTTGCAGTAACAGTTCTTACATTGGCTAAGAAATAAGCTCTGTGATTATTCTTTGAATTAAAAATCCAAGGATATACCAAGATAGTTTATGCACAAAATCAGTGAATTAAATTCAGTTTAGCTTCATAAATGGAACGCATAGAACCACTCCCATTCAATTTGTAAGCCAAAATCTCATTGCATATGGAATTTTAATGGTGGATAACTTCAGGTAATGAATAAATCTTTTTAAAAGTGTAAAATGGGGGGGGGAGGAAAGAAGGGAAAAAGAAAAAAAAATAAGCATTGTCTATGAATTATTGCTTTGTCACTGCACCTGCATTGTCCTGTTTAGTAACGTTACCGTTGGTATTAAGGTGCTCACTTCAGCTTTATATCAAGTAATACCTGAATCAAGAAATTGAGTGGAGGATGCAGGTTGTTTGAGGAAGTATATTTCATTTACAGTAAAACAGTAAATCAGCTCTGAAATTACTTCTATTCATTGCTAAGTTGGCTTTGGTTTCAGCTTTAAGAAGGAAGGGGACCAATTAGTGATAGCCTAAAGAAGAAAAATCATGAATATTCAGAGGCCTAGAAAGCATGACCTCCTGAGGAAAGACTGAAATTTTTGGGTTTGTTTAGTCTAAAAAGGAGAAGGCTCAGAGAGAAAGATGATCACAGCCTTTGAGTATGTTAAAAGTTGCTCCAGAAGAGGATGGGAATAGACAGGTCTCCATATCCTCTCTGGATAGAAAAAGAAGTGACAGGCAAACACTGAGGCAAGGACAGTTTGGTTACAGCTTGGGAGGAGGGGCCAATGCTGGCCTCTGGGATGGAGGTGGTGGAATGACATGTTTTAGGAGGAGAGTGGAAAATATTAGGGATGATGTAGATAATTCTTGTTGCTGCTTTAGTTGTGATCGTTCTGGTTGGAATAGGTGATTTCATAAAATCCCATTCTCAAAAATAAATATTCTTTTTGAAATCCATATTTTCTAAGATCCCAATTCTTTGTAATGAAGTAGGGAGTGAATGTATCCATATAAATGCTTCCCTGTACTTTGGTATTTTGCTGTGAAGTCATGTATTTAACGTTTTTCACCATAAACATACTCTGGACACAAACAGGAAAACTATAAATGCGAGCTATAATACTGTATTAATCATAGACATTCAGATACTGTTAAGTATTGACTAAAGCAGGTTAAGATGGAGACGGTACATAGAGCTGGAAGGGGCAGAAGTCTGTTCTGGAAGAAAGGTTCGAAGGAAGGAAGCAGTGGTAGGTTTGGGCTGGGGTATGCAAAGGAAGATTATTTTTCTGCAGAATGCAAGGTAGCAAGGAGAGCAAAAGACATGCAGTCAGGAAGGCTAGAGAGGAAAGTGCTACATTACGGTGAGTGAGAGAGAACAGAGATACAAACCAGGCTGTCAGTAAGGGTGGCAAAAAGGGGTCCAGTTTCATTACGTTAACTGGAAAAGACTGGAGCAAAAAACTGAATGTAAGGAAGAAAGGAGGAATTTAACACACAGACTGGAAGGAGATTGAAGTAGAGATTAATGTAAGCTACCATGGAAAGGGAGTAAATAGAGAGGAACTAGGAGAACAAAGGAGATGTTTTGTATTTACCATGTTTATGGATGTGTTGGGATTTCCAAGAACGTATGTCAGTAGCTAGAGAGATACAGGGGCCTTAAGAGCATGAGAGTCATGACAAGATGTGATGACCATGCACGCAAACATAAGATCATTTGTTCTAACTAAAATGTAGAGAAATACTTTTCATGAGCTAATTTTAATCCAAAATCCATTTTTGCATTAACATGGTGTCTTGTAGCATATGGTCACGTTAGCCACGTGAGACGAAGCAAATGGACTGTACTGGCAGTTAATTATTTTTTCCCACATTCATTGATAGATTTAAGAAGACTTATAACATACCTTTTTACTTGTGGCCTGAAGTTCAGATTGCTAAGGAAACACAAGTCCACAGAGTAATGGAATCTGCAGCCTAACCCCAACAAAGCGTTTGTTTATAAATAGGAAGAGAATATCCTAATAACAGGAGGCAGATGTTAAACATCTTGATTCATTTCAAATCTACTCAGTCTAACTCAGTGAGCCCAAAGTCAGGCAACAGTGGACAAACACAGCTTTATTTTATCCTAGTGGGTCACATTAAAATATATGTTGTGTTTTCTGCAGCTTGTGAGCTGACTACAAAACAGTTTGAACAAAATTTGGAGAGAAATTTTCAGGATTGATTGTTAAAACTGTTTAATCATATCCTGATTTTCACAATTATTGTTTGTTTAATATTTTAAACATTCTGCATATTAAAATCCTCAGTAGAGCCTTGGGGGTTTTTAGTTTGTTGATTATATTATGCTTAGTTTCTCCACCACTATCCCTATTAAAACCAGTGTTACAACATCATAAATAGTTGAATTTTTATATGGTCAGTGGTTATGGTGATGGCAATTTAAAAATATTACGAAGTGTTCTGTTTCTGCTTGGCCATGTGTACTCTTTCAGTGCTGTTCATACACAAATAAACAATTGGAATAATGCTGTAAAGTTATTTTTGAACTGTTGCCTGGGCTTGAAAAAGCTCAATGCACAAAACTCACCGAGGTGAATGGAAACATTCCAGCGTATTTCAGTGAGCTCTGGATCAAGGCGTTTCAAAGCCTTTTTTTTAACGTATTGTAATAGGCCATGTTTACTGAACTTATCTAAGGTTTCCAGTGATTAATATACATTAGCTCCAACGTGTTTTGACTGGCTGATGATTAGGTATCACAGGGCAATTTCTTAGTGTTTTTTGATTCTGCACTTCACAGGCATTACACAACACTTCTCCATCTGTCCTGATGTCCAGATGTTGGCTGTAAAGCTCTCTGAATTTAATATTGTATGCAATCCCCCCCTTTTTATTATTTTTTTCCCCAAACTGGTTGAAGTTGCAATGTCTGTGTTAGCTCTGTTTTCTTACAAGGACTGTTTTGAGACACCTATTACTCCAATGTGGTTTCGAGGGAGCTCAGATTTCATCAAAACCTGTGCACAATCACTTTGTTTGTTTGAAGCTATCTTTCTCATTCAAGGTGAAAGAGCCTTCTGAACACGCGTGACGCATGCTGCTCCTGCATCGGCTGGAGGGCCTTACATTTCTGTGTTTTTAGTCCTGCATCCTTGCCAGAGTCCCTAGTTAACTTTAATGTTACTGAAAAAAACACCCCCTACAAAGCTTCTGGTTGGGAACTTATGCAGGAAAGGCACTATCTTTGTTTTTAACAATTTCTGTCACATTAGGGTGAACAATTTCTTCCACTTGCATATTTCGCAGCTTTCTATGCTTTCCCGATACTTTCTTTTGCATGCCTGTAATGCCTGCCAGTTGAACATATCAGAGACCATTATAGGTGCTATTCAATCTTCACAACTGCTCTGTAAAATAAGTAGGTCCATTTGGCCCTTCTTTGAAAGCTGAAGAATGAATAGATGTGCACCCATGAAAGCATGTGGCAAAAAAGCAATTTCTTCCTTTCAGTTAGTGTCTCTTAACTATACTTGTGAGCTGTTTGCTAAAAAAAAATATTTGTTTGGGAGGAAAGCAGTTAATTGTCCCCAGATATTCAACAATGCTTTTTGGTGTTGGCAAGGGGCATGTACTTTCAGTCGGTGTATACCACTTATTGTTTTTCAGGTCTCTTGAGAGCTCAAAGAGGGTTGAAAAATGTTTCTAATTCCTCTAATCTTTCAGCATAGAGTTGAGATGGGGCATGAAGTATGTCATTCAAAGGATACTTGAGCAATATGATTGGCTAATGGGTGAGTCCTAGCAGCAGGTACAACATTTTAAATATGCAATACCAGAACACAGGCTTTTAAAAAGCATTTCTCCTCACCCTCACCTCAATGTTTGCAACACTGTAGATAGCTTTTCTAATTGTAATAAGTCACAACAGGGCATGCCTTGTTGGGCCATAATCATACTTCTCAGGCTGCTGATAGCACTCCTCCTTCAGGTTCGTTGCTGGCGTACACCCGAGGAGTGCAATTATGGTACAACAATGATTGCCCTGTTGTGCCTTATTATTCAAGCAAGGCACTGAAGCAAGTGTTTGTGTGCGTGCACATGCAGAGACAAAGTACATCTGAGCAGGTCCTTACCAGATAATTAACAAACTTGTATTAACCCTATCTCAACATTTCTTTAATTTGAGTTTTCCTTTTATAGCTGCCATTTTATCCTACTTGCCAGGTAGCTCCCAGGAACCCCACCAAGGACTCCCTTTTTCTTTACCCTTTGCCTTTTTTGCTTTGTTTTGTTTTCTCTTAGCATGAATTTGAGTCCTGACAAGGGTGCCATCCTGCCAGCCTTGGAGTAGAAAGATGCCTGTTCACCTATAGGGCATATAAATCACAACCTGTACCAGTAGGAGGTCCCCTTATGTCAGGTGGAAGGCTTGAGCTGAGCTTTTGTGTCCTGATGGCCCATTGAGGCTATGTATGCCCAGATCACTAACAAGTGTGTTTTGATAGTGCTAATAACCATGGCAGGTCTTAAGAAGAGCCCCCTGCTCCGCTTAGACCAGAAGAGCCAAGATCTCATTTCACAGAAATCCCACTACTTTTGGATGGGTGGACCTGAACCGACAACATGAAAATGAAAAGTGCTGCTACTCTACCAAACCCTCGAGTTATCCAGTCCTCTTTAAAACTTCTTGGTGTTATTCTTTAGCTTTAGGTATATATGGATATGCAGAATATGAAATGTATACATGACATATGGAAGTGTGACATACAACAAGTGATGCCCTTCTGCTGTAATAATGTCTATAAAAGTGGACTGCTGCACAGGGCTGGAGGACACCTTAGGGTCAGCGCACTATCATTTGTCACTGCAATTTGGAATTGAGGAAGCTGCTTAAACAACAGACAGGGAAGAGGCACTTCTCTCATTTTTCTAAGCTTATGCTGTACAATTTTTAAGTCATAAGAACGGAATGAGTTCTATGATCCACATGTTTTTTTGGAAGATCTCTTCCAACTCTGAGGATTTTTAGTTGCAGATGTTGTTAAGATGTCATTTTTAATGGCCTTATAAAAAAGCTCTGCCATTTCCACATTCTTGAGCTTTGAGCAGCGTGCATTCTTCAGCTGCTCAACAACAACAGCCCGTCTCCCTCGGTCTCGAGGATGCTGAGAATGGGAACACTTTATCTTTGCAGACGAGTTAGTGTTTGTCATTGCACCATGGCACATATACAGTTCAGGGGCTGTAAATTTTCCTTGAGAAGTGCAGCTTTGTGAGAGTTGGTCACAAGTGAGATTCTGTGAAAGCTAATGCAATGTTTCCTGAGATTACAGATTGCTAGGCTGGGGTCAGTGTTACAACCAAAAACATCAGGTGTTTGAGCTAAAAATATTTTATGGCATCTGCCAAACTGGTGAAATTTTCCATATTTGCTGCTGTGTTCAGTTCTTGTAATGGTTACAGAGGATCTTGGCTCCCTCTTTATCCTCCCTCGATAGCAAAAGTTAATCACTTGCACATGGACTCCCTTGAAAAAAATATGTAATGTTTACTTGTTTTCCTCTCTCGTGTTAAACTTCATTTCCTCTGCTCCTACCATTTCTCTGTGCTGTGAACTTATTGCTCATTGGGGTATAACGCACAGAGCTGTTTTTCCTGAGCAAAAAAAGTGATGCTGTTCATTTCTTTTGGAAAGGCCACTCTGCCCATCCAAAGGCAGAATCCGTGCCCTGATCATTGCAGCTCTCTCAGTTTCAGTCAAGGGGAGTAAAATTAGAAGTGAGCAAAAATAATGGTGTGAAGCTGCATGGGTGTTACACCTGTAAGCCATTTGTGCAGAGAGGTACAGAAGGACTGGGGGCTGGGAGGCCAGAATCACTAAGCACCACTTTTGCATTCATGGGAAACAGGCTAATGACCTAGTTTGGCTCTTGGTATTTGCATCCAGCTGCAGAAAACTACCAGGAGGAACCCTGGTGATGGGGAGACCTGGAATGTTTTAGCCTGAATGTTGTTGATCCTGGCTGCAGGGTGGCAGCCCAAGGGAGAGAGATACGGCATCGCTGTACCCCTGTCAGTCCCAAAGGAGCCTTTCTGACCCTCAGAAGCCCAGTTTCAGACAGCCTCCTTTCCCTTTGTGTGGTGCCAGCAGTGTAGGATTCCCCCTGACTTCCCTTTAATTCTCTAACGTGGCGTTTCAAAATGTTTTGGCTCTTCCTAACTGTGTTTGGTTATGAGATATCGCTCCAGTTCTTCAAGGGCAAGTACCTCTGATCTTCATGCCTGATTATAGGATTTCAGGGCTCAGTCTGGCATACACCATTCAGGATGGTCTCTTAAATGAAATCTCTATCTATCACATATACATCCTCATCAAATTAGTCTCCCCTCCCCTCTGGATCTGCATGCCGACCCTGCTGCTTTGATGTTACAGTACTGAGGAATTTATAAGACATGGTATTTTTTCCCAGCAAGAAAACATGAGCAAACCATCTATTATGATAATTACTGAAACTGATTTACATCTTGTGAAAAGATTAGGCGGCGGCTGCTGCTGCTGCTGCTGCCTTGGAAATGTCCCATAATGATATCAAACTTCAGGCCTAAGGAGAAGTAAAAAAGGCAGCTTGAAAACCTCTGGATGTATATCTTTTGATAAGTCTCCATGGATTTGCTGATAAGGCTGTCCCTGGAAGGATTCTTGCTTCTGGTTCTCTCACCAGGCAGAGGGATTTTCCCCTCCTTGCAGTTGTGCTTCCAATGAGCATTTGAATTTGGTAGGACTTTAAAGAATGACAACCGGGGAAAAATTAGATTCAGACACAACTAACGTTTCAACTGGTTTTACAGCATTAGCTAGCAAGTCACACTGAGAGCTCTTCCACAAACAAATCTGGAAAACGTCATTTCAGAGAAAAGTCTTTCTAATGGGTCCTTCAGTATCTCTCCTCCAGCTTTTGGAACCTCATCTGCAGACACATTTATGCAAATAAATAGCTCCACACGAGTAATTTTCTGTGACTGTGTAAATCCTTGAAGCACCTTGAGACTTTGCCGTAGATATTAAGGGGAGTTTTGTCTCTGGCTCTAGTTCATGTACAAGGACAGCTCAGATATATAGTTTGCCTTCTCCCCCTCTGTTTAGACACCTCTCAGATAAAGTATATGTAGAGTTGGGTGAATTATGCAAAATATTTGGGGCCTGTGCACTAATTCTTGCTGCTGATAGCCTGCTGAGGTTTCCTAAGCAAATGATTTTTACTTTCAAAAATAACTGAATTTCAAAGTTGCAGAGATGAGCATTTTTTTAAATTTAAATTATTGCTAAGAAAGCCAGAATTCACACAATCTAAAAGAAAACCAATACCAGGTGAGTTGTTTTGGGGCTGTTACTAGATAGGAAAGACAAATCTTTCAAGAGATTACAAAAAACTTTATGATGAAGTACAGTGTTAGGACTTTTTTATATTCTGATGTTTTAAAACATTATGAACAGAAGACATGCAATGAAACTGGAGGGCCTTTCAACATCTTAGCATATATGAAATTCACAGTCATGTAATACTGAGGTTCATTCCAGTGACTGGAGTCTAGCAGGGTTCAAAAAATAGTATGAAAATTTACCTGGGCTATGATAGGCTCACCAAACTGCAATACTATGTATGAAGCAAACTCACTAGGTTGGTCCCTACCCCCCCCCCTAATTAAAATGAATCGGTTTTGTATGGAACAGCACTTTGTCATGGACATATGCCACTGTCTGGGTCGGGCAGAGGTTTGGTGCAAAGCTTTGATGTGTTCAGATGGCAGTGTAAGCACTGCTGGATTTTGCATTCAGTCGTGTAAGCTATGAGGTACTGTCAGGCTGTGCAGACCGAAGCAGATGGGCAGAAGTCTTACATGACATGAAGTTTTTCAAGTTCCTATGAGTGACTAGAGGTAGATTTCGGGATATTTAGGATGCCTATGCAGAGGGGAAAATATGCAATGTACTTTTAGTAATTTTAAACACCACTAAACTAAGGGCAATGGAACACACAAAATGGATCATCTATGGGCAAAAGAGGTAAATTAATGATATATTTTACTGTATGTATAGTCTACTGTGTAATGATGTTTTATAGGGGTGCTATAACCCAAAATAGTTTGTCCGCTGTTCTTATAATGGATCAAAATAGGGCTATGAACACAGATACCTTTGGTAAAATATCTAATTCAACCCACTTACAGTGCTTAGGCCAGCACACAAGTATTATTCTGTGAGAAAAATAAATCTGAAACAAATAATTTGGCTAAAGGTAGCCTTTTGGCTGAAGGCAGTGGTTAGTGCCCATGTGCCGCAGAGACTGCTTTCCAGAGGGTGTCCCAGCCGCTGGTATCCCTAGATACTTTGTCTTACTTCATGCAGCTATGTTTATTATCTTATCTCAGTCCAGTATGAAGGTTATTCTTTGTGTTTAGATATTACATATGTACATCCCTGTAAGGTCCAGTCAGTGCAAAGAGGAAAGGTTGTTTTATGTGGTTATGACCACATGCTACTGGGGCACTGGAACAGAAAGTCTCTTCCAAAGCCCCAATTTCCCTGAGCTATTTCTAATGTCATAGAGGCTCATGGAGCTGCAGCAGAACTGCAGAGATTGGTCTAATGTAGATTATCACAATTATTTGACTTGTTTGCTTAGGAGCTCACTGGCACCAGGTTTTCCCTGATGGCTGCTAGGATCTGTGTGGAAAAGCCCTACAGGATGTAATAGGAATCTTTGCAGAAACATTAAAAGGCTCTATTTAAACTTCTCGGAAACCTATAGAGTTTAATAGAGAGTAATATCCTTTCTATTGTTGTTTTTAACTGTCCTATATAATTCTATATTAAATTCTTGAGAAAGGCTGTAATTTTCTATTAAATTCTTTCAGGCTTTTCCACAAGGGTTCAGTAACAGTTTTCATCTTTCCCAGAAGTCAATCACTTCAAGCCGCTAGCCATATGTACACATTATATATATATGTACACATACACACACAAGTATGTACGTGTGTTATTCCTCTGGAGTCCCTTACTCAGAGCCAGGTTCAGTTCCCTGAGAAGTGATTGCCCCGAAGAGTTCCCCCCTTGCTGCGTGTGAGTGGTGAGCCCCTGGGGAGAACATTACACACTAATGGTCTGGGTGAAAACCACCCTTGCTGGGCAGGTTCCCTTTCTCTGCTCACCGTGGACAGACCCTCTGCATCTGCCTCCTAATGGAGGAGCTAACGCTATGGAGTAAAGGCTGGTAGGTCATTGCCCAGTGCCTGCACCACAAGCATGCCCGCTGGGGACACTTGCCTTCTCACCAGGAGAGTCTTTTGCAGGGGAAGGAAAAGCACGCTCATAGGAGGCAGGCAGCTGAAGCTGGCAGCTGAGCAGCAGTTCCAGCTGAGCTGCCTGGCTCACATGAATTAATCTACCCCTTTTAAAACATTCACACACTGATCTGATTTTGACTGCTCCCTGCACCCAAGTGGCTTTACAGCTCGGTGTGGTTTAAAGGGAAATTCCAACAGCACGTTCTCTGCAGATTCAGTTTATCCCAGCGCTGGCACTCAGACCACCTGATGTGCATGTTATGTTTGTTTATTTTGCTGATACCCTGAGAAGGTCGTTGGCAGTCTGTTTCCTGCTCTTTGGATACATATGCTGCTGCTATTGCTCTTCTCAATGTACAGTATACAGGAAATGTAAAGTTCAGTAAACAAAACAAACACACCATTTGTGAATTGGAGAATATTTTGTTCTTCCTTCTGGATTGCAGTTTTACTCCTATGTGGTGGGTGTAAAAGGGCCATCAAGCTTGTCTGTGAGAAGCCTAGCCTGTCCTGACTGCTGTGCTCACAATGGTGATCTCTTCCACCCAGGGTCTGACATAGAGCCCTGGAGCTGCATGTTTGTAAGGGTTTGACAGTGTTGAGGTCCCAACCCGAGCTCCAAGCCATAGAATCACTCCTTCTCCAGTTTGGCTTTGCAGCTTGGCTTTTGGACCTCTGCCTACTTCCATTGCAAAATCTCTGAGCGTGAGTTATCAAAAGACTTACCAGCCAGGCTTGCAGTGACGTGCTTTTTGGTTTTGTGCTTCTGCGCGTGGAGCTGAGGAAAGAAAATGTGTGTAAAAATTGCTCATGAGGTGTTCACTCCTGGGAACCCTCAGCTTGGCAGCTTATTCCTTCCCTTGTAGCACGGCACAGCCAAATAGGTACTTTTATCTTGGGTATGGGGACCATTCTGCCACGATGCTGTGGGAAACTGACCTCTGGGGCACACAGGAAGCCTTGGGCCCAAGCTTGCAGCCTGCCTGTGCAGCACCCATGCATGCCCAAGAGGTCAGAGGGGCACGCTGCTCTTATATACCCTTTTTAGTTAGCTCTCATGTAGCCATAGCCCAGGTGGTGATTTTGAAGCCTACGAAAGAAAGCATGTCTCACAGTAAAAGGCTGGATTCGGGGATCTTCAGCTGGGAACGTGAATATTTTAGCTGGAGGAAATAGCTTTCTGTAGTAATTTTGGGGGTGATTAGGTTTGGGGTGAATACCTAGGCTGTTTTACTGCAAAGAGAAGCCATTTGGCTTGCTACTGTTGTTCTCATTTCAGGTTCATTAAGTGACTAATCTGCGAGGATGCCTAGGCTCTGGACTAGGAACTTTTAATGTCTGGGTGTCCAAAGTGTATAAACAACAGTGAGTAAATAAAAATACATGGGTATTTTTATACCTATAAATAAATAGGGCATTCAGTATGGGCTTGTATATTGAGTTGTCCATGCATAGCCATCTGCTGGGATTGTGCCTGCCAGTGTTGGAGAGTAAAGTACATGATATATGGAGCAGCTGGGAATATATACACTAAGATACACTTATCAAGCCCCCTGACAGCTATTCCGGAGAAATTCCAAGACTTGTGGAGTGTGAATGTCTTGAAATTTGGGGGAGCAAGGAATAGAGCACCAAAGTTTACCCATCAGAAAGCGCTGGTCCAGCAGTGGTGAAAGTCTGTGGTGACTCCAGTAAAATTAATGGAGTTGCAGTAATGCAAAACTGTTGTGAGATCAGCATCAACCACTTTGCTTTTCTAGGACATATTAATCAAAGTTCTGACCTTTTCCCTGGGAAGTTTTATTTCTTTTTAACTCTGTCCATAGGGTTACCAGATGTGCTGTGTTACTGGGATTGTCTTAGCCATGTGAAGCATTCTTGGGGTCCCAGCTGATTTGCTGAAACTGGGATCTGTCCTGATTTCAATAAAATGCTGGGATTTCCCAAGGGCTTTCCTGACTGTCTTCCCCATTCTAGCAGCACATCCATGTGGCCAAGCACGTCTTCTCTTTCTCCAGTAACCTCAAACCCCAGCTGCCAGTCAGCTGAAAGCCTCAGACAGTCACATTGCTGCCTTTACAGTGGAAGGGTGTGCACTGTAACAGCAGGAGCACAGCAACAGCAATAGTTTCAAGCCCGATGTGTAGGGGAAAATGTCTTCATCCTTGTTTGCAGGCACTCACAGCAGGGGTATGAAAGCGGCAGACCAAGTCCACCAATAGGGGAAGGGATAAGGAAAAGAGAAGAACCAGAAAACCCATCAGAAACAAAGCTATTAGAACAGGAAATTAGGTAGGACTGGAAAGTGAAGGGTAAAAGGAATTACAGATTGCATTTTGGGGGCTTTTTCTCTGCAGAGACATGGTAAGGTTTGAAACAGACAAAGGTCATTTATATAAATGATCTGAACTGTACAGGTTTAAAAGCTAAGTCCAGGATCTTCTGACAAATCAAGGGAACTGATCTTTAGGCTTGATATGAGACTCAGACCAGGAATGTTTGGCATGATTTAGCATTTCCTAATAAAAGCTCACAGTGCCTGACATAGCATCCTACTCTTGTTAAAACAGCAGTAGAATTTTTAATGAGCAAATGTTCAAGAAATTGCTTTAATGTCCTCTTCAAAAAACAGCCCCTCATATCAGAGCAGTCCTGAACACTGTACACAGGACTATAACTTTACAGCCTGCCTTGAGCAATATATGGTGCTTAGCTGTCCCAGACCTGTGCAAGCAAGGAGCTGCAACTCAGTCACAGACCCTGTGCCCCATCTCCTCCCCCCGGGGTCTAGCAGAGAGTAAGTACCTCTTACCCCTTTAAGTGAAATAAGCTATTGCACCTCATTTTGCATTCTGGCTGAGAAGGAGAATGCTCCAAGTTCAGAATATTAAACAGGCTTGAAACCCATTACATGTGACACACCGCAGGTGCAGGCAGTGCTCTGGCCAGGTGCAGACAGACTGGCTTCCAGGTGCTCCTCATGAGCTCCTCCAGGTGACAACTCCCACCCCTCTGTTCCATCTCCATGCAGGCTGCTACAGATAATACTAAAATTAGGCCTGGTAGAGAACTTCTGTGGTCACCTTTTCCATCTTCTGGAGCCTTCTTTCTTCCAGCTGTGTTTTGTTGGGGTTTTTTTCCTAGTTGATAGTTGTTGGGGGCAAAGAACGATCTGACCTGCCTGTGTCATGTGCCACTGCAGATGATGGGTGCTCAGATGGCTGAAGGAGCTTCATATCATAGCTGCTGGCAGGGGACTTCCCTTGTGTTACCAGCTTGACTCTCTTGACTCATGACTTGCCAGTCTGAAAGGCTGTGACATAAACTGATTTTTCTGAATCCAGTGTTGTAGGCTGAGGATCATCCCCTGTCCCCGGCCTTTGTTTTATTTGTCCTCCTGTGCTGGATGTCTTCTATTTGCAGTCACCTTTTGTCTTGCCATCCTGGATCTGTAGCTACCTCATATACCAAGTATTCCAGTGCAACTTGGACATTGCCTTTTGCCCTTTTTTTTTTTTGTGTAGCTATTTGACAACAAGGTAAAAATCCATTTGCACTGTGATCCCAGGTCTTTCACTTCTTTGTGACAAGCAGACTGCTGGCTCTCATTCTGTTCCCTTTCCCTGTGTGCCTTGCACTGCTTCTTCTCTGGGCTCTTCACAGGAAGCAATCACGTTTTCCTGGCCCTTCAGTCAATGCTGAGTCCTTGGGAAAATGCCTCATGTTGGCATGTGATGGTCCATGCTGTCTGATAAGCAACATACTTCTGTCTTCTGTGTCTTTGACATCAATCTACGGGCTGTCTCTACTGCTGGTGTTACTATTGCAGGCATCCAAGGGAAGATGCATTGCATTCGTATTCCCTTTTGGTGCTGAATTACATGAATGTTGCTGCAGGGCACAGTGGGAGGTTGGCTGAGCAAAGGGTGTTAGGTTATGACCCCTTACAGAATATAGCATCAGGTCCCTGAGCTTGCCTCTTGCCCTTGTGCCCCCCAGAAGACCTTCCTCACAGGGATAAGAGTAGTGATATGCTGTGACCATATAGTCCCAGTTACTGACAGAGAAAAGCTGCCTGTTAGCACTTCCCTAGGTTTAGGTTTGAGTTTTGTGAAGCTGTAGAATCTGAAAATTGGAAAATATGGCTTTATAGTCTAAACTCTGTTTTCACAAACAGCATACTGCAAGCTTTTTTTGGATCACCTCACATGGGTCTTCAGCCCCAGGTGTGAAACACATGCTAGTCTCATGAGATAATTCCTAATCTCCTGGGATGACTGCCATTCACCCTGAGGCAATGTTACTCTTCCCAGTTCAGCTGGAAGCACGGGGTTACCTCTTGTATGAGTTGCTTCATGTGATCTGATCAGCCCTGGGATTTACTTCCGTTGTGTCCCCTGGGGTCTTTTAGCAAAGAAGCAAAGATGTTTCTGCCCCTTCATGCCATGGCACACAGCAGCTTTGACCCCCAATGGAGAAATGCCTCAATGCTTTTCACAGAAAGGTTTAGGGAGATCAGAGCCAGGAGGGGTGTTTCTAGGGGATGTTGATATCTCAGGTGCTAAAGCTGGATTCTCAGCTACATGCATTGTGGACACAGGCATGGCTCCTAAGTCTTGGTCTGAAACCCCATGCAGTGGTTTCCCAGGCATGCTGAATTCCGGTCAGTGCCTGCTCACTATTTCTCTTACACCTCATGTAAGATGAGGTTCTGCACCTACTCTGACTATACCGCTGCCCCATGGCTCTCAGTCTTCTGTCTATTGTGCAGCCTCTGCAAAGATGGCTGCCTCTTTCTATATCCCAGGTTTTCTTTCAGAACCCCGGCTCTGGTGATTTCCTTAATGCTTTCCGGTTTCTCAGGATGTTTTGATATCATAATCCTGAATTGCTTCTCTGTTGTCAGCTCCTTCTGTAATAGCAGTGCCATTAGTTACAGCCTTGGTGGCTGGGAGTTGCTTTAATGAATGGTTCAGTTTACCCAGCAAGCTGGGATCATGCCAGAAGTATTTGTGACCAGCCAGAGGTACTTGTGTACTTGCCAAAAGGTGCAGCAGAGGTTGTCAGGGGAGCTCTTCTAACACAGTATGTCTGGGTTCACTTTTTGGCATCACTAGCAGGAATGTTTTGCCCCAAAGACCCTGTGGAGTACATTTATAGTGACAGCAGTTTTCAAACTGTGTAATGGTGTGAGTCTGGCATACCTGGTTTTCCTTGTCACTGCTAGGCTGGAAGTTACAGTGGGAATAAAGACGTAGCTTTGCCAGCTCTTTCCTTAGAGACTCCATCATGGGTAATGGAGCTCCACATTTCAGCAGGCTCAGGTTGCCAACAGGGATCTGTTTTTAACCTTTCTTTATTCAAGGTGTCCATCCTTGACATGCGTCTGTATATTCAGTGGCAAAGCTGCACAAGGGACTGTTTTCCCTTCCTTCCCTTTTGTGCTGAGAATATCTGGCATGAAACTACAGTCCTATCCAAGGCTTGTCTGTTCTGACTACATCTCTTTCTGTAAACCCCAGGTGATAACATCTGCTTGGTGGGTTTCTCACAACAGCGAGAATTTGCCCACTGGCCTTTCCGTGTTCTCCCTGTACAAGGCTAAGGTATTGTTATGTGTCTTCAGTCAGCTATTGTCACTTACCCATGTTTATAGGATTGCATTGCAGATGATTTCACTTTCCAGCTGGAAGCAAATTGGTTTAACAACACACTTGCAAATATGGAAAAGTGGAAATATGGAAATATTTCCAAATATGGAAAGTTTAATGCTTAGCTGCCTCCTTCTGCAATGTGTGTGTGATTGTCTGTAACGTCTGCTAAGATCTTGCTGCAACCATCAGCAAAGCTTCTAACAACATATCTACCCAGAAAATAAGAGAATGACTATGTAAAGATTGCACAAGAAACAATACCAGTGAAGCCCTAGATACATAAAATTCAGCATGAGTGAATGCAAGGTGAACAGTGGCTTGTACAGCCCTTTGGAGGTCTATGCCATCCATGGCTACCAAAATTAGAGATGGCATGAAATCATGGGTTGCCATATACAACCTACAGTGACATCTCTTTTTTTTTTTTTTTGCTGTACAGGCATATAGTAAGTCTTCCCCTGCCCCCGTTTTTAATTTTTTTTTTTCCTATTGTAGCTTTTTGCGCTTACATCCTTGTTTGGGTTGGGTATTTCTCATTTCTTTCAGCTGTCCTTGCTAGCTGGATGCATTTCTCTGGATTAAAACCTTTTTCCTCAATAGCCTCTTTGGAATACTTGAATCTCACATTTCACAGAAAATCACGGTCTTCATGAGGGAATCCAGATTCACGTGTGGATACCATTATTCTCAATCTGTAATAGCAGTGTCTATTCACTCCCCATTGTCTTGAGGAGTAGGAAGAGGATTGGTAGGAGAGGGATGAGAGAGGACCACTGTCTTTCCATGGTCTCACTCCTGCTGGGCTGAGGGCCTGCTAATGCCTTTCCCAGCTGCCACGGGGCTCTCAGGAGCGCTCATGGCAGCAGCGTCTCACTTGTGTCTTGTTCTGTTTCAGAAAGGAGACGGTCAGATGCTTTGCTTTCTCTCTTTTATCTTCCATGATCCATCCTGTTTACAGATTCAGGTTACTCTTCTTCAGGGCTTGTACAGTGATATCTGGCTGGAAATTAATCTCTTTGGTGATCTGTCTCTCTCTTCATGCTACCTGCTTGCTTACTTTTTATGTACTGTATCATTTACCTTGTAAACACATATTTTTATTTACTATTGGACTCATTGAAATAACCACTGCCACAATATTTATTGTACTTTATTTACAGTGGGAAGCTAGAGTGAATTAAAAACATGCAGAAGAAAAGCAACTGGAATTTGTAGAAGTCTGTGGCTTTGATAACGCTTTTATCTAAAAAAAACCCTATCTACAATATGTAAAATGAAATAGGCTTTTATTAAAACAATTGATCACAGAAGAGCAAGGTCTGAACAGACACAGACTGGTTTCCAAGCGCTTCCTCTGCCCCCTTCCCATCCGCACTCCATGCGCCTTCCTCCAACTTTCGGGAGGGTTTTGGCTGTCTTGCTGAATCACCAGCTGCCTACATCCTCAGTGGGATGGAAGAAGGCTGCTCTCTATATCATCGATGGGAAGGAGAGCAGGGAGAGCTGTTTCTTCTCCCTGCTGCGTTTCTCAGGAGTGCCAAGGGAAGAGCTGTGTCTCACTGGAGCAAGCCAGGGCAATATAGGCAAGGTGGAGCACTAGTGTAAGTGTAATGGGAGATAGAGGGCTTCTCTGTCCCTCTTTCTCCTTTAGATCTGGAGATATGAACAGGCTGAAAGTTTAGCCTTATAATACAGTGACATATTCAGTTTTGATGTGTGCTCCTGATACTGAGAGACGTGTAAACCCCACAAATCTTTTCTGTTTTAGCTATTTGTCACAATAACTCCTACGTAAGCTTTCTGTAGAACTGATCGGCGAAAACCTAAGTCCCCTGAAGTCAACCGGAAAGCTTTTGTTTTCCTGGCTGGTGCAGGGCAAGGCCACTAGCATGGCTGCAGCAGTGACCCATTTCAGTTTTTTTCCTTGTATATGTTACAACATTGACTGTAGATTAATTTTTACTCTGTGTTCAGTCCCTTCCAATGTATCATTGTTAAAGACACAGTATCTGATTATCTTGAGTGCACAATAACTGCAAGTAGAATAGCATTAACTGCTCTGAACGAAAGTAATTTGATAGCTAATTACAGAGGAGGGAAATGAACAAACCCTGAGTTAGCTAGAAATTTCTGCTAAAAAGCAGGTATTTTTGATGGATTTAGATATAGAATTTTGCTTATTTGACACAACAATGCATCAGGCTGCATTTATAGCCTGCATTATTAGAGTACAGCTGGCTGGGGATAATGAGTCTCCAATTCATGATTTCCACTTTAATTACACTTTAGATTAATATTTTTTCCTTGGAATTTGGAGGCTTGGGGCAATTTTCTGGGAGAGTCTTAAGGAAACAAACCTTATCAGAAGAAATACCATCCTTTATGCAGACACTTTGATAAAGACCCACCTAGACAATCACTTTATTGTTTTAGGTTTTCTTCTCTGATGGAGTTTCTTGCTTCTGGGATACAAACATCCTTCATAATTTATACTAAAAATGGTAATAAGCGACCGGCCCATGTGGAATCAAGTTTAGCGAGTAGACATAAGTAGATTTGGGACATGACCTTCCTTTGGACAAGGCCAATCAAAACTTTTTCTAGAAGGGGTGAGTTGTTAATGCTGAATTTTTTCAGTGATCAAAACATCTAGCACATAGCCACTTTTTCAAACTGTCTCAATACGGATTTCTTTAGGTTTCTGGTTTAGAAAGTCACTTTCAGTCACCTTGAAGTTTGCGTGAATTTTCACACCAAGCTCGGAAACAGAAAAATCGTACAAAAATCTCAGTGTTTGTCCAGTAGATCAGAGTGGATACAGTATCTTGAAGGTTTCCATTGACAGTGTCTTCTAATAAAAATTAGATAAATAGAATAAATTGTTTGCAAAACAAACACATGATACATTTTTAGATAGACTTTTAAACGTCTTTGAGCTACACACCCAAGTTGGAAAAGGGCCTGAGTACAAGAAAACAACCTTGAATGGGAATATTTTCAAGGCAGACAAAGCTGACATCTGGCTATAAACTCCGGGCAGTACTCTGGCTCCTTGCTGTGAGGCTGAAGAACAGACTTCAGGCCTGTTGTGGGGTTTATGTTTGTGAGAGCACTGGATGATTCAAGGCTGCGTGCATTTCACCAAGGTTTCCAGAGCTGGCTCCCGGGGGAAGGGTGGTGGACGTGAAGGCAGACAGAGTGCCGCCCTTGCCTCTCCCCTCTGAGCTCCTTGTCACCCTCCTTGCCCCTGTCACTGCCAGAGGCACCAAGTCAGCTTTAGCTGAGTGCAGCCCATCAGGGCCAGGAGACTCTTTGCACTTTCTCAAGTATTGGGTCAGGACTGTTTGTTTCACTTTTTTAATGGGATCCTGCGGTGCCATCCAGGGCACTACTTGTTTAAACTGTTGTCTTAGACCCATCCAGTCTGATGGAAAAAACTTTGGTTGACACATTGTCAGAGCAGCCTTTGGACCAAATCTGCTCTTGTACTGCTTTTCATACTAGTGTGAAACTTGACTTCCTCAGAGTTACTCTGGAGTTGCAGCAGCATAATTGAAAGAGGAATCAGGCATCAGAGCCCCCTTTATTCCCCTGGCTGAGGAGAACTGAGTTATCAGTGTGAACATTTGAATGTGAATGAAGCTGAAGAAATGGAATTCTGTAGCCAAAGGCTTCAGCAAAACGCCTTCACCAGCGTTTAACTTAGGCTGGTGATCGTCTTTTATTCATAAATTCAATACCGAGGAGGAGTACACCCTGTCACTTAGTGTATGAAATCACAATTAACGTACTATAATGGACTTTTAAGGGGAAAGCCTGTAGAAGTGATTTGTATCTCATAAAATATTACATTAAACCCTTCTCTTTCTCCTTGTGTTGTATTTCCCCTTCCTGCCTATGTTTTAAATGCAACTCTGTTTTTTGTTTTATGCTTGTGCAAAGTGCAGGACAGTGGAGACAATGTAGGAAAAGGAGAATTTGGGTAAAACAGCCATTTTGCAGTCACCTTGATCCATTTGATGGAGCACAGAATTTTCTATTTGCAACCAGCTTTTAAAGAAAAATAATACAGTGAGGGAAGGAGGACAAAAGACAAAGCAATGAGTTGGGATCACTCAATCTTTTGCTTGCTCTTTGCTTCTTTCTTTGGCAGATACAGGAGTAAAATCCAGTGTCACAAACTCTTGCAATAGCTATCAGAGGCCCAGTCTGCGGTTGTTAGACCTGTGAAATTCAACAACATATGGCAGCCAAACAATGTGCAGTGATAAGTCAGCAGGACCAACTGGGTTGAAAAAGATGGCAAAAGTAGCAGTTCATAGTTTACCTACCTCAGCCTCATCTACATAGTTCCACAAAGGAGCTCTGATATTTTGTGCAATGCAAATGTATATCTAAATAACTGGAGCATATTTGCCTCAGTTGTAAGGACAATTTCTTCTAATGGTGTATTCACTGGTAATTTATGATGGCAACCTGGAAATTTTACCTGCATCTTTGAAACAGATTAAGTAGTTGAGGCTTTTGCGTTTGGGAGGATCAGTCAATCGGGGACAATGCACTTCTGTCAAATATTATCAGGTGGTTAAATATAGATATGGTCTTGAGTTGTGTTTCCACATCATTCAGTTGCAAGATGCTTGGAACAAATGGACACAGCTTCTCACTGAAGTAAACTGGCACAATTCCACTGGCATAAGATGAAGTTACCCCAGTTTGAAACACGTAAGGATTTAGCCTGTGGTGAAAATCTGTTCTTCCCCC
This sequence comes from Pluvialis apricaria, assembly GCA_017639485.1. Taxonomy (NCBI): domain Eukaryota; kingdom Metazoa; phylum Chordata; class Aves; order Charadriiformes; family Charadriidae; genus Pluvialis; species Pluvialis apricaria. The sequence goes on from CM030008.1 coordinate 65,405,828, forward strand.
CCAACGACCCCCCCACCAATACTCCACTAGAATTCCTGGTTTTAAAACAGCTATTCAATGTCTGGTGACCTAAAGGAAACATGCGTAAGCAGAGGACTGCCTCAGTGGCTGAATGCGTAAGGACCCCTGGCTTGCACCACTCCCAACATAGTGAAGAACGAAGGTCAGGCAAACCCAGTTGAAATTTTGATGCTTTCTCATGTGGTCATACCAAAACATGTCTGCTGTCAATATTTCAGGGATACTCCAAAAACTGATGATTTCTCCTTGCTCGGCCTTTATCATATATGAATAATGCTTATTTGTTGCTAAAACCCTTATTGGTTAAGAGCTGTAGACACAACTAATTGATATTTAAAACTGTTGCTCCATCACAAAGAAGAATAACTGCAATTAGGAGCAGGAGCTGCATGCCAAAGAGTGGGAACTCTGATGACTCTGTTATTAAATGAAAATCATGTCCCATTTTAACTCTACTGTTCAGCTTTAAAAGACTGAACAAATCAAACTGAATTTTGATCTAAATAAATGAGAATCCCAGCTGAGAGAGTTAAATAAATTCCTCTCAGGCCTTTCTAGACAGGATCAAGGCCATCTTCCACTATCCTGGTTCTTGAGACAGGAATATTCATAGCTCTTAGAGATCTTCTTGCTGTGTATGTGCGTATGAGCATATATGTTTTGACATTACAAACAGAAAAGGGAAAGAGAACAATATAACTTGATGTGAAATTCAGGGTTAAGAGGAGGAAGGGAGAGCACTGGTTCAGGAAGTTTTTTTTTCTCCTCCAGCAGTCAGTATATCGTAGCTGAAATCAAAACCCTATAGCAAACTCCCTGAAGGAAGCAGCATAATAAATAGGTCTTTAAGGTCCTTTCTGAATGACATGGAATGAATGCCCCTCTCTTTCCCCCTCTCCCCTCCCAAGGTAGAATTAGAAAATGATTCTCCATGTAGAGATATGTGATCTGTGCTAATGGCAGCAAATGAGAATGCCAGCTGCTGTTTCACCCTCTCTCGCACCCCTGCCCTGCTCCCACCTCCCCACAGTCACTCTGGCAGTAGTTTCATGCTTTATTTCAGGCTTACTGTTTGAATAATGATAATAATGTCTTGCACTCCTGTAGCGTCTTTCATCTGAGGACTACAAAGCAGTTTTACAAACGTTAGCTCTATAGGGGTTCATTCTGCAATGTACTAAAGATGATCACAGAATGGACATATCGTCAGTCATATAATCACACAGTTGATTATTTACCCCTTGCAAATCTATGTCATCTACATCTATATCCATCCCAGAGTAAAAGCGTCATGACTGTCTACAAGGTACAATGCATATATGCATGTATATTGTGTAGAAAAAATTCAAAGGAAAACTTACTGCAGTGTTCCCAGGAGGAGGAGACCTATTATATTTATTCACTCCCTACTATACTATGAAAAATGGAAGACGCTAAGGCATTTGTGCTTCATTATCTAAGACAGGTTTGTATCAGTTCCATCAGGAAGTTGTATTCTCTATACAATCTGAATTAAAATTTCTGCGGCCTTGCTGCAAAGTACCAGGTCCAAATAACCCTGAAACATGTGACACAGGAGAGGTTGAACGCACACCCTTGAAGCGAGGTCCTCTGTATTCTTGGAAAGTTTGGGATTCCTGATCTGAGCTGTGCAGCTTGCAGTTCCCATCTAATCTGAACTTTGTGTGATGGGTTTTGTTGTGTTTCCTGTTGTTTTCATGCAGGGTAAGGCTAAATTCTGCCCTTTTTGCCATTGATAAGCAAATTTCACTACTTGCAGTTCCCATAAACAAATACGTGTCTGCTTGTTATCTTTACCTCCCAAACCTTCATTTTTTTGCTGTAAAATTCCAGAACTAGGTGTTTTCTAATCAATTTTACGTCAGCATAACAGGATCTCTCATGGTATGTCAGAATTTTAATTTCTTCTGTCTTCATCTCAGTAGTGAGGGAGCTGAGTAGAGATGAGAAATAGGCTAGCCAGACGTTTTGAATTCAAAAAGCAATTTGAGCTAGCAATAAAAGTATATAACCCAGCAGCGTATCTTTTTTATAGCTTAGCTATTGACTCACTTGATTTTGGCCAAGTCACTTAGGTCAGGCTTTTTTAAAAAATCTAGGAATTTTGGCTCCCTCCATGTTTAGTGCCCAGCTGAAAACACACTAAACCTGATTTTCATTGTCACTGTCCCAGGTTATTATGTGCTCAACATCCATAACTGGGCACTGTGTTTTGACAAGATCCTGTGTCCACTCAGTCACCTAAATAAAGCCCAGGTAAAGCATATGGGCCCTAAGACAAATCTTGTGTATTTTGATTCACCAGTGAAAAAATAGTTCCATAGAGACTTCTGCCATCTTAATGTGTTTTGAGACAGGCCATGCCTTTTGCTTGGATTATTGAGCTGTATTTTGTTAAGATCATTGATAAATGTTTTCTGGAAAAAGCAGACATAAGGAGAACTGTACTACAATAAGCCACTTGTTCTGAAAGAATTCAGAAGCCTTAGGAGACAGAGTCACTAGCCTTGAAGACTGTTATTCAGCCTGGGATTGCAGTTTGACCAGAGGAGTGAATCCCAGATAGGCAGGAGAACACGGCACAGCTCAGTGAAGAAGCTTTCTCAAGAAATAGCTGACCGTTGACAGGACAAAGCAAAACCAAGCCAAAGGAGCGGGTTGCTTGAAGCTTCACCAGGTTGTCCCTTGGAGATGATAATTTGCTAGACAGATGGACATGCCTGTAGATTATTTGCTACTATAAAATCTATTTCTTTAAAAGTTTAGATTTTTCAATATACTTTTACCTGTAGAGTGATGGCTGGGCCACGTTACGCCTGTGATCACACTTAGGCAAGTAGCCACAGGGACTCAGATTTTGTCTGCCCTTACAGAGGGCATCGCAATTAGATCCCAGCCTAGGAAAGAAAGCAGTCCTACCCAAGGGGAGATGCAGACTTGGCATCTGGAAGAGGATGATGTAAACTCTGGCAAAAAGGAAAAGGAACAGAGCATCAGCTAGCCTGTAACCAAGCAGATCCAACACCAAGTATATGTAGGACATTGTTATGATGAAATGCAAAGCCTTTTTAACTGAATGGTCAAAACAGGATTGGTACCTGGAGTTGACACTATGAAACAAGGACATACTAGTGAGATGCTGTCTGGTTTTGTCAAAAACTTTTTAATTTGCGGTTCTGTCCATTGAATTAATCAGATGTTTTCTGTTCCTCCCCCAAAAACTCCCAAAGCAAAAGCACTCCAGAGTTAGCACTAAATCTCTATTGATCCACCCAGGAAAACCATCTCAGGCTTCTCTCCGTTGGATTTGAATCAGTCTAACCTACTGTCTCAGTGTTATGTTACTTGTGACAGCCCCCAGGAAAAATGGTCATATTCAAACCACAGACAATTCCTACAACCATGGCTTAAACGGGGATTTCTTTCTTTGAAAAGGTCTAGTAGTTCTTTTCAAAGACAAACAAATTTTTGTAGAAAAGACCCCCAAAATTCCCATTTGGAAACATGGCTTGCAGCTGTGTGACAATTAAAAATACCCACCGGGATGTCTTCTCACCACCCCTCTCTGAATGTTTGCTTCCAGCCACTTTTGATTTGTGGACCTTTAGAAAGTTTCCCGTGTAGGTGTGGGCCCCTGCGTAGGGTCGTTGTGCCTGGTGACAGTAGCTTTCTGAAAAGCATATTTATGTATCGTGCAGATGTTCCTCAAGGGTTGTAATGTTCAGCTTGTCCGTGCTTCATATACATCTGCAGCTGTGTTGTGCCTTTAGGTTCACTAACTGATTCCCTGGCCGGGAAGACCAGGTTCAAAGTAGAAAGGTAGTATGCACTGGGGTCTGGTCCCTACACCCCTACAGGCATAAGGTAGGCTGTATTACTTGAGTGGGGAGCTTCAGGCAACTCATCTGCATAGGTGAAACCTGAGCTACCTTTTGGAGAGTCCTAGGACTCGTCCACAAGGGTGGAAGCCATTCCCCATGGGCCTTGCAAAGCACTTGTTAAAAATCACTGAATTGCACTGAATGACACCAAACACAAGAGTTAGATATATGGAAGTAAAAGCTGGGTATGAGTGTCTAATGACAGAAGCTAAACGCAATGAGGTTCGCTAAAGGACATACTGGAGCAATGCTGGAGGAGAACGCACTTTGTGCAGGAGCTGTGAAGTTTCATTTTTCCATTACCTTCAGGAAGGAGCCACAGTACTTGCTGGAAAGGCACGAGAGTGATGCAAAATATTGTGAGTGGCTGAGCTGTGTGGTAATCAAAGCCACCCTTGATATATCGGGATATATATCTGAAAAATTATTCTGCTCCAAGGTCACACTTCCATCCACAGTACAGTGTCCAGGATGCTGGGGAAGATTACTAAAATGAATCTCCATATCATCACAATGTTCTTGCACCATCACTAGCTTCTTGGTATTTTAGAAGTGCCACTGCAGGGAGGTCGGGTGACACCTGCACATAATAGCTGCACAGATGCATTGAATTACTCTAAATGCCAGAGTGGGCTGGAAGGCCTCGCATGGAAATGGGAGAGGTTCGGTACCTAAATTGCCTCCAGGTGCCTGCCAGCATCCTCCTTGCATAAGTAACAGCATTTAATATGGTCACAGACAGGGGCGTGCACTTAAGCACACGTCTCAGGCAAAGAAGTGGTTCTCAGATGTGTGCCTTTACCTATTAGCCATGTCCAGCGCAAAATGTATTTCAAGCTCTTCATTTCCTTAGCTACTGCTAGCCTGTAAATAATGTGATAGCAGCAGTATTTTGTAGTATATTTTCCCTACAGGGAAAACAAAATAGTTTGGACTCAGGGCACAACGTTGCCTTCAAACATACGTGCACAACTGACGTGGATTTCCATGGCACCTTGCCCTGAATGTATAATTGCATTTGGTTTTGAACAGCTTTGTTTATTTGTGTATTTTGTTAATGTGTTTTGCACCTCAGGCGTGTACTTTACAAATGCAAATTCCTTGGCTTACTGTGGTAATTTACAGCTTTTAAAGGCTAATTTGAGACCATTTTGCAATGGTAAAAAGAGCATGTTTCATGAGATCCCTTGCCGGGGGAAGGGAGGACCTTCTGTGTCTTTTCAAAAAGGTGCGGGGTATTCCCACCTCCCAGTGAAATCAGCAGGACTCAGCCAGCCAGAGGGAAGCCCAGGAAGCCCTCTGCCTGGCACGAAGGAGAAAAATCAACTGTCCTCCTTATAAATCGTTATATTGCAAGAATGCCCAGGGCAGAGAGCAAAGCACGTGTCTCTATCCACTGTCCAAACACAGAGAGAGTGGAGGGAGAGGATGATACTACACAAGGGAGATGAGAAGATGGCGGTTGGTTTAGGACGAGCTGAGAAAATTCAGGGAGGATTTTCAAGTAGGAGTTAGTTTTCGTTTTCCCGTCACTAGCAAAATCCTGCAATGGAACTGACAGAAAAGGACATATGGGCCTCAGCTTTGACGTTAACAGGTTCACTCAGGGTTACGGTTGCATTGTTCTGCAGTGGTGCAGGACTGGTGCAATGCGGGAGGAGAATTAGTTGTAGATGGTAAATAAGACAAAGAACGGTCTCCAGATTTCTTCAGAGATGTGATATGAAGCCTATATCAGATCTCTGACTTTCTCTCATGTTTCTTAAACATGCAGCAGCTTTCCAGTCACTATTCAATGGCAGTTCTCACTGGGGAAGGAGCATGCAGGTTTCTGGCCTGAAAACCTGTTAGAGGTGCTTTGTAACTCTACTGAATTGAGGGCATTTGCCCAAGTGTTATACTATAGCAAAACTGGGCCCAAGCTTGCTGCGTTATAAAATGTTTCTTTCTATTTGTATAGCTGCTTCTCCAGACAAAAACATTCAATTTTAAATTGTAAGTACTTAAGAAATGGGGAATGTTTGTTTCATAGTTTGTTTAAGAAATAAGAAATGGTAAAAGAAGGGCTGCTTAGTTTTTAAAAGAGCCACTGAGGTTTTAGAGATATTCCAAGCCTTGGGGTTAATTTCCAAATTGAAGTCTTTGAGAAAATATCTTGCTAATAAAATTTTAAAATTTGGAAGCCTCCATTCTCTGGAGTTTTTAGGTAACTTGGTTTATTAAGGACTTTTACCACTAATATTTCTCGGCGATGACTGTGCTGACATATGAAAAGGGCCTGGCAATGACAATGGAGTGTACTGGTCTCCTTTGCAGCTAAGGACCAGAGGGTCAGAGAAAGTGTGTTAGTTGCTTCATTTATCCATTCTGTTTTGTGAAGAGAAAGTTGCTTTAAGCCAGCTCTGCTCAGCCCAAAGCCCTGTTTAGACATGAGAGTCATATCTCACTGATCCAGCTACTCCCAGCTTGCATCAGCTTTACCTTACACTGGTGTCTTGTGCTTGTGAAATGAATCGCTGAGGCTCATGCCGTTTTGACAGAGAGCTTAAAGCAGCTCAGCAAGTCAGAGTTAGACTAAGTGCATTAGGGCACATGGGGTCTGATCTGTTAAACTTTCGGCCGTGCAGCTCAGTATAATTGTGTTCTTTCTCTTTACAAGCCACTAGATTCCTAGAACGGGTTGCTTATGTGTATGTCTTTCTCCCTATCTGACTAATAAGATTTTTCAAGGCTCAAAAGCCACGCAGCCTTGAATGAAATCCTTTCTTAGCTGCTTAACAAAGATGTGTCTGGATTTTCTGCAGTAATGTGAGTAGCTGTCACATTAACCTCTGAAGGTGCTGTCAGGGTTCCTGGTTTATTCTAGAGAAGGGCACAGAAAAACAACGCTTTGCCCTTATAAGAACAACACTCATTAGAAGATGGAGTGAAAAGTTACAATTACAAGCGATGATATTTGTAAGGCTTAGGGGCTTTTTCACCTCAGAGGGCCTCTCAGCTGATATCATCTTTGTTTCACCTGGAGGAAAATGAAAGGCAGGAGATGCAATTCTGCAATTCACTGATGAATGCACAGCACCGTGGTATGAGTCTGATCTCTTGAAGCTGGCACCCAACCCAGGTCACTGCCTCCTAGCCATGCTCGAGGCATGGGGCTGTGCTTCTCCCCCCTTCATGGCCCACAGAATGGTTATGTTTCATTTCCTCCCATTTGGGGTCGAGTACACAAACAGAAATAATCTGCGAGATTGTACAGTAAGGCTTCGGTCCTCCCTGGAGACCTGTAGGGATCCTGTAGAGGCAGTGCTTCTGAGGAAAGATAGCAGCAACCTCCACGCTGGCTACAATTCACCAGCCTCCTAAGCCTCAGTGAAATAGGGGAATAAAATATGAAATGTTAAGTGGTAAACTCTTAAGGTTGCACTGTTCCTGCAGGAGACCCATGGCATGTTGCCAGTGGCATCCCATATCCAGCAGAAATTTATTTCTAACACTTAGGGGTTTATTCCTACATGTAAAAGGAAATGCTGACCTTGATGATGTGGGAGCTGAATGCCACTGGAGGAGTAAGGAGCTGTAATAGTTGTTAATACTTAAGAGGCAGACTTTTCTTTAAATGTCAATGCAAAACCATTCCTTTCTTTTTATTTTTTTTCTTTCTTCTTCATTGGAAACTACTAGAAGAAATTAAATAGATATGTGCCCTTAAATATGGATGAAATGCAAGTGAAAACAGTTGCAGAAGCTAACCCAGGGCCTGGTTGCCCACATGCCTTATAAAGTTCAGTATATCCAGAATCATGAATTGTGAAGATTCAAGTGTAACTGTCATAGTACAGTTTGTGGATCTGCAGAATAATAAACTCAGAAATAACAAGCCACCCTTATCCCAGCTTTGAACAGGAGCAGTAGATGCTGGCAGGGCTCACTAGTGCCTGATGCTGATCCAGACTTCTTAAATTTCTAGCTTTACTCACATTCAGCCTTCCAGAGGGGATCATTGTAAAGCCATACTGCTGAGATTTACCTTGCAAACTCTGCTTAAGACTGAGAATCGGACATATACACAGCCTACTGAGATAACTCTAGCGCTCTTCGAAGTCAAAAAGACCTAAGAAATTCAGTGTTAAGGCTCAAACTCAGGGTCTTTAACCCTGTCCTTCAGACCCTATGCTTTCCGCTTCTGGTAGGTGACTCTAGTGATTTTGAGGATAATGTGGAAGCTGTTTGTTAACTCTTTTCATCCAAGCTGAGCTTGCTGATAAAGGACATGAGGTAGTCTCTACTGTGAAAAAGTTAATGGCAAAGATTCAGGGCAATAATCTTATATGCATTGGAAGTTTCTATTCATTTTGATTTCCTGTTTGTTGAAGGATGAGGGAGTAGAGAGACTAATTTGGCTTCTCCCTAATATTTAATCTTAAACATTGGGGTTTGGGTGGGTTTTTTGTTAAAAAACAATAGCATGATGTCTCTATTGAAAATGCAATTTTTTCTTCTGTAACAAGATTGTATTTTAGCAGTTTGCTGTAAGAGAAATATAAGTGTAGGCATGATGTAATAATTTATCATGTAGAAGACTTTGGAAACAATTTCCATTCAAGGATATTGTGCTGTTTTAAACTGTGTGGTATCTGCTTTGCATATTCAAGCCAGGAAGTGTGAATTTCCCTCTCTCCTCCTCCTCAGTGTGCTAAGGGTAGATGTTCAGCGGCGATGTACATGATCATAAGGGATGGGTTGATCTAAATATGCCTGGGTCATTTCACGCAGACTGAAAATCTGTTACAATCCGTGTGCTTTGCATCATCATCACTCAGTAGATCACGAATCTCCAGGCTATACACCTCACGACTGGGAAAGCCCTGACGTTTCTAACCCCTGTCTCCACCAATGAAGAGTGTTCCTGCTGTGCTTTTACCCCCCTTTTACAGTCCAAAACATCTCGGTTATTAGCATCTTTGCTCTGGTGGCCATTCCACAGCCTAACATATCCCACTGTCAGGAAACTCCTGTGTAACTTTTATCTCATGGGTTTTTTTCAACATTTCTTTGTCTTTTGTGGTACAGCACCATGCTCTCTGCTGTCTCCTCTCAGCTTGCCATTCGCATCCTGCAGATAGCTGTGCTCTCTCGCCTTGTGCAGTCTGTGCCTCTGCACTCATTGCTCAGTCAGAATGTGCTATTAGCAACTGGTCTCTCTTTCCGCGGTAGTTTTGCTGCCCTTTTCAGAATTCCTTCCAGTTAGTTAGTCTTTCAGGTAAAGACATGCCCAGAAATTAAGGCTACATTCCAGCGTCTGAAATGAAGCTTCTGGTGACTCAACCCAACATGGCTTTGATCTGTTTCACTACTGTATTACTCTTTACTGCATGTCCAATTTGCTGCACACTATTACCATTAAATCTCTGTTGACATTACCACTTTCCAGGTTTCTCCCTCCCATTGTGTGACTATTTCCCATCTGGGCTTTTCTCATGTGGGAAATATTCACACAAATTCAAGACTTCAGCAAAGCTTCCCAGCTGCATTAGGCATTTCACCAATAAATCACTGTTTCCTGTGGCAGAAGAGAAAACTGACTGAAACAGCTTTTCAGATCCCACATGCAGTGATAGCTCACCCTTCCCTATTCCCGTACTCCCAAATCCTGTGTAATATCACAAGCAAAATTTTAAACAGAAAATTGAATCAGGCAGGATTCAAAGTTGCAGTTCTAACAGTTGGCGAGGATCCACACGCTACCTCTGAAAGACATTAAGAAACTAACTGCAAAAACAACACTGAGTTTATTTTTGCTGTGTTAGCCCAAGGTTATGACCTACTGTGCAGCCACCAGGATCATTTCCCTGTTCCTTAAGTTCTGGCTAAGTTGGTGCTGTAATTTAGTGTTGTTTAGATGTGGTAGAGTTGATTTAGACACCTGGCCACCCTGCAGTGCAACTGCAAGTGATACGGGGTGCTCAGGAGGGACAGCCTCTTCCCAGTGTGGTGCAAGGCCAGGACCCTTCAGAAAACAGAACAATTCCCATAGGGCCATTGTCAGTGTGATTTCAGCCCTGATGATGAAGAGACAATATTTCATCCAGAGTCCGTCTGTGTCACCAGTGAGGATGTGAAAATGGCCAAGGTGGTTCAGACCCCTGGACCAACTAGCCCAGTGCTCTGTTCCCAGTAGTGCCCCTAAGAAGGCAAGGGTGAGAGCAGGGCAAGTGTACATGGTAATTTCTTCTTTCAGCCTCCAAATATTTCCAGCTAGGGGGATTTCCTGGCCCTGGTGAAGTTTGTCTGTTTTGTAACCCAGGGGATTTCTATTTCAAGCACTTGTCCAGTCTCCCCTCAAGCCTATGTAAAATTTTTGCATTCACATAGCTCCTTGGTAAAAGCTCTACAGCCTCTCTAATTGCTGGGTGAAAAAACACTTCTCCATGTGGCAAACCCAGCTCCATTTAACTTCATCTGGTGGCTCTGGTTCTTGCATTGGAAGAGGGAGTTAGCAGTCATTCACAATCTAGCCACTCCTTGCTACTCTGGATTTTATAGATCTTCATCATACCCTTACCAAGTCCAGTCAGAAGAGTTGAAGAATACTCAGCAATTCCTCATATGGAAGCCTTTGATCATTCCTGTTTCCTTTATTCGAGTCCTTCTTCTAGTTCAAATTTTGTACAGTATTGAAGGTAGAGGGGAACGAAGGAGTCATACAGTGGCATAGCAGCGTTCCCTGTTTTGGTTTTTATTATTTTTCCAGACTTTCACTGACTTGAATTGCCTTTGGATTGGGCATGCACAGCCTTTTGGCTCTGCATGCTGATAACATGCAACAGCCTGTGTTGCAGGAGAAAAAAGATTTTACTGTCTGGTCATCGCTAGAATTACGTTTATTAGCAATAGATCAGATCTAAGATGAAAGATTACTAATACAATTCAGACCAGTTCCTGGATTTCTTAGCTCAGGAATAGCTGTAAATTAAGCAGTGCCAAGGCTTGAGCACTGGATCTCAGTCAATGCCACTGTTGTTAGTGTGCTTCTGGGTATGATTTTGGCCTGCATCAACCTGCCCTCTCCCAAACAACTCCTGAGCATGCTTCAAGAATTAGCACGGGCCAGAGTTTGTTCCCAAAGCAGCCTGTCTGCAACTCAGATGCTACTAGTTTCTTTAACTGTGATTTAGAGGATGAAAGAGATTAAAAGTATACATATGGCCAAACCATGCATGGCCAAACATGGCCAACCAGAGCCAGGGAATGAGCCATGGCTATATCTAAAAGCTTCCTTATGGTGGTATTCACGGCAGTGAGGGCAGGATCTAGAACAGGCATGGAAATGGACAGACTTGACTGTAGGATACTGAACAGTTAATACCAACGTTGGTCATGCTCTCTGTGTTCAGGGGTAACAATGAACTTCTGTTTCCAGAACTTTCCACCTGCTCACTTTCCTCAAGCAATCAAAATTGGAGATGATTGAATTATTCTAGATGAGAAGATTTGTACACTTATTTTACTGCAGGGCATGAAAGAATCCATGCTGGGGGGAGATGTTGATGTCAATGATTTGGTTGCTAAGCCAGTTTAAGGAAATCCATATATAACCTGCATAGAAAGCAGTCCTAAGTGTTGGTTGCTTTTGGCTATCAAGAAAGCCTATTCATGTACTTTACAAAGGTAAACACTGCTTGGATGTAAAAAAGTGCAAACCTTCTCCACTTGCCTCAGTGGTGTGTTACTCCAAAGCATTTCAACTGCTTTTGCTGTAGCCACTGCCGTGCTCACTTTGCTGATCTATCCTAAAGTATCTCTTCTCTTTCACTTACAGGAGCACTGGCAGCATAAAACCAAATTTCCATTTACATTTTTTTACCATCTGGGGTAACAAATAATACATAAGGTAATTGATATAGAAAGTGATGAGGGACAGGAAGTTTCTCATTTATTGCAGTTAGTTTACACTGTGCATCAAGAGCATTTACATACAGTTAATGCACAGCTGGCAGTGGTTCCCCTCTTGTTTGTGTGGATCTTTTACACAGGAACAAGCAGAAGAAAACATTTGAACAGATAAAAGAAATTAGGCACAGGGAGCAGAGATTTGGGTCTAGTAAGTAAAACTTCAGGTGCTGGCAGAGACTAAGATTAAGTCTTCTGGAGGAGGATTGCATTGGATGTTTTATGAAGAGCTGTTTTGATGAAAACTGGTGAAATAATGATCATATTTATTTATGGATACTGATTCAGTGAGGAGAGGCCAACATTCCCAGTGAATGCTTTGCATTAGTCATCAGTCATTTATTTTATAGCTATGAAGTGTAAAGAAGCTTAAAAAAATTTTAAGACCTAAAATAAAGAACTCAGGAGTTGGGACATGCCAAAATTAAGGGTATTGATTGGAAACATGGATAAAATGGAACAATTTGGAAGTGGTGGAGGCAATGCGCACCAGGGAAACAGTAAGAAGTGGATGTTTCGTCCTCTTGTAAGGTGGTGCTTGCCTTTCTAGAGCTTCAAAATATTAGTCATATAATCCATGAACTCTTCTGTCAGTCTGAGTCTAAAAAATTAGTCCTTATATGGTAATATTTTAATTATGAAATCTGGATACTATTGAATGTTGACTGTACCTGAAACTCAGGTTGACTCTACTTGAAACAAGTTCTGCACAATTTTCTGTTACCTTTAGACTCTAGATCCTTGCCAAAATCCAGAAGCCCTGAAATCACTGTGTCCTTTTGGTCTTCCCTTCATCTTTTTTGCTCATCCCCACTAAACTGCAGGTTGTATCTGCATTCCCCAGACACATCCCTGGCTGCACAGATGAGGAATTCCTGGGGATCCTTTTACAAGTTACAGAGCACTTTGGCTGACTAGGACTGGTCACGCTGTGATTTTCCTGATCCATCCTGTTCTGGGCCTTTTGCTTTGTGTGTTCTACCTGCTGCTCTGAGCAATGCCTATCTCCTCCTGATGTCTACCAACTTATTACAGATAGCTGAAATCCACCCGCCCCAGTTCTCCTTTTCTGAAAGCCACCAGTGATTGTACAGTGTCCTCAACATCCCTGGCAGTATACATGTATAATATCTCTTCTGAGGCCTTCCAGGACCAGAAAGAAAATGAAGGCACAAAAACTTGTGAAATAAATTGGTTTCTGGGGGAAAAAAACGTGTAGTAGTTTCATTCAGTGATGTGTGAAGCATTGTATTCCTGAAGTAAGGACTCGTGTATGTGAAGGCTTTCACCTGCAGGAGGCTGAATTTGGAGCCTGCAAGGGTGGGGACACCTTATGCTTGACTATGTGGCAGGACTGGGAATGATATACACACCAAGGAGACCACAACACAAACCCATCTTCTTGCCTATAAGTGAAAAATAAAAAAAGAAAACAAAAACTTGATTGTTTTATCTGGGAAAAAAAGGAGAGATTATGTGGTGCATGAAGAAACTTATTTGTAGGGACAGTTGTTGACTTTGTGAAGATACAAGTAGACTCATCTTCTGCTGAAGTTTTGTGTCATTTCAACTTTCAGGTCTCGTATTGCTGTGAAAGTCAGTGCACTAAGGCATAAGAGTTATCTGGAGGAGAGGTACTCTCGTATCCTTCACTAGAGAGCCAGGTCCAGCACATGGACCACCGGTGAATGGCAGTGTGAAGCAGACACATTGCGATATATCCCCCGGATAGAAGCTGTGCAGGGTGCAAAGCCCTGCTCTGCTTATATTGCTATAGCAGCACCTAAATCATAGAATCAAAGAATGGTTTAGGTTGGGAGGGACCTTAAAGATCATCTAGTTCCAACTCCCCTACCATGGGCAGAGACATCTTCCACTAGACCAGGTTGCTCAAAGCCCCATCCAAACTGGCCTTGAACACTTCCAGGGATGGGGCTTCCACAACTTCTCTGGGCAGCCTGTTCCATTGTTTCACCACCCTCAGAGTGAAAAATTTCTTCCTGATATCTAATCTGAATCTCCCCTTTTCCAGTTTGAAGCCATTCCCCCCTTGTCCTGTCACTACATGCCCTTGTAAAAAGTCCCTCCTCATCTTTCCTGTAGGCCCCCTTCAGACACTGGAAGGCTGCGATAAGTCCTCCCCTGTGCCTTCTCTTCTCCAGCTGAACAACCTCAACTCTCTCAGCCTGTCTTCGTAGGAGAGGTGCTCCAGCCCTCTGATCATCTTTGTGGCCCTCCTCTGGACCCGCTCCAACAGGTCCATGTCTTTCTTGTGCTGAGGACTCCAAAACTGGACACAGTGCTCCAGGTGGGGTCTCATGAGAGCAGAGTAGAGGGGCAGAATCACCTCCCTCGGGCTGCTGGCCACACTTCTTTTGATGCAACCCAGGATACAGTTGAATTTCTGGGATGTGAACGCACATTGCTGGCTCATGTTGAGCTTCTCATCAACCAACACCCCCAAGTCCTTCTCAGGGCTGTTCTCAATCTCTTCTCCACCCAGCCTGTATTTGTCCTTGGGATCACTGTGACCCACATGCAGGACCTTGCACTTGGCCTGGTTGAACTTTATGAGGTTGGCATGGGCCCATCTCTCAAGCCTGTTCAGGTCCCTCTGGATGGCATCCCTTTGCTCTAGCGTGTTGATTGTGCCACACAGCTTTCCTATCCATCTCTTGGATGATTTCTAGGGATGGGGTACCTTGACATGATGCACTCAGCAACGTGCCTGAGCAGGTGAATGGTAGTTTAGGGGCCAATTTATTTGACTGTCATAGGTGTGAAGTTCTTTGTTCTTTCCTTTCCATTCTTTCTGTTTCATCATCTGTGAGCTCTGTGGAAGCCAAATGGGCTCTGAAAATTAAAGTTATCTTTATTTGCAAGGAGTTTTTTAGCTATAAGGTGTGGCATATTTAGACTTATGCATTTAGAAATGATACTTGAAGCCCTAAAAATTCACACAATTGACTTTTTTTAAAATCATGTTTTTTGAAGTAATACCTTTTTAAGTACTTTTTATTTTCTGTCTTTTTTTCCAGGCCTTAAGTTCACATTTTCAGACTTGTCTCTGCAGGCACAAAACCTACTTTTTCTTTTAATGAAAGCTGAGATTTTCACAACTCCAGAACCTGGAGCTCTGAGCAAAACAAACATTAATTACAATTACAAGAACTGGCAGTACTGAGAAGGCAAAGTCTTCAAAATGCTTTCTTGTCTCTACTAGCAAAATTTTTCTTGCTGGATTCAGCTAAAGCTAGCCACTCTTCACCTAGATGATCATTTAAGTTACACCAAGACAGCTGGAAGGGGATGCAGAGGGTAACTGACGATGAGATGTGGATATTGGCACAGTTTCTCTGTTGTTGGCTGTTCTGCTTCCCAGTGACCATACACCACCCCAAGAGTACATATTGGTACCTGTGCCTGAGGTTGGGCAGAGGGGGAAGAGAGCTTTGAGGTGCTTTAGAAAAGAGCAATTCTCATCTATAAGAATTTATCCTGCTACTTTCTGAAATCTGGTCCATACTTTCATCCACTTGAAACAGAATATTCATATTGAGCCAGCAGATACCTGTTTTAGAAAGAAAAGCGTACACATCCTTCTTCAGTGGTTGTTGCTTTTTCTGATTTTTGTACTGCAGATAAACTTATATATTACAGTCCAGACACAAAACACTCTTGGGCTAAATAACAAGTACATGCTCTGAGTATATGTCTGTGGAAAAAAGCTGGTTACCCACTAGAATAGAGACTGATCACCCATTTCCTTAGTCTTCCAGAAACTCTTACTTGTACTCTTAGGGAAGTCACAGAATTTGTTATCCAGTTATGCATCTGTGACTTTCTCCAGTTGGCTGTAATATATGAAGAAATCAGAAGGAAAAAATATCTTGTTTAAATATCTAGGCTTATTCAAATATAGTTTTCATTGAGCCCAGAATACTTAAAGAATTTGTTTGCAAATTTGATTCTAATATTTCACCCATGTTCAGAGGCGCAACAGTTCAGTGATTAGTCTTTTCAGAGACATGTTTATTGATAAAAACTTATATCCTGCACTGTTATTTATGAGTGACATGATTAGAGGTTTTTTTGTCTTACTAAATAAAGAGTATAATGAATTTGTAAGATCCTCAGTGTAGCCTCTGCAAATTTCTCTAGGGGGATATTCCACCCCACAGAAACAGTCCTTCATTGTGTGTTTATGCAGGGTTTATGTCTGTGAAATTAATTGAGTCACAGGTGGTAACTGTGATTGTCAGTCAGTATCCTATTTATCTCCTATAGCAGTACTAATATTTCTGCCAGTGTAAGATGTTTTTCTTTTAGTTTCAGAGGCAGCAAATACAGGACTGTGTACTCTGTACATCAAAAATATGTATATATGCACATATATACACAAACACACACATATATGTGTGTGTATACACACATGTTAGAAATATATATTAAAAATATATAATATATATATATCAAAAGTTTTTCAGAGTTTCTCTTAAAAAGCTTGAATAACTCTGGCTGGCTTTTCTGGAGTCTTCCCAAGGCTAAAACATATGTGGAAAGTCCCAGGATTGCCAATCTAAAAATGTAAATTAACCTCATCTCCCTGCATGCGCATGTATGTGCAGATTCACCCCATAATCCATGCACCCCACTTTCTTTTGCAGTTGCAGTCCCAGCAAGCAGGTGCCGTTCCCGCTCTGGCGTCGAGCCCTCGGCGCACATACCTCCAGAGACGCTGAGTTCCAAACCTTTTTTAGAAAGACCCAGCCTGTAATTCTTCCAGCTGTAAATACATGAAAGATGGATACCAGGCACCTGTTGCCTAATTCCTTGCCAAGTTTTTCAATTTTAAATTGCATTAGATACTTGTTCGGGGGAATCTTTGTAACTTATTAGCTGTTGAACGTGTGGGAAAGTACCAGCCATGTATGCGAATGGCAGAAAACTGCTTTCTGAGGTACCAGAGAAAAGCAATAGCCACACACTTACAGTATAAATATGAAACACCATCTGGTCTTAATTACTGTTGAGGAACATATGTATATCATGCATGGAAATTATATCCATCAGAGGAAATTCCTCTCAGTTATATACCGGTGTAATTCAACTGAATCCAAGGGGTTTACTCCAGAGTCATTTTGCTGTAACTAAGAGTAGAGCTTGCTTCATCAACTGACTGTTTTGATCCTGTGTAAGGAAAAACATACAACGAAAATACACAGCATACACTTAAACTGGCCATTGCTGAGTTTATACCTGCGCAGAAAAATATATATGAGACAGGGATGAGGACATCAGGGGCCTGCTTCAATAGTATTTAACTGTCTGAAGTGATCACTTTAACTGCTAGGAAGAGTTATTAATATTTATTATTTGCATTTTAGTTGTGTCTGTAGGTCTCAGCTGAGAAAGATAACTACGAGATGTAAATCCCTGTGTTCCTGAAATATCCATTAGAGGATCCCCATAGCAGTGACTGACATTTTAAAAGCTCTGTGTATGGCCAGTATTCAAAGGAAAAAGTCCAAGATGCCGATCAGAGGGAGCTACAGCTTGTCTTGAACAAGGCTTTTCAAAGAGATCCTGTAGAAATTCTTGGTTTCAGATTCTGCACTTCCTAAATTATAATCCTTTCAAAAACACATATATTTTGCCTTCTCTTATTTAATTGTTCTGCTTGTATACACTGTCAAAAACAAGGCCACCTATTTGTATCCTGTAGGGAATAAGAGAGTTAATTTTTATGCTATACATTTTATATGTAATACTATGCATATATGCATATTTTTTTTAATTAACTAATTTGACAAACTCAGTCTGCAGTCTGAACCTCTGTAATATTCCTGAGAGATGCATGGATTTTTCCACTGCTGCATTACTGCAATTCGTACACATACCAAAAGGTTGTAAGACTGATTCTTCTACCAGTGTAGCTCACTGTGATACGCAAGAAGCCAGAGTTTATCATTTTCCTAATTTTTCTTCTTTGTGATTTTGTCTGTGGCTGAACATACTTAACTGCTGTTAAAATCCCTCTGTTATGCTCCAAAAGTGTTTTCTAACTGTATACCTAAATCAACTTGGTCATTTTCAGCTTCCTAAAAACTATCTGTATAATCACTTGATGGTCTGCATACTTCTAAGTTGTGCTGAGTTGGCACGTAGGTCACCTGCAGGCAATGCCAGCTTTGATTAGCAACTACAGAATCCCAAACACATTCCCTTTTCGCTGATCACTGAACAAGTTTACATTTCACAGTAACAAAGCACACTTTACATATTATTTATAAATCCTTTCTCTAAAAGGACAATATCTGAAAACAAAGACGGTCTTTCTATACTGCCTTAGCTGTGACCTGTTTGCTAGTCCAGTGATTTGACAGATGAACACTGTATGGTCTTCACTAGTTAAAATAAAGCAAGTAGAGTTGATGCTTGATGTGAGTTGAGTTGTGAGGTGGGTTCCCCTCTGCTTCTCAGAGATGTGACACAACTTTTGCAGGGTTTTTCAGATTAGAGAAAGTAATATTTTCTTTCAAATCAGTAGCACGGAGCTGGGCAGGAAAGTCTAGAGATATTCTTGTTTTAACATTGTAGCTAGTATAATGTAGAGGTATTTCGTCTAGTCTAGTAAGTGTCTTCTGACTCCTTACCATTAGTACGTGACTAATAATATGTCATAGGATGAGTGAGATTGTTGCTGTAGGTAGAAATCAGCACTCTGGAGGAATGCCAAGGTATCAACCTACCAGTGAATATTTAATTTCTTGGTCCTCTTCACATCCGAGAGCAGTCTCAATACATCCTCCCTATCTCTGTGCTAACTAGTAGCCAAGCACATTTTTGGTTTTCCTCTTGCAGTAAGCAACACTGAAAGTATGTTGCCTAATTTCTTTGTCCTTGCCTAAGGAGATTTGAGAAACTGGCATGATGTCTACCATGCTTTCTACCAAACATCAAGGTTCTTTAATCTCACCAGGCCTCCATCCCCCATTCTTCCTCATGATGCTGGAAGTTGTTATTTTTGTCCTTGTAATTAAATCCATGCATCTTAAAGAAGCCAAGAGTACCAATTATATTCAAACAGACCTTCTAGTGAAGAAAGCCTTGTGTGTGACTCCCTTTCAGCAAAGCACTCCACAACAGTAGTGGAAGAGTTCCCGTGCATTTTTGAAGGAGGCCTTTTTTTCTCTCTTTGCTCCTGAGCAGACATCCCCATCCCCTCTAATGCTTTCTTTAGCAGAAATGTGGCAAAATGGGATGTCCCAGTAAGCATAAGTTCCTTTTGAATTTTACATGGATTATTTTTCTCCCATGGGGATGGCTCACTGTGTTCTGCATCTCACTATGAATCAAACTTTTTCTCCAGTGATGTCTGAGACCTACATCTTACTGCAAAGAAGGGACTGTAAAAGGGAAAATCTTTGGACCTCTGTCAGACAGACTGAGCTCATGACAGAAGACTGCCTCGTCCCTGGGGTCATTTCAGCCTATGAGTTAGAAAAAAAAGGACCAGGTCCCCTCAGAAAGTCCATGTTTCACTTAAAGGTTCTACTGCAAATAGTTTGAAATTAACAACACTTTGAAACTTGCAGGTAGCTAAAATTTATTATCTTCTGAAGTTTACATATTAAGTTCATCCCAAGGATCTAGCCTCTCTCCTGTGGCAACAGAGATAGGGAAGGTTGACTGTGGAGAGTGCTATGAAGAATATGGAAATTCCCTTTCCCAGGCACCACAGTTGGGCAACTGCTGCTAACTGTGAACATCTTAAAAATGGAAACTTTCCACAGACTGGAATATTTGTCAGTCAAAGGAGTTTATGATTGGCTTTGCCAGTTTTTACAACTAAGCCTACTCATAATTTGCGATTTTATGAAAAGTAGTCTGTACTATGCCCCCAAATTCTATTGACTTTTGTCCCTAAGCTTCATTGTATTCTAAAAATCAGACAGCTGGGAAAATACAGTAAGTTAATAAAAAGAGTATGTTAATGAAAAGAAAAATGTATACAGTTGTTATATTTAGGGTACAAAACATTGTATGGTAACTGGTTTCTATTACTGAAAAAGAAATCTGTAACTGTGTTAACTGTCCTTAGCATATGTTTAATTTCTTAATTCTGTTTTCACTTACGGCACATTTTAATTCCTAACCTGTGATTCTCCCCTAAATATGGTCTGCTTTATGGAAAAATTAGGACCTTTCATCTGGAAACTATGAGTGTTTTGTTCCAGTAATGAAGAGTCCCTTGTTTCCTGTCCCACACAACTCCTGGTGTATAGCCGTCTGGAGTCTTTGCCTCCCTTAGCAGGAATTAAAGGGAACACTATTTATTTATTTATATGAATATGTTGTTTCTAATGATGTGGCAGCTACTGGGCTTTTTAATCTTTCTGAGCAAATGCAAAATTGACTGTGCTAGCACAGAATGCAAGTTATCCTTGGTAATCAGTTGAAATATCTACTGCTCAAATTCCACGTTTCCTTTGATTCATCAATGTCACATTTCACATTAAGGCACCCCACTGTCCATTTTCTTAATTTCCTTTCTAATTGCAGCTCCTCAGCTCAGTAATTTGCAGTTGCACCTTTTTTGAAGTCTTGTTTTTAGTTTATTCAGCAAAGTGCGAAAGTAACATGATGGTTAGCCTTTCTGATAGAAAAGTAGTACAAAAAGCTTTTCTTCTCCTTCATCTTGCAGGTGTGGATTGGTGCTGAAAAGATGGTTTAGTACTGCATGTGGTAAAAGGGGTTAGCCTGTATTTGTATGTTTTTGTTGATTCTTAATATCTTGCAAACTAAAAATTGTGGCAGTAAAAGTGCATGTGAGCAGTCATGTGAACAGACAAGCAATGCTTTCATTCAGGGAGGTTTAAACAGGCTAAAAATTGGACTGGGACGTGAACGTTTTGTGCTGATAATGTCAGTTGGGCTCTGCTGCAATTTCGTTACAGCGTTTCTAATCATATTATTTCATGTTTTTCATTAATCTGAGATCTGCCTATCTAAGCCCATTGAAAATATCCTTACATGCACTATAGAAACATACACCTTCATAAACAAAGCACACACGTTTCTCTGATGCCTAATCATGTTTCTCAGAAAGAAAATGAGGGTGCTGTGTATGATTCTTAAATTATATACATAGAAACAAGCTGTTCCATAAGCCATGTAAGTAATGAAGCCTGGTTTTCTAAAGATTTGTGTTCTTTGTCCTCAAATCCTCAAATTCAGTTCCCTCTGAGTTCACAGAAACAATGACTCATCCATTGTGGATAATATTAGAAGTAAGTCAGGGCTTGAAGAAAGCCATGTTGCTACAGTACGGCATGGCAGCGTTTGTTAAATCTGTGCCGGAAATTTCTGTTTAATCATCCTCCATGCAGAATTGGGTAGTATTGTTTAAATCCAGAAGACTACAAACACAAACTGCAAACTTACATATAGATGATGTCAAGTGTCCAAAGCAGTTACTCCAAGCCCAGGCAAGAGGCACCCATTGCATCACGCAATGGGGGTGAACTAGTGCTGTCAAGTGACATGTCCAAAAGAGCTCCTAGAGCTTCAGCACTTACCTGGGAGATCTACAGCTTTGTGCAAGTAGGATGGCAGGTACATAAAGAGAGAAAATGGGGAAAGATGAGCCTGTTTAGGAGTGCTGTGTCATTTGTCCATTTTGTGTTTGACTAATTCCATGTTATGGAATTTCCATATCATGCAATTACTGCTGATTTACATGCAAGCGCTGAGATCACAGCTGGACTGGGTCTTATAACTGGCAATAAGCCTGCCACCCTTAGATGAAGACCGGTCTAGTAAGAGATGCAAATAGAGATTTACTGTCTTTAAGATCATTTTAGAAGACCTATGACAAGGGATGAGACTCAAAGAGATCCTCTGTGAAGTTCCTAGCAAAAAACCATCAAAATAGTTGAAAGAAAAAAAAAAGAAAAAGAAGCTAAGCCTGGCAACACTGGGGTTTGTAATGCTATGTTTTCAGGAGCCTATCTTTTCAGTGCTGTTGTCCTTTCCTGAATGGGAAGAATTAGGTTGCGATCCCAAGCAGCCCTTGTAGTGTGGAGGCAGCTTGCTTGGAGCTAGCCCCAGGGAAAAGTAGAAGATGTGGGTGTCCGTCCATCTCTAGAGCTTATTCAGAGATGCTGGATGGCATATGAGTGAGGCTGCAGAATCTGAAATCTTTCTCTTGTGGGAGATATTAAAATTCTTTCTTTCAAAATTGAAGGAGAGATCCCTCCCCATAGTCATCCAAGGGTCCCTTTCTGTCAGCATCTTATCGTACAGCTCCCTAACAGATACAGCACTGACCTATTGAATGGAGGTCCTCACTTCAAGTCTCTCCCTTTCCTTTCAGCATCACCCCCAGCCAAATGTAAAGAACTTTGACCACTCTTTACTCTTCATTCTTCCTAGTACAGCAGTACGCCCTTGCAGAAAATTGGTTAAAACTCCTTGGCCCAGCAGGAGAAACAGCAAGCACTTCGGTGCTCTGTAGTGCATTCTGGTGCTATGGCCCTGGGCTGAGAACTGGGGGAACTCAGTTCTGGATCATGATGCTGGGACTGTGTCTGTGTCTGTGTGTTGTTGAAGGGCTATTTCCTGTAAGACAATTGCATCTAGGGGAGCAGGAGAGGAAAGAGGTGTGAGTTTGCACCTGATTGGGCAGGGGAGAGAATTGAACATGGGATCCTGAGAACTGACAGAAACTGGGGAAGAGGAGAAAGAAGGTGGGAGCACAGGTTTGGTCACCACACACTTCCCCAGGCTGTGTCATTGATACGAGTGCAGATACACCTGGTGGAGAGCCCAGGCCTGTTCCCACTCACAGAAGTCTCAGCTGCTGCCCAGGTGAACCCTGCAAGGCAGATGCACATGGCAGTGCACATCCTGACGCTCAGGCGGGCTCAGACATGCATTATGTACCCACCTGCTCTTCCCTGGCAAGACGGGTAACCTGGAGGTTGTGCAAAAGCGCAATATTAAGGAGCAAGCCTGGATTTCAAACTCAGGGACTTTAAAGTACAGGCAGCAGGGTCAGATAGCAGCTGAGCAGACCTGTGAACTCTGCTTGTGTTAGGGCTAATCCTAATCCTTAATAAAATAACTTTCATCTTGGCACAACTCTTTCTTCTCTGGCCATGGAAAGAGAGAAAACAACCCGCTTATCAAACCTACATTCAAACTTGATGTTGTTTTGGTATGTGCGTGGGTTGAGCTTACCTGTCTGCTGCAACTAAAGTAGCAGAGGACAAGGAGAAGTTGGAAATGTTATCTGTTGAGAAGGAGGAGGAGCAAACGAGACACTCTTTAGACACAAGTTAGAGAGAAGTCTCCCCTGTAGTTTCTCCTCTTTCTCCACTTATGCTTCCTTGTCCGGAGTTGCCATTCCTCTGAGGGAGGAGGAAACACTAATGGATGTCTCAGATACCGTCTCACATCATGTCTCCTCACGTTGCCCTCTCAGTAACACTAATAATGAGTCTGGCCTCAACACCCCATTTATTTCCAGCTCACACTCCTGCCTCCATTAGTTTTCCCTTGATGACTTCGTGTGTGTTTCCAGAGCACCTAGCAAATGGTCCACAGATCCTGATTATGGCTCTTTGCACTAACTCATTAATAACAGCAGTACTCAAAAGAAATGAGTGTATTAATCAGATATTTTAAAAGCTGCCAATCCCCATCTCTGGCTTTCTTGATATGTTTTGTCCTTCATGTATCTGTTTTTTAGATTGCAATCTTTCCTTGTTCAAAACTCCCTTTACTTTGTGCATTACCCACTGCCAAGAATGGCACTGATATGAAACAAATAAGTAATAATCTGTAGTCTTGATTAACACCCTAAGGTAAAAAAAAAAAAAAATAATGCATTTAGCCGTTTACAAATCCTGGTTGCCAGATGGTTTCTTCTGCCATTGCTAATCTCTTTGTGATCTTTGACATTACGTATATCCCATGAAGTTTGTATGTGCGTTATTACATCTTTGCTCTTTAACCACTGTTAGTATAATAATGAACTAATTGGAAGGCTCTGAATGCTAGTCTAATAAAACTGGATGAAGATGGATCATGAGAATGACCTGAATGCATAGGGGATTTATCATATGACTATGAGAAAACATGTTGGACTATTTGTGACTAATGTTTTTGTTTGATTTATGGATTCTGTCATCTTTTATAATCTTCAAATTAATAAAAATCACAAGACTTTTAGGTTCTACTAAAACAAAAAGGTTTTTTCCATTGGTAAACTTTATCTATATGAACTTTTCAAGCATTTTAAAGATCCAAAGTTCCTGAAATTTTTGAGCTAGGTTATGATTTGCTAAAATAATAAGGGACCCTATGATAGAAATTATTTTTTCTTCTATTTCATTTGCCCTAATATGCTTGCTTTTGTTTTTTTTTTATTCAATTTGTTTTTAAGTCTAGGGCATGAAACAATACAAATTCTCCCTGCAAAATGTAAAAACTTGTGCTCTTTTTCAAAAATATAAAATAAAATGTTTTTTTTTTTTTGTCAACCGTTTTGATTAACTAGCTGTAGTATCTTACAGATCCACAAGATTGGTTTCACGGGAATAGCTTATTCATTTCTGGCTAGAAATAATTTTAAAGCCGTAGAGGTAAGGAAAGTCATCTATTCAAGGAGAACTCCTAGAATGACTAAAGAAGGAGATGAAGAAAGGGGGGACGGAACTTAAAATCTATAACTGAAGGAAAAACTGTTGTTTAACACCTAAACATATGTGTGCATATAAAAGCATACCTTATAAAATGCTTAGTTTTTAGAACTATATAAAAATTTTTGACATTTTTCGCCTGAAGGAATGTGCAGAAGATGCAAGATCATGTGCTCCAACTGGCTCCTCTCTGTCTGGAAGGTGAGTTGTTTGGGACGTCTGTGAATAAGGGGGTTGCTGCACAGAGCTGTGATGGGCTCTGGTGTTGCACCATCAGTGAGCTCTTCAGTAGATAATTACAGTCTGGTTCAAGCCCAAGGGACTGCTGGTCAGATCCATCTGTCTTCCATTCCTTCTCATGGTTTTCTCCAATAAGAAGCTTTTTATTTTGCTTTCTGCTGCCTACCACATTTCCTGGAATGAAAGATCTCTTAGGATTCAGTGCTCAGAAGTGAGGAAGCTGATTGTTCACAGATAAACATATAGTGAAATACAAAGCTAACTGCATGTTGCTAACTTCAACTTCCTCTGCTTGGCCAATACGTGACTTGTGTCAAAGGGCTTGTAGGCTTTCAAAGAAGCTAAAAAAGGAATTGGATTGTTTTCAAGTGATTTAAAAAGTTTGTGGATAAGATGAAAATCCACCATGTTTTCACATGGGAATAAAAAATACAAGATAAATGACTCTTTCATGTCAGCATTTATTCAGCATTAGGAAGACATTCATCCTATGAAGAGATCAGTCTACCGTTAGCTATTGTTGGGGTTCTTCCATGTTCATCTGAAGGTGACTTGCTACAACAACCTGTGGAGATTGGACACTGCTGTTCTCCTGGTATTATCTTGTAATTTTCAAATTCCTATGATATAACAAACTTAAGACAACCGTACAATAAGCTGGTCCTGAAACTCATAGCAAAATGTTTAAGTGCAAAATAATGCTGCTTGGAAGAACAATTTTATATGGCAGCCACTGTTGACTATTGTACCAGTAATGAGTGGCTGAGTACCATAAAACTCTTTTGCAAAGGGCTTTCATCACATTAAAAATGAATTTAGATTTAACCTGGCTTCATCCCTTTATTATGTGCCACTGAGGCACATCAGTAAGGGAAGAATTTTGATTTTACAAATATTCATAAATATTTCAGAGTCGAGTGCAAGAGTGAAATTCCTTTTGGGTAGAAACTTTTTATGAGTCAGCCAACAGATAGAGAGTTCCATGAGTTAAGTGCCCAACACTGTGTCTAAGATGTGGTGTTCAATGCATTGATTATCCTTGGGTTGTCATTAGTTCTTATATTTGCATTGAAAAAATTAATTATAATTTGTTTGGGGGAAATTTTCAGTAATTACTAGATGTTTTGCTATCTTTAAAAAGCCAATAGCTTTAATGTCAGCACATCAGTAATAGTATCTACTAAATATGAAATGGTAGTTCAAAAAGAAAACAAAACCTATAACGGAATAATTTTGCCTTAGGAACAGAGGGAAAATAACATGGAAAATATTAGCAGGCCATTTTATAATTAACTATGTGGTATGTGTTCACTTAGCATGTGGGATACTGTGCCCATATGTGGTGACTGGAGACCAATCAGAACCCAGTGAAAGTAGGAAAAATTCAGGGAAGGGATATATTAATAGCATATGGAGGAAGGAGCAGCTTTTCTATGGGGAGGGAATGCAGAATGTGGTTGTTGTGTGAGGTGCTCCCAGTTATCCGAAGGGGAAGGGCACAGCTAAAGACCTTCACCTCTCCATAGCCCCATCACGAACCTGGGCCCGGGACTGCCTGTCAGCTACTGGGTTTTCTGAAGACTGGTGCCCCAAGAGGGCCCACGACAAAGGCAGTCTCAGATTTGCCATCTACTGAGGGTTCAGCTTCTATACCACCACTAAGCCAGAGGGTTGATTTCACTGAGGGAAAAAAGAGAGTATGGTCTCTGAGAGACATATACTAAATAGTGGTGAGGTGCATCTGTTTGTCCTTTTTCAGCAATAAAAAGCAGAAGACAATGAAGTGAACAGGAAAGCCATGAGCCCTGTTGTCAGGTAATAGGCAGACCTCAGCTGAGTTCAGTGACTGTTTGGCTCAGTCACTTACACCAGTTAAGAATATAAGCCATGAGACATAAAATGACATAAAGTTAGTCCTTAGTGAATTATTATCCTCTGGAAGTTTTTCTGTTTTTCCAAGTTGCATATGGTAGTTAAGCGCACGCAGGTTTTGGTTCTTCTCTACTCTGAGGAGCTGAAATAGGATGGAAACTGATGACAGAGCAGGGCAGTTTGTCCCAGCCACTTTTTCTTTTTTTTTTTGTTGAGAAGCAGAGGAGACTCTGACTCAGAATACATACTGCAGAGAAGATCATAGACTCTACTTTTGCTATGGCCCCGGGGAACTCCTGCTGCAGCCTTTTGTTGTTGTTCTGGTCTGGTAGCAGTCTACACTCTGCATGGGTAAAAATGACAAGATGACGTATGGGTACTGGAAGACCAAACTTTAGATGTTCTTTCCAATTTTTAGGATGTTACTGGCTCCAACAGTATTTCCTACAGTTAATATCCAAAATAGTTCTACAAAAGGTTATTCTGTCTTGAGAATACATTTTGTAGTAAAGAAGAAAACCAATCAAAACCGTATAGTATAGACAGAACATTGTGAAAATAGTATTTAAAGTTACTTTCAGGTCTCATGCTTCATGGATTCATTTGTGGCAGTGAATTGTATGTGTTATTGTCAGTGGTGCCCTTCATTTGGAGTTCTGTGTGCCAGGGGCTGCACCAATGTATAGTGAAATGATTGCTCCTACTGCAGGGATCCTTCAGCCTCAGCGCTGAGCTAAAAAGGAAGTAATTTTCATTTCCTATCCCAGGGCAGGAAGAGTAATGAAAAAGGCTGAGGATAACAAGTGATTCTAAGCTCTCCTGGAAAATAAGGTTCATCAGGCCTTAGTTCAAAAAGAACCTGGGGGGCATGTAAAAGCCAGTCAAAGATGTGCAAAAATTGGCTATGCTTCAATATTGCAATACTATATGCCTTGCAAACATACCCCATTCTTTGCATACATCTAAGAGGAGGTGCATGAGACTGTTCTTCACATACGTAGCGACACATTTACTCAGACATTCCATCCTGAAGTGCTCAGCACTGGTCACTGCCATGGAGAAGACCCAGGACAAGATGAACCTCTGGGGTCACCTCACATGCATCAGGTGAAATGTAATAGTTTTTTGTTGCTTAAGTGTAATTTGTAAACCAGCTTCTTACCCCAGGCTTAATTCCTCTAACTTCATTTCCATTGTGTGTCTCTTCAGCACTTCATTTAGGCCATGAAAAATTTGCCTGGTGACTAATTTGGAGAAGATGTAGGAAAACATTGGTTTGAAGGAGAGCAGCATGTGCCACTGTCCAGGTTCCAGCCTGACCGGGACTTGACCCCTTTGCGCTTTGCTGTGTTTTTGTTTTTGATTTCAGAAAGTTTTGATGATGATGCTGTTCAGGAAACAGAGCAAAAGCCTATTGTTTTCCCAGATTATCTCCTCAGATGCACTCCTGAAGTATATTGCTTGGTCCGACTGCAGATCAACCACAAATGCTAAAGCAAATAATACTGTGGGAGCCTGAAAGTGCAAATGCCATTCAGAGTAGTCACAGAGACTTTGATGTGGGCACTCGCTTTATATTTCTTGCATTTTTTCACTCTTAACATAGTTTTGGCTTTAACTTTTCACCCAGTCTCATAGGTCAGATCTCTGTGCCACTAAATGTGCCACTGTAAAAATGCTATGCACCTGATGATTTGGTGTGTACTGTACCATAACTTAGGCCATTAATACCTAAAACGAAGGCACGGAGTTGTGAGGATTCAAATGTCAAATGCATACATGGGTCACTAGGGAGTTTCAAACTCTGGGATTAATTTGTTTGGTTATAGAGACAGGTACTACTCAGTAATCCAAACCTCCAAACTCAGAAAATTAAGTACTTGACTCTAGATTTTGGTCTGGCACATAAGCAATTTCAGCCAACGCAAGAGGCTTGTTATGGCAGAGAAGCTAGAGATAAAGGAGTGGGAAATGCCTTGTTTTAAGGATATCACTCTGCCTTTGTAGTGGAGGAACTGGAAATATTTGCCTTCCCTCATATTGTACCATTTTCTTAATCTCTCTACTGAGCTGGTTAAAAACATACTGTAAACCTATTTGTGCATCAAAAAGGATGATATCTAAAAAGTTATTAATAGCATATGCGCACCAATTCTTGACATGTTCTTGCCAGCACTACAGTATTCATTGATATCTCCCATACTTCAGGTATTATTCTCTCTTTTTCTCTCTGAAGGAACAATTTATTTTCTTATTTCATGCACTGTGAATATTTATCATCCACATACTTATTTCTTCTTTTTGGCAACTGTACTTCCAAGTTGCACCAGCCAGATGGGTTGGGATGGTCTTTACAAAATACTGTGCAGGACATAAAAGAATTGAAAAATCCATAGCACAAAGACTATGCCAAAAACTCACAGAGACTTCCTTTTTGATTTCATTAATTTTGTCTTTCTTGCCACCTATGTGAAAGCAAGAATAAAGCTTGTGTGAAAAATAGATGAGTACTGTTCCAGCAGTGCAACCCTACCATGGACAGATGTTTCTACCTGAGTGGTCGTCAGTGCAAAGCTTGATATATAGCACTTAAACTGTCTCCTGCTTGTCCACCTTCTCCCCCTAAATCTCCCTCCTGTCTGGTGTCCTAGCTGGACTCACTCTTGCCTGCCAAAGTGCCAGCACCAGTGTGCCCCCCTACACACCCAGCAGCTCTGTGTTTGGAAGCTCTCCTCTCCAGCTACAAAGGCAACAAAATCAAGGTTGTTTGGGGTAAATAGCAGGATTCATGAAAGCCTAAAACTGAGAGGAAGTGGAAGGACCATCAGAAGAGTGTAAGAATGACCCAGCAGAGTCATTCTGGCTCAAGCCGAACCATGTGGCAAACCTCCTTGATTACTCTGAAAACCCCTAGCAAATATCATTTTTGAGTAATGCATGGCTGACGTGGTTTGGTGGGAATGTAGTGTGAAGCAGGATGTGAAGCGAGGCAATAGCCTGGGAGACGGTCCAATTAGCATGTGGACATACAGGTAGGAGAAGAAGACAATAGTCCATGGTAAAGGGAGAAAAGTCACAAGTAGACTTGGTATGTGGAAAGCAATGTAGAACATGAAGAAAAAAATTTCACGAAGGGAGAGAGGGAAATAGGGGCACAGTGGATGCCCCAGCGTAAGGACCCTGGTGTAAGTCCAGGTGAAATAGAAAGTACTTCCTCTGCTTTTCTTTCAACCTGTTTTTTCATTGGGTGCCTTCAGTGGCCAATTTCAGCGTGTGGCCTCTTACCTTTTACTGCAATAACCAGAGAACAGCAGTTAATAAACACATTATCCGTTACCTTATTGGTTTACATCATAGCCTCTCACAGTAATCTCCCCTTGGAGTTGAAGAATCTTAGTCTATTGAATCCCTCTTTGTCTGGAAGCCACTCTGTATTTCTGACTGTCCTCATCTGCCTTTATTTGTTGTCTGGCTCCTTTTTTGAATGAAGGGACAAGGAGAGGAACAGACAGATAGACCAGAACTGTGTTCTGTATTATGAATATTCATTGCCATATCGATTCCCTCTATTTCTTTCCTAATCCTTCTCAATTATTGAGAGGTCAATTACACCCTCACCTCTTCCAGTAATGCTGAAGAAAAAATTTTGACTGAGTCAAAAAAACCCCGCCAAACCCCAAACCCCAGAAACACAACCCATGAAAAACTATTGCTTTGATTCTGGAGAAAATATTATGTGTTAAAAACCATGCAACCATTTCCTACAAGAATGTTGATCACACATTCGTTTTCTTGAAAAGAAAAAAAGAAAGGAAAAAAACCAGCAGGGTCTCGAGTTAATTAAATGGCATTATGTCAGGAGCACACAGGAAAGATGCATAGCAACAAGGAGAAGAGAATCTGATACAGAATTTACCAGATTAGTTGTCTGCTTTGTCCATAGGAGACTTGGACAGAAATTAAAGCACCTATATGGCAGCTAATAATGAAGGATAGATTTCATAGCAGTGGAAATGGGCCCAAACTATTTAGTTCCTAACATTTCAGGGACTGTTGGGATTTTTGGCTGAGGTGTCTTTTGGAACGGTTTCCAGCTTTGGCTTTTTTCTTGTGTTTCAAGGCATTTGTGTTCTCTTTTGCTGTAGACTTGGTAGACATGTATATAGTACAAGGACAAGCAAAATATATATAAAGAGGTATTGTATATAATGAAAATTTAATGGTGACCTAAAATTCATAGTAAATATCTCAAAGTATATACTCCATATTTTTTTCTGAACTATAAAAATGCTATAATAATTTCCTCTCCGTTCAAGGAAGGACATGCAAAAAGCAATCCCAGTAAATATGTAGTACTTCATAAAACTTTCCTAAAGTTGGTTTTGTTTGGTTGTCTTTTTCCTGCACAAAACCATGAGCAAGTTTTACAAAACCCATAATAATGCAGAGAAAGTACTCTGCTTAATATTATTTATACTAAAATAACATTTGCCTGTGTATTCTGGCACCCAGTTTATCTATGCTTTTCCTCTCGTTCTTTGAATGCATGCAGTTATTCTAGTCAGCCATGTGTTAGGCAAGTATTTTCTCCTGTGATGTCTTTGAAAAACTGTGTTCTTGCTACCTACCCAAAAACTGCTGCAAGTCTCTCTCCCAGGAGACACAACACAGTCCAGATTCACTGCTTACCTTCTGGGATGCGGTGCCCAGAACATACCCTCTGACTGGAGTATTCCCAGATATTCAGTCTGGAACCTTGGGACCTAAAAAGAAGAGCCTTTTCTCATGGACTGAAGGCTTTATCTGTTGGTTAAGAAGGTGCAGAGATAAAAGAGTCAAATACGCATTCTCCTCGTTAATGTGGGAGATGGAATGGGTTGGGATGGGGGAAAGAAACAAGCCATAGAGTCGGTCGTTTTTCTCCCATGTAGGAAGCTGCTCAACCATCAGAGTGCTTTGAAGTGTGTCAAGGTCACCACCAGACGTGAAGACATTTTTACTCTCCCAAACTCTATCAATAGAAAAAAAATCTGATACTGCATTCCAGTAGTAAAAATGGGAAGGAAGAGTAGGTACTGGACAGTCAGGGGCATGTGCATTGCGTATGCATGTATGTGTGTAAGTGAAGATGGGAAAAGTAAATTTAGTTCTTTCCCCTGCAGAAAGATGACTGTGATTAGAAATGCCCATGTGGACAGAGGGGAGAGGGTACCTGTATTATTCCTCAATCCTTCATTATCCTCCCACCCAATAACCAATATCCTCTTTTCTTTTCACCAACTCCAACTCTTCCAAACCCCACCCTCAAACCTCCAAATTCTCTGCCATCCAAGCCCCAATCTGTCTTAAAATCCCTTCCTAGATCTCCCATTCCTTGTCATATAGAAACCTTGTTTGAATATGCAGCCTTGCGCCTGGACACCCCCTTTGGCAGATGTTGTAGTCCTCTTGCCTTTTCCCATGCCTCCTTTTTCTCTTGTTCTTGGGGTCATTTCTGTAAGCTGAACACCAGTTCCACATATCAAAACAAAGTTCAGAAAAAAAGAAATGACAACAGGGACATGTGCAGAACAAAATATATGTGCTGTAGCTCAGTGTTGTGAAAAATGGCTTCCTCCTCATGGGGCTCAACTTTGCATTCAACATCTGCTAGGCTACTTAGCTCTGTAGTGGACAACACATCGTTGCTTCACCAAAAAGGATACCTTAGCATAAAACCAGGGCTATCTTACAGTGATACTTGCCCAATATTTCTATCTCCTTTCTGGCAGTCTGCAGCCTAGGCACTTTTTGAACTAGAGGTTATGTCTGTATCTTCCTGTTTAATGGCCCCTTGTGGACTTCCATTAATTTGTTTAATTGTACTTTAAAGCCCTTTGATACTCTAACCCCCACAGCATGCTGTGGGAGGGAGTTCCAGAGTTTTTCCTAAGCTTGAAAGCCACTTCTGTAAGGCGTGCAAACTTGGCTTCCATTGTGACACTAGAACTGGGACTGCGATAAATGTAAGAGGGGAAACCGAGTTCAGTTTTGGCAATTTGCGGGCCAAGCTGTAGACTATGAAATGAAACTCACAGGATACAGTGCTAGTAAGCGCCAGGATATCTGTCAAAGGAGAGACAGAAGTCACAATCTTTTATTAAAAAAATTACCCTGTGGCTTAACAATATTTATCGTGCTGTCTCCCAGCTACACTTGGCTGACCCCAAAAGCTAGTTGTTGAAGGAAAGCAAATATTTCTCTTCCTCAAAAAGTGAGATTGGGAAAAGGAAATGTCGGCTCAAGGCATGGCTCAAAAAGATCCTCTCTGGTGGGGTAACACAGTCATGCAGCCACATAAGCTGCTGCTTAAATAATGGTATAAAAGTGGCTTTTGTCAGTCACTTGGAGAATGTAGCTGCCTCATCAAGCACTGGTGAAGCTAATAAAAAGGGAGGAGTGGGTTATGCCGGAATTCCTTGAAAATCCCTGCAAATATTTGTTTTATTGAACTGCGGATGAATTCCTTTTAAAGTTCCCTGCTTGACCGCCCAGGAGCATTTCTGTCCTCTAGCCCCTCAAATAACGGTTCAGATAGGAAACTCAGTCCTTGAAAGTCCTTTTCTTTTTTTCGGAGCGAAAATGTGAAGACAAACAACCTGCCTAGGATAAGCTTCTCCTTATCTTCATCTTGTAAAACTCCTCCAGGAAAGCTAATTAGAATATGTAAGACAGGGCAAAGAAGCACCAGAAAAGGAAAGGAAAAAGAGGCCTTGAAACCCACAGGCAGTCAGAGGAAAGTCCTGGCCTTTATAGTTCCTGTCAGCAGCAGGAGAAGCCTGGGAAAAGGTTGCACAGTGAAATCTGTGGCTCTGTGATTCATTACTTTGAGGGGAGGCTTAACATAGTGCAGGAGGCTGAGCGGCCGCAGCATCTCTGTGCCCGGGACAGAGCCGCTTGGTCTCATGGCGGTTGGACAGTGCTCCAGGATCACAGTCTTTCCCGGTGGACAGACCTGGGCTTTAGGCAATCAGACTTTTCTGCAAAAAAAAAACCCCACACTGGCAGGGTTGCAGCCTCCCTCCTGCACCTACCCCCCCAGCATGGCTCCCAGAGCCAGGGTCCATGTGGCGGCAGCTGGGAATTATGGCATTCAGTGACAGCAGAAGGTTACTAATAAAACAAAAAGGGTTTTTAATATTAGTGCTGTCAGCAATATGGTGATAACAACAATACATGTTTGTGGGCCTTCCTTCAGAACAATTCTGTGTGGTGGCTTTCAGTGGAGTTTCCTGATGGGCAATTAGGTGAGGTGCAATTGCACTGTGGCATTATTTCCATCTGCATCTTTGAAACCTCAGGTAGATGTGATATATTTTTACCAGGAGACAAAGGGTGGTGATTTTTGAAAATCATCTGGCTGCGAGACTGACCCTGGAAGAAGTCACTCCGAATCTCCCTCGGGTGCCCGAGAGCTCCCAGTACAGGGACCTTGCCAGGGAGAGCAGAGGGTAGGCTTCAATGAACAAATCCCCAGGCAGCATCATTCCCTCGTCTCACAAGATCTGCCCCTCAGATTTGAAGCATGTTTATTTTAAAAAAAGGTATTGAAAAAATGTTTTCCCCTTTTAGTTACCTGCCAGGATCCTACTCCCAGGTTTTGCCTTTCTCCTGCGAGCGCTGCTGACACCAGACAGCTGAAGTAGGAGGTGTGAGCTTGAGCAAGCCATTAATATTGTGGTGCTTCTGTTTTCCCTCTTGTATTAAAAGGCCATAGCAATCCTTACCTAACTTACAGTGCATTGAGGGGCTTATTATTTGCCAGCAACTTTGAAATCCTTGGCAATGTGGTGCTATCCCATATCACTGCAGAGTGTTGTAAAGAAAGTGATGTGGTGATCTTGGTCACCATCTGTTGAATCAATAACAAGCCTTCCTCTCATTTTTGTGGGGGTTTTTTTTTGGTTTTTTTTTAATTTGTTCAAGCCAGCTCAAGTTCCTGCAGTGCTTTGTAGCCCTCTTTTACTTTTCATGTTTAAAATATTCCATTTTAGGTCATCTTTTGTCATCTCTCCTTTAGCCCATTCTCAGGCCGAATGTGCCGAGTCTCCTCCAATTCCATAAACTCCACACCTTGCCCATTAATTACCACTGTGGATCTTGTCAGATTGCTTTGAGAAATGCCCAGCTCTGGCGATGGTGTGCCATAGGCCCTTGCCTAGCCCAGCAGTAACATCCGCAAAGAATTCCCCTCTGCTAGTGAGCCATGGTGACCTCCCCTTCCTGAAGCCACGCTGACTATTTTCAGTTAATCTGTGCTTTTCCAAATGTTCTCTCCTTTTGACTCTTAAAGAGTTTCAAAGGCTTTTGCTCACAACTCATGTCAAACTGACTAGTGTGTAGTTTCCTACTATGTCTCTATAGGTTCACTTTTAAAGTTATGGCATTATGTATTAGTCATCCTTTTTCCTCAGAGACCACTCCTGAACTCAGTAAACTTATGAAAACATCTACAAAAGTCTTTCCAGTTCCTACTGCTATTCCGTTCAGTATCCTCTGATGTCCTTGGGCACCAGAGACCCAAAATCTGGTCCTGCGGAAGGTCCCCAGGCATGCCTCATTTTGTTATACCCCTGGAGTTCAAAGAGTACATGTAGAGGTGCCAGACGAGATATTTTGGCTTTGCACAACAGTTAGTGACCTCAAAGTCTGGCCAGATAACATTTGAAATATTTTCTGATATTATGAACAACAGCAGCCTCCAGAGAGGTGCTGCAATTTACTCTAGGCCTCTTGTATCTTCAACTGTATCATAAGGCAATAGCTAAATATCAGTTCCTTAGCAGGACTCCATGTGACTTTTTCTGTCCAAGTAATCAATTTACCGTCTTCTCTTGCAATTACGTACATTCCCTGACAATTTGAATTCCTGTCCTTTGGTGACATCAAAAAGAGGAAAAAAAGAGGCAAAATCATTGCCCCCTGAGATCATTGTCAGGTTGTTTGATTTCTCCACCTCTGCACTTTTCTATGGCCTGTTCCCATATTCACTGTGAATTTCCTGAGTTTATTACACATGGGTTTGAAATAATCACCATTGCTATAATATGTTTGGCCTTATGCTACTGAGATGTACTCCCACCCTTCATTCAAATGTACTTGCTGCGTGGGATTTCCCTATCAACACCATTTCCTATCTCAGCATTTACCTTTCTGTTTTTGCAAATAAATATTTATGTTCTACAAAAGATATCTTCCCCCAACATTTTTTTTAATTTATTAATTAATTTATTTTTTTTTAATAAATGAACCTATGAGACAATAAAGAGGTATAAATACAATTGGTAAATTTATAGACATGGATGAGGTTTGGAAGATTGCATTTTAAATTTGGGATCAACAGGAGAAATGAAGAGAATGTACTACTGTAAAGATCAATAATGGAAAAACTACTTTGAAGATGTGTTTTTTTAATGAAGGATTAGCAAGGAGGCACATAAGATGTTTAAGGAATCTGATTTTCCATCTATAGTGCAATAACCTCTTTCATTGCTTAATGTGGATAAAAAAATCTTGATGTAATTCCTTATAGTTTTTCAGAACTTGAAAAAAAGGCCAATATTTTCCAGACCAAGCACTAGTATAGTCTTAGGCCTTCATGGGATCATTTGACAATCAGTGGTTGTTTACAAGCCTTACCTGTAACTTGTCCCAACACCGCTTTTAGCAGAAAATATCTTGAAATTGTTTCTGCACAGAGTGACACTGTTTATCTTTTACTAAGCCAGCAATGATCGCATGGTCTTTGAGGACTTTCTCTATTTTTGGGATACATTTCTGTACTGCTAGGTGGTTGGGGAAGGCAGGATGTTTGTCTTTTTTTGCTTCTGTTTTTGGTAAAAGTCAGTTTGAGTTCAAGGGCAGACTGAATATGTGCTTGGAAGAGAAACCCATTGAGGATTATTAAATACACAGGCACCACATCTTAATCAAGAAGTCCCAAGCTGGAAATAGTTGGAGAATGGGAAATTACTAATGGGGAAGTTTCATATATGCCTGTCTTGTTCTTTCTATCCTTTAAGCATCTGTTTAACTACCACAGTTGGAGAAAGCATAGTGCATTCAATGGACCTTTGCTCTGATGTGTTGTCTTACTGTCTTTCTTCTAATGCAACATTTTTTTTTGATAACACAAAATGGATTTGGTTTTAACCTGGTAAACTAGCTAGATATCCAGAGTTGCAGGACATGAATACCACACACCATTGCTTTTGTCTTCTATCACTGTCCAATCTGTTAAGAAAAGAGAAGGAAACAGGAATCTGACTCTCAGGCCAGGCTCATATGTTGCCTCCCTGACATAGCTGTCCTAGCTGGTCACTCAAACCCTGCTCCGGCGGCCATATGTGTGACCACTCCTTCCCGTTAAAATGTGTTAGGTGTGAAATCCCAGCAGGTAGCATTAGTCAGTGGAAAAATGCTTATTTTGGCAGCATATATAACCCATATACTCACTGAATCTTTCCTAAAAACATTGAATTTGAACTGTAGTCCAGGTTCCTGCTTGCAATGATACACGTTCCTATTTATTAAGCTGACTTCTGTGTTGTCATTGTCTTCTTCAAAATCCTCTATATATATGCATTCAGGAAGAGATTTTTCCTCCTTTTCAGAAGCTGAATGAGAGGCAAATAATAGAACAGAGACCTTAAAGCACTTTTAAATGCACTGCATGCTACCCGCAGCCACCTCTTCAATAAAAGTGAGATCTGCTTCTGGATTGTATCCTTATGTGGAGTTCCAGTTTCCAAAATCCTCCTTTCAGAGACTCCTGAACCTGGGATGGTCGCATTTTCTGCTGCTAACCGTTCCAAATTCACCATCTGGCACTTCTCAGCACTGGAGAGTGAAGATAGTTGTCAGCAGCAATGCAAATCATTGTTGTTTTGTTAAACTAACCTATATTACATCCCCTGTTTTTTTTTCTCTTGCTTCCAGAGGGGTATAATATTAATGTTTAAAAATGAATAAACACACATGCAAAGACATAAAATATCTCAAACCACATTCCAAAGTCCTTGCTCAGGTTTTCATTCACTTCCAGTGCCAATAAAACTCCAGCTGAGGTGAATATGATTTTGGTAGACTAAAAAATTGAGTAAAATTTGCAGAAGGAAATTTGGCAGAAATTTGCAACAGCAGCACCTGCAATTCAACTCAGAACGCTTATTAAAAGGAAAGCTGAGCTGCATTTGTGGCTTCGAAAATATGTCTTCTTTGAGGACTTGGCTTTTTCCCCCCCTCACTATATTCTGTCTCCGTAGCGGTATAGTTATTAACGCTTATGATGAAAGTCTGAAAAGTTTTCCTGTATCTGCTACCTTTCACAGCAACAATAACAAATCCACCTCTGCCAGAATAGTAAGTTCTCTAGCACAAGACATACAGGGAGCCTGACAGTATCTTAGGTCTTAGTCATTTCAATCAGTGAGTGAGCTGTTTTATTAATTGTTTGGTTCAGTTAAACAGCAGTCATTTTGAATACTGTGTTTGTAAACTCCCTTCCGCGGCAATGTTGTTCAGGAAATCTGTTGAGTACAGCCTTGGTCAGAAGAGGTTGTATTTAGCACCTGTGGGTTCCTGCTGCCCGTGGACACTGTGAATTAACTTGATGAGACACTGTGGAGCAGTGAAGCTGCCACCCTTTGTCCCCTGGGACTGTCACTGTGCAAAGTTTTGATCTCCTCCTACCTAACAGGCAAATGAGATTGTTTTCTCAGATACAAATCTCTGTTAATTATTAGTGGAGATATTTTTAAAAAATTAAATAACAAAACGTAATCTTGAAGAAGGGAGCACCATAACTGTCACAGAAGCAGTTAAGGATCTGTCTGGAGATCTTTGAAATTTCCTCGTTAGTGGGATTTCCACGCTGATACAATCTAACACTTTTTTGGGACTGTGTACTTCTGTTCTGGCAAGATATCCAAATTATCAATCTTTTGATTATAATATTCATGATACTCAAGCAGACCAGAAAGAGCGCTAAAATGTAATTTGATTTAACCATTTCCACTTCCATATTTCTAAAGTTGCTGATAAATTATCCTGGTGCAGTATATTCCTCTTGTTATCAGTTTTTGTTTTAGAAACACTCCATTCTGCCATCATATACTGCTCTGTGCATATTTTTTCCCTTTCTAACCATTTTCAGACCTGTGGGTCTCATCCTGACCTAAGGCCCACCACTATAAATTCAAACTACTGCCATTTGGTTGCCATTAGATGGTTCTAGTTTGCACCGATACAAACCGCAGCAGCATCTGTCCCTTGGCATGTCGTGTATTCTTTCCTGGTGGATGGTGTATTGGCTGGTCTAATTCAGCAGAGTTCCCAAAGAGGAACAGCTTTTCCCTTTATCGGTCCTAGCACTGGCACCGAAGAGGACCTGGGTGACTTATGATCTCCATGTACCCTCTGCATGACCGATCACTGTAGCTCAGTCCTGCCAGATCCTCAGGTTCCTGCACCCAGATTTTCGTCTGGTGACATTCCTGCTAATGAAGGGTGTATGTGTCAGACTGCCTTCCTCCCGCACCTCTGCCCCATCCTCTCCCCACCCTCAAAAGGGAAATCTTGAGAAGGAATACACTAAAAAGCAGGAGAGACATAGAGGCAGAGAGTGCCTGCGGTTCAACAGCACCAAACTAATCTGTCAACAAAATCTCATTAGAGTAATAGACGGTAAGTCTTTCATTGTACTACAAGGCAAGCCCATCCTTGCCCCACATTGTTTTGCTACCAGAAATTTTTTTTCCCTGATCCCACCACCTCTTTCCTAGTGCTTGATGGTCACATCCTCTCCCTGTCCACTTGGGGAGGGGTAGGGAGCAAGAGTGGGCCCAGTAACCCCGTATCTAACTGGTGGTTTGTGGGTGCTTGCCAAAAGAGAGGAGTGAAGCAATGGGTTAATTACTGTGGCGGTTTTGAGAGATGGGTATGGTGCACTTCGTTGGTCTCAGCTTTTGTTTGTGTTACTCTGGGTGCTGAGTAATACCCAAAATTTCATGTCGACTGCAGCATAGCAGCTGCCTCTTTGCAGCTTTCAGACACCACAAATTATGGGACTGACTGACACTATAAGGAAAGGATTCAGCATGCTTTTCAGTGGAATATCTTTGGCACCAAATATATTTTCGTAGTCCACATTGTGACACACCTTATCCAAAATGAGCACAGGTTCTGTGAAAGCAAAGGTCCTCACCAGAAGACCTTGAAGCCAACAGGAAAACTTTCCCTGTCTGTAAGGAGCCCTGGTCATTGCTCTGTGGGCAAAACAGGGCAAACACTGCAAAGAAAACCTCCTGGAAGCCAGCAAGGTCTTCTGAGGGTGAGCTACCTGCTTTATTGAGACCAAAAGTGCAACTGAAAACCTGATGAGCTAAGGGTCTCTCCCCTTGCCTGCAGGTCACACTGACTGTCTGATGTCTGATAGTGGATTTTTTCATTCAGCAAAACATATGGGTATCAGAAGCAAGCCATAATAGATCAATTATTTGTTTTCATTTAAAGTTAAAAAAAAATAGTGAGATTTAAATGCTAGTGAACCCCAAAAAGGAGTGACCTTAATATTATTTTTGAAAGTTAATTTGGCTCATCATGCTTATGATCCAAACGACCTTCCAGGAGGAAGACAAGAAATGGATGAATAAACTGTTGAGTTTTGTGTTCAGTCTGAGCATCTACCTCCTAACCTCTTTTAATAATCCTAAAGAGAAGACACATGTTTGATCCAGTCATTGAATACAAGAATTTATTAAACATCTATTTCTTGGGTTCTGCATACATGAAATAACATGAATTCACTATTCAGTTGAAGGTTTGTGAATTGGGTTTATGAAAGAGGTAATGGTTTTTGAATCTTGCATTACCTAATGGTTAAAGCTAATCCAGAACGTTGCTGAATATATCTGAAGCCACTAATAAAGGTGATTTTATGTCTGGCCCTTTTGGGAAGGTAGACTGACTTGGTTTTTTAGACTAAACTATACAGAAAAGCCTGTTTTCACATATGAGATTTGAATGGTCATTTCTCCTTTTTCTTTCTTTTACTGCTCTTGTCTTAGATTACATATAGATTTTTTTAAAAATCCACTTCTGGATCCTGCAATACTAACAAAAGAGTCTAAAGGATGTTCAGAGTGCCATATTGTGATTTATTGTTCCCTGTCATTTATAATTTTAGTATTCTTACTGGCTTATCTATGAAAATATTTCGTTGATGTCTTTTAAGAAGATTGCCACATAATCTGTAAGTGTATGCACATAAATATTATTTTTTGACTTTTAATGTGGTATGGGAAAAGCTAAGATGCTGCTGAGATAAGACGTCAGTGCTGTAACCTGGAAGAAACTTGCGCAGACCAAACTTGGTCAGTTTCCAGGTTTTTTATTGAAACCAGAAGCCTTTGAAGCATTTAGGTCCCAATTCTGCAGTGGCTTTGTCCAAGCTGTGACCCCTGGGATCTGCTGTCAC
This sequence comes from Pluvialis apricaria, assembly GCA_017639485.1. Classification (NCBI taxonomy): domain Eukaryota; kingdom Metazoa; phylum Chordata; class Aves; order Charadriiformes; family Charadriidae; genus Pluvialis; species Pluvialis apricaria. Next base: position 65,447,035 of record CM030008.1, read on the forward strand.
CAAGGCACACCACAGGAGGGGCATCCCAGTGGCTGCTACCACAGCAGTTGCAGAAAATGGTGGCTTGTGTGAAGGTTCTCGCTTTTGGTGTAATTGTAAGAACATTTAACTCCATGAGAGATTTCTCTGGAGGAGACTGGGGTAATCTCTCTGGATATTGAATGGATGTGCACCTGGACAGACGTTTGGAGGCAGATTAGCACTAAGCTTGTTTGCAGTCCACTTGAGACACCTTGCAGACCCAGGGCTGGAGCTACACAGGGCTCGGGAGGCATGCCCATGGGGCCAGAGCTTCCCTCCCACCAGGGCAAAGGGTATCCCAGGGCAGGGGATGGCAATGGCCCAACTTGGCTTCTCTTCCAGCTGCCATATGTGCCTCGATGACCGTGTCGCAGCTGCCACAAATTAAGGCTGTCCCTCGCCTCAGACTGCTAGAGGCTATACTGGAACTGGGCAGAGAATCAAAAGGGGAGGTGCATCCGAACTGACGCCCCGACTGTACTCTGCCACAGCACTCTGCCTAAGCCTCTGTATTAGCTCGAGAAGTGCACATTTGAATGCAACAGAGGGGGCCACTGCTCAGCAGTACTTTTGAGGCTCAAAAAAGGTTGGTTAACTTTTTTCCCCCTCCTAATCTATTCCAATTTTACATCCTAACCTGCCTCTGGAAATAGATACTTTCAATTTGCCAATGGAAACTTTAACAAGACAGTTTTCTCTCACGGGTTTTCCCTCTCACAGTTTGGCCCTTCTGGTTTTTGTTGGTTTTGGGGTTTTTTTCCTTGTGAGTGATGGGACTACTCATAGGCAGCTTTCACATGAGAAAGGGCTGCTGTGTGGTGGCCTCATTTTGCAGATACAAGGAATGAGATAACTGGTAAGTAAGTTATACTGGTTCTCATGTCTATAAGCACAGATTAAATGAATCCTACACCTACACTAATACAAATACACTGAGGCAAAGGGGTAAAATTCCTTGTCAAAGCCATGGAATAATCACAGAAAAAAATAGTATTTAGGGAAAAGAAAACTTGTATAAAGGAAAAGTGTGATGGTGTATGGCCTGCAAGTAACCAGCAACACAAGATTAGAGCATAGGACTGCAGGGTGGCTTCCTTTCAGTGGACATAGTCCAAATTTCTGGAAGGGAACATCACTGAAAACAACTCTGAAACTCTCTGGATCCTTGCCCCACTGTGCCTTGAAAGCCACTTACCATCTGTATAGTAGTATTGAGGACCAACGCATCCCCCTGTTGCTGTCTTCAAACCTGAGACAGTTGACTCAGTGGTATGGATCAAGCATCTAGGGTTTTATACACTGCATTTCAGTAAAGGGAAGCATTTAAGGGGAAAACAGAAATAAGATGCATAGCTTGAGACACCAAGGCCAGCAGGATAGACGTTTAGATGTATTTATTTACATTTAAGATATTGTCTGCAAGACAGGAGAGAAAATAGTCCACAGAATTTGGGGAAAGACTGACTATTTCAGTCACAAAGTTGGACACATTATGTTTTTCGGGCTCTGTATTCATGCATTCTTATACCTCTAGAACACCTCAAGTCTTCCGCAACAAAAAAATACATCTTTTAGCCTTTCCCTATCAAATGCTATAATACTAAGGTGAATTTCATCCCTATTGGTCAAAATTTCCATTTCCAAAAGTGCTTCTTTATCTTCTTATTTGTTCTGCTTCCCCTGGCTGAGGTTCTCTGAAGGAGGAAAAAAAAAAAAAAATCCTTTTTATGGGTTACATTACTTATGCAGCAGGCATGAAACTGCAAACACCTGGTAGAGCTTCCCTTGTATGAGCTGCAGCCTACCTCAGAGTACTCTGCAAACATCTGAAACTCATTCTGTGGATCTCAAAGGCCCTCTCCATCACTGATTGAATATTTTTATGAGATTCATTATGGAACAGCTGTGATTGATACTGCTGATCACACAATAGAGGCTATTAATGTTTGAGATGTGGTCACTGTCATCCAGAAGACTAATTATTAAATTAAGATAAATACAACATGTACCCCTATTCCACACATATTACGCCTGCTCTTGGCAAGGAACATCTGGATGAGGTGATGCTCACTGTAGGCATGGGGATGGCTGGAGTATTGGCTCACAAGGATGTTAATTTTGGCTAGTGAACTGAGAAGTAAAGTATCTGAAAGAATTGCTAAATTAATATCAGGTTTAAAATAGCTAAATAAGAACTGAATGGACAACAGAGTATTCTGTGACTGTGCTTTTGCCTTTCTGTGCGTTTCCTGAAATATTTTCTGTTTGGTACCAAGGAAACCCCAAATTTTTCCCATGCCTGTAGTCTGTAGTATCTGTGGCATCACCTCATACTTGGAAACCCCATGCCACTATCACTATGTAAAATAATGAGATTTTTCTTTGATGCAGCATGAGTGTCTCTTTCATGGCTGAAAATCCTGTACAAATGCAGACCTGGTATATTCAGACTGCTTGCGGGGGGTGGGGTGGGTGTTTGCACACTTGTATGTGTATGTAGCATTGTGTGTAGGGGTGTGCATGTGCGTGCATGTGCATGTATACTTCAGAACCTGTTTTAGTTGAATAAGACTGTCATACAAGAGCAACATTTAAGGACCCTATCTCCATATGGGGGGAATCAGCAAGTGAGATACTTCATAACTTAAAAATTATCTCTGGGACCTGCAGCACAGCCACTAGCAGTTGAATGTAGCTAGACATAACAACAGATTCATATGAGGGGCACTCTTTGGCAGTAGCATCCTTTAAAGGAGTCCATCAAAACGTATATTGAAAAGAAGAGAAAACAAGAACTTAATTTTTTTCTTGCTGACTTGCACCTTCGGTAGTTCTTGGTATTTAGTCTCAGTTCTTAGTAAGTGCTATGGTTTGCATAGGGTTTACATACTGACTGAGAATACCTCAGCCTAGTTTAAACTACTTCATTGGTCACAAACTGGCTGTATATTAGGGATCTAAAAATCACCACTGTAATGAACTTTGTTGGTACTGCCTGTATCATGCTTCACAGTATTGCCCATTTAAAAGAAACTTGTCAAGATTGTTTCATCTCAATGGAATTATGTTGTTTTTATACCTGGTGGATCATATGACTCTAAGTAGGACACAGGACAGAAATGTCTTTTTAATTTTGACTGTTTTGATCCTTTGTTGATAGTTTTCCTCCAATCTTTTTTCTGCCTAATCAAGTGGATACTGTTAAAAGACTAAGACACAATCCCAGAAATTATTAAAAAGGGAAAGCAGCTACCTTTATTCAGTTTTCTATAGGCAGGCTCTGCTCTTTTTCTTGTTTCCTACATTTTTGTTCTATAAAGTCAATGGCAATAAGATCTGTAGTTATAAAAACACCCAGTGTTCTTTACTTTGTATATTGCTAAGAAATAATAAATCAAATAGAATCTTTCTAGGTTTACTGTTTCTGCAAGTGGGCAAATTCTCCTTTCAGTTATAACTGCGTGACTGTATTGAATTCAGGGCTACTCACTGGTAGAGACAAGAATTTAGCTCATATTTTATAAATGAATGAAGTATTTTACCGTGTTCTCCTTTTCTTCCTGTGTGAGTCAATTACACAATACATTCAGACACTTGCTCCAGCTGGGACTTTACACAGTAATCCACAGTACTCATATGCCAATCTCAAGTTTATACTAGAAAGAATCTTTAAACAGTTATAAGTTCAACAAAACAGAAATTCAGGGTTTGGTGTCAGAGAATTAATCTTTTTCCAGATGCAACAGAATCTGGTCATCATAGATGGTCTCAGTTTATGCAGCTGAAAACTGCATTCCTTTAAAGTGCAATTATGCTTATATTTTACATTTGGCTAAATTAAGGATCCAGTACTTTATATCTATTTTCTGCAAGTCGCGCTACTAGAGGTGACGGCAAATCGACATATGTTTTTTTTCTAATGTAGAGAAAGCCCAATTATGGCAAGGCTGAGCGGCTATTTGACATTTATATAAAGTACACATATCCTATGGTATGGAAAATTATCATTATTTTCAGATGGGAGGTATCTGGCAGACTATTGAACAATGCCTGTGAGAACCTGTCTTGCACAACGCAACATCCAGCTTTGCGTTTTACATCGCTTGCAAGCATGAGTGTTAGAAGACAAACTCAGAGAGAAAAAGCCTTGGTGTGCTACTTCTGTGTGTTTTCTAAAGACAAACAAAATTTCTTTCCATGCATTCTACAGTGGTTCTAATTTGCAAAATCCTTCTATATAGGTGATTGCATCCATCAGCCTTTGAATTTTGGTGGTAAGACCCCAGTCAACTTAGCAAATGTACTCATGCAAAGTTGTACATATTGCGATCTTAATATCCAAATATTTCTTCTTAGCTTCATTATCTCTGAGGCTTTTCTAATATCCTAGAATAATGTAGTCCTAAATGGAGGATGGATAGGATATTTTCTGTAGCACTTTTCTACTGGGACCTTGGAGGAGATGAACAGCTGCCAAAAGAAGCCCAGGGGTACATTGTCTCTTACCATATTTGTATAGGCAGCTGTCACCAGCTAGCCAATCACGGCTTCCAGCTTACTGAGGAGTCACCCACCCCAATGGAAGTGCTGATGTTAGCACCTTGTGTGTTTTGAAGGTATACTGAAGGACCTTGCTTTCAAGGTGCTCAGCCTTGAAAAAAAAAGTTCTTGTACCCTGAAGTCCTAATGAAGGCAATGGGAGTTGGCTGGCCAAAACCGGAAGTCCACCTCTGGAGGTCTCTGGTTTTGTTCGGTATTGTCCTTTGAGTCAAGTCCTGTTAATAACACTGTGATTTGTGGTTGCAGTTGACTTTAGGAAAGTTGTGAGTTAGAAATACAAGCTGTGTGGATAGAAGGGACATGAGAGAAGTAGCCCAAAAGCTGTCCCTGAAGGACACGTCTTGATAACTAGAAAGCAGGGCTGCAGTGCCTGGGTGATTATGGTTACTCAGGTCCCATGCTGCCTTTCCAGCACTGCTCTGTCTTAGGACATCTCCGCATCACCAAGTAAGGAATGTGATACTGCCTCTGCATTTTCTAACCATACTTCACTGAAAATCCAAGCCATGCTTCCAAAACCTCCAGATTTGAGTGTGCATGTTTTTCTAACCTAATTATATTTCAGAGACAACTTCTTAAACCACCTGAGATGAGATCATATCCACAGCAAATGAACAGGGAGCACTTGCTTTTTATCATAGGAACCAGATGCTTGAAAAGAGTTCTCTTTCAGTCATCCTTTCAAAAATCCTACATGATCTCATACATTTGTGTCCCTTCAACTTAGCTGCATGCTCTTTTAACATATTTCATTCATTTTTATCTTATAGTATACGATTCAAAGGGAAAAGCAGCACAGAGGAGCTGCAGATAACTAGTGAGGCCTGATGGTATGCGCTGCAGTATGCCTCAGAGGGTCATGTTGAGTTTGAAGTGAGATTCACCCTCCTCACAGCAGAGATGAAATTCAGTTACAGCAAAACCTCTTCATTCCAATGGGCCTAAGATAACGATGCCCAGAGTTAAGCATGCAAATCAGCTTTATCCGAAGCTTGAACTTAAGAGAAGATGACTCAGGGAGAAGGGAAGGGAAGTGAGTGTATACTAGCACGTATGAAAATTTTGATCATATCAGCCCAAATTTTTGGTCTGGCTTTCTGTGTTTTTCTAATTTTAGGCAGAGAGCTGTGCTGCTTCCGTATATAGGTTTACCATGTCCTACGGCAACAGGAACGTTCCGGATGCTGTAGGTAACACCACCCCCAACACAGGAGTACATGCCGATACCACTGCTGAAAAACCTGAAACCTGATAGTAAGACCAGTTCCGATGACCTCTCTCCACCCCGTATTTAAAGGGACAAATATTGGCGGTGTTTTGTTCTTGGTAGTGTATCAGCTGGCTTTTTTTAAAATTCAGGGGGAGGTGAAGCTATGTAAATAGAGCTTTTTTCCTGTATTTACTTTTACACCTGGTGTTCAGACAGGACTATCTTAGTATGTAATTCTCTCTACAGCTCTTCCTGCTTGGTCTGCATTCTAAAGCCATGACATAGTGTAGAAGATGACACAAAATATATGTAAATGGGTATATGCACAAATAGTGTGATATTATGTGCAGTGCACTATGTTTAATACTGGAATTTAAGAGGTCAGTTTGCCCTGCCTGTTATTCTAGTCTTCTGCTAGTGTCACTCCTCTGTGATGCCTTACAATTCAGAGAAGCATCCATTATTATTTTCATTCCCCCAAGTGACACGGGGCCCCAGGCCTTGTTTAATACATATCATCAGGCCCTGCCGTGAGTATAGAATTGTTGAGTTCGTTGTAGGCTCACTCATGAGCTGTTTATAGAGCAAGAGTTGGGGTGAACATTTTATAAATGTTGAGACTGATATTTGAAATATGAGATGCAGTTATCTCCATTTTACAGATGAGGGAAAGGAAGACTGGGATAAAATAAACAGTCAATCAAAGGCATCCACTAATTTGGGACAGTGAGTTTCAAGAGGACTTAGCAACTTTATACAATTTTGCATATTTTAATGCCCTGGCTCTGGTTTGTTTTGTTTTCTTCTGTGGAACAAAGACTTCCACCAACATCACCCCAGTGCAGGCTTCATCACATCCTACTTAGGTGCTCACCATGACTACTTGAGCTGGTAGCACTTCTTGTCTGAACTCTCCAGATAACTGAGAGAGGCAGGCTCTTCCAAGGAGGGATTCATCAGGTCTGTGTAAGGTGTCCACCTTAGGAAGAGATGAAGGATGTACTACAAGTATGTATTTTTCTCCATGGACTATGAAGGGAGTAAGGACCAGTAGTTCAAAGCTGAGGCCCCAGGTCAACTGAGGGGAACTCCCTCTTAGGGGTCTAATGATAGCATTGACAAAATGAAGAGTCCAGTGCTTTCTGGATAGTTTTTCTGGGTATCACATTAGATACAGGTATGCAGTGTTGTTTAAAACAGAGTTTGTTATAATAAATACACATCAGTTTACCACATATTTATTAGATACATACACACAATACGCACACAGGTTTTGCAGCCATGACCACATTTTTTATGTATGGACACTGAAACATAAAGGCATTTCTGACAAAATGAAGGGCAACTGAATGCAGAGCAGAACTGTGCTGCTCTTAAATTAAACTTTAGATGTTCTTCAAAAGGATTTTTATAAGCAGCAGGTAGAGTTTCATTTTAACCATTTGGGAAAACACTGCAAAGATCTTTATTACTGGCTAGTTGCAGAACTTACTGGATATAAACCTAGGAATATCTGCACAGCAATAGTATGGCTACATTTATGTATTGCTTTGTACAAATAGTTTTAGTGCCTTTGCACGCATGCTAGCAGTGTTGCCTTTTATGTCAGACATGAAATTTAATTCTGCTCCTTCTTCCTTGATTTACTTTATGACAACAAAAGTTTTACTCAAATAATCATTTACATGTGTTGTAGACTAGTTGAGCAACCTACCAGAAGATTATCCGATTTCTTGATTGACACATATTCTCTCCATGTCCAGAGGTCTAAGAAGATGTTGTCTTTTTTTTTTTCCAGCAACACAAGCAGAGGAAGTGCTAATCAGTTACGTTCTGTTATGTCATTTACTTTCTGCAGTAGGTTGGATTGCATTCCTCGACCTTGTGAAAATGTGAATTCTCCTCACCTTTCAGGCAAGAGAATTGCAGCTATTGCTGCTTTACCTGTGGCACTGTGGCTTGGTTTATTCTCCCCTCCCCTACCCCCCCCCCTCTTTTTTTTCTAACTAACACATTGTCTTGCTGAGTGGGCCTGTACTTCGTTTGTCTTAAACAACCTGCTAGTTGAGTGAATTCATTTAACTAATTGATAAAATCTGTTGCTCTGATTGCAATTTACACATTCATAAGGAAGAAGGGAACAAACTGGACAGTGGAGGGGTGATGCATCCCTGTTATACTGCACAAAGAAGATGGGCACGTCCTGAAGTGACATATCCTAGCAAAGAACTTAACAGTGAGAAAGCCAGTATCAGCTTCCCCCCTCCTGACTCCTCTATGCTCTCCAGTTAGTCTGTGAACTGGAGTGGAAATGATAGTACTGGCAATGCCTCAATGACCAGTCTTCCTGACTGTAAACTTAACAGCAGCCAAATAAAATTCAAAAGATAAATAAACATGTAGCTTTATCCTCAGCAGTTACCTTCCACCATGCCAAGCCAAGTGCTACCTTCAAGTCTATTATGCTTCAGTTTCTGACTCTTTTCATTCCCAAATTATCTCCTTCAGGCTTAGACATAAGATTTATTCCAGCTCTGCCCTTTGTTAAGCTTTTAAAGAAAATTAAGGAGATTCCATATGACTTCCAAGAAGTCATTTTGTACCATCTATTCAGAGGGGTTACTAGTGTTGTGTTTACAGGTCTGGTTTGTTTCATTCAGAATAACTTGAGGGAATGTGGTGAAGCCTCTTCAGTCGATGTTGACCTGTCAAAAATGTAAAACCACAAATTTTTTTTAGAGCTAGTATACTAGTATACAGATTAATTTAGTGTTTTCTGGGACAGCTGAGAAGATGCAGACAGTATTTCTGAGGTTGCCTGCAGAATGATCTAGGTATTGGGGGGTGGTTACTCAGATCTAAGAATTAGCTGTTTGTTTATGATCAGATGAATCGTAGGTACGTACTTCCCAAACTCTTGGTTTGCTTTAAATATCCTTAATCAGAAATCCAGAAACTCTTGCCAATCATAGCAATGACCAATTTTTATTTTTTTCCCTCCAAAATTACTCATTGCTTTGCTTTCTTACTGTTCTGAGGCCACGATTTCCACAATGAAATGAGCTTGCTACAGAAAAGGTGTTTCCTATGTTGGTTTTCCCTTCTGATACTTTTCCAAATCATTGCATGTTCCCTGTTTCACTGAATATTCTAAAAAGCTGAATATAAATTCCCAGACTATCTACTCTCATGGTTTTTTATTTAATCTATTTTTAATCATAGCACCTCTTGCTAATCTCTGTAAAGGAATGATCTGTTAAAAATACCTTTTTAAAGCATTAATCTGAAAGCATTATAACACTCCATAGGATTAAAGCACGCTCAGGAAAACACTGAGTGCTTTTGAACACCAAGATGAGTCTTTCTACCTGAAGCGTGTAACATCTCTAGTTTCATTGTTTATTTGTGGTAAAAAGAATTACCTCTTAACAAACAGCTTTAGTAATTTGGATTGTCCAAACAGAGAAGACAAAGCCCAAATTCTTAAATTATTTATCAATACATGAGGATTTTAAATTATTTAATTAATTTATTAATAACAGCTATCTGCTACAGCGATTAAGCAAAGCAAAGCAAAAGCAAAGTGCTTCCCTTGGATCCAAACAGGAGCAGAAACACTGAATGCGCTTAATGCTGCTCCCCTCACCATGATGCCTACTCGTTGCATTCTGTGGGACAAACCATATGAGCAAACCCTATAGCACTGAGTGCTCTTACAGCTGATTTAATATCAGTTATAGCTAACAATTGGAAAACTACTCAGTCAAGGAGGGGAAGATGTCAGAACTGAGATCTAGGATACGAAAATACAATTTTGCTCTCAGGTCTCTAAAACTTTCTACAAAGTTTACAAACATTGTGCTTGTGGCCAGTGAATCCTGCCCCCAAATCCATGAAAATTAAAAACAAAAAAAGAAGAAAAGACTTTTAATGATTCCAGTGGGTTATGGAGGATCCAGATCTGTATTATCGGAGCACTACTAGTAGTTAAAACATTGTCCATGGGAGACAGAAAGTGCTCATTTAGCAATCATTTTCCTTTACAGAATTCTCAGGCTGTAGCCTTAGAATGCAAATTTCATTAACATAGAGTGATAAAATAATACAATAAGATACCTTTTTTCTCCAGAATTCTCAGAGTAATAAAAAGAACAGTGGGCAAAAGTGCTTTAAATATATTAACATTTTTTTTAACTCGGCAAAGCCTTTGTTCTCAAGAAAGAGAAACTGCTGTTTCACTTCCCTGAAGCCATTGGTAATATGATGCAAAAACATCAGAGAAAATCTAATCCAAGATAGGTGCAGTCCCAAGGGGAACATGCTCTTCTTTGTTTTATATTTCCATTGGAAATCTGGGAGATTTTGCATGCAAACATCTTATTTCATGGGGCTGCTTCTCAAATGGAGGAGATTAAATCTAGCACAGTATAAAGGGCTTTTCAATAAAGTGGGTTGCAGAGTCTTCTGTTTACAGAAAATTGATGCATCATCTGATATGTCTAAAATTGCTAACTTCTGTTTCAGTAAAGCTGAAGGAATTTCAACCAGCCCATTATCTAATCAAGAAAAATATTCCCTCAGCATCTTGTCTTAAGGTAGCTGGCTGGCAAGCAGTGTTTGGACTACTATATATCACGATTCATTACAGCTGCAAAATGGACTGATTTTCTTGGGAAATGTCATATTTGCAGAACCTATCCCATCATCCACAAAGTGTTCACAAATGCCTCAAAAGCTGCAAAACAGCTATTAAATCTTAACTTCATTTTGGTTTTTCCTCCCCCTTCATTTCATACACAATCAAAATTTAAATATTTAAGATAAGTGATCATTCTTGTTGAGTGAATATTGACCGAACGCACTGCAGTAGAGACACTCAGTATGAGCCACAGCCAATTTCTCAGTCCTCAGAGCTTTACGGGCCCTCTGTGCCACTGACACTTACTGGTATTAACACACCTTCCACCAAGGCAGAAGCCAGCTGAGTTTGCTCAGTCCTCAGCACACTGATGTGACTGAATATGTCACTTGCTTTTCAAAGCAGAATTTCAGGCCAAATTTTGCAGGGGAGCAAGTGGGAAATGTACCTGCTGGGGAGACCCTGCGAGTTTTGGACCCATGCAGTGCAGGGCCAGCACTTTTCTTTTGCTCCTTGGTGACGCCCCATCAGACATGCAGAGCTCGGGTCCCACTGGACGGTTGTGCCCAGGAGCTAGAGCAGGAGGCTACCAACAGCTACCAACTTGGCAAGTGAGGTAGGGCACAAACACAACTGGAGAGGCCCATGCCGTGTAATGTGTGGGTATGCTTCACCAGGTCTGGACAATTTGGGCAATCCTTTGTCATCCCCCAGAAGCTCTCAAGCAAGTGACGCTGTTTAAAACAAGCACCACAGAAACTTTTCAGCCCAGAACAAGGAAATGAAAGCTGACGTGAGCTAGGCTGAGAAGCAGGGGCAAGTAGCAATGAGTACCAGGACCAAGGTCATGGCTCAACATCTTTACAGCTATCAGGACACAAACACTGACAGCTGTATTTCATCTCCTACCACATAAGAAAGATATGAAAGCTTTAATTAACAACACCAACCTTTTCTGTGGGACTTTCTGTGAGTACATCTCAAAGGGCTTCACTATTGAGTTAAGGAAAAAAAGTGCGTGTCTCCTGGTTTCCTATCCATCCCTCCCAGTGCTGCTTTTTCCTTCCTCACCATTCTTCCTCGCTGTGGTTTCATGGAGAAGAGCAGCTCTTGTACACTTGCAGGGCAGGACTGTTGACACTCCCCCATGCCTGAAAGGGGCTCCAACATCCACCGAGACAAGGGGAACACAGGATATTTTTCTGCATTTAGCTTTAAGAAATGAAAAGCTGATCCCTGTTCCCAGGAGGTGCAGTGAGAAATGTATCTGAAGCAGAATCTGCTTCCACATACCTTCCACTACAATTTTCATCTCAAGGTTACTTATATGAGAAAAAGTACATTCCTTGGCAGAGGAGCGAATTAATACATGGATTTCGAATTTAGATTTTAGATATTTGTTTTAATGAGCAAACCAAACAGAATCCCAAATTACTGTGATTTTGAACAATTATTATTTTGCATCTTATAGCAATACTTCTAGGTACCAAACTTGCACTCGGGCCTTAATGTACTAAGCACATTGCAAGTGTACAAAAGGAGATAAGCTCTTCCCTGATGAGTTTCTGAGGTATATAGATATATCGAGGGTAAAGGGAACATAAGATTATACATCATGTGCAAGACAGGGCCAGGTCACCTAGCTGACAGTCCGCGTGCCGACTCACACTTCTTGATCTCTCAGGAGGACATTTGCTTTCAACTAACAAGCTGTTACTTCTGCTAACTGTACCATATGAAAACTATTTAATCCAACAGAAACAAGTTAGTCAAGTGTCGTAATAAAAACAATTAGAGCTAATGACAGCGATGAGAGCAGTCTGTCCCAGATGAGGCAGGGTCAGGCAGGGGGTACCCTGTGTTCTGCCCTTTCTGAAGGAGTCCCTTAGAGGAGTAGATGCACGAGTGGTGGTGAGACTCATCGCACTGAAATCCCCCTGGTCCAGAACAAAGCTCTCCTGTCAGCCTGTCGCCAGCACACACAGACAGACTGACTGTACCAGCAGCATGGGAAGGTACTGAAGTGCTGGCCGGGACAGCAGGACTACAGCATCCAGGATATCTGATCTCTGCTCCGTGATTCTGAGGCACTGGAAATCCACTCCAGCCCTTTTTTTTCATAGCTGCTGAAGAGGGTAGGGAAAAAATCTGAAGATGCAGGCAGTGTGAGGGGTTTCAGGTGTCAATTCAGGTAAATGCCAAAACAACCGGGGAACCAGCTTCAAACCCTGATCCCATCTGAATAGTGCTCTGGAAGTCACTCCTGCCAACTGCTCCTCTGAGCTGATGGTGAAGGACTCCAGACTGTCCTCTCCTCCTGCCTGCACCTGTGGCAGGCCCTTTCCCATCCCACCGAAGGCTACTGATGCTTCATTCACTGAAGGGAAAGGCAAAGACAAACACGTTTTTTTGAGTGCAATACCACCAGCACACTTTTGAAAAGTTTCACCAGTGGAAGACTTTTTGGGTAAATAAATGGATACAGGAAGCATTTTGGTAGATTATCTATTTGTATTCGGTGGGGGAAGAAGGGGTCAGGAACTGATTACTGCCCAGGATCCTTGTCCCATTCAGCTCCATGGGGAGCATCATCTGGGCTCTGGAACCACTGCCATAGGCTACACAGAAAAGTCAAACCTCACATCAGGTTATGCAGTCACTCGGGCTCGGCTTTATTCAAATGGAAACCTTTGCTGAAGCAGAACTGAAGCAGAGGCTTAACCTGTTGTCACTGGGCATCACAGCAAACCCCCCACAGGGTGAGAAGAGAAAATCCCAGTTGTGTCCCTTACCAGCAGGTCCCTGTTTCAGTGACTGTTAACTTATGCATTTCTTTTTTCCTTTGCTGCTGAAAGTGTCAGTGATGTAAGAAAGGATTGTGGCCACCTCCACCTTACACGCTGTGGCATTTGATCCTTGAAGGAGATGGAAGTGATCCATGAAGAGGTGCCTCAGACGCCGTTGCTGCTGAGAGGAGGAGGCTCCCTTGTTGACTGGGAGGTAGTGCTGGGAGAGCTCACAGGCTGGAAATGGAGGATAAGATAGGAATGGGAGCCTGCAGCTGGGGAGCAGAGGGTAGAGATTACTTTTTTATCATTTTATTTTAAACATATGTATTAATCATGGCTCAAAGCAGGGATGGCAATGGGAAACTGCAGCTGGAATGGGTAAGGCAGGAGGAGGAGATGATTTTTATTTCAGACATAAATTATGTATTAATTGTGGCTTGAAGGAGCGGTCAGTGTGGGAATCTGTAGCATGGGGAGGACAAAAAGGAAAGATGATTTCAATTGCAAGTATATTTATTAAAGTGTAACTCAAAACAGGGACTGGGTGGGAATCTGCAGCTGGAAATGATAGGGCAAAGGGAAATATTGCTTTGGTGGGGGGGGTATTATTTTAAACACATGAATAAGTATCTCAAAGCAGGCACACGGGTGGGAACCTGCAGTTTGAGGATGTCAAGTAACAATTGTGGGAGAGAGGATTTTTATGCCTTTTCAGGTGCATTCAGAGCTGGTGAAGGTTTCAGGTTCGCTTAGAGCTGGTGAAAGTTTCAGGTTCATTCAGAGCTGGTGAAGGTTGCTGAGCTGACTTTCCTAGAGCCAAAACCCCGTCTGTTCCCAGGGCTGGGTAATTCAGGATTCCACAGCAGCCCTCCACCACCCTGCTGGCTCTCAAGAGCCCGCTCTGTGTGACAGAAGTGGACGTGCCTCCGTGACTGCCGCAGCGGAGCTCATAACCAGAGAGCAAGGCAGCTGGCTCTAAATGCAGTTTACAGCTCCACTCAGTGTGGCCAGTTTTGCTCAGGGATGGCTGCAGCCATCATTAAACCACAGTCCAGTGCAATCCTCCCACAGGGCAGCAGCAGCGTGGACTGTAGTGGCCCATCTGTCCCTTCTCCTAGCCCACGGGCAGTGGGTTGTCCCCCACCACCTTGGTAGGTCACCATCCCTTGTGTTGGTGATAGGTGCCCACGGGCAGTGGATCATCCCCCACCATCTTGGTGGGTCGCCATCCCTCGTGCTGGTGATAAGTGCTCTTCGGGCCATGGACTTTCTCTGCAGGTGCTACTGGAGCACAGGCAGTCAGATGGGGCCAGCTGAGAGTGGGGCTGTGTGCTGCTTGTGCCTGCTCTTGTCTGGGCAACAGGAACAGTCATTCCCCAGGAATAAGCCTGAAGGATCTGGCTGGCATGTCTGGAAAGCCATTTTGTTGGAGAAGGCAGATCTTTGTTTCAAATTATGCATGGCAGTGATTAGAAAGAGAATGCTGATCCCATGGAAATGTCACCAAAGTGCTAGTGCCAATTCATATTCACATATCCTAGAGACAACAGGCCTTTCCTGAGCTCTGGTCTGAAGTCTTGCATCTGTATGTTTTGTATTACAGCCCCAAGAAGGAACATTACAGCTTCCACAGGTTGACATATACAAGAGCCACTAAACACCATGGATTTTTTTCAGTGCATCATTGCAAAACCACCTGTGCTGAGTAACTTTTCACTAACAAACTGTGAAGACTGTTAGAGTACTCAGTGAACTTCATAACATATTTTTTTTTTTGATAGTTAGCTTTAGTGATTGCTTCTTTGCTCCAAAGAGTAAAAAATACAGAAATGTTTGATTCCAGGCTTTGCTTCACGTGCTTTTCGTGAGGCATACCAGTTCCTGTTTCTCTCCCAGCTCTACAAAACATGCCACTGTAGCTGTGCTGCTACTTTCTCTTGGAATTCCCACAAGTGCAAACCCTCTTCATGGATATTGTGTCAGTGGGTGCATATTTGTGTACTTATCCATATTATATAATTTAGCTTTTGACTCATAAAAGTGCGTGGCTCCCCACTGTTTAGCACACTCAGGAAAAGTTATTGCTGAAGGAGATTCAAAGTGCCTCAACCATCACAATATAAAACTTCCAGGTAGGCTCCAGAGCTTTTTGGTTACCTTGTCCAGCTCGTGCATGGCATGATGCTAAATGGCAATGGAGACAGGAGCCCTCACCACTTTGCAGATGATCAGTGCTGTGCTCATCAGTTGTACCTAACTTTACATTACACATAATTGACCAACACTGGCTGATGAGCTACAAATAAGAAATTGCTTAGAAGGTTTAGCAATAGCCTGGTTTTGCTGTTGACCAGTTGTGATTCTTGAGGTATGCAAGTTTTGTGGTAAATGTTAAGTTTACCTTAGTTCATCCCAGTCGTGGACACTCTGAAGAGAGACCTTTAAAAGGTCTGTTGTCCTCTGAGTGAGATAACAGATCTTTGCTGCTTTTCTTGGGCTAAGTGGAGTTGATATCCACCTTGCTCCCTGTCCTCTAGATCTCAGATCTTTTCACATCCCAGTGCTTGGGCTCTTTGCCCAAGTTAGTCTGTGAACTCAAAGCAGGATAAACTAGCCACAGCTTTTGGGCAAGGTACTGTGCCAGACTCACAGCCTAGACCTCGATCCAGTGTTGGTCACCTTCAAAAGCTCATCCTGCATTTCTCTGCCTCACTGAGCAGGGGGACCCAGACAACGTCATAAACTCAGGATGTGGCAAAGACCTTGCTGTATCTCACGGTATCTGAGTCCCTATTTCCAGTCTCAAAACCTTCCCCAAATTGCCATGAACTCATAACATTTTAAGTCAAAATTTCCAAAGCTATGCTATATGTTGCAAATCAGTAGGAATTTCCAAAAATGACAACCGAACTGGCTTTCTCTTATCCTGTTCATCCCTTGTTCTTCTTTAAAAAATGAGGTAGAGTAGGTTTTTTCCTTATTTTAGGTTTTAACTACAAGCTTGCTTTTTTGCCTCTTTTCAAACTGAAACTAATGGGGAAAAAAAAAATCACTTTGTTTGTTTAGTTGAGAATGTGTCAGCTGTGAAATCTCAAGAAAATTAAAAGTTTCTTGAATTTTAGACCTTAGTAATATCTACTTTCTATTGCAGATTCTCTGATACTACTGCTTTTACTCATTCTACCATCAGATATATTTCCTAACTTTATGTTAGTCACTTTTTGTTTCATGGACCAATGGCAATCAGATGATAGACCACAAAATAATTTTGAATTCCCACCTCCTCCTAAATGACATGACTGCTTTCAGATATTCACACATGGAAGTCAGCAGGCAAACAATGTAATAGAAAACAAATGAAAAATCATTCAGACTATAACATAATTTTTGCATGGTTGCAAACATAAACTGTACAGCTGATTGTGGAAGTTTTTAAAAGGTTGAGGAGCCCATGGATGTCTTTTATAAGCTTAAGAGCTTTTTCAATTAAAAATGGTCAAGAAACACTTCCCTATATTATTTCTTAATAAAAAAAAAAAGTCAAGCATTTTTGACTAAGATGTATTTATGATTTATTATTTGAGTATTGTTTGGAGATGTCCCAGGGGCGCCTCCTTTTTCATTCATGTCTGTTGTGTAGCTCTGAGTCAGGATGCTTCTGCTTCGAAAGTTTTATAACTGATGATATTTAAGAGAGACATTTAAAGGGGATGTATTTTCACTTGTGAGTCCATGGTATTGGGTGTTTAGAAAACAGTTCAAACAGCTGCAATTGGCTCAAATCAACAAATGTCCATATGGGACAGATAAGTAAGTTGACTGCTGCTGAAATAGATACCAACCACTGTGGGTGGGTTGGAAATAATGTTCTTATCCTCTGAAAATTTCTGAGATCTTGAAAAGAATTCTCAAATCAAACTGAAATGAAAAAGCTCAAATATTGTATTTGATCACTCAAAATGTTCAAATCAGCAAAGTCTTACACTGAAAAGAGCAATTTTCTTTAAAACTGTCAGAATACAATATTTTAATATCCTCAAAACTTTTTTCCAAATTTTGTCAAAATGAGAAATGTTCAGAACTGAAATTTTCCATAAAACATTGATTTTTGTGTTAATGAATGTGCATTTTCTAACGAAAAGTTTTTCTAAATTCCTACTAGGCTACTTTCTTAAGTTCACATTTTGAGGATGCTCAGAGGTTGCTAATGTAAAGAGACAGCTCATCTGGATTTAAGGTTTTTTCTCAACATTGTCATAGACTTTCTCAATAAAAGCAAGGGTTTACAGTGAATACTACATCTTTCTCTTGAATTTTATGTATACCTTCAGCTCTTTTCCCATTTTCAAATAGAACTCCAAGCTAAGACTTTTCTTCTCTTTTGTAAGACGGCAAGCATTGTGCAAACTTTAACTGTGCTAACCCCTACATTTCAAGAAACAACGTTTAACTCCTGGAAGCTAAATCAGGGCACAACATAGCTCATGTTGGTGCAATTTACACCTTCTCCAATGTTCCCTTGGTTCTTTTTATTATGCTTTTTCAGTTCAGTCAAGTTGTGTGTCGAATCTCCCTGTTACCAGGGTTCCCAGACTTTGAAGTCTTACTGTCCTCCAGTTCTTGGTTCTGCAGTACTCATCCTCAAACCTTTGCTGATCATACTCTCTGTATGATACTTCCCCGGGGCTTCAGACTGCCTATTGATAGTTTCTCTTTCAGATCCTGTTCTCAGCTTCTGCTGTATTTCTCTCAAGCTTGAATGCATTCATGTCTAAGTTGCTCCAACTCAAAGATTTTAGAGATGTAAGGAACTAGAACCTAATCTTTTTAGACTAGGGTAGTCGTGTAAAACATAATACTCAAAGCATAAGGAAAGCAGATCACGGCAAAAATTACACCCCACCCCACCCACCCCCTGAACAGAAGCATTATAGCTTTGCAGCATTGTCTAGCTAAGGAGTACACATGAGAACTAGGCCTCCAAATAATAGTAAGACTCAGACCAGCAAATGACATTAGACATGGGAAATAATGGGGAAGATGAAGCATACACTTCTGAAGTGTTAGCAATGCAAACATTTCTTTCATGGTGATGCCAACAGGCAAATAACCCTGGAGAGAGCACACTGTGAGTGTAATGCAAAGCTCATGTAGGACTAATGCACTAAAATATTAGCTTCCTATCCCCAGAATTGCACAAGGCAAGTACTGTGCTTATCTCTTCTGTATCTCATAGAAGTTTGCCAGATTGCCAGCACAAACAGCAACACAGGAAAAGCTAGGTGTACACAAGAAACTCTTGGTGTACATCCAAACAAAAGAAGGAATCCAGGGCGAAGAAGCATGAATGTTAATAATCTTGCCAGAGATCCTTTCTTCAAGGCTAATAGTTCAGTAACCTCCTTTGATGTATGACTTGAATATATCACAGCATCTGTATGCCTCCAGCACCTCCCCTAATGCACGACTGCAGCCAGAATTAATTAGTAAGCAGGAGCGGGAAGGAGCAAATGACCCTGTATGATGCAGATCAGTTTGTTCTTACTGGTAATGCAGCGCTACCAATAATTTAAGCAGAATTTTAATAAAGCACACATAGTGGCTAGTTCCCAGTAGCTAAGAGTCTGTGGTAGACTTCACGCCCTGTAGCCTTTAATTATTCATCTAGATGAACAACAAAAAACAGAGATGCCTAAGGTACTGGACAAATCCCTTGACCTGCTCAGACAAGAGATGAATGTCCATTGGATTCATTCTTCTATTTACCAGTCAGTTTCATTACTCAAAATCTAATTAATTTTGTTTGCACTGAGGGATAACACTAGTGATCACATCAGCAATGCAGGGAATTCAGCTGGGTTTAATCTAAATAGTTTTGAGGGAGAAGTTTGATTCCTCTTGTACTGCTACAATTAGTGAAAGCTGAAGTGTAACAACCTTTGCCCACCCTCAGCTGCAAGCTCTGTAACCACGAGCTGGGATCTGAAATCAAGCCAAGTTCTCAGTGCCTGTTGCGTTTTCTGCTTGTGAATGGGACGTAGCGGCAGTTCAGTTGACTATGTGTGAGACAAAAAAGTCTGCTTCATGGTTTTAAAACTTTTCTGCTCTGGGGATCACAGAAATATACCCAACATAGGGAGAAGATAGTCAGAAAGGAAAGGCAATCTTTCTGTGCCCACAGCCTTGCCGTTAAGATCCTTTGCAACAGCCTCAGTGTTCTTTTATGGGGACATCAAGTATCATCTTCACTTCACCATACTTTCTTTTCCATTAAAAACTTTTGTTCTTTTTCCACGCTACCCTGTTGTCCCTGTTGAGAAAAAGTATGAAACTTCTCTTTCTTCACTTCCTTTCTCAAGGCTTAGGTTTGTGCTCATCCTGGCCAAACATAGCCTGCTGGCCACAGAAAGACCAATTCCAGAAAGAGTTGGGGACTCTTCCCCTTTTTTTTCCTCTTCTGCACATTCCTCTTGATTGTAACCTTAATTAAAAACAAACACTTTAACTCTATGAAGCATGTAGTTAGCATAACCCATACCTATTTATCACAGTATATCACTATCTATTGTTTCCCTGTATTTGAGAAAGATTCCCTATTCTGACATTATGAAAAATACAAAGAAGCCCCAGTCCAACTGCAGCCTTTGAATAATATTATAAACAACAGCAACAACAATTATTCCTAACAATTATATAAAGAATCACTTTTGTGCCTAATAAAAAAAATCCAACTCTTATATTCTGCCTATTTAATGCTTACGTGATCTGCAAGATTGCTGTGGACCACATTTATATTTATAGAAGTGGAATCATCACCGTGTGGAGATGAACAGGAGAACAATTAAATACCCTTAAACTCAGTTTTCCCAGTATAAAGCAGACTAAGGAAAAACCATTTGAGGTCAAAACTATCATTGAAGCAATAAAACTAATTCCCCAGGCTAAACTCAGTGACTTAATTCTGTGGGGTTATACTGGGGTGAGTTTGGCCCATTATTTTTTAATTGTTTCCAAATGTGTCTCTGCCTAGTGTACTATCCTGATAAAAATAAGGGACTCTCATGAACTCCTCAGGCAGCAGCAATATCCAAGGTACTGCTAAAATGTGTCTACTGGTGAAACCTCGTCTCTCCATCTCTACGAACACAAAAAAGCATAGACAAAAGCCTTACCCAAAGGGAATATCTGAAGACAACACGTTGGCCAGAGAGTGGTGTTGCAATCACAGGGCCGATGCAACAATTGCCGTGGAGCAGCCACAGTTCACAGCCAGGTTAGCCCTCTCACCAGCTGGACTTTCTCTCCCACCTTGCTTGGCCCAATACCTTTCAGAGCTGGAGTCATAAACTGGTATTTTGTAGGATTATAGGTTTAAAAGGCATACTCACCCCTATTGTCTCTGGAGCTCAACTCACCAGTACTGAACTTCATTTCCTTCCTCCACTTAATTTTTTGTTATTGTTAAGTTCTGTGGTAGCTACTATCATGATGACATAGGAAAACCAGTTGCTTAAGCAAAGCTGGCGACAGTTGAAAACTGCCTGTTAATTCTAATGAACTGTTCAATGATCAGCCTCCATATTGCACCTGCTCCACTGCTAGCTAGCTGGATGCAAAGTGGAAAAAAGCTTACAAGGGAACCACAGTAACACCTCCAGTGGAAGGTCCCACATGGATTAATTCTCCCAGATTTTTTTTGTCAGACAGGATGAAAGAGGCTTGGAGCTTTAAGCAGCAAGGCCTAGGAAAGCGTCAACCTCAGGCAGAACCTGTACACAACTGTGCCTGAGATGTCTGGGTTGTGATTTGGTTTCTCCTAAATTGGAGATCTCTTGACCATGCCTGAGCCAAGGCATGGCTGACCTTTCCACTTAGTATTTTGTTGCATTTTGCCATGGAATCTTCTCTAGGCTTGTCTCAACACAAAGCAGGGTCCCTCCTTTGTTTCCTTTTGTTTTTTCACAGGAGAAAAAACAAGGTGTTGCTTTTATTTGGGATTGTACCAAAAAGGATGCAGTAGGGTACTGCTGTCCTCATCAGTCCCAGAGTTTGACAACCTCAGATGGCCTTGTTTGAATTTCTGTTGGGCAAAGTAAGAGAAAATGCCTTGCTGCATCCATGCCATACACATTAGACACATGAAGTTGCACTAGATGCTCTCTAGAGGTCCCTTCCAACTCTGAAAATTCCATGATTCTGTGAGGCAGAGACAGGAATGATTGTTTTGTTCCAATTAAATGTAATTCCTGGTCTCTGGTCTCTGAAATGCTCCTCTGATGCTGCAAGCTCTCACATGATTTGAAATCCTGTAGGCCCAAGCAAGAATGGACGTTTTTCTCCCAGTTTGCAAAGTTTCATACTGGTAAAAAGGATAGGTAGATATGACAACCGTTTTAGACTGTTAAGAACACTAAAGGGATTTCAGATATGGGGCTTTTTACTGATGTTCTTTACAGTATTTTATGAAAGAAGAATGTATTTCTAAAGCAAACAGTCCAAAAGCCTGTCTGTTGTTTTTTGGGTCACAAACTCCAATGACATAGAAACCCTTCCTTGATGTCAGTTTTGTTCCCTAAATGCTTGACAGCATCCACAAGACAAAGTTGGCTGAATCTCAACTCAAATAAAAATGAGAACGTGCTTGTGGTCCAGGGAATCTGCACTGAACATCACCGAAGGGGTTTGAGAGACAGGTCTGTGATTACTACTGCATTACTCCTGCCACTTCTCTGAAAATGCCAGCCTTCCCTCAAATAACTGGGGCAGCAGATATTCCCACCTTCATCACCTTTATGCTGGATAATTAGGACTTCAAGCTGGGGTGCTACTGCCACAGTGAAACATTTATAGCCATTTCTCTTTGGAATCAGAGCAGTGGATTCAACAATTTCTTTCCTCTAATATCCGTCCAGGTGATCAATAAGTCAAGATTAATTTAATGAAATCTCTGTAGCAGCTTGGCCATGCAGGCCCTGAGCAATGGTGTAGCACTTCAAGACAGTTGTCATGCTAAGATCAGCAGCCTCCACTCTGCTCAGGTTTCCTTTTGAATTCAGCTCTGGTCTGAGACATGGTGCTGTGAAAGAAGGATGCTGAGACTACCCAGCCAGTGTACTGTACAGACACCAGTCAGCTGGTGTGTATGCAGAGAGACTGCTCTGAGACAGTACGTGGGGCTGCAGGCACAGGGAATACCGGACTTGCATCAGAAGCAGACTGAGACCAGTTCTTGCCTTGCCTGCATGTGTGGCTAACACGGGTGTACTGCATGTGTGTGCACACAAATGCCTAAAGTCATCTCATCTGAGTTAGGTTGGCTGCAGGGCCATCTCTTTTGCCAAATCTTATTTTAGGGAGTCACTCTTGAAAGCATCCGTTGGAGATACATGTCTCCATTATTTAAATTTACTCTTGACCATCTTATCTTTCTTCTTCTCATATGCTCTTCCGTTTCCATTGCTGATGAGGGGACTGAGTCTTTTAATGTTGGCCATTTTGGCCCCATTCAAGTTCATGACTTTTGTAAGTATACAGGAGTCAGTGAATGCTATTACATGATTAGGATACACAGAGTTACCAGTATCTAACTGAATGCTTTTTAAAGTATTGGGATAAAATTTGGGAAGCAAAAGTGATATATTTACTATCAACTTTTCTTCTTTTTCTCAGTGGTATGGAACGAATGTAAAGACTGAACAGGAGAAAATGTAGTAGCATCAATACCGATTCCAGATGTTCTGCTAAAAGGTGCTATTTATGAGAGGATATTATTGGGAACAGTCCTGACCTAATACCTAAAGGATTACACTAACTGTACATTACACACACACACTCACATGTATGCATACATATTCCCACCAGCAATGTGAGAATTCTACAAGTCTGGAGGGGAAAAAGTGAAAAACACTGGATTGGGGAAAATGGAATTGTAAAAATACCTCTCCTCAAGTTTAAAGCAGAAATGGAAAGGCTTAGGTTCCCTAGCTAAGTGCCTCAAATTTCCAAAAGAACACTCAACATTTCTTAGTTCTTATGAAAATTAGCGGAGAGAAGATCTGCACCTCAACTTCAGTTCTGTTCAGTCTACAGGTTAGAAAAGCTGAGAGTTTATCTGAAAGTTTCTATTCAATCTGCAAAACCATGTTGGATATTGCAAAACTTCTGAGGTTGCTTCTAGGGCTTGAAAGTGAATTCTCTTGAGAACAGATGTTGTGCTGGTGCTTGGACACCCCCAATTCTAATCTCAAGTGAAACAAAGACCAAAAATGGAGAGAAAAAATGGAAGTGAAGATAAACATTTCCAAACCCTGAATGAGATTTACTGAACTTCTAGGTTAGTTCAGGACTGAGTGGAATCTGCAGAATTCAAATGTAATTAAAACTGCGTCATACATTTTTAATAGATAAGGAAAAAATGAAAACTATTTAAAGATTATAGGTGAGAAAGTTAAAGAAAACCCTGACAAAACAGTCAGAGGCAGGTGGCCTTTTCACTTTCCTATTCCACACTTCCGTCTCCTTATTAGATAAATGGGAACAAAAGTGTGCCTGATGCTTTACAGCCATGTAGGAAGATGCTGTTGCTAACTAAAATTTCTCTTAGACTCCTGAGGGTAATGGGACTCCACGTGTGCCTGGACTGCCTGCACTGCACTCATTAAAGATTGCATTTTTTCCTGAACAGCTTCTACCCATTCATGTGCCATAGGATAATCTTCCAATTATCCTGGAATGAAAGAGTGAAACAATGTTGTGAGACACACAGTTTCAAACTAAACCGTGCAGGATTTGGAGATTAGATAGTGAAACTGAGGGATATGTGTTTCAGATAAATCCTCATGTATTAAAGAGTGTGTTTGTTTTAATGGTAACTTGAATACTGCATCACCTTCTCTAATAGGGAAGCAATTAAACCGTCAGATATGTCAATTAGCTACTGATGGGCTGATTTCCTGTTTGTTAGTGTACCATTAAAGAGTCGTATGGCTCTGGAAAGTTTCAAGACTGCTGTCTGGGGCTTTTTGCACTTCAGGGACATTTCTTGCAGACATTAAAACCCTGCTTGATTCCTGATCATTAAATATCAACTAAAGTCCAGGAGCAGAGGAGAACTTCAGGCTTGAAACCAGCAAAACTGCAGAAAGTGAGCTGCTACCTCATTATGATCATAGAGTCAATAAAGTCACCTGATGGCAGATTTAGAGGAACTCATTAGGAGATGGAATTTGGTTGTGCAGACAAGCTGCTGTGATTCTGGAACCAGGCCCTTTCATTAAGGTCTTCAAATAGGATACAAGGCAGAGGGAGGGGGAGCCTGCAGGGCATTGCAGCTTAAAAGCACGGCAATAAGGATTCTATATGCATATAGCACTCTGAGTTGCAAGGCAAAGGAGGTAAGCTCTTAGGTGACGTTTAAAAGAAAATAAATGAAAAAGGAATTTAAGACACCTATATCCTCTTACAAGTGATATTTTGTAATTCTGACTTGGAGTGCAAGCTATGACATCCAATGAGAATACAATGCAACAGACCTTTTATTACCTAATCTCTATGTAAATTTCCTTATTTCTCCTTCTTGGAACTTAACTTTTTTTTAAGCACAATTGAATTAATCTAAGTCAAAACAAAACCAAAGCTTTTCATGTGGCCAATCCATTTTTTCCTTTGTTTCTCCAGTCTGATTGCTGCTAAGTACAAACATCTAGCACTCTGCTTCTAATCAGCAAAGCTCCTGCAAAGCACAGGTCTAAGGTAAGCAAGTCATAGAGACAGATGTCCTGTAAAGCCAGCCCAGAGCAGGAGAAATGCTGTCTTGTAGGCAGTGTGCACCCTAGTAAGCTGTGCATACAGAAGTAGAACTAGGTGCTACGATTTTGAGCCAGAAAGCAAACTACCACTAACAATTCTCCTTTTGAGAATCACCGATGTAGCAAAAGTCTAGCTATAATGAAAGAGAATAAAGCTCCTGAATTCTTTCATTATGGACACTGCAATTTTGGTTACAGTGAAGTTAGAAAGAAAGTGAATGGAGGGGAGTGGCTTAATTATAAGAGGGCTTGCTGTGGTTACTTTAAAATCTTGGATACCGTGTAGGGTACTTTTTCTCCCAGCTGTGTCTTTAAAATTAAGGAAGGCCAGGAGTGTTCTGGACAGTCCCCCAGAAAGCATACAGTTGGTGCAGTGTGTGCTTGAGTTGTGTTTTTTTGCTACCCTACATCTGCCTTCAAAAAATTTAGCATAAAACTTTGCTCAACGGCATTGCGATGGAAAGAAACACTGAACAATTTAGCTCTGCTAGTCAGATAGGTGCTTGAAGACAGCAGGCAAATAACAGATTATTATTCTACCACTGTCTAGTTTGAAATAATTGTCAATTCCAGCCCTGTTTGAAAAAAAATAAATTAGAAACCTGGAGAAAGTATGCAACTTTTTATGAGCTGGAAGCCCGAACCAACTTAAACTGTTTGATACTCTGTTTGCTGTGACTGACCTGGCTCCGTGAACATTTCCAAAGCCATGTTTCTAGAAAATACAGTCTGTGTTTAGCTTATAGCCATGAATATGTAAAGGTCTTTACTCGTGTGTTATTTGTCTGCCATGCTCCTGTTCCCGTGCCTGGCTGTCCAAACCAGAACAGGCAGCCTAGTCTTCCTTTCTGCAGGGAGTGAAGCCAGCAGGAAGTTTCTTGCAAACGTTCATACAAAATATTAAAAGCAATCACTCTGCGCTGCTTGCTCGTTTGCTTCTCGGAGGTAGCCTCGTGAACGAGTCTGCTGCTTTTCTTTATACTGACTCTTTTTCTCATTTGTGTTACCACAGCACCTTGCAGTCCAAATTGCGGTCTAGAACCATGGTGCACTAAGTGCTGCAGAAACATAAAACAGCCAGCCAGCCTCTGTCCCAAAGGGCTTATAATAATATAATCGAAATACAAGACCGGTGACCACAGATGGATAAGAATAAGGGAATAACGAGATCATACTAGGGGGTGCTTTCCATGCGCCTGTAAGCTAACCATTTTCAAGTTTTTGGCAAAGGAGAATTTTAATAAGGGATTCAAAGGAGGATAACAGTTGGTTTTATGAATGCACATGCAGGCTCTTCTCAAGCCTGAGGGGCAGCAAGGGAGAAAGCACAAAAGATGCTTGTTGGAAAATTTAACAAATTGATCAATTGAAGCTGGCATCTGGGGCTGACTGATGCTGGGCATTTATATTTTGATAGTGAATAAAAAGTGACAAGTTGGGAGTAAGCCATGAAAGGCTTTGAAAGTTAAGAGAGTCACAATAAGCTTGATGTCCCAGAGGAAAAAGGAATCATTGAAAGGGTTCAAGGATAATGGGTATAGTCAGAACAACAGGCCAGGAAAATGATTTATATAGCTGGGGCCTGAAATGAGCAGGGCAAGAGTGCTTTTGTGAAGGCCAGAGAAAAGGGCATTGCACTAATCGAGATGAGCGGCAGGACAAGAACTTCAGCAGTAAGCAGAGACAATAAAGACTATTGTTTAGAGATAGCGTGTGGAAACACGATGCGGACTGAATCAGAACACAGATGGAAGACTCAGCAAGAAGACAGGATCTCATGTTTCTGCATGTGAACATCCACGGCTGGAAGCAGTGTTGCTCACCACAATCAAAGATGAAGATAAGGGAAAAGACTTAGGAACATTCAGGGCTTTTAGTCACCCGAAGTGTGATATACAGAGACTGACCAAGACTCCCATTTGGATAGGAGGAGACATGTCTGGAATAAATTGATATGGAACAGAGCTCGGAATCTGTATTATGGAAACTGTGATTTGTTTGCATGGTTGTATGAGATTATCCGCAGACAATGCATAGAAGAAGAAGAGCAGGGTATCTTGTAGAATGCCTACAGAAAGCAGGAGAAGGGAAGATACTTTGAGGAAAAAGGGAGAGGGAATATTGGGAATCAAGAAAGGAGAGGTAGTCAAGAGGAGTCTGTTTGATAGTGTTAGTGATGGTGACAGGTCCAGGAAGGGGAAGATGGAGTAGGAGTGCTGAGATTTAGCTTAAGGAACTGCCATTATCGTTTCTGAAAGGTGAAAAGAGAAGAGGGCACATGGGGAATATAAGATAGGACCAGCAAGGAGGAATTCAGGGCTTTACTATAAAGAGCATCTTCAGTCTGCTTACATGGAAGTTATAGATGTAAGTGGGGTGAAAGGTGGAAGATTTTAGATAGGAGAAGAAACAAGGCCTTTTTATAGTGTGAGGAGAGAAAAGAACCAAATGAGAATGAGAGGTGAAGGAAAGAGGAAGGGAGCAGATAAGGGGAAACACAAACTGGAAGAAAGGGTAGGATGAGGTCACTTTGACAAGCGAAAGGTCAGCTAGAAAGAATGTTAAACAAAATATCTGATTTTTAAATATATCTTACAGGCTATTTGTGGGAAATGCATTTGGGAATAGATATCCACAAGAATTTGCCCTGAAGATCTGCTTTGAAGACCTAAGCACATGCAGTCAAGAAACAGAAACATAGACGAATAAGACATGCTAATTGAAGCAGCTCAATTTTCAGTGCAGGTTTCCAAAGTAAAGAAAAACACAACATCTTTTGACAGTGGAAGACTACAGAAAATTAAAAAAAAAAAAAAAGAGAAAAAGAAGTTCTGAAGGCATATGGGTTTCTGGGTTGGCATTGACCTCTTTCAAAGGTAGAAGATCATTGGAGAGTACGGAACCAGAAATAAGTGGCTTCATTTTTCATCAGAATAGTACCAAAGGCTACATTGTGTTCATGGTGATATTCTCCATTAATACATGTGTTATGTCTTCATGGTTTGGATTTTAAAATCTCAATCACATCATGGTATCATCCTTGCTTAAAGTGACACCCCATTGAATTGCTTCTACAACTTGCTTCAGCAGAGAATTCCTCAAAATCCATCAGAAAAAGTGAATGTTTTTAAACTAGAATATTTTCCAGAAGCCTACCCATTTCAAAAACCTTCTGACAAAGCGCTAATGACATAATGATGAAATCTTGCCTGTTTTCCAAACATCTTGCCCAGGGAACCAGGTCTCCAGGACCTCCTTGCTCTGTGGGAGCAATTCTTTGCTGAAAGACGGAGGCAGGAGACTCGGAGTTTAACCTCCCAAGTTTCATCTAGGTTTGAAAGCAGCAGCTTAAAATACCTTCAAACAATTTTCTTTTCCCTCTTTGGGAGACTTCTGATGTTTATTCAAAAGTGAAATTAATTATTTTTCCTCAGCACTTCTGAACATGCTGTGGAACATAAATACCAGCTTTCGAACAGCATAAATGCTAAATACCGAAGAGAAAAATCAACACATGCCTTTCAGTCATTAAGAAACAGTATGAAATGAGACAAGTCTTTCTTGCACATTGTCACATGTGTGCATTTTGGGGAAAATTTCAGTAAATTAATGAATGTGTTGAGTTCACATTAAAACTTCCATTGAATAGAGCCTGTATTGCGATACTTAACAAATGTTGCCTGTGTTATATGGAGCAGAAGAAAATTAGCTGCAGTTTGGGGTGAGGGGAATGTATAATTTGGTATTGGTAGTGCTTTTCAGGAAATGGCACAGACATATGACTTCTTGATTTTATAGTTGGATTTGTGAATGAACCAACTCGTGGTTGGTTACTAGGGACAAAGTAGCCCTAGTAAAATTGCAACTTAATATTTTATCTTCGCAGATCACATTTTGTTACACAGTCTTATAAACACGTGATATTTTAAAGAGAATGTTTTCTGTCTAAACTGCATGAGCTAGGGTATAGAAAGATACGGAAAAAAGGCTTACTGACAAACTACACTGAAATAGGTGAATTAGGGAAATTTTAAGAACTAAGATTGAAGTCAATCCTGTAAACACAGATAGGTCAGGCAGCTATGTTAGACCTCTAATACACATTAACAGCTTCATGTGGCAGTCACTGTTAGTAAGTTGATCTGTATTTCAAGGGACAAAAGTGCTCTGTAAGAATAAGCTAGCGGGACAACAACCTGCAGTTAATATAGTAAAGGTATCCTACACTATTCAAAATCATAATATTGTGTGATTGTTTATGAGTTAAGTCCATACAGGACAAAAAGGTTGAGTGATCACAATAACTTCTAGTTTAGAAACTGGAGAGGAACAAACAGATGACTGTCATTGTACAAATTTATATTAATTTTATTTATTTTAAGTAAGCTGATCCTAAAGCAAATTAATTTCAAAGTAGCCTGGAAAGGCTATTTTAGTTTTTGAAACAAATTCTGAAGAAAGGAGGTCACTGGAAGGGCAACGTAATGGAGATGGAAACAGCTTGAGAACCACCGACAGCATGCAGCATCTCTTCCCAGCACCCCCATTTGCTGCCTGGAAATCACAGTGTACTACCTATTATCCATCTGCAACCAAATTCAAATGAGTCGGCACCTAACGTAATAGGACCTTGCCCCAAATACTCACTTCTGCTTCCTTCATGATAGTCTCTGCCATGGTTGAACATCTTTTTTTAAGTTGCCTTATAAAGTCATTGTGTATCTTTGTGAAGGGATATATTGCTTAATGTTGACATGAACTGGAAAGGGAATTGGGAAATGCTGCTAGTTGTTGGATGATTGGAATACTGTGATGTTTAGCATGGCATGTGTGTATAATTGTGACATTGCTCAGCTTTTGTTAAAGTGTGTGACAATTATTTTGTATTTAAATAAAATAGAAGAACTGCACAAATATAGTATTTACTGCAGGTTGACACCACTGTGCAACAAAGGTCTTTTTCCTTTCTTGCACAATGTCAAAACTTCCAAAGTTGAACTACAGACAATTTTCTTAATATACCATGTTTCCTTTCACAAAAATCACAACATTTGATTCTTCAGGAAATGTAAAGATAGAGTGTTTTCCTCAGATATACACACTGGGATAATGTTTGCTTATCAATATCTTTTCAGGTTGTTTTTTTCTGTATATTTGACATAATTAACTAACTAATTTGATTTCTCCAAATAGATTGCAGTTTGTAAATGGATTGAGAATGTCAGAAAAAGAACCAAAAAAAGATGAGGAAATGAAGCGGGGAAAAAAATCAAGACGGAAATAAAGACATAGAGTGGGGAAAAAAAAAGGATCCTTCTTCTGGAGTCAAAATCCCATCAGCTGATATAGTTTTCATGGGAAAAATGGTAGGAATACTAAACCTACATATAATGTTAGAGGAAAAGTAAACCATACAGAAATTAAATGAAAATGAAATTTACTGGCCAAAACTGTGTTATAGATTGTGCTATCTAACTGTTCCCAGGGATTCAAAGAATTGTCGCCTCTTTAGTATGAGTTAAACATTTTTATTTCTAAGAAGTTGCTGCTAAGCATTAAGACTGGTGCATGCTTCAAACAGTGTATGGGCAAAGATAAAATGGCGTATTTACATTTTGTAGTTGTTGCAGCTGTAATGTAACCTATAGCAAAAGACCAATCTGTTGCAAAGTGTGCAGACTCTACAGAGATCTTGGTGAGATTCCATGACGCCTGCAATAACACCTGAATAGCATAGTCATAACTATTTATTACATTTTATGTGCACATTTTTGGTTTTACATTAAACCTTCCATAAAGTCAACAGTGTTAAGCTGCTTTCTGTATGGGATAAAATGTGAAGTATTTAGTATGGACGGTTCTGACACTATGGAAAGAAAGATACCTTGATAAGAAAAGATATTTGTCTTTCACAGTTTATGCAGATCTAAAGATTCCTTGGAGACAGGAAGAGGCCCAGAACTAAAATCTTCTTTGACATCACTATAACCACCTCTTCTGTTTGTTAATCTTCACCTTTTTCTTCTAAGACTGACTGTGACAAATGTGGTACTCTCTTCAACAGAAATAGTACTATTTAACTATACAAAAACCTTTAATGATTTCTAAGATGTAGCTAGCAGACTTCATCAGCAGTCAGCGTGGGACCTTATTTAATATTTTTCTTAATGAATGCCGTAATTAGATTTGTATTGACAAATTTTCTAGACCTTCCAATTTGGAAGGCATTGCTGATGTGTGGGAGGGCCAGAATACCCTACAGAAAGAATTGCATGAATGATTTTGAGAAGGTAGTAGTAATGGGATGATAGTTAACAGTAGAAAATGTTCATTTGGGGTCTAATAACTAGCATTTCTGCCCTAGGCCAGGAGCTCTTGACTCGCTGACAACTGTGGGAAAAGGCTGATGGGTGCACGGTCACAGCAGTAACATGCCATCCCAATCGCACAGGTGAGGCATTTCCAGCAGAGATAGGGAACTTGTAATAGTGTTGTGTCATGTATGAATAAGAGCCACCTAGAATTACAGTGTGTGTAGTTCTGTCCTCACATATTAGGAAACATTAACTGAATCTAGAACAGATACAAAAAAAACCTGGTAGGATGATCTGGGAGTGGCAAATTCAATGGATGAGATGAAAGCAGGATGGTTTAGCAAAGCAAAGTGTGGGAAGAGAAACGTGTAATTCTATGGAGGTAGGGAGGATAAAGAGCAGGTAGGGAAAGCAGTACTTCAGCGTTATTCAGGACAATGTTGATAAAAAAAACAAAGGAATACTGCTGGCCACGAGTATATCTGTATTTAAAACTAGAAGCTTTTGAACCATCAGAGTGGTGAAGATCTAGAACAGCTGTCCTGCAAGAGTTTTTGAAGGCAAGTAACCCAGCTAGTTTTACAGTAAGTTTGGGGTAAGTTCTGAGAAGTTTGGAAAGAGGGCCTAAGGAAAATATTCCATTGGTTCTGTTTTGACACTAATTAAAATGTTCTTAACATATTGCTGGTTGGTTCAGACAATAAGGATTTGAACTTACATCACCAGGAGATCTCTGTCAGTCTGTGTTTCTATATAAGATGATATAAATTTTACATTTATGTAATCTCAACACAACAGTGAGGTATTCACTCCTCACGGTAAAAGCTATGCTCCTGCAAACCTAGTCAGAATAACAGAAGTACTAGGAGAACACCATCAACACTGTGAGGAGTTACTTTTATGTTAGTTTTAAGAATTAGTTTACTGTTCCAGACAATTTGGTAGGATACAATTTGGCCATCCAAGCACACATATATAAATGGGCACTTAATTTTATTTTTTTATGATCTTACACAGAAGACAGCCTGAGTATCTCCCAAGGATTGCAAGGGCAGAATAGTAAACACTAAACGTAGCGGGCAGCATTTTGATGCCTCTCTTTCCTACAGTATTGCTGGCATGCCAGGTCACCAGATGATCCAAAAGAGCACGAGGCATCCTTTCCAAGGTGCTTCTCCATATTGCTCCCTGGTGCATCCATTTTGGACTGCCACAGGCCTCTTCCACTAGTATGATAATGAAAGCAAGTATAACGGTGTCTGTAAAGTATAGTCTCTGGTGTGGGAATTTTAACAATATGAGAGTTGTTCTATTCCCTCTTTTTCTCCCCCCTTTAATGGTCACTGAAATATGCTTAAATTTTTTAAAGCTGTTGTTGTTATGATAATGTTTTATGAAACCTCTTTTCTTTTTCTTTTCTCTAAACCTATATTTTGGGCCTATTCTAAATTAACAGTGTCCCTTTGACATTCATGGGATTTATGGGCATGCATGGAGGGAAAATACATCCCTTTGCTGGATTTGAGTCAGGAGGATCCCAGAGGCATATACTGTACTTCTGAATTTCCTTCTGCTTTTCATGACTGTAATTCTTGTGTCCTCTTTTGCATACATAATTGATTAATCTGTATTTTTAAAGGTTTAATGCGTTTCCTCTTTTTAATCTGGAAGCACATTATTTCATTTTCATTATACTCCCAAGGTCTCTGACTTCTGTTTTCGATTTCCCTACCCTGCCATCTGTGGGAACAAATTAGAGAGAAAATAACACTTTGGGATGATTGGGATAAGGAGAGAATAATATGAGCAGCCAAGGAAAAAGGAGAATTAAATGAAAATTCAAAGATATAGCATGAATTCCCTGAAACAGGAGCAGGGAAATTTAAATTACACTTTGTTGTGCCAGCATCTCTCTTGAACGGTGGAGGGAAGACAACCCATATTATTGTCAAGTACCCTATTGCCACAATTCCCACTGGGACAGCTGAGTCCAGGATCCTTCAAAATTCCCACTGATGGAAGTCACTTAATAAAAAAATTCCTCAGATTCCCTGGGCCTACCTCCCTACCTTTTCAAAGCTTAAGACAAGATCCACTAAAAGACTTGACGGCTTTTCAGATGCCTAAGTGTTGCTGGGCCTGTGCTAATCTGCGTAGACATTACGGTGTCCTAACCATACTCCGCTTTCACCCCTAGGACACCTTTTGCAGGGAAACATGACAACTTTGCCCTGGATCATGACCCAAAAAGCCTCTCAGCAGGCTGCCTGACTTGCATATTGCATGGCTGAGCACCAAACTCCCAAATCTCTTTATGGAATATGCCCCTGGCAACTCCCGATACCCTCGGTATGGAGAAAAGCCTATCTATTTTTGTGTCTTGACACAGCAGCACTCTCTTCTGGTGAGTTTTCAGCCTGTGGGCTTCTGCTCTTGCAAGTCACTGTGAACTCAGAGTGAGTCTAGCCCATTCAACAGATCTGACCTAGTATTCTTCCAGCCTTCAGAGCCCACTATTCAAAGGAAAATAAATGGAATGAGGCATGAGGGAGTACAGATCTGGGGAGGTTTCATCTTCTTCCCATGAGTGTACCATGAGTCAGATCGCTAAGAATCAACTTTACCACTAGCCAAGATGCATTTTTACTTGTAACCCCAAATAAGAATTTAAAATGTAGATTTACAATAATGTAAAATTATAAAAATCTAAAAGAACGAAAATGCATTTAGCAGGACTATGAATAGTCTTAATAAACATCTAACAATAACATCCAGGTCATCACAATGTTTCAACTGACTTACATGGCTGGCTATATGGACTCTATAACCTGTTCAAAGACTAGCCTGACTCAGAGAGTCCTTCAGCCTACATCTTTCCTCACCTTTTAAAGATAAGTGCAGTAGCCGCTCCAAACAACTGCCCTGAGAAGCTTCTCTAGCCAAAGGTGTAATGACCTCCTCCTTCCTCTCTTTTCCTGTTTACCTGCCCTTGGTCTCCATGACTGGGCATTGAGCATTTGGAAATTAGCTCATTTCCTTCCCCCACTGCTTAAGGTTGCTTGATTATTATTTCTATTGTGTTTGCACCTTCCTTCTACCTTCTGAAAACATGTTGGTACAGCTTTATGTGGGACATCATGAGGCAAATTGAATACATGATCTTCTTACCAGAACTGTTACTATCCTCACTCCATGAATATCGCATAAAAGCTAGATGCGATAACAGGAATAGTGATGGTGGAATGGGGACCCTTGAACATCTGTTCCTAGTGGAAATCTGGGGTGGGGTGGGGGGGAAAGGAGGGTGACTGTGTACTTGCCTAATTTGTTAAGGTGCTGATAGAGTAAATCTTTTTGCAATACCAAGTTGTAAACTGCTCTTATGGCTGATACCCTTGACTCTGATTAGCAGTTTGCAGGATTGAGATAGCAAAGGGGTTTGTTGGAATGGACTTGCCTTAACACAGGAGGAGGGAATCCTGCTTACTGCGCCAAGGATGAATTAATTGTTTTCCATTTGGATCATTGAATGATGTGTCTAGACAGCGCTGGGAGCAGGAAGAGTCCCCATTTTCCTGACTCAAGGAGGAAAGCCTTTTGTTTTGCTTTGTTTCTCTCCCTGTCCAACTCATATTCCTTCACCACCATGGCCCAGCCCCACCAGAAGAGAAGAGTGATCTACCTTTCACTGCTTATTAGTCTGAGCAATGTTACTGCGTGTGAGGAGTGGTCATCCTTCCCGCCTGTTCCCAGTGCTGCTTGTATCTTCACATAATGACTTCTAAATACAAATGTATTGGTAGCCCTTGGCAGATGAGCAGAGAGTAGGACACTGTAGGATCAGGGATACCAAGGTGTCACATCAGTGTAAACACCTGTAGTGTGTCTGGTTTTATCTTATCTCCTTATCAAGGTGTGTGAAAGGAATTAGTCAGTAATTTGTATTGTCAACAATGCTGACTGGCCTGTTAGCCAAACTGCTGAGGTTGAAAAGAGAGACAGGCTTTGTGTTATGCATTAAGCTCAACTAATGAAGACATTGGTGTTTTTCTAACATGGATTCATTTTAACTATTCAGCTGCAAATACACATGCAGACTCCAAGGCAGCTTAAGATAGTTCCAGGAACTTCTTCATCACATTTCTAAAGCATATTATCAAGTTACAAATATTACATCATCAACAAAAAGTGTCTTTGGCTGACCACTCTGTGAAACCCAGTCCTTTAGGTTTCGCTACGTAGGCACTTCTGAGTGTAGTGCGCACTCTGCTAGCTCATGTTGTCAGAGACTTTGTAATTCTCCATTGCACAACTTGGGGGGGTTGAATTCTGGAAAAGCTCTTTTCAGTAGTTTTTCCCAAGTCTACCTCACTGAGCCTTCTTCAGTGCTGGCATCCTTCTGACTTCTGTGGTCTGCTGGAGGACGGCTGGTGTTTTTTTGCTGGATTCGTTCCATTTCCCTTATCTAAATGTAAAAGGAATATGGTTCCTGCTTTAAAAAAAAGCTAAATGATTACTTAGTCACTTCAGAGGTGAAAGCAGGAGGTCGTTTCCCCATCATCTTTTAGCTGACTTAAGTTGTCTTCACCAAAAGCAGATGTCATTCCTGGTGATTAAGGAAAAGGTTTTTTTGAAGGAGATGCTATAACTTCCATTCATGAGAACAGGCAACACATCCTGCGTTTCCTACATGGCCCTCCTCAGTGGCATCAGTGGGAGATTTGGGCATGAATCATGAGACAGGCAGGGCCTGCATTTTAAGCCAGTTACAGCTTCAGGTTGAAATACGTCCACTGGAGAAATGCAGCTTGAAAGGGGCTACGCACTGGTTTTGTTCTGTGTGTCAGTCCCACAAACCAGTACCAGTGGGGTCCCATGCACACAGATGAATGGCATATGACCCAAAGCCTTAATGAAGAACAGATTTTTCTGGGTTTTGGGGCTCTGATAGGGACTGTATAAGCCTGTACTTAAAAACTGATGGTTTTGAACACGGCAAGTAGAATTACTGTTTCTCACTGGTTTCAGGGTAACATTATCTCACTCCTAATGAGAAAGAGATGATGATTTTGGGGTCCCATAAAACAGCATTGCTACTCTTGTAAACTACTAAAGTGGGCAGGGGCTTTAAAGCTGGTAGGTGTTAGCCCTGACCTCTTTCAAACCTGAGAGTCCTCAGCTTGCACTGCCTGAGCTGGCTGGTTCTCCTCATGCTCGTCCGTATGGGATGTCCCTGTCCATCCTCACACAGACTGAAAAAGAGCAGGCCTTTTCCTGCTGCATCTGCAGAGCAGGGGGGTGAGGAGGGATGCGAAAGGAGTGCTGGCTTTTCTGCCCAGTTAGTGGCCTCAGTAGGTCACCTTGCTTAGGTGCTGTCTCAAATGGTTACTGGGCTGGTCAGCAGCATGTTGTTGTCCATCTACAATGAAGGAGGCCCTGAGGAGCAAAACATCCTAGGACAGTGGTGTAACATTATTTTTTGTTCAAGCGATAATGCAGCCCTAAACATTTTATACTCCAGTCACAGCAATTCTCTATTGCAAAAATTCCTCTTGATTTTGCACCCCTTAAGACCTCATCAGATATTTTTTAGAAAAATGTTTTGTTTGCTGTTTTTGACAAAATGGGGCTGGCTGGGGGGGTTGAGGGGGGTGAGAAATTGTCTTTATATTAAAAAAAAAAAAGTTTTTTTAAATTACCATGGGAAATAAAATATTTTTCCAAGCAACTCAGCTCCAGAGCGATTCCAGTACGCCCCATTCTCCTTTTACTGATGGAACTCAGCTGATTTAAGGTGGGCTGTGTTCCTCTGACAGGGAAGTCACACAAGATCTTTCAACAAACTTTGAAAAAACACTTTCTTCTACATCTCACTATTTCCATTGAAAAGTTATCCTAATTGAATCAGTTTACCTTTTGAAAAATTAATTAAATTAAAAAGATCTGGTGTTGCCAACAAAACAGAAAAGTGCCTTTTTAATGTACAGCGGAAATCAATTAACCAGTATCTGTGGGTATAACTGAAAGAATATTATTGTAGTTTCATTTTGTTTTCTTGGGGGAAAGAAAGACTAATTGTTTTTTAAATGAAATGTTAAGTAGCATAGTTTACCAAGAAGTATAACCACAGACTGTTTTGATGTGTGTTGCACAGCTGGAATTAGAAACACACAAAAAGAAAAAAAAAAATAGAAACCACAGAGCTATTAAGCTGAGACAGTAAAGAAGCAGTGAAATTGGCCTGGCTTTTCTTTTTCTGCTTAAAGATACTATTCACTTGGATAAACAGTACAGTCTTTGCAAATAAATAAACTTACATTTTTTTAACAACAACAAAACAAAAAAAAGAAACAGAAGAAGGAAATAGGAAAAACCTAAACCAAACAAAAGAGTGAGAACGTAGGGATCATTAAGTATGTGATTTCAAACAAAAATGCTGTTAATTAAGGGCAACGCCCAGCAGCAGGAATCTGGGAAAGAGGTTGAAACAAGAAACAAATATCATGTCCTTCAAGTTTAATTAATTTGGACAATCTCCAAACGTGTAGGGAAAAAAAAAGGAATATAAAATAGCCAAAGGAAGAAAAATATTAAAAGCAAGAGTTCCTGAAATTTGAAATTGTATCATTTACAGAAATGCAAAAGTCAGTATGTTTTTCTCCCAAAAACCTGTAACTAGAACCTGAGAAGTTAGGAAAATGAAGTTTAAACTCTTACGTATCTAAACAAACGGGCTCTTTCGAGGTGTTTGTAGCAGCTGGATGCCACAGCAGCCTCTTCGTGTGGCACAAAGTTGTTTTGTGGCAGAACACTCAGAGAAGTGGTTCTTCCTTGTAGAAAATACCAGCTTCTTCCGTGCATTTTAATTGCCTGGGTCATCACTGTCTGCAGTCCTGACCATACCCCCAGCAAAGCTCTTCCGGTTGGTTCAGCAATGCCCCCAAGTCAGTTAGTAGCTGGAAATGGGACCAGTGCAACCAGAGAGGAGTAGCACAGTAAAATGCCCCTGGCAGAGCAAATCCCTGCCAGGTCTTACTGGAAGGGAAAAAAAAAAAACCAAAGGCAAAAGAAATGAGTCAAAGCAAAAGAATATGCATTTCCTTTTTTTTTTTTTTTAATATCGCAGTCTTCCTGTTCTTCACGTTTTAGCTAGCTCCTTCATCCTACATTCATCCTGCTGCTGTAACTAACTCATGAAAGTGTGCCAGTCATGGACTAATGTATTTCTAACCTCCCTTTTTTTTTTTTTTTTTTCACTTTAACATTTCCTGAATTTTCCAGTCAGGTATCTGATTCCCTTCCACTCCTATGCCTTCTCTTCTCCTTCCACCCCTAACACTTTCCATCACTGCCTAAAGAATCTCCCATCACCAGTCACTTCCCTATCTCTGCACTTGGAGCTGAATTTCCTTGCCTGACCCCAGCAGCCCTGTTATTCCCCACAAGCTTTAAAAAGCTTTTCCCACTGTAAGTGACGGGGCAAAGCCTACCGCGTCAAAGCCTACCAGGGCAGTAAGAAGCCAGAGGATGGAAAATAAATGGATCAGAAGATCCAGGTATTTCAGTGGTGCTGCAGAGGAGGAAGGAAAGAGATAGGCAGTGTGAACAGGCACAGTGAACTTGTTTATGCTGAGCACTCATGGGACTGACAAAGATCAGTTGCTTAATGGATGTGGGTTTCCTATAAACACTGAACAGATTCCTACCGAGTGTCCTGTGTTGATATTTTAGGCAGAATTGCATTATGCCTGTTAAAATATTCATAAATAAGCAAAAATCTTTTCAAAAGACATCTTTTAAAGATGTAAAAAGAGTGACTTGGACAATTTATGTCACTGTATTCTGTCTAATTGTGTACAACCCATCCCCTGGATAGGTTAACTGCATAAGTGTTGGCTGAATCTGCAAAGAGCTGATGATGCTAAATAAGTGGCCAGGTTGGTCATCAGCCCTCCAGGGTGCTCCCTGTCTCCTATGAGACTTGAGGATACTCAGCTTCGAGAATTATTTGACCAAAAATACAAAGTGCGTGGTAATGAAGAAGCAAGAATGCAAATAGAATTTCCTTGCCTTGAAAAAATGGTAGTTTGATAAGTTGCTCTGAAGAATGTTAACCAGATTTTTTTTAAGTGTTTATTTGTATTTATTATTGTGCAGTCTAAGAGGGGAATTAAACATCTGGATAATGACATGTTTACAGTTTGAAGAACATCCTAATGGTCATATTCCTTCCTCTGTAGAAATGCTCACACACTTCTAAAGAAGATACTTGTTTATCTGTGTTGTTTATTGATCTACTGTCTGGCTAATACACCACTTGAAAAGATTCTGAGCCAAATGTACCACTAATGTAAGCAGATGCAATGATACTGAAATTGGTTGCGAGTCTGGCCCTCTGAGTTTGCTCATGAAAAACATTAACTTGACAGTGACTGGTCAAAAATATCTATTTGTTTTAGTTCAAGTCTGTCTCACTGAAACCAGATTTACACGGAGATAATTTCAATGAGTTCAGCAGAATTGCTCTGAATGTGCTCTAGTATGATGAAAACCAAACGTACTTGTTTTTAAAGAATCCCTTCCCAACGCCAACACTTTAAAGAATTAAAAAATATTTGTTCTCCTTTTTTTATGTCACTCACGTTGGAAAGCAAAATGGGAGTAGCCTATTTATACAGAGGTTCTCCTGGTTTGTATGCAGTAACACAATTACAGCAAGGAAAAGTTCTGAGCACTACAAAGGAGAGTTTAGGCTTTTTCAGTCAGATGAGAAAGGAAATCTAGAAACGTATTCACAAAGAGATTAAGGCTGACATTCTCAAAGCCAGCTTGGGTATTTAGATATTCACCTTGCACAAAAATTAACAAGATTTGTTTGTCTAAATACTCTTATCTTTGAAAATTTTAACTTTTTAAGCACGTCTCCCCCTCCCCCCCCCAAATTTGGACTCTGACCTAGCCACAGATATATCTGGAGTCTTTCTAGTACTAGATTAGAAATACGGCGTATCTGTGTGTGTGCAAATGTGAGTCTGTGTACCATTCTATGTTTGAATCTTCAATAACAGATGTAACATTTCTATATGATAAGAAAAACCTTAGCAAATGATGTGAGAAGGTGGGTGTCAGTCAGGTGGTTTACTCTACCTGCATTTCAAAGGCAATCCATTTGAAATACGATGAAAGGTGGACCATGTCCAGCCTGACACTGTTTGAAAAGCTTTCCCCTACCCCCATCTTTAAATAGCATGAGGAGGATGGTGCTTTCAAAGCAATCCTTGTCTCAGAGGTCAGTATTGTGGGGAAGGATAATGTTGTTTCAGAGAAACACATATTTATTTTATTTTTCTTGGCAGCCCATTGGTTGTCATCAGGGTTGCCTTGGTGGAAATTCTTTTTTCTTTTAGTTAAGAGAAACAAATATTGAAATCTTCAGCCTTTTGAAAGGCAAGGCAAAGTAAGATTGGCATTGAAATAGACTAAATGGTATTAGTTTCAGCTTCATAAGTATTGTGTCTAGCAGAATGATACTCTGGTCTCAGTTGTACACCAAAGAAATAACTCCAGAAGTAAGAAAGATTGAGATTTTGTTGTATGAATTCCATAATCCTACATCCTTTATCAGGAAAACATTGCTGTTTAATATATTTTATTCAGGATGATGAAAATCGCCATGGGTCTGTTGTACAAGCCAGAACATGTTCAGGCACCTTTGATGTTCTGAAAAAAAAAAAAAAAAAACAAAACAAACCCAAAGGGAAAAAAAAAAAGAAGAGGCATTATGCCCTATGGAAAGGAATGGAGTCTGAGTAGAAGCAGCTTCACAACTTACCTGCGAATAAGTACAAGGGAACCTGCTGAAGGCAGAGCAGTCCACACGTGT
The DNA here is from genome assembly GCA_017639485.1 of Pluvialis apricaria. Taxonomy (NCBI): domain Eukaryota; kingdom Metazoa; phylum Chordata; class Aves; order Charadriiformes; family Charadriidae; genus Pluvialis; species Pluvialis apricaria. Next base: position 65,488,258 of record CM030008.1, read on the forward strand.
CCTTCAGCTCACCAAAAGCTTCTCTCTGGGGAGAACCTTGAGGACCTTTATCTGTCTGACCCTAAACACAAGGGTTTCTCCTTCACTTTTGGAGCTCCCAGATCTACTTTAGGGAGTGGGTTGTTTTATGTGTAGATTGGGCAGGTAGTGAGGACATGTGGGTTGCTTTGCTTCTTTGGTTTTGCAGATAAAACACAGCTCTGTGTTTTTGTCTTTACCGATTTGGTTAGAAGGGTTGATTGTCTCTCCTGGCATGCAAGGTTGGGGCATGGAAGAGGGCCAGCTGGCTGCAGTGCCATCCAGATAAGAGCACGTCGCTCTTAATAGTGTGGGGAAAACAATCAGGAGTTACGGCAGGGATAATATCTGCCCCTTTGGCAGGGAGTGTACCTGCCACTTATTACTCATGTTCCCTGCTCTGGTTAGCTCTCCGTTTCTTGCTGGGTAACTGGAATCCAAGACTAATTGAGAAGGACATTTTTCCTCACATTTGTCTCTGGTTACCTTTTCTCCAAAGCAGACCTCATTCTTGTGATTCATGCCTTTATCACCTGCAGACTCATCACTGCCTCACTCACCCCCACCAAATCTCCATCTCAGGCATATTTGGAAGCTGGCTTGAAACGCTCATGGCTGGGCTGCCCTGCTCTGAGTGCATGGTGCTGGCAATAGCTTTCGTTTGTAAAGCCCCACAACGTCCTGAGGCTGGCCTACCTGCAAGGACGGCTCTTATCCTCTGCCAAGCGGCTGCTCAGCATCAGGAGCAGCATTCCTGCTGAAACTCCCTCCCTGTAGGGGAGGGAGCCTCTGGCAGAGCCCTGGGGAGGGAAGGCACTTCAGTAAGTCCCTGAGCTCCTTCCAGCCCCGAGGTGTTCACGTTTGCTGGTTGCAGGCCACATTGTAAAGTTCACCTCTCTACATGCTTGGGAAGAGGCAAGAAGTCCTTATCCTTCTCTGCAGAATAGGCTCCTGTTTTGGTTTTTTGCTATCTGGGGTGTGGAAAGAGTTGCTGCTGGTTTGGCTCTGTGTTGCAGGCTGTGCTGTTCAAAACTCAGGGCCTGGAGAAGCTACAGCCTCATTTTGTTACCACAAGTCTCAACAGATTTTTCAAAAGATAACAGAACAAATACAGGACCAGTTTTTGAAGTTTTTATTCAGCTTTTTTTTCTGAAGGCAGGTTTCTCACTGATGTCTCCCAGACTCAGGCAGTAAAAAAAACGAGAGGCAACTGGATAAGGACTGCAGAATATGGCCCACTGACCTTAGCCCAGGCAGAAGGAGCAGAGCACACCAATCAATCACAGTTTGATACCTGGACTTATAAAAAGCTTACTGGAATAGTGTGTATAAATGTATAATGCATCTGTGACTCTGAAGCCTACACATTTTCTCCCTGCTCCATGGAAATTGCCTGCATATAAAGGTATGCTGCTCTTTGTGTGGTATATAAAGAATATCAATACCAAAAGAATTTATGTATGATCCAAGAATTTTTTAATAAAATGTGTGTTCTCTGGCCATTGCTTCTGTTCTTTATGAATAGATATAAGGAGTGATGATACAATTTCATCTAAGATCGTACACCAAAGGTAGATTGCTAGCTGTCTCTAACCTCCTTGAGTAGGTTGGGCTCTGGAAGAAGCAGCTTTTAATGGTTTGATATAGTGAGCAATATTAGACTGCTCATATATTAGGGATCAGCACATCCTCTTACACAACCCAACACAGTAGAACAAATTAATCACACTTTGGCCTGCTAAATGGGATTTGGGGGGGCATAAATATAAATTAAGCTTTCCTCTACTCCACCTCAGAACAATTTGTCCACCATATTGCTCATGAGTCGTACCTTTTCCAAGCTCCACAGAGCTGAGTAAACCCTGTTCATTGTCTTACTGCACACAGACTTTTGAGGTCTACCTTGATGGTTGGAGGTTTTCTGTTTGTTTTTAATTGTTTGTGCTTCTCCTCCCTGTATGGAGATGGCAGGTAGAAGCTCGCAGCTTTGTGGTCGGAACAGAAGACAGTAAAGATTGTTTCTCAGTGTTGCCTTACCCCAGTTTCCTATACAAACAAGGTTCACTCTGGTAGGCTCCGGTGTGTCTGAGGAATGATGTTATTACTGTGGTTATCACCTTGAAGCATTAGGCATGTTTTTAGCTACAGTAAGCTGAGGAATCTCATCTTCTTTGGGAAGCCAGTATAGAGGACAAAGGACAGGCTTGATTTGCCTGCAGTAGTCTACGCTGTTAAGGAGGCTTCATGAGCAAGGGTTGGTTTTTTTTAAGTTATTATAGTAGAAGTATTGTATGGGGCACTTTTATCAGGCGAAGGTGAAGAGGGCAAACACAGAAGTTGGAGGAGAGGTCACTGACTGCCAGGAAGGAACCACAGATGGAAGAAGGCATGCTCAGGGAGCTGGAAGGTCAGAGCCCAGGTGGGATTTGTCTCACCAGGCAGTGCTGGGGCAGCCGGATGCCTGTGCCTAACCTCCTCCCATAACTTCCTTACAGTCGGCAAGATTAATCGGCCTTGGATTTCCAGAGACTGATTCGTCTACCCTATCTTAGTCACCTGTTTTAGGAGGGGTGAATCGCAACACAAGGACTGTCAACAATGTCCAGATGAGAAGTTCGAACTGGAGGATAAGCTTTTAGCCCATTAAAGTGGAGTTTACATGATGTCTGCTCACAAGTGTGAGTGAGGAAGAAGCTCTTTTGAACAGTGGCCTGCAGTGACCAAATGCTTTTATGTACATTTAGGTGAAGGAGACAGCATCATGGCTGCAGGTTCTCCATAAAGCTCTCATCTGCTCACCAGCATCATTTCTGTCTTGTTTCTTTACTTTCCTGTTTTCCATCCATTAGCTGATCTTATCTAAGTCTGGGCCATGGTATGAGTAGTCACGAAGTTGTATATGGTGAAGGATAAGTAGAGCTCTCTGTCATCTTTTGATCATGTTACTGTCTTCTGCTTATGAATTTCCTCTGTTTTATCTACTTAGGGAAATGAAAAGTACCTTCCCCTGATTCCTGTCAGCCTTGTTAAATTCCCTTGTACAATGTCCTCAGATTTCCAATTCTTAGCTCAGGTGTCCTGCTATATTATGCAGGTTTTTGTGAGAACTTATTTCTCTCTCTTCAAACTCCAGATCCCAGAATCATGCCAGCATCATCTATGTTCTGCTTTAACTGTGTCTTCCCTGTCTTCGTAGTTGCAAAGCAGAACTTGCAAAAATTTTCAATTTTTATTGAAAATGTCAATTTTTATAGCATACTCTTCACTAACTAAATAACCAGGAGAAAGTGAGAAGATTTCAGTAGTATTTCAGTTGTATTTTCTTTTTTAAGCACATCTCATGACATATGAGAGCCAAATTCACTAATTTTGAACACTTTGATGTGCCTATTGTGATTATGTACTGTGTGGTACCATGTGCATCATTCACACAATATATTCAGAAAGCTATATAAAAATGAAAGTGGTTTGGATCCCATTTGTGCTTCTATTAACTAACATTTTGAAAGGTAGGAAGAATCTGATTTCCAAATCTAGATTACCAGTTCAACAAACTAAACAAAAAAAAAGCATCAGGGCAGAATAAAATTGAGAGGATAAAATAATAAATCAAGGAAAACAGAAAGGACTCATCCATCTTCACCATGGCTATGCTTTTTGAAAGGGAAAAGTTGAAAGCTTACAATGAACACAGGACAGATGCGCATTTATGGCATTCTTCCTTTGGATGGTGCTTCACCCTAAATGTGTGTAAAATGAATACCTGGCATGATTCTTCGTGGCTTGGATTTTTTTCTAGTTTGTTTGTCTTATTTTTAATAGCTGATTTTTTCACTTTGAGATATTCTGCAAGCTTGCTTTTTCTCTGTAGCTATTTGTGCTGGTTACTTGAACTGATGATGATAATGATAAAACCATGGTTGGTCTCCATTGTAAAATGTTCTACTGCCTTTGATGGAGCATTGGTCTTACTGTGCTGGGTAAATGTACAGATCGTGAAGTGATATTTCCTGCCTAAAAACTCTTGTGATTATTTTTTTTTTCAAAACTTGTGTTTGGGTTTGTCTTATTGGCTCGACAGGCAGGACTATATATTATAGCACCTCTCACATTGTTTTCCTTGTCTGATGTTTTCTAGGTTGGCCAATTGCTGGTCTGTGTCAGTACCAAAAACAAGTTAGCACCAGCCTGCAATGTTTATTCAAGTAAAATTTCACAGACTTTTTGTTTGCTTGAGCACTGCAGGACTGAAACCTTTTAGGTTCAAGCAAAATAACATACAGCTCTTCCAATTTGTTAAGTGTTTTTTAGATACTCCTGCCAACTGTTTACAAATTTGAGACATGTTGACAAAGTGTCATAATTTCATAAGGAAAATGCTCTTCTATTCCTTATTTTCCAAATAGCTTCCTTAGGATGAAATCCTACAAACCAACAAAAAATTACCATTTACTTTAAAGGGGGCGGGGTGTGGTAACACCAGTAAATTCAACAGAATTTACTTTCGAAATTACGTCCCTTATGCCCATCAAAGCCTATGGCAAAAATTCCACCAACTTCAGTGAAACCCGGGAGCCTTGATATTGAATTGGGAGGCAAGATTCATATTTGACACGAATGGTAAAAATAATTGCCAAGTCAAAATGTGACATCTGCTTTCACTTAAGACTTGCAGGTCCCTGGATGCCCCAGCTTGCTGAAGGACATTGAAAAGAGCCAGAAAGTTCAGTTACTGTTAGCTACCACCTGGAATTGTGTTTGACTTCAGACTGCTAGCGGTGGGGATTACAGCCAGACCAGTGCTGGGGACGGCTGGTTTTGCACCAGGCTCCTCTCCAAACTTTCACTTTGTATAACTAACTAGGTGTAATTTTGAGAACTATCTGCTTAGTATTTCAGTCCAGGACCTCGAATCTGGATGGAGGGAGCTCAGCTGTATTTTTTTATATATTTACTGTATTTTATCTTTCTCACTTTTGCAACTGAGAAATTTAAAAAGTAGTACCAAATAACTAAGTATGAGGATATTTTCGAAAAAGCGGGGCATATCGCACCATCGGTTTTGATCCTGCAATCCCATGGTTGGTTGGCTTGCTTTGCTAATAGTACATAGGCAAGGGTGTAGCAGTAAGCTCTAGTAAAAGGACATAGGGCACATTGGTGTATATATTTTTTTTGTTTCTGAAGTACCAGGTCTTTGCTTCCCTTTGAACATCACTGCATGAACTTAAGCTGCAGATTTCTTCTTGTCTCCCAGTGAGGTGTTACCCAAACCTCCAGTCTGGGGAGGCTGTAATTCAGGTTACTCCCTCGTGAAACAGTGCAAGCCTCCTGCTAATCAGTTCCTCCCAGGCTCTTGTGAATCTTCTTCGTTACACAGGAGGAAAAGAGAGGACTCAAATAGTCTGACATAAATGACGTGCAACTATAGGGAAAATGAAAGGCTATAAAAGCATTTTTGTGTACGTGTGTGTATGCGCATGCGTACATGGGACTGTTTCCTCTGTCATTAATGAGAGCTGTGCATGCTGCTGGGTCACACATCAGCAATAACTTGACCTGCCATGAGTACCTGACCACCTTTTAATCAGATACAGAGATTATGCTGGTTCTATGCTGGCTGCAGGGGAATGGAAAATCTCTCATCTGGTATAAATCCTGATTGTTTAAGCTTGTTAGTACTTTTTGGTGTGCTTGCTTTCTACCAACAGAATAGCTTTATATTGAAGTGGTGTAGCATTTTTGATCCAGTACTAGAAGCTATATAGCTAGATTTACTGTGTTTCTTAACCATAGCCTGACAAGGAGCATGATGCCAGGGTAAGGGTGGGAATGAAGTCACCAACAGTCTTTCCAAAGTACTATCTGGTGCAGTATATGCACTTTATTTGATCCATTTGGTGAGCACACAGCTCAGTGTCCCATTCACAATGGGACTAAGCCGGCAACTGGTATAGACAGATAGATGTCAGACTGAGAGATTGAGAGAGGTAGTAGATACAGATATATCACATGAGGTCCTGGTGGATGGGAAATTAATGCTTTAGATTCACTAATCCCAGATGTCTCCTGTCTAGATACCATCAAATGTGTTGTGCTGTGTCTTTCTGCAAGGACAAATGTCCACCATGGACAGATTAACGCCAGTAAAGTGGCTAGATTCCTGACTAGATCGGAGTTTGCACCCAGGTGGCCAAGAGGATAAATGAGCAGTTCTCAGGGGCTCCGTAATGCCCATGGAACACTACCTGATTTACAAACGTTATTGTCACACTTTACCTGGGCCAACTTTAACTGGAGACGCTTTTCAAGTAGCTTATCAGTAGAGCTTTAAAACTTTACGAAAAAGATATTTGCAAATACTCACTAAGCACTCTCATTATGGATATGTAAGGCCAAGATGAAATTACTTAGATGCCATTTACCTATTTTTCCTGTTGCCATTAAAAAAGCAAACAAATCCCTTGAATGTGCATTTGAACTATGACCATGGGCATCCACCAGCTATTGAAATAATTATTGAAGAGGCTGACGAAAGCCTGAAGACTGCAAGCTTTCCATGGTGCTTGAGGATGCTTTAACTTTAAAATCTTGGCTAGTAGATTTAAGGCTTAGGAAAAACCTAGTCATTTCCTAGGGGAGTGTCTGAATGCCATGTTTCACTTCAGAATGTGTATTTCTAATTCATGGCATCAACAACTGAAAAAAAAAAGACATTTTGACGGATCCTTTATATATGTGATATTTCCCACCCATGACTGACACAACTATACTAGGCAATGTTAAAGTAGGATTGGATATGCTAGGAAAAACTGTCTTTTTTCTGATAAAGATTATTTCATTCAAGGAACTGGTTTAAATTCTGCCAGAGGAGTCTGCATAGACTCCATCTCCTGTAGTAGGGCTTGTGACTACACCCTGCAAAATACTGCTAAATCCTTTCACATGTAGTCCGACGGCTCAGTCAGGAAAGAAGCTGCGACAATTCCCTAGAGAGAAGTTGAAAGTATCCCAGATCATTTAAAGGGGATGTTAATGATGATCTATCTAGTTATAACAACCTAAATATCAGCACCGTTAGCAATTTCATTTCTTATTATAGCATGGCCAAAAGGAGATAAACAGATTATTTATGCTTGTTCTGTGTGGAATGTTATGATTTTGTTGTCTTTATTGGATGTAGCCTGTTAGAGAGACTGTGCTTTTCCCCGTATGCTCCCTGCCTGATAATTAACATGTATGGGGTGCTTTTAAATAGCAAACAAAGGAAACTCACTCTGCTTGTTTGTTTGGTATGTTTATGGTCATGTACCAAAACATCTCATACAAAACAGCAGCAGTTTAAATTTCTTAGAAAAAGAAAAAATTCTTCTTATGAAAATAATGTTCATAATAATGAAGTGTTTTAATGCAACCATACATCTGAATTCAGAGAGGGTAAAAGTGTCTTGAACAAAAGTTTATATTTAAGAGCTGGAGAGCTCAGGTTTTCTATGTAGCCAGCCCAGAAGTACGGAAATTTCTGCAGAAACTAATGCTTTTTTTTGTCCATGTGTAAAACCCCACTCTTTGCCTTAGTTTTTCTTCAGCAATCACGGCAGAGTTAAAAAAAAAAAAAAAAAAAAAAAAAGAAAGAATCTCCTTACATATTTAAGATGGAAGGGGGTAAAAAAATAAAAATCACTGGGCCTTGACTCATTTGATTTTATTGTACGGCATTCAAAAAACCTACTGATGAATATGGTATAAATAGCTAGCTAGATTAGTTAGATTAGACATCCAGAGAAAGAGGACAGTGGATAAGAGATGATCTGCTAGAGTAGAAAGATAATCCTGATCACTAGGGATCAGTCCTTCTTCCACTGAAATCTAGCAAGATCCCCAATGTTAGTAGAAGTAGAAAGACACAGAGGTTCCTTGCTAAGAACCACCAGAAGGAATGATGGATGTCAAAGTCTGTGAAAGGCTACAGTGAGCATCCTTAGAAAATTCAGACTCTTGAATGAAGGTTGTTATTTTGAAAAATCTGGATATTTGCTGACAATTTTCCATTTTTTTCTATGGCACTAATAATGATCAAAAATCCAAATAATGAAAGAATCTAAGGCAAAACAAAAATTCTCTGTGAGCCTGGAAACTGAAGTGTGTCAGCAAAAGAAGTACTGAAAGGGAAATTGATAGTGAAATTCGTAAGACCATTTTAACCTTAAGACAAATGAAATACAAAGAATTATGAGTAAGTAAATAACAAACTTCCCTGACTAATAGTTCAGGTCTGCAATATTTATGTAAGTTTAAGTATGTTCCACAACATGACAATGATACGTTATATTGCCATTAATCTAGAAGAGTAAAAAATTGCAAGCAGACTGCAAGAAAAATCATGATATTCGCTCCAAATTTTTTATTAAAGTTCAGCAGTTCATCTTCCAGTCTTCCTCCAGGAATATAGCAGGTACTATACTGCCTTTCTCACAGAAAAAGAAAAGAAATTTGGCTTCCACTAAAGACCCAAATTAGACTATTGTGCAGTGGTATATCAGTTTGTAACTTCTTTCAAAACTAAGAGATTCCAAGGAATTAGTTCTTTCCCTACTCAGGCCCCATCTACCTATTTGCCTTCTCTACATCAGTTCCCTGTTAGTTAAGTTAGTTTTTTCCTTAGTTTTTTTCAGTTAAGGTTTTTTCCCCGACCGTTAATATCCCTCCCAAATTTGGTCACCTCCGTACCCCAGTTCTGCATCCCACCTTGGGCCATGCACCTTGCCCTGTACCCCCAGCTGCTCCTTCAGTAGACTCTGAGGATTTTGGCATGGTACCACCTCATACCCCTCTTTTTCTTCCACCAGCTACCTCTTGAGACCTCTCTGCTGTACTAGACAACCATGCAACAAGAGGGTTGCATAGGTGGGAGCGAGAGGCACTGACCAAACTCTCTTGTGATGGATGTTGCCTAAATGACCAGAAATCAGTGTGATTGCTCTGCATGCCAGTGCTCCACCCGTGCTCCCTGAGGTTGCCCCTGGCAAAGCACAGCAGATGTGCCCATTTCATAGAACTTACTCCAATAAGGTATTTGTCTATTGGCAAAAACATTATTATCTTGATGGCTTTGTCTGCTAGGGGGGTAACACTTACCTGGATAACAGGTAGGTGGGTGTGGGTGCTGATGCTCCAGATTGTGTGCGTATGAGGGGGTGGGAAGCCCAAAGAGTAGTGGGTACCAGGAAAGCTGGAGACAGCAATCTCCAGAGGCCGAGTATTTGCTTGGATTGGAGAGAAAGTGGAGGGTGGTGCAACTGGGAGTGGTGAGAAGACCGCCTCTTGTGACTTAGTATCAGGTCTGGTGCACTGCAGCTTATGTCAGCCAAGCGCCTGCTCCTTCCGATTGTGCTTTCCTGGAACAAGGGGTGCAGCAAAAAGGAAAGATAAGCGCATAGCCTGAAGGCCTGTAATTTTCAAGGCATAGGCTGAGAAGAAGTGGGGACATAAGGTCGGCTGAAGAAATGCAGGAATATTGCACGTGATATAACTTGTGGCAGAAATGTCCTGTGGTTGTGGTATCTTCTGTCAGAGAAATGGGTTTTGGCCCTGGCCAACAGGTCTTCTGCAAGAGCCAACTCCTATTTGCAGGGAAACATCATAGACAAGTCTCAGAGGTCAGTTTCTCTTGGAAAGGAAATCCAGATCTGTGGAAAAATCATTACATTTTATTAATATATAGTTTTTGCCTTTCTATTGCATCCTTCAAGTATGATTCCTCTGAAGCAGACACGAAAGATGTTAAGGCACCTCCCTAAACAGAGCTGCCCATTTTAATTTTGTTTAGCTGAAGGGTCTTGGATGCTCTAAGCTTCTGTTACGAGCTTCATTGTCAAGGTGTTGAAACATTTACAATATGTTTCAAATGGCAAATGTCACCCACTCCCCATCAGTTTTTATTTTCTGCTTGGCCTGACCATTCAGGCAGGCACAGGCAGAAACCTTGGTTGTCGTTTCTGTGTTTACCTTCTCTCAAGACTTTCACGGCTCAGAAATGCGTCAGGAGTCTTTTTTTATTTTTCATAAGCAGAGCTCAGAGCATTCTATCTGCTCTTTAGTTTTTAAAACTTCTCATCTGTCTAATTTTGATGCGAGTTGAGTGTAGCAAAATGTTTGGGTTTTTTTATCTTAAATCAGAAATGTGTGCCTTGAACACAGCTGGTGTGAATCAGAATTAAAAAAAAAAAAGGTGAAATAATTGTTTTATGATGTGACAAGATGTCCAAACTCTCAGGAAATAGGAATTTCTTTTTTCAGAAGTCTAAACAAAATACTGATTTGAAGGGGCACCCTCAACTTAAAATCGTGCCCCTGATTGAACGTCTTCTCTACCTATTGTTAACAGTAGTATTTTAAGATCACCAATACTGACTTATAAATGGTTAGACAAACAGGATTTTCCCTGCTAATTTGTTTCTTCTGTAAAGTAACATTTTGTACATTGGTTAATTTCCCCTGTTACTTTTAAGGGCTTTCATTATGCAAAGAGGAAAAAAAAGTTTAAGAAAAAAAATTGATTGCAAAAATACAAAGGAATAGGCAATAGGCAGAAAAAGAGAGAAGGGAACTATGGTCTGATAGGAATCATAGCTCTTAAACAGATCTCTAAAGAAACCAGAGATTCTATATACGGCCCCCCCCCCCGGTATATATACATATATATCTCTCTAAAACAAAACAGCCACAGTACCATATAACTATTACTGTAAAATCATGAAACAGCTAACATTTTCCCAGGAAAACGGGACTAGAAAAGGAAGTCATAGAATATGAAAAAAGGTGGAAAAATATCAGCTTTTGATATGTGTATCCAGGTCCTGCTGTTGCACTTTCCTCCTCCCCGTGTAGCACTACGCCTGCCAGCAGGATTGGTTGGGCAACCAAGGGCTGCTCGTTCTGAGCAGGGGCAGATTTGCCCGTTGGTACATGGTGAAATCACCGGCCAGGGAGTCATGGCACCAGGCTCACAGACTGCCATCCTTTCTGCCACCTCCCAGTGCCTGCCTTTAACTCCCTGCACTACCCAGGAGTCGGGCGTTGGGAATCCACCGGCCTGGGGGTGTGTGGCAGGTTGGATGATGTGCACCTCTCGCTCACCATGAAAGCGTCTGACTACTGTGTCTGTCCTGAAAGTTAGGGTGTGCTGGGCCGGTGCTGGAAAATGTGCACATAAATTAGCGGGCCTGGGATTGCCCATGCGATTGGTCTGACCGCGCCTGGGACATCCATAAATTACAGGCATCTCTCCAAAGCTACTTCTTTGCACACAGAGAAGATTTCCAGGTGAAAAAAACCAAAAAATCAAACAGTGAGACTGAGGAAATTTGGGTTGAAGTGGGCTTCGGGTCAGATAAGCTTGCCTTCTCTTTGTTTCTAAAAAAACTCATGAAACCAAGTTGCCCCAAACCACAAATACCTGCAGCTTTGTTTTGTAATAAAATGAACATTTTCGATGGCGAGACTAAGGGAGTCTTTATGAAATGCAGAGCATCAAAGGCCAGTCTTTCATTTCCATCAGCAAACATGCCTTTCTTCAAGAACCATTGATTTTTGCGGGACTTCTCAAATGCTTAGGGTAGCCCGAGCTTAGGTACCTTGCTAAATCATCTACATCGGTAACAAATCTGTACTTGGCTCTGTTGCAAGCCAGGTTATGAACAAAGGTGCATATGAAGTATTTGACATTGTGATGGCAACAACTTAAATACATATACTTTTCCCAAGAGCCAGCCCCACCTTTTGACTTGATGGAAAACGCTTGTGATAACGTTCATTTATGGTTTCTCAGACTTTTTTAATATCAGGGGAGCAATCTGTGGGAGTAGAAGGTGGCAAGGTGTCTTGTCAGGATGTATCATTTCCCGAAGGATGGACGTATTGGAACAAGTAAGTTTTGGCATCTTAGTTCCTGCTGTTTCCGAAGTGCAGCATGCATTTCTGTGGAAGACCTGCTCTCAGGGAGCCAGGGGGGAGGACGGGGACGAGGGGCAGGGATGGAGGCAGCAAGGAGTCCTGTTTTGCAGGGTGAAGGCCAGAGGCCGGCAGGGCGCTGGGGAGGCTGGCAGGCGGGCTGGGTCAGAAGCAGACGAAGGCACCACCATCACCCTTCCTCTCGCCCAAGTGCTTGCGTTTGTTGTTTTTTTTTTTCCCCCGAAAGAGCTATTTTTCAGTGTCACATGGCTTAAGCGAAACTTTCCTTGAAGTCCGTCAGTCAAATCAGCCTGCGGCGCCAGGGCAAACGTGAACACTGAAGCAGCAGCACACACGGAAAACCCACCCGGAGGGCACGTTTTCTCCCCGAAAGCCCTGATTTTTTGGGGTGGGGAAAGGCCCCGACCCCTCAGGGCGGGTGAAAGGGGGGTCCAACGCGCCGGGGCGCGGGGGAACGAGGCTGCAGCTGAAGGCTGAGCTGAAGGAGAGAGCGGGAGAGGAGGAGGAGGAGGAGAGGGAGGAAGCGCGACCCGAGGCGGAGGGGGGCCGCTCCGGGGTGGGGGGTGGGGGGGCCGCCGTTGCCCCGCGCTGCCTCCCGGCTGTGGGCGGGGTGTCGCCGCCTTCGGGCCGCCGCCGGGGCGGGCCGGGCCGGGCCGGGGGGATGGCGGGGGAGGAGGAGGAGGAGGAGGAAGGGGGGAGCGGGGGTGTCATGCCGAGAGCGCGCGTCGCAGCCCGCCAGGCCGCGGCCCGACCCGCACCCCGGGGCGCAGCCCTCCGCCCTCCGCCGCTCCCCCAGGCAGGCGGCCCCGCTTCCCGCCGGGCCCGGGGCATCCGCGCCCCGGGCAGCAGCCAGCCGCGTCCCGAACGGGCCGAGGGAAGGGGGAAGGAAAGCAGAGCCCCCTCCGCCGCCCAGAAGGAAGGGGAGGGAGGGGGGGGAAAGTTTAGCGGAGGGTGTTTGAATTAGGACTTATCCCTAAAGAGCCTTTCCCCTGCTCTGATCCAGAGGGCAGCGCTGGGAAGAGGGGTCGGCGGCGGCGGCGAGGAGCCCGGCAACATCTGTAAAACTTGGAGGCGGCGGCGGAGAGGAGTGTGCGAGAGGGAGCAAAGCAGAAGGGACAACTTTTCCGACACGTGAGTATCTCGGCGCGATGTGTTTATTCCCCTCCTTCGGTGGCTGCGTCGAGCCAAAACAATGCCGGGCGGCGGCGGCGGGGCTGGGGGGGCACGGAAGGGACGGGACGGGACGGAGGGGTCCCCCCTTCCCTCCGAAAACTCTTTGATACCAGGCAGTGGATTTGCTTGGGTTTTTTTTTTGTTGTTGTTGTTTTTTTGTTTTGTTTTGTTTTGTTTTTTCTCCCCCTCTTCTTTTTCTCCCCCCCCCCCCGCTCTTTTTGTTGAACCAAATCAGAAATGTCAGTCAGTGCGAGTGAGTCAGAAGGGATCAGATTACAAGATCACTGAAACTGATGTCGGATCCGCGCACACACACACACGCACACACACAGAGGCAGAGGCGCGGGCTGCTCCCCGCGGGAGGCGGGCAGGGATAAAACAACCACCAACAACACCCGCCGGCCCTCCTCTGCCGCCCCTGTCCCGTGTCCGTCCCGTGTGTCCCTCCCCACACCCCCCCCCGCTCCCCCCACGGGAGAATGCCCGCCGGCCGTGGCGGGGGCCGGCCGCGCTAGCCGCGGCGGCGGGGGAGCGGCGCGGGGGCGAGCCGCGGCGGCCCCGGCCCTCGCCCATGGGCAGCGCGGGGGCTCGGCGGCAGCGGCGGCGGCGGCAGGTACGTACCCACTTGGGCGAGAAGTTCTTTGTTTCCCCGGGCTCTGCTCCGGGCCACTTTTCTTCTCGTCTCCCAGCGCTCCTTCCCCGCTCCCGGCTCCCTTCCCGCCTCCCTAACTTGGAGGCGGCGGGGGGGGGGGGGGGGGGGGGGGGGGGGGGGGGGCGAGGGGTCTAACCCCCCAAAATGGCTGTCACAGAGCGCGGGAGTTGAGGGCGCGGGGAGAGGCAGGGGGTATTCCCCGCTCCGGGCCGGGGCCGGGCCGTACCGCCCGGGCTCGGCCGGTCACGTCCCGCGGCGGAGCTGCCGATTTGCGAGCGGCAGCTGCTTTTTTATTTCTACCCCCTTTCTTTCTCCTCGCTCCCTCCCCCGCCATCCTCGCCGAGCAACTCCCGGGCATTTTTTACGCCCGTGAGGCGGGAGGCCGCCCGCAAACTTTGCAGGGGGAGAAGGCGCTGTCACATCTGGCGGGGCGGAGGGGCGCCCGGCGGGGAACAACGGCCGCCCCAACGGCCGGCACGGCCGTTGGGGCGGCCGTTGTTCCCCGCCGGCGGCTCCCTGAGGGGAAGGGGGAAAGTTGCGGGCGGTTCGTGCGCCTTTTTGTGTGTGTGTGTGTGGGGGGGGGCCGTGTGCGGCGCGGCGTGGGGCGCCGCTCCTCGCTGCTGCTGCCGCCGCCGCCGTTGGCAGCGGGTCAAGCTGGGGAGCTGGGCGGCCGGCGGCGGGCCGGGCCGGGCCGAGGCGGGGAGGAGCGGGGCGGCTGCCCGCGGCCGGCGGCGGGGAGTGTGTGTGGGTGGGTGGGTGGTGTGGGGAAGGGGAGGAGGAGGAGGAGGGGGGTGCGCCCCCGGGGAGAGCTCCTCGGAGCCGCCCCGGGCCGTTCCCGCGGCCCGTCCCCATGTCGCGCAACTTTGAAGGGTCCGAGGAGAGCGGATCCTCCGCGGTTTTAATTAGCCCGTAAAGTCGGGGTGTTGACACAACTCCTGCCGCTCCGGACGGGCTCGCCGGCGCTCAGCCGCCTCTGCCCGCTCCCAAATCCACGCACCACGTGAAGAGAAAAGGTAAAAGGAAATCCACCCCCGCCCCCCTCCGCTCCCCACCTCATCCCCCAAATTTTCTTTTTAACCCTCTGGTGCGTAGTTTTGAGACGGTCCTGTGGGTACGGTGTCCGTGGCCTTCTGCCAGTTTGTATGTAGATATATTTATGTAAAACATTTTCTCTCAGCTCCTTGCCAGCTGTTCCACATTTTCCAGCTGCCACTTCAGTTTGAAATGATGGACTGTACGGATCTCAAAGAGCCTTTTAGTCAAAGGTACGGATAGCTGTCCGCTTGATATACAGTGTCACGTTTTAGAGGCTACTTCACTAAAGGAGTATTAGGTAGCAACCCACAGCCATCGCAACCTCATCGCCGTCTCGCCCCTGCTGCTTCCTGCTTGATTTTCAAGGCTCAATAAACGTGATTTTTTTTTTTAAGCTTCAGCGTGCAGACTTCATTTCTTTTGTGTGTGCTACAGAAAAACTTGGAAGTGAAATTTTTCAGAGGCCTTGAGATACGTGTCTTGATTAAATCAACAAACATTTTTAAGAGGGCACGGCTGCCCCTCTTTCTGCGTCTGATGTAGGTATCTGGTGTGAAACAATTTAAGTCAGTGGAATACTGAGAAATCACTAAGTTTCTCTGTGTTACAAAATTGTTTTTGATGTGGTGTTTAGCGAGATTATGGATTGAACTCTGCAAGAACTGGCCTTAAGTAGTTTGAATATTTGTGCAATTGCATCGTAATTTGGAAAGGTGCCTCGCTGATTGATTCCTATAATTATTTCATTTACGTCCTTTATTAAAAATTAATAATGATCTGACAGTTTCTTAATTACATATGTCATGATTATTTTGAAGGAAGACAAATGCAGTGTTTCAAAAGTAAAGTAACCTTAAAATGTAAAAATTGCCATGTCCACACCATGTATTACAGTTGAGGAAATGTATATTAAAAGTAATGGTGAATGAGTTTAACAATGTAAACTGTAGGCAGCCTCCTGAGAGTTTGTTTATATGATGAAGGTTTGGGTTTAACTAGCTAGTATGTAAATACTTACAGTTTGGTGTATAGCCCAATTCTAAAAACATAAATAGTAGTAACTATGAGAGAAGGCTATTTTAAGGAGGAGGATTATTTCTTTAAAAGCAGGATTATGTGATTTTGAATGAGTAAGAAGAATGAGTAAGAAAAGGACTCCCTCAGTGTGTATATATATTCTTTTAAGCAGAAGTGGAAGTAAGTCTATGGTTTAAGGTGTCTAGATGAATGCCACTCTTGCATTCCGATAATTGCACATGGTTTTCAGCAGGACATGCTGTTTTCCAAAGCATTTCTGTAGAAGTACTACAAAACAAAGACATCACCTGCATTTTCCTGCTTAAGTGGAGTAAAGTTTTTGCCTTGAGAAGGCGTGCAGTGGCCAAGACAGCGTTTACTGCTATAAGTAATCTTCAGTTGTGAAAGATAATGTTGTGCGTTTTCAAACACAAAAACATTTTGTAACTAAGAAATTAACATATGGATGGTTATAAATAATTTCTCTTTATTTTGGCATCGGTGTTAGAGAAACTGAAATACTCAAATTTTGAGATACGATTACAATTTGTTCATTTTGCAGATTACTTAATTTTTTAACAAGTTAAATGTATGCATTTGCTACTAGTTCTTAAAAGTTTCAGTTACACTTCCTGCCTCCTTTTTGGGAAAGCTATTCCATTACCTGCACTCTGTAGCGTGTTTGAATTTCATCCTGTGCATTCAAGGAAGGAATGGTGTATTTATGTGTTGCAGAGTGTTAGTGAAAAGTTAGTCATCTTTGCCTGATAAATAAGGAATTTGACGGTTATTAAAGCAGGATTTATTTGGAGTTATGGAAGGAAGCAGTTTAATGATCAGTGTTGCATGCACTCAACTATATGGAGACAGTAATGTACAAAGAAAAAGCAGACTTGAAGGAAAAGTGAATCAATGAGTCATGAAATCCTCAGGAAAACCTTAGTAATGGAATGTTAATGCTTTTAGACTATAGTAGATTATCGTAAAAGTCAGACTTTTCTTCTTTATGCAATTGTTGTAAATCCCTAGCTAAAGAATACTTTGAAGAAGGCTTTAGTTTTTCTGGCACTCATATTCTGTAGTCATTCTGATTGTTTGGAAGATTCAAGAAATTTTCTGCCAACTTGCAGTTAGGCAATTAAAATGCTAAAATGGCTACAGAGGAATCTTTTTATTCAACAAAAGGTTCAACTGTAATAATGATTTCAAGTTGTCTTTTAACCGTAGGTTTTATAGACGTCCTCCCTTTAGACTTTGTCATTTTTATAAGGGAATTGATTTGTTATACTTTAAAATCAAATAAAATGAGACAGAATAAACAAAAATAGGGCATGGGTGCTGCTGCAAACTTTTCAAGTTCTTTCAGTGCATTTTTCATCTTTACTTTTATTTGATAGGTCTGTGAAATAGAGCTGTAGACTGGCAAAGACTTTAAATGAAATTTCACACTTTGATGATTTTTTTTTAACTTTGATATATTGACAGCAAAAGGAGCTGCAAAGCTTTTATATAACTTGAGCAGTAACGCCAAGCAGCAGTCAAACGTCTCTATGCATTTGTGTTTAACTGCAGAAGAAAAACATGTCCATGGGCAGTAGAGGGTTCTTATCAACTCCCTAATCCCAGATCCCAGCAAACCTTGAGGGCATGCCTCAGATCTTGCTGAAATCATTGTAGACTCTCACAGTTTGCAGATTAAATATGCTATGTGTTCCTGGCTCCAACAACAGTTTTATGAGCTCACTAAGCTTCCTGTTTTAAGATCCTTTTCTGAAGTTTTTAGGAGCTGCTAAAGGCGATGCTGTCTATGGCAAGTGGTACTTGTTAATTTAGAGACACTTTAGATATTTCATTCTGTCTGTAAAAATAGCCAAAATTGCTATTTTCAAATTGGAAGTCGACTTGCACTGAAAAAAGAGCCCCTTTAAAAGAGGGATTCTGTTGTTTTAACGTGTTTGTCAGTACACAAGGTTACAAAGTTTATATGAGGCTTGATTTGTTTTATGGGGACTTGACTTTGACTGGGCTCTTTAAAACGAGACTTTTTCAGTTGTAATTCTAAGCACAATGCAGCTTTTAGTACATAATTTCTGAGCCTCTTTTAACCAATTGTATTTGTAGCAGCTCATTAAACATACCTTTGAAGTTCTCATTCTCCTTTAAGTGTCAAAGAAGGGAAAATGTATTCTGCCAAGGGTGAATTTCAGTGAATCAGGTAGTTAACCCTGGGATTTGTTGACCCTTCTGAACGAATGGTGTTGCACCTCAAATTCCGGGTCCGGTCTTCTTTTCTAGCTCCTAAATAGTTAACTCTTATGTTTTATTCACTGTAATCGTGTTTATGTATTTGGTGTAATAGTTTTAATTAAAAAGGAAAATACTTATTGTCCAAAAACATGTGTCATGTTATTCCCGAGAGATCTTGAGCCAATTTTGTGCTTAAAGGTTATTCAATGAATGAAATTTTGAAAGCCCATTTGTCAAGGTACTGCACGGTTTCTGTTAGTTTTCAACCCCCAAATTCATTGTCTGCATGGCCCAGTCATTAGTCA
The DNA here is from genome assembly GCA_017639485.1 of Pluvialis apricaria. NCBI lineage: Eukaryota > Metazoa > Chordata > Aves > Charadriiformes > Charadriidae > Pluvialis > Pluvialis apricaria. The sequence goes on from CM030008.1 coordinate 65,506,678, forward strand.
TCAGTGTATTAGTGCTGCCTTCAGGCAATGCTGCCCAGCACTTCTTCACACCATTATAGCTCTAAAAGTGTACTCTGCCGACTTGTAGAATTACTGCTCTGATTTCCGCTTGGCTGGGTTTGAGGTAAGTCCCCTCCCTACCTTCCAGCTCACTCTAATCCCTGCTTTCTTTTAAGGCCGCTTTTGGTGGAGATTTAGGGGAAAACTCTCTTAAAGATTGTGCTGGCATCGTACTGTGGTTTTGTTGTGGTGTACGCTGCACATATAAATGCTATCTGCATTACCTTGAAAGTGTATTAAATTGGCTGCTGATCTGAAGAGTTGGTTTCTCTCTCTTTTTAAGAACAAAACAAGAAACAAGACAATACATTGATCTTAAAAATGCCTGCAAGATTATTTAGATTACAACAAGGGGTGAACTAATTGGGATAGAACCTATTAGTCTCTAAATAGTTGCTGGGTGTCAGAACTGATAATATCAGAATCCACTACCAAGAGATCTGATTGAATAATTTTCTTAGCTGAAGTTTCCACTCTGATGTCAGTTATTTTTTTGCACAGATCGCCAAGACAATTAATCCTTTTTTTAAAATAATGCTCAAAATACTGTTTTATTTTTTTCGTATCTGATATTTAGGTCAGGGCTAAAGGATCCAACTAAATCTTTTGGTGGTTTAGAGCTGAACCTCCGCCAAATATGTTTGCTGCTTCATATGATGCTCTTGTTTTCTTTACGTACAAATCTGTTAATGTCAAGAAAATCAACTACATGTAAAGAATACTTCATCCGGATGCCAAGAGAATGAAGCCTTCATTAAATAAGATGTATGAATACCTGAAACGGAATAGTCAGAAACACAGATCAAGTTAGTGTCACTTCAGTACAATGTCTGCTGTTCTGAACAGCGTATATTAAAATGAAATCCTAGCACTACCGATTCTTAACTAATGGGACATGTGGTTTGGTGTGGTTTTGCTTGGCTCCTCGATTCACTATGGATGTTTTCTCTGGGAAGATAAGACAGCTGTATAATTCTATGATTACATGATTTGAACAGGGATAGTGGATTGTGAAGTAATTTATACTGCAGCAGTTCAGCATTGTCCTGTTGTATTTTGTCGAGTTACAAAAACATGAAGGAATCACGATGCAGTTTTACTGCTACTATGAGACAGGTGTAAAACCTAAAGTAAACTGTAAAAGCTGAAGATAAAGTTTTATAAAGTACCTTTCACACTTGAAGTTCGTCCTGGATATATGGAGCTTTCCTAGCTCTTTTACGTGTTAAAACATCTGTGTTGGGTTAGAACATGAAATTCCGGATGAAGGCATCCCTTAACCTGAGAGTATGCTGAGGAGATAAACAGGCTTCCAGGAACAGGACTGGTGATCAAAATGTGGCACTTTCAGAAACTTTCTACTCGATTCCTTTAATCTTGTTTTAAAATGTTAATTGTAAAATAGGGAATACAGTCTTTTCTTCTTTCATTTGCATATCATAAGTTGGAAACAGAAGGCACATTTTTGCAATAGATGTGTATTAAATATATTCTTCCTTGAGCTCAGTTCCTGTATAGATTGACATTGATATATAGATCTAGTTTTGATTTTAAGGAAACTTTCATCTGTTGGGATAGATGAGATAAAGCAAAGAGTGTGAAGAAAGTGGTCATGCCATTGGAATTCACGTTTAGCTCTGGTGCTCTGAATTAGAATATTTCTGCATTTTTCTGTGGCAGTTGTAGTGACTTCTTATTTGATGAACTAAATAAATCGTGATGCAAAGCACACCCATTACAGATGTTTGTAATTTGCCTTACCAAGCTGTTTGTTGACAAAGTGGCAAGAAGGGAAAGAAGAAAACATCCTATATCATCACCATAAGTGCTCCTAGTGTTAGTAACAGTATCGGCACAGGAAGTCATAGGGCATGTTATCAGCCTGGCTGGTTGTCCTCCTCTCTGCATATTCCTGTCCTTTCAAATCTTGAGTATATGAATGCTCTAATTCAGGTTTCATAAAACAAGTGTTTTACAGAAGGAAGTCACTGTGCTGTTTTTTAAGTTTGTTTTGGATTTAGTGCTGCTGAATTCCTGAAGAAAGATAGGGGCAAAAACTGAATGTAGATTTGGTAGGGAAGCTTGAAGTGTTACTGCTCACTTTAACCTATTGGTACAAACAGTAAAAGTCCACAGGAGATTTTTTGCCCCCCCCCCCCCCCCCCCACCCCCCCCCCCCCCCCCCCCCCCCCCCCCCCCCCCCCCCCCCCCCCCCCCCCCCCCCTCGCCCCTTGCTAATTCTTTTACAGCTAATCTTACTTTGACATAATTATTAGAGTTTTTCCTGCTGCAGAGTTTGAAGCACAAGGACATGTAGGATTGCAAAACAAGCAGTCACACAGTTTACTCTGAATTTTCTAGCAATAGTAGGCAGTTTAATTGGCAGGAGTTCTGATTTCTTAAGGGTAAGTGCATTACATTTTTAAACCTAACCCCTTCCCCAAATATATTTACAGATTTGGAGGTTTAAAAAATATGTGGCACTTTCTATTTTTTAAGAAATAGCCTTTGTTCTTTCCATTGTCTATATTTAGATAGTTTGTAAGAGAGTCAAAATGAGAAATAAAGAAACCCAAGACCACGTGATTAAAATAACAATGCTTAGATGTGGAGTTAATGACCTGTTTTTTTTTTAGTTTTGGTTGTGGTGTTGGGTTTGTGTTTTTTTGGTTTTTTTTTTTTTTCATTTTAAAGCTCAGTTGCTTACTCTAAGGACTCTTGGATAATGAATGAATTATGAATTTTTACCTCAGAGGATACATCATATCTGAAATGTAAAGCCACTAAGATGCGTTGTAAGTTCTGGCTCTGTATCCCTCAGCTTTGTGTTGTACGTCCCCATACAACAACTTCTGTGAGGGATAGACTGGTTGGATATGGACAGTTTGACCTGAATCCTTCAGTGTTTTTATCCATTAAATTCTGTTTACTGGGTAAGAAAATATGAATCACTTCTTTCCTGGTGGAAAGCTGTTTTATTTAGATATAGAGTTTAATCTGTTGAAGTGATAGTAAAAACATCTAATTGGGGTTATACTTAACAGCTTTCTAAATCCTGTAAGAAAAGTAGAGATAATCTACTTGTACGAGTATGTGGGTGCTGTATATTAAGAGCAACTGAGGTGCTGCCTCAGTAGAAAGTGCCACTTACTGATCCTACTGTTTGGGTGTGTTTTAAATATTTTCAGAACTTTTGGTAATCCACTTTATCTGCAGCAGAAAGATGTAAGCAAATGTAATTCCTCTGGAGTCGAGCAATTATTACACTTGATCAGTAGTTCAGTGTATGCCATAGAATAGTTTCTCACTTAGGATCTTAATCACGAGAATGCTAATAGCACTGCTTTGCCTAGCTGATTGCCTTTGTGTTTGTGATCCTGCATTATTGTTGCCACAAGCTATTTAACCTATCAGGAACAGATCAGATCATCATTAACCAGGCTTTAGGTCTAGTTGTTTTTCAGTCTTTATGGGGGAAGAAATCAAAGGAATGTAAGACAGGAAAAGACAGCAGATAATAATGAATTTGGAAAGATTGTATTAATACATGTGGTGCCTATAACTTGGGGTATTTTTTAATTTCAAGCAACAAATCTGCCTATCTGATTCTATCAGTTTTCTTTCTTTCTAATTTTACTTCACATTTCAAAACAGGTTTAGAAGTATGCAGTTTGCAACTAGCACAATTGCAGATTATGCATGTCATTTAAATGGAGATAAGTATTGCGAAGTATAAGATATCTTTTTTTTCCCAACTTCCTAGTGTTTTGTTGTGTATTTATATATATAGTGGATATAAGACTATTTTTTTGCTCTGTTTATATCAGTCTCACTGTGACCAATTGGCTCAACGGGGAAGATTCTGAACAAAATTTGCCCAGGAGTAGTTAATGGGGGCTGCAGAATTCTGCTTTAGCTTACAAAGAACTGAGAAAAGATAAAACTATTTAAAAAATGTATAGTATTGAGATTAGTTCCTATAGCTATTGTAAAAAACTGTGAGGTGCACCAAGAGGTTAATGTTACAACTGGAAGATATTTCTTAAAATATCTGAGCACTTGTGTATTTTTCAGCAAGTACTGTCAGGGGTAACTTTGTCAGCGCAGCTTTGCCAGCAGGTTTGATGGAAAGCAATACTGAAATCTAGGTGGGTTTTGGAAGTTAAATGTACCTGAATCAAGCCTGTATAAATCAGTGTGAAACAGCTCCCATATAATAGCATTAGATTCTCTCATATAAATTTTGCATTTGAATGTATCTGAACAAGACAGGTTTTTTTTTTATCCTTAAATAATCCCAAGGAACGGTGTAACCAGTTTTGATAAAATTGATAAAGGGTACTTTATGGTTGAGAGAGACTGTAATTTCCTGATTGTTCTTCGTGCCTCCCCTTGTGTTTTTCACTTTCATACAGTTGTGCTGTTCAAGATGTATTGTATCCCCAAAGACTGCTTCCAGTAGCGTGGATCAAAGTAGTACCTATGAACACCCTAACTACCCAGAGTCATTTCTGAAAAATTAAACATGCTATGTTTGCTTGCACGCTGATTGGGGTACTCTGGTTGCTGATAGCAATCAGTATGAACTTCCCTACTGCTGATGTAATGATGATGAATGCTGTGACACTGCTATTTCAGACAGCTCTTCTCAGTGGATGCAAACCACTTGTTAATGAATTGAATACAACTACAGCAGCAGCGAATAAAACAGGGAAAGGTTTTTTTTTTTAAAAAAACCCAACGCATTAAAAGATACCCCATCAAAAAAATTTAACAGACAAAGGCAGAAGAACATTTACGTTCGCAAGAAACATAAACCAGTCTAACAAGCAAATCGAGACTTTTACATTCTGATTCCTGCCCCAGTGCTTATATTGAAGCAAGTACTCTTGTTGAAGTCCATATATCTATTTGCATGTATAAAGATTTGCATGATCTGGTCTTTAAAACGAACTTGCTCAATATAAATGCAATGATTTCAAAAGTAACTCAGAGAGGAAAAGGAGCACAGAGCTGGAGATTTCTTGGAAAATCAAAGTGTCTCTTCAGAAAGGGTCATGCTTCCTGCTATTCCATGCAGAGGGCTGCTTCACTGGTTTCAGTTAGTTGGCGCTGTGAGTAAATGAACAAAAAGATTTTTTTTCCTCCCCAGTATATTAATACGATTATTTTTACTACTGTGGGGCGCAGTTTTATGGCCAGCATACATCGGGACCGGAAATTATGTCATTTCAAATTGCTTGAAAGATATTTTTTTTTGTTTGAAATACATTTCCAACATACTGCCATTTGTTGACTCTCCATTTAAAAGATGTCGTTTTACTAATTTAACTAGTTAATCCCAGTAACTTGTTCCTAAAATTCCTCCAATTTATGTGCAATTGGTGAAAGTTTCCATTTATGATGTAAAAAGAAGAGACACACCTGCAGGCAGGTTGCTGTTTTGAGAGGGATTAGGTTTAAAATAGGGATCTGGAATTAATTGTGCAGCCAGTTCAGGCTTTAGGGAAATTACAAAGGGTTCAAGCATGGTTGAATGGGAAAAAGCCATGAATGTTTGCTTTCAGGAAGGAATGTTTATCCCTCTATTTACCTATGAAAGTTCAGGCTTTCGCCCATATACTGTTATAGCATTTTCTTGCCATTCATATGCACATGGAGATGCTGGATAGCTGATCGAAACTAGCTTTCTGGTTTTTTGAAAGCAGAGCTCCTTGCTGCAGAACAGATATATATTGTCTCAGGCCTGGGGGCAGGAACAGAGAAGTCACTGACCCGCACGCTGGGGAGAGCCATGTACACCATCGTATAAACCACTTCGTGTTTTAATGCGAAGACGATGTCAGGCTGGCTGATTTTCAGAATGCTTTTTGATAGGGATTAGCAGCCAGTGGAAAGAAATCTTCACATCGTTCTGGACATTTTTTTTTTTTTGGTAGACTGCAGTTCTCACGTTTCAGTACAATTTCTGAGAGAAAATAAAAATCACAGCCAAAATTAAGGAGAATGATTCTAGAAAACATGTGTGTCTGGTTTGCGTTTTCAACTTGGGCTTAAGTTGGTCTTCATGAAAAAAAAAAGATTTTTGGGGCACCATATTGATTTCCAGTTGACTGCTTCTGTATTGGGTGTGCTTGGAAGACATACCAAAAAGACATACCTTTAATTATTAGTCTTGCCATCTCTCCTGACTTTCCTTACTCTCCCAGCCATGCGTATCACCATGTGGTTGATAGGGCACTGGAGTGTAACTGGAGCTGCTGGAATTCTTGCAGATGCCCTTGCCACACATGCGTGGGTTGGGAGTGGAGGAAGGAAGGCACGGGAGGAAATGTCTGCAGTGCCGGGGCCATCAGCTCGTGGTGCACAGTGTAGAGCCAAGTAAGAAAGTTTACTCTTGCAGTGTTCCCTCTTCCATGCTGACATGAATAAAAGCAGCCTTCTGTGTGTAAACTAAGCAGACATGAACCAGAACAGGTACCAAGAGCAGATGTTTATATTAGCTCATGGCCAATTCTGCAATTTTCTGACCAAAAATTCAGTTTAAGCTGCTACTTCAGACCTCTGTTCTGTACCATTGTCCAGACTAGGTAGCATAAAACAGGAAAGTAATAGAAAGCGGTGGGAAATGTGGAATTACATCTCCTAGTCTTCCCTCCATTAAAAAGAAACAACCCCAAAACAAGAGAAAAATCTCATTGGTAGGCTGTTGGGGAAAGAAAAAAAACAGCCAAGGAATGGATGGATGCCAGTTTGGGCAGCCACGTGTTGCTCTTGAATTGCAGATGATCCAAAGATGCTTTTTTTTAGGAGATTAAAGCTCTGTTAACTCCTTACAGTACCTTTGTCTCCTTCCTTTTCTGAGCAGTGGTAGGATCAGATTGTAATGGAAGTGCTGTCCTGCCATGGTGGAGAGGGGAAGGAGGTGGAGATAAGTGAGGGCTCCTTACTCATATCTGCACAGACAGGAGGCGCTGGCACCAGTGTAGATACCTGTTGTAATTTTTGTGACCTTTGCCCAAATGTTTCATTCCACTCCGCTGGCCTTGTGAAATGGGGGCAAAGTATGTGGCTTCTACCTTTCTAGTTGAGTAGGGAGCATAATTGTTTCCTTTCATGACTTTTAGCCAAAAGAAACAGGCATGCAAACTTAGGACAGAAGAAAATGGGGGACAAATTCTGCAGCTTCCCCCTCCAAGCTCAGTCAAACTCTTTGATGTAAATGAAGATGCTGGTGGAATAGCAGACTTGGCTCTTAAAAGGCAAAACACAGAAGAAAAATAACCACAACTGAAAATGTATAGCTTCTTAAATTTCTTCAAAGACAGCATAGAAAGTTATTCTTTTTAGAGAATATTAAATAACTCGGCAGAGGGTAGTCAGAACACATTGAAGGACTTGCTCACACAGTGGCCGGAGGCTGGGTAGAGTCAGATTTTGGTATTTATGTGGCCAGGGCTGTATAGAGAAAACAAGCATGTTCTGATCAGTGTGGGGTGAACAGCTTGGCAGCAGTGCCAGCATCCCCCAGTTTCTGCCAATGCAAGGGACTGGAAAGCCTGAGATACATGATAACGTACCAAAGCTGTGGATGCTCTTGCATGAGGTGTGCAGGGGTAAAGGGGGAGAAAGCATACAAGAAATTTGGAAAGGTGCTGTTTACCAAGCTCATATGAGATCTCTCCACAAGGAGGTTTGTGCATTGCTGGTACAAGTGCAGGCTGTTGCAAGTTGAGTATTGTTAAATCTCTTCTGCTTCCTATTTGAAGACACTTGACATTCCCCTTTGTGTTCTGGTTGGAAGTTGTTTCACAGATCACAATAATATTTATAGCACTTTCACAGGTAGATCTTGAAAGTACTCTTAGAAGTACTCTGCTATGGCAGACAGAGCTTTGTTATTACAGTTTTTTAGCAAGAAAGGGTCTCAAGGGAAGAAAAATACCTTGCCAAAGATTAGACCAGTAGGTCAGTGGCAGAGAGTCTCTGATATCTAGTCCAATTCCTCGACTGCTGCCTAGCTAAATAATCATTCATTTAGTGATTGGGCTCTTCTTTGATCCCTACTCTATAACAATGAGGCTTTGGAGTGTTTTACTGTGCTATTAAAAAGAACTCCTACTAGGGAGGTGGGAAGGGGAAGGTTTACTAGACAGCTGTGTTTGTGATGAATTGGCTTTGTAGCCTTTTTTGGGGTTGGTTTTTTGGTTGGTTTTTTTTTTTTTTTGACTGTCAGAGTTGGGGAAACAGGTTGCTAATGTAATTACACTTCATTATAGTTTACTTTGTGGCTTGTTTTGAAGCCTTTGGTTTTTTAATTCATTTAAATGTTGTTCTAGAACAGTGCGACTTCCTTCCGTTTCAGACCCCTTTAGCTAATGACTGCAGTGCTGCTCAGAGCTGAAAACACTCTCTTTATTTATTATTATTTTTTTTTTGTGTTGTTGCATAGGATCGTGTTGAAACTACCAAAGTACCCAAGTACTTTGGTTCTAAGCATGGTGTGTGCTGAATATTGATGGTTTGTGTAAAGCTTACTTGGGCAGACTGATGTGCGTCAAACTTAAGCTGCAGACCAGCACTTGGAAATGCTTGTGTTCCTCACAGCCCAAGATCCCTGCAGTCTTGGGGCCTGATGTGGATACACTGCTACACAAGCAGTGTTACCCTTTTGGAAGAGTTTGGGGTTCTTGGGTTTATGTCAGGGACGTCAAAGCTCTGAGAAGAAGAAAAAGCAGCATTATGCAGGGTATAAAATGAATATATCACTGGAGATGACACTGAGAACAGCCAGGAAAAGCAGAATAACCAGACATGCACCTCTGCAGAGTTTTCCATTTTCAGCATTTTCGTGCAAAAGAAAGTGATCTCATTATCTGCCACTAGCAATAATATTTGCCTTTCCCTGTGGTTTTCAGGGTGTTGGTCCAATGCACTTTTGTTTGAGTTAGATTTCTGAACAAACAAAGTGAGAGATGTTTACACGAGTAGGACAAGGTGTAGAGATAGACAGGATAATTCTTGCTGCAGTGTGTTCAGATAGTGTGAATGTTGAAATTTAAATATTTGGCTTCTACAGTCAACATGAAGGTCTGTCTTGATTTCTGTTCCGTTGTTCCAAAGCGCTCTGGACATAGGAGAAAAATACTGGCTTTTTTTTTCCCTGGGTCCATTAAAACCCTACAGGCTTCAAAAAAATGGACCTACCTATCAAGCAGCATACTGATTTGTGATGCTGATTCTCTTTAAAGGCAGACATGCTTATTTTGATGTTAGTGTTTCCTTAAATTCCTCAGGAATTCATGCATGCGAACATGATTTGATGGGCATCCAGAAATGGCCTGTGGGCTGCTAATTCAGCTGTGATGTAGGCTCTTCTTCAGGTGAGAGGTGTGAGAGGTTTTGGGCTTTTAAGTGTATTATTGAAAGTTTCTGGCTCTCTTGTTTCATTCAGGTATTAGTACAAGGAGAGCTGAAGTAATGAGAAGTCATCATGGAGGCGCAGTCCCATAGCTCTACCACGACGGAGAAGAAAAAAGTGGAGAATTCCATCGTGAAATGCTCCAGTCGAACAGATGTCAGTGAGAAAGCTGTTGCCTCCAGCACAACTTCCAATGGTGAGTAACAGCAGGGATTTACTAGCAGCCAAACCTACAGTAATTTTATGTTCACTGCATTCCTTGTGAATTGAGCATTTGCACCTGGATCAGTGTTTGTTCTAAGGAAACGCTAAAGAAAACGAACAAGGGGGGGTGGGTGGTGGTGGTGGAAAGTGGTAGGATACAATAAGGCCTGTTTTGGCATCAGGCGTAGTCTTTTTCTTCCAGATGTTCTAATTTGAGATGTAAATGTGCTAAGTTATTTATTATAGGAAGTTCCTGTTTTTGGCGTTTTGGAAATTGTCTTGATTAGCCTGGCAGGGCTTGTGAGTGCTTTGCATTTGGCCATAGAAATCTCTTACACTAGTTAGATAATTAGTTATTACAAAAGAGACAGAAGTAGCTCTGTCAAAATAAATGGCATGTTTTTTTTCTTCTCTTCTTTTACAAATAAACTTGCTTCTCACAAAGGGCTGCCCCCACCTCCCCAAAGTTCTTTAATGGACAGGGACAAAACATCAAGCTAAAAGTGTATCCTCCCGTGGATTCATTTCAAAGCTGTGCCATGAATTCATTTCAAAGTTGTGAATGTACGGCTTGTAGATTTGTAAAACTGGAGTAGTTTGCTTAATTCTCCCCAGAGACTACCTCACTTGACAATTTTACATATTCTCTGCCTCTCCAGAGAGCGTGTAATCCCAGCCCTGGGATTGTTCAGTGTAAGAGAGCAGCATGTATTGGTCCCTACTAATGCAAAACTCTCTTTGCATTAGGAAAGAAAATTGCTTGAAAAGGTGTGGGCAAATTTTAGACTTGTGGATTTTGGATAGCTGCAGATTAACTGTTGGTTTTTACAAATCAGTCTAATAATGGTTAAAAATGGAAGATGTCTGTCTGCATATTTTGGAGTATGCCTGGTGTATTCCTGGCAAAGCATTTTCTGTTCATCCTCTCTGCTTCCACCATGCTCACTCATCTGGGCTTGTGGTCCAGGTCAGGTTCTCACTTTGATATCTTGAAGAAAGGTTTCTGCTTTCTCAAAGAAGCATATATCTCCCACTAGACTAAAGCAGAAAATACATGAATCCTACAGCCATACTAGAGGGGAATCTCTGTGGGTCAGTAAAAATTAGATGGCACATGTCCCAGTATCCTTGTGTGTGACGGGACTTCAGATTCAAAGCAAACTCAGCACCTGCTGACCTACTCGTTGGAGTTGATCCCCACGAGAGTATAGAAACTCTTGAGCAGCTATGGAAAAAGTTGCATCAGTTTTCTAAGGCATATGAAATTAGATCCTCAGCTGGTGTAAGTCAGCACAGATCCGTTGCTGTCAATAGAATTACAGTGGTTCACATTAGCTGAAGAGCTCCCCATTGTATTTTTTTTTCAATAATAGGATTTTCCACATTGGCCCAACTTTTCAAACAGATGCACACTTAAACGCATATGCGTATTGTTTGATGTGTCAAGGGTTTGTACTCAGTCTCGATATTGGCACATACCTCTGACTGTTTGGGCTAGCTTTAACGTTACCGTTAAACATTTAGATTGAGAGGGCTAAAAATAAAGCCTTCAAGATGTTTTTGCCTAATTCTGACACTGATTTACCCCGTGGTCAAATGATTTCCTCTCTCTATTCTACCTATCAGCTTTAAGGATAATGTTAGTTCTTAACTACCTGCTTCTTCTAAGTGGTGTATTACTGCATGTCAGGGGCGTCAAACTCCCAAGGGCTGGAATGATTCTAAGGCTAATGAATGGCTAGAAATTTTTGTCACTGGAATTGTCTCCTATTAATGGAATGAGATGCTAATGTAGTACACATCCTGGGGCCTGAGACTGCATTTGGTTAAGGTAATGACAGTTACCTTTGTTTTCAGTGGTTAAGGTTGGTCTTGTTAGTCTTTTTATTTAGGGAAGTCACCGGGATCTCTGAGGTTTGGCTTTCTAATCTACCTTCATATATAACCAAGCAAACGACTTTCCAGAGATACAGGGTTGGGCTTCAAAGGGATAAAAAATTCCATTCCTTCCTGGATATGAAAAATTTCCTCTTAGTGTAGAAACTCCATGGAGCATGTACCAAAACAAATACTAACACCAAAACTTTAGGAACTTAACCATGAATTTTACTGTTGCAGTGTTTTATAGTTTTGCTTCTTGCAGATGTGATTGTCATGATAATGAATTTTGGTTAAAAGGACCAATTTGCATGAAAGCTGGAGCTTGCATCGAATTTGCATCTTTTGTTCTTTAATGCTGGAATGAGTATTATTACAGGAACATCATCAGTTGATATAAGACACCACTCCTACAAAGCATGCAGCTTTTGTTGATTCAGTGCCTTTTTTTTTTTTTGCAAGGGGCTGTGGTAATGTTAAATGGTTGTGATTTGCATTTGAATGCTCTGTTAAACAAGGTATGGTACCCTTAAAAATAACAAAAAGACAGAATGATCCGTGCTGTTTTTGTCAGAAGACTCTGCTGTCATTGCAGAGCAACATCTGCCTATCATACCAATGTCATCTCATAAGCACGTCAGTGCTTCTCTCCTTCTGGACCGCACATTAATTAGCAAAGTTTGCAGGGTAACATGTACTTGAGTGACAGCTGTCTGAGGTGTGATGAAGAAACTAGTATTTTCTCAGCAGCTCTGTTGTCTTCTGAAGGAGTCAGTCAGAACTTGGATCATAAATAGATTGAAAGCTGCTAGTTACCAGTTTTACCTAGTAGCAGAATCTATGTTAAAATGAATATTGAGTGTGGAAAACTTTTAAATCATATGATGCGCAAACTGTTTATTGAAGAGCCTGGTGGAAACCTAAGTGCAAAGGAAAGAAAATGGGAAAGGTGACGTGGAAGGGTAGCTCCTGTGTTAGCCCTAACTACATAATGCAAGTTAAGAGGCCCAGACTTGTGGGTGCCCCTTGGAAGATACCAGCTAGCTGCACTGTAGACTCAAACAATAAGCAAGCACGGGCTGTAGTGTACATGTTAGCCACTTTGGCTGAGTTGCTGTCATTACTTAATACAAAAAAGATTTCTGCTGCACTCACCTAACTACAAACTCTGACTAGATTGCTAAGATGCTTGCACTGTGTTAGATAAGGGCTTGCCAGTGTTTCCATTATAAACCCCTAATTTCAGGGATTTATAACTAAACCATTAAAAAGTGCTCCAGGCCGAAACATGTGGGGAAGGTCTTAGTGCTAGAGCAAATTAAAACTTCTTTTAAAATACATGTGACAGAAAAAGTAAAAAAAAAAAAAATCATAATTTGTAATAACTAACAAAAATCTGTGGTGCACTTTGATCCCCAGTGGGACTTTGTAATTTGGGACCACTCTTGCTTTGTTTTGAATTCATTTTTGCAAGCTTTTGATCTTTTCTCCTTTGTGTTTCATTTTGTGTATCTCAACCACACTGCATGCAGTTTACTAGGATACATTTCATTGCAAATTGTTCCTTTAACTCCTCCTTTGTTTGACTGCTATATTTACTGCTAGGCTAATATCCAAGGGGGGAAAACTGCTAAAGAAAACTGCTGACAAAGATGCTCATTCACAAAAGGCTGTATGAATAAAAAGTTTGTGCTAGGGTATAAAGTAAGCTTACTTCTGTGTATCGTGTGATTTGATAGCCTCAAACTGATCTGCTGTGGCAAAGTAGTAACAACAACAAATAAATGCGGTGATCATGTCACTGGTGTTACATTGGAGTAATGAGCCCAGTGTCCCGGACCACCTTGCTACCACAGTGCTATGTTGTCAGGCCTTGTCTTCTCACATGGGCATCCCACCCACTTTTCTGGACACAAAGCAGTAAGACCCTGTTCCCTACCACGTCTGTGCATGTATTTAGGTCATCAACCTGAAAGTTACTGCATGCACACATAAGTTTCTATCAAGTTGTGCAAGGAATGGTTTTCTGAAGAGAGGTATCCTTGATCAACTCATTAAAATTAGTCCTGTTCTCCCCTTGAAGAGCCTTCGCCTGGTATTGCAGGTCATGGAACCTGCCCTGCTAGACCTCCACTGGATAATATGATACCTCCTGTAATTTCAAGTAATCCCAGGGTTAAAAAGGAATCTTTAGGTGAATGCTGTAAACGTGTCAGGAGTTCGCATGGTGGACCTGCCTTGCTGAAGCATGATAAATGCCAACACCAAGGCTTGTTCTTGGCTGCTCCTCCATACCACTCTGCTGGCGAGCACCAGGGCTGGTGGGGCAAGCAGTGTGCCGGTTCCTCGCAGCCTGGCACATGAGCTGTCGCTGAGATGAGCAGCACGCTAAGTCGGTATGTCAGGCTGAGCGCTGAGGAGCCAGAGCAGAAAACACCGGGCTTGCTCGCTCCCCTGCCTGTGCAGCTGTGCTGCCCGCGCTGGTGCAGCACCCTCCTGCACACCGGCACGAGGTGTCACCAGCCCTCCCGAGTCCCAGCATTGCAGTAAAGCCTTGAGCTCCAGTCCAGCAATGCCTTGCTTTAGGCAGAGAAATAGCTTGCTTGGCCCGAATGTGGGTGTTTGCATGCTTACAATTAGGCAGTGGCTTTAATTCTTTGCCAGGCTGGCCGCTTCGACTCTGCGCTCTGCTTTGTAGGTGAATCAGATTTATTGTTAGAGTACTTCCTAAGAGGCGTTGACCAAAAAAACCCCATGCTAACCTAGCACAGCCCTCAGCTATATGCAATTTATTTTTTTTCTGCTAAATCTGTAGCATGGATATAATTAATTTTTCACTTTATTTTCTAACAAGTACAGGGAGTTTCAGTGTAGGATGAATGAATACTTTTACAAGGCAAACCTGCACTTTGCAGCATTGCTGGGACAACATTATGAGATTATAATACTGTGTTCAACCCTGATTTATTTACTGTTTGGCTTCTGAGTTTTGTTGGTGACTAAAATGCTTTCCTCTTTTGCACATTTTGGCTCTAAACTGATGTTTTTAATGTTGTATTAAAACAATGCAGTTATTGTATGGGGAGTCCTTCAGTGTCTGACAGGCAAGCACTTATTTTCAGTTTGATGTGTTTTGTCTAGTTTTTGACCCATGAGCTTGTTGCAGTGTAATTTGATATTTCTTATTAACCTATTACTCTGCCTTAAAAAAAAAGCTAATTATAAACGTATGTAGGTTGTGGACTTGACTACCTTTATCAGAATCAGATAGTTATTGAGAACATACTTTAAAGTGATAGAAAGCAGAAATTATTATCTTAATGATGATGTAACTTAAAACCAAGCTTGATAGATGAATAAATGAGAGGAAGTTCATTCGTCCACTTTGATTCTTTCAGAAGAACAGCCAGCTTCATCTATGTCTCCTTTTTTTTTTTTTCTTCCTAGTAGTTCTTTCGGGATTGAATGAGGGAAGTATTCAGCAGTCTGCAAGCCCATAAGAATCACATTTCCTGTTTAAACTTTCAGTTGGTTTCTTGTCCTGCTGCTTGCTTTCAAGCTCACCATGAAATAGGTGTTAATCATAATACCCATTCTTGGCCCTCTCGTTGGACTGATGTGCTCAGGGTCCCACTGAGAGGTCAGGGTTCAAAAGAGGTTGTTAGGTATCAAGGAACTTTGCCTGTACCATTTTAGTGGCCTGCAAATCGAGTCCCGAATTGATTATATGAGACCTGATTCTGCAAAGTGATCAGGAGATGCCCTCCTCCTCTCCTGAAATCAGGGGGGATGGAAGGGCCCTCTTCACTTCTCATTTTCAGGTCACGGAGGAAATCACGTCCTGTAGTATTAGATACTGGAAGCAACAATCTTCAATGTGTAGGTTTTTCAGAGGGTTTTGCTTTTCAGCAAGACAAATATTGCAAGTAATTCCTATCTGTAGTGGTGGCATACAGCAGCATGAAAAGTAAGGGTAGAATGGTCGTATGTGGTGGTGTGGAAAAGTAAGGGCAGAGACCTGAACTTGTAAGATTTTGTTTACCCTTCTGTTCTAATAATTGTTGCCAGGTCCTAAGAGAATAAACTGAAGAAAGGTACCTATCTTTGGGGAGGATGAGCTCTCCTGATGCTTGGAAGTATTGGAAAAAAAGTATTGGAGGTTGTAATTAAGTGGGGACTGCATGTCTTGGTATATTGTAATCTGATGTGAGTAGCTGATTAAATACGTGTTCATTCGGAGTAATGCACCCATGGTCCTTTATGCTTACTAATAAAATTTCAGTCATCAAGTTAGAGTTTATTGAAGACTGTAATAACTCATTCTGCCTGATACTATTTTCTAGTGTTGTTCCTCAGTGAGCCAGCCCTACCCTTACCCTGCTCTAAAGCCAATGATCTGCAAGTGCAATACTGTATTGCTTCATTAATTCTGCCGAGATTTCCCTCCTTTTTTCCCCCCTTCTCTCCCCTCCCTGCAGTGGTTAATAGCATAAGGGATATTAAATGTCAATCCTGCTGTATCCCTTTGCAAGTTCCAGAAAGAGATGATTGAGTGGCTTATCCCTGCAATCACTGTAATCAGTAAGTAATGACTTAACATCCTGCTGGATAACACGAGGTGGAATCGGGAGAAAACATTAGTTAGCAGCAGAAGCTTGCCACCTGGACAAGGTGGAGGTTAAATTTAGGGAATTATACACTAGGGATTTTTTTTCCTGAAAAACAACAACAAAAAAAAAACCCAATCACCCAAGCAACCCTATTACAATTATACCTGAGTTTTGAAATAGCGTAAGAAGTGATAATAATAAAAACGTTTAAAATGGGTCTCTGCAGTATGGCAACAGTACCATGCTCTGTAGCTTGTGCTTTGCAGGAGTCCAGTATCAATCAGACCTCAAAAAATTCAGGCGTTACAGCCTGCAGTACTGGGGAGGGGAAAGCAACCAAGAGGTTTGATGCTTAGTAGGAAAAAGGTTGCTGGCAGCTGAAGCTTCAGTAATATTATTGTTAGCCTTCCAGAAAAGGGCTTGCTCCGTGCCATTAAGTGCCGGTCTCTGGGGAGGATACCCTAAAAGAGAAAGTGCCTCCTAATGACCTTGCACAGCTGTGCCAGCCCATGCCACCAAATTGGGGAGGCTGCCTGGCAGCATGGCAAGGCTCCGCAGCAGCACTGCTGCTCCAAGTGATGGCACCTTCCTCCCAGCCGCTGGAAGCGGGTGTCAACAAACACATGGGTGCCAGGCGGCTGGGGAGGATTGGAAGGGTGCTAAAAAAATGAAGGCAGAAAAGTCTCGCATCCTGAGAGTTTTCCGGTGTCCTGAAAAGAGACCAGACTTGGGAATCTGCAAGTGAAGGAGCTACATGGAGTAGATCTTCTTCATAAAGTAAATAAAGAGAATTTTTAAAAATCCTTCTAATTGACTTACAACCAGGCAACCCCTCTGGCAGGCACAGTATTTGGCTTTACGATTTGAGCTGTGTAAATTAAGGCAGTTGAAGTAATTAAATTACTTAACAGGTTTTCAAATGGCATTCCTCTTTTCTTTTCTAGATGTTTTCTGTTTCATATCTGTCTCCAGTTAAAAGGAAATAATCAGGCATCAGTGTTGCATTTGATTATGTCCCTGCTCTGTATGTTTCTATTTACCTCCTCCTCCCCCCTTTTTTTTTTTCTTTTTCTTTTCCAGAAGGTATAAAACCTCAGCTTCTGCTTACATAGAAATTATTACTAAATACACATGCCAATAAGTGGGTGAAGTGTGCTTAGGGTATGGTATGTGATTATGTAAAGAAAGTACTGTATTAAAACTACATTCTCCATATTCTTTCCAAGCCATATCTCATTATTTTGGGGTGAGGGTGGGAGGAGAGGAAGATGCATTCTTTTGCCATCCCAACTAAGAGGGAATGAGATGGATTTTATTGCTGTGTTATTATCTTATTTCCCATTAAAAGTCTTTGCCTTTGATGTATACTGCAAGTGGTCACAATTTAATTTGCAGATTCTATTTTTGGTTGTAAGGCTGGCAATTCAGAAAAATGTTGATTTACTTGTAAATGTGATCTGGACCTACTGATGAATGTGTATTTCAAGTGTGCAGAGACGCTTTGGGAAAGAGGAGTACATAGGAAATACTGGGTTTTGTTCAGATGATTTTAAAATATGTCTTGTAAGGCTTTACGGCTCAGATTATCAAAAAGCAGTTCCTAATCGTATGCCTGCAATCAGCTGGAGTCTTGCTACACACGAGCTGTGTGTGCACATTTTTTGCACATGCCAACCGCTTAAAATATGCTGGTTTCCATTCATTTAGTACGACTTTTCATGCATGTTCCACATGCAGCCAAGTGGAAATATAAAAACTTAAGTCCCACACATGCAATCGCTTGAAAATGCACCCAGATATCCCAAACTGAGTGGATTTTTTTGTTCCGCTTGATAGAACAGATTTGTACTGATGGAGTTTTTCCTAAGATGCGATGATAAATCACTGGAACTTCAGTTAGTATTACAAACTGTGCGCTCTCTCTCTTGCTGTCTCTCTGTCCCTGTCGTGTGCTTGCTTTTCTCTTCTTTTCCAGCGTAGGGGTTCATACATAACAACAGAGGATTTTGTAGAAAAGTTCCTTCTCGGCCTGACTGGTAGTGTTTTCCCCTCCTCCTGATCTCTTCCTTTTCTGTCCTTCTTTCTCTCCTTTCTCTTCTCTCTCTTTTCTTTTCCTTTCCTTTCTTTTTTTTTTTTTTTTTTTTTTTTTTCTTTCTTTTAGTTTTCAGAAAGTTGAGTTCCATCCCAATTATTAAATCTTCGGAGACCATTCCCACATGGTTCTGTAAATGGTAGCTTCATCCTGAGTTCTTTCATCTCTTTTCCTGCTCTCCTGGCTTGACAGTTGAAAAGGTCTGACTGTGCCACACAATGGTTTGATTGGTTTCTCTAGGGGAGGCTTTACCCTGCCTCATCATTCGCCAGGCAGGTGGACCAGAAAGTCTCTTGATTCTTTTGTTGCCTCTCAAAGTCCGAGGTCTTTGACTGAATAAATCCTCCGTCATGGGATAATTTGCTAAAAGGAGACTGAAAGATGTGAGAGAAAAGCCTCACTACTTGGGTGCTGAATTAATGAAATAACTGGGCCTTGGAGTTTGCAATTGAAAAATCACCAGGAATGCGATGGGTGGAGACAGGCTTCAGAATGCAAGCCTGTTACTTCCCCGTAATAAACTATGAGAGCTTTAAATGATATTACTAAATACGCCGGCTTGCCTGGCCGCCTCCGGTTATTTGCATTTGCAACCCTGTTTGGCGGGGGAAGCCCGAGCAGAATAAAAGCCGTTTTGGTGCAGCGCCTAGTTAGTCATTAGATTATTACGAGGGGCTGGAAAGAATTCCATATGACAGAACTAGGGTTGAGTTAACACAGGACGAAAAGTAATTTACAGATAGGCTGTCCTCAGCCATCTTCGTAGGCCCTGATAAGGTTTCATTTCAGAATGGATAGGCGACATTTCCACTTACGGGCCCATTCTGCGACACCTGTGATAACAGCTTCTGGATCCTAATTGAAATTGGTTTCAAAATGGATTTTCACTTTTCTCTGTCTGTGGAAAATATTGAATGGACTCAGAGCTGCCACAGAGAATCCCAGACCTTGGAAAATGGAGCAAGAAGCCAGGATCATCTTTCATAACTGTGTCGATGATATGACAGTTTTGTTATCTGTCTTATTAATGAAATCATTGATCACCTGATGAGGGAGATAATAAACTACATTTTTGCTGCTGTTCAGGAGGCTCAATTAGATTTTTTTAAAAATACAGATGGGGGGAAAACTGAGCCAAAACAATGAAGTGAACATTTTCAGGTCTATTTTCAACTTTGCTTTTCGCGAAGATTTTTAGACAGAAGTCTCTGAGACTGTAAAATGCTGACTGCGTATTAAGCTTATTGAAAGTAGAAAGGAAAAAATAAAAGCAAACCTGATGCTCACGTTGAGACTTAGGTATTGTTTTTTGTTTTTAACAAACCGCACTAAGTAAATAACACTTAAGTCCTAGTAAGTGCCATGGAAACTCAGATGAACTGAGAAACAATGGAGCTCAATTTTAGCTGAAGTGGGATTAGTGATCCGAACTCTCTGAATGCCCTGACGTGGACAAAGGCCGATGCTAAGTGTAGTGAACACTTGCCATGGTGCGGGTTCTCCTGAAAAGTATTTCTTCTTTAAAAACGGGCATCAGCTTTTAGCTGTTAAAGCTGCTCAGGGATTTTGGAAAAAGAAGTTCCTTTTTTTTTTTTTTTTTTTTTTTTACTAATGGACTTGAGAAGATTTTTAAGTGCAAGGAAACGTGATAAAATGCACGTGCAGGCATCGAAAATAAAACCTGAAAGGATTTTGTGATGTGTTGTTTCCCTGGCTGTTTTCTAATTATTGGGGAAAGAGATAAATCTGTTGTTTGTGCTTGGTTGCTCTGGAATGCGCGCTGTATTCCTTGAGGAAGGTGGGAAGGGATAGTTTTTCTGAAGAGGGATGCCGGTCACTTCTCATATTTCACTGTGAATTGTATCTTAGGTGTTTCTTCAGTCCCTCCGCTGGTGTGGGTCAGTCTATCCCCCTTTTTAAGCTTGAAAGGGGAGCTCTGATCAAAGGCTTGAATGATGTCACTGATCTCTGGTGATTGATTAGGAACAGAAGTTCTGGAGCATTTTGCATGTCCGCCTTTTCCTTATCACTTCAAATCCATTAGTGCCTACCCATTAGGGTAGCTTTCAATCCGGGGGAAAATCACACACACACACACACACACACGCCTGCATGTATGTGCATATAGAGAGAAAAGGAATAGGACAGTGTACAGGCTTAGTGGTCTCAGTTACAAATGTATTTTGCTTTAATGTAAAAAGTAACAATTTTTATTGGTCTGTGTTGATAGAGGGGATATTTATTAATTGCTAAACTCTTGGGTGTAATTCTCCTCTGTTCTTCTGCAGCTGCTCTCACAGATTTAAATCCACATAGGGCTCTGTTATCGGTGGGTTTTTGGCTGCTTTACCTTCATTTGCTGTAGTTTACCCAGAGAGGAACCATGCCCCTGTTTGTTATTTTTTTGCTGTGCCTGTGATGCACGTTAAGATCCACTGTGTGTATCAGTGGCTTAGAGATATTTTTTAATTAGACATTTAAAAATAAACATTTTAAGTGTATGTCTCCTGGAAGTTCAGAGTTAGCCAGAATGTATGTTAAGCTGTTAAGAGGAAAGATCTTTCATTTATAAAGCAGGAGCAGTCCTCTGACCCTCCATGGTGTGGGAAGTCGGGCAATGGGTTTTACTCGTGTACATAAGGGTGTTGTGCGTGAGCAAGTGGTACAGGACTTGAATCTGACTTCACTGTGATGATGCCACTGATGAGGCATATAGGTGGTGTGAAGCTGGAGTCCATTCTAAATATCCCACTTCTAACAGCGTATTGTGATTTAAATGAGGAACATAAAAAACTCTGCACAGGCTTTAAAAATCTTGAGTTAATTAATTATTCTGGTAAATGGAAAGTTTCAGTATGTAGGATAATTCAAAAATGTTAATGTTATTTTCGTGTATCTCTTTTCCCCTTTCTTTTTGGTAGGTTGGCTCATTTCTCTCTCTCTCTCTCTCAAATCTCCTTCGCTCTCTCTTCTACTGTTGTGCATTTCACACCAGGAGATGACAAGTCTTGTGATTGCAGCAGAGGCAATTGAAAGAAAATAAAAAGAGAGTTCTTTTTCTCTGGTGCTGGCCCATGAACATACCGTAAAAATTGGATTAGACACACCTAGAGTTGGGATTGATTGCATCTTGAATGGGAAATTAGAACATCTGAAAAATTCCTTTTTGGATGGAACAGAAGCACGAGAAGGAAAAGTTGGATGGAAACCAGAGAAGAACTGTAAATCACTATTAAAGTTACTTCCTATGGTTTACCATTGGCTGTCAAAGAAAATTGCCTCGGGCTTGTTTATAGCTAATTCCCTCTATAGAAAACTTCAATTTGTGGACTGGCCTCTGAACGGGATTGATAACTCTGTTTATAGACCAGGATGGGTATCTAAAGATAACAGATAATGCAAATGAGCCTTTTTTTGATAAGCCAGGGAAGCAATTATGGATACAACTTGGTTGATGGATTTCAGAGTGCCTATTCACAGATTATAGATTTTTTTTTTTTGCATTATAGTTTTCTTAGCGGTGTTAGAAAAACAAAATCAAAGTCACTCGAATAGAACTAAAAAGATGGAGAGGCTGATAGATCCAGCTTTCCTACCACTTGTAAACATAGGGAATCAGATTAAAAAAATAAACAGGCAGTCCTCAGCCTTCTCTGGGAGAAATATGATTTGATAAAAATGTGTGTTTAATATTCAATTTACAGTTTCATCCGAAGTGTGTAAACCTAGATGTCCCGTGGGAGTTTACAGCCCGCTCCAACTTTACCTCAGATAAAACACTCCTCATAAGCTGTCTTCCTGGTTTTATTTTCGAATTTGTATTTTTGCTGGAGAGGAGGAGGGCGGAGGCTGGACCCCGCGAGCTGTTCCAGTCTCCCAGGGGTGTTCAGCACCTGTGATGATTAAGCCCTTAACCCTGGGCTGATTTCAGTGCGGACTGCGAGGCGTAGCCGTGCGGAGTGGGCTCAGGAGGAGGCTGCACTGCCTGGCACGCTTCCCTCTCGGCTCCATGCATTTTCCCATTGGAAGTGCCCAGGAAGCCACGGCTTCTCACAGCCAAGAGGAGACCTCGGCGGGGGATGGCGGCTGCCTGGACGGGAGAGGGGAGGTTTGGCTTCCCCACCTCAACTGTGGTTCAGCCTGCTGCTTCTGCGGGTTATGGGCAGTGTCCCCGTGCTATGAGCATTGCGCGTTCCTTACCCCTTGGCCTTTGCGGGGCTGCCCCGAGGAGGCAGAGCTGCCAGCTCCATGTGGGTCAGGGGACAGCCACCCCTTCCTGGGGTTAGGGCGCAAAACGGGGATCGTGATTTGCAGGATCCACGGTGAGACAGGGATGAGACAAAATTAATCCTGTAAAAGGTACGCAGTATGCGTTCGTGGTCATAACTGTTCTTCGGTGGTAAGACTGAGCTTTATTTCATTTAAACCCCCAGTCCACAGCTCACTGAAATACTGAAAGGACTTTTAGCAACTTTAACTACTCCAGGCTTTAAGTATTTAATCTTAGGTGTTGCTTTCCAGTCTCCTTACTCAAGCCATTGTCTTTTAGTTCGTTCCCTTCAGTGGGACACCTGGGCTCCCGACACCCTTGATCAGTGAATTATAACCTTCATCTGTGAAACTTGAGATAACTTCTCATGAAGATATATCAGGACCTAATCCTGGAAATGTGCTTTCTTTTGCAAATGTCCTACTTAAAGGCTCTTCTGTATGATCAGAAAAAAAGAAAAAAATAATTTTTACTTAGTTCCCATGCAGTTGTAATAATTAGAGTGACTCCTTGTAGTTTGAACTACTCCAGGTTTCAGGGATTTGGTAAGATACAAACTTTGCTTCCATCATGAAGCCAGTTGCATAACTGCCATTGACTTCCATGGGAGCAGCATGGGAATCTTTTTATTTTAATTGATATTTAAATATTTATTCACAAACTGCTGTAAAACTGTCCTGTTTTTTCATGGGTGTTTTCAGTGCCTTCGTAACAGATCACACCTCTCACTGGAAAGCAAAATTGGAAACAGCACAATTTTCCTGAGAGAAATGCCAGACTTCTGAGCTGTTATCTGAACATTATTTTAAACCTCCTTTTCTGAATGTGTGCATGATGAATTATTTCTTACCTTCAGAGACTTTTGGCTGAAGAGTTAGAGTGAATGGACATTGACATCTTTCAAACACCAGGACGGGTACAGGGTCACAGTGCCTCTGCCAAAAAAGCATGGATCTGGAATCCCTCAAGGGATTTTTCCCAACTTCGTTTCCAACATTCATCCCAGTCTAAATCAGTGCCATGTTTTTTAAGTATTGGTCAAACAAAAATATTTTTTGATAGGTTTAGTTAATATTTTCAGTTTGATATGCATCATCTTTTTCTGACAGTCTCCCTAAGCTTAAAATATTCGTTCCAAGACACCATTTTGTTTGCTGACATGATAGAGGTTAATGTTGCATGTATAAGAACGGAAACAATTTGAAAGTCCTGTTCTCAGCTTTGAACACTTTCCTTTGGTAGTTCAGAGGATAGGGAGAGGTAGGTTAGTTTTGCTGTTGAAATTTTCAAAGACTTTCTTCTTCGGCCATCTAACTTAAATCAGAATTAAAGCCTTGCATACATTTCCTTTGGCACCACAAAATCATTTATATTTTTCTCTGAGAAATAACCTCAGTGTGAAGGATACCAAAACATCTCAAGTAATAAAAATATTTCAAGGGACTGTGATTTATTGCTACACTTATCTTCAAGGCTCAAAACAGATGCTAAAAATAAGCGTACTCTTAAAAAAGTAATAATTATATCTATAAATTAGTAAGAACCTTGAGCAAAGATCAAAAATTCCACCAGGTATTTACAAGAGAGGAAGAGAGAGAGAAAGAGTGAAAGAAAGGAATAAAGGCAGGACCTAAAGGAAAAGGAAAGAATAAAAGGAAGAAGGGAAGGAAGGGAGGAAGGAGGGGAGGAAGGAAGGAAGGAGCCCTGTGCTCCTCTATGGTGCTCTCATTTAAACAGATTTCAGGTGAATATTTTGGTTGTCATAGTTGGACTGAGAACCTGTCAAAAATCAGTATTTTAGCACTGTTAGACAGAAGTCATTTTTGTTCATGGTACCAGTACTTTAACTGTAGAGGTGTAAGAGCTTGTATGTAGGCACAGAGTACTACAGAATACAGAGTAATTTAGCATGAATTTTCGTAATGGGTGAATCTCAGGAAAACATTGTATTTCAGACTTCTTAATTAAGGGGGGAAATGTTACCTTTAGACATAAATGTTAGACACACAGGGAGAGCAACAGGAGTTTTTTTGTTTGAGTGTCTGAACATAATTTAGGCTGGTGCTTTTGTGTTTGCATTTGGCCAGGCGTACTGTGTTGGATTTACATCGCTTACCCTCCGAGATGTGTAGGCTTTTTGGGAAGGGAAGACAGAACCTCAGCCAGTACAAGAACAGAGCAGGACACAGGCTCAATGTTGAGTGCTGGCTTTTTGCAGTCCCAGATATGTCAGACCTGCTGGCCAGGCCTCTGTGTAAGTGGGGTTGTGTTGAGCACATGCTCGGCGGGGATGTGATGGGCATCCCTCAGATCTGCAGGTCTCAGGCGTGGTCTGGCTGTATGCAGTATTTTACAGATGCTTCTGGATTTCTGGATTTCCAGGAATCTTGGCTGCTGTGGAAACCAAAGCGTTGGCAGTCTGGTTGTGAGGATTCCATGTCTTGCAGGATTAAACTTATTTTAACATGGAACGTTAAACAATGAGAAATTTAGAGGAATCTAGGAAAAATTCTTTATTTTGTTGGGCTTATATTTTGTTTTAGCAATAAGGAGAGCAATGAAATTGCTTTTCCTTGGTTCTGCTGGAGGAGTTGCAGAGGACAGCAGTGTGTATATCTCAGGCTATCAAGCTGTAATTGAAAGGGAGAGCATTCAGGATTTAGCAACAGTTAATTCTTCTTCAAAATGTAAAGAGTCCTTGAAGTCAGGTGGATGTTAACTAAAGTAAACACAAGCCATGAAGAGGCATGAAATGATCTCACTGAAAAGCTGTTTCCCAGCTTTCTGTCCCTTCAGGTTGTAGACTTTTCTTTCGCTCATTCTGGAAATCAGGCAGAATCAGTTTCCAACCTGAAAAGTGAGACGTAAAAATAAAAATGCGCAGATGTTGCAAACAACACGGTAACATTGCTGCTTCATCTGTTCCCTTCTCCTAGATAGGTCCATCCAGTCTAAACTTTCTCTTAAGAGGTCAGCAAAGAGTGTGAAGCTGGCTCATGTGACTACTACCATGGGATCCCAGCAATCCTGGTTTATTTCAAGGAGTGGAATTGAAAGGGAGAGATGGAAGGAGCTGGAAAGGGAAAAGGAGGTTCCACTTAGAGTTTACAGTGCTTTCATTGGACTTTTTTTTCTTTTAGGTTGGTTTTTTTTTTTGCAATTGGTATCTGGTACAACATTTTTGTTTCTTAAAACCACTCAGAAGGCTTCTATTCATAAACACAGAATTTCTTTTTGTTTCAGTGCGGGGGATGCCTGTGAGTGGCTTAAAACTAAAAAGGACTATGGAGGGAGGGGAGAGGAGGAGCATGTTTTACATTTCAGTGTTGTAGGAAATAAAAATTAGCAAACACTAATAGGTGTCTGTTCTTTCCTATTCTTTATTAAAATGCATGGGATGTGGATCAAATGACTTTATTCAGCGCTCAGCATTTCAGCTACCTTGAAATGGGAGACTGCAGGCAGTTGGATAAATTCGCTGGAAAGTTGCCCAGTTTTACTGCTGCTTATATAAGCTTGCCTGTATCCTCTGGGGAATACTATTTTGTAACATGTTATATCAGGATGAGTATCCCTATGTTCCCTTTAGCTCTGGGATGCCAGAAGTAGAGGAGTGGTGGTGGTGGTGGTGATGATGATGCCTGTCTCTCTCTCTCTCCTTTCTGGAGTTAACGGAAGACAGTCATTAGGGACCTCTGCCAAATCAGGGTGCTACCCCTCACTGCTTTTCTATCGTGTGAAAATAACATGCAATGCACATTACTCACAATAAGCAGTTATGGTTGAGTTATAAATTATTTTGCAATTGCTGTGTTTTTGGAATTGCCTAAATGATAGTTAAACTTGTTGTGGAGCCAGCATAATTAAGGATGTGTAAGTGACTCCCTTATTACACCGCCTTCTTGTTGGTTTCAAGAAACAAGCCATCACAGTTGTTTATATGCTGGTATTTTATCTCTGCAGATGTATGTTTGGCTCTTGACTGTGCTACGGTTAACATGGGATTTGAGGTCTTGTCCTTACCTCCGGTTGGGTACTTGTTCGTGTCAAAAGGAAATTCCAGAGAGTTTCACACTTTTGAGACCAGTACTGTAAATTCAGCACTGGGGCAGATGAGATGGCTGTGAATCTGCAAGCACTGCAGATTGGACCTTCTTGTCTTTGTCATGGTGGTAGCACTGGGAAACATCTGTCTGTGGAGGCAGACCCGTTCTCTTAAGAATGCACATCCAAATTCCCTACTGGAACCTGTAAACAAGCACATGTTGGGTGCACCTCCACATGCTCCAATTTACCACTGCATCCTTCTGCTTGGGTTACTTAATGCAGAACCATGAAGTCATGCTCTCAAAAGTCTGTACCAGTAGGTAGCAATCTAACTTCATTAACTACTGGCCTAATTTTATGTCAAGAATTGCCCTAACTTGGCAATAAACCCCTGCAATTGGGTACTAAGTCTGATGATGCTAGTTATTTGCATTTTACAGTGCTTGTTGAGGGCTGGAATGCCCTGAGGACTCCTGTGAGGCTTGGAGTGACAGGGACAATGCATCCTATGGTACATTTCAGAGTGAAAAAAGACCTGTTAGGGTATTTATGATCCATAGAGGCAGTTAGCATGAAGGTCTTCTCAGGCAGAGAGCAGAGAGATGCTCTCCTGACAGAATGAGCGAGACCTACAGTGGAGCAGATCTGTTGAGGGCAGTGTGAAGAGGAGGCTGGGAAGCGGTTTGGATCATGATAATGGTCACTGAGCTGAGGTGACACAGGTCACCTTGTGGGGTTGTATAGCCATCACTTAGCTTAGCTTAATTCCTTGCTGTCTCCCTAACTGGTGGGGTCCATTCCTTTTCCTTGAGAAGTCCCTTTTGTTCCTTGGCCTGAAACCCACTGAGCTGAGTGGAAGATATTTCATTGTGTTGGGCTTTCCAAACTGTCACTAAGCCAACCTTTTACTGTAACATTAACTTGAAATGGTGATTGCTTGAAGATAAGGACCTGACCTAAAAATTCCAGATCCACATAATGTAAAATGGTGTTTGGATGCTGATGGGTGTTACTTACACAGGCTGCTACCCTGGAATCATTTATGTGTGTGTGTATTGGCGGGACTGGGATGTTGTATGTAAAATGCCCCTTTAAGAATAGAGTTATAGGTTGGATGAAATTAGAGGAGAATCTCTTGGCTTCTTTTCATCACAGATTTAAGCGAGGTTTCTCTCTCATGATTTACATGGTTGAACGAGTTAGAATAAAGTGGCAGGTGTCATTCTGAACGCGTGAATTTGCACTGGCAGAAGTGATCGTTTGTATGGCTTTTGCATATGCTCTGGGAGTTGCTGTTAAGTCAATATTTACTTCTCAGGGAGTAAATGCCAGAGTTGTGTCTGAGAGGTACTGCTGCTGCGTCAATGAAAGAGTTATTTGCTATGTCATCAAGCATCCTATGGTGCAGATTCACAGAGTTTTAGAAGTGTGATTATGAGCTTGTGGTAAGTAACTGGAAACACAAAAGGTGTTTTTCAGCAACTCTGTACAACTTTCCAGATCATCTATTTACAAAATGTTGCGCAGTGGCTCTCTAATGTTTCACGAACAGCTTGTTAAGTGTTTCTCCTTTAGGATCTTCAGCATCATCAAGGAAGGTGTATGCCAGTTGGCATCACTGAACTTTTGGTAAGAAGTTTTATTTTGTTGGGGGAGGATGATGGGGAAGAGAATTCAGTTGATGACTTCTGGAGCCATTTTAATTAGTAGCCTTTACATATAGACTACATTCGATCTCGGTAGAACTCCCTCCCAGCAGAAAAGCAGTGGGCTTCACTGAAGGTAACAAAGGTCTGACATGAGGTAGGGTATGTAAGATGGCTTCAATACGGTTTTGTCTGAATGCTGAAGAATGCTTTAAAAATGTTCTTTTTTTTGTATTATATCACCATTACCTTCCCTGGGGACCCACCTGTGCAGCATTTATGCAGACAGGTTCTCTGTCAAGGGTGGGAGCAGGCAACCTCCAAGGTGCAAAAGCGTGCTGCAGTGGCACATCACTGCTGGGCACAACTGCCATGCGTATGAGTTTATGCATAAGTGCATTACTCCTCCCTCACTTGCTTTCTACAGAAGGCAGCCAACACTTTGCAAGATCCGTGGGAGGTAAGCTGGGGGTTATGCAGTATTTAACCTCTGACTGCATTTCATGGGAAGCTTAAAAGTCTTCTGGGAAAGAGGCTATAGTTTGAGGCTGCTCATGTCTTCTCCCTCTGCCTGTAAAGCCAGGTGGAGCATAACCTGCTTGGAAGCTGGAGACTTTTGTGGCGTTTAGGGCCTGATCCACAGTGCATTGAGGCCAGTACCTTCCTAATGGGCTTTGGCTGAGTCCCTGTGAGAACAGGAGCAATTGGCCCACAGAAAGGATGCTAACCCATTTTTCACGCTTGCCTCCTCTCCACTGAAGGACTCAGTGGGGAAAAGCATGACTCTTAATGACGGCTGATTATAAATAATTAGGAGTCATTCAACATTTAGGCTAACATATTTAGGTTGTGGTGTGTTTTGCATTTATTAAGTGTTGGCTGCTCTCCTGTGGCTTGCTGTCTTTGCTTAGTATCTCTCACTAGTTTCTTGTGTAAACACTGGGGGTTAGATGAGAAGATGGTCCCCCAGTTTGAATGCTTTGGCATCCCAAGGAGGCTGGCTGCCGTGCAAGCCCCTTCTGTGCTGTGTTTTGCTATGGAACAACTGATTAGAAAGTGTTGAATTTTATCTTTTTATCTTTAGTGCTTGCATTTAGCTTAGTTGGATTTTGCACGGAGTGAGAATTATTAGTCTATAGGTGACGCACAGCAGAGAGCTTAGATAATTCAACCAACATTGCTTGTGCAAATGCTTAACACCCTGAGATGTAGTAAAGCCAAGGATTTTTCATTTGTAGCGTTGGGTGCAGTAAAGATCAACCAGTCCATATTGCAGTCATGGTGGACCCACCATACTCTTTCGCATAACCATAAGTTTGTTTTTTTCTTCTTTGCAGATCATGTAACAAAAAGGTAACAGATGAATCTAATAAATATGCCGGCAAGCACTTTCCTGTGCTGTTTACTGTAAAATAAAGTTAAAACCTGTAGCATATGTTAGTTTTTCAGGGGTGTAGGTAGAAAAAAAAAAGAAACACCTCAAAGGCTAGATGCATTTATATGTACCAAAGAGAATTTTCAACAGACGAAAACTGAAAAATAACAAAAGTCTGGATTTGCACTTCAGAAATATTATTGTCTTCATCCAGTTCATAAATGTGAAACTGAGGTGAAACTACACAGTTAAACTGTGATGTGACAAAGGCAATGTGTAACCTCTTTAAAGTCTATATAAATCGAACCTTTAACCTACTGCTTTTGAAAGGGAATGCCTAGAGGATGCTTTTGTATAACATTTTTTTTTGTATTCCATTTAAATGTAGATTTTTAAGGCCTTTAGTATAGTGGTGCATCTTTTGCAATGAAATGTTAATCAGGACTCTTTTGTAGCAACTTGGTTGGAAGATAAAATATTTAGTGCTGTTGTATATTGAGCCCACATTCCTTACATACACACACAGGCCTCCCCCCCCATCAAGTTGTAAGGACATATTTTGGTTAATATTTGAAAACCTAATCTGTGCTTTCCATTACTGATAACCTGACTTGGTTACGTTTGTAGCAGACTGCTAGTAGAGAAGTGTTGTACTTGGGTGACTGAATACAGTTAATGTCCAGAATCGATCCCTTCCCCATTTGTCCTGTGTTTCTGAGTAGAAAAGAACAATTTTAGCTATCTCTGTGTAAGTTTCTTTGCTGAGCAAATTTCTGATATTATTGGATATCGGGGCTTCTATTTCCATTGATTACAGTAATTATCAACCAGTAGATACAGCTGTATTGTACAGTCACATAGATTCCTTGGGTTTTGGTTTGTAATGGTATAACCAAAATACTGTAACATTCAGGGTAACGTGTGTGCCCTGAAACATACATACCTGCTACTAGAAATTGGGTTGTGTGTGTAAATCTCAGTGTATGCATAGACTGTTTACAGGTTGAGGGCTTAAATAATCAGTTTAGTTACTTACTAAATCTCTTTTTTCAAAGTTTGTATCTTTTGAATAAAGAAGCATAGAAAGTAAATTTTGTTCTTACTAACGTCCCCTAATGAGGAGCCTAAACTGATTTCCTCGGGTCTAATGGGTCAAAGTTTGGTCCAAGATTAGTACTTGTTTCACAGAAGTCATGTTTCATTTAAAGTATGATTGTTAATTTTTGTCAGATTTTTCTTGCTGCTTTCTTGATCTTTCTGGATTATTTTTTGGACTACTTTGATTTTGTGTGGCTTGATAAAAGCCATAATGATAGACTCAATTAAACTGAGATTTCCACAAAAACTTAGACTTCA
This sequence comes from Pluvialis apricaria, assembly GCA_017639485.1. Lineage (NCBI taxonomy): Eukaryota > Metazoa > Chordata > Aves > Charadriiformes > Charadriidae > Pluvialis > Pluvialis apricaria. The sequence goes on from CM030008.1 coordinate 65,537,637, forward strand.
CAATACAGGAATGATCTTCCTTGATGTAAGGCTTTATTTCAGCTGTGTCTCTTGTGTATCATTTTCATTTTTTAAAGGAACGTGGTAATAAAAGAGGTCAGGAGTCAGTCTGTCACAGAATGGCAATGTGGGATTAAGGGCGTAGGGTCTGCTTTCAGTGAAGTCCAGAGCACAGATTTGGACTGTGAGGATGAGAGACGCAAGGGAGATTGTCCAGTATTCATGCATTGACAAGCATTTAGTGTGGGATTATGCTTTGCATTGTCTAAACTCTGCTTCCACAGAAATCAGTGAGAGTTTTCTGCAGCACAAACAGAGCTGTGTCAGTGCACACAGCCTGATGATCCTTCTCTTCAAACTTGGCAATGGCCACTGCACTCATCATAATCTCCATTTTAACCCAGGGAAAAACCCACCAGAACCCAAGGGAACTTGCTAATGAGCACTTGACACCTTCTCAAACTCTTAGGCTCAAACTTAGCCTTCTCAAATTTAGGCTCTTATCCTGAACACAATGCTGTCTTCCACTGCCCCAAACTATTTGCTGCAGGTGGATGGTACTGTGCGAATGCAAACCAAGCTGAATGTTTGAAATCAAAAGGCAGATTGCATCATTGTACTTTGTGTAACACACCCCAAAATGCTCAAGGATGCCTCCTGTGGGGACAGTGGTATTAAAGTACTCCATTTTGGAAAACCGTCCCAGCCATGTTCAGTTGATCTCACGGTATCACTATATTACACTGGCAAGTTAAAAACAAAATAATGCCAGGTGTTTCGTTTTTGTATTTAGCAGGAAGCTAGTATAAATATTTTCTGATTTTTTTTTTTGCCAGTCTCTTCTGGTTCTGCAGGAATCACCAGAGCACCAGGAAAAACAAGTCCCTGGCTGTTGTGTATGGGGACTGTTTGTCCCCCAGAACAATCACTTTTGTATGGAATGAATGGGCTGAACAGCTCATTGGCATGTAGGCTTCAGATTTTTCAGATGATGAGTCCTGAGATTTTGGAAGAATCCGTGCTCCATAGCTCTCTGAGGAGCAGGCGGTGTTTCTTGCTCAATTTCACTGAGAATTTTACTGGGAAGCGTGGACTGAACTTCTTCCATCTGGTTTACTACAGTGCAGCTACAGCTCCATTTGTCAGTGACAAAGCATTTTTAATGCTGTTTTCTTAGTTTTATAACAAGGAGTCTCGGTCTTCAGACCTGAAAACAAAACGGTGAGCAGTAACCTGTGAGAGTTAATTAAGCAGGCAGTGCTGTTATGTCAGGGTATGGTAAGAGCCATTGTGCTGGAACCCAGGAAAAGTCAGCTTGTATCCCAATAGGGAGCTGCTAGCATTAGCAGACCAGCTAAGATTGGCTTAGCATCTAAATAAGTGACAGCATGCCCTAAGAAGGCCTTATTATACAGAGAGTAATTTTTGTTCATGAAACTTCATGAGATAAAAGTCACTGAAGTCACAAGTCAGCAGCAAGAACAATGACATTGATTGTAAGCCAGCCCAGGCGAGGAAGAAACTCCCCTCCCAGGACTGTGCTCCTTCAGATTCTTGGATCAGTTTTATGTCGGTGTTGCTTCAGTGAGTGGCTCCTCTTGGTTCACGCTGGCTTTGAGTGAGAGTGGAAACAAGTTTTCAGTGTTTAGCTCATAGCACTTTGCGTGGTGTGCCCTTTGGAGGTGCTTTCTGAGGCCTTCCCCAGGACTATTGGAGCACGAGGTGGGATCCTTAAATTTTTTAAAAGCAGTTGTGATTTGCTCTGGTTGTAATCAGCTCCACCCGGCCTTTCAGTCACTGAGCACAGCTTTACAGAGCCTGTAAATGCTGTTCCTTAATTGCTTCTGAGCAATAAAAGGAACTCTTACACTAGCCAGATCTTCTTAAAAAATCACTGTAAAATATTAAGCTGTCTCTTATGGTTTAAATGAGGCAGCCTGGTTTTGTAGGGAGCAAGAACTGGGGACCAAACCAGTTGCAATCTGAGTCTGATCAAGTTGCTATGTGACTCAGGTCTTTATTCTTTCAGGGCATGCTATTTTCCTCTGTAAAGGGAGGATTATATTTCTAACACTTAATCTTCTGTTTAGGCAGAGTTTGCCATACAGAGGGTTATTTGACATACATGTTTAAGATGGTACCTTGATGGGTGTGTGGCCCGTTGTTCTGCTTCCTGGAGACTTTGCTTTTACTCTGAAGCCAGGTATCACACTGCTTCACTTCTCCAGAAAAAAAAAAAGAGATCTTTTTCCTTTCCTTACCCACCCTTGCAAAAGGAGGAGGAGAGGAGTTGGGACAACAAAACAATTTGCAGCCGTTTCCACTAGCTGCCTACAGGAGGGAGGATCTCTTTAGGCTCTGGCTCCCCGCTGCCTGGAAGTGGAGGAGTTGGAAGCACAGGGTGGTGCACAGGCTCTGTCCCCATGAAAAGACCACTGTGAGCTCCTGCTGCTCTCCCCTCCCGGGCCTTTGACCTCCATGGTGTGTTGTCTCTGTGGTAACAGGCAGCAGGTATTAGAGCTGGAGGTGTTGGCAGAGGCGGCAGCGTAGATCAAACTGGCCTTGCTCAGAGCGGGGCTAAGGCTGCAGAGATTCCTTCTGCTAGGGCAAGGGAAGAGAAACGAGGAGGGATCTACCATGCGGTAAGAGTGGTGCAGGAGGTAGATCCTGTGCTCTCCTAAGACAGCAAAGGTAGCAAAGGCTCCCAAGCTCAGGTACCTTTGCAACCAGGCAGCTGCTCCGCTGTTTCAGAAAAGGGAATGGACTCCCACCAGCTGGTGGTGGCACCAGCCCAGTTCTGACCTGGGGGATTTGCGTCGGGGCTGTATTTGCTACCTACTTTGGTTCACCTTCCCCTGCCTGTGCTTTGCAGTCCCTGCTGGAGGCATGGCTGGGAGGACTCGGCTGTGGGTTATTGGAAAATGAAATGGGGAGTGGTGGAAGATGGCAGATGAAGAAACAAGGAGACTTCCCTTGTAGGGGGGAAATGACATTTTGATAAAAAAAAAAAGAGGGAGAATTTTTTTTTTAAAATTGTGATATGTAGAAGGTAAAAAACACCCAAAAGAAAGCTAAAAGTAAGTGATGGATGAGATCTCTAGGAGAAAGAGAGCAAATGGGAGGAAGACAGACATAAGCTTACAAGGGAAAGAAAGGTGAGCATGTGAGCATTTTTTTTGGGAAAGAACATCTGTGGTGAATCACAAGCAAAACAGAAAAGAGAATAGAGTAACAGAACTGAGGTTAGAGATAAACAAACAAAATCCCCAAGTAGGTAAAAACATACAGGAGAGAGATCTGTGCCTGAAGAAAAAAGGAGACAATTAAAGGACAAACTAACATACTGTTGGTTAAACATACTGAACCCCAGTTTTTAGCCCTACTTTTGCTGCTTCTCAAACTCAAAGTTTCTTTCTGTCTGATTAATGAAGTAATTCAATACTGTGTGTGGAAAAGAGGCAGCATTTTTACACCTATAGAAAGAGTGATGTCACGTGTTTTGGTTAGGATGGTGAGAGTTACAAAAATAGTCTGTAAGAGTGTTTTTAAGTTGGAGGAGGTGGTGAGATCACAGCTTGAGCTGAAACTCAGACATTCTGCTGAAGCAACCTCATGCATAAGAAGTGGCCTGCAGAATTTTTTTTTTCCCTTAAGGAAGCCAAACAAACCTGAAACAAAAATAACTTCTCCCACAATTTTTTTTTTTTATGGCAATCTTCAGGCAGGCCCCAACTGATGACTCTCACGACAGGAAACCTCAGTTTGCAAGTATTTTGAGAGTCACTAGGGTTCTCATTATCCTAAGTCTACAAGTGATGAGTGGTGTAGTGTGTAGTGGTAAACATGGAAGTACAGCAGGATTTACAAAAACAGCATAAATCAACTGGCGTTGGCTTTTTGGTGGCAGAGTTCCCAGTGGAGTTGCCCAGCAGAGGATGACAGGAGCTGTTACTAGAGCAGGACGATGCCCTGCTGCAGGGAGAGGAGATAAGGCTGCATAAGCAGGAGAGAAGGGGGAAAACTACATGAGTGGTTGCTGAATTTGCCAGAATTTGGAAACCTGACTTACTGAGGAGCCTCATGTGGACCTGGTGCTGAAGACAATGTGCTGCTCTTCCCGCTTTTGTTAGTGTAGTTCTTTAGATTTCTTTTTTACGCTGCATTTTAGGTCTGGTACTTCTGGTTCTCACTAGCCATTTCTGTTTGTGTATGCTGTGGCAAGACTGGCCTTTTCTATTTCTTCTCCTGCCTTTACCTCCTCTTCAGTTTTCTTCCCTTCCTTGCTCAGTTTTCTCAAGTTACCCCTTTGTCCATCATTTTCTGATCTCCTAGCTAAGTATTTCTCTTTGCCAGGTTCCTATTGTTTCCACCTCTTGTTGGCTCTCTTTTTTTCTTTTGTGTGTTCTCATATGCTCATTGTGATTTTTCCATTTCCTCTCATTTCCCTTTCCATTTCTTCAGTTTACCCCATTTAAGACTGAGCTGCACTTCTGAGGCCAGTGTCTGCTTTGCCTCCTTCCCCGTCTTCACTACAGCCTTCCCCACTGTTCTTTCTTGTGGAGTTGTTCTGCACAATTTTCCTTGCACCTCTCAGCCTGGTTGCTTATCTTAGGTTGCTGCTTTGGCAGCACAACCTTGTTTGGTTTCAGCAGTACCTGTCTCTGATGCTTTATTCACTGTTTGATATAATTGGAGCTGAATTTACTACCTTCTGTGTTCCTAGAGCTTTCTAGAGCTGTTCTTCTGGTCCATCTTATGTATGGAAATAGCAATTCTGGTTTTCTTCAGGTGGGTTAGAGATCTATCAAAGATTCCCTTTTCCTCCTACCTATATAATGATATTTTAGTTTCCAGTGAGAATCTTGAGCACTGAATTAATGAAGGGACTCCAGTCACTGTCCAGGATGGAGAAAATGAAATGAGCAACATTGCTAGTACATTAAAAAAAAGTGGAAGTATGCATATCAGATTTTCCTTCTGTTCATTCACCATCCCTAAATCCTTTATGCAATTGGCAAAATGAGAACTCCTTTATTATACCTCTCTGTTCAAAAATTGGTTGGGACAAGATAAGGTGATGAATGGATGCCTCAGGGCTGTGATGAAAAGCTATATTTATTTTTTTAAAAAGTCTTCCCATTTAATGAAAAACAGGCACTACACTAGACTGAGCATGCCCTCAAGATATGCCAACGTACACAAAACACAGAAAAATGTGTGAATCACATCGCATAAATGGTTGCAGATACTGGCACTGCAGTTCTTCATAGACACACGATGGTGATGTTTACAAGCTGTAGGCATTGTGCGACCTCAGACTTGGTTTAGAATTGAATGTGATATAGATTTCATTGTTGCAAGGTTCACAGTAAGCAAACAGTATGTGTTGGTGTTTTGTGTTCATTTGTTGGTAGTGTGTGTGCCCAAATAAAACTGTTTCACTTTTTATAGACATTTACTTCAATGCCAAGTGTTGATATTAAGATAAGTGGATTTCTTAAATGAAGTTCTGCCAAAGCTTGTTAGGCTTTGATTACTTCTGTGAATACAGGTCAGCAATACTGAGGTATTGCTCTCATGGCTGAAGGGGCTGCACTCTGAGGTGTGGCAAAGATGCTACAAAGTTTGGCACACGCGCAGAATGTGTTTAAAGGTGCAATGAAAGATGATTTCATAATTGTCATTTCCCTCACCTATACTCTGCTTGCTGCTCTGTTCTCGTTGTCATTTATTTTGATGTGCTAATTGGTTGCTATTTTCCAGAGGAAGCTGACAGGGAAACTGTTAATTCCTTTCCCCAAAGTGTCCAGCCTGTAAGAGTTGGGAAAAGCAAACAGAAGTATTGCCAAAATAAAATAAGTGTTTCCTTTAAGATCACATCCAGGTGCGGAGCAGCTTTTCTCTCTTGTTCTGCTGCCATCCTGGAGGCTGGTTTGGGCTAAGTCAGCAGGGAAGCTGTTAGCTCTGATGGTCTCAGATAGGAATATGACCTGTTGAACAGTTCATCTTACTGACATGTCGGTATGGCAGGCAGATACAGCAATGGTGAGGGGCACAGCAAAGAGCTTTGTAAAAGCCAAAATGACTGAACTATACACTACTGAACAGGGCTGGTGGTGCTGAGCGCCTTTTGCGTAGCACCGGTAGCAATTATGGGGTCTATGTGGTTTATAAACAGAAATGATATAGAACAAATGTGTCATGGATCATAAACTGTTACCACCAGATTCCTTGAACATGATGATGAACACAATATAATTAACTAAAATGTACATGAGTCGAAATGGGTTTTATTCTGTGGTATAAAGCTGCAAGAGAAAGTCCTTTATGATTTCTGTGTTCTCACATTTCTAGGAATGATAGAACTCTGCAGTAAAAGGTCAGCTCTTACTCTGACATACAAAACAAAACATGGAGACAGTTTCTCCAAACTGAAATTGGAGTATTTTTGGAGAGGTCACGCTGTAGTGTTTGGAGTAGTTTCAGAGACAGAACAGTTCTTCCTCTTTCAGCTTGCTCAGACTGATCATAAATTCAAGAAATATAGGAGAAACCAGTTCCCTTTATTTTTAAATTTCAAGTTCTTCCCACAGCTACCAGCTGCAGCTTGGATGAGGTGAGTGTGGGGAAGGACAGTCTTTGGTTTTCATTGCAAAAGGAGGGGTAATGACATGTATGTAACACCATGTGAAGATTTGGTGTTTGGCTACTTGTGCTGGTTAGCATGCCTTTGGGAGGCAAGGAAGCTGAAGGCATGACTTCTGTGGAATCTGCTGAAATCCTTTAACTTAATATTTCATAACATTTAATTAGCTTGCATAGACAGAATCATATTTATAGCTTGCATTGCATGTGCTGCGTATCTGTACTCATAACATTATAATACAGATGCTAGTGATTTCTCCATGCTGAAGTCTGTAAAAGACGTGGGATGATTCACTGTCCTCTACGAACCTCTAGAGGTATGGAGAAAGTGGTAGCCTGTGTGTATGTGGCAAATTGACTAGTGATCTGTGACTAGTCATCTGTATTTAAATATTTTGTATTTGTATATCTTTATATATAAATATTTTGTTAGCCCATACCAGATTATTTCCAGGAAAAACTGGTGCGCCACTGCTGACCAGCTGCGTCCTCACTGCTGCTCTGCTGGCTGGTCACATAATGATGTCTCCTTGCTTGCTTGAGACTGATAAAACGCATCAGGCACAGCTAGAAGATGCATGTAGTTATTCTTTCTGGACAGCTAATTTTTGTAGTTGCTGTCATGATATTTTATGTAAATATTAAGAATGTTAGATTCTAAGCCAATCTAATGAATAAGTTCTGAGCAACCTCATAAGACGTTTGAGGCACTCATTTTCCTTTGACATGAATGATTTCTGGGGATGTGAGTACTTTTGTGGTTTCTCTTTTGAGGCAACTCTTTGGCCTGTATAAATCAAATATACATTTTTTGGATGTCGCCTAGATGGTGCTTATTTTGTCAAGCACAAGACTTGCTGAAAACTTCCTCTTTTAAAGGATCAGGCTGCACATTTTGTCTTCACCCAAGAAGGTGGGAAAGTTCTGTAACTGGAAGAATAACAGCACAGATGTTAAATGAAGAGGTATAATACTGAACAGATAAAGATATGTGTTTTCTTTTTGTCTTTCCATGTTTAAGATATTCTTTCAAATGGAGATATCACTAGATGATGCTGTTTTACCTTGGCATATGTTAATAGCTGCCCTGAACCCACTTATGCTCCTGTGCAAGAAGAGATTTAATGGTGCCTAATCAACTTTTGCCAGATGCTTAACAGTGAAAAGCCTTTAAGAATTTGTACAGGAAAGGTATAAAACAAAACATTTGGATTTTGGATACAACTCCTCCATCTGACTTGATAAAAATTGATGCAAGAGCAGTTGGCATAAAATGTAGACTGTTCTGAACTAATATTGACCCAGTATATCAAGCTAGTGTGTGTCAGAAACACACAAGGTCACACAGAGTAAACACTGATCTTAAAGGCATTGCATTTGGACCACAGTTTCTTTTGCTTCTTAGCTTGCCAAAAGGTGTGGGACTTAGTTTGATACCAATTTTCACTACTGCAACAGAGAGGAAGACTTTTTTGACCACTTGGGCTCTCGTAGTTTGAAGATGGTTTTGAGTGGGGTTCTGACAAACTGCAGCTGCCGGGGTGTGCTTTCAGCTCTGCCACTGATAGCGTAACCTCTCTGCCTCGGTGTGCGGCTACCCCAAGCCCTGGGCTCTGGGGACTGGCTGATGCTTCTACTGTCCTCAAAGGCACTGCTGGAGCTGACTGTCACCGTCTTACTGGGAAAACCTAGAGGTCTTGCAGAATGTGGTGCTGTTGGTTGAGTCCTCAGCGCTGAGACTTTGCTGTAGAAAGGGTGGATCTTTGTCCCTCACCATTAAAGTGAGCTTTTAATAATATGTGAACTTTCTGTGTCCATAACCAGGTGACTTACTGTCCTGGAAAGCTGGTCCTGGCAGCTGAATGACAGACTAAAATCATATTCTCTAGTTTGCTGTTTTGCTTTCCTTCTTTTCATGCTGGGAACTGAAAGGACATAAATGAGAAAGAAGGGGAGGTAAAAAGGGGGGAGTCTATGCGGTAGTACTGGTTAAAACTCTTCCTCTCTAAGTCTTGTTCTCATGTTGGTCCAGGTACTGGAGTATCATGAATGGGAGTATACTTATGCTAGCCTAGCCATGGTTTCTTGCTTATTGGCATGTTTCAGGAATGCTAGGAGTATTTTGACTTTTCTCCTTGTTTGCTCAATTTCATTCACAAGAATCTCACATTTCTGCAGTTACTACTCATACTTCAAAGAAGCAACACTTCAAAGTGATGTCCTTATGGATACTGTGACACCAAACTTGCTCTTCCTTTAGCCTCATATTTTGTCTTTTTGATTCCGAGAAATGTTCATCTCTGCTAATGAGGGATAGCTTTCAGGGGCTTTAAAGAAGTCCTCTGTTGAACCCTGCCTCCCTCCTCTCTTGCCATCTAAGTTACAACTTCTAAGAAGAGTTTATAAGCAATGATGTGGTTTGGATCCTGAGAGCTAATGAAGGCCAGCAGCCTAGGAACTGCACAGATCTGTTTTCTGTTACTGGATGCTCGTGCCTTTATTTTGATGGGCTGCTGTGACCGTCCTTCTGTGTCTGGTTTGGGCAGTTCTTCTCTCACCCAGTTTCTTGCAGTGAGACATTCCAGTGCATGTTGTCACTGGTCTGCTTGCACTCTGCCTTCTGCTAAAGACCTCAGGGGTAACTGGTCAGATATTTCCAGAAATGAGTTCAAGTAAAACGCAAGCAGTTTAGCCCGGGCCCTTCCAAATGGTGTGTGGACACAACTCAGTTGCTTTTATTACCATCCCGGATATGCTGGTGGTCATCTGTTTTGAAAGAAATATACTTAGTATATGGACAAGACCTCTGACTTAGACTGGAAGTAAAATATCAATGATGATAATGTTTGGTATACAGTTGTGTGCAAGCCTGGTAAGGCAGCAACTTTGTTTATTTGTATCTACTCTGAGAGGGAAGAAACATCATCTGGTTTGTAGTTCTGCCAAGAGGTGTATGGTACCCATGAAAACAAGGATGCTGTTGTGATGCTTTTATGTGCAGCTTGGCCATGGGAAGAGGAGGTATGGGCAAAGGTTGGAACAATGTGCTGCGTGCTCTTATTTTGGATGGATGGATGGATGGATGGATGGATGAAAAAGGTTGTTAATGAGAGAGCTTCAGGCTTGTCATTATTTAGTACGTGCCTTTTGCTGGGAAAATTGGATGCTTCAGAGGAAGTCATTGTGATTGGTATAGCAGCAACTGTGGAAATACCAGAGTGGGAGGCTTTCAGAGGGCAGTACAATATTGATGCCAAGCTGCAGTAACGAAGGTCTATGTTAAGATTAGATAAATGACTGCTGTCCGTCGCCCCACAATACGGCCTCTTCTTGCCATGCTGTTAGCAGAGCCCAATTAGTATCAAATAACTAGTCTGTCAGAGTTGGGTGGATACATCAGACCTCTTTGTTCAAAATTACTGGCTTGTTGTTTTGGCTGTTTCCAAGCTTGTTGAGCTGTATGCGGTTGTCACCAAGATAATGCTGGATGCCATCACTGTGGCATATTTTTCTCTTGCATGCGTAGTTTTTGGATTTCATTTGTAGAGCATTTCAACCTCAGCTCCTTTATAGACTTGTCTTCTCCAGCACCTTTCTTGTCTTCCACCGCAGGCTTGTGCTGCTGGTGAAGGCCAGTGTCACGTACAGACCTGGGTAGCCCATGTGATTAGCTAGGATTTCCTCTTTGCTGTGTGTCACCACCCCCCGCCTGCCCCCAGCATGCTGTTTTCATAGAGCAGAGAACATTTTTTTGCTTATATTTGCATAAGCTGCCCCCATATCCTGTTATCTCTCTATCGCTGTTACGCTCTCATTCACTATTGGGTTTCTGCCAGCTGGGTTTATCCTTAATATTAGCAAGATGTAACTGCTGAATCGGTTCTTAGACACTTTTCTATAGAGATTTCTTGCCTTTTTTTCACCCTCTGTGTGCCAAATGGACAAATAGCATTACTAGTAATCTGGACTTTTGCATAGCCGCTTACGTGTGTGGCCAAATTCACTATTGTATTTGAAACCAAGCTGAGGAGGTTGGGAAGGAAATGAAATCCTTCAGAGCCAGTTGTTGGAGCGGGTTGACAATGCCGTGTTACTTTGGAAGCGCGAAGCATGAAAAGCTGCGATATTTGATTTGTTAGCTTAGCTTAAAATCACTACCAACTTTTCTTTCTGAGTGACTGTATTACCTTCAGGATGGCAGGGGAAGGGGTGATAGGGCAGTGGGAAGGAATTATTTGCTCGCATGCTAGCGTTTTATATTTCACTCAGCAGTGACTTTTTGATAAGGAAAAAGGCAAGTAAGAAAGGGCTGGTGAATAAAAGAAAAAGCGGAATAGGGAGAAAGGTGGGAAAGTAAGCTTGGAGGGGAAAAGGTAACACAGGTATTCTTGTCAAGTTAAATTCAGTCTCTGTCAAAGTACTTTTCTGCTAGATGCTGAGTTCCTCAAGTGCTGGTTGTGTAAAAACGAGCAAATCTTCACAAGTTTATGTAAGGCTGTATTTTTACCTGTTAGTTCTTATGAAGCCATTCTGTTTATGCATATGGTCAGAGAAATGAGTTCCTACTTAAAATACCCATGTTTAATCTACATTAAAAGCAGGAAAAGTTTTGTTGTTGTTTAGTTCTCATAGAAGCCTTGATATGTTTACTAACAGGCAGAAACGTAACTGTTTTAAAGAAAAAATAGATGCAAGCCATATGTACTGTGCACGGAAGGAAGCATCTAAAATCTGGTTTGAGTAAAGAACTGTTCTGTGATCTCTTTGTAGAGCTGAAGGGAGAAGTATTTTTTTTGTTAACAATTCCCTTGTCCCAATTTTGTTCTGTGGTTGATTTTCTCTCCAGATTTGTTAGCTGTTAAGAGATGGTAACAGTGTTTTAAAACTTATTATCCCTCAATGGTAAATACAGCCTCCTCCAAGTTTGAAATGAAACATTTTGGCAATGCAAGTTAAAGTTCAAAAGATGAAATCTAAATGTGTACCAGCTATACACAAATGCTTGAGAATTTTTCATGAATTACTAAGGTTACCCTTTGCCTTATTTACAAACGCCCACACTTACTCACTCAACAACAGTTCTTCCATGATTCTGTCTCCCAGCAATGGGCTGTTTCAAAGCTGTCTTAAACTCAAGCTTTGCAAGTAAAGAAATCTAGAGTTTTTTTCCTGCTGCTTATTTCTACCCGTGTTTCTCTAACATGGAGATAGTCCTGACTCTGTAAGAGGAAAGACGAGATGTGATTTAATTACTCCGCAGCTTTAATAACTCATCTGGGAACAGTGACAATTAATTGTACTGTACAGTTCATCAATCTTCACTGGATCCTGGATTTAAAAAAAAAAAAAAAAAGGTGTTCTCAGCAAGATAGAGTACATGTGCTTTTCTTTCTCCATGTGATCAGGAGACCAGTGGTACCAGACCTTGCCGAACACAAGTGATGTTGCCCAGTCATTATTGGAGCAATCATTATTGCAGTTAACAGTGATGGAGGTAGAAGGTAATACTTAAAAGTTTACAACCTTTTGCTGTCCAGGCAAACTACCTCTGCAGCAGTGAGGGAAGGCACATTCAAATGAAAATCAGAAGGGAAGGGTGAATATTCAGAGTATGGCACTGGAGAGATTACTTTGTTAAAACATTAGTGATGCCAGTTAAACATGGCAAAAACCGGAAAATTTCTTGCACTTCGTTTGTAAGACTCAACCATGACTGAGGCCTCACCATATTTAAACTTAATGGGCAGCACGCCATTTTTTGCAATGGTAACTGTATGCACATTGTGTATCTGATGCTTAAATATAGGCTCTCCAGTAGACCTCTGAGACTTAATTTGTGCAGCACGTTTTTGCGGTGCCCTTGAAGGACCCATTCTGAGAGGCCTCACTTTGCTCAGTTGTGGATACATATCTGATAACAGCTCCTGCTATGGAGAGTTTATAGTCCAAACAGTCAAAACAGATACAGGCAGACAGATGGAAAAGGAGAGAGGTAATTGGCTGCACAACACTCATGGAGATCTTGGTCTCTTGCATCTCCATCCTTCTGTGCAGGCATAGACTAATACCGGTTGTTCATTAGGACACGCAGGGTTTGGAAATTCAGTTGCCAAAGACAGTGTAGATCAGTAAATCATGACTGCAGTTTGATGCTACTACAGTCCATATCGGTTTGGGCCTTGACTTTCAGATGCCCAACTTGAGGAGACTGAAAGTTTCTGATGTAAATGGTCTTGTCAGTGTTCAGTACTTTTGCATCTCAGGTACCCAGCTGTCTATCGTGAGGTGTTGCTGAAGTGACACATCTGACCCAGAGAATGTTTTTGGGAGTGGGCCATCTACCAATCTTATAAAATGCCTATCATAGTCTTACTGGCTATAAGGCTAAAAGTGTAAAGTATTCTCCTTAGACTTTAGAAAAATACAGCTGTATTGATTTGGCTGTGTTATCTTACCTTTGTGATTGTAGCAGATAGTCACTTACTACAATCAAGATGAGAAGGCATATTATTCACTTGAAATGATATTATTTGGTTACTGTTTCAGTGTTGCTGTTCCAGTTTTGGTACTGTTTTGCCGGGGTTCCTTATCTAACCAGTAAGAAGGTGATCTGGTCTCTCCCAAGCAACTGTGTGTGTCACCAGGACTGAAGTTTTCCCAGCAAAGATTAGATGAATCATTTGAAAGTGGTAATTATTCACTGCTCTTCAAATTCCCCTGCAGTATTTGGTTGTTGTAATGACAACAGAGAATGAAGTTTGTTAGCTTCAGTTCAGCTGCTTATGTTATTGAAAGACAAAATCAGGCCAAACAGTTGCAGAAGTAAATTGAAGATTGGATGCAGGTGTTATTACTATGGGATGGCAAAACAGTACCTTCTACAGAAAACTATGAAAAAACGCTGTGTGTTCCCCATATTTCTAAAAGTTTGACAGTGGATTCACCTTACCTACCTTTATCTTTCTGAAAGGTAGATGTCTAACTGGTGTTAATCATCTGTGATCTATAGTCAATGATGTACATCCAAAGGACGAGCCCTTCCCTTTTAAGATAGGGTGAATCACCATCTGGAGGTGTCTTTTATCAACTAATGATAGAAGGAGCCTAGACAACTAGATTCCACTAGAGTTAGGTGAGATAGATCCTACTTTATTGCTCTGATTGTGTGAACTGGCATTTCTCAGCTTCCATAGATTTAACTGCAACTGTGAAAGTTGCAGGGATAATTACTCCTCAGGTATTATCTTCCTTCCTCCTACAAAGTGTGCAAGTGGACCTTAGGTCTGTGTTTTTTATCTGTCACTTTTATGAGCCAGCTGCATCAAAAAAAAGGCAATGCTAACAATGTAAAGAAAAATTGGGAGGAAACTAAAGAAGATCCTACAGGATCCCCACTGTTCTGCATATCATGTGAAAGACACCCCCATCTCTGTTTTCCTGTGCTAATTTAGGATGCTGAGAACGATGAAGAAAGTTTCTGTTTAATTGAACGGGTTGGAGAGTGGGAGTCCTGTCAGAAGGGAGGAAGGGGCAAGAGAGAAAAGATCCTATAAAAAGAAGCTGAAGAAAGGAGCCCAAGCTCAGTGTGCTGCGATTGGATGGGGATCCTGGAGGGAGAGATGGGGAATTATCTGGAATGAGGCACACTGACTGGCACACGTGACTGAAGATTAAGAAGAAGATAGAGAGAGAAGATGAGAGCAGCTGAGCAAGGAGATTCTTCCCAGAAAGAACAGGATGAAGAACTTGGATTTCATGGCTAACGTATATTGACTGAAGAGAATGGGTGTTTGTGGAGAGCAGGGTTGGTATAGCAAATAGGACTGGGAGGAGGAGATAGTAGTGGGAAAGATGCAGCATTTAAAAAAAACAAGGTGAAAAATGGAACAGCAGAAACATGTTTCAGTGGAAGAAGCAGCAAGTTTGCTCTCACTAGAGGAACCTTCCTCTCCAAAGCCTGGGGTGGGATTCAACATGCAAAACGTGCTGTTATCAGCAACTGTCTGTGAATCCTTGACAAGCTGCCCACTGTCTTCTGCCCTGGATGTCTTGGGGGATGATAACTTACGAAGGTTACAAGGTGTTTTGTTTGCTTGAGGTTTCAAAGGGATCAGTGGGTTGAATCAAAAGCACCCATTTCTTATGGCTGCCATATTCAGCTTTCCATTCTGCTTTTTTCTTTGTTGTTTTTTTATACTATATGAAGCTACATGCAAGTCATTAAATTCAAGGAATATTATTTATATCACAAAATCAGGATGCCAACATGGATTTCTCTGTGCCTCTGCATTATAATGCAGTCTTTAATTATACGGTCACATGCATATGTCCCTTCCTAGTGTGGTGGCCTGTAGAAAGAGGACATGTGACTGTAGTATTTCTCTCTCTCACCCTCTTTCTCCTCTGTCACCCCCTTGGCCAACTTTTGCTGCACTGACAGTGAGGTGGAGGTCTCAATGATATAAATTCCTGTATCTTCGTTATAATACATAACCAAGTAGAAAACAGAGTATCTCTCTGCTACCGTAGAAGGAGATGTTACAGACTGAAATCACCTTTTAGATAATAAAATACCTGCTCAGGAGAAAGACTTCTTGTAAATGACCCAGAAGCAAGGAAATCTTTAGTCACAACTCCTGCCTTTTTAAACACATTAACTGCAACAGTGTAGGAACTTTTTTAACACATTAATCACAAAAGTGTAGAAACTTTTGTGTTATCATTAATTACAGCACACATAGAACTGATTACTTGGGGCAAGTCAAGGCCACCAATATATGGTATTTCTTGTTTTCTTGGTATGTGAATTGCAGCTGATTTTCAAAAAGGTTAGCACTCGTGCATGCTAACAAATGCATTCCTAGATAATTCTTGAAAACGCAAACTGTATAAAGTAGGTAAGATGCTCGATACTCTGACAACTTGGGTTCTCAGGCTCTTCAGACTGGGCACCTACAATTAGGGACACTAAATGGGTAGTCACTGCAGGTAGTGGACAATACCATCTCTTCACCTCACAGAACTGTTGTAAAATACATTTTGTTAATATTCATGAAGCACTCAGATATTATTGTGATGAGTGCCAGAGAAAGCCCAGGAGGAAATTAATAATTCTATCTGGAGAGCTGGGCTTCAATGAATTGCAGCACATGGAGCGGAGAGGCCACACACTGAACTCCAAGAGGAGAACCAGGTAATGACAAGCTGCTCATTAAACATACGCTGTCCACCCTGTGCGCTGGAGGAAGCTGGGATCCTGCAGAACAAAAATGACATGTATGCATCTTAAAGCAGATGGCAGTTACGCGTGAGGTCATAACTGATGGTGCACAAGCAACCTTAATTTTGCCATGTCTTTCCTTTGCGGGCTTGATGTTACATTAAAATTATCCTCTCTCTTGTATTATTTATGTTCTAATAACTCTGTGTGTGCATAAATATGTAATACTTCATAAACAGTATACAATAGTTTTGTTTTACACTTGTGGCAAAAATGTATACCTACTCTCAAGTCCTTACAAGTAAACTGTTATAATTTGGGAAGAGGGAGGATAGGTTACTGACCTACTGCTACAGCGTGGATAGTTGCAATCATGCAATGGACTTTCCTGGCTGCTGCTCCTCAGATGAGTAGCTGCAGGACAGAGTCCTAGGTGATTAAGCAGTGCTGGTTGATTTTTCTCTATCCCGCCGTTCAGCCTTATTGTTGACACTCTGTGTTCTGTTTCTTAATGATTTAGAAACCTGTTCTCATTCCGTTAAAATTTTAATTACTGACTCCTTCTCAGTAATGAGACAACTTGCTGGGTTGTAGGTATTTTATTGGTTTAAGGTGTGATTTGTTCCCAGCTTCCTTTGGGCCCGCTCCTGCCATTGTTTCCTGCTTGTAACTTCCACTGAAGTGAATAGTGGTCTTGTCTTTGGGGGAGTGGAGGAGAAGGCCAGTAAACCCAGCTTCTGATATACAAGTCTGACATTTCTGCAGCCACGCTCTCATTCTGTGAAGATGACTGTGATCACTCCTGGGCCACACTTTTAATTGCTAGCCTTCATTAAGACTGTGCATGTACAGTTTTCCTAATTTCCAGTTTGTGACAGATTTTATAGTCAGCCTGGCAAAACTATATTCAGTCTCCATCTTCATGTCTGCATATAGTTTTGTGAGTGGTACACAAGCCCATTGGGTAGATATGAAAGCAGTCCTGTGTGTTCTCTTCCTCAGTGTTTGAGGGGGACTGTGGAAGACAACAGCCTGGTCCTCAGAAGAACACTCAATGCGTTACACTGTGGACATCTTAATCATCCAGATACTGCTGTAGCGCACAGATCCACATGTGAATCTGTTGCATTCTGGTGCTGTAAGTTGTAAGATTTATCCTGGAAAATTGCTCTGAGCCACATCCCTAATCAGCAGCTCTGTTTGAAACACAGAACTGCTTGGAGTAGGAATGGACCTGGGAATTTCCTCCAGGGCATGGCTTTCGGTCTTGATTCTCTGGTGTCTAATAAAGATGCTGGTTCTGATCAAAGATTTTTCTTCTGGTGGGATGCTTATTGCACCTTGCTTCTTAAATACTTTTTTTTTGTATGATAAAGAGAAATCACTCTGCAACCTTGGTGTTAGAGGGGCTGGTAATAGAGCATCTCCTCCATCTGACTGCTTTTTTTTTGATGGAGATCTAGTAAAGAAACTCCTGCCTCAGACAAAAATGGCTTAATCTGATCAGTGTGTTTGAAAGCTATGGAGAGTAGATACCAAACTCCTTTCTGCCTTCCCTTGATAGTTACTATTTAGCCTCGTTCCCTTTGGAAATGAGGCAAAAGAAGGATGTGGCATGGGAGGAGAGTGGTCCCTCCAAGTACAGGTATGTACTACAGTGTGGTGTTCAGAGTTTTACTACTGCATCACAGTATGCATCCTGGGTTTTGTCCTATTAATACGAAACAGTAATAGGGTACCAAAAATGCTAGGAATTCAGACTTGAGTGTCTCGTCTCTTCTTCTCATTTACCCTGAAGTTTATACTTGTAACTTGAGGTGCATAAACTACACTAGTTGAAGCCCTAATGTATTGTCCTGGCCAAACTTGTATGACATTTTATGTTCTGAGAGTGTTGCATAGACTTCAGTATGAACTAAGCTGGTAAGTTAAAGCATAAGGGAAGCTTAAAAATCAAAGTGTTGTCCGGCCATCTACCTGCATGTTTTGCAGTGCCTTTTTTGAAGGAGTCGTGCTAGCTTGAATGTGTGGACAGATGAATTGTGAAGATTCCAAGAAGTGAATTTGTATTCCTGCTGCTTGCTTGATTGACAGCTAGTTGTAAAAACATACAGTGATACTGTGCTTTGAAAAGTTGGTGAGCAAATGCAGGCCATGGCAGAGAGCTCAGTTCAGCTGTTTCTGAAATTACATAGACACCGCTGATTTGTGCCAGTTAGATTGCTCGTTCAAGGCTTTGGTTAATATCAAAAGTAGTGCATGTTCTTTGATGTTAACACTCTTTAATGTCCAAGTTTACATCTTTGTTTCCGTGATTTTTGAAGATAAGACCCGAAAGAGGGGGAAGTACGTAGTTCAGTGCTGCTGACAGTGGTAACCTTACCACTCTGGAAAAGATTTTTTTTCTAGTCTTTAGAAAGGAGTTGCAACAAGTAAGCCCAATATGTATTCTGCTGTGAGAAAGATGTGGGCTGTCAGTCTTTTTACCATGAAAAACCAGCATTTTCTAATGGGAATTTCTTCTTTACAGCTACCCAGTTTTGATGTTACAGTTCTGGTGCATATAAAAAGGCTAATTGAATTTTATAGGACAAATGTGTTAAATCTTATATCCTCTGCAAGGTGGTATGTTAATACAACAAATAGTTGTGGCACCGTTGACAACATTGTCACAAATAACTGTAGAAGAACCTTAAGGTGTTTAGGCTACTAGGTTATCATCTGCTATTTTTCACGTTTACAAGACTTTTGGTAAAGCTGGTCCAAACAATGAGATTAGCATAAAGGTATTATTCTTAATCGGAAAGATCTGGCAGTATGATGTGAGAGATATCTGTATTGTAGTTCCAAAAGACTATGGTTTCTCTATAAACAAAAAAAAACGAATTCTCGTTGGTGCTGCCAAGATGGGCCTACTGTCCCCACACTGGGGAAGAAAGAACATGGTCACTCATTGGAGAAAAGCTTCTTCAAATATTTAACATTCTGTAGAGGACACTGGTAAATCAAGTCAACTGCCATTATTCATTTTTTTCAGGAAGCTGATTAAAAGCCATCATTTAGAACTTAAGGTAGTTTAGATATGAAGAGGGGGAACCAGTGTGTTTTAGGTGAGATTTCTCTGCTAATGCTATAATGGGCAGGAGGGTTGGATGGGGTAAGCATCATGAATTCAGGGCAATAACACTGTAAAGGTTGATTTGTTTGTTTTCTTCTGATTGTACTTTTTTCATTTTTTCCTTCCAGGCAGAGGGACATGGTAAACATTTATTAGTCAATTGTTGTGTATTTGTGGACAAATTGTGGACAACCATTTAACGTAATAGAAATGGGAGGCACACTGTGTTTTGCAGAATCAGAATATTTAACATACAGCGTGATTTGTAGGGCAGCTTTGGGTTGACTGTTCAACATATTCTGCCTTCAGATCTAACCAAATGTATCTGTATATAAATCAAGTGGACCCTGAATCCTTTCATCATTACTGTGCTTATTTGCTATATGAAAATACTTTTTCTCTTATGAAATCATTTATCAGTATTTTATCCATTTGGTGTGTGAAGAAGACAAAGTTGTGAAAAGTAGCTTATAGAATCACAGAATCATAGAATCATAGAATGGTTTAGGTTGGAAGGGACCTTGAAGATCATTGAGTTCCAACCCCCCTGCCATAGGCAGGGACACCTCCCACTAGACCAGGTTGCCCAAGGCCACGTCCAGCCTGGCCTTGAACGAGCCTGGCCAGGGACGGGGCTTCAACAACCTCTCTGGGCAACCTGTTCCAGTGCCTTACCACCCTCAAAGTGAAAAACTTCTTCCTAATGTTTAATCTAAACCTGCCCTCTTCCAGCTTAAAGCCATTCCCCCTCGTCCTATCACTACATGCCCTAGTAAAAAGTCCTTCCCTGGCTCTCCTGTAGGCCCCCTTTAGGTACTGGAAGGCCGCAGTAAGATCTCCCCGGAGCAGAAAGATCTTCAAGTCCAAAGTCCACTATGAACTCTCCCATAACAATTTTACTTGTGCAAGAACCTGTAAGTTCAGTCCCTCATGACAGTTGCATGTGAAATGCTTGTGGAGGTTGTGTTTTCCCTTAAAAAGGCGGCTCTTTTTCTTGGTTTTTCAAGAGGAAGCACCCTTTCTGACATTAGATTTGTTTCTTTTTGGTTCGCTTTTATTCAGTGCAATAGTGCTGCACCTTTTTATCACAAAAACTTATTAACAGAAATGGAGGAAAATGATTTTTAGTTTTGACTCTGCCATGATGAGAAAAAGTCTGTGGCATGCTTAGAAATAGTTGGAATTCTTAGTGGTATATTTAAGAGGCAGTCCTACTTTGTTTTTTAAAAATAGGCTCCTTTCAGTAAAATTTGGTAATTTTCTTTTATTGTTGGAATACTTTCTGGATTGGAATGGATCCTTCTTTACTGGCTGCAGTTTTGTGT
The DNA here is from genome assembly GCA_017639485.1 of Pluvialis apricaria. NCBI lineage: Eukaryota > Metazoa > Chordata > Aves > Charadriiformes > Charadriidae > Pluvialis > Pluvialis apricaria. The sequence continues at coordinate 65,557,945 of CM030008.1, forward strand.
TCTTTCTCAGAAAACAGAAGTGATTATACTCCTGGGCAGTGTGCATGGATTTATTTTTTATTTTACTTGTTTGTATGTAGCCAAGTGAACTTTTCAGGTGGTTCTCTTTTACTTCCCCAACCTCCTTCCCATACAAATCATGCTTATTTAACTTTTTGGAGGGATAAAACTTAGTTTATTTTTCTCTGAAATTAATGTTGCCTGAAAATCTAGGTAGCCAAAAGTAATAAGGAAAAAATAATAAGGAAACATTGAAATCTCCTTTTGCCAAATTGTGCATGGATGAAGCCACCAAAACATGATTAACAAGTCAAGAATGATCTTTTCCAGCTTTCATGGCTAGTGTAGTAGAAAGGGAGGGTGCTCTTTTAATAAAATTGTTCTGACACTTTCTTTCTGAACATAAAAGTATTTTTCTAACTTGGCTATCTTTCTGATCTCACGTGTCCGTTGCATAATGATAAATGGAAATATATATTATTGCTTAAGACAGTGATAAGCATTTAAGTACCTGCATGTGGTTAGATTGTTCAAAGCTTGCAGCAATGTTCCAGTGTCTTTCACAGTCTGTTATACAGCATTAAGGTTAGAAAGACAAATGCAGAAGTCGCCAAAGTGAAGTCTCAACTGATTTTGCTCATCCCTAGAACTCAACAGAAAACATAAGCCATTACTTGTTTTAATGCATAAAATTATCTGGTTGGCATGCAGTTCCTCCTGCTGTGGGGTTGTGTTGAAGCTGGAAAAAGCTGGTGTGTCAGGCTTTCTTGCTTCTTCTCGAATGTACTAGGCAAGGCTGGAGATCCAGCCAGAGACTGGAAAGCCTGACGGCAAGTGTGTAGTGGAAGTGAAGAAGGGAGGAGAGAGGCACTGGAAAGGAGGAAACCACTGTCCTGGGAAGGGGACACCAGAGGCTAGTGACCTGTAGTCAATTATCTGAATTCTGCAACTCCATGTGTCACAAACCTTGTCTCCAAAGTTTTTAAGAGTATTCCTTCCCCTAGGTGAGGGGAGTGGAGATCACAGTATGAAGAATTTGGTCCTTCCTTTTATTCCAGACTCTCCACTCTCCATCCCTCTTTGCCTACTCACATGCACTCAGGTCCTTGGACCCAGTCTGATGCTTGCTTGTGGCTGGCAGCAGTATTTTTGATGACTGGAATGTGAAGATGGTAACTGTGAGGTAGTATGGCAGTGCACATCTCTGCCAGAGCTAGTGCATCATCCTTAGTGAAAAAAACTGAGAAGAGATTGAGCAGAGGGGGGAAGAAAACTGTTTGGCCTTTAGGAAGGCCAAGCACCTTTTAAGGCTGAAGGAGAGATTTTTTTTTTCTTTTGTAAGGAGGTGTCTCCAGGAAGGGAATGATAGAATCATTGAATCATCTAGGTTGGAAGGGACCTTTAAGATCATCGAGTCCAACCATTAACCTAACACTGCCAAAACTACCACTAAACCATGTCCCTAAGCACCACATCTACCCATCTTTTAAATATCTCCAGGAATAGTGATTCAACCACTTCCCTGGGCAGTCTGTTCCAATGCTTTATAAGCCTTTCAGTGAAGAAATTTTTCCTAATACCCAATTTAAACCTCCTCTGACACAACTTGAGGCCATTTCCTCTTGTCCTATCACTTGTTATTTGGGAGAAGAGACCGACCCCCACCTCGCTACAACCTCCTTTCACATAGTTGTAGAGAGTGATAAGGTCTCCCCTCAGCCTCCTTTTCTCACAGAATCACAGAATGGTCAGGGTTGGAAGGGACCTCTGGAGATCGTCTAGTCCAACTCCCCTGCCACAGCAGGGACACCTACAGCAGGTTGCACAGGATGGCGTCCAGGCGGGTTTTGAATGTCTCCAGTGTGGGAGACTCCACAACCTCTGTGGGCAGCCTGTTCCAGTGCTCTGCCACCCTCAAAGTAAAGAAGTTCCTCCTCATGTTAAGATGGAACTTCCTATGCTCAAGTTTGTGCCCGTTACCTCTAGTCCTATCACTGGGCACCACTGAGAAAAGACTGTTCCCATCTACCTGGCACCCTCCCCTTAAGTACTTATAAGTATTGATAAGATCCCCCCGAAGTCTTCTTTTTTCTAGACTAAAAAGCCCCAAGTCCCTGAGCCTTTCCTCATAAGAAAGATGTTCCAATCCCCCAATCATCTTTGTAGCCCTTTGCTGGACTCTCTCCAGCAGTTCCCTGTCCTTCTTGAACCGGGGAGCCCAGAACTGGACACAGTACTCCAGATGCAGCCTCAGCAGGGCAGAGTAGAGGGGGAGGATGACCTGCTGGCCACACTCTTCTTGATGCACCCCAGGATGCCATTGGCCTTCTTGGCCACCAGGGCACATTGCTGCCTCATGGTCATCCTGTTGTCCACCAGGACTCCCAGGTCCCTTTCCACAGGGCTGCTCTCCAGGAAGTCAGCCCCCAACCTGTACTGATGCATGGGGTTATTTCTCCCCAGATGCAGTACCCTACACTTGCCTTTATTGAACCTCATCAGGTTTTTTTCAGCCCAACTCTCCAGCCTGTCCAGGTCACGCTGTATGGTGGCACAGCCTTCCGGCGTGTCAGCCACCCCTCCCAGTTTTGTATCATCAGCAAACTTGCTGATGGTACACTCTATCCCTTCATCCAGGTCATTGATGAATATATTGAACAGGACTGGACCCAGTACTGACCCCTGAGGGACACCACTTGTTACTGACCTCCAACTAGACTCTGCACCACTAACCACAACACTCTGAGCAATATTGTTCAGCCACTGTTCAATCCACCCCACTGTCCATTCATCTAACCCACACTTCCTAAGCTTGTCTGTGAGGATGATGTGGGAGACAGTGTCGAAAGCCTTGCTGAAGTCAAGGTAGACAACATCCACTGCCCTCCCCTCATCCACCCATCCAGTCATGCCATCATAGGAGGCTATCAGATTAGTCAGACATGACTTCTCCTTGGTGAATCCATGTTGACTACTTCTGATAACCTTCTTTTCCTCCAGATGTTTGGAGATGACCCCCAGAACAAGCTGTTCCATCATCTTTCCAGGGATCGAGGTGAGGCTGACTGGCCTGTAGTTTCCCGGGTCATCCTTCTTGCCCTTTTTGAAGACTGGAGTGACGTTGGCTTTCTTCCAGTCCTCAGGCACCTCCCCTGTTCTCCAGGACCTTTCAAAGATGATGGAGAGTGGCCCGGCAATGACTTCTGCTAGCTCCCTCAGCACTCGTGGGTGCATCCTATCAGGCCCCATGGACTTGTGAATATCCAGTTTGCTTAACTGATCCCTAACTTCTTCTTCTTTGACCAGGGGAAAGTCATGCTTCCTCCAGACTTTCTCCGTTACCTGCAAAGTCTGGGACTCCCGAGAGCTGGCCTGAGCAGTGAAGACAGAAGCAAAGGCGGCATTCAGCAACTCTGCCTTCTCTGCATCATCTGTCCCCACAGCACCTGTCTCGTTCAAGAGCGGGCCCACATTTTCCCTGGTTTTCCTTTTGCCTCCTATATACTTAAAGAAAGCCTTCCTATTGGTCTTGACATCCCTCGCCAGGTTCAATTCCAAAGCTGCCTTGGCTTTCCTCGTTTCTTCCCTGCATACCCTGACAGCATTCTTATACTCATCCCAAGTCGTCAGCCCCCTTTTCCACATCCTGTAAACTCCCTTCTTCCACCTGAGCTTTTTCTGAAGATCCCTGCTCAGCCATGCAGGTCTCCTTCCCTTGCCCAATTTCTTGCTCTTCGGGGTGCCCCTATCCTGAGCTTGGAGGAGGTGGTGCTTGAATACCAGCCAGCTCTCTTGAGCCCCCTTACCCTCTAGAGCCCTCTCCCATTTGATTTCTCCCATCAATTTCTTGAAGAGCTCAAAGTTAGCCCTCCTGAAGCTTAAGGTTTCAACCCTACTTGTCATTTTGTGCATACTGCACTTAATCCTGAACTCTATCTTCTCATGGTCATGGCTAAACAAGCCCAGTGCCCTCATAAGGCTTGTTCTCCAGACCCCTCACTAGCTTTGTTGCTCTTCTCTGGACACGCTCCAGCACCTCAATGTCTTTCTTGTAATGAGGGGCCCAAAACTGAACACGGTATTTGAGGTGCTGCCTCACCAGTGCTGAGTACAGGGGGATGATCACTTCCCTAGTCCTGCTGGCCACACTGTTCCTGATACAGGCCAGGATGCTGTTGACAGCCTCTGAACTGGAACACTTACTGCATCTACTTGATAGGTAAATAGATGGTGTCAGGTTTGGGGTTCTCAGTATACCAAATTCTTGGGGGAGAAGCAGTGTTGATAAAAGGAATATTTGATGATGTCTGTGGATTAGTAGCTCTGCAGTTTTTAAATAATGCACTAGTGTCCAGAAAATCATTCAAATCATCAGATCATTTGGTGTACAGGATTCAAGTTTTCTGAGGAGGTTTTTTCTTTGCTTGAAAACATCCTGTGCTGTAAGTCTTGCATTTGTTTGCAGCATTCTTCTGAATTATTTAGACTTCCAATAAGGAATGTGAAAAGTCTCATTTCCGTGTTCAGGTGTCCAGCATGCCTATGTGGACACTTATGTGTGGACATCCATGTATCATGCAGAGCTTCATTTGCAGTTGCTCATGGAATGTAAGGTGGAGCTGAATTTGTGGGTGCATGTGACCACACGTGTGTGAAGATATGTGTATATAGAAATACATATACATCTGCACACACACACACAAAATTATATGGCATTCAGATTTTGCCCTGAGACCTTGATGAAATCACTGTTTGCAACTGAGATTGCAGCCACTGTAAATCAGGGCAGAGTAACCCATAACATATTTTTAAACAACTGGTATGCTTCAGAGGCCAGAAGTACAGGGATGTAATGGAAACCCTGACTTTTACTGCAACTGTGCAAAAGGCTGCAGCAATGAATAAATTTTGCAATGAAATAGGTGATATCTGCCATCTAAACTGAAGGGTTGCCATGGCTCTGGGTTGTCGCAAACCTCTTAACAATTGGCTAATGATTGCATTTAGCAGTTTGGACCCACTGAAGGAAAAAGGGAAGAAATATGAACTCTGTATGAAACACTAATTAAAGTAACTTTTTTAATTCTGTCAAGGCCAAGGTGTCTGGGCTGTAGATGTTACAAAGGGAGATGGTGCACCAAAGGGTTTATAACTCCTCTTTTACTCTTTTGTGGCTTCTAAGCATGGCTAATCAAATTTATATCAGGCTACAAACAGCTTTGTAAAACAGCTTTAAGGCCCGGTGTTGCTGCTGGCTTGGTATAAAGTGACAGCACCACAGAATATGTCCCCCAGTGTCTGAGTGAAATGAGGCAGTTACCCTCAGATAGGCATAAATGCGCTATTAGATGGTTGAGAAATACATTTTTCCCCCCTAAAACCCTCCTGGGAATTTATTGTAGCGCCTTTGATGTAACTAATTAGCCCGCTCAAAGTAAGCAGTGACTAACAGTCTAATAACTGGCTAATGGAAGGAACTTCATAATGTTTTCAAATCAGGATCCTTTCGAGTGTTTTGCAAGAGGCCGAGGAGCTTTTCCCTTCTGAGACATGGTTGCCAATAGTCAGATCCTGATGTCTGTAGTTGTCTTTCTCTAAGTTGTATTTGAGTCTCCTGGCTCTTTGAAGAGGCTAGATTTTGGAGAAGAGCAATAATCCTGGAGATACTCTCAAAGTGCAAATCTTGAGTTTTAGCCTCAGTCAGCAGACTTAGTGTAGATGTTCTAGTTTGCTGGGGCTGTCGCACAGTAACTTGCAGTCTTTGCTGAATTTTGTAAGGTGGAACACTTTTTAAAAGGGGAAATGAAAAAGTAAGATTGTTTTTGCAAGATATTTTTTTTTTTTCTTGTGCAAGTTTCCCAATCCTCAACTAGTAAAATCAAAACATAAAATTTACTATACCGAGAAAGGGAGATGTTTTTTGCCTGCCTTCTAGTTCTGCGAATTTAAAAGGAGAAATCACACAGTACATGTTAATTTTGCCAATTAATTCTACCTTCAAATGTCTTCTACTTCTGCATTAAGGCTTACTTTTTTTCTTGTCCACTGGAACTACAAAGCACTTTTACTACTAAGAGTCCCTTTCTCATCAAGCTAATGATACAGCATTTCCACGCGCTAAGAAACATCTCCAATACATTTTCCAGGCACAGACCATTCACACCCAACAGTTGGAGCATTTCTGATGCTGGATATGAATCCCTCTTGCTCTACTTGCAGGAATAGTTTTACTGAGTCCCTGGGATTGTGCGAGTAAAGCAAGCGGGATTTGGGCCTTGTAGGTCTTGTAGTTTACCATGAAGGTAAACTTAAAAACTCACCACCTGCTCGGTACCTGGGTGCAGGGTTTAGCGTTATTCCTGCAGCAGTCAATGTCGTCACTAACACCTAAACCAGAGTGCTGGGGGCTGTGCTCGCGAGCGGTGTTAAGTATCGCTGCAATAATCCACTGTCTGCCATGGGAGAAATACGTAGCCCTGAACTTGGGAAGGGAGAAAATGGTTTTCAGCTGGTTTGATTTAAATTGTTTGTTTTTGTTATTTTAAAGCCTGTGTGGAAACAGGCTGGGAGAGGGCTTGTTCAGAAGTGAGGCTCTCACTTCTTTGGAGTCTGACCTTGCGAGTTGCTGAGAATTAGTGCCTCCATTAGCTTTCCTGAGACTCGCAGCCCTGCGGGCTGGGGCTGAGCATTGCGGGGGCTCAGGCTCCATGTATCAGTGTGTCAGCCCGTCAACTGGGCAGCTCTAGGCAAACTTGGCCAACAGGACACCGCGGGAACCTGTTTCGCAGCAAGCAACTTCCACCGCTTGATCCAAAGTCATTGAAGTCAGTGGGATGGCTCGAGTGTCAGGTCAGTAACTTCAGGCATATACCCAATGTTGCTCCTCCCCCCCCCCCCCCCCCCCCTTCTTCCCCCATGTCCCATAGGATCAGCAAGATGTAAGATCCGGTGCAAGGCAGCCCAGCCCTGCCTCCTACCTACCCTCCTTGTCTGCCCTCTGAGGGTGAAAGTCCTGGGACTGATGAGGAGGTTTCCACAGCACCCTGTGCCTTTGTGTGTAGGCAGATGTGTCTGCAGCTACCTCTTGTGTTCTCTAAGCAGGATTTTTTTTTAGCTTAAATGAGATTTTTAGCATCTGCCTATAGGGCTGATGCTGGGATTTGTAGAGGCACTCTCCCAGTTAAATCTGGTAAGCGTTTGCTTGTATGAAATTCTAAAGGTGGTTTTATTTTACATAATTTCATATACGTCTGTTTAACTTCAGCTGCCTGGTTTTAGTTGGGAACAGTTGGGGAGGCACCAAGCAGTGTAAATTCATCTGGAAACTGAGGTAAAGACATTGCTGCTAACAAGGCACTGTCCGATCTAGGTGTCTGAGAAAGTTTACCTGAATTTTAAGCTGCTTGTACCGTCAGCAGCTTCTCCAACAGTCTTAGGGAAGAGTTACATACACAGCTGGAAAAGGCTGTGAGCCGTGTTCTGCTGATAGCAATGCATTGCAGACTTAGTGTGAGAGCAGTGTGAGCTCTGTACAGGCCCAGTCTTGTCTCCTCCACATTGGTGGGAGCTCTGCGCAGGATCAGAGGGGCGCAGGATCAGGCTCTGTTTTGAAAGTCATAGAAACTGTATTGAGGCACTGTGTTCTGGCTTCCTCTCTACTTTCAAAAAAAGGACTGTCAAAAAAAAAGGAGTTATGCTGTAGGTGCAGCAAAAATGAATGCATGTCTCGTTTGTGGAAAATAATGGGGGGTGGAGTATTTTGTAGGTATTGTTGGGATTGGGTCTGCTTTCTGCCTCCTTTCTTCCAGGGAAAGTTAAAGATGACAAACAAAAGAATATAACAGGTTTCTCAAAACAAACAAAAAACCAGAGAAAAGAGCTGTGTATTCATATTCCAAAGGTCACAAATCAGTTCCTGGAAAATACTATACATATGGTAATGGGAAAATAACTAAGCTGAAAATCCATTACAAATGGGGAATATAAATCTATACATTTTCAGTGGTGAGTTCAGATAATGTATGCTATTTATAAGCACAAAAGTCTTGTATAAGGTATGCTTAAGCATTGCAAATAAAGTGAGTACCGTACTTGTTATCTAACAGATTTTGTAGCCTCTCTTATGGTTGGAGTCTATTTTTATAACCAATTATGAGCATTGTGCTTCCTATCTGTGTTAGTGTTTCCAGTGCGCATACTTCATGTGCAGTTGCTCCAAATGCAGGAAAATAACAAACTTGTGACCAAGAGTGCCCAGTTTAAACTACTGTACCCACCCAAACCAAAACTTTGGTTACAACACGCACTGCTTTTAAAGTCAGGCACAGTCCTACAGATGTATTTCCTCCTGCTTTGCTCTTAAGGTGGGCAGAGAATAGTGATCAGCATGTGCGTGCAAGAAGGCGCAGATACACATCCTAATGAGCCTGGCAATTGCTCTATTGCATCATTTCAAGGAAGAAAATACCAAGTCTCAAAAAACTAGACCTTCATAAACATGAGGGAAACTGCTTTCTTACTTAGGTGTCTATTCTATTAAGAATCTACGTAGTCAATCTTTTTTACATTCCATCCCCCCACCCCCTTCCTTCTGCCTCACAGGAACCTGAAATGGTACTTTTCTGGGAAAGACTGATATTCTGACTTCAGTTTTGTAATTTAATGATGGAGAGTTTCCTTAGTAAACCAAATTTAGAGTACTAGAATGCTTATCTTATATCCAGACCTTGAACATAAAAGGCATTTTATACCAGCAATTGTTCATTTAATGAGCAATTGCAGAGTGCAGGACGGTTAAGGGATTGAGCTATATGCACCATTATTGCAAGAAGTATTCCGAAATACCAGAAATAGGACGTAAGCTCTGATCAGGGGGACTGTGAGCACAATTACCTTCTTTTCAAATCCTTCTGTGACACTGCGGGAGGAAAAAGGACTTTGAAACTTGAAAGGAAAGAGCTTGCTTTCAACCTCAAAAGCTAGGAGGAAAGGGCTCTGAAATTTGCTCAGTATTCCCAATTCACCATTAGCCTGTTTCTTCCTTTAGCCTCAAGGCATTCTCCGCTTTTTGAAAAGATGTTAAGAAATTCAGTCACAATAGAGAGCCTAGTTTTGAACATGTTTCACTCGGTCCATTGAGGTCTGGTCTTCAGCCTTTGTGTGGGGTGAATTGAGCTGAGCAGCAAGCTGGTTGGGGAGAGGTGAATGAGCAGTCTCTGTGCAGTCACAAATTCTGGCAAAGAAAAGATTACCCTTTCCTTTATTTTACAATATGCATTCCTGTACAATCCTGCTAGTGGCAATACGCGGAGCCGAGCTTGTGCTTAGGTCAATATGGAGCACTTGGTTTATAGCGACTCTTGTTAAGTTTGTCTTGTAATTGAAGCTGCTGTTGACCTTGCTTGGAGACCATTTGTAAAACCGTTTATTTAGCATAAACTGAAATAATAAACCCTCCTTCTCTTAGGCCGATTGTGATAGGGTGACATTAGTTTGATTTAATGATTAGCCGCCTGACCCCTCAGCTAGAGAGAGCTGCTTCAATAGGGAGAGTTCACTAGGAAGCACACAGGAAGAATACTAATGAGCTTGTTAAATTTAGCATGGCACCAACCACTTTTAATTCCTCTAATGGGAGAAGCACTGCCTCTGAGAGAGAGGGAGGGAGACGGGGAGAGGGGGGAAAAGGGAGTGAGAGGAAAAGAGAGGGAGGAATGCCCACATCCTGGTAGCCACAGAATTTTGGTCAAGAGCAGAGCTGGGAGGGAGCATCAGCCAGGGTCTCTTGGACTGAGTTGTAAGTACCTTGTCTCTTCTCTTACCCAGCCGAAGTGTGTTGGCAGATCGCTCGTGAGACAATAATGCTCTCCGCAAGTTGCGTGCAGAAATGTGGCAATGAAACTAATACATAAACAGATTTAACTGGGCTGGGGTTGTTTTGTTTAAGCAGGGGTCTCTCTGAAGTGTGTTGAGACTGATTTTTAGTGTGGTGTATCAATAGATTGCAACTTTTTTTTTTTTAGTGGCTGACTTTAAGAGGTTTAAAATAAAAAAGCTTCTACTTTTTCTTGGTCTACAATAAAAAAAAGAGCAAAAAAGTTCAACAGGGAAAGTTTAATGGATTTTTGCATTAGGTTTTTGTTTGTCCCGATTTCTAATTTTCTGAGTAAATTAGCTGAGCAATTAAAAGTGTGTTTATTCAGGCATGCTGTCCAGTGTGAGTTTTTTGAAAAAGCGTGTTGATTAAATGAGGTGCTTCTTGGTGCTCAGCACTTCTAATAAAAAGTGCTTCTGATCAGAATACCAGGACTAAATCAGGTATTTCTCAGTGGACGGGAGAATCTTGGATTACTGTGATTGTTCCAGGCTTGGCACTTCTAACACGTGTCTCTGGCTACTGGCTTGTTAAGACAGAGTAGGGTCTACATGAAGAAAGAGAAACTTATGCAGATTGCTCTTGGGGCCCGATTACGTTTTTTTCTTTTCTTATTTAACCCCTCACTTACACCCACAAAAGATGGGCTGAACTATGCTGGAGTCAGTGGGGTCCCACCAGCAGGAAGCAGGTGGAAATGAGGGAGCATCAGTCCCTTTAACTTTGGCATTCATCTGTCTGCAAGATTTTTAGTAAATCGGATGTTTCTTTTGACCCTAAAGCTGACCACTTCTAAAACGTGAGCAGAGCAGTAACTGTTGTCGTGTATTTGGCTGTAAACCCCTTTGGCAGATGCTGCTGGAGAAGTGGGCTGTTTGCTTACGTTTTTGCTATAGAGTCCCACTTGTTGCCATGGTGGACAGTATGTTTCTGTCAATAATTTGGCCTGGCATGGCTTGCTCGCACTTACTCTTAAAACTTTATTGAACAATTCGGCTCCAACAGAACAAGATTAGGCGGCTTTTGCCTTTTGGCGTACTGGAGTGGCTCGCCTGCCGTTGCGAGAGTCAGTAGCATGACTGCAAGAGGAGTTTCCAGATCGGCACCCGGGGAGCTCCTGCAAAACCGCTCGCCTGTTCGTGTCCCGGCGCGCGGGTGCCATCAAGTTTCTCATCTGCCCCCTATCAAAAGCAGCTCAGTGGTGCGGAGCGTGAAGTAAACACTTAGCGAGATGGTAGGCTATTGAAAATGCCTTATTATTGCAAAAATGCCATCATGTTTAGCTAAAAAAAAATAAAATCCTTCAGGGGAAGTTTTTGCATGGCAGACAACGTACAGAAATGTTTGACTTCTAATAGCACACGGCAGTAATTTCGTAATGAGGAGAGAGATGGTTGATGCAGAAGGAAAAATACTGCTTTTTTTTGTTTTCGTTTTTTTGAGGAACCAAAAAAAAAGAAAGCTTATTAAAACAAAACACATTTTTCCTTTAGTTTCAAAGTTACTGAAAGTAGGTTTTGAATTTCATTCAGCAATTTGGAAAATCAGCTTGTTCCATAGCAGTCACTAGTACCTTGATTCATGACACATGCATGTTTTGAGAAGGAAAGAATAAAAGTGGAGCCTGCAGACAGACGTCAGCTTCTTGTTGTATCCCAGGATGGCAGTTTTAACAAATATTATCTTTATATGGAAGAGTAAAAGAACTGAAATCCTATCTGATCCTCGGATTGATTATACAGCCCCACAAATCACTCCAGCTTGCTTCTTTCCATACTGTGGTAGCACAGGTTAGCTTGCTCTACTTAAGGGTCTGTCAGGATTTCAAATGGAGTGTAATCCCCTATTTTTACAAGAGTTTACATCTCATCAGTGAAAGTTCACTCTAGGTTGAAATTTAACATAAAAGACTCCAGCTAGAGAGAAACGTGGTGGAAAATATGACTTTGGGGTGATTTATTTTTTACTTTTTAGTTATACAAGCAGCTTTCTTAAAAACCTCATATAAGTTTTAAAGTTTTAGGCTTCCTTTTGCAGTTCTCTAACTAAAACCAGCTTTGGTGTAAAAAGTTGAAACCTTAAACCCTGCTAATTCAGAGCAGCGACCGGTGCCTGTGCATATTAATAAAAAGTAGAAAAGGGCAAAGGGTTTAAACTCTGCAGTGTTGTTGTCTGTTTCCATTAACTCTTTCTCCTCAGACCCAACCCTGGAAATGCTCCGTATGGAGAATTACTGCTGGCTGTAAAAAGAATTCAGTCCCTGGAAGATGCTGATAAGTCAGCAGACGCCAGTTGCTGTAATACTTGGAGATAGAAAAATAATTAAGTGCTCAATAGGCTACCCTGCTGGGTTTTCCTGTTGTTGCTACTTGGGAGGAGAAGGGGCAGGGGGAAGCCTAGAGAGCACCACGTTCAAAGCATTGGTCTAGCTAGTTTATGCATATAATGGCCGAAATTCAGCTGCAGGTATCTGTATGTACGGAGCCTGTTTCTAATCTAATTCATACGAAGGCAAATAGGCTGAGTTACACTGGTGTCAGGCTTGGTGAAAGTAGTCTCTAGGTGAACTGCTGGCTGATGCTTTGCTGTGTGAACAATTACACCAGGGCAAGGTATACGTAAAAATTTAGCCCTGACATCAAACCTCTGACAACTGAAGTGCAATCGTGGCACTGTTGTCAATGATCCTTCCTTGCATGTGGGTTTTAGAGTGTACCTTAGTTTTATTTCCTAGAGGTGTTTTCATTTCCTTTCAAGTTAACTTTTTTTTGTGCCCAGTGTTTAATAATCTGAGGTTCCTCACATACTTCTAGAACTGCTGAGCAACTTCTGAAGCTAAGAGTATTTATCAGTACTTCTTCAAGATACATTGGTGTACACCCACACGTGCAGTGTGGTTGATTTGAACAAGGCTGTACTTGGAGCGTGGGTATCAGCCAAGGATTACAGCCAGCAATCACGCTTGTTCAGAGGAATGTCTCTGTATTTTAAAGCAATAATGCAACTTCAGGAGGGCATTTACAGTTGTGTAGCTAACGAAACCCCTCCACCACATGGCACGTGTGAAATGTACCTGGGAGCATGCGTCTGGCTTTTGAGGAACAGAACTATTTGGTCTGACTTTTGAAGAATGCACATGGTCCCCAGGGGTTAAAATTCACGTGGGAGCAGAAGGTCGGTTCAGCACCGGTCCTAGGGCTGCCTTCAGGGGAGGCTGGTGGTGGAGCCCTTTGCCCCTCGCAAGTGGTACCACAGGCCTGGAGGCTTACTCCAGACTAGGGCTTGGGTTTGACCCTCCTGATTTTTATCTCCCCCTCCTTTTCTTTTCCCTGTGTTCATCAAGAATTTGTGGATTTGTCTGTGTGGGTATGAGAAAAAGAGTGAGGGGGAGCTTGCTCCACCACCCTGCATCCATGTGGTGACACTGTTAGAGTGGGTGGCTTCACTTGTGCCTGCCTGATGCTGCTGGTGCTGAGCTGTTGAGCAATTTTACCCATTTTATTGTTGCCCACCTTATTTCTGATTGCTAACCACCTTTCCTGCAAGGCTCCAGCCTCTCCCACAAGCAAACCTCCAGGTCCTGGGGCCGAGCTGCGGCGCAGCGATGGGTGGCTAGGTTTGATTTAGGCCCAGCCAGTGGGGTTCATCTTCTCCTCTTGGTGACAAATTGTTTTTTGCCTCCCTGTCAGGCAGCCCAAACTCCCAGTCTCCTTGTCCCAGAGGCAAGAAAACAGCAAGCCTGTGTCTCTTCTCGCAGGATTGATAGCCCCGCTGGCAGGAGCATCGGCGCATGGGTGACGATGATCTACCGCTCGGCAGCTGCCCGCTCTGCACGGGTGGGCTTCCCCAGACCATCTCTCATCGCCACACGTGCACCTCCTGTCACAAACTTACAGCATGAGGAGGGGGCAGTGAGGAGGAGGAAGGCGGGGGGAGAACTTTTTCTTTATTGTGTTTGCTATAAATGGGCTAAAAGTGTGTGTCTCCCTCTTTCTCCTTGCCTTCTCTCTTTCTTCTCCCTCGTTTTTTTGCAGAGGATGAAAGTCCTGGGCAGACCTATCACAGAGAGAGAAGGAACGCGATCACAATGCAGCCGCAGGGTGGGCAAGGCCTCGGCAAGATCAGTGAAGAGCCTTCCACGTCGAGCGAGGAAAGGGCCTCATTAATCAAGAAGGAGATCCATGGATCTATATCGCACCTTCCCGAACCTTCTGTACCTTACCGTGGGACACTCTTTACCATGGACCCCCGAAACGGTTACATGGACCCTCATTACCGTGAGTATCAAGTGCTGGTTCGTTTGGGGGCGCAAAGTTGGAAGGCTGTCAAGGCTGTCAAATTTAATGTAATTTCATTTGTCGCCTTGCATCATCCCCGGGGAGAACTGCTTTGTCTGGGGGAGACAGGGGCGGGGGGGTTGAGGTAAATAGTCTTTTTTCTGAAGTTAAAAACTTGCAGTTGCATTGCAGCTTGAAATTATCGCAGGCCTCTGCAAAGCAACTTCCACAGGACATCTCATCTGTTGCTAATCCTCCTCAGCCATCCAGGGTTGCATTTGCTCCACCTCCTTAATACACGACAAAAAAAAGCCTCATTAAAGAAAGCACAGAGGGAAAATGAAACAGGCCTTAAAATCCCTCTTTTAGAACAATGTTAAAGTACGGTACTAAGAGGAGGAAGGACTATGCCTTGTACCATGAGAATTTGGAGGAAGGGGGATCGGAAGGTTTCGTATTGCTGTGGTTTGGGGGGTTTTGTTTTGTTTTGGAGATATTTTAGGGATTCGTGTGTGCGTTTGAGTATGCAGGCTGATGGAGTGGTTTTGCAATTTTCTTCCCCAGCTACAGTTCCCTGAAGTTGGGGGGGGGGGGGCGCGGGGAGAGAAGGCAAATGGTTTCAACTTCTGAATTCCTGCTCAGGCATTAATAAAAAAGTAAGAAATTAACTGACACTTGAACACAGATGTGGAATGGATTTCTCCACAGGCAAAATATGAGGGAGTTAAGCAATTTTTTTCATCTGCTTCTAGTTTACAAAAAAAGAAAGAGGAAAAAAGATCATTTAGTTGTGTAGTAATGAAGTACATCTTGAGGTGTCAAGGCTTATGCCTTTTGATTATAGATTTATCACCCAGTCAGGATACAGATTTGCCATTTAACCTTCCAGTCTCCAGTTCCATATGATAGGCTTAAGACCCACAAAGAGGGGCCAGTCTGCATTGGGGTTGGTTTTTTTTTTTTTCCACATCATTCAGAAATTTTCGTGTTTTAAGGCAAAAGGTCATTAGCCAGACGACTGATTAGTGAGGACAGCTGATTAGTGCATGTTTTTTTTGCTAAAGAAAGTGCCAGGGATAAAAGCTAATTTTATCCCTTCATTAGTTGGGCTAGCAGCAAAGGGGAATGTTCACTCATCAGGGTGCAGATCAAAGTATGTCTCGCACAACCTTAAGTCTCACCAATCTCCTTTTGTAAAAAAAAAAAAAAGACCAATTGTTAATAAGGATGGAGGTATTATCAGAAAATGAACACTTGTTGTCTTTATAGTTTAGATCACTATTTAGGGGAAAAGTTTGCAGTTAAGCTTTTGAGCTCTCTTCCAGTGTAGGCAGTTGGTTTCTGTACACCCTCCTCCTCCTCTCTCGCACAGCCCGCTCAAACCCTCTGTGGGAGTTACTCATCTTTCTGCTGAGGAGGATGTGCCGCGGCACACCAGCAGCAGACTTCTCTGCCAGAGAGGCGTGAATGTGCGGAGCAGACAACCGCTCACAAGCAGCAGCGTGTAGAAATACTAGCTTGCGGGTTAGAGGCAACATTTGTAGCTTACGGTTCATTAATGCAACCCCCAAATCTCATTTGAAAAAAATCAAACCTTATTGGGGAAGCAAAATAGCTTCTCTGTAGGCAGTACAGCTGGGGAGGGATGAAATGTGTGACAAAAACAACCCCCCAAACAATCAACAAACCTTATGCTGAATTTAGTGGTGAGGTTTGCCATTTTGACCATCTGACCCTCTGCCAGCTCACTCCTTAAATCTAGTTCAAAGTATTATTGATACTACTGAAGATTCAGACTGAAGAAAAAGGGCCGCCTGGTCAGAATGAGTCTGAGTGGTTTGCGCTTACTTTATTTAGTTTTATTGTATTGAATTTGCCTTTTGATGAGAGTGCTCAAGATTTAATGAAGCTACTATGTCTGTATTGTGACCAATAACGCTAGCTAGTTTGGATGTGTGTGCTACTAGAAAAACATTGATGTCACAAGTTGAGAGAACAGCAGAAGTTATCCAGCATGTAACAGCAGAGAAACAGGAGATGAGTTAATTTTAAATGAGCAACATGATCGTAAAGCAGAAGACTAAGTCAGAAAACATCAGATGGGCAGACCTGCTCCAGTGCTGCTGTAGCGAGTTGTACATTTGTGCTCACTGATTTATAAAATCCCTCAAGCTATTAATGTCATATAAAAAGCCATCACAGTTTTATTTACCTTTAATAGATGTGATACAGAAGGACAACTAAAGAGACAAATGTCTAGTTAGATTTATAGGAAAGCAGACAGGCTTACTGAAATTTTCATAGTAGTTGTATCATTTATATATGTAAGACATGCTTTCATCAAAGTGGTGACTGTATTCAGGCTGACACTTATAGTGGTCCATATGAAGAAGGCTGAATAACGTAAACGTACCCCAGTCCCAGTGTAGCAACAGGTGAAGAACCAGCAAGGCTATTGTTCCCTTCCTTAGTTTCTTGCCAGTTTTAGTGGGCATATGGATAGAAAATACTGTTTTCAACATAGTCGGGTATGTAAACACTCACAGTAATTCCTTAGTTTCCCTGTGGTTGGAAAATATAGACTTTTCAAGATGCCTAATTTGTGCTTCTATTTATACCCACTTTGTATTTAAAAGTGTGGGCAGGCTTCCTGTAACACAGGAAAAGGGAAAATAATTTTTTTGAAGAGGGACATCTGTGTATCTTTATGGCAAGAAAAGAAAAAGAGCATGTAAGTCAATTGTGTGGGGAACGCATGTCCCCTCCAGGAGCTGCAGTTATTAGAAACAACTTGAATGCTTTGCATTTCTACATGTGAAGATGCGTGTTTCTGTATGTGCATTGCAGAATTTTTTGTTGTTATAATTTTTTTCCTAATTAAAATGACTGATGTCGTAAATGTTGGAAATAATAGTTACCATATATGTGGAATAAATACCTCATTGAGGGGAAGTTTGCTCTCCTGCAGAGTGTGGGTGGGGATAATGATTGTGTTTCAAGTGGACCAGCTTTTCAAACAGCTGGGATGAAACATGCTCTGGAGCTAGCAGCCCTTCTGCACTGCCAGAGAGCCCCTCAACCATTTAGCAACTGAAAATAAGAGAGTGGCCTCGTGTTCAGCCCACAGCCCTCTGCCCTCCAAGAGATAAAAGGGAAAACACACAGGCCTAAACCAGAATTTTTTCTTTCTGTCTTTTTCTGTTACAGATTTCTTAAGCACCATTTAAACAATGGTCACAAAGTCTAGGTGTTTTGTTTTGGTTTTTTTTTTTTTTAACTTTTAAAAAAACTTTTCTTTTTGAAAGCTTTAGGGCAGATGACAAAACTGCTGGAGCTTCCTATCATGTGTTGCACGTTTTCTTTATTGAGGAGAGGAGGGTTACTGAGCCCAGTCGCAGCATTTCTTAAATGGATTTAAATCCCTGTGTTTCTAAAACACTGATTGCATTTGTAGCTGGAGCCCCTTGTTAATGTAAATTCTGTCTCTAGAGGTGGGGCTGAGGCAGGGGAGGTGGGGATAGCAACTTCCCTTTGTTATTCTCTTCCCCAATTTTAATTCCCACGCAGATTTATGGGAGTGCTAAGACTGCTTGTCTCACAAGTCATTCCTCATGGAAAAAATGAATCATTCCTGATGTAAACACTTTGATTTAAAACATACTGCTGGTATTCTTCCCTGGGTTTCACAGCTCATCTGAAAGAATTGTTAGTTCCTAATTAGTAAAGCCTGAAGAATTATCTTAAGTGAAAAGCAGTGACAGTTCAGTTGGCTCTGATTTAAAAATTTGTATATACAGGAATGGCCCTGGAAGGATTCTCTTTCTGGTACACCCCTTCATCTCAAATAGGGTACACTGAATGTAGCTGAAAGCAGGAACTCACTCTTTTTTTTCTTTCTTTCTTTCTTTTTTCTTAGTGGGGATTTATTCTGCTGGGTTTGAATCTTCTGTATCTACCTGAGGAAGTGGGAACTGCTTATTGCACATTTCATAGGATTAACCCTCCATAGGTATTGATTGCCCTCAGTTCTCACTGACTGTGCCTGGACTTGTGCTTTGTAAGGATCGGACCCCTCATAACTGCCCGGGTTAGATTACCCAGTGTTAGTGTGATCTCAGAATCAATTTGCAATGTGAACAAAAGACCACAGCAAGGAAAATACAGTGCTGGTTCACTAGGTGCGCTTGTTCATTTACTGCGTTTTCATTTCTATCGACAAAAACTCCGCTTCCTTCATCTCCCCATAGAAAAGGAAAAAGGAGAAAAAAAAGACAACCCAGGAAATTAGATTTTGTTTCTGCAAATGCAAACTGGTAGCTGGAAACACTGCCTTAAAATGCAATAATTAGAAAGTGATGACTTTTCATGGTAACATGGGTTGAACTACGATGGCCAGCTATGTGCGGTGCATTGGGCAGTGAGAGCAGTCTGGGTCACCACTAGCAGATAAGCTCATGGAAAGGGGTCTCCATTTGCTTTATAGATGGGGGAGCTGGTGGCCTCCCTTGTCCTCTCCCTGGCACATTTTGGGACTCTGGAAGGACAATCAAGAAGTTTTTTGATAGTCTCAAAGCAGGCACTTTTAGCTTACCTCTAGCTTCCCAGAGTCACTGTGTAGCAGGAGCCCAGGACAGCTTTTTACAGAGTTTCCCCTCAACCTTGTTGGAGAGCAGTAGGAGAGCATCACTGAGGAATCCTTGTAGACATTTAGGGCTGGGGTCTTTAAAGACATTTATGGGCTTTTCAATTTCAAAGTGAGTTTAGCCTCTTAAATACCTCTGAAAAATCTCTCCACTGACATTGATTTATGGGGTGGTCTCCAAATGTTGTCAGGGAGGGGTAGCTGAAAAAAGTGAAATCTAAAGCTTTTAATAAAACTCACAGGAAAAAAAGCCCCTAGTATAAAAGTGAATGTCAGATTACTGGTGGTAGCTGAGCAACTGAAATGTTGGTCTTTAAGAAAATTAGCATGTTTGCAAAAACATTTGGTTTTTTTGGATAAAAATCCAAAGTGTAATAATATCTTTCAACAGCCTCTGACAAAACGTTAGTGCTCTTGAAATCAAACTTAGGGTCAGAGGTAGCTTCAGTTTGAAATTTTGGAAGGTGCTGCAGACCTTATAAGCTTAACAGCATCTTATAAATGAAAATATCTTCTCCAGGATGCCTCCCAAACCTCCCTGGTTGTGTTTGGGAAGTTCTGCTCTCTACAAGTACTCCTGCCCATTTGTCTGGAGTCCTTATGCAGAATAAGCAGGGTCTTGAGAGCCCTGGAGTTGCTGCTCCTGTGTGGTCCCCTCATTTGGAAGTAACAATTGCACCCATAGATTTACATCTAAAAATAGCACATAGAGACATCCTTCTACCAGATTTTCTCTCACCTCAGCATGAGACAGACTGTAGAACTTGCTAATACCTGAAAGCTCTTGAAATGCAATGTGGCTGAGAAGCTGAAAGGTGATCTCATAGGGGTTTTTTGTTTTTAACTCTTCAAATACTGACTTGTCATTATCAGTGGTATTAATTTCAGCTGGAAACGGTAGGCAATGATATAGAAACAAGTGATCCTGTTTGTGTGGAGGGTAGAATAGGATATTTATGAGATCTCTTATGGCCCTGTAATTCTGTTGGACTTCAAAATTTTAAAAATGTCCTGAGGATCACATTTCAAAAAAAAAAATATCCCTCTGGCACCTGAGAGAATTTACCTGCTGGGCACTACCAGGTATGGAGCCTTCTGAGAAGCAGATGAGTTCTGTTAATTGTTCCTTTTTTGGGTTGTTCAAGTGCATGTAAGATGTGAGGTGAATTTTTTTTTTGTGTGGGGATTTTTTTTGTTTGTTTGTTTTTTTTAAGGAATAGGGAAGATAAAAACAGAGGATATGCAAAAACAGTTGCCTCCTTCACAGATTTGAATTGGTTTGTCAGCTAAAGCTTTTTTAGATGCTTTACAGTATGTACTTGTTGTATACTGCCTTCATAGAAGGAGACAGAATACATTGCTCAGAGCCATAGAATCATAGTTAAGAACTCAGGAAAAAAAGCCAAGAAATAATGTAATCCATCTCTTTAGCCTCAAGGCAGATCAGCTGTCCCTAAATCAGGAGAGAATAAAAAGCTTCTTCAAAGTTGCTGTGTCCCTTGATACGTGGACATTTCTGTCTTAAGAGCTTTGTGACAAGATCTGTAGTGGGTTTGGACTGGTCTTGTGTCTCTACACGGTAACTTCTATAGCATCAAGCAGCTGGAAGGTGGGAAAAAAAATTAGAAGCCATAAAAATCTGAGTTGGAAAGTCTTGATAAAGTTTCCTCTTCCCTCCTAGAGATCCGCTAGCATGCAGGAGATACGGTACTTCCCATTGCTGTGTTCTCTGAAAACAACCAACCATCAAAACCCCCCAAAAACCCCACAGTCTGATGCATAGCTGTTGTGCTCATTACTGCCATTTCAACAGGCAAGGTCGTTATTTTTCTCCTTTTGTCAGTTACCAGAGTGATCTTTGTGCAGTTGTTGAGGCTGTGTAGTGCAAGGGGTTTGCCAAGTATGATAGGTATGTAGAGAACTAGTGGCCAAAGGAAGATAAGCATCATTTGTTGCAAATTTTGAAGCGTCCCGTAATGCCTGAGGTTGCTGTCTGTCAGTCAGCTTTTTATGAGCGCTTTGCCCTGCAAGCATTTCTTGGCCAAGGGGACATGGTTTGAAAAGCAGCTTCTTTGACTTAGCTGCTTACAGCTTTAAAAAAGGTTAGCCAGAACTCAGCTGCACACATCTTTTGGTGTCAGATGTGTTACCTGTATCTGTAAGGAGCTTTGTGGCTGCAACAACTTGAGTCTTTGTGGCAAAGCATGGAGAAGATGTGAACCAGGTGCTGGTTTAGTGATCATGATTTTCATCAAGAACTGAAGCAGATTCTCCTGATCTGGTGAGTACAAGCCACGTACTTAACCACTGTGCAGTGCTTTCCACTGCCAGGGAGATGGTTCTCTTGCATTGGTGGTCTGCCATCTGGTCAGTGCGATAGAGGGAATTCACTTGCCTGAGAAGAGATTTCAAGTGCCATTTTCATGCCTGGGAGCATCATAGTTGGTCTGTGTCTGCCACCCTGGAAAGATTGGTCTTCGGTACATCCTGTGTCATACCTGGTAACTCTGTATGAATGTCTCAGATGCCTCAGGGGTCTAAGATGGCATTATGTATCTGTGTTTAGGCTGCTGAACCCTCATCAGTCTTGTAACAGGGCATTTAAATCAGTGTGTCCAAATGTAGAAAATAAACATTTAAATTCAGTTCTTTTTTATCCCTGTGTCCACTCCCATCATCCAGCTCTTGTGAAATCTGTAGCAATAATTGGATTGCAGAGAAGCTAATGTCTACAGGATGCTCCTCTTTTGTGGTTCCCTTGTGTGAATTTTGTTGCATCCTGGGTGCTTGTCACTGAGATCTGGACGTGCAGTATCCTTCCTTACTGCTGCCCTTGGGGCCAGGGGGAAGCCCAAATATGTGGTCACTGAAGGAGGCTGTTATGTCCCAGAGGATGCCTCAGGCTGGGCAGTGGGGGTAATAGCAGTGTAGGGGCACCATGAGCTCACTTTCACTGTGGCACAGACTCATCCAGGGAGGTTTTGAAAGGCAGCGTGGTTCCTGTCAACACGGTGCGATTTCAAGATTGTCCAATGGAAGTCTCAGTGCCAGCTTTGGCCTCCTGTTGGAGTCCAGGGTTGAACAGGCCTTTACTTTTAAGACAGTTTAAATGCTTTGGTTGCTGAACCATTTTCATGATCGCTAGTGGATACAGCTTTATTCCTATTGATTGAGCTCAGCACTTAGGAGGAGAGCCTCTTAGCCATAGCCTCTGCTGCCTTTTATTCACACCTAGCAACCCAATTAGCTTCCTCTTAGCCTGGCTCTTGGGTAGTTTAGGCAGTGCTCTCTAACCTCTTATTAAAACACTGCTCACATTACTTACAACTGGGGCTCTTGAGCCTGTTCAGTGGGTCACATCTTAGTTTGGAGGTCATTTCAGGAACGCTTCCCCTTTCAGTCACAGTTACACTGGCTATCTTTTTTCATTTGTGATCATATAACTTAGAGCACACAGCAACCACCAGTGTGGGGAACCAGTACTGTGCTAAGTATTGATGTATTGTTAGCTGTGTTTTAAAGAGTACAGCTGCTGTATTGCCGTGTGGTCACTGGCATGTGTGGTGGTGTCACGTAGACGGCAGCAGAAAAGGCAGTATGTGCATGCGAGTGTTAGTATGTAAAGGTTTGTACATCATCTTCCTACTTCTCTTTAAAAGTAAGAGTAATCACTTCAAAAAAGGAGCAAAAGAATGATTTGTGTTGTCTTTCAGGATTTGTCTTTCTGAATTTTTGGAGTTCAGCACAGATAGCTCCCTAGATAACAGAATTGCTTTCTAATCTAAATTACGGTTGTTTCCTGCTTCACACTGAATAAGGTAGCAGAGAGGGTCCCCCATTGTTCATTCTGGTTTCCCTTTCACATTTCACTGCTGCCCTGAGCCATCATTTTTCCCAAACAGCCGAACGGCGCTGATCCAGAACCCAATGAATTCAATGAATCAACAGCTGCTGGCTTCAATGAACTTTGTAATAATCCCCAGTTGCCTTATATTCTAACCTTTCATCTTACCTGCTCCTTGTGCTAGTTGTAATTTAAACTCATAATTCCCAAGGATCCATGTTACCATTTCACAAATGAAGAGCTGAACACTGTTATTCCTCTATCTACAGTCCCCTGTTGAGGTAGCTTATGGTAACAAGCCAAAAGTAATGGCATATGACATACTTTGAAATAAATGGCTGATTATGGTAACAGCTGAGTGTAATACCATACCAAGTGTTGAAGCAAATAACTAATGAGGTAGAATGTGTTGAAATAAATTTCATTCCAGTATGTCACACTCCTTCGTGTAAAAAGGTACTGCATTTGATTTGTATGTTTTTTTCACCAACCTGCCTACAGATACAACTGTTGAAAGCCTCCAGCTTTGGCCTTGACTTCTGTTAGATGTTGTTGTTGAAATGAGATTGGGTTACGAGGGTGAATAAAGTTTGTTGGATCAAGGCCTGTGTTATGTATAAACAGTGGTTGCTCACTTTACCGGGATGGACCAGCATGGTACGGAGATAGGAAGCTGTTGGCACCAAAGCTGTGTTTCATGCTGGATGATATTTGAGTTGGCATCAACACCAGTGATCTACAGTGCTTTTGACAATAAAATTGGTGCCAGACATCAAAAACTTTAATTGCTGCTATGATAGAGTAGAATTTTTTTCCTGCTTTTAGCTAGAAGGTAAAAGAGGAGCGCTAGTCATATATCACTGGCTAATCATTGGGCTGCCCAGTACTTGGGATGTTTGATTTGGAAAGTCTGATGTATGGCCTGCTCATACACGTCCCTACTTTGCCTGGCACTGGCAGTGACCATGGTCTATGTTTATTTTAATTTTTACAGGTTATAAATGAAGACCAAAGCTTTGCCTGCTCCTGTCGAAAACTTACAAAACCTGGATGAAAACCAAAATGCTGGGCTGTGAAGTGTTTCTAGGTTCTTGTGGGGAAATAGTGAATCTCTTCAAAGACAGTAGTTATTTTCTACGTACATACCAGATTGTAACACACATTCTACGTTTACTAGTGTCTTCCATCCTCTGTGCATTATAAACCAGAAAGGCAGGTTGAGGATATGGGCTGCTGTAGTGGTTGCTCCAATAGGTGTCAGTTTTGTGTGTATATTGCTCTGAAATGGTGGCCTGTAGAGGGAGGTTAAAGCATGCTGTGCCTCTGTGTCCTGGCCAGCCTCCCTCTCTGGGATTTTCTGGTAGAGAGCCTGTGGGAGTGTTGCCTGTGTTGTGCTGACAGGTGGGGCTTGCCTGGACATGTAGGGTCCTGCTGGACCAGGGGGGTGTAGGCCAGTGACTGCTGAGGCCATACTTGAAGCCTGGCAAAGCACAAGGCTGACATGCCTCAGCTTAAGGGGGTGGCCTCTGGGATGCCTTTAAGAAATGATGTAGACATGGATACTGCTTGTTAAGGCTACACAAAGTATTGATGCAGCTCTCCAAGGAAGACAGTCATCTGAAACGGTGTGCTGTGCTGGCTGTTGAGAAGTGACTGTTGTATTTTCTTACGGGAGGCTGGTGCTAGTCTGACATTGCTCTCTGGTCCTGAAGTGCAATACCCTGTTGTGGAATTGTCATATGGATGAGAAGAAATCATCTTCAACTTTAAATTCCTTCTGAGCATGCGTCTGGGCCAGGTTAATTTGGCAACACGTGCTAATAGGTCTTGGCTCCAGAAAATGCTGTGGTCTGCTCAGTGTTTTCCATGCAATACCTTTTTAAATTAACATTCGGACCCTCTATATCTGGTCCTTGGTTGCTGCAGTCTTTGCTTATCTGTGTGTAATGAGGAGAGATCAAGTGTCCAGCTCAGCTGTTTGATGCAGAATCTCACTATTTACATGGTTGGTTGAATTCTCTGAGCTGTGATTTCCCAGGAAGCTTCAAAAGCAGAAGGTGCTTTCTCTTTCCTGCTTCCATCCTGCTGCGTAATACTTCCATGAGCCCCACCTGAACTGCAACTAATGACACCCTTTTATTTTGTCAGTGCAGGGAACTGAGAAGTTCTGCTGGCAGACAACATTGTCTTCAGCTGAGCTATACTTTGCTTCTTGTTCTGACAGTGCCATGCACTTATAAGAAAAGGACCTAAAAACCGGTCCAGAATTGGTTGAGTGCAAGAGTGGGAAACCAAAGGTGGGAGCTGTAGCAGCATTCCTCCTCAGCCCAGCCTTTTTTAGGACGGTAATGACTTGTATATTGTAGCTGTGGCTATCAGAATAAAATCTGATGACAACCCCCTGAACCCATCTTCTGTTCTGTGTAACTCTGGCTGATACCTACTGGAAGTAGGTCACCAGGGCGGTGGGAGCATAGTTGCCAGTGTATCGCTGCTTACAAACTGAAACCCTGACGCGTGACATTCATGGAAAAGCCATATCCCTGCGTGTGAGCTGGGTGGTGGGTACTTTATATTGGTGTATGCATGTGTCTCAGGTAGCAGAGCTGCTATTTTATTTGAAGTGAGCAACTCTTTGTTTTAATCTAGGATGAATTCGGGACTGTTACAGTATGCTGGACACTGGTATTACAGGATATTTATGTGCAATATGGGATGCATGCATACACTACAGTAATTTGGTGTTTTCTCTGAGGCTTGTTGCTTCCTGGTTATTTTCCTGCTTATTTTTGTAATGTGATTTTTCATATACTTCTGTATTATGAACCTTTTTGTTTTTTAAGCTATCTCTGGTATGCAGCTTTCATATCTTGGCTCCCAGCAATGTTGAACCTCATTGTAAACTCCCTTCGTGTAAAAGCCATCTAGTTATAACTCTCAAAAATAAGAGACTTGTCTCCTGAGGACAGCTCCATATTGCGGGTGGAGTATAATCCTTAACATTGTTTTTTTGCTTTCAAATAGCTGGGGACAGTAAGTCAAGGAGTGAGAACTCCCTTTGTTTCATGTAGTGTGCGTTGCAGGGAAAGAATGTAACAGAGCAGAAAATGAAGAAAGACATAAAAGAATCTCAGCTCAAGGAGGTCAGATCCATCACAGGCTTAGCGTTGCCTTCAAAGATGCCTGGGACAGGTGGCAGTTCAAGACAATCAGAGGAGAAGCATCCGCTAGCACCGAGATAAGGGATTCTTGCAGAATCCCGCTATCTGGTCCCAGTTTGCTTTGATGTAACTCTGCTAGAGAAGACTTCTGGGAGCAGGCTACTGCTTCCCTCCCTGATAGGCTGCTGTTGTTCAGCCTTTTAAGGTCTCATTACAGTGGTCCTTGAGGATTAATCCTCTTTAAGGTTTACATGGGAATGGTTTTGTCTGAAGGCCCAGCCAGGAACCTTGGTACCACCTGTACAAAGCATTATTGCATTCTTTCATTCTATTTGTTTAAGTGGCTCATATTTAACAGTATTTGACAGAAAGTAAAACCAAACATCTCACCTTTTTTTGCTTCCCTCTTTGGCTATTACTGAGTTTTTGTTGAGCACAGCTTGAGCAGTCCTTTGCAAACACAGAACCATTAGCAGTAAATTGTATGCTTCCGGTTGGTCTCCTTAGCCTGCTGGTTTTGGCAGTCCTTCTTTTTCTTTTCTTCTCTTGCGCCCACCCCCCTTTCTCCTTTTTAAAGGAGGGGAGTGATGATGTTTGGCTTCAGAATCAGAAATCATGCAATTGCCAGTTTATTCCTGTGCCTGCGCTAGTGGATTTTGCATTCGCGCCATTCTGCTCAGGGAGGAGGGTTCAGGATATGGGAATGCTGTAAATTATCAGCATTAATTTATGAAAAAGATGCATCTGCATTTATAAGGGTTTGATAATGAAAAACTTTTACCATTTTCTTCAAGGGGCAAAGCCTGCTTTCAGTGAAATAGCAGCAGGCAGAGCACAGCAATGACACATGTGGGAATCATACCCTGGGTTTGGTGGTGCAATGGGAAGCAAGTACCTTCCAGTTCCTTGATATGTTCTGTTATTGGTACTGTTTCTGTGTAAC
The DNA here is from genome assembly GCA_017639485.1 of Pluvialis apricaria. Taxonomy (NCBI): domain Eukaryota; kingdom Metazoa; phylum Chordata; class Aves; order Charadriiformes; family Charadriidae; genus Pluvialis; species Pluvialis apricaria. The sequence goes on from CM030008.1 coordinate 65,584,686, forward strand.
TCTATTCTAGATCTCCATCTTGGAGATGGAAAAAAGGCTTGATTCCAAAGAAAGAAACATTACTCTGAACTGGATTTTTTTTCTTCAGTGTCATTCATTATTTCCCTAATCAAACAAAGCGTTACAAAGTCATTTTGATACTATCACTTTAAGATGGTGGTTGAGGTAAAAGTAAGACAAAGGTTCACGTTGGATAACTGAAGAAACAGTATCAGTGACCCTGACAGGCAAAAGTAAACTTACTGCTCTGAGGGTAACAAACAGCTTAAGGGACTCATATCTGTCTAACGGTAGATGTCATTAAATTTAGCTCTTCTGAACCCATATTAAGCAGCTTAATGACCCTAATTCAGCTTATTATGAAAAGTGATAGTGTGTTGTTGGTTTGTTGGTGTTTTTTTTTTAAAAAAACCCACCATATTTCTAGCTAGAAAACTCAGCAATAGCTATGGGTTGAGTTCTTTTGGGGTAAAATAATGAGTTGTGCATTGTTGCCTGCAGAATACCTGGTCATTAGTTACATAGTGATTTTACTTCATAAAGAAAAAGCAAGCAAAAGAGTGCCTTCACAAGCCTTCTGAGTTGTTTTTCAAGTTTTCTGTTTGGAAGTTATGTGATATGTTTAAAAGTGCTCATAATGTATGTATAGCAGATTAGTTTTCTTTATATATAAAAGTATTATAGGAAACCCTGTAGCTAATGCTGGCTATATAAAACTGTGTGGAGCCATTATTGCCATAAATATGCCTGTGACCTTCATACATTCTTACATTTCCAAACTGCACATAATTTAAGAGTAATGCACATATTTAATTTTTACTGTAGTTGTGAAGAACTTTAAATTCTGCCCATGTGAATTTTTTCCCTGATAGCTAATTCTGAGAGGGTGGGAGGATGGGAGAAGCAGAAACTAAGGAAAAAAAGATTAAGTAAAAGAAAGGTAATAAAATATGTATTCTGAAGAAATACAGGCAAATTCTTGGCAGCTTAACTTTATACAGACAGACACACCTGCCTGATTTATATATACACATGCAATCAAGTGCTCTACCCATAGTCTTGATGCATGTATTGAATATGTATATAAATAGAATAATCTATACCTACTGTCTCTAAAATACAAATACTTTGAATAAAGTGATGTTAAATTTTTGTCCCCTTTAATGTCATGTTAGAGCTAGTTGTCAGCAATTCAGACTTCTGTAGAACTATTCTGAAGGTTGCTGTTACGTTTCTGACTTCATAAAATAGAAGGAATGTGAGATTTTTTTTTTCCATCTGGTGACGAATGCAGGAAAATTGCCAGTGCTAAGTATTTAATTGGATTTAATGGCTGTTTGTGTAATTTCAATGTGAGGTGCCATTCTGAAGCATCTTTCCAAACCAAAAGTCAACACCATGGTTTAACAACAGTTCATAATACAGCGCATGGTTGTTAAGTGTGTTTCAGGTGGAAAAATGTGCTCGTCTCACCAAGCGAAATTGTGACCTATTCTGTAAACAGCCCTGGCTCATTTCCTTTTTCATCCTAAATGCAAGTGGGCTGGATGGGACGAAGGGGAGGTGCTGGTTTCAGACAGCTTGATGCGGGTGTGATGCTGCGGTCCAAGGATTCAGCTGTGCAGTCTGCAGCGAGGCAAGAAACGGGTAGAGTTGTCTCCTGGACCCTGGGGCTGACTCCTGCACTTGTCTTCACCCAGGCTCTAAGAAATAATGTATCTTGGAGACAGGGAAGTAAAATGGCCAGCTCTTTGCACTGTTTGTACATATACCATGGTAACTAATATTCATGTTTTCTGAATAACAAAAGTACCTAGTAATCAGTGGGGGTCAGCCATCCTGGGAGTTCAAACCGTAAAGTTCAGCCATTCTTTCATTGTGAGAGGAAAACAATATACGAAAATGAAAACCTGGGTGGTGTGGTTTTTTTTCAGTTTGGGGGTTGTTTTTTGTTTTGGTTTTTTTTTTGCTGTGACATAAACTCAAAATATGGTACTTGATTTTGCTCAATAGGAGAACAAGCGTGGAAAACATAACTCCTGAAAAAGAAGTTTCCAGAAAGTTAAAATCGGCTAAAAATAGGGTCTTGTAAGTCGTTACATAAATCGGCTAGAGCAGGTGTTACTCAAACCTCTCTATATATGTGTATAAATACACAGATGTGTGTGTATATATATTTGTATTACATACATTAAAAATTTATTTGCAGCTTTGGGGCTTTGTACCTCTCATTAGTCTAAATTTTTTCAATAGTCATAAATTCGGTATTTTGTATTAGTAGCAGTAGAATCTTACCTTTTTTATTAGGAAGGAACAAAATTGTTATTGAAACTCATCTCGGACTAACAAGTGTGGAATGGACTAGGAGTTGTTCAAAGTCTCATGGTTACACCAGATTGTCTTTATTTGCATTTTGAAAATACTTACCAATCTGAAACCAACAAAAGGCAATACAACAGAAGAGTGTGTGTGTGTTTATTCAGTATTTACATATATGCATGCCATACAGCTGCTGAACGCTGTTGTTAGCACATATAAATTTCTTTTAGAAGTGGCCATATCAATTGTATGTGCCAGACCTGCAAGAAGAAACAAATACTCAAGAAGTCTACTAAATGCAATGTGATCTGAGAGAACTGTAGGAATTCACCTTAGTTAAATTGTTTCAGTGAATTTTAGTTGCCAACTGTTGTGTTAAACACTTAGTATAGACTGAAATCATATTAGCAAAGAGTTTGATTAGGAAAAAAAAAGCCGGATATGTTTCCAAATTGTCTTCCTTCAGAGCCTTTTAGGTTGTCCTTGTGCACAACTTTCTTTGGTCTTCTCTTTCCATTAAGGTTATCCAAACTTTTCTCCATATTTTCTGTGAAATCTTGTGCACGCTCCCTTTACCTTCCAGACTTAGTTTCATCCATGCTTGAATATCCACAGGACCATCCATTTTCCTACCCTCTCTATATACTTTCTTCCTGGCCCCTGTCTCCCAAAGCTAGAGCCACATGGGATTTACTTGTCTGTCTTCCATTCATGCTGTAAGAAGAAAAAATCTTCAAAACTTAGGTTATTTCTGTGGTCTCTGTCCTGTTCGATCCTGTCCTGAGCTTGCATGTGCTGTAAAGCTTTCCATCTTGGGAAAGGCAGTGTAAGTGTAGCCTGTAAGATATAGCAAAGGCCTGAATATTGGGTGACAGAGTAGAATCAAAATGTCATTCAAACAGCTTTGACAGGGTTTGGGCACTTGGTAGGTGCCAGCTCAATTCCCCAGTATCTGTCTGAGCACTGGCTGCAGCTTTGGAAGAACATACAGGTCTTGGATATAAGGTGGCAGACAGGGATTCTCCTCAGTTTGGGTGGTACAGTGTGAAACAGTAGGGTCTGGCCTTGGGTCTGCAGGTAGTTAAAGCTCGTGCAGCAAAGCTGAGGGTCTTATCCTGTAAAGCACACAAACTGATTTTGGACTTTTTAGCGATGAAACCCCTCCCCACTCCACCCAAAACAGCTGAAGGCTTGCAAGTATGTTCAGGATTAGGTCTTAGAATATTCTAAAAACAAGAACACAGATAAAGTACTTCTAAAAATAGATCGAAGTGATTCCTTTTTGATATTTTGGTCTGTTGTCTGTTTTGTTGTTTCTTGGTACATATCCTGTTTTTTACAAGGTGTCATTTTTTTGGGAAAAAAGGAAAGTAAATCTTTCCATGTGCTCAAGGAAGCAGTTTTCTAAGATAATAAAGGACTTGTTAAACATGATTCCTCATAAATAAAGTCAATATAGAGCAGCTAGTAGTGGAGAATGTTTTCATCATTGACCCACATTATTTTTTCAAAAAATGAAACAAAACTCCAGGGGTTGATTAAGAGAGGCCTCATGTCATGTGTTTTGTATGAAGTGCTATTTTTCTCTCAAAGCAGTATGCACAGACCCATTTCCCATTTGTAGCAACTGACAAGCAGAGAGATTGAGATTTGTTGGAGATCTCCAAGGAAGTTTGTGGCAAAGCCACAAATAAAATCTTTGTCTAATATGCTAAGACCATGCCTTACTAATTAACTAGGAAGACTTTCAAAGTGGATTCAAATCTCTGTTCCTAGCCTGGTTTTCAATTTGGGTAATTTTTTTTAACCCTTCATTTTGTAGGTGCTCTTTTAAAATTGGCCACAAGTTTTTCATATGAAGCTGCTTAAGAACTGAGATTGGGTCAGTAATTTGATAGTTAATTACTGTTTAAGATGTAAACATTGCTTCAAGAACCAAGCTGAGTCTTAACTACAGCTTGATGCAGCAATGTAAATAAATGTCTGGATTTTCAGAATTGCTGAGCATTGAAGATTTTTTTGGAAGCCCTTGGGTGCTTGGTAATTTCAAAATGAAGAGTGTTTTCTCTAACTTAATCAGATTAATAGGATTTACACTCTGAGTTCCTAGCAAGGTGAATATTTCTGAAGATCCCACTCTTAAAGCTTAACTTAGAGTTCTGATTTCTGAAATCTTGGCCCTAACTTCTAGTTTTGATTTGGTTGTCTTCTTTGTGTGTATTTTTCCAGTAACAAAGGTGAAAATAGGCTCTGCTATAATGCATGTGGTTAATTTTTCTTCATAATGAAAGTGCAGGTGTTGTCAGGTGTGCAGTGAATGCGGCAGGTGTCAGAGGAGCAGTCATCAGCCTGGCCAGCTCTAGATTTTTACATGATTTTTTTCGCCACTTACAAAAACCAAATACTCTAAGTGTATTGTCATATCACAGTGTTTACTCATGTCCGTGTATTCCACAAACTGCAGATTGTTACAAAAAGCATCTTGAAGTTGAGCATGTGCTTAATTGTTGTCTTTAATAAAGTGCTTTCACGCAACAAGGCTGAAACTTTGGGTACCCCCACAGAAGAAAAAAAGCAACTTGGATGGAAAAGGTAGTGCAGGGACCTCATGGGGAAACTCCCAAAAGAAAACACTCATTTTAATAGCCGGTTACAGTTGCTAAGTGACAACAGTGGAGTTAACCTGTCTCATAGTTTATACAGTCCCAGCACTTATAAATGTGAAAATTAATAGTTAAGGCTGTCATAAATCTTACGCTACCCACATAGTAAATAAGCACATTATTCTTATCAACTTTAGACTACATTAACTCAACCCCAAGTAATTACTAGCTGAAATTTTCATTTTGGAGTTGAAGGAGACTGGCTAAATTCTGACTATTGGTTTAAAAACCTCAATCACTGCTCCTGTAGCTGTAATGTCAAAATACTAAGGACTACACAAAAATACTGAAATGAGTTATGAAAAAAATATGAAAGAGTAATGAAACCAGTGTACTCTGCTAATTATTTATTGATGTTATATTCCTTAAAACCCCAAGTACAAGTCAGTAGCTATACATTCTATGTTTTCCAAAAGTCTGTGTTATAAACCTTTCCTTTTGAACTCTCTGTGCAGGATGGTACAAGAAATATTTTTTTGGACATCATAAGTACTAAACAGGAATATTACTTTCAAATAAACTTATGAAACAGAGAACTCATAAAACAAAACAGTTTGATAATGGGATATAATACAATTGTAAAATCTCATCTGCTTAGGCCATGATGTTGTAGGTTAAGGTACACAGGGAATGTATGTTCCCTTACCTGATGAGGATACAAGGACAGAGTCAAATTTATGTCCACAGCCACTCCTTTCATTGCTTTTAAGTTGCTAGGGGTTTGGAAGTGATGTGTTAGCTAGGTATGCTTCTGTCACCTAGCAATATTAAACAGACCTTTGAAACAAATTGTATTTGGAATAGGCAGTTTTAGACCATCGTTGGATGGAATAAATCTGACTATCCCTGGTATTCTCCAAAATCAGCCATTGCTATGACTTGTCCGGAAAGCTTTGGAAAGTGAATGGCTTCCAAGGTGGCATAAGTTCAGCTCAAACTTGAGCTTTGATGAAACTTTTGGGGAACTAAATACTGTGAAGGAAGATCCCGCTCTTCCAGAAAACCCACCCGTGTTGCAGTTAAATGGGGGTCCCACCATGACCATTAAATATGTTGTTCTTTAATGCCATATTCCTGCATGCTGGAAGTGATCTCCAAAGTAATGAGTGCTCCAGCCCACTAAGGCTTTACCGGTGCTGGCTAAACCAACGCTTCAAACCACAGCAGTAATTAAACTGAATGTTGTTGCAAAACATGTACCTGCAGAGTGTGTAGGCACTAATGAAATACATGGGTATTTCTGTATGTAGCAAGAAACACAAAAGGTAGGTAATGGTAGTATCTCACTTTCCAAAGGTGATGGTCAGTGAAGATGCATACTCTGCAGGAGATTTTTGCTCATGATAAATAGAGCAGGTGGGAGTACTGTATTTCCTGTCTGCTCATTGGCAGCAATTACAATATTATATTTAATTACAGAGATAGGGTTTGTGTACATTATAACCTCCACAAACAGCAGGCATCAATCAATGATCCTGATTTTCTTGCCTTCTTTCATTAGCACTCTTGCTCTGAAAGAATAAAGGGAAAAAACCAAAACAAACCTTCATTACAACCTTGCAAGAAGAGACTGGGAAGGGTATAATGAGCAGTACTGTGCTGATACGTTTTAATAAATACTAGTTTACTGCATACCACAACAGAGAGCAAATACATGCAATTACTTGCAAATTTCTTCAGTGTTTGTACTTATAAATCTCTGCCTAAATCTTCCCAGCTGGGAGTTAGGCTGGTCTTTCTGCTGTGGAAGCAGGGCTTTGTTCTCATGTTCAGCTTCGGCTCAGTCTGGAATAATTCAGAAACGTATTAGATAGATTGCTGCTCCCAAAAGGCATAATGAAATAACCTTCACTCCCAGCCTTAGGGAAATAAGCACACAATCAGGGTTTGGGCAGATTTCTCGATTAAACAAAGAACTAACTGTGCACAAATTGCTCCATAACAATTTGTAAAGAGTCCACTTTATAAATTTCTTGCAGATGTAAAGCTGATATTTTTTAATCAGAATGGCAGGGCTGTTAAAGTTGAAATGTCTTCAACATTTTCCCTTTGCTCCATAATTAGTATCAGAAATATTTAGATTTAAAATGGAATTGGTAACACATCCTGGGTTATTTTTGATTTGTTTTGGGGAGTCAGTGAAATGCAATGTCAAACCCAAGCTAAAATCTCCATTTAATACATACAGTGAACTTAATCCATCTGGAATAGATTCAGGATAACTTGGTGCTGTCAATTTTTATTTTGTTTAATTTCATATGGTGTTCAGCAAAGGAATGAAAAGTTATTGCACTTAATGTTGTTGTGACTTAAGGTGTTCTCCGGTCAAATTATTCAATAAATCAAAATCAGGCTCTGGTTGTAGCTGCTAAGCGTTGTTTAGAATAGGATATTTAGGAGATTTTTAGCAGCTTTCCATTGATTGAACAAGACACGTGTCATGCAAAAAGCATGCAGTATTTTGATGAATAGCTGTATTAGATGGCAAGTCTAGGGACCCAGTAAACACAACTTCTTATTTTACTGGCCTTTGTTTTTAACTTGAGGGCTTCAGTGTAAAAGAAAATACCACGAGTATCATTCTGATGCCTTACTGCTTATCTACGACCCATGCTCTTACCCTCAGAAATCTCCCCTGACACTTCAAAATACGTACCTATTTTCTATACATTAACTTGCTGCCGATTACCTCATTCTTCAGCTAATTAGATGGTTCGACGTCCTGCTCTCACCTAAATGTGTGAGGATATTACTACAGTTTGTGGAGAACAGTAGTGATTTTCAGACTGTCCTTTCTGTGAAGCAATGTTCCTGCTCATTATGCTGGTGTCTGCCTGCATCTCTGGCTCTGGGTCTCGGTCTGCCACGTCCAGATAGCAGAGCTGAAGTCAGCAGACCTGCAGTCATGTAACAGAAAGCAGAATCCGTTCCTCAGTTTCCTATGTCACGCACCGAAGAGGAGCTGTGCTTGTATCAGCACAGCTGTCAGCAGATGCTGGTAGGTCCTGTTTCTACAGGCACAATGTTCCATGTCAGTTTAAACAGACTTGATTTTAAAAAAAAAAGTGAACCTTCCTCAAAAATGCATGCAGATACTTGCTATGACGTTGCACTGCTTTCTAAACCAGCTCAGCTCAAGTAGTACACAGCCAGCTGCTGCCGCGACCAGCTCTGAGACCAAAGGTGTCAGTGCAGCCTGGGGACCTGCTCCACGCTTGGTGTTGTGCCCCAGAACATCATCTGTCCTCTGCTCTGCACTGACGGTAAGTTATCAGTCAGGGGAGGTTTTGACTTGGAGGCTCTCTGCAGCATTTTACCCTTTGTGGGTAACACGTCGTTCCTCATGCAGGCTCAGGTGGCCCGGCTTCACCTATCCCTTTCAAAGGAAATACGTGAGACATAAGCAGGAAGCTGGCTCCTGTACCCCATTAAATTAATGTCAGAATTGGAGTTTCTAGTTGTGTAAGTTTAGCTGTGGTTTGGGCACATGTTATAAATGGGGAGATAAACAAAGATCTGTAAGTACATCCTCACTGAAGAATGGACTTGCCACACTTCTATGTAAGTGTCTAGCACCCATGCTTTGCTTGTTTACTTAATGAACCTGGGTCAGTGTATGACCTTGTGTGTAAAAAGAGTAGAAGAATACTGGAATGGTTTCAGGAGGGATGAGTGCTAGGGATGCTCACTGTGACGGGAAACAGTGAAATAGTAATGGCATCTTGAACTAAAGAGAAAAAAGACGCAACTGAATTTACTGGGAAATTCATCTTATCTTTTACTCTGTTTCATGTTTGACAGGACCTTCTGACAGCTTTTACCCATGAAGCAGATATGAAACACTGTTCAAACTACGTATATTCTGATAGCTGAACCCGGGGTTAGGAAATGAGCGTTACAGTTATAGTGGACGTTTAATTAAATACAGTGTCATTCTGCCAATAGAGATTGTAACAACTGCTTGAGGTACTCTGCTTTTACACTAGAGAATCTGCAGTGGCATGTTGAACAGGAAGGCCCCAGCTTGGTTTTCTTTTAAAACTGCATTTAAATGTACACTGGATACACATTCATCACTTTAATCTAAACTCTACTGTAAATTAACGTGTATAGCCTCTGAGATCATACACTTTCACAGAAGTACTCTAATGAAACTTGGCAGCTTTTGCCCCGTAACATCATTTGTTCCATTCACTAGCAAAAGCAGACCTCAAACAAGTCAAAACTGTGCTCAGTAATGAGTTCCATTATTTTTCTTCATGTTTTTGGAGTCTCAAAAGCCTCCAGTCCCGTGTCTTTATTTTACAATAAGTCAAAAAAAGCATGACAAGCCTGCAGATGTATCAAAGGAAAGCTTTCTCATGTAAGATCCTGAGATGTTTGTCATTTACTGTAACCAAGTGTGGGACTTCAATTAGCATGAGTGACTTGTTGTCAGTAAGGAAGCTTTCTTCTCAAAACTGGTACATTAGCTGCTTGATGTTCATGAATGCTGTTACATGTACAGTTGCCTGTCGCCTGGATGATGCTGTTGTAGTCTTTTGCATCCCTATTGATACTCATGTAATACTGACGTGAAAACCAGGTGCTAAAGTAAGCTCATGAACATTAAAGTTTTGCTTGAATTAAGCATTCTGTTGACCTCATGGAAAAGTACATGATATTTGTCACAGAAGCACCACTGAGGCTGGGCTGGTAAACGACTTGGCTACAACCGTATGTTGTCAACAGGAAATGAGGTGACTTTTGCTCAGTTTTGGGGTGGAATGGGGAGGATGAAACTTGACATGCTGTGTTTCTTCTCTGTAAGGGGAAACCAGTGTAACCCAGTTTCGGCCATCTTAACCTATAGCAATGGAGGTGGGGGGAAGTTGTAGGAAAAACCCATTCATGGAGCCTGTGTATCTAGGGGAAAGTAAAGCACCATTTCCATGTGATTTGCCTCTTGTGTGAGCTGTGATGTCTGATCTGTCTCAGCTCAGAGCTCTGACTTGAGCCCACAGTCTAGTCGGGTAAGCTGGAGGGAGAACAGGCTGCTTCACTGCACTTTAGGTCACTTAATTTATACAGTCTTAAGGTTTCTGCTAAAGAGGGCAGATAAATTTTAAGTTTATCCTGTGCCTAACTGCTCTGCTTAATTGTGTAGGCACCACTAGTAAGAGACATTGAAAAGCTCTGGACTTGCATATTTTCAAGCAAGTTTGTTTTCTTATAGTTAAATCTAATAAATCTAATGTCATTCAACTTCAAGATAAAAAAAATCATCGTAGCAGTCATATCTGCGTAGAAAAAATTAGTGGATTGAGTTCAGTACAGATCTTTCACCTTCAGTAAGGAAGTGATTTTTGTAATCATTCACTAGTTGATAGGTTTTATTGCACTGAATTAACCTATTATGTCAGCTAAAAATAACCAGGAAGTCTTTGCCACATCCTTACCCATCTCTTTTTTTTTTCCTAGATATATGTGTATATATTTATTTTTAAATCTGTTAACATATGCAAATGTAGATCCTTCATGAGTTCTGTTGTTTTTTCTAATGTTGAAGAAAGCATAGTATTAGCAAACTGAAATAGAAAGAATTCTAGTTGCCAGGGATAGAAAACTTGTTGTAGTATAAATGTCTTCCCCTTAAAAAGTATGGCCTGATTCAGCATATGGGCTGATGACCCACTGAAGTCTTTCATAGAAGTCAGTGTTGGTTGGTCTGCAAGCTGTCAATAGTTCTGTCAATGGCTTTCAGTGTATCTGTATGGATTGACCTCACTGTGTCTTCTGGGCTATTCTGATGAGCTTTCTAGATCCGTATTTTTGGAAACAGGATCAGGTGCCCAAGAAGTCAGAGGAAAGAATTTGTCTTAATAATAGTAATTCATTAAATACTTCTGTGTGTGTGTGTGTTGTATAAATTCTTAAGTAATCAAGAAAAACCCCGGAAAATATACCATGCTGATGTGACCTGGGATTTATACCATGCTTGGGATTCCCACCAGTTACGCCATGTTGCCTAATGGAGTTGTGTTACAGACCAGCTAGAAGCAGGGGAAGAGGATACAAAGCCTCTCAGCAGACCTGAAAATGTTTTTCTGATAGCAGAAGTGAGGAATGTCCATTCCATTTTCCAACTATTCCTGACCTGGATTGCTTCTGTCCTTATTTGTTTTTTCTTGGCTTCTGCTCACTTTGTGCTTTATTTCTGTCAGACGTTTTTCCTTCTCTTTTCATACAGTGTCTCTGCAGCATGCTTAGATAGTGATTAATGGGAACCCTGACTCAGAACACCTGGCTACAGTGAGTCTTTCGTTTAACAGAGGATAAGCCAGCAAACTTTAGGCCAAAGAGCTCGCATACCTCATTCTGGTGATCAAGTTTAAACAGCAATCTCTTATATTCAGACCTCACCGTATAGGGGAAAACTGACTATGCAGCTATATATGTGCACTTGTCAGATGCTTTCAGCTTTGGTCTCTGTAGTGCTCCACAGGTCTTATTTAATGTGTCACTTTGTTTTATCTTTACTGTCCATGCTCCAGAATCCATATGTCTCTCCCTCCTCTTTTTGTGAAAGAAACTGAAGCTGCCCCATATGTTTTCAGTGGCTCTGCCTATGGTTAGTCATTTTCACATGGAAGTCAGAACCAACTTCCTGGTGTGAGAATACCTCTGCTGCCTGTTGCTGTTGCTCTGTACGTGTATGTATGTGTCTTGTATTGCAGAGCTTTCATTATGTAGCCTGTGCTCTGGTTCTTCCTTTTTTCCTTTGGTTTGTCCTTATTGAGAAAGGAATAGTTGAAAGATGAAGGCAAAGAATTAAGATGAACATAATGAGGGGAGATAAAGGTTGGTGACTGGTGTAAGGTTTGGGTTTTCCATTACTTAGTGGTGAGAGCTGGAAATGTTCAGAGCAGCCTGTGGCATGTAGATGCCTTTGTTCAGATGGAGTGAATTGGTCCTGCAGGCACTTGGGTCTTTGACTTTTCTGGCAGTGTAGAAAAAACATCTTAGACTGAGCACTAAACTTTTGGACAGATCAACTTAGCTGTCAGTCTTCGCATTCATTCAAATGCCTTGTCTAAGACGTGTAAAAATGGATGTAAACAGCATTCAAGAAATAGAATACCCATCCTAAGGATGAAAATGTGTCAATGCTCCAGATGGCAATCTTGTCACCAAACTCTCTGATGTCCACTATATGTATATATAAGCTGTTCTTCCGCTCTGTGGTTCACATTTTACATGACTAAGTTTTCTTGTGGAATTCTTGGTTTCCAGTTTACCGATAAGTAAAAAGGGATCGATTTGTGTTAAGGGCTTTATTTCACTAAGTATCCTTTAAACTCTTCTTACAAAGCAATTCTGCATTATTTTGGACACATACTCCTTTTAGTCCTTTTTCTGTAGCTTTTACTAAAATTTTTTAAAAACCTTGTTATTTCTGTCCACAGGCCATACACTTCTTATGGCTGCGTTTGCTTCCACTGTACAAGCAACCGTGATTCCTGATGCCTCTTGCAAGGTCACGCTTTTGGCATTTTGCAAGCTCCTCCTTGGAGGATTGCTTCTGCTCGCCCCAACAGATCTGAGGCTTGTTACCCTTGGTACTTTGTGATTGTTTTGTTTTCCCTCTAGAACTTGAATTCAGATCTGGCCTGGTCTAGTCTGCAGAGAGAATGGCAAATTCTCACTGGTTTTTGTAAGTATTAATCATAGGGTGCTTTTGGAGCTTCTGATCCCTGCTGTAATATGATCTCAAATTAAACATTCCACAGGCCCTCCAAACCTGCATGTTTAACTCATCTGTCTCAAAAGAGTAAGAAATTAATGTAAAGCTTTTCCCCTTAGGAAGCTTTTTATAACAAGTGGTATCTCTCAGAAGTTTAAGTTTCAATGGTCTTTATGTTTCTGTAGTGCAGCTGTGTGCTTGTACATCTTCATGCAACTTTCAACTATGAAACAAACCCAATTCTTCTGACCAGCAATAGTGAACTTCAGTCATAAAGATATGTCTTGGTGCCTGTAGTATGTCCGCTAGTCAATGCTTACGAAATGAGCCATTGTTATGATACAGAATTCAGGTAAAATTTGTTTGCATTTGGGAATTTGAACACAATGCATATTCTCCAGGATGCCTTTGAAACAACAGGAATTGTCAGGGAGGCTGTTTGAAAAAAAAACTCTACCTGGTAGCAAAGGCAGAACAGACAGAAGTGATGCCTGCCCAATAATCTCTAGAGAGCAGCGAGCATCCTTGGTCCATGGGTTAGTTTGGAGAATGTGGCCTTTGCTTCCAGCAAGGATTGCAGTGCTACAATGTTGGGAGAAATGATGGACAGAATGAAGAAGTGGGTGTGAAAAAACAAGGTTAGAACCAGTCTTCTACATTCAGGATCCCAAGGACTTCTTAATGTCATTAGATGTTTGTGTATGTCCAGCAGACAAATAAGCAACAAAAGGCAATAGGAAAGGGAATGGCCTGACGTAAGTAGTAGCAAGACACAATTCATATGAAGAAGCTGCAGGTTCATAATAATGAATGAGCAAGGAGGAAATTAGCTTTATAGAGGGCTGGGCCACATCATGACACAAAGGAGAAAGAGGTCTAAGCAGAAAGCTCAGCAATTGGCCCTGCTGTTGTAGGAAAATTAGAAGAAATTAGATATATCAGCAACACACATGAATAATGTGAATTCTCCCAAAGTAGTGAAAAGGGCCACGGAGTGGTAACATCAACTAAAAGGTATTAACACAGACAAAGAGGTGGAAAGACTAAGGATGTGATAGGAATGTGGTAAAAGGCATATTGCATGCCAGTCCGAATAGGTCAACAAATTTTGCAGAAAAGATACAGGAATAAGGAATTGATTTATTAAAAAAAAAGAAGAAAGTTGTTAAACCATCACTAAACTTGAAGATGGGGGCAGAGGTTTTGGTTTGGTAAGGAACAGCTTAATGGACACACAGATATCAGTCTATAGGGACGTGTCTAAAGTGATAGGTGCATCTGTAGTAGCAGCTACCTTAGAGATGTTTTTCTCAATAAAACATCCATTTAACTTTAGCAGCATGGAGTCATCTCAGACTAACTGGTGTCACCTTTTAGAGTATACTGTGATACATCTGTTCAGCATGGAAGATCACATCCTGCTGGTTGAATGAACTTGTGCTGAACTGCAAATAAGAACCTTTTAATTGGTGAATGATGGACAACATCTAGAGTATACCCTAGTTAAGTGTACATAGCTTACCAGATCCATCTGTAATAATGACAATGTATATGTTAAAAAAGCCAAACAAACAAACAACAAACCCCCAAATAAAACAGTCTGTGCCAGAAACATCAGTAGCCATCAGGGAATCAATATATATTTCTTTTTAAATAATCTTGCCAAAAGGAATTTCTTCTCTTTTCCTTTCTGTGTCTGTACTTGAATAAAAATTGGATTCATGTGAAGTGGCAGCGCAGCACCAAAATACATAAGCTGTTCTGAAGGTAGGATATTGGAAGAAAAATAAGTTGTAAGAAATTCAAACCCTGAGAGAGAGATTGAAGAGATGCATGAACTTTGTTTGCTCTGCGTGGCTCTTCTACACTTCTGTCAGCCAAGGCCAAGGCGACAAGTTGTTGACTCAAAAGGCTCTGCAGGAATGTTAAATGGTTATCGTTATTTAATACTTAGGCTCTATTAAGTGACAGCCTCTTCTTTACATCTTCAAAACACTTTTGAAGCATGCACTAGTTTGCAAGGCTGGAGGCTGCTCTTTTTTACAGGCAGTCCTCGAGGTCTTAACTAAATCCTGCAGTGGAGCTGGGCTGGGGAGGAGTTGCAAACGGAGTTTCTGCTTTCCGTGGTCCCTACTTGCTCTCTGTGGCACAGAAACGGTCTCAAATAGGTTGGTTATTCTGGGGGTTGTGGCTGGTGCACGGAAGTCCCCGTTTATCTGTGGTTACTGAGGGCCATTCATTTAGAAGCTCTTTTATGAAGCTGTTGGTGTACAAACTAAGCAAACGGCTCATGGGGTCCCCGCAAGGTAATGCTCCAACTTTCCGACTGGTTAGGGGAAACCTAAAATTCCTTTATTTCAGGGGGCGAGGGCCAAATTATATTTCATTATTGGTGCTCACCCTGAATAAATGCCATTCTCTCATTCTAATCTTTTATTGGGAACTTTATAGTTCTTACCAAGCACTGAAAACAGCATGCTTTCTAAAAACTTGTATTAGAAAGTTTGGAAAATTAACTGTCAATAATGGTGACGTTTGGGTTTTATTAGTGTCTGAGTAATAAGTGTATCTGAAAGTCGGAGGTGAAAATTTACCTGTCTTGAAGTCAGACACCCCCCCCCCCCCTTAAGCATGTTGCCTTCATAGAACTTACAGCTTTAAGAAATCTATAACTTCTGTACTTAAATCACTGCTGAGGAGCCTAATTTTAGGCCCTTCTCTTTCAGTCTTGGCTCTAAGTACTATATACTCCTTTCTCTTAAATTCAGTCCCTCCTTTGAGTTCTGTGACATGTTCTGAACAGTTTTGCTTGCTTTGTTTAGCAGCTAACTTTCAAATTGCTGTAATCTGTTCAGTGTTACATGATTATTTCAGCTTAGAATATCTCCACCACACAATTCACATGCTTTATAATTAAGAAACTTTTGTAATGAAAAACTAGATCCAAGCAATGAAAAAGAAGGACAAGACTTGATCATACAGCTAGAGAAAAAAAACAGCAAGACCCCAAACCTTACCATGTTAGAGCTCTGATTTTTTTTATGTGTTTAGTTCATTGTTTTTGTCATCAGATGTTCTTCTTTCCGTCTTTGTCTTGCCAGCAATGCAGTACAATATTTATGCTTCAAACATACTTTGGAGAAACTGTAATTTTTGCAACACCTGTGAACTTGCCTCTTAGACCTCTTGCAACACCCCTTTCTGTCCCTTTACTCTGGAAGAAGAAAATGTTAGCTCAGCAGAAATCACCATGAGAATTTAAGACAGCTAAGGTACATTAAAGTCTTTTTATACTCATAAATTCAGAATTTTTCACTTAAAGGGCTTGCATTTTTTATGAATAGACACTTAGTGTCTAAAAGTCGAATACATTCCGCACACGATGAAAAAAAACCCTTTGTTAAGAAAGAAGAAGTCGGGCTGCTAGAAAATACCCATAATACTAGGAAAATATCAAATTATGTGACAGTAGTTGCACATTTTTGAAGCATGACCAAATAACATATCACTTGAAGCATTTCCCTACCCTCTTGTTGTTTTTTCCCCCCTGGAACTGGGAGGAAATGGATACTACACACCCACCCATTCACAAAAATCCTGGCGGGAGGCCAGCTTCCCTCTCTCTCTTCATCCCTGAGCCAAGCTCCGGTCTCCTTTCCCCTTCTTCTTTCTTACTCTTCTCTGCGGTTGCTGCCTGCCAGATTTGTACCTATTTAAGCAACAAATGAGCTCTATGAGGCCTTGTCACAGAGTTACCCTAGTATTGCTCATGATCCACATGGATCCTCCTCCCTGGGCTTTTTAAAACCTGCGTTTATGCTGGACTCTGGCTTGTGGGGGAATTGTTTTTTTCTATTTAGCTGTTACTTTATTTCCTGATTCTCCTTCAACTTTCTCTGTGCTCTTGTCTGTCCTTTCAAAGTGTCTGTACTGGCATAGTCTGCTGCCAGCAAGTTGGGAGGGGGGAGGGGAGGGAAGTTCAAAAGCCCTTGCACACATCCGTACGCCAGATCTTTGCCAATACCTCTTTCCCAGCTGTTTTGGCAGCAAAAGTAATACCTGTTATGGTGGCAGCAGCTGCTGCAACTGCTCCAGATGCCGTGGCTGGAGCAGGATTTAAATGGAGAGCTCAATGTGCCAGTGCCTGGGGGTTTGAGTCTGAAGCTGTCAAATGAAAAACAATGTGTACTGAATTGTCTCCATAGTGATTCTCAGCTGCTTTGGGAATGTGGGTTTTGGATCCTGTCCAAAGTCTGATTATTTTTTTTTGTTTGTTTTTGTTTCTTTTTTTCTCTCTTTTCCATGGTGGGGTTAACACCATACGAAGAGGTGCTGGAATATTAAATAGAGAACATTGGCTGGAAAAGCTCTTCCCAGCAGATACTTCTATATTTTATTTGATGGGCTGGAAACTCCCTGGCCTGCTTTAGCCTTCATTCTGCTAAGGGCTGGTTAAGGTATGAGCCTCTATAGGAGCGTGAATGTGTCCGTATATGTCGAAGAGTGCCTAGTACAGCCGTGCCTTGCTCGAGGTGCTGGCTCTGCTCACCGCTGCCCTGGGAGCATAATTGGAGCATTAGTTCAGCATACTGCTGGCCGCCGCTCGGCTTGTTCCCACTTACCCTTAGACCAGGAGCTTAGCACGGACCCTGCAAGTCCATCACGGTCAGAGGTGTGGCTGGTGCTGGTGCCCACTGGTGTCCCACTGGCTTAGGTGTTGATGCTGAGTATGGTGGGCACCGTGCAGGCTACCCTGGCTCCGGGCTGACTGCCTGAATAAACAGGACAGGACAGGGTTTATACTGCCGCAGCTCCATTCTTGGTGGGACCTTGTAAACCAGACTGGGTGGTTACAATGCAAGCATGGCTTTGCTCATGGTGGTCCAGGCTTCTTGTCCCGCTCCACTGTCCCTGCTGAACTAGCAATGGCAGGGGGCTGTGGTGAGGCAATGGGAGAGGAGGGCTGCCAGGGCAGAGGAGAGAGGCTGTGGCCTCTTGCTGTGGCTGCAGGGGGTAGTCCCTGAGACAGCTTAGCTGTCCTTGCTATTGCTGAGCTGTGGGAGCATACCAGATCATGGTGTAGCTCACACATGGCAGATGCAGCTCCCAGTCCTCAGGAGACCTTCACCGTTCTCTGATGTCTGCACGTGCTGGTCACATCTGTTGCAAGCAGGCAAAGCCTCAGGATAGCTGCTCTGTGTGTGTACCAAATGTCCCTGGTCCTGGTAGAAATGTTTTCCTTGAAGAACTGAATACACAACACAGCACTTAACAAGGCTGCTTTGGGTTGGTTAAGTTCCTTCTTCTGCCAGGCCTCCATCAGGCTCCCAAAATGTTGTTACGTTTGGAGTCTGCTGCGTGCTTTGCTGGGTTTGTGTAAGCGAGGTGAGTGAACTGGGTTTTCAGTCAGACTTATTTCAGTCTTACTGTGCATATAGCTGGCCATCGGTGCAAACCAGGAGTTATGCATGTCCCCTTAATGTAGCTCTCATTTCAGCGTGGTCTTCACGCTGTGCCTCCCCCACCAGCTCAGCGCCAGGGAACAAGGAGTTTCCCTCTGCTCCAGGCACATAGCTTCGAGCCAGGGATTTCTCTCTGCTGAGCTCACATGTGCAGGAGAAACACCATCCGCCCATCAGCCAAGTGCTTCAGTTAAGAACGAATGTTATTGGGGATTACTTACAGAGGGTTTGCTGCCCCCCTGACTCCCAGCCCGTTATGTATGTGCTGCTCGGGAGGGGGGAGAGGAGGGTGCATGAGGCTCTTGTTTTGTCTCTAAGCCTGTGTCTGAAAAGGAGACTCTCCCTTGAATTTGTTTTCAAAAAGCAAATTCTACACCAAATCTGTAATCAGATACAAATAGGAACGAACTCTAGAAGCAAAGGCAGCCAAAGGGAGCTTTTCATCTTGAAAGCCACTTTCCCACCTGGCCAAGAAGTCCCCACATGTGCCTGGCACGATGGGTCAGCCCTCCCTGAGTCCCCCACGAGGGCCTGCCTGGTGCTCAAGTGTTGACTCTCAGCTCCGTTGAGTCCTGGTTGTTGCTGCCTCACTTTGACCTTCCCAAAATGTTTCAGGTGAGAGGGGAGGAAAGGCATGTACCTCTTGTCCTGAGGATTTACATGCCACATCTGCCTGGAATGGAGCTTATAGCCTGAGTGCTTTAGGAAGTAGCTCCTTAGATTTCTGCTGGAACAGACCAGCCTTGTGTGTGAAGGAGAAGGTGGTATTTGCTAGTCCTTTTGAAACATCTTCTGTTGGTCTCAGCTTCTACTGTACCTCATCATAGGATTGTTTACTGTGTCCCAGTTTAAGGTTTGCTGTTGGCAATTGTCTGTGTCATTGGTTCCCCCCAAGTTCTTCTACCCATGATGTACTAACAAGTCTGCAGGCCTGTGAAAAATAGCTTTCCAGCTCCTACCTGCTTTAACCATTTGGGGCTGTTCAGCAAGTTCTGGAGATGCATTTTGGTGAACTGAAGAAAATGCTAAATATACTTGTTGCTGCTTTATAGCCTTGATTGTGTTTGCACACGAGAAAGAGACAAGCCCCTCTTATTTGCTCTTCATCTGCACTGAAAGGCAGCTTGTGCCACCATTATTGTAAACATCAGTGAAGTGTTGCCATCTCGTTTTGACTAATGAGAATATGTCACCAAGAGGAGTCTAGGAGATCAGGCTATTGTTGATGCCCCTTGTTCACATTCCTCTATCAAGAAGGCTGCTGAACTCAAGCGTGATTGAGAGTCTCTCAAGGATGACCCTGGGCTTGGGCATCAAGTGAGAGGTCATTTTTTCCAAAGAGATGTCACCCCAAGTTAAGCACTTGGAAAAGACAAGCCATGGTGATCTCTTGTGGAGCTAAAACAGAGACCTGGATTTCTGCAGTGAATGCTTGTTATGTATTTCACTCTTTAAAGTACATTCATAAGATGCTTACATGAGTTGTTCTCTTGGTTTGAGGTTTTTATTGCTGCACTATGGGTAGATGAAACGAAACTAATTGCAGACTGCTCAAGTAAAGAAAGGAGCAGAAATAACACTTGCAGAGAAAGACAGGATGATGCTTTTCCTGTGTTCCTAGGACTATTCTCTGTGTTTGTAGGTCAGAGAATGAGTAATTTCCTTATCTCTGAACTGACTCTTCCACAGAGCTTGTCTGTTTGTGGCAAGAAAGTGTACTGGATTTGGAAGGAAGGCTGTAGTCTGTTGGCTGGTGCCTGAGATGGACATTGGCTTAGCTCTGGCACCTTGAACCACCAGCCCGACAAAACCATGTGCTGTTTGGGTAGGCATAACTTGCAGAAGCTGAGTGACATTACTCTTGAGAAATAAAATTTAGAAGGTGTCTTAAATAACAGGGCAGGCTTGTTCATCTTCTCCTTGATTTGGGTGATCAAACAGAAGGTAGAACTAGGACTTGTACAAGCAAATTATTCTTATTTTGCTATTAATAATATATGAAATGAGTGCAATAAAGGAATAGACAATGTTGTTGTCTGCTAAGTCTTGTACTACTTACAGTTATTCCTACCAAAGACGTTTTAAGGAAAATGGCCAGGCAAATCCCAGTTAGTAGCTGAATGTGCTAGGGAACAAAAAACTGCAACAGAGGACTCACTGGAATGTTGTAAAAAACTTCTACAGAAGTGGTCTGTTTTGAGTTGAAGATTGGGGAATGGCATAATAAAAAATAAATTGTTTTCCCCCTTTTTGTATTAGAAAAGCCTCAGGCCATAAACATCTTGAAAGAAATGGATTTTTTTTTTTACCCTTCTGAATGGATCAGACTTGCTTGAAAAAAATAATATTTTTTGTACATAACCCACAAGAGCAGCAGGGTTTAGAATCCTATTTTTAGTGTCAGTAAGTCAACCAGCTTGGTACGCTGGGAAATCCCCAACTCCTGGCACCTAAAGGTTAATATTATCAGCTCTCCAAGAACTGGTTTAGAAGATATTTTAGTTCCATTAGCTCAGCTTGTGTTATCAGTTGTAATAATAATAATAAATTTATTGCTTGTATTATCATAGCCCCTCAAAGAGCTGGATAAGACTGTTATTTTCTCTAGTTCATGCTGAAAATTAGAGGGTTTTATTTCCACTTTAAACCTAAATTAAGCTTTCCACTAAAATGCTCAGAAAGGGTCTTTCTACCTCATGTCTTTTAGTAAACAATCCTCATAAACTCAGATTATAGTCTTAAAGCAGAATGTAGAAGAATCCTCAACTCTTAATACAGAGGCCAAAAAATACCCTTTGTACAGGAAGCATCTATGTAGTCAAATAAAAAAATCATTGATACATGATGTACAATTCTGGTATGGCCCAAAACCTGTGTAAACAACTTTAAAGATGGCGCAGTTAAACCCCATAGTCTTTAATGCCAACAGATACCATTTGTCGCACAAACGTACTGTCTTGCCATCCCCACGTGTTCAAAATTATAACTGTGTATGTGAGCACCTATTGAAAGATCCTGTACCTACATACCTGCTCCTGTGTGGGTTTGTTGGATATTTTTATTTGCTCACAGGTTATGAAACCTGGGGGTTTCTCATTTTCCAGCTTTTCTCTGCAACTGAAACATAGGTGTGGGTTTTTTGTTTGGTTGGTTGGGTTTTTTTAATGAAAGCTGAGATTCTTACTTAGTGACATGACTGAAATGACTGGAGGTTTAAAAAAAACAACAAACCCACAACTGAAAATAAAAAATAAGACTAATGATAAAATCCCAAGAGGTGACTCCACTGACTCCACTGAAATTAATGATAAAACAGTCATTGACTTAGTGGGACTTAGTTTCACCCTGAGAATGAAAATAACTGAAAATTATGTTTTGAGTCACTGAATGGTTAAAGTTATGGTTGCTGAGGTGTCCTGACCTTCATGTCCATACTTGACAAAACTTGATTCCCCCTAATAAAAATGTTACCTGTTCCTCTCCTCTTTATATGATAGTTGGAATAACTTCAGCATTCTCACAGCTTGTGAACCCTCACGCTACAGCCAGGTGCAGTCCCTCTCCGCTTATGCACTTTCTGATTTTTGGTTGTTTCTTTTTGCTTGAGAATGGATTTAGGAGCATATAGGTAGTTGGTAATTTATTTTTTAAGGTTACACTAAAGTTCTGGGCATACCATGGCTCTGTGCTTTATTACTGATGCCAAGAGATGCTGTCCACCCAGTAGTTTTCTGTGATCGCTGTGATGATGACGTGTTACTTGTAATGAGCTGCCCCGTGTCCTTTCCCTCAAACATGCAAATCCAGTATTTTGATCAAAACTTTTCAGTTGGCACAAAGCAGTAAAAACAGCAGAGAGTTATAAAAACAGGAGAAACCCCACTTCTGAGCTGCTTTGCTCCCTTGAGTGTGTATCCCCCGCTTGGTGGCGAGTGTCCCCAGGAGCCACATGGACATGCGGAGAGGAGGGGACAGGGGACGGGAGCCTTCTAGCACTGGCTGCCTTCCATCGCCTCTCCTCTCCCTGTCAGTTGTCTTTTCCTTCCTCCTCCTTTCATACTTGTTGCTGGGATTTGAGAGTATGTTGTGCGCTCCTGAGGCATTTGAATCGCCATGTGTATTTTGTCGAGAAAGAAATAGCTTAGTGCTTTATCTGGTGATTTGTTGGCTATGCAGCTTTCTTGCTCTTTTGTACAACTCTCTGCTGTGTGCCAATTTAACGACTCAGTTAAATAACGATGGAGGTGCAGTAACCTTTCCATTGGAAAGGGTAAAACTTGCTTCCCTTTGTGGAGCCAAATGTGCCAAAGCAGGCTACCAAAGCAGCTCTGCTTTTCCAGTTTAACAGGTTTAGCTGATGTTACTGGATTGCCACCAGAGTTTATTATGGTTTCATAACTCACCCAGGGCTGGCACGGAACGTTTTGGTTTTTATTTCTTTGCCTGTGCAGCGGTAGGGATAGTCATTGGGGCTCTCAGCCCTGCAGATAATCTCTTCAGGGTTATCATTTACTTACAAACAGACGTGTGAAGTATTTGTGAAAAGGCTTTTGAAGTGGCGTGGCAGGCGGATGCTGGCCGGAGCTGCAGAGCCGGCGGTGTTTACACAGAGGCAGAGGATTTCTCTGCCTGGCGTGGTTCTCCTCAAGTGCTCGTATTCTGCGGCTATGCTGTTTGCCTTTCTAATGAAGTGAACTGTTTGTTTGAAATATGTGGTAGAAGGTATTTAAACAGAGACTAAAGTAAACTTTCGGGCTGTTCAAATAAGCCATGCATATCTGGTTTGTGAAGTGAAGGAAAACAATTTGGCTGCAGCTTACCTCTGGGAAGGGCTGTTAGGAACTGTTTAAATAACGAACTGGGCTGCGGCGGATGTTGCTGCAGCCTCTTACTTTTGGTGATGACTGCTGCTCATGTAGGCATTCCTCGGGATGCTGCCTCGATGGAGAGCTCAAAATTACTGTCGTTATTTAAAAAGGGGATTTATTCATTAGCTGCGAAAACTTGGGTACATTCATATTTGATTAAAACCATCCCAATTAGACAATGGACTGTTGAGAGCCAACATATGCTATTGCCTTTATAACGTCATTAGTAACCCAGAGTCCCCACTTTGAAATAAGATCGTGCCCGAGTGCGCAGACATCTGTTTCTGCCTAGCCAGATGGAGGTCAGCAACATAACTTAAACTGCTAATCCTCATTGTGGAGAGGGGAACAGGAATCTGAGGAAGGTAGTAACAAATGAACTTGGATCCTGCTCCTGGCAAGGCACGAGGTATCGATGGCTGATACAATGCTTGGAACATGCACTGCAGAGCTCTGGTAATAAGTTTCTGCCTAACTGCAAGCAGAAGTTCAGAGAGCAAAGGAGGGCTGGGAGAAGTGATACTCTTTGTGGTTATGGTATTACAATTCATCTCGGAGAACCTCACTGCTGTTCCCGGCTCCACCACAGTTGTGCCTAATGGGAGTGTTAGTCGGCTGCGGCGCAACATTTCTCAACAATGACTGGCAAAATGGAGATCTTGATGGTGGGTAGCGCTTTTCACCCCCTGCCATAGCACAAAACAATTAAAACCGGTCATGTGGGGAGTTCAGGAGCAGAGATTTCCATCCCTATCCAATAGAGACCATATGTTTCCATCCATCATTTATATTTTTTGGTGGGGAAGAAAGCGCCAAGTTGGTTGAGACTACAATGCCGCATCCTCCGGCATTGTTTCCCCGCACATTCTCCTCGGGAGCAATGGGAGTCACAACACTTCAGACTCCTTCGGTTCAGCATAGAGATTAAAACAAACAAAAAGTCCTTATGCTCCCGGAGTGCAATAAATATGCTAGAATTTCAATAGGATCCAAACAAGCAACAATAGTAGCATTAAGAGCTGGCAAATCCTTTGATGTTATTGACCAGAAAAGGACTGCTGTCGTCTCTGTCACGAACATTTAAACTTCTGACCTTCAACCTTTGTGTCAAATGGCTTTTCCATATGGAGGGTTACTATACCTCTCTGAGTGCCACTGCATTTAGTAGAGCATCAAACACTTAACTGGCAGGAAACTGTCGCTTAATGCGTTGGAAAAGCTCCAAGATTGCCAGAGGGTGGGACTGAGGAGAGCTGTCCCCTCTTCTTCTGCTGGATGGTAAATGAAGTCCCCTATGAAGTTCCCCTTTTCCCTAGAGCCTGATTGCATCTGAACTCCACACAGAAACATGGAAGGGAGGATTGCGTCTCGGTGGGCAGGGGAAAGACATCTTAAGTTATTTTTATTACCACCATGTGCTTGACGTTAGCTGTGGACCAAAGCCCTCTTTTGTGCAGTGTGTTGTGGAAACATACAACTGAAAGATGGGCTTTTATGGGCTCGGGAAGTCTTCATGCTTGTGCCGTGGAGCTGTATGGGCTGAAGTCCCACAGCTCCGGCACTGCCCTTGGTGATGTGCTGGCTGAGTGGCAGGGAAAGGGGCTTGCAGCCATCTTGGCCTTGGGGAACAGCCTGGAAGTGCGCAGAGCGTAAGGGACCATACTGGCCCAGAGCACAGGTACATCTAGCCTCATATCCTTTCCAAGCAATGACCAAAGGCAGATGCCCTTGAGTTAATGCAAGAACACAGCAGGTGATTCTCCTCTCCTTTTTTCCCCCCAAGTACTCTCTGAACTTCCCAAAATTTGCAGTTTGGGAATTTCCCAG
Source organism: Pluvialis apricaria (assembly GCA_017639485.1). Taxonomy (NCBI): domain Eukaryota; kingdom Metazoa; phylum Chordata; class Aves; order Charadriiformes; family Charadriidae; genus Pluvialis; species Pluvialis apricaria. The sequence goes on from CM030008.1 coordinate 65,609,548, forward strand.
TCTGGAAATGGTTTCTACACATTTGGACCCTTACTGCATTTCTCTTCTGTGACTTTCCCCTTGAGGCCATTTTAAACTTTTGTTGTCCATAGCCTCCTGTGGCAGGGAATGATGGTCTGTGCACCTCATCCTCATTTGGCCATCTTTCCCCTCTTCTGGCTCCTGTTGTCTCCTCATAGCACCCTTGGCTTCTCCTCTAGGATGTAAAGGGAGGAATGAAAACCAGTGGCCTCCTTTGTAGTGCCCGCTTACACACCCAGGGGTGCAGGAGAACGGTCCTTTCCCACTTCTCTCATATTTGTGGGGTTGTGCTCCACCTAATTCTACATTTTCTCCCACCATGTCCCTTAATCACCAAGCTGAAGAATATGGCTGTGCGTAGGCAGGTAATGTAACTTTTTCTCTAGTCCGCGTGGACTGGAGGTTGGAGAAAGCAATGCGGTGGTAATCATCTATTAATGCCAGAAAGCTCAGTCAGAGACTGGGGCCCTATTGTGGTAATCACTGTAGACAGGTGATGTAAAGATGGAAACTGCCCTGAAGAGTTTGCTTTTGTGCTGTTGCTATGCACAAAAATCTTCGCTAATGCCATGGGCTGCTTTGCCTACTACTGCATTTGTATGCTTCTGCCTGTTCACATCTCCGTTCTTCCATTTTTCCTTTCCTGTCATTAACAGGAGTGTTCTTCCTCCCTGTTGAGGCTGGACCTACCCACGCAGTCCATGACACTGGAGTTCTAGCAGTGAGGCTTGTGTGACTAGGACACAGCATGGGCAGGAGAGCTCAGGAGATGCTGGAGCTGGTTCTGCAGTCCGGTGCCCTCTGCAGTCATGTGCCCCTGCTCCACAGCTTTGATGCGACCAGGGGCAGTGTCTGGTTTTGACACATCACGCTGCTAACTCGGGGCTGTCCTTATGGGGCCTAAGGACCACGAGCATTAATTGAGCTGAGGTTGTTGACTCTGATTTTTTGATTTGTGTTTTTAAACAAGTACGCTTAGACATATATGCCCTTCATCCCATTTCTCAGCGGTGGTGCGAGCTCTAAGTGAGAGATTTAAAGGCTTGGGTGTTTTTGGTAAGCAGCACTCAGTTCCCAAAGCAAGAGAAGCGTAGGCCAGATCCTGCCACTATGTCTGGAGAGAACAAGAGAGGGGATGAAGGTGAGGTGTTGATATGACTTTGTGAGGAACTTCCCATATGCTGTAGAGAGAAAAGTCCTCTGGTGGTGAAGACAAAATGGAGGAATCCTAAAAACCCAACAAAAAGTGTGGTTATATCTAAAGCGCTCACCCTCTGTCTGAGTAATAGGAAACAAAGAAGAAGTTGTCTGTAAAGAAAAAGAAACTTAAAAAAAGATCATGAGCAAAACTCAAGAGAGATTAATAAAGAACGAGCAGTTTTGGGCAATTGGACCACTCTTTCAAAGGAATTAAGGAAATAATGGGTAGTGGATAAAATACTGTTATTCTAGCTCCTTGTTGGGACTTTTCACTGCAGAGGGTCGGAGTGTCTCAGAAAGGATATCTTCGTGTTAACAGTGACCAGACTGAGGCAGAGGGAAGTGATGTAATTTGACTGTGGCCCTTTTCATTAAAAATGCTTGCCTTAAAGCTTGGCTTGAAAAAACTAACTCAGATTGACTGGAATATCGACAATATGACATTCTCAAAAATAGGCTGAATGAGCATTTAGGATAAATGTCAATATGGCAAATTAAGGGAACTTGGCGTACTTTCCATCTTCAGTAATGATCTGAAACAAAAAGTACCCAGCATAAAAATGAAATACAGGGGAGAAACTCTAAGAAGCTGAGGGAAGATGAGGGAACAAGGAGAAAGAAAACAGCTTAAAGTCAAGTTTGTCTTGCCTTTACCTGACTTGAGCAGTCCCCTAGAAATGGTAGGGTAGACCACTGCCACATGATAAAGGCACTGTCTTGTAGTGGGAAAATGAAAGGCAATGGTATTTGAGACTGTATATAAGAAACACATATCCCTACTGGAAAGAGAAATTTGCAGAAGTAGGTTATTTTTGTATTATAAATTTCTAAGGCTGCCTCCTCCTAAGCAGTGTCATGTCAGCCGACATGAAAACCTGATGCCCAAGAATGCAAGGGTGATAACTATAGATCTCTCCCAAGCTGGAAGAAACCCGGGGAGCAAAAACAAGTGACTGTGATTAATTTAGAATATGGGCATAGAGATTAAAGGATGCAATAAATGTATATTATCAAGTGGCCTGACAGCACATGTGATAACTATCTGCTCATCTGCAAGAGCTTGAAGAGTGTAAACACCACAGAAGGAGAGTAATTGCTAAGGATGGTACAGAGAGAAGCTGAATAATTATGAATATTTGGATGAAATTTTAAAAAATCAGGTTGAACAGCAGGGAAAAAGAAATCTCTCCCAGCGTTCATCTGATTGTGCATCCCATAGAATGTGAACTGTTTTAATATCTAAAAATAGACATAATTGATCTAATTATACTATTCCCTCTCTAATTCCTATCATGCCATAAATTACTCATCAAAGCTGCTAAGTATAACCTGTTTCCAAGTCTTTCACCCTGTGGTCCAGACCTTCAGCTGCTGGAAATGTGTTTAGCTACAGTGATTTTCATTGTGCTATATTGATACCCAACTGTTCAAGGTTTGGCCTTTCAAAAAGCTTTTAAACTTGATTCTGGTACACAGAAGAGCACACAAGTCTTCAAAGTGTCATTTAAACAAATAATGTTTGCAGACTGACTCATGCTGCTGCTTTATAAACTTCTAAGAATGTCACCAAAGCTTGCTGAATTACCCAACTTGTCCTTATTTGTTCCCACATAAATCAGCAGCAATACAAGGTAATTTCTAGATTTTTTTTTCTGTTTTTTAGCTTCCTGTTACCTCTCCTTTGCCACATTTACCTTTGCATCTTACAGGTATTTGTTATTGCTGAGTTAATGCCTGCAGCTGATAGGAGGGCATTCAAAGGCTTTCCTTGAGCTGTGTTGAGCTGTAGGGAATAACGAAGCTGTTGTGTGGCAGCTCCTTGTTCCCACTGGTCAGGAAGCCCACGTTAAACCTCTGCATAGGAGTAGTTTGGAGTTGAGAACCTTGCTGTGAAATTTCTCCTTTAGTTCTCTCCAGGGTGGATCAGGATTTATTTCTTTTAGAATCTTTTCGTTTCCTTGGTTTCCACTTTGTAGCTCACCTTCAATCACTGGAATTTGCTGTGTGTTACAGAAATGGGTAGGCACACATGCATAGGTACAAATTATTTGTGTATATATTGTGGTTATGCATCCAGTTATTTGCAGCTTGTAGAGGAGGAAACACTGAGGATGTGATTGTTCTTACCCATGTGTAATCAAAGGTGAGAAGCATTCCAGAGCAGCTGGGTGAAGCCACTTGTCTGGGGTTCTTGAGAGTTAAACATGGATTCTTCTTTTGCTTTCTGTAATTCCTGGGGTGTGTGTGGAATTTTTAAGTGGTGGAGGATGCACTGGTGTATGGTGGCACCAGAAGTCAGGGGGAGCAGCAGCAAAACAGCAAGCATGTTGCAAGGCAGAAGCTGAATTATTTTTTCGCTGCCAAGTCCATTGGAGGTAGCGGAGGGAGGGATTTCTTTTGTCAGCTTCCTGGCAGAGGACAATTTGTCATTTTATTGCAGAGACCACATTATTAAGTTTGTTAAGAAATGCTGCGTGGGATCCAGAGGTTATGAAAAAGATGAGCTGTGCTGTACCAAGAGCCAGCTGCATTAGATGAAACAATTTTCCCCTCAGGTAATATGGTGGTGAGGCTAAGATGTCTCATTGTCGTCGTCTTTTCCTGAAAGCATGGGCCAATGTACAGATGCTGGCTGTATGCAACTGTTGCACATGTTCATGAGGGTTTTCTAAGGTTGCTTATAGGATGAAGCAGCCAGTATTGTTTGCATGGAAGAAGCTACTGAGGTAGGATATTCCTGCTGCGTTTCCACCAATTTGCTGTTTGTTCTTGGGCAGACTGTTCTGGTAGAGTGCCTTGGCTTTCCTCCTCAGAAAATGTGTGTCCCAGGAGGGCTGTGGGGCAGCAGTGCTGTGCCCACGCCGCTCACCAGGCAAGTTCACAACTGCATGATCAGGGCAGCACAAGGATTCCGTTCTTCACTTACCGGTGAGTCCATCCCAGTGGAAACAGTCATTTCTAAGTCACTGGGCTGTGATGAATCACAAATTATGTTCTTAAAGAGTTTGAGACTCTTCAGTCCAAGGTGTCTTGTACGTGCAATGTCCTTATCGCCCTGCAAGTCTATCTCTTGCTACTTTTCTTTTTTCTTTTCCTTTTTTGGATGGACAAACGTCAGGGAGCACTGGAGTCAGTTGAATGGACTTGAGGAAGTTTAGTTAGTATTCCAGAAGTCAGTCCTGCTCCTCAGACAGCAGAGTTGCAGTGACAGGGAGGAATAATAAAGCGTTCAAACTGAAATCAATCCAGCAGTTATTTAGCCAATACCTGCAGCAAATTTGGCATATTAAAGACCTCTCAGTGCCAGCTGATGAAATCATTTCCAGCGACTTTTCTTCCAGCACACCAATAACTGCTCCTCCTTCATGTGTTTGGCATGATGGTTGTTGTGGAACTACTAAAAACAATAAAACGCATTCCCACAAGGTATTTAAGTTTACAAACTAAAAAGTGGTAAAGTGGATGGCAGGGATCTAAGATGCCCAGAAGTCTTAATTTCTGGTTTTGCAAAGGTAGAAATTATTTTTAAGCCATAACAAGAGGCACAGAGCTGGAGCTGTGGTTTATTTTTAAGATCAGTGTACAGGCTGTGCAAGCACAAGCAGAGGGTTGGGAGGGGAAGTGTGATCATCATTAATACACACAGACACATGGGAGGGATGTGATCTGATTGAAAATTGTGTTTTTCTCTGAAAGTGTTGTATCTCCTGTATGTTATTGCAATTAACATTTCGTGTTGCTGAAATGGAGAAGACCTACCAATTAAAATTTCTTTTTCTCACTCTCCCTCTGTCCATTTCTTGGCTTTACCCATTTGTTTGTTTGGTTGGTTGGTTTTTTTTTTCAGTTTTGCCATGGCTTTTTCCTACTTAAAATCTCCTTCGTGAAGTCAGACAGGGAGTAGTTGTGTCTATGTCAACATGATGGTTGTCACATTGGAAGCGTGCACATGCATGCACGGACACACGGACACACACACACACACACACAAAAGCCTCCTGATATAACTGGCTGTAGCACATCTGTGGATCAGCCTGCAAATAAGCAGTGCTTCAGATGGCAACCAGCCACGCTGAAGCAGCAACCCCAGTCACCGTAGGGAGACTCTTCAAAGTGCACGAAGTTAAGTGCATGCATTAACGTGTGGCTGTGGCTCAGTCATTTTTCTTCCTGATTAAAGCCTCTGTATAAGCATACGTAGAGAACATAACTCACCCCTTTTTGAAAGAGAACTAAAAAAAACCCCAAAGACAACACGTGCTCTTATTGAGCCCTAACGCAAGCTGTAATTAAACAGAAATCCAACATAAGATCTTTGCTTGGCAAAAGAGGAACCTAATTCTTGCCATAAAACCTGGCAATATCATTAAGTTCAGATCAGTTGAAGCGAATGTAGATGAAGAAACAGTGGTGCCCTTAGGGACTCTGCAAACCTGAATATTAGAAAATTCCCATCTGGTGATCAGCTTATGAACCAAAGGAAGTGTAGAAATTTGCTGGCAAACTCTTCAAAACTGTTCCGCATATTGAAAAGGCATTAGCGATGAGGCTATATTTTGCCTGATGCTGTTTCTGTTACATCTGGTGTGAAAGCTTGGTACCACTGAGTTCAGCATCAAGACTGTAATGAATTTAAGCGGGAAGGAGATTTCACCTCATATGAGGTTATATCTGAGACAGAGTTTTGCAAATGGCTCAGTTCTGCCATTTAATTCAGTGAGTTGATCGTCCTGAGGACAAATCTGCTAAAACATCACGAGGGTTTCCTGTGTTGGGCTTGAGTCCTGTGTTTGCTTGGCCCTGATCTCACAACACAGGTACAGGTGTTGGGGCCACACTGGGCGCATTCAAGCCGATGCAGGCGTTTTCTACAGTAGCAAATGTTTTCTTGACGTGCTGAAAAATGCAGCCTGTCATTTCAGCAGCCATCTTCCTCAAGGGTTTGGCAGGAATCACAAGGTGCTTGAGTGAGTCGATTAGCTGAGGGCAGAGTGTTTTACTAGCCCTACCACCACAGCTAAACTTTCCAAATGCAGTGATCCCTGAACTGATTAAGGCTTATTTGAGAGACTACAAAGTCTACAGAAAAGTTATCCTTCACTTCAGTGAGCTTTGGAGCAGCGTAACCTCTTTGCCGTTGTCTCAAAGTGTTGCACGGCACCTTTGAGCCAGCTAGCATCATCTACTTTTCCACCAAGTCTTGCAGTGAATTGCTGCTGCCTGCTACATCTCATCAGACTTCAGTTCAGGTTTGGTGTTCAGCAGCAAGGACCATATCTGTCATTTCTCCCAGTTCTTTTGCCTTGATGCTCCAGCGGAGCCCTAGGTTGCCGACTTTCAGAGAACAAGTGTAGGTCTCTTCTTTTTTCCTGTATGGGAGTGATTGTAATTTGAGAGAGATGATGCTATTCACTTTCTTTAAGAAGACAAGAAAGATTCTTGAAGAAGAAATAAAAAGGCACGTTTTACACAACAAAAAGTCAGCATAAATTGACATATTTTCCAGAAAATCTCGCAGTGCTAAAATTTATGAGTTTGTAGCATTTCAGGCATTTGTAGCTCCCATTTTGTTTTGAGGAGACCCTGTTAGCTATGCAGGAGACAGGAGAGCATCAGAAGGAAGCTTACAGTAGTAGGCAGCAGAGACTTGAGAAAAAGGCAACAGCTACTGAATTCAGCAATGTGTGAGGAATGTGTGTAAGTGTATTTCCAGTGCCTTGGCATGTCCTTACAAGTTCTTGAAAATAGTGACGTTTAAGCACAGAATCAGATAATTCTGCTGAATTGAAGCTGAGGGCTCCAAATGCACAGGCAGCATCTGCCCGTCTTGATGCTTGTACTGTGCACTTAACGTCAGGGAGTCTCTGCAACGATGTAATTGAAGGACCGGTCCAGGAATTCACGGTTGCCTTTGGATCTCTATAAGAAAACTGCCTGGCATACACTGTAGTAGTTTGCATCTCAGCCAAAATTTTTAAGAAGTAGCAAATGGTAATAAATAATTACCCTAGCAGAATAGGAAGTTAGATTTTGTGGATTTGTTTTGGTGAGAGGAGTTCCTCTTTGCTAAGGGTAAGAGTTTTGTTCCTTGCGCTTTAAACGTGAAACGTGAAAATGTCATTATAGTTAGAGCAGGTATCCTGTCCTTTACAATAAGTTGCCCCCTGCTTTTCTACATAGGTAGAGCATCTCTTACAAATAGCAATGAGTCGGGTAGGTCCAGATTCAGTTCTAGCCTGTGAGTAGTCTCACTCATTCTTTACTCAGCTATGGCATATGTGCCTGTAATATTCTGATGGTGCCTTTAATGAATTAGTTAGCGGGTGGGATATGAAAAAAGCTGCTGCTTTGCAAACTTCTTACTATGTATTTCCATATACATACATGTCGACCGATTACATTTTTATGGAGTTTCAAGTGAATTCCAAGTGAAGCCCTGGACGATGGGTGCTTTGGCAGGTCTCTGCTTGATCTAAGAGTCTTTCCATATAAATATTCAACGTTCTTTAAAGTGGAGTGGTTTTGGACCCCCAAGCACGTAGAATTTAATGCCTACCTCTATGCTGAGGGCTGACCCAAACAAGGCAGGATTTGAATTCCCTCCGTAAAACTGACTCCACTAGTTCTGCACATTATTCTCCCTGTCTCCCATTTAGCATGTTAGTCTGCTGACAGTAGAGTACACAGCACTTAGCAGCTGGTTTGTGGAACCATCAGTCAGGAAATTATATGATAAATAGTAGGTAGCCAGGTTTAGTGGCACTTTATTCTGCTTCAGCAGTTTTAGGCTGACTTTGGAAAAGTCATCATGTGGTTTTTCTTAAGGGTTGCAACAGGAGATGGCTACAGTGTAGTAACTTATTACACATACATTTGAGTTATGATGTTCACCAGCTGTATTGCTCATGTGTAAATAATAAACTGTGAGATGGATAATTATGTTGGGTTTTGATATGCAGCTCTGCTCCGGTCGGCACAGGGCTGATGGAGACAGCTCCCTGTGCCGTGATGGAGTACGGCTGTTTCCCAGATGGAAACTGCAAACAAGATGCAACCAGGATATACAAAGGAGCTTAATGTGAGAGGACTCAAAAAGGTGTTCTTGGAGATTTATATCCCATGTGTTAAATACAACTTGTTGGTGCTCTGCGCTGCATAGGTCCCACAAAGGGGAGTACCCTTTTTGTGTTGTTTAATACTCATCTTCCGTTTCCCAGATAGGGGAAGATAGAGGATCACATTTAGGAGGGTTAAATAGTGTTTCGCTGCATAAATATGGGGACTGCTTTTAATGGGTAGGTGCTCAGGCTGGGTGAGCGTGGGACAGTGAGGAGGCTCGGCATCCTGAGCGGCGTTGCTTGCCTTGGCCAGGTGGAGCCCGTCCTGTTGGACATAAATAAGGGTGGCAAAATCTCTGTGGTCTCACTGGCACTCCCCAGACTCACTCTTCAGAGACACCTAGGGCAGAGGAGTTGCATGTGCATCTATGAGGGTATGAGTGACTTTCTTCTTTGCTGAAAAAATGGTGGCAGAGTTTTTATGGTAAAATGCCAGACATCTGCTTTAAAACCTCCTCCCTTCAGCCTACGCTGCTGTAGTCAAATACCAGTGAAGCAGAAAACAGGGCAGGCAGTCAGGCAGATGCACTAACACACAGTTCTTGTGCCCCTTTTCCCCTTTGCCACCCTGGTGGCTTGTGAGGAATGTGTTTCAGGAGGTGGCAGCAAGCAGCCCCCACTTGGAGGATGACAGTGTGCTCATGGGGGTACCTGGTCATCTGTGACCCACCTTTACTCCTGCTGAAGCCCAGGAGTGCTCAGCGTGGAGAGTGAAGCTTGTAACGGATTGCATGCCAAGGTCCAGTTGGTGCAGCAGAACCGCAATTAAAGCTACCATGAGTTTCACATTAATTTGAATAATTAAAGCTACCATGTTTCACAAAAGCAAGCCATGAAACTGGACAGGCCATGTCAGATATTTCCAGATTTTCCTGAAATACTGGGAATATTTTCTCAGAATTTACGTTATTTCCCCTTCGTCCCCTCCGTTTACCCCCTCAGGGCCATGAGGTTTGTTCCTCTAGTTCTTTCTCCCACTTCAAGACATAATAATTAATCATCCCAACTTTTGACAAACACCAAGGGGAAAAATCCTTTTTTTTAAACAACTTCTGGTTGGTGCGAGGGACCTGCTTTCACAGATAACATAATATAATTTTGCTGAATAGGAAAGTCAGGAGAAGATACCTTCAAGGGTCAGCAGGCAAAACCGAAATAGCCTTAGTTTTACTGCCAGTGCATAATTAAAGTTTTCTTTCTTTCTAGAAGCATTTTGGTAAATCCATGACATGACCTAATGTCTGTACTTCTCAGCTTCTGGTATCGGATAAACACATGACTTCATCCAAAGTGGCAATTGGGTAATAATTGGGCAGGATTGGTTTGTTTCATGCCGCTGGAGATGCTCAGCATCTCGTTTGAATTTTGAGCATTTGGGAGGCGCGGTGAGCGGCATGGTCAGCTGTAACCTCCTTTAGGCATACGAATAGCACTGGTGTGCTGGTGTAGAGAGCTGTTGTCCGTGTGCATCGTGTCCTCCAAAGCTGGGAGGCAATCGTGCTGCAGAAGCGGTGGGAGCTGCGGGGCGGGCTTGCGCTTGGCCCCTCGGTGCAGAGTCTGTGGGGGTGGCAGGGGTGCATTCCCCCTTTTGTCAGCCTCGTCGCCGAGGCTTTCTGGAAACAGCGGGGAATGGGAGCCCTAACAGCTGCAAACTCCCCTGTCCTGCGAAAGCCTTGGAGGGGACGGCGCAGGGGAGTGTACTGCAGCTGTGCGTCCTGGGTTCTCCAGCCATGGGGACAAAGAAAGCACCTTTCCTTTTTAAGAGTGGTGTATGAAATGAGTCCTGCTGTCCTCAGGCACGTTCATCTGGATTCAGCCATCGGTGTGATGCAGTTAAGCATCTCCAGTATGCCCTTTCCCTATTGCATTTCCCTTTTAACTCCATTGCCTGATTTACTCCAGATAGTCATTTCTCAGCATGCTGCTTTGCTTTCCATTACAGGATTGTGTGTACATCTCTGAGGATATACTTTTTTTATTGTATTGTATTCTCTACTTAGGCTTTTCATCCTGGGATGATTTTTTTTTCTTATTTTAATAAAAAATAAATAAATCAGGAATGCTTATGAAAGGCTTGATGGTCCTTTTGATCTGACACTTCACATATGGGCACATAATTATTTATTAAAGACTTCTTTACGTCCTTTTCCATTTAAGCTATAAAAAGAGAATATTAAAATTAGTAAATACATATTCATACAAACACTGTGGGCCAAACTCTCCTCTCAGACAGACCTGACTGACTGCAGCAGGGAAGGAGAACACGACCCGTAAGTCACAGCACTGGTGACACATACTTTTCAATATCTGTTCTGTCTTTATGAATGTTGTTTTTAAAGAATCGTTGCAGATACTCAGATCCAGGAACCTCACTTGTTTTTTCAGATCCGCCTCACCTGTTTCCAGCATTCCACCCTCCTGTACCAATTGATGCGAGACATCATGAGGGACGCTACCATTATGAACCATCTCCCATTCCTCCTCTGCATGTGTGAGTATTCAGTGTTTCCCCTCGCTTCAGCTGCCTGGAAGAACGGGCAAGTATACAAACCTTTGCAGTGCTTAAAGCCATGCACCTGGAGCACTTTGCCAGTCCTGCTGGAGAGCGAGATTTACTTTTGGAAAGCATCGAGCTTATCTGTTCATGAAGCAAAACCCAGGCTGGTGCCTGAGGTATTCCTGTTATAATAGGTGGCTGGAAAGTGTTACCGATATGTTTTGCTGACATTTATTCTGCGTGCTGTCGTTCTAGAAATACTAAATTAAAAAGTGCTGAACCCTATGAAATACAGCCAGACAAAACATGTATTTTGTCTGGATTAGGCTTGGGATTCTTCATAGCTAAAATTTCCTCTCATGCCAAAGCTTTTTTTTTCTCCCTAGTGAGTGCTATGAAGCATAATGAAATTTTTGGTAAATTTTCATAGTTTCTGTTGTGTGCATGCACAGGCAATCGGTTGATTGATGGGAATGTCACCCAAACAAAATGGCAAATGTGATAGAGCACATGGTTTACACAAAGATAAAAGAAATGAATACCAGTGATAACGTGCATTAGAAAAGGGTGGTAGTGGTGAAATCCTGTAGAAATAAATATTATCTTATTCTATATGGGGAGACAGATATCAGCATTGCAGAATAAAATGGTTGTTGTGTCCAGAAAACTGCTATATACCATTAAAGATGGAGCCAAAAAGCAGGGCTCGGTACTTCACTAAAAGGCTTGATATATACATTTAATCATATCTACTAATCTTCTCTCATACTGAGAAAATACAAGAAGAAAAGCACAAGCAATACTTTGAAGAATAATGCTGGTTGTTTAGATGGCAGATTGCTTTGCTAGGGCTATTAGTTACAGCTGTGTAATTACATATATGCAGAAGAAAAATGAAGTTGTTTTAAAACAAGTCCTCCTCTGTGAGCAGAATTAATTGATATTAACAATCCTAACTACATGCCCAAGTACACACACAATATTTTACTAACAGTTTTTTTGGGTTAGTCTTCTATTACTGAATTGTAATTTCAGAGCAAATTTGCCTGGAGGTAAGTAATAAATCTGTGTTGCAGTCTTCCAGGGCATTAGAGGAAAAGTGGGTATTTATAGATGGAGAGAGTACAGAAACTTGTGATTTATTCTTCAAAGTTCCTCTGATGCATCACTATTTACACCACAGGCAACCACGTCATAAAATAACTCAAATACACGCTTAAATTTGCTGCTAAAAACTGTTGTAAGCTGAAGGTGGCAGGCTCAGACAGAGTCATTACGTGGTCATCCTAGATTTTGCAGTGCAGTGAATATTCTGCCTAGATGTTTTTGGGAGCTGGGGTGACGATCCTGCTCCTTCTGGAGCTAGTGGGGAATTTGTCTTTGTCTTCAGTGCGAGGCAGACAGGTTAGGGAGCCCCAGGAAGTGTTTTAAACTGCATCAGCAGAGGACAGTCATCCAAAACTTGGGTACTGCCTGTGAGCCTTCGTGGTGGCTTCTGGATCCCCTGCCATGTGGGACCCTGCCTGGCTGTGCTGGCTGTGCTGAGCCCTCTCTGGAGCCTGAGCTCCATGAACCCAGCCCATACCGCGACACCCAATGCCCGCGGGCAGGGCTTTTGGGTGGGTAGACCACCATTTACAGCTTCGGGTGACAGTGGGAAATCGGGACTGGCAGACTACACTGCTAAAAGTGCCAGGATTTCTGTAAGATCCTCAAAAGATGTTGAAAATGCCTGCTTCATGCCTTGTTTGCCGTTCAGCAGCAGTCCCCTCTGATGCTGAAATCAATGCCCCTTCTATGGAAAGGCGCTGCGCCCTCCTGCTCCCCACCATACCCCGCAGTGCAGCGGTGACTCATCCGGGCCCTGCAGAGCCCCGTTAGAGATGAGGAGATCTTAGCATGATGTGATATGACTGCAGGCATCTGCTTTAGAAATACACTCTGATACCAGCCCAAGCTTTAAACTCAACATTTCCTTGATACTGGCCATTCATATTTCCATTGACTTCTATTGGTTCTTCCACTCATATGGTTTATATCGCCATTGGAATGATGAGCTGTAGTGGACCCTTGCAGCCATTGTGGTTTGTGTAATTAAATGTAAATACGCAATTAAGCAACTTAAAAAATAATAATCTATCGGACTCCCAACAGCTTCTTTGTAGATGTTAAGGTTTGTCATGCTTTTGCAGTTTTCAGGAATACATTTTAATGTATGTATGAGGTAGATACCCAGCAGTTTTCTTGCAAGTTTTACAGAGCCTGGTGTGACCATCACTTAGGAGTGTTAGATTTGAGATTGTTTGGAGCCATTACTTGAACTGCTGTCCTGACATCCATTAAAAAAAAATAAAAGAAGAAAAAAGAACTGGGTCTGAGAAGTTGTTTGAGAATTCTGAGAGAAAATGGCAAGAACACCGGTCAGGATACAAATGTTTATCCATGGCTTCATCAATGACTTGATTGTATGAGTGATTTTCTCCTCAGCTTCGTGATACTCTCAGATGTGTGTGTGTGTGTGTGTGTGTGGAATATAAATTATAAAAAAAAAAGGCAGAAAACTGGCATCATTCCAGTTATCCAAGCTCCTAGAAATGCGTTCCAGAACCTGTCAAGCCTGAGTGAAATTAGTGTAGGTATAATACAACGGAAGAAAAAATGTGGAGAGGGCCTTGTCCACATGATACCTACAGTGTGTGCACATAATTTTGAACAATGCCCAAGTGAAAAAGAAAAAAGAAAGGAGGACTTTTTAAGGTGTTACAGGACTCTTACGTACTTGTAGCTCTAAAGATGTATACGTATTTATATGTATAATTCTTGTAGTTTAATTGCTGATGGGCAGAACTGTTGTATCCCAAATTTCAGCCTGGAGTCGAATTTTATAACTGAGTTATAAAACCCTAAAATAAGGGTTTATGTTTATGACGGAATTGCTGACAGATGCTTATGTATAGTAGGACTAGCAGGCATTGCTGTAATTATGCTATCGTATCCTATCATTAAAGATTTCAATTGAAAGAGGTTTATAAATTGCTCTTCTTCTTAGATAAACCACCCTACATTAAGGCATCAACGATATGGTGCAGAATTAAATTAAAATCTCATAAAATGAAATATGTTCTGTATTAGCTGTTTGACACTTAATTTGCCTCTGAATGAGTAGAGGAAATCACAAATTAACCTGCCTTTGTTTTTCCAGCCATGGCTTATTAGGTGTTAGAACAACTGCAATTACAGCCCAATAATAACCCCCAACCCTTATGAATATGTACTGAAATGTGTCACTTTGTGTTACCAAAACCTGTTTGTTAGGACTATGTAGTTATCCTGGAATTTCTACAGTACATGTTTGGTTTATACTTCAGAGAAGATGTATGAAACTTAAGTTGTTCTTTAGCAGCATCATATGAACAGCGTAATTGGAGCTGGAGCTTTTGTTTTCCCCCTTTTTTTTTTTCAAATTCAAGGCATGAATCTTAGTTTTAGAAAGTATTACAGTAAACTGTAATTCAGTTTTGCTAGTTTTCATTGAAGTAGCAAATTAAATTACTTGTTAAACATCATATGATTAAAACATACCAAAAGAAGCACGGCTTTAGTAATACCACTTCTTGCTTTGTTTTTCTTTGTTGTTGTATTTGTCTTGCTCTTAATTTTCAAAATTGATTACTAAAGTAAGGTACTAAAGGAGAAACTGAAGCTAAACAATGTTTTGGTCCTTGACATTTGCTCGGCCATTCAACAGTGTGACACCTTCTCTGGTTGGTCATTCAAAATCATGCTGCTGCTGAGGGTATTTATTTGGACATAAATTAATACTTTGAGCATGCTATTTTTTTTTTACTCCTCAAGAATCAAATCATAAATGTTTACTACCAGCTAACTCTTCCAATCACCTGGTGTCTTTGTTGATGTCGGCTGTGTTGGAATGAGAGTTGTTATTAGCATTGAGCAGAGGAAGAATAAGGCTGTCTTGACTATTTTTACGACAGTGCAAGTGTAAATAACTTTGTAGTCCCACTACTTTTAAAATCTGATCTAGCCAGGATGAAAGTTTTTATTTATGACATGAGAGTTTTTATTTATTTATTAAAAAATACCACTCCTAAGGCAGAGGCAAACTTCTACTGACAGATTTAATCGCAGCGATTTAGGAGGTTACCATTCTTTGTCATTCATTCATTCCCACACCTTTACCAAGTTGTGGTAATAAGTTCCTCCCAATCTGCTTCATTTCAAAGTTGAGTTGGACAGCCTTTGAAGGTGACTTCACCTGGTATTTCCAGGCAGTGTTATCATGGCTGTGAAGGAAGCATGCATCTGCAGAAGTGGGGCAGGGGACAACTGCCAGGTGGCAATATCAGGAAGGCTCCAGGGTGGTGGCCTGCGTATGTCTCAGAGCAGTTAATGGACATGTTGTAGGAGGCTAGTAGAAAGTCAAAATTTCAGCGCTGAATGTACTGCAAAATACACCATGCATGTTCCAAAACATTCATCAATGGATGAATGTCTCCGTCTTTCTGTTGCCATCCCATTTTACATTAGCCCTGGACTGCGAGTAAGGGAGCATGAGCAGGTAAATCTAAGGCAAGGTGCACTGATGTTACCTGTATGCTTACGGCCAGGGAAAGCTGCCCTTGCAAGGAGGAAGCTGCAAGGCAAAGCTGCTGTCTCGTAGCTTCCTAGGATCAATGGTACTCTGAGATCCTTTTTTTCTAACTGCTGGTTGAGGCTAGCAGCATCCGAGTTTGGCAGTCTTACGCCCTGAAATGATGCACGTGCAGATAACTGAGCATGTGCCTAACATGAATGTCTTGAACAGATATTTGAACTGTGTGAATGCACCGGTACTAAAGCAAAGCATGTGTTTTGCTTGCAGTCAGCTTTAAGTTGATAAAAAGAGAGTCCGATTCTTAGATATGTTATTTCATATCTAATTTATACAGACATCAGTTACACGAGGGTGAAAAGGAAAGGAAAGTCAGGCCCAGATGCTCAGCTTTCATCAGCCTCTGATTTTGGACCACGCAGTACAATGGGGGATGTCCAAGTGCAAGAAGATTAAAGCGTTGGCTCTGCAAAATATCCTTGATTATATGAGAGAAACTGCCTGTCATACGTTTGATAGGACGTTTAGGTTTTCCCAGCCCCATTGCTGAAATTTTAATTTTTCCTTTGCACTTTCATTCCTAAGCTCTTATTTCGTCTAAAAATCCTAGTGCTTAAACCTCTTAAATCTTTTACCTGCTGCTTTGCCTCAGTGTACCTCTAAGCTGGAGACTTGGCAAGGAGTCTGTCACCTTGTCAGAGCATTCATTGATCCTTTCACAGTGGGAAAGAGAGCCCCACCCAGTGTGAAAAACATCACTCGTTGAGTTGGCTTTAATTACTTTAAGACTTGGAACAGGTTTTATGGTTTAGCCAGGAGCCATCAAAGAAGACAGACTGGGAAACTCTTGGGACATGAAGAGATGACTGTAGTTACAGCTTTCCAAAATCATCCATGAAAGTATTTTTTTAAGCAGGGAGAAATCATGTATTAAGTGGGAAGCACCCCAAGAAACCTGTCCCTGGAAGGGAAGTGCAGCATGGAGAATAAGCAGCTGCTTATAGCCTGGAGGATTTTTACAGCAAGTCTCTGAGAAGGAAGTAGCATGGTCTGGTGGCTCGTTAAGGTTGTTCAAGTTTGTTATATGCAATGGATGTGTGTGTTGCAGGCTCTGCAAGCAACATGTACGCCTCTTTTCTTAGTGGCAGAGCAGCACAGCGACAGTAATTTTCATAGAAGTAAAATAGCAGGGCCAGATGCCGGCACATAAACTTCAGCAGATAGTTTTCATTCAGAGCCAGGCCTTTTACAAAGTGGGGAAGAGGAAGCCTGAGTCTAGACCAGAACTGCGATCTCTCACTCAGTATATAGCCTTGCATCATTTAAAATACTGAATCAGTGTTTTGTTTAGCTGTTGGTACTTGTTTAGTAATACTTACCTTAAGACTTGCAGATCATAAATTCTCCTTTGCAAGCGCACTTGCAGAGTAGCTTCAGAAATAGACCATGTTTTTAAAAACTGTCTGAAACTGGGAGGAGTTTAGAAAGCAAATTATTGGTGGCATATATCAAATTGCAGAAAAAAAGGATATGTGATTCTCTTAAATTTTTGATTCTGAAACACTCGAAAAAAAAGCAGGTAAAAGTGTAGGTCAAAAATAGGTAAATATTTTTGAATGTAGCTTTTTTCCCTAAGTTTAGTTACATGGATTTGTTTAGGTAAGCTGTGGTCAAAAGTTTCTGCATGCTCAATTCAAGTCATATTTCTCACAGATTTGTTCTCTTCCTACTAGGAAGTGTATCTTATTTAAAAGTTCATTTCAGCTGGCAAATAAATTCTAGATCAAGTAAGGATTCACTGCTAAAAATCATGCCCGTTTTTAGCAAGCACATTTACATGAAAGTCAACAGAATTGCCTCTAAGCGCACCAAATTACATTTGGTTCACATCATTCATCTGTTTCTGTGGTGGATAATACTTTGTGACATAATCATTTTCTCTGGAGTAGCTAATTGTGATGCCAAGGACCTACAGATTTATAAAGGAGAAATAATAGCAGCAGATAAATATTGCGTTAACAGAGACTCTTTGTTCTTCTCGTACAGCCAGCTTGATTTTGGGATGGTTGGAGGAGTTAGAGCAATTGAAATAAGAGGGAAATTTTGGAGAGGTTTTTAATGTAGAAGGAAAAAGCTTGGAAAAAGCAATGGTTTGTTTTGCTAAAAATCCTTTGGTAGAAACTTCCCCCAAATCTTCTGTTCATTTTTTTTTATGTTGAGAAAAGCGCTTGAAAGGCAGCAGCCCCCAGCCTTAACGAGAAAGGCACGCTTTCACCGGTGCGCTGCTGGCTGACTACCTCTCATGATACGGTCACTTGGTAGCAGCAACAACTCGTAGTGCAACTTCCCAGGGTGACACAGAGGGAGGAAAAAGAGGGGAAAGCCCTCAGTGGTCTTCAGGAACACTCCTCTGACGTTCTAAGGGGAATTGGTTGCCTGAGCCCCACCTGAGAGGCAGGGTGACACAGGTCCATCTGGTGGGGCCAGACCCCTGCAAGGGATTCTCAAAGAGGTTTGGCTTATGTTGTTACAGAAAAACAGTTCCGAGGTTTATCAGTAGTAAGGTATCTGCACTGGACAGCACTGCCACTTAGCTGATTTACCCCATCTGGGCAGTTAACGGTGCTTAGACAAATTCTCAGCTGCCAGTGAGAAGTGATTCCCTAAGGCTGGCTTTCAAACCAGCATGAATTAAGAGATGATGGAAGCGAAATGAATGGCCAGCAAAGTCATGCCTCGGGACACTGTGTTGTATGTAACATTCTTCTGTAGACTAAGGAGTAACTAGGCATGACTTCGAGCTTTTTTGGGCCGCTCCCTGTGTGTGGGTGTGTGTACAAGTGTGCATATTTGTGTGTGTGTGTGCGCATGCATCCTCTTTATATAATACGGTGAATATCTTCGCTTGCATTTATCATTGAGTAATTATAGGTCTTTACAGTTAAAACTAGTGGAAGGAGCTACACAGAATCTGAGAAAGATGGAAAATTAGAGGCAGAACGTGAACAAAACAAGTAGGAAAAATATTCATGAGCAAAAACATTGAGAACATGTGGATCATTACCTTAATTTAACATTTAACCAAAAATACATGGAATAGCTCCAGTCCTAGAGTTCTGCTTCTTGAAATTTCTATTATCTCATTCTGTTATCAGCTGCAAAGAATGCAAGCTCTAAATATAGTGCACATTCAGAGGCTCTGAGCCTGTGGTTTCTTGGACAAAATTCCTGTGTTCTTTGTGCTGTAGTCAGCAGTATTAGTTGAGTGAGCAGATATTGACTGTGGTATTCACGTGCAGTGAACCAGAAGCAAGCCAACTCTATAGAGGCTGCTGTCAAACTTGTTGCAGTGGCCTGTGAGGTACTGGACTGTGACAGACTCCTTTTTTTTCAGTACAATTCTTCCACTCATGTTAAATCTTGCTTCAAAGAGAACTGAAATGTTACAGTCTTAGCGTTCTTTCTTTCTTACTTTCTCTTTTTTCTGCTTTCTTTTTTTAAAGCGTACTGGTAAGATTTCTGTGCTGTGAATTGGAAGTCCCTAAAGTGAGAGTAGGTATACACTGGATGAAATGCGAGCAATGAGTACTTCTGCAGTGTAGGAGCACAGAGCATCTTCATCATAATCTCATACAATCTTCCCCTGACTTAGTCTCTCTCTTCCTCCAACAAATGCATCATGTCCTATAATCTTGGAACACGCATTGAATTTAGTTCAGACTTTTTTTCCCAAAGGAAGAAAAAACAGAAGTAACACCTTGTTTCCCTTTTTGTCACCCCTTACTCAACCCACTATATATTCTTGTATATGTATATATATGTGTGTGTGTGTATATGTTTGTATTTGTTTCCATATTTGTAACAGAAAGGAGGCTCTTGAGCTGGTGTCAGCTGTGCTTCTGAGATGCAGGAGACTAAGTAGCTGCCCCTTGCATATTCTCTATTATATGATGCTAGGAAAAAAGAAAAAAAGGCAGGACCCTAATACCACCCAAAGGAATGTGCTTAATGGGTGTTTTATCTGTGTGCCTCAGGGAAGGGTAGGCCAGCATTTGTGACTAATGTTATTGATTAATAGAGGAAATGATTTAAAGAAAAATGTTACGCTATTTGATTTTTGCTTTTAGGATCCTGTGCATGACCAAAGGATGACTTTGGACATTACTTTAGAAGAAGCTTTATATTGAGGTTGGGCTCTATGAAGTTGCTATTAAAGACCAGGCAATACTGTATCGCTTGGTCCCTTCCAGCACTGAATGTGTAGGTCTGATCCTACAATAGATTATGTCTGCATTTATAGTTAACTATATAGGGGTGTTGGTAATTTTCTGGAGCCCCCACAGAGGTTAGACACAGAGGCAAAACATCCTGAAGGCCATGAGCCAGGAATACACAGCTTCCAAAGGGCCTGTCTTCTTCCTGAAAGGAGTATTTATGAGGTGCTGTGACCACTGGTGTTAAGGATCAACAGAAAATTAGGGAGTATTTCGCATGAGGGAGAATTTCTAAACATATCAGATTTAAGTGTCTATCTCTTTAAAGATACACGTCTTTCAGTCCTGTATCTCCTGTTGAAATTCAGCCTAGATTTATCATGCCTTTTCCACTGGCCTGTGGAAGAAAAGATTGATAGTCTAGTCCAGTTTATAGAGGCCACCAACGCAAATAGCCCCATTTAACAACATTGTGGACAGATTTGGTGGGGAGGGCAGGAGCTGAATGACCCGGGGCAATCAGGTGTTCTCTGCTTCACCCTGGAAGATCACTATCAGCGTACATCATGAAGACAGTACCAAGAAAGCTTGTGTAGCTGCCTCTGTCTTAGTTTGCTGTATTCGTTCCTCAGAAGCTAGGTTTCCATCCTGACATCTTTTGTGGGAGCTGTGTTTGTACTGCTATGATTAGATTGAATTGCAAAGACGCTGAGGTAGCAAATGTGTAGGCTGTCCTGGTGGTGCAGGTGTGTCCCAAGTTGGCTGGTTTGTTCCCTTTTGTGGTTTTCATCTGCACACCTAGCTACCAGTTCTGTTTAGGGAACTAATAATGCTTCCAGCATTTAGATAGTGCATTTACTTCAAAAGCTTCAAAACTGAATTTACTACTTCTCTACGAAATCTCCAGCCAGAACGTTCATTTGCTTTACCCTTAGTGCTTGTTTTTCACCTATTTCCCCCTATAGCTACTTTAGAAGTGGTGTCCTCACTCATTTCTGGTTCTTGAGGTTGTTCGAAGCTTTACAGCTTTGCCCAAGAAATGCTTTTAAACTCCAGTTTTGCACACAAATAGAGCAAGAACAGTAGTGTGAAGCCTTTATCTCTTGTTTCTTCTGATGGCTGCGGTGTTCCAGCCATTCTATAGTGATCATTTATGAGAACTGACTTGTAGTGCATGTTACATAGCACCACGATGGCTTTCAGTACCTGCAGGATCAAATAAAGGAGCTAGCCTAGCTGAGACAAAACTTCCTAGCCCAATTTGAGAACTGAGTGATTTCCCGCTCTGATTTGGTTGCACCCCAGCCAGCTCCCACACCTGGACCTTCAATACTGGCAAAGAAATTTGAGAAGTGACTGTTAGCAGAATATCTTTCTTCCACCCTCCTAACTTATCAGCATTCACTTTTGATATAAGTTGTGCTTCATATACCTGTGAATCCTACTGCCCTTATGGATGTTGGTGTGGATCCATGGCTTGCCTGCTATTTGATGTGGTGCTTGGAGGATGGGAGAAGCTCGGAAGCAGTTGTGTTTTCATAGGGTCGCTCCTTGACTCGCAGTGCTGGGTACAGCATACACATGTATTGTATACCTGAACCTGTCGCTGAAGTGCATTCTCAAAATGGCTTTTCTTCCCCAAATCATGGATTTGTCTTGCGGTGGGCGGAGGAGGCGTTTCAGAAAATAATCTGTGTATTTTATGCAAAAATGTATATACAGAAAAATTTATACAGAAATTTCTGTAAATCTTTATAATTTTTTTTTCTGCTGCAAGTAGTAGTGCTAGGTGAAAAATTCTAGCTGATATTCTCTCTGTTCAGTAATAGTCACTAATCCTTGTGAATATCAATTTTGGGCTGTCTGCTAATGTTAGTACAGAGATGTGAAGCAAATCCAGCCATACCTCAACAGAAATGATTAATGCTGAACCTTCACATCACTGTTTCTGTCAGGATTGTAGTCCTTTAAAGTTAGAATTTTAGTCAAACGTTCCCTTCACAACCAATCAAATTTAGGTAGCAGTTGCAATAGGAAAGACATTCAGTCACTGAATCTGTCTTTTGTTATTGCCAGCTTGCTTTTGTTGTAAGCATTTATTTTAACATATGAAATTAGAATTGAAGAAAAGCTTTCTCTCTTCTCCTAATTCACAGTTTCGTAATCTTGTGGATGTGACTTACAGAAAGCTGAGGGGTTTGTTTTGCTTTGGTTTTGAATTTGGAAAAAGAATGTTTCTTGGCATCACAGAACAGACATTGAGGAGAGTGTTCATTTCGGGTAACGTGTGAGGCTTTTCAGGTACTTTGCCAGGAGAAGGAATGCCTGCCTTACCACTGCCTTAGTGGGAGGAAAGAGTTAAGGGAAGAAGAGAGGCTGAAATTTGCTGAAACAAAAGTGAGCCTGGCATTCTCCAGTGCAGGGTAGGGAGGGCTTAGAAAAATCATCAGTGACAGAGTGAAACGAGGAGAGAGGTACTGAAGTACGATAAAAGCTTCATTCTCTAAAAATTTAAAAACATTAAATTATAGGAGTAATAACCCATTAGTTGAAAATACTGTTTTTTGAGAGAACTGGCTATTTGTGAAATTCATTTATCAGTTGGTTTCAAAGTTTGATTTTACTGTTGTGGGTCATACCCATCACAAGAAAAACTTTCCGTGAATACCACATTGGTTTTGTTGAGATTTAGGACCAGCCTCAAGCTCTTTCTGGTCAGGTAATCCCCCTGGTGGATGCAGTAATCTGGTCCTCATGCTGCGGAAGTGGATCCCAATTAGCAACGCTATTTTTTCACCGAGACTATTGCTGCACATAGGCGGGAGCGCTCTTTGCATGCCGGCTGCATCCTCTTCTGATCTGTGAATGATAGAGAGAGAAATCAGGAGTAATAGTAGAAAACATTTCAACTCTCTTCTTAGCTTTGTACCATTTGGATTTTTTTCTTCTTCTCCCAGTCGCGCATACATGTATGTATGTGCACTTTCTCTGTTGTGCATAACGACTTGAAGGTTGTTTTTTAAAGACCTTCAGGCATCTTTTGAGCATTTTTTGAACCAGTGCACCATTCACCGGTGTATTGCTTGTATAGAGGTCGTCTTTGATGAGGTTTTTGTCATATGCACCCACTGAAGTTTCAGTGTACTCAAGCATTAGAAAAGCCACTATTTGAGCGTCTTTGTTTTCTTTGTTGAGCTGTTTATTTTGCTTTCTTCCCACACAGTTCCCTGGCCTCGCTCTGACAACTGCTTTTCTGCATGAATTACATTCCTCGGGGCCGCAAGCCTCCTAATTCTTCCAGTCGATTTGATTCCTGCCTGTGTGATTAGTCCTCTGCTCCAACACACAGTTGGTCCTTGCCAAGCAAACTGCTTGCTAAGTGCCTTTAACATGAAGACCTAACTACATTTTTTAACCTCATTAGTGTGTAGGGCACTGCTTCATTCCAGCTTAATAACTTGGCCACTATTGAATCATCACTTGCTCTAAAACAGGTTACAAAAAGGTTACCTAAGTTGTCTGGTTTTCTTTTTGTATGACTGTGCTTTTGCTGGATAACAGTTTCTTTCAGCACATGTCCAGTTTTAGCATGTAAGTTGCTTTTTGAAAGGAAACCCATCAGTTCTGCTCAGGTAGATTTGCGATGCTGAGAAATTCCATATTTGTATGTTCAAAATGAGACTCGGTACCTATTTGGAAGTAGCGAATCTAAGTAGTGAAACCAGTAAGAAAATGTGGTTTTGGGAGAAAAGGGGAAGAGGGCTTGGGGAGCTGATAAAATTTTCCTACTTGTTTCAGCCTTAGAATTACAAAGATCTCATCCTCACCAGTTTAAATACAGACTTCTCACTGTAACGCTGGATTTACAGCAACGCGGCCACAGTCTGCACTGGTTCATTTGTCTCATGGGATCAATTTTTAGCTGAATGTATCGTCACTGAAATTTAGATTTCAGTTGCAATCACGCGTAAACTCGAATGGAAAAGATATTAAAGGACTTCCAAATGTTGTAAAGGCAG
Source organism: Pluvialis apricaria (assembly GCA_017639485.1). NCBI lineage: Eukaryota > Metazoa > Chordata > Aves > Charadriiformes > Charadriidae > Pluvialis > Pluvialis apricaria. The sequence goes on from CM030008.1 coordinate 65,633,229, forward strand.
TAAAAAAATATAAAAGTTTCCTAAGAAGACGGTGTCACCAGGGAGCCCGAGGGAAGAAAGGAGGCACTGGGTCACATGCCACTTGTGATGGTGCATTTGTGCAGTTGCATAGCACAGCCACTCAGAGGGTGAGACTTCATGATTAATGGTGTTTATTCTTGACAGAAGCCTCCTTTATTTATCTGCAATACAGTTTACTGATTTTATCAGTCACCTGAATGAAAAATATTCAGTCATACCAATATTGCAGTGTAAATTGAGTAGAGTCACTTTTTATTATATCTTTCAGCCTTATCATCTGCACAGTAATTTTCTAGCAGGAGTTTGATATAGAAAGGCTGGATTTAGCTGTACTTGACACAAAGCCTCTTCAATTTCCCCTAAAAGTTCAGGCTCCTCTTAGAAATGTGTATAAATATATATATAAAACCCTCTTATCCAAGCAATTTCAGGATTTGAAAGAATAAAGATAAAACGCGCAATCCCGGATGTGAAAAATGTTGTTCGTATGAAAACATCTAATAGCTCTGAAGCCACTGGTGAAATGCTCTTTAGTGTTTAAGCTTGTGGCTTAGTGCAGTTCTTTTTGCATGGCTACGTAGTCTGACTTTCTTCTAATCAATCATCATCCAACTCCAATCAGCATACAGGCAGAGCCTATCGTTCATCCTGGGTGTAATTTCAGAGTTGAAGACTATAATGGCCACATACAGCACATTAGTCACTGCGATAACAGCTAGTGGCACTCCTGAGGAAGGGGGAGGACAGGGGAGAAGGGGAATAAAATTCTTCTCATTCTCACAGTGCATTAGTGAAATAGGAGCAAATGTTAAACAAATGTTTATTCAATTAGCTGACTTAACAGCATTAAGTGTGAGAAAGCTTCTGACACTCCTTTGACCCGCTCTTTTGCGGGAGGACAAGAAGGGGAAAGGGAAGGAAGAAAGGGGTGCATGAATGCCATCAGGATTTATATGTGCCCACATATTCATATGATGGTGCTGCTGTGGTTAAACGCTTCAAGGGATGGCAGGCCCTGCCTGTAACTGAGAGGAGGCTAAAATTTGAATAGCAAATGAGACCACCTCTAGAGCATCAAAAGAGAATTGCAGAGCGGGGAAGTTTGCTGTAGGAATGCAGTTGGTAATTTTACTGTCCAGTCTGTTATTAATAACAACAGATAATCGGTATGCTGTAGACCTTTTAGATTTTCCTGCTGCACTTAGTGCTACAGAATAGTTTGAAGAGGGAATGGTATGTGGAGGTCCATGGCAGTCTCTCCTCTGATGTGTAGCAACACTTTTCCAAGGCTTGTTTGAATAACATTTGCTTGTCATGTGCATCTGTTTTATGTTTGTGATGATGAGTTCTGCATCAAATGCAGCATTAATACATTATCCTTGATCTATTAATGACCATGAGTCAATAGACTTGGAACCAGCTGAAGACAGGGGCTGAAAAATTTACCAGTGCTGAGATTGGGCTGTGCTACGCAGGTATTAGGTTTTACCCAACCTACAGTTCGTAGAAGTCAGTGTGAACTGAGCAAGTAAGGCAATGCCTTGGTAAAGCTCCATGAGAAGCAAGTGATGGAAATCACAGAGTATCTTGTTAGCATTACTTTTATTTACTGTTTACATTGCTGCAACATCCAACAGCTCCGTGCAGAATCAGAGCCTTACTGAGCATTGTGCAAATCCAAGGAGCTCTGCCAGGAAGAGCTCGCGGCCGGACCGCTTTAGCAAATGGACTCTGGTGAGTTGGCTCTGATGGCCTCGGGGGTTACCAGCCCCAGCTGTTTTCCTCACCCTGAAGATTATCCCTTGTCCCTCAGCAGGGTCAGACGGTGTCCCTTCATCCCATTTACAGTCTGGCAACTTTGCTCTGGCTCACTGAAACTGGGCACTGAATCGGTTAGAGGCAGAGATGTGCTGCCTGTGCTGGGGGGAGTGGCAGTAGTTGCTGGGAGGGGGAACCAGCAATTTCTGGGAGGGGGAACCAGCTGGGTAGTTGGGGACAGCAAAAGCTTACACAGCTGCCCAAAATTTGCAAGAGGACATCCGCTAGAAGCCTAAAAGGCAAGTGCCATTTGGAGGGAGTAGTTATAGCGGGTCACGTTTTTGTATGTTTGTACCCTTTGTTTGTACAAGCAAAGAAATTGCCAAGTAAATCCACGTAATCCTCCCCCTAGTCACTGGTTTCTTTGCAGCAGTCCTGAGAAGGATTTGGAGGAAGGAGAGACAAGCTGGGACACTCTGTATGCAAAGGCCAAGTGGACAGTATTTCAGAGGAGTGCCAGGAGGCAGTGACAGCCATTGGTGGCAGGACGGAAGGAAGAGGCAAAGGAGAGGCACGTTGTTATGGGGAGATTACCAATATGTGGGGAAGAGAACAAGAAGCCTGGCTTGACTTGGAGAAATACTGGGAGACAGTAGATGGTTTTATTTGCATTTTGCAAAAAAAAAGAAGAAAAAAAGAAATCAGGCAAAATTGTATCTTCTTACACATTTAAGGAATGCATGTCAAGAATCCGAGTCAAGACTTGTGTAATGAAATTAATATACTTTGACTCAGTGGTATCTGAAACAGCCATTGCTCACTATGGTCAATACAGGTGTTACTGTGGGCTGAAGGTCACCAGTGTTACAGCTGACCTTTGGTAAACAAAATGTTAAATAGTGGAATGAATATTCATTGCTTTTTAGAGCAAAAAATCATCTTGAGGGAATCCACAAGCTGATGGTTGGGTTATTTATGAAGTATTACAAGTAGCAGAGGGTATATGTAGAAAAACTGGAACTGCGTTCAGGCAGCCCGTCAGTTGAAAAATAGGAATACAGTCACTGACTAAGGATTTAGTGCCTTGATTAATGTAGCCAATTTTTAACTGTAACTACATAATGTTAACACTTCCCAAAGAAGGAAAGGGGAACCAGAGTAATATTCTTTTGCTCTGGGTCATTGGCTAATTGTTGTGCATGATTTCCAGCACCATGAACATTTCTTGTCCAGTCACTTGTGTCTTTTTTCTTCTTCCAAGATACCTTTTAACTTTATGAGGGAGAAACATTTTGTTGTAACCCAAAGTGAGGTTATTTGTATATTTTAGGAATTTCCATTCCAGAACTGCACACATTTTGTAAGGCACTGTCCTTACCTCAATGAGAAAATATTAATAACATAGTATTTCTTGGTCTGACCTTTCCACTGTGGACACCGAACACTTTCTGAGTGCTTTACCACAGTTTTAAAGACGGGGAAACAGCAGAGGAGGAAGTCAACAAGCTTGTCCAAGGTGGCACAGCAGATAAGTGATGGAAACTAAATCAGAGCCTGTGTACCTTAGACCCTGATCTAACTCCTCTTATGTGTAAACGACATAGGCACTGACCCATTCATGATTTATTTGTACATATATCTACTGAATGGAAGATTGCTACCAAATCTGATTCTGTGACTTACTTCCCTATACTGACTACAGTTCTAGTGTGAATTTTGGAGGAAAGGTGAGCAAAATATTGACTAGGTATTGGAACATGGAAAAGAGTGTAGGAGATCAAGGCTCTTTCTCGTATTAGGACTTAAGCATGTTCTTGTTTTCCCTCTTCTTTATTTGTACCACTAAGAAAATACAGTTAACAGTGCTTACCTTTTTGTAGCACTTGAGCTCTTTTACTTGAAGTGAGCTCTGACATTTCCATGTATTTAATTAACTCTAATTCTTTAAATGTTCAAAATCGTTTGCTTATTTTTCCTAAGTCCAAGAATGTAATACAGCAGCTTTGAGCCAGTGAGTGATTTTAGGGGAAGGGACTGCCTATTTTAAGACACAATTTCTGGGGGAAAAAAAAAGTATTAAAGGATTATATTATTGATTTCCCATACTATATATTGATGGGTTTTTTTACAAATTCTATTAGAAGTGCAAAGAGAAAAAGGACCATGGAATTGCATTTTGAAAATACTCAGTGCTGGCCTCACTCTCCTTGCATTGAAGTCAGTGGAAGCTATACTGGTGGCTCTCGGGGAGAGCAGAATTGGGTAAGCACTTTGTACTTATGAAGATCGTGTCCATGATCACTTAAGGATTTTATCAATTATTATCAATTATAATTTATCACGTATATTAAATCAGTGGACAGTTTCCCATCGATTGCAGTTTATATAGGGTTGAACCCTACAATAGCAACTAAAGATTTGGAGTATCAAGATGATTATTTGACTCTTAACTTTTCTGTATCATTTAGGTGTATAGTTAGCTGCCTGAGCCTGATTTATTGACCATCTACAGCTGTGTATGTGCCTTTAGCAGTAAGGACTAACTTGATCATTTGGGCTAATCACAACTGTTAGAATTGCTCTCACTTGTATTTTCAGGATCAAGCCTTACTTTCTTAGAGCTCAGCTTGCTTAATTTAATAACCTTTTATTAGCCGGTTGTTGACTGCTGCTGCCGAATGGTCAGTCTGTACAGGCGATTATGGCATTAAACAAACAGTACTTATTTAACATGGGAGATATTACCAAAGGAATTGAGCCATATGTTTTGAAATAGGAGTAACTACATAACAAGAAAATCCTTATTGTTTGTTCATCTTCCAGGATCTACTAGAAATAAAAGTGTTAATGTTTTGGGGGCAGCCATCAGAAAATTATTGCAGAAAAAAAAGAAAAATTAAAAAGGATCATAGGTGGTTTAAGGAGTTTAACATTTTTCAATTCTTCAGGCAGGGCTGAATTGAACAGGTATCAAAGAAACTGTGGATATCATTGGTATGAGAGTTACGCCATCAATGCTTGCTCCAGCATTGAATAACGTACTGTTAAATGATTAAATATCGAGGTTTGAACTTTGACACTTTCATAATATAACAAGATGGATGAAAAGGCAATAATAAATTAGGTTATGTTACAATATTTCATCGCACTTCGTTGACAAGCTTTGTTCTGTGAGATAGATTACTGTTCCATCTGTAACCTCAGCTCTGTGTCATATTTACAATGTTATAGTTAAGGATCACTTGCTGTTTTCAATATAAATGTATTTTTCAACAGATCCATAAAAGAGCCATTTAAAAATTTATCAGGACAAAACTTGGCATTAAAATTTCCAGTCCTGGAGTTATAGTTTCCTTTAAAATCAGGAAATGCTTAAATCACTGTGATTTTTTTTTTTTTTTATTTAAGATAGGTTGTGCTTAGAAGAGGCTTTTGCCCAAGCACAGCTTAGAGCTACTCGGTAACCATTTATGACAGATCACATCTCTAACACCAAATGAACCTCAAAATTTTCATCCAAATTTTCCAGTGGCACAGACCTTCGTGACTGTCCTGAGTAGCTTTATGTCTGCTTCCAGAAAACATTGTGATTGAAGAGCACTCTCTGAGAAGTGTGGGGGTCGCAGTATGCCCCAGGGCCCACTGTACTTCTCGCAGTTGCAAGAGATGCAAGAACAGGGACAATATACGTTGTATTTGATATTCTGGTATGTCTTAGAGCAGTTCAAGGACTCCAAAGCAAAGAAACCCAGTGTGAGTACCACTAATAGGCCATAATTGCCTTGAACAGCCTCAGCTGGGACCTCCACCCATACCCCATGCACCCAGGAACTCCTTTTAAGCTCAGCCTGGGGCCTTTAGTCCCTGCTTGAGCTGTGTTGGAGGTAGTGCCCATCTCTGGTGCTGCTCCTGGCTGAGCTGTGGACCTGAACTGTAGATAGCTGTTTGCCTGGATGGACCCCTCAGAGTTATGGTGTAGCTTGTCTGCTGTGCTGTTTTTGGTGCTATCTCTTTCTGGACTTGACTGTGTTCTGCCTGCCCCCCCCCAGCCTGGTTTGTCACTTTGCCTTGTCAGAGTTTGCTGACAGACCCTGTTACCAGCACCTGGCTCTGGTAACTCGGCTTGGATCTGGTGGCATGGAGTGCATTGTCTGTGCTGGGGTTAACCTTGGCTCCTGACTTGCCTTCCCTCAGGGAGCAGTTGGCCCTTGCTGCTCCCCACCACCCTGAACTGGATCTCTTCTCTTCCCATCCCCTCCCCTCCTCCAGTTCCTGGGCTAACCACCCTTACACTTTTACAAACGTAAATCCACATAAGATGGTTTCACGATACTTTGGGCTGGTCCTCTCCCTGGCTCTTCACTAGGTCTACGTGAATGATAAAAACTGTGATTTGGTTGGGAATGGCATGAAAAAAGGAGAATGGGACATTGGAGTTCAGTGTTCTTGTTTTGTTATGAAATTTCTGAACAGTTACAAGTCTATTAGCTTGGAAAATAAAACCTGATAATACTTTTGTCAGGCTTCATTATTAAGAAGCTCAAATCAGCAAATATTTCAGTTTTTTGAATGTACAGAATTCAAAGAAGTTGTATCTTCCCATCTGTGGTTTCCTTGTGCCACAGGAGCGGTTCAGGAATGGAGGTGGGAGGAAAGGTGCAGGTTAGAAGGGAAAAATGAGGTAAGCTGGGAAATACTCTGTGCCTTCTCTAGCCTAATAGCTGGTGCTAATCTGATATCAATCCCACCTAACCCTACTGCCCCAGGGACACGGGCAGAGACTGGAAATTATGCTTCAGAATCCTGTCAGTATGGCAGTGAGAAGAGAGGGTGGCTGAAGGGCCATGTAGTCAACAAGCTCTGTGCTTGCTTACCTACCTGGGGATTTTTACCTCTAGTCAGAGCCAGGTAGCAGTATTTCACCTGCAGGAGTTAGCCACTCTGTCACTACCAAAGAAAGGTGTAGGATTTCCACTTGGATTTGGAGCATCTGATCTTCATTGAAAAACTGACTAATGAATAGGTACAAAAAACAACCTAAAGTATGTGGTCCGAGCCCCCCTACCCCCGTTCTCTCTACTGATAGAAAAAATGTGTGTTCCTTTCAAGATAATACTAGGTAATGATCAATGCATGCAGATCATTTTGAAATACATATAACTCTCTCATGCTTACTGCATCAACTCTGAGATTCCCATAATCTCCAGTTAAAAAAAGAGCTGAAAAGGGAATTGCACTTTGTTCAGTTTTTGTGGTGGCTAAAATCCAAACCTGCTGCTAGTCAGTCATCTTGTGCAGAGTTCATCTGTTGCAGCTGTAAGCAACAAAACAAAATGACACGCCGTTTTCATGAGTAATAACTGAAATCTCACATACAGCTCACCTGTGGTTCAGCAGTGGTCAGAAAAAAGCATTAAAAAAAAAAGTGGCTTCACGCGTTTTGTGATTTGCCATACATCTGATGCTGCTCGGAGCTGCTGAACTGGTGTGACCACGTAAGTTTTTAAGACTGTGAAGTTTTTAAGACCTCTGCAACATTTGTCAAAAAAAGTGTTGTGACTAATGGGAAAAAATACACCTGTTCGCCCTTACACTGATCTCACTGCCTTGGCACGTGTGCGCCATTCTCCTGCTGAGTAGTTGAGACTTTCCAGAGCATTGGAGTCGGGACAGGGAGAAGTTGGCAGGCTGGAGGTGAGTGGGGAGTGGGAAGCTCTGTGTTAGGTGTAGAAGCTGTGTGGCAGACATGGTATTTTGGCACCTTAGCAGTGAGCAGGAAGGCAGTCTGGACAGACAGGAGGAGCCACACTTCACAGCCAGCCCCATTCTCTGCTGCTTCTCTTTTACATCAGGGGTGTAGATGTAATCAGGGTTACAGAGAAAATAATAAAATCAGCCTTATGTGCCAGGGTAAAAATTGTAGTGATAAAACACAGCTATGGGATCTCTTTTACTCCCAAATCTGAAGACCTCCAGCTTCAAATTAGTATTGAAAGTATAATAGACTTTGTATTAAATTTGAGTTGAGTCTGCAGGATCTCTGTGAGTAGACACAAAGGGGCCTGATTCAGAAAAGAGCATGCATCTGGTTCTCTCTGTCTCTCTGAAGGAAGCCTTAGTGCTCCCAGTATGTCATTGAACAGGAAAATCCCTACGTAGGAGAGGACGCAGAGCAATTTCTGCCTTCCCATGGTTTACAAGTGAGGCATAAAGTTTCAAGCAATATCACTGAAAATGTCCCCACCTTTTCTTGTGTTGAAACCTCATTGCATCCCACCAAGGCAGAACACCATTTGCCAAGGCTGGGGACAAAGTACATGTGAACTAAAAATGATAGGGGTGGACTGTCACCTGCATCTGGAGATTTGCTTTGTTTGTCACTGAGTAAGTGTCTGCAGGGCCACTCCTGGGCTGTGCTATTTGTTGTTTACGTGACAAAAGTAATTCTTTATTGGTACGCAAAGAGGCTGCAAAGCAACAGCTAATAGTAAGTGTGTTTGGCTGCACCCTTTCTAAAAGTCACATATTAGTTTAAAGAAGGTAGTTAAACAATACTTTGGAAAGATGTTCATAGTGAAGTTTAATCATGGAGGGAAAGGAAGGGAAGAATATGTGACGCTTTTTGGAGTAAATCAGGAGGGCTTGAACAGTGGGAGCTGAGAGCAGGTAGAGGCAGGAGGGAAAACAGGACTGTAGGGAAAGGAAGGTCTGGAAGCACAGAGGAGTGAAAAAAGTACAGGCTGGAAGTGAGTGGAGAAGTTAGCAGCACGTTAAAATCAGATGTTGGAGAGAGATTAGTAAACATTCAAGTCCAGAGCCCGGAATTTTGTGTGGAATCTGATGACTCTTATTTCTTCCTCTGATAATACAGCTTATGTGCCTGCTGTCGATTGATGTTACCCAGATTGGCGTCCTTTCCCTAGCATGCTTGGAAAACTAAGGAGCTCAGAGGAATGGAGAGAGCAAGAGGCAGAGCTGAGAAGGAGGAGATGTGGTTGAGTCCCAGTGTCCTTGAATGGATCCCATTGGATCTGGAGGGAGAAGCTGACAGCCTGGCTCTTAATCTTGCTCCTGCAGCAGCGTTTGGCTGTTGGCCATCTGGAGAATGAATCACTGAGGCTGATACAGACTTTCAGCCTTCTTGCAAAAGCTTTTAAACAGTTTTCTGTTCGATATGCACCAGATAAGGCCAGGGCTCCTGCTTGCCTGCATACTCTTCAGATTTCTAAGTCTCTCTGAGTTGAGATCACATTAGAGAAAATGACATCCAAAGTTAGTTTCTTTGTTACTCTTGTATTAAATTTGCTATACTACTGTATTTTCCTCACTGTCAGGTTGGGAAATTCACTCTGTAATGTGATACCCAGCTGTGGTATTTTTGCTTCCTACATCACCATGAGTTTTAAGGCTTCTGCCTTCCACACTTGGCCTGATAGGGAACCATGAGACAACAAATGCTTCACGGCTGGTCGGATTTCACAGTACCAACAAGAGTAAAGCAGCATTTCCACCATAAAACAAAGGTGCTTCAAAAACACGCAGAGAAAAAGTGCTCTGAGGAAAGGAGATGCCTGTTTTGCACAGTGGTGGAAAAGGGCTTCTGGTTTCACGTTCTCAGTGCATTTTAAATACGGTAAAGGTACAACAGTGAGTGGCTGGGCTTTATGTGGGTCACTTGCTCAGGTGCCAAAGGAGTGATTGTGCTGCTGGTACCTGCTGCTAGCACACAACGAATGCAGCTCTCTAACAAACTTTAGAGCAAGGAGGTAATTTCATACGGGAAGGCTAAACAGGCTTACCTTGCAGAAAGCCATAGGAGGGCAAAAAACACGTAAAAGCCAAACAGGGAAGGGAAGGGAAGGGAAGGGAAGGGAAGGGAAGGGAAGGGAAGGGAAGGGAAGGGAAGGGAAGGGAAGGGAAGGGAAGGGAAGGGAAGGGAAGGGAAGGGGAGAAAAGCACAACAGGAAAAATCTTTATTCCTCAGATTTTATGAGCCCTCATGGATTTTGTGGCAGGGAAGCCGGCGTCGTGTTAGGAATGCGTAACTTCGATCCTTGTCCCACTCATACACTAGCATTTCCAAGCTGATGGCAGGGCAGAATTGTCTCCTTTGTAAAATTACGTTCTGTTGGCCTTTTAGGTGATGACAACTATCTCCATTGATCACGGTATGTGTATGTTAAAGGAAAAAAAATACATTTCTTGTTTTATTATTCTTTGTAAGCCAGCAGCATCAAAGGAACAGGCTGCCCTCACTGCTCTCACAGCTGCTGCCTGTGTCTGTGCTGTATATATGCTAAATTAATTGGAAAAACAGGGACAAAAAGGCATTTAGTTCGGGTCAACCAGTTGGACTACAGCAAATGCATGACAGGCTTAATCATTGTCTTTGCCAACGAGCAGGTTGGCAAGGGCAGGCACTCCAACCCCTTCTGATGAAATTTGGACTTTTTCCAGTGCCTTTGGAGGCGGGATGCTGCGAGAGATGGGTCTCCACGCAGAGCCCGGACGCTGTCATATCGACAGGGTGGGATGATGGGTCGGGTTACGGCAGGTTATTTATCTTTTGTCAGCTGTGAACTCAGCTTTCAGCCTTGGTTCATCACAGCTTTATACACGTAGCCTGAGAAGGCACCACAGCAAGAATGAGGTTGTTAATTAATGTGATCTTGTTAAAGACATCGGTCTCTGGTGCCATGCTAAAAACAAACATATTCAGCAATCTTTCTTCCTTTGCCACCAAGTTTTCGCATCTTTCATGGGAAGGGACATCAACAAAAAAATGCTCCAAAGGATGCAGCTGTCTTAATGGCTAACAAAGTTTGGGTTTTCTGAAATGACTTCTGTGTACTTGTGCAATCTTGCAGTCTTGGAAAAGTAAGCTAGCAAATGAAGGGAGCGGGTGCAGTGTAGCTCTGAAAACTCTTTTTCCAATAGCCATGTGATTTTGAAGATGTAAATGATTCAGCATCTCAGTATATCTTCCGTATTGCAGCAAGAATTAATATGTGGTATACAGGGTGCATATTTCACACGAATTAAAGTGATTTTCTGCTGAACTCCATGGGGAAAGGGTATTGAGGGGTGTAAAGACTAAACCAAATATAAACTCAGGTTAAAATTGGTCAGAGAAATGTTGCTAATAATGGGTACAGAGAAGAATTCATTTCCCATCCTTTTTCTTTCCAGGCAGTTGACTTTAGTGGAAGTTACTACATATGCAATTGTTGTTATTCTTCAAGAAATGAATGTGTTACCTTTACAGTATTTTTCTTTATCGTATAGATAACCTGGCTGGATTTTGTTTGTTTTTTTCTTTTTTCTTCCAGGCCTTCTGCCTTATCTAGTAGCCCGACATACTCAGAGCTTCCGTTCCTTAGAATTTCCCCACACCGAAATCCTGCTGCAACATCAGAGTCTCCCTTCAGCACCCCTCACCCGTACATTAACCCCTACATGGACTACATCAGGTCCCTGCACAGCAGCCCGTCCCTCTCCATGATCTCAGCAGCCCGCGGACTCAGCCCAACAGACGGTGGGTTAAAACAGGCTTCCTGTTTTCTGTCATTGTAGTAACTTAAGTTATATTAATCTTGTCAACATTTTTCCCCCCTTGTTCAAAGCAGCTTCAGCAGGTTTGTCAGACATATTCATTATGTCATAAATGTTTCAATACTTCATCAGCCGATCATGGCTCATTTGTACATCTCACAAACGTTGAAACTTCAGGGACAAGAAAAAAAAAAGCCCTGCCTCATTCAAAATTTAAGCTGGAAAGGTGGTGTATATCTTGTGACATCTTTTGTTTGTGGAGCTGACCCAGGGTGTGATTCTGATCTTCCAAGAAATTCATTGTATCGGCACTGAATTGAACCAGATTCTTCGTGAGTGTATATCAGTGTATAACCATGGAGTTCTTTGGGTGCAAAAGGCTTGTTGATTAAAATAGTAGTTTTCAATCATGTAAAGCATGCACTGACTTGTTATATTTAGTCAATAGTTCTGTTAAAGTTATGTAGAATTATTTCAGTTTACCCTAGCCAACGATATGGCCAAATGAAATCAGGCTGATGTAGAAGAAGTGGCTGATGATCAGGACTAGCAGTTTTAGTTTAAATAGTGGGCAGTATACTTGAAGTATCAATGCTTTAGGTCTTGGTGTGACCATGACTATTACTTCCCAGGTTATTTAGGTTGAAGTGAACTTCTGTGATCACTCTTGTCATTACTCTGGCACGTTTCCTATTCATTTCAATGAGAATTTTGCTGAAGTGAGCAATGAATAGAGTTGCAAAAAGGCTCAGTCTTGTTAGCAGTAGGTTTTTCAATAATAGAGTAAGTAGTTTAACGTTTCAAAATTGTAAAATTTGCTGAAGAGAGGTAAAATATAACATACTTGGAAACAAATATGTGGTGAAGATAATTAAACTATTATTTTAACTGCGGGAAAGGTCTTCTCAGTGTATGCAGAAACTTACCAAACAGAGTTAAGCTGCCTTTAGCTGAATTTGAAAAATGAGCGGTGCACCCTATCCAAACGGATAACTAATTAATCCTCGCTTATAAGAACATATACCTTTACAGTTAATCCATTAGTTATGGGCACATATTCTTATGAGAATAAATTTTAATGACCTATTGTCAATCAAGGTATATGGCATGCACATAGGGCTTTCTTAGCAGCACTTCAGATGTTGTATGAATCCTTGCTAATTCTACCCTTTTTATTTTAGCCAAAGTATTAAAAAAATATTTTGAAGGAACAATTTGAATGCTCAGAAATACATGTTTTGACGCAGGGAGCTTTTGAGCTTTTGATATAGGATAAACATGATAGAGCTATAATGTAATGGCATAAATTGGGAAGGCTCTTGCAATGTATATTTGGGCTTTTCACAAAAGCTTATATGCAGAATACTTTACTGTCTTTCCTTCAATAATTTTTGGATCACATTCCTGCTGAATTTCTTCTATGCTTAAGGTGTGCTCCCATTGCACATACAAAGAAAGGAGGGAAGGAAACCATCTATCACACAATCATATGGTCTCAGGTCTCTTGGTCTCAGGTACACAATGCTGAATTCATTTGCATAGATATAGGTACGTAGTGCTATGTGGGATACACTGGGGCATCTGACCCGGCACACAACTGACACTCCAGAAAGGCAGAGATGGCCTAGAGGTGCTTTGCCATATTCACCAGTCCAGTGGTAATATCTCTGAAACTCTAGGACATCTCAGGGTAGAATTTGGTTCCAGATTCTGGCACCTAAATTTAGGTCTTTACAGTATAGAAATCTGTCTGTGATCTTGGTATGCTGTTTTGCCATTATAGTCCAGGGAGTTCTAGGTAGTGCAGTCAGTGGAGCCTTAGAGAACTATTCAGTTCACCCAAATACAGATACTTGCATGTTACCCGCTGAGTCTGGAGCTCCGTCATAACTATGAAAGTGCTAAGATTCATCTGTCTACAACGTAAGTGTTTGGTGTCAGTTCAGGTTTGTGAAATACCTTGCCTCAACTCCAGCTCCCACCTCAGAAAGGCAGTTTTCTCCTCTAAGGAGAAAAACATGTAGCCTCGTATAGGTGCCTTTGATATCCACGGGCTTTCAGGTGGCACAGGACACTCAGGTGTAGACAATACAGTTGGATATGCTCAGTCTTACTGCTCATCCCCTGAGTTTTGATTGCTGACTGTATACACAACCTTAGCCTTTCATAAGTACAAGCTAAACTTACTAGCTGAAGCTTCTTTCTTTGGGTTTTAAACAAATGCATGTTACTTCACATTTCCTCCAGGCTCACAGCTCGTCTTTGATCAGTTACCACAGCCCAGGTGTTGTGGAGAACCTCGTGAAAATATAGTAACTTGATTGAGGCATTGGCAATATTTTAGTAAAACAATGTGCTTATTGAAAAGCTATTAAATTTGTTCTCTGGAATCCATAGCTGCTTGTGTGATCAGTCAGGTATACAATGAAATGCTTTTTTCAGGTTTAGGTTCCTGGGATCAGATAGTTCAAGTCATGACTTAGGCACTACTAGGATGCAAATCCCCCTGGGATTTAAAGAGGTACATACACATAATGTACTAATAACATAATGGACACCACGGCTTAAGTCATATAGCATTTGAACTACGAAAATTGGGAAGTTGTTATTGTTCTTCTGAAAGTCATAGCGAGATTTCTCATGCTACCCTAATTGCTCTAGGCCAGTTAGATAATTAGGTCAGTGTACTATTGGGCTCACTCTGTCAACTCACAGATCTGGGGATGGCTGGGAGCCAAAACAATCTGGAACATAACAAAGAGCAGTTTCATGTTCGCTACAAGTCTTACCAGCTGTAATTAATGACTGCCACAGCAGCAGTAATGGTAGAGTGTCTTCTGTCTTGTCACTTCACCTTACCCAGCAGAATTGGTGGGCCAGGGGTGGCGGAGGACTCTGCTGAGTAACACAGAGGGTTCCGGGCAGGGGTAAGGACTGAGTTGTCGGGGTGTAGTGCTCAAGCGGAGCTCAGCAGTGCCCACAATGCAGAAGCAATTGCCTCCCCTTGTAAAAAAAGCAGGGGCAAAGCTGTAGCTACTCAGGAATAAACAGGAGAAAATTCAGGGCTGCGAGCCTTCCCGTTTACCCTTCATTTACCCTTCATGTAATACATCATTTAGTAGGTTAATTTTTTATGTTTGAAGAAGGTAGTAAGGAATGATCTTTAAAGAGCACCAGAGCATTTCTCAGCATATGGAACATTTAGTAATGCAATTATGTGCTCACTGTGTTTTCTGCAGTAGTTCATTTTAAAGTTTGCAGCCAATGTTATTGTTAGTTAACCCAGACACTTATGTCAGAAAGCTCAGGAAGTATTTTAAGTGTGTCTGGAAAGATATGATGGTTGCCTACTACTGTAAAACTTTTAAAATCAGTGATTCAGTGTGAGTTACTCCTCTTAAAATTTGGTCTGAATATTTTTCTTGCCATTTCATAGAAAGGGGTGGTGGCTGAAGAGGATTATATTTAATTGAGAAATCAATTTGTAATTTGGAAAAAATACCAACAACCTTTAATTTATTTCAGCTCATTTTTTATGCCATTCCTGTTCCTGTTTGATGTACTTTTATTTTTCTGAACCTTTCCTGAAATTGGTTATATTTAACGTTATAACATCAAAAGCACGTTCTTCCATTTTATTTGGTAAAAATAAACTTTAGAAAAAACACACTTTAGAAATCTGTTGCTAAATAAACTTTTGTCCAGACTCCAATACCATGTTTACCTCCTTTTAGTGTAAATGTTGATTCTTTGCTTCTAAGGCTTGCATTTAGGATCCGGTTCTGTAATGTAAATGTAAATTATCCTTTAAGTAATACTGTGTAAGTAACAATATTCAGGTTAAGTTGGTAATTCAAAGAATTTCATCTTAAAATTTTGTTTCCATTCAAGATTCAGTTGCTGGCATCAAAGAAAAATCTCATTAAATAATATGAAAGAATATAAAAATAATCTGTTGGGGTGTAGCCCATTAATCTAAGGAACTTGAAGTGTTTTAGGCAAACTTACATACCATCTTCTGGTGAGCAGAGTGTAAGGAAATTTTAACTGTTTTGTAAGTGGGACAAGTAGAGAGCAGAGAAGAAGGCTGCTCAGATCACATCAGTCAGGGTCAGGATCAAGGAGACGGAGCCCAACTTATTGTATGAGTACTTCTCACACAAGCCCATGAAATGACCCTCAATTTATTGTAGCATCTGAAGCCTGCTGAGGTGAGATGATATTAAAATTATGTGTATTTTTGTGTTTGTCCAGAGTTGCCCATTAGTTGGTGGCATGCTTGAAAACTGCAGGGGAACAGAAAGCTTGTATATTATTTTTACAGGAGAGAAAGTCATTATCAGAGGACTGCATCACTCATAATCTCTGGTCTGTGGTTTTGACTCTGCAAACAGTCACGTGTGTCAAGTACAGTTTTATATGAACTTTGAAGGATGGGATGACCACATTCATTGACTTCAGTCTGTCTTCCCAAAAAACTGCCTCTATGTTGTTCACGGACAACTAGTATTTGTCCTGAAAACGTGCTTTGTCCTTGTTTACTTCTAAACTTACACACAAACTGCCAGTGTGAATGAAAGTCTCTGGTTCTCTAAGCAGAGACTCCAGAAACTTGAATGCTTATGGAAGTTCAGCCACTTTGTTACCGTAGAGATGCAATCTTTGGGCCAGGAATGAGGTAAATGGGAATAAAACTCTAGGAAGGTTTTCCTGCTTTTTTATGTCACTAAATAAGTCATACTAGTTTCCATTGCTGTTAGCCTGTCACTTTTTGAGTCACTTAATACTAAATATAAAAATATGAGATCACCGAGCTCATTAATATTTTATGCCTTGCTGTTTTTTGAATGGTGTCTTTGCAGTATTGTTGGTTGAAATATGTTGACCGGTGATGGCATACTGCAGACGTTGTATTACATTAAAAAATAAACAAGCTGTTTTAATAGCCAGAGAAACCAGCAATGTGATAAAACTTTCCTTCTCCTTTATCTTACGTCATTAACGGAGCTTTTTATGTTGTGTTTTGTAGCTCCACATGCTGGCGTCAGTCCAGCTGAATATTATCATCAGATGGCTCTGTTGGCAGGCCAGCGCAGCCCGTATGCAGACATCATTCCTTCAGCTGCCACTGCAGGAGCTGGTGCTCTTCATATGGAGTATCTTCACGCCATGGATAGTAAGTGATGTTTTCTAGAAATGTAGACAGTCCTCTAAAGGGAACCACGTGGGTTGTTCCTGGTCTGACCCAAAAAGGCCTCTACGCAGATAGAGAAGTGGGAGTCAATGTAAGCCTCCTCATGAGGCTGGAGGGCCAAAGCATTGATTGCCAAGTGTACAAGGGTTATGTCAAGTCTGAAAGTAAACTTTGAAAGTAAGTAGGGAGAGGAACGGGACTGCTCCTGAAAACAGGTTATAAACCTTATTTCCAGCAGGGCGTGAGTGCTTTTGAAAATGTCCTTTTCTATTCACAATCAGTAACTCACTTTGATCGTTTGGGTGAGTATTTCCCCGATGAGCTCTCTTAATAAAAGGTTTACATCTGTTTTTCCACTAGGAGAGCAAGCACCCCTCCATTTTACAGAGTGGTTGCCATGCTTACGAGTTATGTATCGTAGATTGATAGACTTTGAGACCACTTCTAAGGTGAAGCAGTTTGCTGAATTCTCAAAGATCCTGACTTAGTTTTCCTTAATATTAAGAACCTTCTTTCCCCACTTCAGCATCTTTCTGACCTCTGATCTGTCTCCCTTTCTCTGGTGAAGGAGGAAAAGAGAGCACCCCATTCCAGACTGCTCACTACTGCTGCTTTTGATCAGCCAGAAGGGATTATGCACAGTACTCCCCTCTAGTCATAAGATGCTTACATGTTTTTTGGGATGTACTCGGTTCCTTCCAACAAGGGAAATAAAAGGTGGTGACAAGAAAAGGTGGTGACTGTTGACTCTTGCTTGGTAGTACAGAGCAATACAATAGCATTAGACCACCTTGTTGTCCTGCAGCTTTTTAAAGTCTTTGGTAGCATGCTGTTTCTTCTTCTGTGCCCTTGGCTGCATGCCATAGCTGCTGATCTCAAGGAGTGTGGGAGTTGGGAGGTTCACTTCTGGAACGCTTGGGAATATAGATAGCTACCCCTGCAGAACACATGCCTGAGAGTATGAATTAGTTGACTGACCAGCAGTTTTTACAAGAATCAGGCAAGACAGTTGTGGAACAGGGCAGGGAAGCTGTTTTCATTCTGTTACCTTGATAGTGAAGGATTTTTTAATTCAGTTTCTGTTATCAGTCTCACTGCACTGGTAGCTTGCATAGTGATTTCACAGTAATGTAACATACCTTGAACCCGCTTCAGAAACATAATAAACCCACACAAGCAGCCTGGACTTAAACCAGAAGTTAACATGCAGGCTTCAGTGCTTGAAAGCTTAAGAATATGATACTTCCTGATTTGGATTTTGAGAGGAATAGGGAGAGATGAGGTATGCTGCTAATGCATTTACTGCATATTAGTAATACCTTGCAGAATGGAAACTCTGTTATGCATGGTTCAGGTAGTGTAAATCTGCTGCTGTGTTCTAATTGCAAGGACAAATCCCCAGCTTGTATGAATGGACGTGACTTAATTGAAATAAAGGGATCATAGAACCATGGAGTAGTTTGGATTGGAAGGGACCTTTAAAAGTCATCTAATCCAGCCCCCCTGCCATGAGCAGGGATATTTTATACTTTCAATGGTCTCTAGAGAGAGAGAGTTTCTGAATGCATGTAGGTAGTAGTACCAAACCACATATTTGGATGCAAAGTTGATTGAATACGTCTGTTCAGCCTATAGGAAGATAGATACCCAGATGTATGCCAGAATACTTAAGAAAAACAAAAGACATTGCAGTACTCGCACAAATAACGGCATTTGCACAAAGGACCTTCATGTGTTAGTAGAGATTGTGTATGCTGTAATCTACATAGAATTACATCTTTTACATCCCAAGAATGTTATCACTCCTTACTTAAGTGAAAATGTTTTGACCTTTGGCCATAACTTCATCCAGTTCACAAAAGGTATCTAAATACTGTCTCTAATAAGGATATGTGCTGTCACCAGCTTTAGCTATGGTATATCTGAAATGTGCTCTAATTTGTTTTGTGTTTGTTTTTAAAAATTAAGATCACACATTTGAGATTCATTATAGCAGCAACTTTTCAATTAGGGATTATTTCAGAGTTAAAGACAAAAATCGTGTAGCGTTATTATGCAAATGGGTTAATTTTAAACAGTAAATAGAGAATTAAAATAAGAGTGAATCGTAGTAAGGTCACTCAGCTCACCTTCTGTATTTGATGAGAATGTGTTTAGTCAGGCAATAGCTGCTTTTATCTAAATAGAGTATGAAGTTACCCTTTTACTTTGTAAAAACTAATTAAAACTATCTTAACTTGCATGGGTATACAGTAAATTAATTGTCATTAAGCAGGAATCTGAATGTCCTATCATTCATCATGCTAAAGAAAACCCCTTTCTTCTTTGTCAGAATTTTAGATTAGAAATGAGAACAAAACAATTAGCAGGAAGCCGATATTAAGACTTCTTTTTTTTTTAAATAAGAATGCCCATGTTTGCATTTAATAACAAAGTACAATGATTAATGCAAAGCAATGCCATTTGTTTGGATCTTTCTTCTTAAGGACTTGTATGGTGATCTTAAAAGTACTCTTTCGCCTTTGCCCAGTCTTGTCAAAGGAAACAGAAGAGAGATTGGTGGTTTCCCTCATTATCTGCTATCAAATTCTGAGCAAGTTGACTCAACTCACTCAAAGGCTGCTGCTCATTTATTCCACACAACAACCAAATAGATACAAGCAAGACATTGTTCTTCTGTTGTGAAGCAAGTCTGTCTCCTAATTGTGTGTTTGTACAGCATCTAGCACAGTAATTTGGCATCTCTACCCTCTCCTGTAGTACAAATAATAATTCCGACACCAGCATGCACTGGGCACAAAAGCATGTTACATACAGTTTGTGCAGTTTTGGGCCTTTTGTTTTGCTCTGTGGTCCTGGGAAACTGATTTCAAAATGGGGATGATATAAGTGGGAGAAGCACTAATCAGAAAGTTAAATCTTGTCTAAAGAGCAGTAGACTTGAAGCTCTGAACTTCACTGTCCGTGAACTATCTAATATATTGTGGAAGAATAAGGTCAAGATTGTGTATGCTTGGTCATTATCTTTTCTCATCCTGTCCTATGTGGCATGAAAAGTGTACCAGAATTTTCTTTGCTGCTTCAAAGCTTTTCTGCAGTTTTGGTGGCCAGAATCCCTGACCAAATCTTCCTGTCTTCTTGCTTGATCTCAAAGGGTCAGATGTGCTACCTTTAAGTATAACATCAAAGTAACTAGGAAGGGAGTAGATGAGGAAGGTATTTACAGTACCACAGTAGCAACAACTGAAATTCCTTGTTGTGGCTGTAAGGATACTGTATGCCAAAACTATCTTTTAAGCACTTAAATAGTTTCAAAAATCACAGCCTTTTGGGTTTGATACCTGCATTTTTCACCTGAGGAATATCTTTTACACTGCTTTTAAATGGTGTTCAGTGGAAGGCAAGCATGTTCCCTGAGGTTTCTAGATTCACTCTGAGAGTATTAATATCCTCACTCTGATTAACTTTTGCCTATGCTTACTCAGAATGGGAGGTTTTTCTTTTTCAAAGGTGTTCAGCATTGACGTACCCCTTTTGGCATTAGAGACACTGAAAGCAACCCAATTGACATAAAGAATTCAGCCAGCCTGAAGAGTTAAGACAAGTGAGAAGCTTTGGACTGGGTTTGATTTCTGATTTTCAGGCACATTTGGAGAATGAGGGTGGAGTAGCAAAGCCATTCCTTTTCCTCTCATACTGATGACAGATTTACCATTTTGAAAACTAAGGCAAAATTTATGACAAACTTTCATGAAGTTAAAACAAAGTATATACATCTGTGAGCAGAAACCAGAAGGAAAAGAAAGAAAGAAAAAAGCTTCAATGTAAAAAAAAAATAATCAAACTTCCCATGTTCTCAGCCTTCAACAAAAAGTAGTGCCTGAGACAGATTCAAAGAAGTTTGATTTAAAGGGAGGGAATAAAAAGGGTTTGATGAAGTTTGATTTAAAGGGATGGAATAAATGATATATGTCTGAAGATTGCCTTATAAATGATTAAGCAATGCTAAAAACTTCAACTTAGAAATCAAATTCATGGGCAAATTTGCGGGATGGCATATTCCATTTTTGAAATTTATGATGGAGATAGATATCTGTTATTTTAGAATTGATCTCCATCCCAGGAATAAGATCTTTTCTTCTGACACTTTCCAGATTTTTTGTCGGCACACTCAAGTCTTTACTATCAACTGCTGACTTTTTATTACTGTAACATCTACTCCAAATCTTCACTGTCATCTTCCATTTGCATGCTTTGCCAAAGCTGATGTTTTTTTTCAGCACTTGCACAGAGGTAAATGGATTTTTAGTGACTCATTGCTCCTGCATTTTTTGCTTTCAAAGTATTATTAAGTAGGGAATGTAATGCTTCGGTGGGAGAATACTGTGAACAGATGAACATCTCAAATTGCTAAGTAAATATTGAAGTGTTTGTTTTTAAAATAAATGCCTGGGCAAGGCTGAAAAGTTTGGTTTAGTATTCAGAGGCACTGACAAATTGTGACCTATTCCTTTTTATAGTAACATACTAACTAAGACTGATGTTATGCTAAATGAATGGTTTAGCAAACGTCCTGCAGCGTAACGAGTGGTCAGCTCATGCTTAAGACTTTTTAGGCATGTGAAACCTAATTAAACCATGAAGATCTGAAAAAACAGTAATTCTATTTAATTGTATTTTCAATTTTGAAAGTCGTGGCCTCCCTTGAAGCGAATCCCCCTCTCCCGTGGTCAGACTCTGTAGAGCTCTTGCCTGGCCTCAGCTGTTGGCTCCTGCTGTGAAGCAGAAATATTCCCTTTTTGCAGGAGACTGTTGGCCCTTAGGAGGTTGTTCCCATCCCAGGTGGGTGGAGGGGACTGCTGAATTCACAGATCTAGGTGGGGCTTGAAACAGGCACTGCCTGGAGGAGAAGAGGAAGCCTGAGACCGCTGTATGGTGTGGTTGAATCCTGGGCTCTGCCCCTTGCAGCTGGAAGGAGCGTCTTTATCACTTGCTGCAGATCTGGTGCATCCCCCACAGAGCGGGGACAGGGATGGCCTGGCAGCAGCTGGCAGGCAAGGGGAAGGTTTAATGACAGTTTAATGGGCAGAGAGGGACCTCTCACAAGAGCTGTAGCATGACTTAGGCAAGGGGTAAAGGAGACGGCCACAGTCCAGGAAGGGCAAAGAGGAAAAGGAGGGAATTCATTGCAGTTTTTGAGAATTTGCACAGCACCACAGGGAGTATAAATTGCCCTCCTGTGTGATCTGTTGAGAGTGACCATGCTTCTCTCCAAGATCATAACAGCTTTGAATAGTTGTTGGTAATGCTTGTTCAGTCCTCTCTGAGATGTGGGCTGGAATACCGACAGGTCCACTTGGGCAGTTGTGGCGTGGAAAATAAATGGTGTCTGATCGCAGAAGCAGCAAAACACAACTGTGATCTCCTGCTTTTATTGCCCAGTCTAGGTTCAAAGGAGGGTGCTCAGGTGCTAGTATTCTTAACAATTGCTCCACATTTTTGATCAAACCGATGCACCCCCTCTCTAGTTAGCATCAGTGGCCATCAGTCCATATTTTGCAGGCTTGTAATGAAATTCGCGAATAAGTGGCAGTCCCTTTGTAGTTGTATGGATTCAAAACTGGAATTCAGATCCATAAGAAGCAATTTTTCAAAAGTTCTTCTCATGAAAATCACATTTGAAACTGTTCATACGTGGCCATCAGTAGCACATGGTGAATCTTAGTTGTAAATACAGAAATTTAACTAGGTCTTGCTTCTCAAAAGAGAGGGAGCTGTGCTTGTCCCCTGTGAGCATCTGTGATGCCTTCTTGCCGGCACAATGAGGTCTGTGCCCATTAGTTTGAGGAAAACAGAGAGTTCATAATTATGTTCACAACTGTAAAATGTTGCTGTCATATATAGCACACCATTAGGGTGGCTGGTAGGAACATATGATACTGTGGTCACAGTGCTTGAGTAACATCTCATTTTGCTGGTCAGCCGACATCTAGCAGGTTTTCCTTGTCGTCTTCGCTTGCTGTTTAACCAGGAACACCTGTACTTAGCTGTCCCCTTGTAAAACCACAATAACAGAGTTTATTCACCGACAAAGCACTTGAATTGAAACGTCAGCTGAGGCAAATTACGTTACTACTACTGACTTCAGAGACATTGTTCTCATTCATGCTGGATGAACAGTCAGCAGAGGAGACTTGTGGATGAAAGATATTAATGCAAAGTATTACTATTTTTGTTTTACCATTACGTGTATCTTGTATTTCCTTATTAAATATGTTGCAGCTTCTTATAGCTGCTGATCATTGATGGTTTTTATTTTAGCACAAAAAAAAGATCTCTGCCTTTGAAAAACACGAAGCACAGCACTAATAAAATATCAAGCAGACACAGTACAATAGCAAGCTCATAAAAAGGAGATAAAACAGATTACATAAAATAACACGTAGTAGCTTTTAGGAATAAATGGCGGTGCCTAAGTTTTAAATGATGAATCCAGAGCATGAATATTCATTGAAGGACTGAAGCAGTATGGGTGAAGGCCTATTGTGGAGACAGAGAATGGAGGAAAATTATTATCATTAACCAGATGCCAAAGAGAATTGACACCCATGTTCGGTAGTTAAGGTGAATCCAAGCACAGATTAGTAGGACTATGGACAGAGAGGTCTGATCACACAATCATAGCAGCTTTTAATACCAGATGAAAATCTTGGATAGCACACACATAAAGAAGGGCAAACCCACTCAGGTGTGTAAGGAAAACGTAATGGTAGATTCTTATCCAACTCTGTCCTTGAGGTGAGTCTAACTGGAGTCAGATGGGTTCTTCTCCTGGTTAATGTTAGGCATGTAAGCTTAAATACCCTGCTGAAAAAAGGGTCCTGGGCACCAAGACATGAGGAAGAATTGGGAAAGGCAGACCTATAATGGAGGCTTGTGGCCAACTGTGAATTATTAGCAAGTTACAGAGAATGTCAGGGACTCTGGGAAAAGTAGCTGTAAAGTAGGCATCAAACCCAAGACCTGCATGACCCTGGCTGTCAAGATCGTTAGGACTCAGTCCTTTACTACGGGTTAAAGGGATTAAAAACGTAGAAGCAGCAGTACTATTAAAGGAAATAGTTCAGTATGCAGTAGGGAAGCTTAATTCTCTCCTTCTTGGTCTCAACCAAGATCAAAAATAATTAAATAAAGGGAAGAAATTTAAGGTGATATATCTTCTATCAGGACTGCAGAGAGTTTGGATGACATGGTAAAATAGACCAGAAGAGGTAGAGATTTTCAGAGCAACACAGAAAATTCAGAAATGTAATAGGCATTTATTTAAATGGTATCTGTATGGTTGCCTTCTCTTTGCTCCTTTGAAAAGTTTAACCTCTAGTTTTAAAGAAATTTGGCAATCGTAGACCCCTGTACACCCCAACACAATAATATCATGGGATCCTGGACAAATTCAAATAAAGCTGACTGTTTCTCAGTCTAATACTGTGAATTTCAATTTGACTACTGCTAATAGAGCTAGCCTTTATAGTGTTTTTTCTGTCCTGATTTTTAGTTTTGTGTCAAGTATCAACCAGGCAGAATTATGCTTAACAAAGGAAAAGCTGCCTTTTCATTTCTACACTGTATTTTACAAGTTTAGCTTTGTCTGTATGTGTTATGGTGATGTGGGTTTGGGTTTGCTGGTAGCCCAGATCTGAACCACTGTCTCATTGCTCATGGTTGAATTAATGATGTGAATGTCTAAGAAGCCATCAGATTCATAAATCACCAGAAATGAGAGGGATAACTCATAAAAGTCTTTTCCTTTTGTTTAGCAATTTATCATTTTGCTTGCACATTAATAAACAGAGCTCCCCTGAGGTAAGCCACAGGAAGATAGATTTTTCTTCCTAATTTTCTTCAATCGTAGCCAGTAGATCACAAGTGGAGAGAGTGGGCTTGTCACAGCGTGTTGGTGTCTTGCAACTCCCTCTACCCATTACTGATAACAAATAAATGCGATTAAGTACCCTGGTGGATAATTATTTGTGTTTACATAACAGGCGCCAGGTTTCCGAGTCCACGATTGTCAGCTAGACCAAGCCGAAAGCGTACATTGTCCATATCCCCCCTATCTGATCACAGCTTTGACCTTCAGACCATGATACGGACATCTCCAAATTCCTTGGTCACAATTCTCAATAATTCTCGTAGCAGTTCTTCAGCCAGTGGTTCTTATGGCCACTTATCTGCAAGTGCAATAAGGTAAGAATAGCATTTTCTACCTATATTGTATATTCTCATTTATGTGTCATACACACACGCAAATGTGAATGTGTACTCTCATCTTTAAGTAACTGTTTTGTTTTGTGAATATGTGTATTTTGAAGTTTCTATAATTTGTGTTCACTGGAGCTTAATTTAAAATACAAAAGAAAGGTAACCACAAGGGACTTTTTGGCATATTATTGTCCTGTGCAAGTAATACTCTATCTGACCAGCAGTAACAGTGTGTGTATGTGTGCTCAGGAATCTGTTTTCAGAGACAAAACTCTAGGATAGGTTTGTGACTTAAGTCACTTGGGTTCTTTTGGGTGTAGATATAATGGACAGTGAAATGTTCCTATGTTATAATCATGAGAGAGTAAAGCACAGACATGTGGTACTGTTAAATTAAAATGTTTGGCTAGAACTTCTTGGTATTCATCTCCATATTTTAGCTCGTATATTGGAAGATTAGACTTTCTGTGACTCAACTATCCTTTTTTTTATACCAAGGAAGTACTGTTATCATCCAGTATCATCAGAAATGCTATGATTTTCACTTGGCTGCTTCACTTGTGTGCGCAAGAAAACAGCCAAAACCAGTTGTTCTGGAGACAGAAGAGCAGAGGGTGGGCAAAAGTTACACAGGAAAGGGAAGCAAACAGGGCACAGGGAGAGGAAACAAAATCAAGAACGTCAAAAAAAAGGGAGTGGAAGAAAATGAAGAAAAGCAGCAGAAAAAATGGGAGATGCAACTGCAGAACATTCTTATATTTGTGACATTGTTATATGTTAGCTGAGAAAAGCTCCTTTGGTATTCCAAAAAAAAAATCCCCCACCTCTGCAAAGTCTCAGAAAATGTTGAGTTTGTATTTATGGCACTCAAACAAGGAGTGCTGCTGGTCCCTGGCTTAAAAGCAGCCTCCACCTTCAATTTGCAATGAGGCAAAAGAGCAGGTCAGCACAGCAATTTCTTGAGATCTAAAAGACCCATTCTTGGCAAGGTTCAAACATCCCTCTCTGGCAAAAATGACACTTACAACTTCAAAAACTGGCTATGGGGATTTATACTTTTGGAGAAAATGGGGCATGCAACTGGTGTGTTAGAAACCATGAAGCTGCCAAACTTTGAAAGTGACAGCACTGTAAATATTTGGTATTAGTATAAGTGCTGTTGGGTTTTTTTAAGCACTTCTTTTAAATAGTCGTGCTTCATAGCTCTGATGTACTTGAATAGCTGTATAGTATTTCACAGGTATGATATCATAGCTCTGCAATAAAACTCTGCAATCTATGTAACCACAGTCCCAATTATGAAGCTCCGTGATGTGGAATATGATTTATGTCAATAACTGGCAGCAGTTTTGGACCACATCTATTAAATACATGTATTGTGTGGAGGTGTACTATCCCCACTGTTGCTAGGATGGGATGGTACTTCAACTACTAACCTCCTTGTCCATTGCTTGTAACTTTGGTAAAGCAAATCGTGCATGAACGTTGGCATAGTTTCTGCAGCAGACTAAGTCTTGCCTCCTTTTACTCTTCTTCCACAGCTGGAAATGGTTGATATATGTTTTTCACACATAGAATCACAAACATAAGGGCCATCCCTGTAAAGCCGGAGACAGATCAATAGTTTTGTTGAAGACAGTTGTGGAACTGGAGTGAGTTACAGGCAGAGACTGAGTAAGGATGCTAAGGAGTAGAACAGTGAGTCTTGTGAACTGGTGTTACTGAAGAAAGGAAGGCCTGTGGGACTGAGCCTATGGTTGACCGAAGCTGTCAGTACTTCCTGATCATACTTTCCAGGAATGCATAATCCAAAATGTCACACCATTTTGAATTAATTTTATTTTTTTTTGTAAGAGTATGCCTGCTCAACATGAGAAGTTGGAAACTTACGTCTCCATTCTTTCTGGTGGAAAGGAAGAGAGCTAGCTCTTTTTCCAGCTTTGCAGCTCACCTCTGTTGATGCCTTTTAACTTCTCCTATGTGCACCTGTCTATAAAAGTTACACCAAAACAAACAGTGACGTAAGGTAGTAAACCCAAGCCACACTTCATTGCTTTAATAAATTCCAAGACTAAATAGCAATAAGACTATCTATAAAACTTAATTTATTGCAACTCACTGTTTTGTAAATAAAGCACCTAGCACAAGAACTGCTGTACTGAGTCAAACCGTTGGTTCATCCCATTTAATATCGTGACTGCAACAGTGATCAAAGTGTAGAAAAAACTTTTCCTAGTGTAAAATCCCAGCTTGCGGAAACTTTCAGGTAAATATCATAGGAGTTGCTGCAAGAAAAATGGTACAGTTCAACAGGCCACTAGATGTAATTGTGAGACAGGAGGGATTTGTATTTTAGGCAGCATCAGTAGCATTAACTATACTTAACATTATACAATTCTTCTACTTTTAGATCTTGTTTCCAATCACTTTTAACTTAGCTCAAATAGTTTACACTTGGCAGCATTTTTCATGGCAGATATCTACTGCTGCGTATTTCCAAAAAGTGTTAGGAAAGTTATTAATTTATGAGAATGAAATTAGGGAAGAAGAGACATTTTTGTACAAACTAAAAGATCTTCTCCTACCTTTTCACTGAGAACTTAAAATTTGACAGGGATGTTGCTTAGATGCTATAGGTAAGATTTTTGCTGTTCTTGAGAAATTGTCCCGTTCAGCCAAGTGATAAGCCCTTAAGAGGTTTCTATTAGCATGTGTTAAATAGACTAAGTAATTCAGCATGTTCCAGTCCAGGGCCCACAGAAAGGAAGGAGGACCCTTCCCTGAAGCTGCAGCTCTGGTTAATCTGGTACCTCCTTAGGAAGCTTGTGGAGGCTAAGCTGTCTGCCCAGCCATAACAGCCTTCCCTGAACATGAAAATGAAAGAGGTCTTCAGAGGAGATAGGAGTCAGACCAGGAACTGTCCAGGTTAAGCAAGCTGGGACAAAATGCTTTTATGTAACACAACGTAGCTGGTGCGGCCTCTAGAGAGCAAGTTTTATGAGGAGCGGCTGACGGCACTGGGGTTGTTTAGTCTGGAGAAAAGGAGGCTCAGAGGAGACCTTATTGCTTTCTACAACTACCTGAAAGGAGGTTGTAGCGAGGTGGGTGTCAGTCTGTTTTTCCCAAGTAACAAGTGATAGGACAAGAGGAAATAGCCTCAAGCTGCGCCAGGGAAGGTTTAAATTGGTTATTAGGAAAAATTTCTGCACCAGAAGTGTTGTCAAGCATTGGAACAGGCTGCCCAGGGAAGTTGGTTGAATCACCATCCCTGGAGGTATTTAAAAGACCTGTAGATGTGGTGCTTAGGGACATGGTTTAGTGGTGCACCTGGCAGTCTTAGGTTTATGGTTGGACTTGATGATCTTAAAGGTTTTTTCCAACCTAAATGAATCTATGATTCTATAGGATTTCTCTAGAAGAGAGAAAAAGCTGCAAAATAAAGCATGCAGAAGCCAGTCATTAAGGAGAATGAAGGTACTGCCCCCTGGTGATTGTGCTTTGATACCATCTTTAATTTCAGGGTTGCACAGTATTTTTTCACAGGGCCCCTACCTGCTTCAGTGCACAGGCTGAATGTCCTTTTGATCAATCAGAGCCACAGGACCCTACCTCACCTCTCCCAGGCAGCTGTAAAAGGAAGGAGCCTCTTACCTGGTTGTTTGCTGCCTGGAGGGCAGACCCTGCTCTTGCAACAAAATCCCAGCCTGATGCTGGGCAAACAGAACTAGTCAGAAGTGACCACCAGGCTCATACAGTTTCTCTTCTGGAGGCCCAGCCTAACACTCCTAATTCCGCAGAGGAGCCAAATTGCTCACAGCCATGGCTTGAAGCTACCGACAGCTGTTTTGAACATTTCATGTGCTGTGTTAACTAGCACGGGAGATCAGAGGGAGTTGGGGCTGTTCAGCCTGCAAAAGAGAAGGCTCCAGAGAGACCTTATAGCCCCTTCCTGTACCTAAAGGGGGCCTGCAGGAAAGATGGGGAGGGACTCTTTATCAGGGGTGTAGTGATAGGACGAGGGGTTACAGCTTTAAACTGAAAGAGGGCAGATTTAGATTAGGTATTAGGAAGAAATTCTTTACTGTCAGGGTGGTGAGACACTGGAACAGGTTTTCCAGGAAAGTTGTGAATGCCCCATCCCTGGAGGTGTTCGAGGCCAGGTTGGATGGGGCTTTGAGCAACCTGATTTAGTGGGAGGTGTCCCTGCCCAGGGCAGGGGGGCTGGAACTAAATGATCTTCAAGGTCCCTTCCAACTCTAACCATTCTATGATTCTATGTCTGAAATTGGGCAACCACAATGAGTGGCGCTTTTTACCTTAGTCTTTCTTACATTCACGTCTGTGCGAAACAAGAGTCCTTCCCCTTCACCTCAGAGGGAGGTTGAAAGCATTAATGTTTTTTGAAGCACTTAGAATGTACAGTGATGAGCACAGTAGAGGAGTTCACGAGAGTGTCAGGAGGGTATCAGTAATTATGTATTCACCAAAGGTTTAAATACAATGGAAGGAAGGCCCGTGGGCAAGAAGAAAAATACCAGAGAGTTTCTCACTGAAGACTATTGTGCATCTTATGCACTGAATGAGATATGAATCCTGCAGGGGGAAAAGAGGTGTGTGGTCATATAATTAAAGACTGACGAGGGAGCACACGAGGGTATGGGAGATTTAATTCTAGCGTGTTTGATTTTGCAGGCTCAATGCTGTCTTAACCTATTTTTGCAGAGGTGCTGCTTGTGTTAAGGAAGTGTCTCCAGGACCTGACTCGTTCTTTGCATTGGCTAAAAGAAGTACATCCTCTGGCTGAAAGATTATACCCCATGCTTCACACAGCTTTTCAGCATAGCACTTTCTATATGGGCACTGTAGGATGTTGAGGATGAAATCAAATGAAAGGAGCCACATTTTGGGCTGTGTTTTTACAGAGCTGAGCACAGAAGGGCTCTGGTCCTTGACGTGGGTACTACTGCACTTTGAATAATAAATAATAATAGTTTAGCACAATCCAGATAGGGCTTGACTTGGCTGGCACTTTGTCATTGTCAGCTGGCAGCGTAATGCTGTATCCTGACTACTGGCTGAGTACTTGAAAAGAAGATGTTGCTCCTGCTGACAGCTAATAGTGGATCTTTAGCACACCAGGTAGAGCTTCTACTTTGTGCATTTGAAAACACCTGGTTTAGGTCTCAGCTGGGAGAGATTATGCAGAAAGGAGGCGTATGAAATAGCATCAAATGAGGATAATCCTTCATTTGACATTTACTCATTTGGTTACCTGCCTCAGTCCTGCAGTGCAGCACCCCTGCTATTAATCTTTTGTCAGGATGTACTTAATGTTATATCTGCTACCTGTGACAATTATTAGACTTTGCACTTCACTAGCACTCCTTTTTGAGAGGCAGCATGGCCTAGAGTGAATATAGAAGGGGTAATCACTTCCCATGATATTAAGAGTACCGATTCAAAACCTTTACAAAAGATTAGCTGGTCTTTAATAAACACAGGAGGTTGGGACTTCATGTTTTATATGATTTGAAATTCAGAACCTCTGTATTTTTCTTGTCCCTTACCAGCCCTACAATACCAAATTTACAAAGTAATTTTTCAGAAAATGAGCCAAATTCCCTGTCAGCTACAAGGTGTTTAAATCAGGAGTATTTCCACCTACTACAAGAGACTTTCTTTGCATCTAGGCAGATGTAACTGCAAGTACACCTTAGCCCTCTCATAATGTGTTAAAATTCAGTTTCATGTGAGCATGGGAGCCCTTTGGGATCTCCTCCAAGGTTTGAAAGAAACTGAGAAAGCACAGCCACACTTTTTTTACCCCAGGTTCTGCCCCTGCTTCCCTGACGTCATCAGAACGGGAAGGAGCAATTAACATAGTGTGGTTAATTACAGTCAGATCCTGGTTGTTCTGGCTCACATCAGTTTGCTCTGGGCTGATCTGAAGCTGAGCATCAGGGAATGGTGGTGAGGATACTTTCACAAAGAGTGCTAGAAGAAGATAGTCAGGTTTGTAGGGTGAGTTTAGGTGGCAGTAGATTAGTATCAGCGAGGAAGACGAGTCTGTGTTTCTGCAAGCAGGTATTGGATTCTCAATGATTTTCTCATCTCATATAAGCTCCTTGCATAGAGTGTTTGTTGTATAATTAGTCAGTGCCCTCCTCTCTGAACTGCTTCATATCTAGAGACAACTAAACATGTATTAATTTCTCCAGTTTCTCTTGGTAAACATGGAGAGAAAAGAAAAGAGAAAAATAAAAGTAGAGTTAAAATGTACAAATGAAAGTTTAAGGTTATCACAGAGAAAAGTGAAAGTATCTCCAGCAGAGCCCAACAGTCTAATTATGCACTGTATAAAAAAAGAAAAGTGTATCTCAGGTTTAAATTATCCAGTTTTTGAATTTAACAGAATGTTTCACAGTTATAAGGCAGGAGCCCTCATGTTCTTGGCCTTCCTTCTTTATTCAATATTTTATATATTCTTATTATGTCTCTTCTTATCTGTCTTCTTTCTGAGGCAAATGGTTGTTTTCAGTCTGCTCTTTAGATGAGTTCTTGCATTGTCATTTCTGCCCATACTGCCTGAAATAGTCTCCCTCTACTACATGCAGTGATATTTCAGAAGAGGACCAGCAATTCAAATGCATCATGATTTTCTGCGTTCTGTTTCCCATTCCATTTGTCTTAACATGTTTTTGCCATAGCTTCATGTTGATCAAATTTTCATTCCTCCATTGAATTCTGCATTGAGACAGGCAAGTGCTTTGGACTCCCCTTCGGTATCAATACACATCTTACTATCAGTATCTTAATATCAGTATTCATCTAGCGTACTTAGCTCTAAAGATAATCTCTTAGCTCTTCACCATGCTGCTCAAAATGGTTTTGTCATGTATGCAGATTTCATGTTTTCATTGCTCGACTCCGTGGCCAGATTGCTGAGAATTGCACTAAAAAACAGAAGACCCCCATCTGAGAATTTGTATCTAACTTTTACTAAAAACCAACTGTTTAATTCTTCCCTTGGATTTTTGTTTTAGACTGTAAGTTTTAAGTTTGGATATTTATGTAGGTAAATCTGTGTAAAAGGACACAACAAAATGCTGTTTAATGAAATTAATCTTAAAATAGACATGTTGAAAGTAGAACAGGTGGAATACAATATATTCAGCAGTGTTTTGCAAGAAGCTCCTTATGATAGGATTTACAGGATAAAAAGTGTTAATTATGTGAGCATTACAGGTGTTTTGCTGTTTTATTATTGCTTTTATTGGGATCTGCCTAAATGAGATGCAAAGCTTGACTTTGAGTGAAAGCTTTTCTTGCATTAAAAGGTCTCTAGTTAATTGCATGTAATATGTTGTAAATGAAGGCTTAGTCGCAGTTCAGACTGGGTCAAATTCAGACCAGGTGTAACCGCACTGAAACAGGTCCTGTTACAACTAGACAACATCTGTGCAGTGCAGGGCTTTATTCTCTGTGGTCTTGTACTGTGTATGGTTAATCTAAAGAAGGGAATATAATGTTATATCATGCCATAATAGCTTCATTTTATACCCTCTTTCAGGAAGTGTGAATGGTAGAGAAGTGCTACAAAGTGAATAAAAATTAAATCTGTCAGTATTACAGAAAGTTGCATCTAATTCAGGCTCTGTTGAAATGTAATTCTGCAGCTAGTCTCCTATAGAAAGCTCATATAGATTATAGGGTGGTGACATTCAGAGATTGTTTTGGAGATCACCTGCATCTTGCCTTAGAAAGTGGTGGATGTTTTTCACCACAAATACACACGAATGGCAAGATTTCTGCCCTGAGAAGGTGTATAATTTAAGAAGTCAAGCAACATAAAGAATACAGACTATGCAGGCGCATGTTGCATGCACATTTACATGTGCAGATATGCATATATACAAGTATGATTGTGTATGTATGCCTGTAAGTGTGTATGTCACAGATCTTGTAACTAGAAGTCAGTTTGAAGCAACTTGCTCCAGACTGGTTCAGTGTTACTTGAAGAATTTAAAGTCATTGGATCCAGCACATTATTAATTCCAGGAAAGTTCTGGATCTAAGAGAAGTCTGCTGGAGTTTCATTACTTCATTACTTCATTTTCAGACCCTAAAAGCAAGTATTAGTTAGCCACTTTCTACGTAATTACTGATACCAGTTTTAGAAACCCAAAAATGCTTAGCCTTGAATTTAATTCAAAATGATGTTTGCCAGAAGTGCCATGAGCTTGCATGGAGGGAGCCCAGATGAATTACACAAGGTACTACTAATACCAAGTCCAGTTAGGATACTAAGGATTCCTGAACAGGAATATCCCAGTGAGAAGGACAAAGCTGTCAATGCTGTCTGAGCACATAAGGTTAATCAGTGTGGCTCTGTTGGTCTCAGTGAAACTATTTCATTTTACTCCGGCATATGGCAATGTATTCATGAAGAAAAATTTCACCTAGCCTAGCAGATAAAACAGAATAGATAATATGGTAAGCTGAAGAGAAAGTACAAACCACAGGGTCTGTTAATTTTAAACTGGTAATGGAAAAGTGAAAAAAGAGGCAACGATGCATGTGAGTTAAATACAATCGTAAAATCATGACTATTATCTGATGAAAACTGAAAAAAATAGTATAATATATGCTATACTTTATTAGATGCAGATAATGTGTCTTTACAAATTCAGTTAGATGACACGTCTCTAAGTTAAATATTTTTAATGAAATGTGTCAACATTACAAATGCAGAGGGATATTCGTGAAACCTAGTCAGTTTTGAAAAATTATTTCAAAGGATTTCAAGTCTCATACCTGCGTTTAAGATCACGCCACATGTCTGGTTTCATATTCACAGTTTGATATTGTTTTCCCCTGTACTTAAGTGATAAGCGGTGAAGGCAGCTGATGAGTTGTCTGCATTGTCTACTCAAAGCTCAGTGTTGTCAGAAAGTTGAGGGAAAAACGGATTTAAAGCAAAACTCTTCTTTCATATTACTAAAAATGTTACATATATTGTGGGTAAAATGCTCCAAACAGAAATGCATTTTTAAAGTCTTCCTTCCTGTAATGCCATTTGATTTTCATTTTACATCTAAGATACTCGAAGCAGTAAGAACTTCACAAATCTGTTCAGGGCTGTGAGGTTGCCGAGTGCATTGTCGCTCCTGTGACCTGAACAATTTGTCAACAGTCACTCTTGCAGGTTTTTTCCATCAGGAGAAGTAGATGGCACAGTTGGAAATGTCTTTTTATTCACTCCTGTTTGTTTACAAAGAATGTATGCAAATTCCCATTTCTGCCAACTCAACAGGACAGAATTTTCTTATGTGATGTTCCTGGCTGCTTCTTCTCTTTTGAGTCCTGTCCAAGGAGAACCCATTGGCTTTCTCTCTTCTACATCTTTGCTGGGGTCAGACTACAAGTCTGTCCTGCTGACTGTGTCCACAGCTTTCCACATCTGACTATGCAATGTTCCTGGCTGCATATTACACCTATACATAGTTCCATCAAAATATATACATAAACTTTTGTGTATGAAGTCAGCTTATGCAGACCCCCTCAGCACCCATGGCTCAACTCCCAGCCACCCTTACAAATGTCCCACATTTTCGACAGGGGCTCCTACATGTCAGTTTATCGTGGGATGAATGAAGCTGTTTTTTACATTACTCCTTATGAAAAAAGAGTATCTGAGCATGTGAAAAGCAGTATCTGGGCACTGTTAACTTAATTATAACTTGTATTATGACTTAATTCAGTTAAGATTGCAATGTCTGTAGGGCCCAGGTTGTAGGACAGCACTTAAGAATGTGCTGAAGTCAGTTCCTCTTCAGAAGTATTTAAGAAATATTAGGGGTGCTTTCCTGAAGGGTAGCTGGGTACATTTGTAAAATGGGGAAGGTCCTTGTTTGCCCCTTAACAACATTCCTAAACAGTAAATAAGGACTTTGAAAACCAAAATCAAAAACTGAAGATGAAATCCTGGTTTGGTGTAAGGAAAGGATAAAAAATCCATTTAATTCAGTGAGTCCGGGTATTCATCCAATCTTTATTAGTGGGTTTGTGCACCCTGCTTTCTTAGTTTCACTTGCCCATGGGCTTCAGGCAACTTTTAAGGGAGAGTAAGACAAAGTAGTGATGTCTGTACCTACTTGAGCATGAGCTAGAAGAAGCCATGGTGTTATCCTAATACCTGATCACCAGCTTTATTGAGCATGAAGCCAGTCTACCTACAAGTTATCTCTCCCTTCATGAGCTGGGGTCCTTTTTGGAGGGACTTGGATCACTTGGTCTGCCTAGTGTCAATCACTGGTGGCAAGAACAAATGATGGAGGCTGCAGAGTGATCTGGGAGTGTGAAGGCTTTTCTAAAAGTCGGGAAGGGTCTGTGTGCCCCCTTGTAGGGCAGGGTGCACCCTCCGTTATGCAGTGAGTGCTTGGGCTGTGAGTGCACCACCTGGACATCAAAGATCCTTCAGGCCAAAGGGTCTGAAGCCTTCTCCTGCATGATGGTGTGGACGGAGCCACTGTGTCACTATGACATGTGTTCCTGTACTGTGACCAAATCTGTACATTTTACTTCAAGAAAGATGTTAGACAGTTGGGGGGACTACAAGGAAGAGCAGGGAAAATGATCAGAGGTCTGAAAAATTATACCGATGAGTTAAAATAGACTTGACCTGTTTTGTCCAGATTAAAGATGAGAAGACTGCACAGGAAGAGGGTTTAGTAATTATTTCAAGTATGCAAAAGTGAAAAGAAAGGAAGAGACTGCAAAGGGTAAGGTGCACAGTGAGTGCTGAGTAGAATAACAAAGTGCTGGTCTTGAATTGCTGCAGGAAAGACTGAGGATAGAGGATAGGAAAGAAAACTTTAATATGGTAAACGTAACGTGGCTCTATATGAATAAATAAAGATATCCCAAAGAAATAAATCTATCACTTTGAAATTTAAAAAAGAGTAAAGGAGATTTTAAAACGTAAGAAATGTACCACTGGGTCAAACTAGAGATGTTGGATACTATCTAGTCACACAGTCTGTCTCTGATGGTGCAAACAGCAGATGCTATTTAAGAAGCACATGGACCCACCTGCTTTCTGACTTTTGTTCTCTCTGTTCTCTCCCAACATCAATAATCATTAGATTAGTAATCCCAAAGCATACAGTCTTGCTTATTCCTTTTAGTATTTCTTTATGGACCTGTTGTCTTTGGACTTGTTTAATCCCATATGAACATGCTGGTTGTGTCTGCCTCCTGAGGCAGCTGTTCCAGAAGTCCACCAATGCTTTTTTTAATATATTTTAAGTTGTTGGCTTATGGCTTTCCTTGAATGCCCCCTAGTTTACACACTTGAAAAGCTCTTTTCCTAAAACCTTGCAAAGCAGAACCAGAAAGGGGAAAGCACTAGGTTACTTTTGCAAGACTTTTGCATCAGATCTTGAAGAACTGCATGTGATACAAGGAAGGTATCTTCACAGTTTTTGTGAGGAAAAGAAAATTATTGTGATATGATGAAGTTATCCTCACAGTATATACAAAGCTGGAATCTCCTTGGCATTTTTGTGTCAGCCTGTCTCCTTAGGCACACCTATGCAATGTGTAGGAAAGAAGGAATTTTTCCTGACTTGAATTCACAGCTGTTTTGCGGTAAATTCCGCAGCTGTGACCAGAAACTGGATGACCTTGTTAGTAGGACAGCCACAAAGTAGCCACAAAGTTTGGTTTTGATTATAATGTCTGTTTTTCTTCTTCTTGAGGTCTGTTCCTTAAAATTTGATGTGCTCATGTAATTGCAATGTAGTTCACTGCCCTGCTTTACCTCCGGTGAAGGGAGTTTGAGACTTCGCAGAGGAAGAGAAGAGAAAGAGAGCGAGGGAGACTGACAGACAGACACGGAAGCCCACAGTATGGAAAAATAAATGATATCACTGATGGGCTTTTCTGTCAGTGTATATGAGTTATTGAATGCTTAAGCAGAAGTATTACACGTTTTTTCTAACCCTTTTACCCCATAAAACTCAACAACTAAAAAGGTAACCTGCAAGTAGTT
Organism: Pluvialis apricaria; assembly: GCA_017639485.1. Lineage (NCBI taxonomy): Eukaryota > Metazoa > Chordata > Aves > Charadriiformes > Charadriidae > Pluvialis > Pluvialis apricaria. The sequence goes on from CM030008.1 coordinate 65,670,068, forward strand.
TATTAGTGGTCTTACATGCATTCATCTTTTTCTTTTTTTCCATTTCTATTTTGTTTAAAAAAAAAAAAAGTCTGTAACAGAAATACAAATCAGATTCCCTCCAGTGGTGTAGATTTTCATTTCTCAGTAGGTAGATGAAAGAAAGAGATTCATAATTCACTTACACTTCTATGAATCCAAGATTTTTTGGAAGTGACTGGTGTTTTGGAAAATGTGAACGATTGGGGCAGGCATCTCATGTTCTTCTGGCATCTGGATTTTGGAAGTATTGAGCACCCCTTGTCTGAAATGCAGCCCCTTTAAGGTATCTTAAAATAAACATGACGCAAATGGAGGCCTCTGAAACCACTCATCGCTTTCCCGATTGTTGGTTTTAGGAGTTCTGGACTCTCAAATTACTTTCAGGTATTGTGTACTTCCTCTGGGCATGAATTTTAGACAGTTACTGAGCGACACCGGTGCCATCTTGGTGCACGTTTCTAAGCAGACATGGCTGGATTGGTTGGGCAAGGTCAGGTGTTGCCACTGCCCACCCTTCCTGCTGATGGTGGACTCCTGGCTAGAAAGCAACATAAGCTTGGTGGAGCAGCAAGAGGGCATACAGCTGCCGGTCAAGGCAGAGGGATCACATGGGATCTGACGGGGATCTGGGATATGGGGATTTTTCACACATCCTGTATTCAAAAGTTATTTAACAAAGTGCCTTAAAAACTTCGGGAAGGAGGGCAGGAATCCAGGTTTCCCCTTCCCAACAGAGTGCTCTGTGCCAGCAATGTTGCGAGCTTTGATTTCTTTTTCTTCTTTTTGGCCCATAACATCAACTTTATTGTGGAGCAGCCTGAATGGTTTCTGAAAGGCAGAGAAAGACCTGACACCTTCTGTTCCCTTCAGATCCTTCTGATCTTTTCAGATCAGAAAAATGATCGAGGCTACCCCATGACAGCGTCTTGCATGCGAGTGACGTTAAACCCAACCAGGTCATCTTGCCTTATGAAGAGCTCTCCAGGAACAGCTGGAGAGAATTATTTGAAGGCAGCTATCTTAGCTATTTAAGAAATCACCCTGGTGGCTGAACCGTTGTCACCATTTCTGAGTACTCCCCTTAGCTGTGCTGTCTATTCCTCTGCTCCCTCATGATCCCCTTTTCATTTCAGTCTGAGATGTTTGAAGTTTGGAGGTAGAGGGAATGAAGTGCAGGTTGCCACGCTCCATAGGAAAATCCTAGTACCTCAGACTCAACCCTTGCTGCTGAGCGCAGAGCAAAAGAAAGATACTAAAGAAATAAGGATTCCTCCTTTCTGTAGCACATCTGTCCAGATGTGTCTTATTGCATCTGCTGCTGGTGTCATTGTTTTCCAATAAGATCCACTAGCTAAGGTGATGTCTGTCTCCTCTACTGTACCCTACAAATTTGCCTGCTTGCAAGTTGGACAAAAGTTGGCAATGCCTGGCTTAGCATCCTCTTTCTGGAGGCTCATATGGCATTAAAGCAGATGTAGATAAAGAGGGCATCTCTATGAGGTAAAATCTGTCCTTTTGATGGAAGCTATTTTTATTCAGGGAGGGAGGGGAATAACAAATATACTTATTTAAGATTTGAGCACTTGGTGTAAGGCATGTCACTGCAGGCCAGTGAAACTAGCTTCTGTATTGGTTAAAGCAGAGCTGCTTTTGTCCTTTAGGTGGAAAGGTATTTTGCCATTGGGGAGGCATCATCACTTTCTGTGTTGCTCTGTGTGGGGTAGAGAATGCAAAGGAGTGAGGTTTGATCAAAAATACTCTATTGACGCATCAGTCTTTTCCCATCTTCAGAGGGACTGAGTGGAGAATATTCCATACTCCAGTAAATATAAGTGAGCTGCATTAAGTACAGCTTGTACGTATACATCCTGGAGCCCCTACAGTCTTGTTTCCTACTCGGGGCCAAAGGTTCCTCTTCAGTGTCCAAGTTCCTAGGTCTCTAGTCAGTGGCTAATCTAAAAATGTATTTAGATCGCAGCAGATCTTTTCTGCCTCTCCTGGGCTGTTTGGGAGGGATCTCCTGTGCCCTTGCTTTGGATAGGTTAAAAAATTAATGTTAGATGCAGGTGCTGATGTAACTGTAGTCACAGAGCAGTGCTGGGCAGGATCTACATCTCCGAGCTGAGGTCCTAAGTCAGTCATGTCTTGTGTCTGAATCATGAGTTTGTTTTTTTACCATGTGGGATCTGAAGAATATTACCAAAGTTTTGAACCTGGACTTGCAAAGCTGAGTATTGTGTATGCTTAAACACCTAGAAAGGAAAAAACCCAACCTGTATTTCCAAGGATGCTATGTGCTTGGAGCTCCCAATGAAATCAGTCCACGTGTTTTTTTTTCTTTTAAACTGATTCAGCTGAAGGGTGAAGATGTCCTAGGCATTAACCACTCACAGAGAAATAAAATACTTCGTTCAGATTGTTTCTGTGTTGCGTTTGTTGATCTTGGTGAATTTGATAGCAACTTCAGGATGGTGTTGTATAGTGTTGGAAGTATATGAGATGAACTCACAGTGTATATATGGAAGCAAAAAATGCTGGGGTATAGTAAGGAGGCATTGTTTCAGCTTCATGTATGACATTGTAATTGTATGTTTTTTAATGAACAGACCAAAGTAGTTACACTTAGTAATGTTTGTTCACTAAAAAGGAAAAGGAGTGTTAAATCATTGTGTTCTTTGATGAATGGCTTGTACACTGAAGAATAAATTGAACAAACTGGCATAGAGCTCAGTGAACATGAAATCAGCTATTAGAAGAAAGCTTGTGAACAAATTCTGAGCCTGATATGCATCTTTTGATTAATGTCCTATCAATCATCCATAGTGGCTACCTTAGCTAAGTCGTGCTGTAATCATTCATGGTTGCTTACAGGAACACTAGCAGGGACTATAGAGCTGCAGTAACTGAATATTATTACTGATTTCTCCCTAACTCTTGCTGTGAACAATTACTGTTTTCACTATGTTTCTGCTTCCCTTTATTAAAAAGAATACAATGCAAAATGAAAAGAGAGTTCCTCAAAGACCAGTAAAATTCTCCCAGGGTATTCTTAATGATATTCTGTCCTAAATGGGCAAACTATTGTAATGCAGAGTTCTCACCAGGAATAATAGTAATGTAATCACATTGAAGCTGTCTCTTCATGGATTGTAGTCAAACAGACAAAATGTATAGTCAGATTAATGGACACAGAATTTCTGTAGAATTATTACTTAAAATGGTTGAAATTATTGTAGCTCTTTTTTGTATCACAGTATTTTCAGTTAATGCACTTAACAGCAACAGCAATTAAGACTCCAGACTGTAAATTTGTATATTTGTATAATATAAATTTAAATATACCCTATTGACATTAGAAGAAGCCTTGATTCTTAAAAGGTATTATGCTTGCACCTCTCTCTTTTAAGACCTAATGTTTTAAATTTGTATGGCTCTTTTGGACTGTGATTATGTGATGGCTTTTTTAAGAAAAAAAAAATCAATGAATGCACTTTTTCTTTTTCTTTTTTTTTTTTTTGCTATGAGTGTAAATTATTGGCAAATGTTTACAGGAGAATCTCATATTCCTGTGTGTGAAGATTTAGTTCCACACCATTTATTTCTCAAGTGTGACACAAAGAATGCTTTGGCACTACCCACAAAATAGGTCCTTAGATGGCAGTGTAATTTCCTCCAAAGTCACTGTAGTCTGGGAAATACGGTGAAGTAATGAAGTGATGACAGGTATTAACATGCATAATAGGCTTTAATAGACATTTAATGTTGTTTAACTGGAAGAAGGAGAAGTGCTTTCCCATTGGAATATTTCTACATTGAAACTCATTGATCACCAATTTCAGAGGGGAAAGGTTAATCCATCAGTTTCTGTAACCAAACGGCACTGATGGAAATTCTTTAGGTGACATTCTGGATGAACTGAGCTTTCCATCTTTGCAAACAAATGAGTGATATGACAAGCATGGTGTTCAGAACACATTTAACCAATTGATTTTCTCTCCTCTTGTAATAAGATCTAGAGACATATGAAAGAGCGTAGCATGAGCCAAGATTAAAGGAACTGCTTCATACACGCGAACACAGGGGAACTGCATTATCAATAAAAGTACTATAAAGCATGTGGGCACCCATTCTTTTTCTTTATATAAAGTTTGTTATTGCAATAAATAGCTGTTATTGAACTGCTCACCTTTTATTTCAGTTTTTCTGAATTTTATTTTGTTTGGCTTTCTGTGGTTTCCTGGTAAACGTTAGGAAAAAATGTTATGTGTTGTTATGGTATCGTTTTTGCACTCACTAGTAAATCCAGGCCAACTCTGGATTTGAAACCAGGATTTATCATCCTTTGGGGCATGAAGAAAGATACGAGGGGCAGGGAGGGGCCTGACTTCAATTAATGTAAATATATCAAATATATTCTAAAGGTTTAATCTGTATGGTTCCATACGGTAATGACCCTCATCTTTTTCCTCCCTCTTCCCTCCTTTTTCTCCCAAATTCAGCCCTGCTCTGAGTTTCACATACCCTCCCACACCGGTATCCCTCCAGCAAATGCATCAGCAAATTATAAGTCGTCAGCAAACCCTAGGTTCAGCCTTTGGACACAGCCCTCCACTCATCCATCCTGCTCCAACTTTTCCTACCCAGAGACCTATCCCCGGCATCCCCAGTGTCCTGAATCCTGTCCAGGTCAGCTCTGGACCTTCTGAGTCCACACAGGTGAGAGACAACGAAAGAAATCTTTGCGCCCCATTACATTAAAAATGAAATAAATGAAGCAAATGACATCATTGTCTCGATGGCAATTAATCACCGCTGTCACCAAGACCCTTTGATAACAGTTTTCTTGCAGCTATAGCATTTGCAGTCCCTTTATTATAAATCACAGGAGTACATGCACAGTTCCTGATTGGTAGCATGCTTTTTAGTCCTTATAAATATTTCAGTGTGCTGCAGCAGCTTCTCATTCCAAACTGTCTCTCCTGGATCTTACACGGGCACTTAGTAAAGGTGGGGAGTAAGAAATGGGGGAAAATCACATCAAAACGCAAACACCTCCAAATCAGGCTGACTGTAATATACAAGGGGTCGTATTCTGCCCTCCTCACACAGGTGTGAGTAACTCAGTCTGTGAGCAACAGAGGAACTTGGAGATAGTGCAGAGGTTTGAAGGTTTTTTTCTCAGACTTGTGCAAAATTGGACTTGCTGAGTTTGAATTAATCATTTCAGTAAGCCAAAGTGTATTCTCAAAAGCTGGAGATGTGCAGCAGTGAATCAGGACCATAATGTGGAGTTTTTCACAGTTCGTGGTTTGCCTGTTATTAACTAGTGCTGTTTGTTTCCAGATGACCTGGGATAGGTTATTTATCAGTCTGGGAGCTGTTTATCTCCTGGCTGGCTTTTAGAAATGTAGAAGCAGAACATACTGCTGTAGGAAGCTTATTGATTTTTTGTGGGGTCCATGCAAGTTCAGATATCTCTAAAAGATCTCTGGATTCCTACAAGATCCATTTGCAGGTGTAGATAATGCTGTTCAGTCTAGCACAGGAAGAGAAAAACAAGATTCTGGCCTGTTTATGTCAGCAGTAGTTTTGCTATTGACTTAGGAGAATCCAGGACTACGTCTAGAAATTTTTGGCTGAGTCTCACGCTAGCATTCAGTTTTTCTTCCTATCCACCATTGCAATGGGAAACACAGTCAAACAGCTCAGATCTTGTGTGTGGATGTTAAGTGCAAAACCTTTCCTCCGACTGTGAAAAAAGGTCTTTCTCTTGTGTTTATTTGAATGAGTGCACAGTGATTGTCTTTTCAAAGTTGCCTTTCTGAAGTTGTCATTTTGTGGAAAATCAAGTTCTTCCTACCCATCCCTGGCCTAACAAACCCAGCATTGGTTTGTCGCAAGGAATTACTTCAAATGCCCTCCTTCCTGTTCCCTCCCTGCTCCATTACAAGGTTGAGTGATGCAGCTCTTCCACAAGTTAATGCTATGTAATTGAAGCACAATGTAATTGCATATCCAATATAATTAACAGTGTAGCTTCTCCAAATAAAGTTGCTGAGCAGATGCCGCATATTTTTGTTTGGAGCTACATATTTATCACAGTCTAATTTTGTCTTCTTTTGGGGGAAAAAAAAACCCAAACCTGCCTGCAGCAGAATAAACCCACAAGTGAGTCTGCAGTGAGCAGCACTGGAGATCCAATGCACAACAAGCGCTCCAAGATAAAGCCCGATGAGGACCTCCCCAGCCCTGGAGCAGGAAGCGTGCAGGTATGGCGGTCAGGTTGCAGTCATAAGCCTTTCATCTCACTGCCGGAGGGAAAATGCACCTTGCCTGTAGCACGTGTTCTCAGGCTTCCTGCCCTTATACAGCCCTTCATCTCGTGCACATGTGGGCAGCCTCAGCTCAGGGTAGCAAGGGTTAAATGTGGGCAGTGAGGGGCTTCGTTGCAGCATGACGGCAGAGAGGAAGGACGCTGATGGAGATGGAGACGTGCCTCTGATCAGTCAGAGAGTGCTCAACCCTCTGTTCGCTGTGGAAAAGCGAACCAGAGATATTCAGGTCTTTATTGAAGACATGTTTTCTCTTCAGCCGGAATATTTACACCACATTGACTTTTAGCAGGACTTAGCACTGTACTGCCTTGAGGCCTCAGTATCAGGCTCTAGTTCCACTTGCTATACTTTCTATAGCAGTTAATGCCATTGGTTTTAGTAGAGTGTCTCCCGATTTACAGTGATTTTGGGGGAGATGAGAATCAGCGCCTCAATCTTATGAGTGCATCCATGAAACCAAAGCAGAGGTCTGTCTAAATCCTTCAGCAGGTTTGAAATGGAAAAATAACGTGAGTGCATAATCTGAACCAAATGTTTATGTTAACATCTGACCCTTACCCTGAGCACATAACAAGCTGGGGAGAATGAGGCACCTTGTGGAAAGTCAAAACGCAAAATTAAATACTCTCTCCCCTGCTCACCCCTTTCATGCACAGATTACAGGCAAGAACAGACTAACAAGTAGCCTGAAAATTACCAGTCTGCTCTTGGAAAGGTTTTGTGTGCAAAACTGTCACTGGATTAACGATGAAAACTCACTTGGGATTACTGGTGATCTGGTCTGTGTCTAACCATAGTACTAAAATCAAACTGAAATTAATTCAACTATATTGAATAGTGCCTTTTTCACTAGTGGTGCCACTGAATAATAAGGGACAAGTGTACAATAGACCTGGTTAATTATGGGGAGAGAGACGTCAAGCCTTTATGATTTGCTTTGAATTGAAATGTAAAGGGATTTTTTTTAGGAATTCACTGTAGTGAGTACTTCTGGGGAGGAAAAATTTATTTTACACACATAGTCTGCACATGATTTTTGGCTTACCAGGCCTGTTTTGGGTTTCTGTATTTCTTTTAATGCTGAAATAATTCACTTTTCTTCCTCCTCAGTTTCAGAATTTCCTCTCTCCTCTCCTCACCCCTGTTTTTTTCCTCTCTCCAGGAACAGCCAGAAGGAGGGACCCTAGTAAAAGAGGAAGGGGACAAAGATGAAAGCAAACAGGAGCCTGAAGTGGTCTACGAGACAAACTGCCACTGGGAAGGCTGTTCCCGGGAGTTTGACACGCAGGAACAGCTCGTGCATGTAAGTTAATGGTATTCAGGAACTGGGTTTTAAAACTACGTGACCTTTTTCATGGGGGTCGGGTTCTCTGACCCTGTGCTGAGTCAAGTTTCTTAGCTAACAGCGCTGCAAACTGGAGAGGGGTTTATGAGTTTCTGAGAATAAAGAAAACTCAGAGCCACGGTGCTTGACCTGTTCAGTCAGCTAAAGCTTAGTGTAAAATTCAATAAAGTCTTCAATAGAGATTGTAATGGCTCTGATCCTGTAAGCCAGCAAATGCTATTTTGAGTTAGAAACTTTGATAGTTATTGAGTAATAATAAGCTGGACATGAATTATTATTAACCTTTAGCCAAGTTTGATTTTTTTCTCCCAAAAGGGACTGTAACAGTAGAAATGGGTAGGGGGAATTCTTCCCCTTCCCTAAGGGGGGGTTTGGTATCAATTTACTGTTGTTTGTAAACTGAAGTGGATTATTTGGCTAAATACATGGAGACTGAGTTATTTCAGTCTTTTTAGCAAAAGCGAACAGTATGGTCTTATTTATGCTACACGAAATATTAGTCGTATCTGCCTTGTTTTTTCTTCCCCTCTACCATTTCTCCAAAATAAATGATTTTTACTATTTTGTAGTATTGTAAGCTAGAAAATGAATGATCAAAATCTAGAATATAACCCAGCAAGTCCAATCCCCGCCCATTTCCAAGCTCCTTAGCTAACAGCACCTCTCTTAATTGCCGGCATCATAGGACATATCTAAATACTCTGAAAAAAAAAAGGAATTCCTGGTACAGATTAGAAAGGAACATCTTCAGCAAATGATCAGTGTGTCAGAATCATATTTATTGTAGAAAACTGCTTAATACTTTCCTGGAGATCATGCAAAATCTGTTGCGTAATGTGGCCAATGCTACTGAAATAACTTGCTGAAAAACATATTTTTCCACCCAAAATAAATAAAAAATCTCCACCATATATTTCCAAACACTATGCAAAGTGGTAAACTGGTGCTGTAAAGCTGACTTCAGTAAAGCAATGCCAGCTTTTTCTTCCTGGATTGTGACAGCCTCTTGGTGCTGCAGTTATTCATCAAGATGTATTTTCAGTGTCTTATTATTAGTAGTAGTAGTAACAGTAACAGTAGGAATAATAATAAATGAAAGACGATCACAAACTAAAATAATGGCAAAAATTTTACATTTTTAAAGAATCCTTTGGACACATTTTGCACAAAAAATACCTTAACATTTTAATAGACCAAGATGAAATGTGAGGAGAGACTCTTTCAGTGTCATAATATCTTTTTGGGAAAAAATGCCATATGAATGGCTGCTGCAAAGGGTTGGACACATTTAAAAGATCAAGTGTCGGTCTTGCAATTGATTCCATGCAAACAGACCAATTGACATCATCTGGGGCTCTGCACAGGCACAGTCTTTATATTTGTTAATAATTGTAAGGCTGAAGCTTTATGATGCCTGGCAAACCTTTCTCAATATTCAGAAATTATCCTAGTGATGATAATAAATAATTTACACCAAAATATATGAAATAAAAGAGAAATTCAGAATAAAAGTGCCTTGGTAATGAATAAAAGGAAGAGTTTTTTTTTAAATTTCAGACATAAAATTTAATCGAATTCCACTGTGCCTGCTAGCTAATAGCTAATGTTTTGTAGTTTCAGGTGAATTAAATTGACAGTGTGATAATTTGGTTGGTTATGGGTTTTTCTTCTTAAATGCATTTTTTGTTTCTGGTGTGATTTTTGTAGTGAATCTTACTGTACTATAAGGGTCAATAGCAAGACTCCTCTGAAAAAAGTGTATTTCTTATGTTTCTGCACAATGGCAACAGTTGAAATGGGTTTCTCTAGACATAAAGAAGGCAGATAAAAAGTGTTTCTATGATACAGGGATTTCTTTTTGGCAGGGCTCAGGATTCAGCTATGTTATGATGGCATTTAAGATTACAAGGTGCAAGTCCTGACTTGATACTGTGAAGACAATAAAATCATCATCATCACAACCATCATATTCAAGTAGCACAAATCATGCTGTAAGAGTCAGCGTGACTCAGTGATGGAGTCCTGGTTGTGATTTCTTTTGCTGCTCTGGCAGAGCCCTGCTGTGGGGACTTGAGCAAGTTATTTCTGTCCAGAATTGCAGAGGGCTTTAGACATCTAACTCTGTTTGAAAGGCTGGCCCTTCACCCTGGTCTGTCTCTCCCATATTTTGTCTGCCCTTGATTGCCACAGCCATCTGATGTACAGCTGCAGCAACTAGGGAAATGAAGTCCAGGTCTCAGTAGGGCTTCATGGGAGCGCAGTACTGGTTTGGCTTAGGTGTGTGACTCTGGCAGAAAGCATTCAGTCCCTGAGCAGCATTTCGGTCCTTGAAAATCTCCCCACTGATGTGGCTCATGTATGCCTCCTACCTAAATACTGGTGGGTAAATCCGAGTAGATATAAATGGCTATAACTGTGCTTACTGCAGTGTCTTTACACTGGGTGAGTTCCTTACTTGGTGCTTGCAGCTGAACTAGGCACAGACAAAGTATGCGACTCTGTGGCATGAGTACATCCTTTACTCACTAATAGTTACACTGCAGTAGCAGCTGGAGGCCTCATCAAGCCCAGAGTCCTGTAGTGGTAGACACTGCTCAAACACAAGAGAAAGAATGGCCCTGATATGGGCATGAGGTCTTCACCCTGCGGCTTCGGGGCCACGTACATCGGGCTGTTCGATGCTGTCCGGAGGTACCTGAGCTAGCTTGTGTACAGGTAGGACTGTAGCTAGGATCATGCTATTAACCTTCAAATCTTGCAGCAGAGCTCTGCCACGTTGCCCCTCCTGGCTGCATGCGCTGCTGCTCTGCAGGAGATTCCCAGCCCGCTGGCAGACGCAGCAGAGCCTCGGTTGCTCCAGCTGAGCTTGCAGGGGGTTTTGAAGTAAGATGGTGGACTGCCATCTGGGACATCAAAAGTATAGATAACTGTCCTGTTTTGTTGACTCTGCTGTGGGGTAGTAATCATCAAGGCAGGGGCAACTGGCATAGGTAAAGGCAATAAAGGCTTAGATTGCCCTAGCAAGACTCATCCAGATAACATCTGCCAACTTCGTTGTATTCCCTGGCACTCAGAAGGGATGATTAGCATGAACAGAGAGCTACAGTTACATGTTCAGAAGTTGGGTGGGTGTGATACAGCACTACACACGTGATCCTACATCATATTGTGTACACACACCTGCTTGCCCATACTATGGGTAGTCAAGTGAACTGTATAGTGAAACTAGGAGTGAGCTATGTAGACCTTCACAAAGGATTGCAAGAAACCTCTTCCCTGTAACCCACTTCACTGTGTACATCATATGTAGCATGTATTCAGTAGAAAGGAAAATGTATATTTGACTTGGAAATATTTAGAGTATTCTTTCACCTGTACAACTCTAAACCAGTTCCCTGGGCTTTGGAAGTTCACCTGGGAAGAGGACATTTATAAAATGCAGTTTCAGAAAAAAAAATCTAAAAAGCATTCTTGTACATCCTGGTAAGGCTAAATTTTCAGGATCTACGCAGGTTAGCAGTAAGTCTTTTAATGAATGTTTTTGGTTTTTTTTCAGGGGAATAAAACTACTGTTTGTAGCCACACATAATAGTAAGATATCATACCCAAAATGTCCAATGGCACAGAACAGACTGTTATCCAAGCCTTGAATCCCAAAGCACTGGAATTTTTGAGGAACTGCAGTGTTTAGGGAAAAAAAATAGAAGTATGTTTCTAGCTGTTAGTTTTTTAAAGGGTTAGGTACCTCAGCGTAAATTCTAGTCACGCCAAGTTGAGCAGAGCTTGGGGGAGCTTTTTCACAATACACAGTGCACACACTTCCCACTGTAGATGTCATTACTCCCATAATGTATAGGGTGTATACACAAGCATTTATGCATGTGTTTTGAAACAGGTAAATATAATTTTGTGTATATTCTGGTCTTTCTGTCACATGAAGATAGCTTTATTATCTTTCTGGGAATGATGGGACCCGATTTACTTTGAAATCAACTGTAAGTAAACCAGATTCTAGCAATATCTGCGTTACAAAGTAATGGGTGATAGAGGATATATGAAACAGTAAATACAAACATATCAGTGTCTGAATATGTGATATAGCTTTAGAGCAGAAATTGCAATGTTGGGCACAACAGTCAGCATTTGATGGCATTTTTCTGCATTATGTTCTGTAGCAAAGTCCTCCTGTTACTAGTGTAAAATGTGGGCACTAGTGAAAGTGTGCTTCGGCCCCAAGAGACATTGTTTTCTGACTGAATTTATGAACAGAACCTGGGCTGCTGTGAATAAATAACTAAAAAGCTACATAAAAGAATCGTTATTGACCCACCCAGAAGGGTTTGAGACCGCAATGATTTTGGTGCGGGAGCTCTTATTTTCAAGCAATATGTGCCACTTAAGAATTCAGCGTGGTTAAATTTTCATGATACATACACCAAAAGGCAAGGTGTTAAACCATTCAGACGCTCTGCCTTATTTATAGCACCTATCCATCCTTTCCCCCCTCCCCCCCCCTTACAGTTAATAGAAAGATTCATGATTCTTCATGGTTGTCTATCTAGCGTCTGACAGTACCGACTGCCCTGCTAAAGCAAGTCACTATCTATAATTGATATCCTTCTATGGAATAGGGTACCGGCTGCAATTGAAGGGTTTTGCTGAAAGCTCTTAAATCCTGACAAGTTCTGCCCTTGTTCTGATTCAGTCGCTGAGCTGCACTGCTGGGATCCTAGTGTTATTTGAAGTTGGTGGAAAAGGGGTGCATGTTGCACATTAGCAAATCACAAAGTTGGAGAGCAGCGTTAGAGACGCCACTGTGTTCACCTGCCAGGTATTCTTATTTACATTGCGTCACACTCCTGAAAAGATTCCTTACATTACTGTTTGAACATGTGTATTACAGGTTTTTTTCTTTCCCTTCTTCTTCTTAAAAAAAAAAAGTATCTTATTTATTTTAAAGCCTCAGTTTGCTCAGTTTGCTGCTGGGGTCTTTATCATTCAGCTGTTTAATTAATTTCTCTGCCCAGCGAGATATTATAATTGGGCTTAGCTGAGCTCAAGTTTGTTTTAAATATGTGATAAATGCACTTGAGCGCCCAGAAGCTAATAAGATATTGTATATTTTTATAAATCTGCTTTTTTGTTGCAGTTTGTCTTTTTTTTCCCCCAGAAATCAGTTTAAGAATAAAATACTGCAAAAGGGTTAGACGCTAAAGATAAAAGTTTGTTTAAGAAAATTATCCTTCAAGGAAATGACTGAAGTTATTGTTAAATATTAATACAATGGCAATCAGAAAAACGCAGTGCTGCCTATTCCTCATCCCCCTTGCTGTGTAGCCTTGATGATAATTATTTTTTATTCAAAAACATGCTTGAAGAACTGTAGAGCTATTTTTTTGTTAGTGTTTTCTCCTTAATTGTACAGCAATAAAATTCTCTCATTGTTGTTACATTTGATTAGATGAGATCAAGAAGCCCCAAACTGACAGCAATAGCTTGCATTCAGGATTTCATTTGCTGAGGTCCTCCTGCCTATTTGTAAAGCCCCGGTGACTGGAGCGCTCCCCCAGCAATCCCCAGGGCAGCTGCTGTAATGCTCCACCAGGCTCCATTAACACACCAGAGAAAAGTTTCTTGTGTTCCTCAGGTACCCACATGTTCCCAAGGTAATCGCAGTGCACTGAGGATACCCAGAAGAACCTTTATGCGAAGTTCCCTGACTTGAGTTTCTTAATGTTTTTGCCCTCTGCTCCTACCAAATAGGGCAGGTTCAGCTCTGACCGACAGAAGTTGGCCTGCGATCCACAGGGACTTACATAAAACCTGGGCTGTGCCCATATCCTGGCCCAGCTCAGGTTTTGCAGCATCTATTGTGATATGAGGTGCCTTGATTCGAGATGATGTGCACCTCGAAACACTTAAGAATGTGTCTGAATGGGAGGTGAGGACCACACCACTCTCTGAAGGACTAGACCTCTTTGGAGTTGGTCATTTTGGATGCCCAGAAGTAAGGACACTGAAAGTCTCACTCCCTCTGCTAACACGCTGCCTTTGGCCTGTGGCTTCTTCCTCAGCTCCTCTCCCATAGGAGAGTGGTAGGTAAGGACTGAAGAGAGCTTCACCTCTTTTCTCTTAACAAAGATCTAACTGCAATAGGAGAATAAGACAGATTAGAGCAGTTCCCCTGAGTAGTAGAGTAGCTGCAGTGGCAGAGCTGTAAATGAGCCCAAGTCATGCATTGCCCACTGCTTGCAGGAGGAGAAACTGCCCCATGGGCAACCATCCCTGAGCTGACAGCTGACAAGGTGCTACTTGCAGCTGTGTGGTTAGGCATCTATGCCTGAAAGGAGGCAATTACACACAGCTGCCCCCCAACAGGCAGATTATCCACTGTACATTAGCCATTTCTCTTCTCCGGGTGCTGGAGGTGTCCTTGCAGCTGGTTGGGATGCAGGTGAAGTCTCAGCTACAGGAAGCAAGTCCCTTCACAGTCCCAAAGGCATGTAATTACACATCCCAGTTTGCATGCGTCTCCAAATATGTGCAGGGATTTATTTAATTTTTAATTCTTCTTTGCAGAGGCAGTTTTCAGTGCATTTTCATTATCATTTTATTTGGCTCTAGTGCAGTAACACAGAGACGCTTCAGCCTGTTTGCAGGCTCATTGTGCGTGGCAGTGACAGCCACTGCCCTGAAAGGTACGGAAATGTTTCCTTTAAATTGAAAAGAGTAAGGAATAGATAAGAACATGAAATCCATTATAGTAATCATTTTTTTCCTGACAAAAGGAGAACATTTTACGTACGACAGCAAAGGGGGTTTTGTTGGTGGTTTTATTCTATTTCATCTTACTTTATTTTTTACTTAGTGGTGTCTGGACCCTAATCCATATTTGGAGAAGCAACGCTGGTGACAAAAGAAATCATTCTTCAAGTGAGACAAACCCGGGGCTTGGGACAACATAGAGAAGGCAGGGAGTTGTTTCAGAGGCAAGCAAGTGCCATCGAAAGATTTTTTTCCCAGTTTTTGCATCCTCTCAGTATATTTGGTCTTTGTAGCTGTGACGGAACAAGGGGGAAGAGAGAGAGGAAGGAGAGATTATAGCAAATAATCGTGAGAAACATCTGTCCAAAGTTTTTAGATTTTGAAATCTCCTCCTCGCTGCCTTTTTAAAGGCTGAGTTATAATTATGATACCACCTTATTGTGCTGGATTACAGGCCCACACTTTTAAACTGTGCCGGAACGGTAGCATCATTTATGGGCCAGCAATTCATTACATGGCATAGGAAAGCTAGTAAGCAGACCCGTGCCCCTAAGTGCAAGTTCATTTTCTCTTTGTTTCCATATGGGTGCCTAACACAGACTTGTTTAAATGAAGCAAGTCTTTAACCCCTATCAAAGGTAACTGTGTAAGTGCTGTCAGGTTTTAAGGTTAAGTAACCACAGACGGACCTCACTGCTGTTCTGTAGCCTCAGTAGCCCTCGGGGTCTGGCACGGCCCCTGTTTGCCTTCCCAGCACATACTTGCTCAGCGCCAGCCACCGTGATGCCCTCTGCCTTCCAGCAGTGTTAAAAGTCAGCACTGCTGCCTTGTGAAGAGATCTCATTCACTCTGGGCTTGACCCAAAGGCCAGCTGTGCTTTGGCTCAGGTCCTCTTAAGCACTCTGCTACACAAGCGCATCGGCAGTTCCCCTACCTGGAGTCTGGCTTTTGATGAATCACAGAGGAGAAGGGAAAAAAAAAATAAAGTGGGGATTTCTTTTTTTTGATAGAGAAAGATTTACAAAAAAATAAATCCACCCTAATCTGTGAAGTATTAAGAGGGGATTTAGAGAGAGAAATGTAATCATTTTTTAATTTTAATTCCTCTGTAATTAGCATTTCTTTCACAGCATTAGGAAAACTTGTTGTTAGACTGCTGCTGCTATGGCTACTGTCCGTATGAATTGCCGAAGTCGTTGTCTTTGAATTGGTCTCCCTGAAGGAGGCTGCTAAACTATGATATGTCATTTAAATAGCGCTTCTTTTGCACTGTTGTGGGTAGGGATGAACTGTGTTCCTCCTACACCCCGAGAAGTTACTCTAGTCATTTAGATTGAAGTCGGAACAAGTGGGCACTTGAGTGGAAAGGGCTGTGCATGGCTGGGAGCAGGGTTTGGGCTCTGTCTGTACTTTTAATCACAAAGCACTATTTAGGTGGTTTGTGGATATATGTACTTATTTGAAGTGTTTGTTTCGCCTGAAAGATCAGCTAGTGAACTCTTCCAGGTTAGTGATGTTTCATAGGTGATTTCCAGTTTTGGGGAGAAGTGCAGGATAATAAGCTGCCCGCCAAGTTCCAGGGGAGCCCGTGCCGACTGAGTGACAAATGCGTAGGCAAGAGTAAATCTGCAGAGTGAGTTGGCTCTTCGGCTCCTGACTCTTGTAGGCATATCATGGAGGAGGGAGAAAAAGGAAGTCCCTGCCTGCTTTTTTTGCTGCCTCCAAGCCACAAGGAAGGTTGGGCTTGTGCATTGACTCCAGGCACCTTTCAGTCCTGACCAACGCGCCAGGACAAAGCAGATTTCGCCTGGACAGAGCTGTGGTTTCTGTGCAGCTTTTTCCTGCCTTGCTACTGCTGACTAAGTGATTTGCTGTTATGTAGCCTGGGTTATTACGGTGAACCAGTGGAAGATCTATCTCGAACCTTCTGGAGTCTCCTGTTTGGTGTTGGGCGTCTCTGCACTGCTTTTCTCACCTCCCAGTGAACAGGATTTTATCCATAGTGCAGCCCATCTTTGTATCTTTGTCACAAGTGCCATGTTCTCCCTCTTAGCTGCCCATATCCTGCCCAAAAGGTTTACCCATAGAAACCTGATGCCTGGAAGAATAGAAATGTGTGAGTGCTGGCCCAGCTATTGCATGTGGAAGTGCTTTTTCTCAGACAGAAGTGGCAGATCAGCATGCACGAACAGAGGCAGGGACAGGCAAGCTAATTACAGGCGTGAGTGCAGCTTCTGCATTTGGTTTTGAGAGGGCTGGGCTGCATGGATTCATTTTTTATAGTCTCTTTTGTTTGTGTAACCTCTTAATAGAAAGAAAAAGAAAAGCAGATGAGCCTTTTATCATGGTGAAACAAATTTAGTGTTTCCCAGTGCTTAAACTTTTGTGCGAGTGTGACTTTTCTTCAAGGTGTCGGGTGCCTAATCTATAAAATGAATGGGTGGTGGTTTTGTCAGGAGTGGGTCCTCTGGTGGCTTGCACTGTAGGTATGAGGTCTGCATATACCATTCTTACGTGTATTGCAGGGCTGAGATGCTGCAGTTCTCTGTGAGATAAAGTAGTCAAGCTGAAAATGAAACAAAGCTCTAACTGTATCCCTCCTTGTGTTTAGCAGAGATAAACTACAGTGGAGTCTCAGTGCTGCTCCGTTTGGCTTCTGGCAGCAGCTTTAATTGGTAAAATGCAGATTTTTTTTTTTGATCAAGAGAGGATTATTCTTGTTATCAGTCTGGAGCATCTTATTTCAAGATGAAAAGGCTTCGCTGAATTACAGATGCCAACATTTTTACAAAGCACTTTGGCGATTGACATCTCAAAGAGAAAGTATGATTTATTAGCCTATAATGGCTAACACTGAGCACTGGGCTAGGTCCCACTGATTTGTGAAATTGCTTAATATGAATTGCTTTTTTGTGTAATTCAAGCCCCAGGTTTTTCAAATAAACTTAGAATATAAAGTGTACAAAACATTACATACCTGGAAAGGGAAAAGGGTAATGGGGCTGTGTAACTAAAAAGAAAAGAAAGGTGAAGGAAGAAAGGGAGAAGGAAAGAGAGAGAGAAAAAGAAAGAGAAGGAGATAGAAAAAGAAAAAAAGAGAAAAGAAAGAAAAAGAAAGACCTACTTCTAAATCCATCTTGGTGGTGCTTTTTTACAGTAGTTTGGTTGATATCTTGGCAGGGTAAAGATTAATAACAAGCCTTGTCGCTATCAGTACCTGCTTGTCGATTCTCTGTAACAGGGCTGTCTGTTCAGCATGGAAATTATTGATTAAATAAAAATTGCTATTAGATTGTGATGTGATCCATAATCACAAACAATGGTGGACATTCCTCTTTCAGATCCCAAGCCATGCATCAAGTTTTTCCTTGCAGTAATTTATATTGTGCTGACACTCGCACCCATTAGGCTTTTATCCTCTCCTACATGTGTCAAGAAAGCACTAAAAGAAAGAACAGCAGCAGCACAGCAGCAGGTAGGAACTCACTAAATTTTCAGAGAGAAGCACAGCGTAGCTTTGCTTCTAGTTAGCACCTTACCCCAGCAGTGATTTCTGCCAGATGAGGGCAACACCCCTTGAATTCAGGGACCTTTTTCAGAGTGTTTTCAGTGAGAGCAAGAGCTTGCTCCACAAGTATGCGTACCTAAAATTACTACTGTCCTTTTTTCCCTTCTGTTATTCCCTTCGTTCTGGTTTTATTTACGATCGTTGCTTAGGGTACACCCACGGTTAGGCCCTCCAGGTCAGGATGATGGGAAAAGGGGATGCATCTAGGGAGATCCAATATGTTTTTGTGGGGTATTTTTAGCATTCTGGAGTGTGAAGTGGCTTTCCTGTATTTATTTAGCTGTGATGCTTCCTAATTTGAGGAATCTGGGATTGGAGTGCTTCAGTTAAGATTGCATCACTTTAGGCTGAGTTAATTAAAAAAATAGTATCTCACTGTTCTCTTCACAGCACATGTGAACACGGTACCAACTTTCTTGCTCCTGTGAGAGCCTTTGTTGAATACTAAAGGAAACTTAGTCAAAATGTTTTCCAGAGTTTGGCCACTTACAGGAATTGTGCCCACACAGCTTCTCTGTCCCTTTGTCTCAGAAGACTGAAACAATATATATGTCAAAACTGATCAACCCCACCTGGCCGGGCTGCCAGGGAGAGGTATTCCTGTAGTTCTAGACTGTGCATTGTAACTTGTTTTGCCAGTTACCAGCACTAGGCAGGATTAGTAAAAGAGTTTTGTACCTCTGTATGAAAGCTGAGAATATAGAAGCTTGATACACTGTGGGTTTTTTTTTGTTGCTGTAATTTTTCTTAAAGTTAGTAAAATTAAGGCTTTATCCTTTAAACTATTATCAGTGCTAATTATAATATGATGTATATTTCTGTGTCTCACTACTGTTGGGGTAGTTTTTACATCTTTTTCTTGTGCCTAAACCATTTCCAATATTATCACAGATGATCAAGAAAACTCTGCCTGCAGTATTTTACCATTTGCCACATTACACTCGTCTTAAAGAGTGTTTAACAGTGAGCTTAGCTTACTTCATTATGCAGGGCAAATATTAAGTTTTCAGGCTTGGCCACTGTCATTTAAATCAAGAGACTACTTCATTTTGCAAAGCTGGAGCATGTGCCTTGCACACCTCCCTCCAAGCACAGCCACTTTCTCCGTGTGGATCAGAGCCAAGGGATTACCAGCCAGGAAATTAATTGCCAAGGGGATTCCGACACTTACAGTTAGTAAAAAAGCCTGAACAAAGAAGTGTGTTCTGTATCACATTCTGTAGGCGCCAGGCTCCAGCTCAGATAGTTTTTGGATGAGGGAGAGTTACAGAGATAGAGGACTGCCCTTTGGTTTACTCCTGCAGACTTCTGGGTCTGACTGCCAGCACAAGTCAGTCCCATTCAGATGGTGACACAATGGTATGTAGGAGAAGAGATGCATCTTTGAGATAAACCAGACTATTTAGGATTGATTTTTAGTTACCAGAAGCACCTGTAAGTTCACTGCAAGTCAATTAAAGCTCGTGCATGGAATGCTGGGCAGAAACAAAATTGGCCTTGGCTCTTTTTGAAGTGCGTTAGGTGATACCCCCATGTTCTACTAAGAGATCCTGTACAGTTTTCATTCTAACAGCTCAGACATATGTCTGTAGTCTAGCTACAACACAAGACTGTCTGTGGTATATACAAGAGAATAGAAAATGTTATCCCCTGGCAAGAGAGAGATGAAAGAAAGTATCTCTGCTGTTGGTCCCTGGAGCATTAAGGGTGACTAACTTCTAACATGTGACAGACCTTTGTGTCCTGGTTTGAGCGACACAGGATTCATTTCTTTTTCTGTAATTTTACTTTTCAGTAAGATCTCTTCTAATGTTAGGGAAAACTGCATTTTAAGAAGACTCTAGTGTCTGAATTTGTGAAAATATTTACTTTATAGCCAGCTATCATATGTGGGTTTCAAGGTCTCAGTGTTTTCGAGCTCGCCAGGTGTGGGGATGAGGAGAAGCGAGACCTGAGCACTTGACCCAAGCTGGCCAACAGGATTATTTCATACCATGAATGTCACATTCAATGTAAATTAGAAACTTTGCTGAGGAGTTCTCCCTCTTCCTTGATGTCTGCAATCCTGAGAACCTCTTGCCTCGGTGCCGGACCCCTGAGTCCTTCCGTTCCTCTCAAAGCTGTCGCGCTCCCAGTGTCTGACATTTGCTGTCCACTGCTGAGAGTGCACAGCTTCCTACTGATAGAACTGGCTGAGTATAATCCTTGTATATTTTATATTGGTATCAGGATCAATACTGATTCTTCAGTATTATCAATGTTAATTATTTAGTAGTATTCTATTAAATCTGTTTATATTTCAACTCCCATCTTTCCTTGTTTTTTCCCAATTCTGCTTCACGGGTGGGGAGAGGTCATCAGGTGATAGAATAATTGTCTAAACGACAATAAGTTGTTGTGGCTTTTTCAAACCATACCGCTTTGCTAACCCCGACTTTCCTAGGATGTGGTTGGGATGACCAAGCCTAGTGCAGATGTGAAAGATAAATTCTAAACGCATGCCCAGTGGAAAAAAGCCGAGGGACGTCTCAGAGGAGCAATAAACTGTTGCGTGTGCTAAAGCTTGTTAGAAGTGTTTCTTAGAGATGTTAGGAAGGAAGTGCCTGAAATATCTTCTCCAGTTCAATCGTGATGTCATGGCTTTAACACACTGCTGCTTCTGTCACCCACCAATGTTCTATTAATTCTACCAGGATCTCAGCTGTGAGGAAACAAACATTAAAACATACATCGTCAAGTAAAAATTTTGGTAATGCTTATCACTGCCATCATTTTTCTTTGTATTTTCTGTGAAAAGTGTTCTGTGACGCTACGTTCCTGCCTTTCTTAGGGGTTTTTGTGCATTTCATTGCCAAAACTGGATCAGGCATTATCTCCTAACATGAACTGCAGCTTTCGTAGATTATGTATAAGGAGACACTAAGTGCATTTATTGGAAAAAACCCTGCTATTCAACAGTCTCTTTCTGCAGACAAAGCATTGTTGTTTTTATCATATGGGCAATTTGGATGTGTCCACATGGTAAGCATAGGACTCTCTTTAAAAAAATTAAAAAGACTTACCGATTGATTTACACGGGAAGATCCTGGTGAGGAGTATCTTGCCTTTTAAGCAGATCAGTGTTAGCTGTGCTGTAATCATTTAAAAAGTGCTAAGAGCAGACGAAAGAATGTGGTTTTACAAAATCTGGTCCAAGGTTAAACTAAACGAAGTGCAGGTTGTTCAGCAAGTCCTGTCTCCGTGCTTAGCATTACTGTCCGTATGTTTAATACACTCTGAAGAGCAGATCCCATTTAATTGTCTGCCGTTTACCTTGCTATTTCGCCCCATTAGGAGCATAGGATTTTCAGTAAAAGAAGGCAATGATATAACTTTTTTGTAAGGAATCAAGTACTTTGCTAATCTTTCTGCATAGATGACCCATTGTACCAGTCTGGGAGTTTGGAAGACTCCAAAATCTTATTTAAAGAGTACTTTTTAGCTTTTCCTTGTCCTACCTTGCTCTATAGCCCTTCATAGATTTATAAATTGGCTCATGGGATTAAGTGGTTTGTCTCTGCTAATACAAAATGATACAAAGCTGCTGTAATATATGGTTACATTTTAGCCTGTTGGTGCTAACCTGCTTGCAGTCTATTTCCAAACCTGTGCCCTGAAAGATGGTGTAAATTGTAACAGATTTTTGTCATTAAAACCATACAATTTTTATAAAACAGCTCTGGCTTTATATATTCATGTGGTGCACCACAGTTGTTGGGATCTTTTGCTGGGTACTTTTTTACATCCATTTTTTTCTGCTGTAGGCTTCTTTACTGTTGAGCGATTATTTCTTGGCTCCACCAGTCTGGTCTGTGTTGTGGAATGTCAAGATTAGAAATCTTTTCCCATTTTATTTTCTTGTGAACGTGCCCTGTTTTAAAGGAAAATATTATTACTTTGAGCGTGGTTTGAACCCACGGCTCAATAACTAACTATGAGAGCTGCTAAAGCCCCGCTCCTGCTGAGAGCTCAGTGCATTTGGACCCAATCGAATTTAATGGGCTCAGGGCTGCTGTAAGAGCCCATGTGAGCAGAGCAGCTCGCAGAATGAAGATCTGCGCATGTCGGCCAGGAGCAATGGCTGGAATTTATCAAAGCCAAACAATATAGGGGGAGAATAGTTAATTTCAGGTTTAATATACACAGCAGGTCTGATTTCCATTGAAGTCAGATGAGTTATGGTCGCAGGAAGGAGGCCTATAGACTTTTGTCTTCTGCAGCAACATGGGAAAATATCCAAAGTATTTAGTTCTTCTGCCTTGTGCGCACTGGTGTGCTTCTTACAAAATCAGGACGGTATTTTCATTCTTCATAATATTTGCAAATAAAACAAAATACCTTATAGTAATGCCTCTTTATGATGACTTCCTTCTTAAGTGTGCTGGCAGGAGTCCTCTGTGGTCTTTTTTTGCCAGTGAGAAAAATCCAGAAATAGAATATATGCTTTTAAGTGTGTTACACTAACATCTGTAGCAGTGCTAAGTGCCAGGCTGTTCAAGTTTTGTGGTTTTTTTTTTTAAGGTAAGGCCTGTTTTTTTCACGTATGTTTTTGTTAAAGATTGTACACAGGTGTATCTGAGTTCTGATTTGTAAAGAAGGAAGTCAGCCATTGCTCGCATTGGGTACTGCCTGTGAGGGATTTTTAATGGGTTTTAACTTGGTTTTCCTGGAAATTCTGTAGCAGTTGCACGTAAAATCAATTTTTATCCCTAAATGCAAAGATCATGAAGCAGAAAATTTTGAAGTTGAGCCTCAGGTGGTTTTCTCTCCTTCCATAGTCAGTCACTCCTAGAAGGTATCAGACAGTGCATTTTCTAGGCAACACTCACTGGTAATCTCAGACCTGGTGAAGGGCAGATGTTTGGTTTCAGGCCAGTCTTTACTCTTCCCCATCCAACTGTAGGAAAAACTGTGCCCTTGTTTGTGCACTACTGTTTTGACTACGTTGAGAGAGGAATGTGTAACAGATTTGCGGGGAATGTGGAGCTCTTTGCAATGAGGATCTCCTCTCTTTTGAGTTTATGGCAAGAACAGGCATTGCACCTCCTTGCAGTCATGCTGTAGAGCTGTTTCCTGAAGGCAGGAATCCTTCCTGCATCTCAAGCTGTAGCACTCCTGCTTGTAGCCAGCTCTCAGAAAGCCTGTGGGGTGAGCTTATGTGCATGTGTGATAGAGAAGAAAGGAGGGAAAGCAGGCAGTACAGGCTGAAGCTTATCAGCACAGGGCTAGGGTGTAGGTTCTGGGAGAAGACCACCTTCAGTCGCTGTTGCATCATAAGGGCCAACATCACAGTTTCATCACTTACTCAGCCAGTGGGTCTTAAACCCTTCACTAAGCAGCCTTTGTTCAGTCTCTTCTTCCAGCCCTGGCCTTTTGAGCCAAGTTTGAATTCTCCATCATTGGTGCACACTTCACCTGGCTTTTTTCTCCTTGCTAGTCTGTCTTGGTTTACATGGCAGGCACCAAATTACCCTAAATTTTTCTCATATGGCCTTTACACAGAAGACAGGTGAAATGTGGGTCTAATTTGGGGACCTAAATGCGAAGGGCATAAAAAACCCAAAGTGAAAGTGAGCCAAACATGGATATGTAAGATTGTTTTTCTTAAAGTGATTTCTGTGCATTGCTGAAGTCTCGGTGAAGGTGAAAGTTGTAATGGGGTTCTACCTGTCAGGTTGCCTTTTCCAAAAGGCATTACTGTCCAGCAAAAGGCTTTCTTGCTGTTAGCGAGGCAGTTACATGGTCAGTGCAGCTCTCAAGCCGTGCATCCGAACGTGCACAGTTTGCACCGAGAAAGATGCTGGAGTGAGTGGAAGTTGGAGGAAAGTTTACCGGCGTCCACACAGTGGCGTGGAGCGCGTAGTACAAACTGCAGGAGTTGTGCACAGGAGTGAGTGCACTGCGGCAGAGGCAACTGGGAGGGCAGCCAGAGCAGGGAAGTAAAGCAGACGGCAGATGGGTAGGAGAGAGTGGTTGGGAGAAATGCCAGGAGCGGTCAGGTTGCAGTTGGCCCTTCGGACTCTTTCAGGAGCAGTGTGGGGGGGGCCAATTCTTCCCTGCAGGCTCCCAGCACCACAAGAACTTAGTCATCCTACCATGGTAACCCTGTTGCATCTTTTGCTGCTTCAGCAGTTCTCAGGAGAGCAGGGCATACCCTTGGAGGGCAAAGACATAACGAAAGCATCCCTGTTTGAGAATAGTTGACTCGAGCATCTGGTTTGCGGTTTCCACTCTCGGTTCCTTCACTTCTCTGCTGCAGCTCCCTCACACAAATGCAATTAGCCCTGTCCTTAGGCAGGTCACAGATTCAGGTAGTTGAAGAGATTGGTGGAGGTTTTTTTGTTTTGCTAACATCACAAAATATGGAAGCTGTGATACCTGGCTAAGGCGAATGCAGTACAGAGCATCAGTGCTGGTGGAACTAGCAAAGCCCAGTTATCACAGCAGCATGCACAAAAAAATTATTTCCATCCATTTGGAAAAAAAAGAGTAAAGAAAGCTGGAATTCCTGTAACATACCAGCTTCACCTATTAACCTCCCAGCTAGTAATACAAGAATGCAACCTTCAGGAAAGAGATGGCACTTGATTTTAGACAGAGTTGTGGAAGAGAGCATCAGAGAAGAGACAAAGCTGAGAGTCATCAAAGCATCTTTCTTACCACTGTAAAAGTGGAATGATTAATGTCCACAACATTTATGTTGAAGTTCTGGCAGAATCTCATTTATTAAATTTTCAGGTTTAGGAAATAAAGATGCAGTTTCTTTATATTGCTTTATAGCTGCATGCTCTAACACAGGAAATCAAGGGAGAGCTGTAAAACATTGCCCTCGATGGAGCTGCATTTTGCTGCTGACAGACTTAACTGTACTGTATACGTGAATATATGTGTATTAAATGAAACAAGAACAAGATGTGATCTTATTGGGAAAGAATCCCTGCAATATCCCATAAGTTCCATTCCATCCACAGAATATCCCAAAGCCAACCAAAAAGCTGTCCAAAACCTGGAAACATAGATACAGGCTGAGGGAGTCAGTTCCCAGCCGGACGAGCAAGCTGCGTTTGCCCTGTTGGTATTATATCACATCCATACTGTATAACTACTATATCAGAGATTAAAAGAAGGTCATGCTGTATTATGAACCGCTGTCTTTATTTTTAGGATTAGATAACTTTTCTCTTTTTTTCCCCCCACTGATTCTCTTTATGTCCTAAGGGCAGATCCTTTCTCTTGGGTCAGGAATGTAATAAGGCAGGTTTTCCTCTCTCCAGGATATTGTGTCTGTCTCGCTGTGTTTAAATTGCCACAGAAAGCTCTTCTGAGCAAAATACAGTATTTTCTTTGTACAAGAGCCAACGATTGACGTATCCCTGGGGACTTCTCTGTCTTTAGCATTTAAACATACAAGTTGGATATGTTTAACCTATTGATAGGCAACATAGACAACTACAGAATTTATTGCAAGAGAACAAAAGGAGAAGCAGAAAGAAAACATCTTTTTTTTTTAAACTTGGGGATTGAGAACTTTTATTGCTGTTGTTAGTGCAGTGAGATGAAAAACAAAATAATCAGACCTATATTTTCAGCTGAAAGGGGGAGGTGAGAAGAAAACAGTCCTGCTGGGTTGCGTCCTTTGAATTAGTGTATTCCTGTGTATTAGTAATACAGTTTCACATTTAGAGAACAAGACTTCTCCAAGCCCATACATAAAAATCATTTGATTTGCCATAGCTGGTTAAACAACATTTAGGGCAAAAATATGACTCCTGCTCAGGCTTATAGTAAACTCCACAAAATGTAAATGTTCATTAATTATTATTAGTTTGACTGCTCTTGGTCTTTGTGCATTCCTGTCTTCTGAACTTGTATGCCTCGTGAGACAAGAACAGTCTCTTTCGATGTGTTGCACTGACCCCAGATCTTTGATATATTTTTAATATGACTATAAGCCCAGACTTCTCCTAGTGGCAGCTGTGCTGGCCCAAGACAGCTGTTGACCCCAACTATTTGTTGCAACATCTCTGAGGTTCCCCTCAGTCTGCTCTTCACATGGGAATGCTCCCTCACATGCTGAAGTCAAAACAGCCAGGTTAACCCAAGCCCTTTGGATCAAGGCAGGTGAATAAGCAGTTTAGGAGCTACAGAGGCAGTGATATTGGAAGTACAGCAACATCTTGCTAAGAAAAGGTGATGAGCTGTTACAGGGCAGAACCATGCAGTGTCTCAACGTGGCCAGAACATGATGTGACACCCCCCCCCCCCCCCCCCCCCCACTTTCCTCCTTTCTTACTGTTTCCATCCTCTTTTCCAGCTGT
The DNA here is from genome assembly GCA_017639485.1 of Pluvialis apricaria. Classification (NCBI taxonomy): domain Eukaryota; kingdom Metazoa; phylum Chordata; class Aves; order Charadriiformes; family Charadriidae; genus Pluvialis; species Pluvialis apricaria. Next base: position 65,696,459 of record CM030008.1, read on the forward strand.
TGGTTTCCATGCTGCCCTTCTCCTGTGCCTGTCATCCCCGTCCATCTACTTCTGTGGGCTGTCTCAAGTTATAAATCATGATTATCTTTCAGTTGACTTGGGCTTCTAAATTTGATCCCTCCCTTTCTTTCTTCATTGACTGCTATTGCCAGTTCTCAAGGGACACAGATGGGAATCCAGAATGGCACAGTAATAAATGAGCTTCAAGCATGAATTCAGCTGGAGTGCTGACTGAGGTCTAATTTTTTTCTTATAATTAAGTATTAACAGTCATGGACATAGAGTTCATATGTTAAGTTTGTAAAGTAGTGTAAGTTGTATTTCCCATTTTCCACATACTTCAGTCCTTTTTGAAATAACCATCTTTTTGACTGAAACTTCATGTAGTGATTTGATTTTTCATGATGAGTAAAACTTTTTTAGACACACTGGAGTTATAAACATTTGCAGTACATACTTTTTTATACTGTTTAAAAAGTCACACTCCTCTCTCACACATGTAACCCCAAAACATCTGATTACTGAAATGTTGTATGCCACTAGTCCTCCTTTAGGTTTACTATCATGACCAAATCTAGGGGGAGTGGGTGGCTTCATTTGTTAATCATGGGAAACTTTGAAAATTCAGTATTGAGATTGAATGACAAGATCAAACACTGTGAGGTGAGGAGTGCAGTGTGCAGACAGAGTATTTAGTGCATTCATTTAATGCAGAGGAAATTGCCATGCAGTGCTTTTGAGATCCAGCTGATTTTAACTGTGGGTATTCCATTTCAGCAAAGGTGTCAAGACTGTCGAGGCGCTGACCTGCTTTGGGCTAGATCAGTGGATTGTATAAATTGTCATGTTGCTAATCAGCGTTAGCAGAGATCTGTCACAACAGCATTTCTTAAATCTTCCATAAAGTATGCAAGACAGCCGCAAGAACTCTAATAGAATAACAATAAATGCGTCCAAAGGAAAGGAAGCAGGAGTGGAGATAGTTATCTGAGCTTCTCCACAGGCATGTGCCTATGCAGAAAGGTATAGCTTTAGCTTCAACTTGGCTTTAGGAACTGCAAGCAGCTTAAGCATTTATGCCACCGTAAAGGTCTAAAGGAGCTTAAGTGCTGCTTCTGTCTCAGGAACTAAAAATGGCTTAAGTACTTATGCCACCCTAAGGACACGAGGTCAAAAGCATACTCTTGACTTGTGCAGCAGGGAGGAGACATTCGTCTCTTGTGGTTGTTTAGCCTTGTTGTGCCTGCAAATGATCCTTAGTAGGGAAAGGACAGATGGGATCCATACCTATTTTCTAGCAGATAAGAGGAAATTAAAATGCATGCATTGTTCTAACAGAGAGTCACAGAGGTTAGAGAGAGACTCGATTGCAGTGATTGGAATGTGTCCGAAAAGTCTGCTGGGGATTTCACTCCACAGAGATGCAGGTTTTTTTCCCTCCTCACAATGGGATTTCTATTGTTGCAGGATATTTCCTGCCTCACTAGGACCTCCTTTATATCCTGACTTCTTTACAAAGCTTTTGTCTGTCCATCTTGCTGTGGATCATGGAGTTAATCTTTATCGAGATGTTAATGAGATGGTAGGGAGGCTTGCCTGATGTCATCTCTTAGTTGCCTGACTACCTAAAATGGTAGCGAGGAGCAGTGATGAACCGTGGATTGCATCCCTGGGGAGCACGCAAGCATGGGTACTTGCTTAAGTGCTGCCCTGTCACTTTTCTGAATGCTGATACTCTTTTTACAATCACTCGGATATCTCAGGAAGCTGTGTGGGTCAAGAACCTCAAAGGTATGCACACCACTCATGAACAAGTGACTACTTTTAGTGGGAGTCAGAGATCTAAATGATGTACTTTAGAAACTTTTGAGACAACATAAATACTTCTATGCATGTGGGCTTTAGCTTTCCTGGACCTTAAGCCTTGGCCTCTATTGTTGTTGTAGTAGGAGATAATATTTCCCAAGGTTTCTTGTTAGGTGGGGTACTTTCACAAGCTATGAGGTACACAGATGCTTTGGTAGTGGTCGCAAGTCCAGAGTGAAGGAAAGATCTGTACTTAGACCTAAGCAAGGACAGGGAAGTTTGAATTCTGTTACGCCAAGTCTGGCGAGCTCTGGTGTACTTCACGCTTTTATGGTAAGGAAGGTTGAAGTTGTACTAGAGCAGGTGAAGAAGAGGGCTGAGAGGACCACTGAGGAGGGATGGACTAACACCATCCTGGAAGTGGCAATGAATAACCTGGGAACAAAATGACAGGCAGGACACAGGGACTTAACACCTCAAGCCAAAGCAGAGTAGGAGGAGGAATGAGGATTTGGTCATCCTAGAGAAGACCAGAAGGAACCAGTTTATTTAATCCAGCAAATGAAGTCAGGGAGGAGGGTGCTGTCTGACAGTTAGTTGGGGTGGGGGAGGGAGGGAGAGAAATAAACACCGTGCAGGGAAGCAGAGCTGTTTAAGCTAAAGGATAGTGTTGGCACAAGAACAAATGAATATAAATTGGCTGTGCATAAATCGAAGCTAGAAATTAGTTGCTAACCAGCAGAGGAGTGAGTTCCTAGAAGAGCTTTCCACTGGGAGCAGATGGAGCAGTTCACCAGTGTTCTTAGAAGATGAAGCTTGCTCCATTTGTGACTGGGATTATGTGTAGCAGGGCTTGCTACAGCAAGGGATGGGCCTGAGGACCAGGAACCCTTCTCCTGTTTCTAACTGTATGGGGGCTTAAAGACAAATCTACATCTCCTATGCAAAACACGTAAATAAAGGTGCTCCCTGCAGGACTTGCAGGTCAGGGACAACTAATCCCCTTCCAAACCAGTCTCAGAGCTATCCAGTCTGTTACTGCTGGATGCAATCTCTGCACGTTTCCTCTCTGCAGCCTGTGGGCTCCACGACTCCCTCGTGCAGCTGTGGCATGGGCTTCGTTTAGCAGCTGTTCCACTGTGATGCCTCTTTGCCGTTCGCACTTTGTCTCCTACGCAGCAAATGCAGTGGCTTTGCTAGTTTGAGGGACTTTGTGTGGCCATACAGTCCATGGGGAGATATGTGCTAGGAGATGGCTTAAACGCTGTTTCTGCTTGATGTCAGTAGTGAGGTTTAGTAAGGAGTTATTTAGCACCTTCGGTTTTTAATTTTTAAAATACACGGAAATAACTGTGAGAAGATAAAAGTCTAAAATTTTCATTGCATAATTGAAATTAAACCAATTTTTGGCAATGGTCATATGCCTTCCATTGTGCCACTGACTTACCATATTATACCAATACAGCATGGTCTCTTCCCAGTTTTCTCCTAGCATAATTTAGGGTAGTGGGTCTAGGTTGGAAAGCAGAATCAGGAGATTTTCCTGGTGTTTTCTGCTTTATCCACCAAATAACAATTTGCTTTCAGATGCAATCTCAGTTGCAGTGACAATCATTCTTTTTCTGTTGTTCCTAACTCATTCCACTGGTATGAAGGGGTTTTCTTCCTGCTGTTTGACTACTGTGAGAGCACATTTGGCCTTTGTTTATGTATTGAATAGCTAATGAGTAGCAAGCAGTCAGCTAGGCTATGCTTAGATACTCATTTCTTCTAAAAAACGCATGGAGGAGGGAAATGGAACACTTAAGATTATTGCAGATCCTACCTCCAGTGTCACCTCACATCATCTGCTACAATATGGACTAGTAGATATGGTGTGCATTGATTATATGGGAACATGTATGTTTTAAGGTGTTCCCTTTTTAAATATTTCTTACCATGTAAGTGTTTATGCTTCCAGGACACCGCAGGTTGTTCTCCCTGTTACCGCTGGTTTTTGAGCTTCCCCAGTAGAGATGATAGGGCAACTTCAGCCTTGATTTCAATGAATTTGGTGGCTCTTATTGCTCTGGAATTGAAATCAATCTTCGAGCTTCCTCCTTGAAAGCCAGGGCGTTCTGAGACCAAAATCGATATTTAGGTCAGGTCCCTCTGTTCATTTTAGGGTATTTTGGAGCTGGATGATAATGGCAACATTTTTTAAAGAAAAGAAAATGAGCCAGGACAGACTGAGGTTTGGTAATGAGCATTGAAGTGGCATGAAAGTGACTGGTATTCTGCAAATGACCCCTGTTTAGCAGCTTTTTGGAGCTGTGTGCAACGGGAGATAGCTAGTAGAATTTCAGCTTTTAATGGGGGCTTTTTTTTCAGGTCAGAAATTCTTAATAATACAGAGCTGGTGCTTCAGAGCCTTATGTTAGCAAACCTGACACTAGGGAGTAATATCATTGGCTTTCATGCGCCTATTTACTGTAATAAGGATTACCAATGTAAGTAAAACTTGCAGGTTTGGGCCTACAAAATTAAAAGAAAAGCCTTTTCACACTCTGAAACTGCATCAAAATTCAATTTCACCAGAAAAAAAAAATCCTTCTGATCTAGTCCCTGGAATGTGACATTTCATGGGTGTAATAAGGTTACAAACAGATTATAAATTGAAACCCTATAAATCCTTATTGTACTGTACTAAAGCTTCTGCTTTGCATAATACTCTTATTCCTGACTGTTCTTTGTTTTACAAGCTCAAAACTATTCATTCCCTCTCATAATAGAGACCAGGGAGCCAAAAACACCGTGCAAAATCCAAAGGTAATTATCTGAGTTAAAGAACCTGAATGTCAGAGTTCACAAACTTCTGAACTTTTCTAATTGCACAGTGAGACCTCCCTCTTCCTTTAAACATGTTGTAAATATTGCATATTGTTTCTGCCAAATGGTAATTATAAAAAATCCCAGTATAGATTTAGTTCCCGTTTTGTGTTTATATAGTTCTGCCTATGTGTCCATAGTAAATGACTGATCACTTTTCAAATCATAACTTGAGTAAGTGAGGGCGTTTCAATCTGACCCTAAGTGGTCAGGATTACAAATCCTGTGAATTACCTGAGAGCACTGCTGGCTTCGGCTGTTGGCCTCTTACTTGTGCTGATTTCATGTCTAGTAAGTGTCTTCTTCCAGGCCAGCCTTCCAGTATTTGGGCACATTTACAGGTCTGCTAAAATATGACCCCTCTGCAAAAAGCAATTGAACAGATCACCTGAGAGCTAAACAAATTACCCAGATTAGCAGATGATGTCATGGACTTGTTTCTTCTATGCTTTACCTGAAGGTGAGGATCCTCAGAGGGGTCGAATGAGAATGAGATGGCTTTGCAAGTGAGCTCTCAGAGGCCACTTGGACCATCGGAGCAATGAGGGGTTTGATTGTAGAAAAAGCAGAGGGAGTAGGAAAGGAGTGACATGATAAGAGAGCAGGGCAGATGAGTATGGAGAGACACAGTTGTGCAGTGACCTGCAGGTGATCACAAGATACTTGACAGGTGAGCCAGTGGAGTGACGGGGAGAGGCAAGTGATCAAGTCACTGTCCTGGGCAAGCTTTGTCAGCCGCTGCAGTGAGCCTGGGCTGGGGAGGGAGTGAGGGAGTTCTACACCCATGAGAAAGGCCAGTTTTAGAGGATGCGCACGTTCAAAAAAGGCTAGAGGTCTAGAGGGCAAGGAGCAAGCCCGTTTGCAGGGACAAAGAGAAAAAGTGTCCTATGGAGAATTTCTCTGAAAGAGCATCCATGGTGCCTGAGTGTCCACACAGCAGGAGGTAAAGGGAGGTGCTGTTGTGAACTGATTGAACCAGCCTTGAAGTTTTTGTATCAAATGTAAAGCCTGTGTCACACACTCAATTTTCATTGGCCAAGAATTACTTTAATGCATTGAGTTTTGTCCCGTTACTTCTTTCTCTTTCAGGAAAGAAGAATGCACATTGACCTTGTTGTACTCGTCCGATGCCATTTCAAAGCGCAGGGCATCTGTACACTTTTTGTACAGGCATGTATAGTACGAATGGACTAGAGATCTGCACTTGAAACATAAACTCTTGCAGATTACGTGTTGTACGTTGTCCAGCACATCTGCTCTGTTCATGCGCTCTGTGCCCCATCACAACTTTTAAGAAATGGCAATAAAGTTTCAGAAAGAGAAAAAGAGCAGTCATCTTTTATAGGCAATGCACATCTGTTTGCCATGGCGATGCCGCATAATTGTGAACATAAGTGATTTTATTTGGTTTTCTGATTGTTTTCAGGACTTTAGAAAAGATTGGGATTATCTTCTTTGTGTTCCAGTATGACTTACTGAGTTTCTGTACGGCTGGCTTTTTCTGTGAGCTACTTGTGGAGCAGATACAGATTTCATCCCTGTGCTGTGATCAAATAGAAAACCTGGAAGGATTTTGTCTAGTAGGTTAATGGAAATAATCGCATTCGCTGAGAAATGTGGCCATCTAGTGGCACAGCTAGCAAGCTGTGGTGGAAAGTACGGCAACGAGGAAGTCTCTGAGGCAGGGTTTCTGCGAGAGTCCAGGAGGATAAGTTGGGTCCTGCTGAAATTCCAGCCTTCATACACGTTTGAAAGTTCAGGTGTAGGGTGCTTTTGTTGTTTTTTGAGGCTGTGCAAAAAATTCAAACAGTTAAACCTTGAAAAAATAAACCAATCGTGAGGCTGGCCTTGATTCATCTGCCCACTTCTGCTCAGAAACAGCATTGGTGAGAATTAAATCCATATTTAAACGCTCTGCTGAACTGGATCTTAGTAAAGGGAGCAGAGCAAGCTACTTTTCTGGAAGAGTAAAAGGCACACAGCCCCAGCCTGTCTCTGGAGACACTCACGCAGATGACACTGACCACAGCAAGAACACGCATGCGTGTCAACAGGCCTGGGGCAGGTGTCACTCCCAGAGACTTTCAAGCAGTGCCGTACTTAGCAATGGCATAAGGTGGCTTGATGGATGCTTCTGTGCTCAGAGTTTTTAGTTACTGCAATGTGTAGGGTTTTGTTTCTGCTGCCACAACACATACACTAACCCAGTACATTTACTGAAAGAGAGTATGGTGAGCTAAAAGTTTTGGTGGAAACATGGTTTAGCAGTTCTGTTGATTTTTCAGATTGGAGAATGTGTTTTTAAAGGCCTGATTTTGTAAACCTTGTTTGTGTTGAGTGGCACTTAAGTAAGGCTTCCCTGATCCGGGAAAGCATTACTCAATGTGAATCACACCAGGGGTGCCGTGCATGAGATTATCCAGGATCCAATTAGCAGCCTGTGTCCCTGAGGCTTGACCCAAAGCCTGTTGACATCAGCAGAAACAAATTCATGGACCTTAGTGGACTTCCAATGAGATCTATGATTGGAACCCCATGATCACTTTGGAGTGCAGACAATCTTCTTACTCTTTTAGTACCACAGGATCCTGGTTCACACCTGAGCCTCTGGTGCTGTTCCAATGCGAAGTTACAGTAAGGCTGGTGACGATGTTACATTTCTGTTAAGCTATAATCTCTCTTCTACCCAAACAGCATATAAACAATGACCATATACACGGTGAGAAGAAAGAGTTTGTGTGCCGATGGCTGGACTGTTCCCGGGAGCAGAAACCGTTCAAAGCCCAGTATATGCTGGTGGTCCACATGAGGAGACATACAGGGGAAAAGCCACACAAATGCACTGTGAGTAAAAGGGGCTGAGCCCCAGGCTCAGACAGGGGAGCTGGGGCTGTGCAGGGAACAGAGTAGTGCAGATGCTGCGTTATCTCATCCCTTGTCTGTCAGACATTTGTTGGAGAAGAGACTACCATGTCTGCTTCATTATCCAGCTCGCCCAGATGACAAGAGCTTTAGGAAAGGGGATGCACTGGATAATTTGGCCCACTTCTTCAAGTTTAAAGTGCAAAGAAGCCCCAAAAGGCATTATTAAACAGGGCTCAGTTTGCTTAATTATTTAAAAGCACTTTCTCTTACAGAGCTACATCGGGGTATTATTGCTGGCCACCAGCCTCCTAATGACATTGCAGTGGATTTCTGTCTTAGACAATGTACACAAATACTGTGCTTTCCTGTAAGAGAATATTTACATAATGCTGGGAGCGTTTTAACTTGAACTGTGATGGTGTTTGTCTGGGTAAAATTAAAATCAAAAAAATCAAAACAAAATTACATTGGGCAAGGTTATGAAGGCTTGGGATGTTGCTAAACTTTTATAGGTCAGCTTTTACTGTTTCCTGCAAATACAAAGATTAAAATTAATCTAAACCTTTTTCTTGTCTGCAGTTTGAAGGTTGTACAAAGGCCTACTCCAGACTAGAAAACTTGAAAACGCACTTGAGATCTCACACTGGAGAGAAACCATATGTGTGTGAACACGAAGGCTGCAACAAAGCTTTCTCCAATGCATCCGACAGGGCCAAGCACCAAAACAGGACTCATTCCAATGAGGTAAGTAAGCATAGCTTGAAAAAAAATAATAAAATCCGGAGTCAGACAGACTTACAATGTGACCATAGCAATTTATTACAGAGGACGGGCACAGAAACCCTCAGCAACCTGAAAGGAATAAATTCTAGATGGGTCTTACGAGCACAGTCACTCCAGTGTCATATGGATCTAAAGAGGCTGTGGGTCATTTTATTAAGTGTGAGAGAGGTTTAAAGGAGCAGTGATCTAATGGAAACACATGCGTCAACCGGGGACAGATCCGAGCTGAACGGCTGGGGTCGTTCTCCCACCCCCGGAGCTGGAGGGGCTGGTGCAGCCCCCAAAACGTGTCCCCTCGCCTGGGCCGATGGGGACACCTGGCGGCTGCTCAGTGTCCTTCTCGGCTGCTGCAGACAGCTACAGAGCAGTCTCCAGGGTTTGGAAAATCTGGGCTGCCTTCTAAGTTCCGAGTTATGCCTTTTTCTTCTTCTCTGGGATATTACACTCTTTCTTTCCATCCTGAACAGACCTCACGGAGTAGGGATGCAGTGAAAGGAATTTGATATCTCTCAAGCAAACCAGCTGTGGCAGTCACAGCTGTCTCCCAAACCCTCAGTGTAACATCTCTTTATTACTATGTGTTTCCTGTTACTGCTGCCCCCTCTTTCAGGAATCACAGCATCTTCATGCCCCGTCCCTGTTCTGTTGCCCCATTTCAGGTTACACAGGGAGTCACATCATCTCAGCCTCACATCTTGGAGCCCAGTCTCCCCTCCTTGACCTGTCCCTATACTCCTTCACCTCTAGCCTAAACCTGGAAGTACTGGAAAGGGAGGACATACCAGCATGGTGACTGTGTGGTGTGGAAAGCATAGCAGCTATATCCATTTCCACAAGGCTGGTATCTTTCTGTCTGCCAGGTCTGTCACGGGCATTCATTAGGGCTGGCAAAATCTCCTGGGAGCATTCATCTTCTTCCAGTCACCTGGTCCCTGCAGCATCTCTTGAGTCACAAGGGAAGCAGAGTGTTGCATATCTCTGAGTTTGCGCCATCCCTGCAGTGTGTGCTCTCAGCAGCCCAACTAACAACGGCACTGAAGCCCAGTAGAAATGTTGTGACTTGTCACCAAGGTAGAAGGAAGTTCACCGAGTCTCACCAGCAGCTCACTGAGGTTTTTTTTTATTCACTGTTTGAACCAATCAGTCGCCTAGGTGGTGAGTAAGATCTTCTCAAACTTAAAGATGTGACCCCTACTGCCTGTGCTTTGAGATCAGGATTTCATGTCTAATAGTAAGTCACCAAGAAAAAGTTTCTGCTGTGTGTCATTTCTGGTGGGTGCAGCAGCAAAGGCAAATGAAAAATTTCCTCCACTGTTATTTCACAGTGAAACAGGCAATGTATACTGATGGAGTGCCATGAATACTGTGGAAAGCACAGACCCAATTCAGCACTTCCTTGCAGTGCCATTTTGGTTGTAAGTAGGTAAACTATAGACAGATTTAAAAACAGCTGACATATCTTGATGCAGATAACGCCTTACACTTGTAGAAGAGAGCTAACTTCCACAGCATCTTGAGAAAACCTGCCTCGGTAGCTCAGCATCAACTTCAAATTGCTCATGATTGACAGTTTTGCTCCTGTTCAAGTCAATGGGAGTGTTTTTCCACTGAAATCAGCGGAAGCAGGCTCAGGCCTTAGACAGCCATGAAGAAGCTACAATTGTCAAAGGCTCCACAGTGCCATGTGTAAGCAGACAGAGAACCCCTTTGAGGAACTGCATGAGGGTCTGTTTTTGTTCTTGAGGTCTAGTATAAATAACACTTCAAAATCGTAGTTTCTTGAGAAGAATTCTGTAATAACAGTGAGGGAATGATACTTTGTTTCCTGAGGCAATGAAAGTGTTTAGGAAGAGCTCAACTCTTCTTTCTAATTCTCTCATAATACAAGAAAAAAGTCTTTGCTAAATTATAAGACAGTAAGTTTACTTTATTCTACATTGTTTAGTGAACTAGAGAAATTCACAGACAAAGAAAGCAGGTCTTAAAAAAATTAGTGTTAGTTATGCTAGTAGCACTAACAATACTAGAGTATATGTTGCTTCAACATGAAAATGCTTATGGTACTGCATCCTGTGCGTAGACATTATACTGGTGATCTGAAGGAGCCAGGAAAAAAATGCTCCCTCAGCTAATCCTGGTTGAACAAATGTCCCAATGTGTTTTGAAGGGGGTTGTTTGCCTCTGAATGTCAAGGAGTAGGTACTGGGCAGACTACAAACATGGTATCAAACTGCTGAGGGCAATGGACAGGATAGAAAATTAGGCCAGACATCATAAATTGCCATAGCTCTGTTGACTCTTCTGCTATGATAAGTCAAAACCGTGCCAGTTCATATCATGAGAGGCTCTGCCCTCTGTAAACCATGCAGCATTAATGGGTACCATCAAAACCAAGGGGAATTAATAGGTTTGACTAGGTCTGGTCACTGTGGATACCATAAATTAGATAACAAATTCACTGTGAAAGTGTATAACTGTAACACCAGCTGTGCTCCAAGGAGCTCTTCAGGAGTCCCACGTGGAATTAAATCTAATTAAAGTATTTTTCCTGTCTTGGCAGAAACCATATGTTTGCAAGATACCGGGCTGCACAAAGCGCTACACAGACCCCAGTTCTCTCCGGAAACATGTGAAGACTGTGCATGGCCCGGAGGCACATGTCACCAAGAAGCAGCGGGGAGATATCCACCCGAGGCCTCCACCACCGAGAGACCCAGGCAGCCACTCTCAGACCCGGTCACCAGGCCATCAGACTCAGGGTGCAATTGGTGAGCAGAAGGACCTCAGCAACACTACCTCAAAGCGTGAAGAATGCCTCCAAGTGAAAGCAGTCAAGTCAGAAAAACCAATGGTATGCAATACACCGTGCCGCTCCCTTTGTCCTTTTTCTTCTTGCAACCAATTAGTAATCCCTTTATGAAATGCTCAAGCCTGTAAAGTCTAGCTCACAAGGTTAGGTTTTGTGACATTTTCTTTTTCGTTTACATTGTAAAATGTTTTTAAAGCCTAAGAAATAGCAAATAGAAAGATTAGATCTAGTCTGTGCAATATGCAGTAAGTGCAGTGTTGGCAACTCTCACAATAATTGTTTCTCGTAAAGCTCCGTCTTTTGGAATCAGCATATTATGAGAAAATCACAGTTGTCATTTTTAAAAAGGCATTTTTTTCCACTCTCCTGTTTACAGAAGAGAGAAAATGTGAATCCTGGAGGCTCAAAACCAGAACGCGAATAAAACCAGGTCCAAATGACTAAAATGATGATATTGATAATTGTTGGAGAACCTGGGGAAGCAATCAGATTTTAGAGGCCTGAGGTTGTCAGGTCATGGATCAAACTGCAGCGAGATAAACTGACTTTCTTAAACAGCAGGAGAAGATTATAGAATCACAGAATGGTTTAGGTTGGAAGGGAGCTTGAAGATCATTTACTTCCAACCCCCCCTGCCATGGGCAAGGACACCTCCCACTAGACCAGGTTGCTCAAACCTCCATCCAGCCTGGCCTTGAACACTTCTAGGGATGGGGCCTCAACAACTTCTCTGGGCAACCTGTTCCAGTGCCTCACCGCCCTCATCGTGTAAAATTTCTTGATCTCTATTGTGATGTGACCTCTTATGTTAATCTGTTACTTAATTTAACTTGACCAAGTTAACCTAATTCCAATTTAACTAAATTGAGCTGAATTAAGTCTCTGCAGGTCTTTTCACTGGTTTACCTTAATGTATTGCATTAAATCAGCATAACCTTGAATGTTGAAAGGACCCTGTTCCATTTTTTGACATGCTATCTTAAATAAAGAAGTTGTTCTTTCATTTGCCTGCATTTTATATGCCATCCATCCTCTCCACAAGGGTTAAAGCTAGCAAAGGCAGTCACTCCATCCTCTTCCACATCTGGGTCTACGATTCATCTGGACCCAACCCTTGGGGACTACAAATATGAGTCATCCAAATTCTGCTCATACTGCTGCAATTCAAAGTGATTACTCATTGAAATACAAGTTACTGCTATGTTGTGCCTAAAGCTTAAGCCCAAAGTGTGGAGTATTAATCCTGAATTCAGAAACTTCCAAGGGTGCAGAGTTAACTGCCAGTGAAGTCTCTAGGAGATCCTGTGCTGTCTTTGGTGATTACTACCTTAGATTACAAAGGAACAAACCCCATTCCCCTCTTAGCTAGGTAAATCAGTAGCATTATTGAGGCATGTTGAACATAGATGGTTTTAACATGAGTAAAATTTGCAGGAGTGGGGTATGAATGTTGACTGCTCACATAGCATTGAGTATTTCTCACTGAAAAATATCTTCTAAAAGCAATTCTGTATTTCCTGCTTTTCATTGTTTGTATGAATTAAGATATTTTTTCTGTTTTTCAACTAATCCAATGTCTTTTCTGTCTAACGCTCTTAAACGTCTTGTTCTAACTTCCTAAGGACAGTGGGTAATAAGGTGAGGGCATTTTAACTTTTCTGCTGTTTTTGGTTTTGCAACATTATTTATGTCTTTATTTTAGCCTTCTGCGTGTTGTCCAATCATTCCTTTATTTAGTAATGTGCAATCCATCAAACTCATTCCCAAATGTAATGTGCTGTGAGCATTTTGCAACACTTGACATGTGAAAAATCTGGCTTATATTGGTGAAATGTCTTCAGAAATGTCTTTGTACCTTCCCCTCTAGATCAGACATGCATTATTTTCTGTATTGCACATCTAGAAATGTATGTTCCCCATAATATAGTTCTTACTTCTGTAACCTACCTCACTGTGCTCTTGACATGTGGCTACAAGAACAGGCTTCTTACCATTAGTACTCTTCTTCCATATGGCATGGAGCTATTGTCCAGAAGCACAGACTCTCTTCTGTGTAATAACATTTGTTTCTATTCTTGTCACCAAATCTGCCATGGCCAGGATTTGGAAATGAACATGCTCAGTGTGGCCTCGTAAATTTTAAGTATCATCGTTCAAGTTAGAAATAATAAAATAGTTATTGCATCTTAATGGACTCCTCGGGGGCATATGAAGCTACAGTATTGCCATGAATCTGTGTCTTCATTCACTCATGTTAAGAGTGAGAGCTGTCACTGCTACCTCAGAAATTCTAGCCAGCATTCGTCAGTAAAACGTGCAAAAAAATCACAGGCTGGCAGGGAAAAAGTAATTTAAAAAACCCAAGATAAACCCCAAAAGTTAAATACTTACATGAAACTGTTCTTGGGAGCAAAATGATACTGAATGCCTCACGGATTTGTGATCGCACTGATACAACCTATAGTAAGATACTACGTCCAGAGACTTCTGTCTGTCTCCCTGTCTGTTTCATCTGTCAATCTGTCTGTCTGAGTGCTCCAGTTTGTCAGAGAAATTTTCCCATTCTTTTAGGAGAACTTTATGAGTATAAAAAATAAATCAAGGCTGTGTTTCCCCACAGCAAGAATTCTGCTAGAGCAGCAGGGAATGCTGTCTGTTAAGAAAGAAGAAGCCATTGCAGTGGTTTATATCCCTGTAGATTAGCAAGCTGTAGTGTGTACTTAAATTCTTAAATTTAAATTCTTAAATTCTAATGAAATGAAGGATTTGATTCAGTAGATTATCACCTTCTTGATTCAGGGCAGAGGTGGTATGAGTTAGAGCATGCTGCTAGGGTCACAGGACGCTGATAATATGATAACAGTATTTTTGCATTGATGCTTTGTCCCTGTTTTATTACATGCCAACATTTCAGGCCAACCGCTGCTCGTAACAATGAGCCTTAAGCTTGGAAAATACTTACGTTCTTTAGCCACAAGTCTAATTAAAAAAAAACCAAATTCCAGTGTTGTTGGAGTCTTGTTTGTTTGTTTGCTTGCTGCAAGCCTAGCAGTGTAAATTAGACCTCGTAATGTGGATGAGTTCTGATTTGGTTTATTGACCTGCAGTTTCAATTGGGAACAGCGCATACCCAAAATAGAGTATCCGTACATATATGCTCATGAGTGACATGAAGTGATAGAAGCAATTACAGGAATAACTGAAATAAATGTCTCATGTAGATATGATGTATACAGTCAGTAAGATATTAAAGTGGATTTTAATTGTGAGTTTTGCAATTGCGTTCATTGCAGTTAAAATCAATTTTCTAGGAAGCTTCTTAATGAATGATCACCATCATCATTTAATGCTAAACTTTTCTTTACATTTGGTTTTCTTTGCCTCCATTTAGACCCACATTTGCTGCAAGTTCTCTGTTAACATTGTTTGCTTAATCCTCACATTCTTTTGTTTCTTACTTCAACAGACATCTCAGCCAAGCCCTGGTGGTCAGTCTACATGCAGCAGCGCACAGTCCCCCATCAGCAACTATTCCAACAATGGGATCGAACTTACTCTGACTGGTGGTGGTAGTGTAGGAGACCTCAGTGTCATCGATGAAACCCCAATCATGGACTCTACCATTTCCACAGCCACCACAGCACTTGGCTTACAGGCCAGGAGGAATATGACAGGGACCAAATGGATGGAGCAAGTGAAATTAGAAAGGTTGAAACAAGTTAATGGAATGCTTCCAAGACTGAACCCCGTTCCACCTTCCAAAGCCCCAACCTTGCCACCTCTCATAGGAAATGGTGAGATACACATAACAGGAGTGGTAACACTTTTTGTTCTTAAACTCGTTGCTTGCTAGCTCAATCTTGCAACCCTTGCAAAAGAGTAGTGCATCTTATGGAACTCAGCAGCTATGAGAATGGTTCGTAAATTGATCACTTTCTGTTTATTCCCTCATTACAAGTCCTACTACCCATCCCGAAAGGTCTGATACTGCTCTGTTTTACAGAACAGGAGCCAGGAAGGGAGCCATGCATTACGTTTTAAATATTCCCTGCAGTTAAAGGTTTGGACCCAAGATCATCATAATCCTCTCTTGTTTTGAGGCAAGACAGATGAAATAAATACCTGCCAGTTCGTTGTATGGAAGATTTTCAGATGAGGCCTTAGCAAAGCACCCTTTGAATAGATGTGTTGGGCTGCCCTTTAAATAAACTGTTTCCACGCATATCAGTAATCATATGTACAGATACTACTGTTGCAAAGGGCAGATATCCATGAATGGGAGCAAGGTGAGATTGAACTCTGAAGATCCGTAGTTGCTTTCGTACAAGGAGCTGCTCATTGCCAAAATGTACATCCCTGCTGCCTCTACATTGCTTACAACGTGCCTGTAGGTTTCTGCACTCCACCCAGCAGTGACAGCCCAGGTTTTCTGAAACCCGTTCAATCAAAAGAAATTATGTGAAATTAAGAAATGTATTCCTTTTACTTAAAACCAAACCAAAACAAGGAAACCAGCAAAGATGTTTTGCAGTTGTTGGGAGTTATTTCAATAATATTTCAAGAAGTCTTAGAAAAGACCTTGAATAACCTCCAATTTATATATTTTGCCATTCCATGCAAATGCCTGTTCAATTATATTTTGCCTTTAAAAAGCTCCCTTCCGAATGTGTCCTTCTGGCACATCAGTCAGCATAGCTGCACTGCAGGCTGGAGCGCTACAGCAGCTGATGACAGTTTGTGGCTGTGGCCTATAAATTATGTGCTGGGATTCACACTGAAATATTACCCTTGAGTCTCTGAATTAGCTTTTAACCTAAGGACACAGTTTTTATCCATACTTCTTTCAAGAAAGAGCACTGCTATGATTTGCTGTGATGATGCAGGCTCTTCCTCTATACTCCCCTTACTTCTTTACTGGGTGTGTTCTGTACCAGTTTCTGGGTGATGCCTGTTTATTTAACTGTGAATTTTACCTGCAGGTACCCAGTCGAACAGCAGCTGCAGCGTGGGAGGATCCATGACTATTCTGCCCAACAGGAACGAACTTTCAAGTACGGACATCACTGTGTTGAACATGCTGAACAGGAGGGACAGCAATACTAGCACAATCAGTTCAGCCTACCTGAGTAGCCGCAGGTCCTCTGGAATCTCACCTTGCTTCTCCAGCCGGAGGTCCAGCGACGCCTCCCAGGCAGAGGGAAGACCGCAGAACGTGAGTGTTGCAGACTCCTATGACCCCATCTCGACGGATGCCTCCCGGCGCTCCAGTGAAGCGAGCCAGTGTGATGACCTGCCAAGTCTTCTCAGCCTCACCCCAGCCCAGCAATACAGGCTGAAAGCTAAATATGCAGCAGCTACTGGTGGACCCCCACCAACTCCACTGCCTAACATGGAGAGGATGAGTCTCAAAACAAGGATGGCACTCTTGGGTGACTGCAGGGAGTCCGGAGTATCTCCACTGCCTCCAGTGAATGCCCCTCGAAGATGTAGTGATGGTGGGGCAAATGGTTACAGCAGGAGGCATTTTCTGTCTCACGATGCTCTAGGAAATGGGACAAGGAGAGCCAGTGATCCGGTAAGAATAGCCTCTGACAACCTCTCTGTCCCTAGAGTCCAACGTTTCAACAGTCTTAACAGCTTTAACCCTCCGGCTTTGCTTCCATCCATGGAAAAGCGCAACCTTGTTCTTCAGAACTATACCCGTTCTGAGGGTGGCGTCTTCCGTGGCTTCAGCTCCCCCTGTCCTCCGAGCATCAGCGAGAACGTCGCCCTCGAGGCTGCTACGATGGAATCGGGTGGCAGTCTGAATGATGAGGATCTCCTGCCAGATGACGTGGTTCAGTATCTGAATTCCCAGAACCAGGGCATGTACGACCACTTGTTGAACAATGTCCTAGACAGCAACAAAATGCATCACAGCTCAGTGTTAGGAAACAACAACCCCAGCAACTTTGACCAAGCCCCTCCACCGAGCAGTCAGCAGGCAGGTTCTGAGGCAAACAAGAGTGACTTGCCCATTCAGTGGAATGAAGTAAGCTCAGGAAGTTCTGACTTATCTCCTTCAAAACTGAAATGCGGTCAGCGCTCAGCGGCGCAGCAGACTCGAGCCTTTGGAATGTATAACAATATGATGGTTCAGCAGCAGAACCTGGAGAGAAGCAACGTGGCCCAGCAGAACAGCTATCAGAACCTGGTGGAGAACAACGGTTCCTACAGTTTACAGCAAAACACGGTTCTTGGCAGCGGAGCCGGTAATTCTTTCAGCATGCAGCCCAGTAAGCCTTACAGTGAATGCATTGGCAGGCAAGCGATAATGTCTGGGGCAATGGACAATTCCTGTGGCATGGCAGTTCAGGGGCAGAAGCTGAGAAGCAGCAACATGCCAGTGAGTGGGAACCAGCAAAATTTTGGCCATCCCATGGCATCCAGTGATCAAGCCACCAGTATGGCAAATGGGATGCAGAACAGGAATATGATGGAACAGGAATATTTGCAAAACCAACCGATGGGGGATGGCGTTCATTACCAGGGAGTCAATCAATCTGGTCAAATGATGCTAGGGCAAGTTAGTCCTACCTCACAAAGCAGCCTGTATCAAGGGCCGCAGAGTTGTCCACCAGTGTCTCACACCATTGGTAGCCAGCCTTCAGGTTTGTTGGTGGCCAAAGGTTACCAGCCGTGCTCTAATTACAGCAGCAACAGACGGCAAAACATGTTGAGAAACAACCTGGCACAACAGCAAGGACACATAAGTGATGGCAACCAGACGTACAGGGTAAACACCATTAAGATGGAGATGCAAGGTCAATCACAGCAGTTCTGCTCTAACGTGCAGAATTACTCTGGTCAGTTATATGACCAAACCACGGGCTTTAGCCACCAAGCTATGAAAACAGGTTCTTTCTTTGGTTCGGAAGCTAACTGCCTGCTGCAGGGGACTGCAACTGCAAACTCGTCTGAGCTTCTTTCCCCGGGGGCTAACCAAGTGTCAAGCACAGTTGACAGCATTGACAGCAACAGCCTAGAGGGTGTGCAGATTGATTTCGATGCTATCATAGATGATGGGGACCATGTCAGCTTAATTTCGGGAGCCCTCAGCCCGAGTATCATTCAGAATCTCTCCCGCAATTCCTCACGCCTCACCACTCCCCGAGCGTCTCTTACATTCCCAGCTATGCCTGTAAGCACAACCAACATGGCTATTGGGGACATGAGCTCTTTGTTGACCTCACTTGCAGAAGAAAGCAAGTTTCTTGCTGTTATGCAATAGACATACAAAAACAAAAAAACAAAAAACCCTTAGGAGATAACAGATAAAAAAAAAGACTCATATTTTTTAGTTGTGTATGTATTTTAGCAATCTCATCTCACCTAAATGGGATGTGTTTCAAGTATATTCCTTTTATGGAATAAGGACTCTGAAAACCCTAAAGTGTTCTAGGGAGAAACTGTCTTCCATTTCAGTTTTGAATCAGTATTGCTACACCCATTCCCCCCCCCCTCTTTTCTCTCTCTCTCCCCCCTTTTTGAATGTCTGTATGCTTCCTTTTTCTTTTTTTTTTTTTTCAGTTGTAAACCAATGTAAACGTGTGAAGTGCATGTTTTTGTTTTGTTTTGTTTTGTTTTGTTTTTTAAAGAAAGGTCTGATGAAATGACTTTGCAATTTTCTGTTACTCAAAAGAAACTAGACTTTGTAAAGCTGTTGCAGCTTTTCCCCCTAAACATATAGGCACAAAATAACCAGGCACAATGTGAAGTGAGTGCAGAGTGATGAAATCCTCTCTGGGTGCTTTGGATACATGGCACTGAGGTGGACAACTGGTTTACAAATGCACTGCCATGGTACCCCTAAGCTGTAGTTACAGAACACAAGAAATTAGGAGGTTCAAGCAAATAAGAAATGTAAAACCACCAGCCCTTTGACCCTTAGCAAATGTTTAAGGTTTTTGTAAACACACACCCAGATAGCTGTCACTGCCTTGCATAATAAGAGTGAGGTTGTGTCACGTTTAATCCATCTCAGAGGAAGGAGAGGACCAGAAAGCTATTTTTAGGCCAACTCTCATCTTTTGCAGTATTTGGTGTTCTGTTTTTCAGCCTTCTTTTTTAAATGACTGGATAGTAAAACTATGGGCATGTTTGGTGATTTGGGTAGTCTATAATCCCTTCATTGCATACTACATTTGTGGAGAGACGGTCAGGGTCTTACGGAGTATTTCATACAATGAAATAACAAAATTGCAGTATTCCATACTGGGGACCTTTTTTTCTTTTTTAAATGCAAATTGTTGAGATGTAATTTGCTGAGACACTGTTTCTTATTCACAGTAACAATTCCTTTGCCAGGAGAACTGTCTTGTACATCCCTTTTAGCACATACAGCTTCATGGATGGCTCGTATGTTTTAAAATAAGTAAAACACCCATTGACATAACACACAGTTGAGGTTTCAAAAGCATCATCGTCATGGCACGTAAAAAAAAGAAGAAAAAAAATGGCCCAGTTCTCAGACCAGCCAAATAAATGAAAGTGATTGCAAGCAATCGAATAATCTTAGTTTTTCCACTGCATCCAGGCTTTACAAAATTAAGAAATTTAAACTGCCATTAAAAGTGGCAAAGAAACAAACGGAACAGCAAGTATGTCTGGTAACTAATCAAAACTCAAAAAGACCAACCCAGCCTCTCTCTCCTGGTGACACCAACGTGCGTTTCATTTCAAATCAAACCAGTGAGTCAATGCCCAGGCTCAGTTACACCAGCAAAAATTGGAACTAATGCAACTGTGGTCGTGAAGCTACTCACGGGTAGAGGTGAATGGCATGTGCTCCATAAGCGCTGGCTGTTCTAGCATGTTTTTTGCAATGCTGCACCCCTGAACGCAAAGTACTCCTGGGTAAACAGGTTGGGATGGAGAACGGTTACAAGACCAAGGTTTAAGTTCACCCACTCCTAGAAGCTGCATGCAAGTCCAGCCCTTGCAGACTTCTCTGTTAAGTCCTGGTAGTCAAACACTACTATGGGATGTAGAAGGTGCAGGCACTTACAGTCAGGGGTTTGATGTCTGTAAGGATCTGGTGTTAGAGTAGACATACAGTGAGATGGGGAAGTCTGGTCAATTTTGAAACGCAGCTAAACTTCAGCCCAGTCAAAATTAGGAGTAGCACCAGAAGGTGATTTCTATAGGCTAGAAGGCAAATAGCGATCATTTTTTTGACTGTAAAAAAAGGTGAAATACCAGCTGATTCAGGGCATGGCATTTGAGCAATGTGTAGGAATACAACCTCAGTGAAAACTGTTGGATAACATTGATCTATTAACAGCTGTTAGAATCAGAGCAAGAAGCTGTAAATCAGTAGGAGAACCAGTGCTGGGGCCGTATTTGGGCTTATCACAGCATGTACCAAGTGATTTGCACTGTGAGCTGGAATGTCAGAAATCAAGACAAATGTAAATATCCTACCACTTTTGTCATCACCTAATTCCCATCTTTCTCCGTATCTTTAGCAAGCATTTCTTCCTTCCTCTGTTTCATGCGCGTATATTCCCCCATCCTGCTCTTTTTGCCCTTTGCCAATTCCCCTCCCGACCTCCCTGCCCGTGAGCAGCTATCACAGCCCTCCTGCAGTGGTCCCTGGGCTGCACAGGGAATCGAGCGCAGCTCGCCATGGCACATGGTTGGTTTGCTGTTGCGACGTGGTGAAGCTGCTCCCTCTTGCACCCTCATTGCCCAGAGGCAGCCCCGTAGAGAACCCCTGCCCATAGGCAGCCCTCGCCCCTGCCCTGCTGCTGGGGCGAGGAGGGACGCCTGCAGCCGGGCGGGTCACCAGGGGAGGAGGGATGCTTCGGTGGCCGTGCTGAACATCGCAGCACTTCAATACAGCTCACACCCCTGCAGAGAAACAGCAGCGTATGCATGAGGAAAGGCTGTGCTGGACGGGTTTCAGATGGTTCTCGGTAACCAATCACTGGCTGTTTATTAAGCCATCAATTACATGTTTATAAACAATTTCAACAGGGAGACTTATGACCAGCTTGGGAGTAGGTGGCTTGGGAGAGAAGCCTTTTATTGTTATAGAGGCAATACATTAAAAAAAAACCAACCAAAACCTATTTTTTTAAACTCAATTTTCCAGTTCATAATTGTATTTGCTGGTCGAATTGAAGCTGGGAAGCTATTAACAGATGTGATCCATCAGAGCTTAGAAGGAGCCATTCATATTGCTCAAGGCTAAAAGGGACTGTTTGAGTAGCTAATTTGCCTTCCTGGATTTGACAAACCTTCGTCACTCACTTACCCCTGTCTTGGGCCAACAATGTGTCTTGGCCGAAACCACACGCTCCAGAAAGGCATCTCAGTTTGATTTTGTGAAGCTGGAGAACCAGAGACTCCACCGTGTCCCCAGGGAGCTTGTGCAAATGGTTTATCGTTTTCACCATGAAGCATATGTGCTGCTGGTGTTCATGTGTCACTTTTCAGCTTTTATTATGTTCTCATGCTTTTCTGGTTTATGCTAAAGAGCCTGTTTTGGTGCCCGTGAGGGCAGTAATACATCGTGGCCCAGCTACCTTGGGTTTTGTTTTTGTTTTTGTAGGGTAAACTGGGCTCTCTGAGCATGGCACTGTTAGGCTGGACACCAGCTTTCACTTGTCAACCTCCATCTCAGTGCGTGGCAGTCTGGGGAAAGTCCCATCAACATTGCTCACAGGTTGACTGGCACCCTGCTTCTCCCACTCTTCCAGTTACAGAGCCAAAGCTTGCTTCTGTGTATCTGGTGCAACAGTTGGCATTGCCATAGCAGCTGGAAACCCACCGCTCACCCTAGAGTACTAGCAAATGCAGAACATATTGTGAATTTCCTATTTTAAACCATCGCAGCCTGAGTCTAAATCACCTTTTCTTCTAATGGCTTTGTGGGGAGGTCTTCCAGATTTGTTACTGTTGGGGGCATCTGCCGCGCTCAGCCTGCGTGAGGCACGCATATTTCTCCAGGCAGTTTTACTTTCCATGAAGTGGGAGTTGCTCCTGAGAGTTCACCCGTTGGGTACACCTCGGTGGAGGAAAGGGGTTTTTGCAGAGAAGTCAGCGGGCTTCCAGAGAGGCTTTGCTGGTGAGTACGATGGCCCCGTACATCCACATGGCAAATGATGTTATTCTCGCCTTGGAGAACGGCCCCAAATGGTACGTGCTTTAAGATGCTGGCTTGACTCACTCGCTTCCAGTCATTGCTTCCCCTTCACCTCTTGATGAAATGGCCGGTCGGCTCGCCCACGCCTGTTGCGCAATGGCTCGTCCTTCTGAGCAGCCGTGTTTATATTCTCGCAATGTATGTGCCTTATTTTGTGTTGATCCTGTAAAAGAGAGGGACTAAGATGCGTTGCCAAATTTTCCCGATGAGGCTGTACTCGCCATTCAGCTAATAGCACATACCACTGTTAATAGTGTCCAAAACGTCTTGTAAACCTCTGGTATTCACATGTTATTGTCCTTGGATTGGTGGAATGTCTCCTATGGAACAGTTACTGTTGTCAGTCCTGCAGATGTGTAAGATAAAAATGTGTTCTTTTTTTTTCCAAGGGGGTTTTTTTTAGTTTTTTTTTTTATAAAGCTTGTAATCCTCTTTTAAAAAAAAAAAAAAAAAAGAAAATGTGTAAATACATTTATGTACGGTAGGAATAGTGTTTGGCTGTAACGGGCCTTAGTGGTCTTCATTTGATAAACCTGCAGTTATGATCTGATGTTTCTCAAGCCTTAGGTTGATCTGAAGGGTCTGTAGCACTGTGTACATATAAACTGTACTTCTGCTTTCAGAACCACTTAGCTCTTTTGTAACAAAGAAAAAAAAAATGTTTCTTACAATGTCAATAAAAACACAAAAGCCTTTGTACTTAAGTTCTTAGCTTTCAGCTTTTAAAATATCTCCTTGGGGGGAGGGAGTTATTTATTCACACGGCTGGAGAGCCTGGTTGCAATCAGCGCGTGTATCGCTTCCACTCGTGGTTGTCCGCTTTTCTGTTTCTGGTTCCCAGCCTATTGCTTCACTTCATTCACATTTTAAAAACTGACGGGGAAGCAAAACAGGGCGTTTACCCTCTCTCTAAAGAAAACTGTCTGAGGGGTGCCGGGTGGAGAAATAAATGAAAATGCAGCGTCACACTGATAAACTGTTTGAAAGGAGGAGTGGGACGGACCTGGGTAACTCTGCTGCGAGAGCAGTCGTTTCAGAGGTCAAAGCCAAGCTGCGATAGACTCTGGGTTGTTAATATGGGGGCTGTGTTTTCCTGCCTCGCTCACCGACGGTCTCTTGCAAAGGCTCGGCCACCCATGAAGAAGCACGGGACAGGGGAAGAGAAGCTCCTCTGCCTGGGTTTGTCTGTAGGTGCCCACTCTGGTGGGTTAGTGCATGATCTGCAGAACTAGATGCAGTCTTCTTCAAAGCAGGATATATTTAGTGAGTGTTCCTGTTGACTATAGCAGTTGTGGGCCACGTCAAGTTGATTGTGGCAAACAATATAGAAGAATTTGTAGCACTGATTAGTTTTACGGTGACAACTGTTCTCGTTTCAAGGCCTTTTATTTTCATTGCTCGTACCTTGGCAAGACCCAGACTGCTCTGTTGAGCTGTCAGTGCTCAGCTTCTGCCTTTGTCCGTCCTTCGCCAAAATAGGTGGGCCGTTTCTGAGGCCAAGGGAGGTAACCTTGCATTGTTATTTGTTCATCTTAACTTCTCTTTCGTTTGGTTTTGGTTTGGCTTTTTTTTCTGTTCACTCTTCAGCCAGTATTAAGGTTTTGTCATTTAGCACAGAGCTTAAGGTTTGAGGGGGACAAAAGGCAGAAGGAAGAGGTGTAGCATGCCCAGCTGAGAAGCCAGGGAGGCAGGAGGAGAGGCCTGGGAGTAGTCTGGTAGGGGTGAAAGAGACCCTGCAGCAGAACCAGGGGCTTGATGATGGCCATGGTGCCTTATCTGATGTGCTGCAACCCAAAACCCTCCCAGATCCTGGCAGTGCTCCAGCAGCCGCTCACTTTGCGGGGGAGAGAGGAGGGTGACAGTGGCTTCCCCCCAACTTCCTCCACCAACAGGAGGTCGGCAGCAGGGCTGGAACAAGCCTTGGATAAAGCCACAATGGAGCAGTGGGGAAACGAGCAGGCCTGTGGGGATGGGGGTGTCAGTACCAGGATCCGTGCTGACCACAGAGCACGTCTGTCAGGGGCTTAGAGGTGAACGCGGCGCTGCTGAGCCTTACCAGCCGCCCACGGGTAGTGGGAGATGAGGGACTCCCACCTCTTCAATGCTTAAGGCAATAAAGGCACGCACACATGCACGTGCACAGAGCATCATGCTAAAAAGGTGTCAGCAGCGTTGCACACCTGCTGCAATAAGTGAGCCCACACATCCGGACTGCCCCTCTGCATGCTCCTTGCACCATGCTGCTGCTCAACCACCTTTAACCATTCCCGTGCATGCTCTTTTTTTAAGCTGCACCTCCTCTGTCAGCTGGATCATGCCTCAGGATGAATGTCAAGAGGGCAGGAGATGCCATGGGGACCCCTGCACTGTTCATCACTGTGGTTGTTTGCAGTGTCGAGGGTGCAGATGAAGATGCTGCCAGGCGGTGCGAGGTCAGGCACCGGGGCCACAGCACTTGCAGAGGTGAGCGCTGGTAGGGACTGGGGCTGCAGGAAGTATTTCTGGTCCTCCAGCCTGACTTGAGACTGGGGCAATGATGAGCTGCATGTGCGAAGCTGCAGCCGAGGGCCGGGGGCAGGAGGACCTGTGTTTCTGTGTGGTAAAACTCAAAATACTGCCAAGTCCTCAGGAAAACAAAAATAGCAGGGCAATCGTGGTTTGTACCACCCAAAATTAGCGGATGCTGTTGACCTTTAGTCTATGCTTTAGTGCCAAGGCTGTAAAGGAATTAATTGAATTCATTAAATTGGTTTCTTACTTCAAAAGGGCATTTACCCGAGAGAACTGCAGTTTGCAAAGCCTGAAAAAAATACAACAGAGATAAACAGCAGCGATCAGTGAGGCAGGAAAAAAACCCACCCCACAGCCCTCCCCACTATCCTAAGCAGGTGATATGCCATTACTACACGCAAACACTGGAGCAACACAAAAATCACCAATAATGCCGAGGGCAGACCTGTTGGGGTCAGGGATGAAGCAGGGAGCCATGGGGGAAGCAAGCGGTGTGGGCCCAAGGTGCTGATGGAGTTACTGGGCTGGATGGATGTAAGGAATGGCACTGTAGGACAGCCCAATGTCATTTTTTTTTTTTCCTTTCCCAATTTTTGTGGGCTCGACTGTGCAATCTTCATACTGTTTTTTCAAAGAGGGGGTAATGGGAAGGAGACGACTTGTTCTCTGCAGGCTGAAAAACAAGCTATTTGTGTTAGGAACACAGCTTTGTTACATGATTAGAGCAATGGGAGCCCCTAGGCACCACTTCCCAGTACAAACAACTAATATTAATAACCCATGCTAAAATTGCCCGCTATTTAATAACCTGGGCCTCTTTCCACCCCAAGAAGCACATAACCGCTTTGTGTTTCCACCCCTCGTGTTCCCACCATCTATGCCCATTTTCCCTCGCTGGCTTCAGAACTGGCCCCGTGCATTTCCCAGGCAAAAAGGAGTGGGTTTGGGCAGGCAAGAAGGAAGAACCAACATCGGCATTTAACAGGAATCCCGGCACCCTATGCCTGCCTGCACGCGTGGGTCCTGGCCTGCGCCCCCCTTGTGGGGCACAGCCCTGCATCTGATGCGAGGCTGCTCATCGCTGCCATGTCTTGCGATCTTGGTTCCCTGTTTCACCCGTGTCCCAGGGACAGAGTGACCTGTTTCATGCCTCGCCAGGGAAGCAGCTGCCCTCCTTCCAAGCTGCCCCGGCTGGCTGAGACGTGATAGACCAACACTGTTACTCATGGGTGGGAGGCCCATGTGAGTCACGCTTCCCTCCACAGCCACACGCAGGGCGGCTGCAGCAGGAGAGCAAGGAGCAAGCGGGCTGGACCACAACTTCCCGCCCGGCTCGGCACAGCCGAGCACAGCAGCAGCACAGTTGGGCCCAGGCAGGAGCGAGAAGTGGTGGGTAGATCAGATGGTGATGAACCGTAAACAGGATCATTTCCCAGGGGCTGGCTTAGCTGCTCCAGCCTTTGCCAGCAGTGCTAGGATGGCTGTCAGGTCTGCGAGGCAGTCTCTAAGCCACCCTGCTCTACAGAAAAACATTACTAATGTTCCCACAATGGGAGCAAGACAGAAGAGACAAATAACTTGGACAGCAACATGAAACAGTGGCAAAAATCTGGAAGACAGAGGAGGAGAGAGAAAAAAACCAAGAGGGTGGAAAGCTCTATAATGAATGAAAAGAGTCCCAGATGGATACAAACTGAGAAAAGGCCAGAGACAGAAATAGTAGCACTAATTAGCTGAGCTGAACAACCCCACTCCTGCTGTACCTGAGCATCCTCCACTGTCCTCGGAGTCCCAGTGCTCTGCGATGGGGAGCTGGAGCAGGGAGCTGCTCAGACCTGGATGCACAGAAGTACTTCAGTTCCTATAGCTACCCTTAGCGAAAACCCCAAAGCAGAAGCAGCTATAGGGGCTGGGCAGAGAAAGATGCATGGCTCCAGGCAGCATCTCCTGAGGGAGGACTGTGGGAAATGTGTGCCTCTCCCCTCCTGAGCATCGATCCCACTGCACCTTTGCGGCTGGAAGACTTCCCATTTCCATGACATGGGCATCCAGCCCTCCCAAGCCATAGGATAAACTCAATTTGCCTATCTTGCCTTAGTGCAGTTTTGCTTTGAAGACCTACACCACATCCCACAGTGCCAAAGGGTCATGGCAATGTTTTTACTGGCCAAATTCTTTATCTGCCTAAAAGGCTGTTGCTGGGAAAGGGCAGATATGTCTAATTCCTGGCATTGCTGACCACTTCAGACCCCAGCCAGTCTGGTCTCCATTGATTTCAGTAAACTCCTTCGAGTTTGGCTGTGGGAACCCACAGTCTTGGCATTGCCAGAATATTGCTTTTGGGCTTGAGCTCCAAAGAACAGAAAAAGTGGGCAGATGCATCCCCATCTGCAACCCCATCCCCATCATCCTTGCTGCAGGAGCTGAACTTGAGCTTTGACCAGAGGGTTACAGAGGCAAAAGAGCGCTAGAAAAAACAGCTCATACCTTGTGTGAAAGCAGTGATTTGACACTGACCATCAGAGTTGTGGAGCTCAGTGGCAAATAGGTACCTCTCAGCAGCTCCCCAAGAGACATGGCTGTACATCAGGCTCTTGTTTGCCTGAGCTGGAAGACTTCTCACCTGCACTGTGTTCCTTGCATTCATTGCTACCTGGTGGCACAGCATCAGTGGGACGAGGTCCCAGTGCCCATGGTGAGACCAGGGGCTGGAACAGCAGAAGGCAGAGCTTTGCATGGCCGCAGGCCGTGGCAGGGCATGGTGCAGCACCTCCCAGCAACAGTAAATGTCAAGCTCTTCTTTACAGCCACGTGGGCCAGTGTGGCCAGTCCCCCAGGGCTGATCTCTCCTCTTCATATCACCCTTGGAGCAGGCAAGTGCCCGCTGCTGACCCAGCCGGGAAGCACTGTCCTTCAGGCACTGTTATGGGGGACACGCCATGCCACACGTGTTTCTTTTATTTCTAAACTCAAGGAATTCATGTCGCTTTGAAGTCCACAGTGCGGTGTCTCCAACCCATACCCACCACGTGGCCACACTGCAGGCCGGCACAGCATGAGCGAGCCTGGTGGCACAGCTCCTACACCTGCCCCCTCTCCAGTCCTTTCCCTGCCTTGGATGCCTCCCCCTGCCTTTTCCTCCTCTTCTGCAAGCTGGGCTGTGGCGTAGGGGAAAAACAAAAATATTGCATGCTATTTTTTCCTCCTCTCCTTGGCCGATCCCTTGGAGATTGCTGCTGTTTTCTCCCAATTACAGAAAATGCATGAAGCTGTGCGAAGGCTGGCCACATAGTGAGGGAGGCAGCAATGCTGTTCTTAGCTCTGTGGAGTGCAGTCTTCAACCAGTATAGCACTTCTTACCTTTGTGCCCTGAAACAGCTTGGATTTCAATCGGCTCTTCACCTGAGCTCTGCTTGGCATGGGCAGCTGGAAAGTGCCTGGCTCCAGGTGTCAGCAGAGAAAGAGAAGGCTGAAGCATTTGCTAGCAAAATGTGACAGGGAATCCTCTGCCCAGCAACATCTCCGCTGGCGCTGAAGCCAGCGCCTCTTTTGAGATGCGAGATGTCTGCTTTGACTGGGGTCTATGATCGCAGTCTTTGCACCTTCTGTTTGAAACACGGCTGGGTCGCCTGCTGCAGGCTCAGCTCTGCCTTTAGCAGCTCCTGTAATTTCAGCAGCTTGTGTGCAGACCTGCTCTGCCCAGCTTCACCTAGAAGCACTGGTGCAAAGGACCCTATTTTGCAGAAAGCCCGGGAAGTTACAAAATCTCCCTGGACTTTTCATTGAGGAGGAGCTGCTGGTCACAAAAAAAAATCTGCAGTCCTGGAGACAGTAGTAAAGGCTTTGATTTACCCAGTTAAATATGAACACTGCTGATGCTCCTTTCTTTGTGCGTGTTCTCTAACAAAGCATTTTCCTTCAGGAGAGCAGGCTGCAGAGCGATGGGCTCTCTTCTCCCTGCTCCTGCAGAAGGTGATGAGTTTTGTGTCAACATTGTCCTGAAAACTTTTGGGCTTCCAATTGGTTTTGAATGCAAATTTCCTCGCTTTAAAAGAGACACATATGGGCACATGAAAGTCAGCCCATGCCTGGCTGGCCTTGTGCTAAACTTAAAAATGGAGCGCCTCAAAAACCCAAATGCTGTTCCCAGTGTGGCCTACATAGTGGCATTGCTTACATTTGCTGGTGCCACTGTGGTGTGTTTGCTGAGCATGAGTATTTGGTCAAAGTCTTTGTGCTGGTAAATGCTGGTCCGCTGCAACAAAAACATCTCATTTAGAGGAAGGAAAACAAAGCAAAAAGAGAGCATTTAGTCATTTTAGAGCCACCACATGCACTCAGCAAAAATGAGGCCAGCCCAGTTTCAAATCGGGGGTGTCCTTGTAGGCTGCAAACGTGTGTGACATCTCAGGGCCATGGCAGCTGGCCTCTGGGGTCAGCTCTTCCTCCTCCATCCAGGGACCATTTCATATTTTTTGCAACAGAGGAGGGCTCCAAAGAGCACGTCTGAGACCCTCGGGAGGTGAGCACCACAGCTGCCTCACCACTGCTGGTGCCAGCATAGCTAGGCCTCAGCTCCTGACTTTCCGGTCCTTCCCCAGGTAGCACAGCTGGGGCAGGGAGCTGCCCCAGGGATGGAAAACCCTGGCTCCAGCTTAGGTCAGGGCAGGAATGGAAGGACAACCTTCCTGAAAGGCAAACAAATGGCAAAAGCAAAACAATGAGCCAGCTGCCTCCCAGGAAAATCCCCCAGCCGTCGCGTGGGTGGTGTGGCAACATGGCCTTGTCCCCATGACTGCCGGGAAGCCGGGGCCCCACTGGGCAGCCAGGGAGCCGAGGGCATGGCAAGGAACACACATCCTGCACAGAGTGGCCAGCCCGACTGGCCACCATCCCCATGAGTTACAGTCAGCGGGGAAGGGCTGGGGCACCTGGGTGGGAGGTTTTGTGTGGGCAGCCCCGCTCACAGCCACAGGGTTCTGTGGCAGGAGGAAAGGGGTTTGCTTTCTGTCTGTCCTTCCACCCCGGAGCTGGGCTGGGTGCCTGGTTCATGCTCCCCATGCTGCTGCATCTCATTAGGTTTCTCACTCATCTCCTCAGGTCCATCACACGTTGGCTTTCTGGCTTTTAATTAATCCTCTTCCAGTATTCGATGCTCACCTCTGAGGGCTCAGCAGTGACCCCGTCTCCCCTAGATGTGCGACTTGTCCCCCCTGGGCCACAGGCATACTCAGGCATTTGAAGCAGCCGCAAAAGAGCCATCTTTGGGACCAAGGTCCCGCGGCTATATCAGCAGCAGTTCAGTGCTGCCACGCTGTGGGAGTCCCAGCTCACTGTGCGGTGCCGTCCTCGCTGCACAGCCTGGCTGCCCATTGGACTCCCCATGGGCCGGAGCATCCCACTCCCACCCTGCAGACTCGGACTCGAGCATCCCACTCCCACACCGCAGGCTCGGCTGGAGACTGCTGTCCCCATGTGAGGTGGAGCCTTAATTAACTGTAATGCAGGGTACTGGTGTGCTTCTCAACCCCCCTCCCCAGCCCCACTTCTGGTCTGCACCCAGGACACAGACCCATGGCCTGGCAAAGCTTCAGCCGTGTGTTCCCAGGGGTGAGACCGCCCCAGCCTCCACCGCCACCTTCCTGCCTTCCTTTATAGATGGTCAAACACCGGCCAGGGCAAACCCCACAGGAGCATGGGCGGTGGTGGTGCAGGAGTCTGGCTGGGGGACATAAGTGTTATTTTGCCCTGCCATCACCCCTTCTCCCTGGGAGCACCCGGACAAGTGAACAAGGCATCCCCAGCAAACCTCCCGCTGCCTCCCAGCGGCAGAGGCAGCAGCAGCTCTGCTGCCATGAGGAATTTGGCAACCATGTAGCAGCTTCTTGCAGATGCCCTAAACAGCATTTGGGGATGGCAAGTAAAGGAAAACACGGTTTTGCCCTGGATGGGCTAGCGGTGGTAGTTAGGCTGAGTGTAGTTACCTGAGCTAGCTGCTGGCCAGCAGAGGAGGTAATTAATAGTGACAGCTGTACGTAAAGTAGCAGGAGGAGCAGTCCGCTTTCCATCCGCTCCCAAACCAGCCCGGTGGTGGCATTGTCGCTGGGACAGAGGGCTCCTGGCTGGCGGACCAGCACGGCTCACAGCAGTGCCCGCAGCGCAGTTTGCAGCCTCCGGCTGAGCCGTGCAGCACTGCCCTCGAAGGCAAACCACCGGCCGCCGCCAGCTCGGCTTGGGAGCGCTGATGGGCCGGCAGCCCAAAGCAGCGTGGAGTTTTCCATGGTCAGTTATCGTGCTGGCATGGCCGGGAGCTGCTATTATTAGATGGCATATGAATCACCCATACGACAGCAGTTAGCAGCCTCAGCCTGAGCTAGGCTGGACTGTTATCGAAAAAGCCCCGTTTACAGCCCAGCCAAGCGCCGACAGTGAGCAGGGCTCGGAAGAGCCATCTGCCCAACGCCCACTGCAGCCCCAGCTGTCACCTCTTCCAGCTGAGTGGGAAGCACCGGTGCTGGGGAGCCTCACATGGCCCTGATGGTGTGATGGGGGAAGGAAGGAGCGGGAAGACTACAGCCCTCTTCATGCACTGGCCAACCTGACACAAAACTTTGCAAGAGAAAAAAAACTATGGGGTTTGCTAGCTTACACGATGGTCTGATGGGTTTGGTTAAAAGCCCACAGCCTGACAAAATGTGTTTGAATGAAATACAAAGGAAAACACCAAGTTTAGCAGAGTTGAAGCCTAAGGGCCCGTGTGCTGGCAGGGAGAGGGGGTTCCCATGCCTCAAAGCTGGGGGCAGGGGAAGCATTTTGGGCCACATAGATGAGGGATGTGTGAAGCGAGAGCTGACACCCCCCCACACACGCACCCCCCCGCACCTCTCATACAGATGAAGAGCTCACAGCTGCCGTGCCCACGCCACTACCGCGTGACACAAGCAGAGGCTGAGCGGGGTAACGGGGGTCTGCAGCTGCACCGCCGAAACTGGCAGATTACTGGGAGCTTGCTGGGTGCGAGCAAAAGAAAGGAGGGAGAGGGCTGGAAACACATTTGCTTTTCTGGATGGGAAAACACCGACGCCCTTTGATTCCTGTTTTGACTCATTTAAGCCTGGAACTGCAAAAAGACAGCCCAGTAAGTAACACAACTTGTAGGAATTGCAGCTGCTAAAGTTTTCCCTCACTCTCCTCACTGGTAATTTCGCCCATGTTTTTCCTCATTTACCCTGTTGCAAATGAGAGAAAGTCCAGTCTCCGGGTCCCCTCGTACGATCGTGACTCAAATGCATCAACAATAAAGTTCAATCGTCAGAGCTGTGCTATGATCTTTGCTTCACCCTGCGCTTTTCCTACCGAAATTAAAATAACCTACTATGTCATCTTTTCACGGGACATGAAATACAATTTTATATGCAGTGCAAAGTCACACCAAGGCACATTGTGAAGAGCAGCAGAGTACACACCATTTCTTATAGCCTAACAAAGGAGCCTTTATTTAATAATGAACTATTACAGCACAGTACAAAGATTTGCTTTGTTCAGTGACTAGAAATTGTTTGCAGATTTTTCTAGCCACGGGGAGTTGACAGTTCACTTAGGAAATCAATTCTTAAAGCGAGAGTGCCCACATGCCTGCTTGGCTCTCGGAGCGCTGCAAGCCCAGAGCTGCACGGGGTCCAGTCCAACTCTCTTTTTCAGTGGACCAAAATGATGAAACATTTCTGGATACCTTTCTCGGTGAAGGAAGCAGACCCACAGTTTCAGCTGTTGCCCCTCATCGCCTTCAGGAAAGCTTCAAGCTTCTTTTGGCCAAACTACTGAAAGCAGGGGACAAGAGGCTGCACCTTCGGAGCAAATTTGCACAGGGTGGTCACCTCTGCGTGAGGCAAACACACCACTCGGATGCCACAGAGGGCTGAGCTGCGTGGGGTTGACTCTCAGCTCTCTGCAGCCAAAAAGGAACCCATATCCTAGCATAGGTGATCGACAGAAAGAAAGGTGTACAACCACTGCAGTGATGGGCTACAGGGAGCCAGCAGGCTTTCCTGCCGAGCAGATCAAGGTGCTGTCGGGAAAGAGCTGTGATTTTCTCCCCTCTTAATCCCTTCCTCTGTTTTTGTTGATAGGCATTGGTACCTATCCAGTCATGGGGCACAGGCGCATGGGGTCCCTGGGGATCCCACCCCACGCGCTCACACCTCCAGCTAGGGAGGTGATTATCTGGGACAGCTTGTTTTGATTGATCGTACGGGGCAGGTCAGATTGTGCCACTTCGCTCCAACACACAAATCCCACATCAGTTAATGAATGAGGAGGAAAGGAGAGGGACTGTGGCCAGAGGGAGGGAACAAGAACCAGCATTTGCCCAGGGCTGTACCTCAATACCTGTGACCGGCAGCCACCCCACCCTGGGGGTAATGCAATTAACAGCCTGTTTTCTCATCATGCACCTTTAACCATTTTATTTGTCCTAGAGAGCTTCTTGTAGCAGGGTGAAGGAGCAGGAGCATGCTTGGCCCTTTAACTCCAAGTGGGGGCACTTAATGAACATACCTCTGCTTACCTCCCAGTGGCTTTCCCAGAAATATCCAAGCACAGAGCAAGGAGCTGCCTTGATACCAAATCCTTTGGCAGGTTTAAAGCCACCGGAACCCCAGTTCTGCCTAGCAGCTAGAGAAAGGGGATCTCTGAAAAGTTCCAGCATAAAAACATCCATCAGCGTGCTGCTGAGGCTGAGGGACCCCAGTCCTGAGTTCAGGAGAGGTCCTAAATTCCCACATCAGCTTCTGAGGACTTCCACTCATTAGATCTTTCCAAAGTACATCATGTGCATGTGCAAACACGTACATATAAACACATGGGGTGTGTTTGTGTGTTTTTAAGCAAATTAACTCACTTTTCTGATTTTTCTGGGAGGGAAACTAAAGCCCCTCTCTGTCAGTCAATGGCCTTCAGCAGGGCGTCGGAGATTTGGCACTTGGCCCACGCATTAGCTTCACGTTAGCACTGAGCGGAACCACTTGCAGAAGATCTGAAAAGCCTCATCTCTCCTGTGCACCCTGCTTTGTACTGCTGCACTCTGCCGTAATTTCTGCATGTGTCACCTCTGGTGAATGCAAAGACAGTGTCAGTAAAGGCGCTTGTCATGTACTGGGGGACAGTGGCAAGAAACTTGCCAAATGCATTGCCCCATGACATCACTTGAGCTTTTGTTTGTCTCTCAATGGTGAGAAAGGAAAAGAAAGAAGTGGAGGGAGGAATTTGACTTAGAGCAGCTCCCTCTAACCATTTATTTACCTTGTGTGCATGCTTCATGCTCTTACTCATGGGTTACAGTCATGGGTGCACATAAGGTCTTGAGAGTCCTCAGCAGTAATCCCTCAACAGAGGAGGTGGCTCATGGCATGCTCAAAGCATTTTTGCTCCATTACTTTTCTCATCAGATAACAACGTAAAGTAACTTTGTTGGTGCTTCTGGCAACTGCTGCACTTCCTTTCCCCACACATCCCGGACGCACACGTAGCATGGGAAATGCTCCTCTGTCTCAACACACAGCTCAGCGCTAGGCCAGGCGGCTGGGCAGAGGACACGGGCAGAGCTGAGCCATCAGGGGCTACAGCGCAGAGCACAGACAGCCAATGTCCTGCTGGAAGATGCCCGAGTGTCCGTGGCACTTGGAAGTGCCCTAGACTCACAGCTCTGCCATCAGTGGTGAATGTCCTTTGCTCCAGGCCTGCCTGGGCATGAGAGCACTCGGCAGCACCCCGATGCTCCGCACGGATGTGAAGATGGGCCCACTGTATTGAAGTCTGGAAAGGAGAGGTGGGAAGGAAAGAGAGGCTGAGAGCGGGGAAGTAACCGGCAATGTGGTGAGTTGCAACGCTGTCAGGAAGGCAGTAACTCTCGCCTGCAAACAGAAAATCAGAGGTGCCTGCTCTGGTTCAAAACAAACAGAGTCTTGGCACTAGGGTGACATCCCACGGTGACTTTTACAGGCATTATTCTTAGGCCATTTCCTCTCCAGCACTGCACTCCTTGCCTCCTGTCCCACAGTGAAACAAGCTCTGGCTGAGCCAATTTACCCTACCCTGCTGTGGTTACCCGGCATTTGCTGGCAATGCCCTCATCACAGCTTGGCCCTTTGGTCCCAGATCAAATAATTTGGTTTGGACACCAGCTAAAGGATGGGCTTCATCTAACTTTACAGACCTACAATTGGCCTCTTCGTTGCAGCTCTTTTTACAGGCGAAGAAGAGAAATGGGCAAGATTCGCCTGACCTGTTTTAGACACTGACTTGGGGAGGGGATGACTCATAGCTGTGCCTATATTTCCCCATATTCTCCTCCATAAAGGGAGCCTAGCGTGACTAGCTCAGATGGAGACATCTATGTTTAGTCAGATGAATCCCACCCAAAGTGACTGCAGCTGCTGGAGGAACATGAGCTTTCTCATAATCGCTTTCCTTCCCCATAGTTTTGGGGCAGAGAGAATTATTTGAGCCGATGAGTCCTTGAAGGATTCCTTGAAAATTGCACAAAATCTGCTTGGAAGGATGTGTCTGCTTGCATCAGGCCTAAACGTGGTTCAGCGGGCTGTGGAGGTCCCAGGCAATAGGGCATTCAGAGGGCAGCACAATACTGGAGTCATCACGCTCTCTGCTAGCAGGCAGCCTGAAAATGGAAAAAGCGAAGACAGCAACAGAGGAGCATCCAAGACATCTCCTGGGTTCGGACAGCTACTAAGTTGGCCACATCCCAAGAGAAACAACTTCCGCTCTGTCCCCTGGCTCCTACCCTTACCTTCGCCTTCCTCCTTTCCCTCTGCTTTCTTCAGTCATTTCCCTCCTGAATAGAAACTTTTGGGAGGCTTATTTCCTTGCACCTGTTTCAGCTGTGATGTAACTGTGGTAATAACTCAACCACTGTTGGATGGAAGGTTGCAGTTATTTCTTGGTTTCTCTTTTGTTTTTTTTTTTTATTTATTTATTTTATTGCATTATGGTTATATTTAGAGATGGGCCCGGATCAGGACTGCGCAAGAGGAGCACTCCCACAGTTTGGGAAGGTCTGGAGACACCTTCATCTCAGCTGGCCTTCCTCTTGCTAAACCACGGATCCAAAACCCAAGGTCCAAAGCTGGAAAAGTTCAAATGTAAGTTGTAGTGCAAACTCTGTAGGTGAGGCCAGTCTGCGGTTGTGGTGGGACAAAGAAATGTGCAAAGTCTTAAATTCTGCCATAGCATGAAATACCTTTCTGCACTCCTTGATGGGAAAGAAAGTCATTAAGGAAGTTTGGGAAAGCCAGCTGCTGCTTTGCCTTCCAGAAGTAGTAAATGAGACAACACAGAGATCAAAATTAATGGCAATAATGTCCCGGGAATTCCTGGGACAATTCCTGTCCCAGGAATAGTGCCTAGGTGGCCTTAATCCCTCTCTGCGTATTTTAAGATCTCATGTCCTTTAGTTGCAGAGAAAAACACATTTTGGGACCTGTTGTTTGATATGACTAGATGCTTTCTTCAAAGTCATGTTTTGACCTCCCAGCTCCCAGGCTTGAAGACGAGCCTGTTATGACCAACTGATAGGAGCTCCTGTGCTGCACAGGCTGGTCAGCAGTGCTGATATTGAGCCCAAAGACTTCAGCTAGACTAAGGCAGTGCAGTCCTCTGCAAGCAGAACTGCTCCATGCCGCAGGTAAAGACCAGAAGAGACCAAAGCAGGGAACTGGCTCATGCAATGTGCCCAAGCGATTTTGGCAGGTAATTCAGAGGCCACGCTGCAGGGCAATGCAAACCTCCCCTCAGCTGAGCAAGTCCTCAGGGAGGTGGCAATCACATGCAGGACCACAGGGAGGTCCCAAGGGGAGAGAGATGTACTGCACCAGCTCACACCTTCCAAAGCATTTACCCCATCTATTTCCAGTGCTTCAGAAGAGGGTGGAGAAAAGCCAGCGATACCGTACAACACACTGCTTGTTTTGTACTGGAGAAGAAGGTGTGTCAAGAGGATGGGGCCAGACTCTTTTCAGTGGTGCCTGGCGACAAGACAAGGGGCAACAGGCACAAGCTGAAACACAGGAAATTCCATCTCAACATGAGGAAAAACTTCTTTACTTTGAGGGTGACAGAGCACTGGAACAGGCTGCCCAGAGAGGTTTTGGAGTCTCCTTCTCTGGAGATACTCAAAATCCTCCTGGATGCATTTCTGTCCAACCTGCTCTAGGTGAACCTGCAAGGGGATTTGGACTAGATGATCTCCAGAGGTCCCTTCCAAGCCTGACCATTCTGTGATTCTGAAAAGTCTCTGGCCTGTTGTGGCCCAAAACCTTAAAGCTGAAAGCTGGCCACTGTCACTGTCTCAGTGCAGAGCTGCAGCAACGAGCAAATTGAGGGAAATGCAAATTATTCTTTTTTTTTTTTTCCACCACCATGCCAGAAGGGAGAGGAATGAGAATTCAGCGATGATAATCCCAATCAAACTTTACATACTCATGCTGGAGAGTTTCTCTCCTACAGCAGACTCAGACATGTCTATTAAGGTAACGCCCTGAGGTGATTTTACCATCTCCTGCCTAGTCAGCATTACCCACCGTTAGGAGGTAAGGTCTCATGTCACAGCTGAGTTGCAGTAACTTCAGTGTCCCCTCACTGCAATGCTGTGATCCAGTGTCACAAAGACACACCAAACTTTGCCTTAGAAAAGCTGACTGAGTTGCACACTTCAACCCTTACACGACAAAAAGGCTTTTATTTTCCCAGCCACCACGTCAGTGGTCTTCCCTGGTGTTTCCATGATCTCACTAAGATATGGGCATCCGGTGAGACCACCACCTGGTGCTGCAGCCCAGGGATGTTCCTGCTGATGCTTCTGCCATCCCCACGTCCCATTATTTGCTTCCGGGTTCCCAGAGTCAGCTGAGCCCCCTTAGCCATGTTGAACCAGCAGCTATTGTGGAGGTAGTTACCACAATGACCCCATAATCCTGTTTTCCAAGGCAGAGTCTCCTGTCCTGTAGGTACTGCCTGAACTCTTTGTTCCCAGATGTATTACTTTTCATTTAGCTAAATTAAAACACATTTTCTTGGATTGTGACCATTCAGCCAGGCAATTCCGATCCCTCTGTAACAGTAAACTATCCTTCCCATTATTTACTGGGCTGCAGGTGGACAGGCTGAAACACTAGCTCTGCACAGGCTGCCCCCATTCAGCTCAATGGACTGTTGATACTGTACAATAATGACAACTATTCCGGTGTCTGGGGAAAAGACTATTTCATAGCTGACTCTTTCAGCTGAAATATTCAGCTCTTCTGAGATTTGGGAGCACATTTGGGATCGCTGAAGAAGTAGCATCTTTTTCTCCACAGCCTGTCTCATGGCTGCATGATAACAACCTCTCACTGCCTCCCCCTCTCCATTTCCTCTGTATGTGGAAAATCACAGATAAGAAAGAGAGAAGGAAAACAGATTTACTTCATTAGTTTATGCTCCGAGTCATGCAATGACAGAGCCGCTGAACTGACATCAACCCCTTCCCCGTCTGCCCCGCCACAGCTGCATCCTACCCTGAGCCATGTAATGTGGCCAAATGGGGAAATTGAGGCACAGGAAAGATGAAAAATCAAACTGTCGCCTTCCATGCTAGCGCACACGAACTGCTGCAGTGAGGTTGCCTTTGCAGTGTAGCAGTTCCTGGTACAGGGTAGGCAGGTAAAGGCCTGGGAGACCTCTCCATGGCAATTTTAATGCCCTAAAGCAATTACAGACAAATTATGTACATTTATTGGGTAAATACTTCTTTTTTTGGCCTGCTTTCTATGTCTAATATGACAACAGGATACTCTTCCCATGCAGATCCAGTAAGGTCAGTAAACTTATCCTAGGAATGAGTGACTTCATTTGGGGCAGAGCAACCCTGCAAAGACATTACTGCTAACAACTCTGGCTCCAGCGTGCAGGCGCAGCAGCTCTTTTACCCCCCCACCCCGTGCTGCATGACCTGAATGCATTGCAGCCTGCTGAAGAGAGGATATGGCTTTTCAGCTCTTCTCCTGGGTTATGGCATGGAGGAGCTGTGCAAATCAGGACAATAAAACAAACCTAAGTGATCTGCCAAAGGTCAGATCCTGTTCCTGTTCCTGGGGTAGGATGAGCCACCGGGTCAGGGAACTCACCCGCTGTTTGTGACGGCACGTTAAGCAATTTTCCAGGGAAATCGCTCTGCTATGACCACATCTAAACCATAGTGTTAGTAAGAAACATGCAGCCTTATAGAACGGGCTTCAAAACCAGACCACACTGCATTTGCTCGGCTACAGAGATGCATCATAAACGTGGTGTGTGTGGCTTACCACCTAGTCTCTTATCCCTCCGTTTATTGAATCAGAGGGTGGTGTCGTCATAGCACATGCTGCAAAGGCCACCGGGCCACACACACGTACCTTTCTTGTGCACGTTGCCTAAATCCCATTGATCAATGACTTCCTGCACGGTTACTGGAATGCTGTGGGAAGAGGCACATTAAATTCCCTGCTCTCATTTAGCCCTCCTGTCAAAGCTAGAGAAGTCCTGGCCCAGCTTCAGCTACAAAAAACATATGAAATATATCAGCTGAGGCTGAACAGAATAGAAACCGATGGCCAGTCCGGATATTGCTGCTATTTCGCTGAGAAGGTTTACTTCCAAAGCCAGTGCGGATGATTCATTCGCGAGCCCAGGTGCTCAGGCAATCGCCAGGTACTATGGTAAAGGGGGCCAAAGCCAGGCTAAAGGTAAATTGCTATAAATCCACTATCTATAGGCATAACTTGCCAATGGTTAAAACACTGCAAGAATGATGAAAAGCACAATTAATTTTCTAGCATTTGTACTTTTGTCTTGTTTTCACGGATTCATCTTGGGCACTTGCGATAAAGCAATCAGAGAACTGCACGAAGAGTGGAAGCCCTGCCTTGCAAAGGACTTCCAGATTTTGATATCTGGCTTCATTTCAAACAAGAATGGAAAACAAAAATGTTCACATGCTTCTAATGGGGGCCTGATTAAAAACAAAAAACAATGGAATCACTAATAGTTATTGTTTGCTTCAGCTCTATGGGACTCACTTGAAGCACTTTAAAGCAACCCAAATGCAAGAAGTTAGATGGTTAATGCCTTTAGAAAGCCACGTTCTTTATAACACACCAACCTGAGTGCACAAAATGGAGACATGAAAACCCATTACTCACAAAAAAATGCAGCCCACGCTAAAAACATATGATTTTGAGAGATGGCGGGTGAAACTTCCACAGACTCAGACTCCACAGGAAACATACAGTTTCTTGTTTCTCTTTCTTGACTGTTTTAAAGTTGGGGTTTCCTATTGACATTGAGCATCATTTGCATGGAAACAACTGCAGGGAACTGCTAACTAGTAAAAGAAAAAATCAACAACAGTTTGAGTTGTGAAACAAATAATGATAGAAATGCCTACATAGGTCTAAAATTCATTAAAATACTTGGCTGTGCTATTTTGAACAAAACATGTATGTATTTTTTCTTTCACTTATAAGCTCATGCAATTAAGTTATAGTCTTATTTGGCTAGACATATCTGTTAAAAGATAAATGCAAGGCAAAATCTCATTCTACAGCTGGATTAGTTTAATCGTATGTATTGCAGCAGCATGTGCATCACCATGCCAGGAAGAAGCCTAGTCTGAAACCCCAAGTCTGTAGGGCTGGATTTTTTTGTTTGTTTGTTAAAATGTTGGAAGGTAGTGGTCACTGGGACTTTCATAAGAGCTTAGAAACTTGATGTACAAAGGTATTAATTCAGAAATACACTTTATTAAACCACTTAGCTGTTGCCAGCAAGCACCAAAGCTGTTTAGGTTCTTTAGGCACGTAAAAAAAAAGACAGGAGGAAAGCTTCAAAATGTTTCATCCATTATGTTTATTTTTCTGTATCATCAAAGCATTGTAACTATTTGTGTCAAAGATATCCTCTGCATATAGAAGTGTGCAGGAATGCAATAACGACAGCAATTTCTGATTCTTTGAGCATGACACTAAAGATGGCAGAAAATAGTGGGGCTGTGTTGGCTGGTATGAAGCTGATGGTGTTTGTGTTGTCGAACACACGTTGCATCAAGATGACCAGGTGGAGTGCCTCGCATGTCAGACCAAAGAGCTTGGATCTTCCCAGTCATATTTTCGGGACAATTTTAAATTAGCAACTCAAGGCAAGTAGGGAGGAATCTCAAATTCGGCATAACAAAAATGAATCAAGCTGATCTGACAAACTCAAAGAATGAACGATATTTTTCACATGCTTACATATTAATTCTGGGAGTTGGGGTAACTGGCGATGGGAAATGACATAAAAAATGGCATTAGCCTGGCTGAAAAACCTCCAACACCAAGATGTAACCTCATCAGGAATGGAAGAAGCAATAAGACAAACATGTTCTGGGTGCCACTGCCTCCCGGGGACTCACTGAGAGCAGAGAATCTTGAATTTGGGTGACAGCTCTTGTAGAGAAAACCCAAGAGGAAATATGGGGAGCTTTCAGGATCACTTGGCCAAGGAAAAGAAAGGGCTGATTTATTCCTTCAGCAATTGTCTTTTACACAGGAAAGAAAAAAAGTGTGTTTGTTGTTATAGGTGATTTGAGTTTGAGAAAAATATTTTTGAGGTCCCATTGATACAATGGTGAAACTGTCTAGAGTTTCTAAAACTAGCAGATAATACATACACAGCAATTGCACACAGAAGGGGATAACTTTGCTACGGACTTCATCAAGGTAGGTAATAGCTGATTGATTCCTGAGCTGGAAGTGGCTGGTTGCATAGGGAACCAGCATGGTTCCATATTGTGGCGTCATTACGTTCTGTATGGGCAAAGAGAAGAGATTTGCAAGTAGTGATTAATATACCCAGCTGTTGTATCAAAGAGGTTTCCCAAAGTTTCTGAAAACTACAAGCCAAATGAGTTAGGATATAAAAATCAAAACAGAAAAAAATTGAATGAAAATTTTGCAGGCATAATAAAAATAAAAGACAAATAGTCAATCCCCCTTCCTCCACAATCAAGCTTAGAGGTTAAGCTAAAAACTTATCCAAATTCAGCAGCAACTGGAAATTACTAACAAATAGGTAACAAAGAAGAAGGAAAAAGTAAAGAATATTGATGACCTTATGAAATGCAGAAATACAGCAAGGGAAGCTGTGGGCCTTGATGGAAACAGTCCTTCATTGGGGAACATATTTAGGTTCCCCATATTTAGGAAGAACAGGGAGTTTAAAAAATACATTAATAACAAAAAATAATCCTAGCAGTGATAAACAGAAATTGCAAAACTGGTAATGTTGATGCAGAAAAGGCTGAAATAGTTACCTATTACTTCTGTATTGGAAAGGAGTGGCAAGGAATTTATTTTATGAAAAGGCAAATTATCTTCCAGTCCATTAGGAAACAGATAACTTCTTCAGTTTAGCAGCATCTTCTTCTGCCTGAGAGCTGTGCCAAAGGGGTCTCAAGAGGTATTCTGCAAAGAGCTCTGTTTCAGAAATACCAGCCTGAAATACGCAGTTGGGCTGTAGGTAAGTGAAAAACTGCCGGGGCAATATCCCTGTGCCCTGGGCAGGGAGTGGGAGGTGGGATGGAGGAGAAGAGGGGGTGGAGGAGAAGCAGAGCACTACAGCCTCGCTCTCTGGCCCTGGAGCGCTGGCTGCATCTGCAAGCCATGACTGCCAAAGGAGCATTAAAAACCTGCCAAAAAGCCACACAATAAATGGCAAAACTGCATCTGAGTGAGAGACTTTCGGAGAGGAGTTTATTCCTGTCATCACAAAGAAGATTCAGAGGCGCCTCGATTTCTGTGTGAAGGACGGAAATGATCCCTACTAAATCTTTCTCCATCTAGCAGAGAAAGCCATCACAACAGTTCAAGGAGGAGAACTCAAACCAGATCAAATGAGAGAGCTGGCACCAAGTGCTATAATAAATTACATAGAGAGGTCGTGGATGGCTCTGTTTCGTGATGTTTTCATTGGCTTCGGCAAGGAGAGATTTCACACCACCAACTGTGGTCGGCTGAGTCACTCAGCCAGTCTCTCCCCAGTCCAAGCAGAAAGATAAAAACTCCTGCAGGGGATGATTCAGTGTACCTAAATTAAGCGTCTGTTTTGAATTGCCCTCCAGAGAGGCCCATCTCTCTCCTCTCTCTCTCTCCCCTGCCACGATTACTGAGGGATCCTAGGGATACCAGGTGTGAGCTAAGTAAGCGATTGGGTAGCACAAAAGTCCTACCTACCCTCTATGGACAAATCAGTGCAACAGGCTCTCTCTTAAGGTCAGGTACAAGTGATGCATGTACAGATCCAGCAATGACCAATAAAATTCAGACCCTGAATAGAGCATTTTATCCAAACAGGTCACAAAAAAGCACAGGCCTGAATCCATTTATAAAGTATTTGTTCAGCATTACAGACAGACAACTAATTGACTTCCACACTTTTCTTCCAGCTCACAAATGGCTCATATCACAGAGAAAGTGAAAAGTCATAAAGCAATCGGTACCCACAGTAAATAGGTAAACCCAGTCTTGTAACCACTGTGGCAGGAAAATTTTTTGCACCAAAAATTTTGAGTTAGAATCATAGTATTGTATCACAGAATGATTTGGGTTGGAGGGGACCTTAAATATCTTCTAGTTCCAACCCCCCTGGCATGGGCAGGGACACCTCCCACTAAACCAGGTTGCTCAAAGACCCATCCAGCCTGGCCTTGAACACCTCCAGGGATGGGGCATCCAGAACTTCTCTGGGCGACCTGTTCCAGTGTCTCAGCACACTGACAGTAAAGAATTTCTTCCTAATATCTAATCTAAATCTACCCTTTTTCAGTTTAAAACCATTACCCCTTGTCCTATCACTACACTCCCTCATAAAGAACCCCTGTCCATCTTTCCTGTAGTCCCCCTTTAAGTACTGGAAGGCCGCAATAAGGTCTCTCTAGAGCCTTCTCTTCTCCAAGCTGAACAACTCCAACTCTCTCAGCCTGACTTTCACAGGAGAGGTGCTTCAGCCCTCA
Source organism: Pluvialis apricaria (assembly GCA_017639485.1). Taxonomy (NCBI): domain Eukaryota; kingdom Metazoa; phylum Chordata; class Aves; order Charadriiformes; family Charadriidae; genus Pluvialis; species Pluvialis apricaria. Next base: position 65,740,367 of record CM030008.1, read on the forward strand.
GATCATTTTCATGGCCCTCCTCTGGACCCTCTCCAACAGGTCCATGTCCTTCTTATGCTGGGGGCTCCAGAGCTGGATGCAGTACTCCAGGTGGGGTCTCACGAGAGAGGAGTAGAGGGGCGGAATCACTACCCTCGACCTGCTGGCCACGCTTCTTTTGATGCAACCCAGGATATGGTTGACCTTCTGGGCTGTGAGTGCACATTGCCAGCTCATGTTGAGCTTCTCATCAACCAACACTCCCAAGTCCTCCTCAGGGCTGTTCTCGATCGATTCTCTGCCCAGCCTGTATTTGTGCTTGGGATGGCCGTGGTCCACATGCAGGACTTTGCGCTTGGCCTTGATGAACTTCATGAAGTTTGCACGGGCCCACCTCTCAAGCCTGTCCAGGTCCCTCTGGATGGCATCCCTTCCTTCCAGCGTGTAAACAGTGCCACATGGCTTGGTGTTGTTGGCAAACTTGCTGAGTTGGTTGCACTCAATCCCACTGTCCATGTCGCCAACAAAGATGTTAAACAGCACTGAGATGGACAGAGCAAGGTCTAATTGCATTTATTTATGTCCAGGTGAGAAAATCTGGACTGTGGATTTGTCTGTGCTCTGGTTTTCTTTCAGAAGTGTTGTGAAAAGACACTTTTTTTTTCTTTGCTCTTATTAGGTCTCTACCAGGAGTGGTCATCTTTCTCCATCCCTGCAAACACCTATATTTCTTCCTTTACAGAGGGTTTGCCTTTTAATTTATTCCATTTGGCTCCTGTTAAAGTGCCATTTACCATCTCACTTCTTCAAAACTGCTTGCTAGGGATGGGTTGCTATCCGTCACTGAAGCTGGTGAAGAATTCACAAGTGTGCAGATTTCCAGCTACCAGCTGCCCAGGTAAAACTTGAAAACCTCAGCGGGCCCACATGCAGTATGAGCCACACTGAGGAGCTTGTGTGTGGGGGGAGGTGGGCTGTGGGTCTCTGCGGCTCACAGGGAGTGGAAGTGAGCCCAGATACTCATACTTGTAGGTTGTTCTCTGTAATGAACATCTGCACATTGCAGTCAGGAGGCACCCATTTTACGTGTAGTGCTTGGAAAGGTGGCCCCACTCTTTCTTTTCCTCCAGTCTACACTCACTGCTTGTAAATCTCCTTTTTCTTGAGTTGCAGTATAGTAGTATGAAGCATCCAGCTAGTCAAGGTTAAGGGCTTTGTCTCCATGCTAGAAATCTCAGTGATTTTACTCCATCCATTTCTAAGCTAGTTCAGTTAAACCACTGAAAACTCCAGTGGGAACACTTCTTCTTTGGCTGATTTTTGGTTAGCCCATCCAGATTCCCAGCCAATTAAAGCTACACTGAAATAAGCATGGTGTAAATCCTCACTAAGAGGATGCAATTGGAGATTGCTCTCCTTCAACTAAAATGGTTTACTAGAACGGAGTTGTTCATTCATAGGAAAAAAATGCAATGTATTCCTATGTACACACAAAGTGGAGAGCTGCAAAAACATTTTGTCTCTCATTCTTAGTCTCTCATTAAGGGCTGCACATTGATTATTTATTTATTTCTAATTTAGCAACAGCAGTAACATGAATTGCCTCCTTGACCTGAGGTAGTTGCCAAATGTTTAGTTCAGAACCAATTTCAGTGCTACTGTAATCCCCTGAACTGGAGAGCTGGAGCAGAAGTAAAGCTGAGCCAACCTGAAACTGTAGCTGAGCGAATGGCGCCAATCTAATTAAGTTATGAAAAACTGTCCCTCTGGAGATGAGTCTCCTGCAGCTCACAAGCAAAAAGGTGGAGAACATGTGAATCTGGCCACAAGCCTCAGCTGTTGACAACCCAACTTACAAAGCATCTGTACACATGCCCTTTGGGAAGAAAGATAAGTGGTACTCGGGGGAACCACACATTTGTTTAACTCTTTGTTCTGTACTCGTCCAGGCAAGGAGAAAATGTTTCATATTATGCTGAATACTATCTCAGATTCTGGCAGGATTACTTGTCAATATTATTACAGCCTCTTCAGTTACAGTGCTTCAGCAATAAAGTAGTTAGACTGGCTTTGAAATACAGAAATTCAGGCAATACAATCGCACTATGAAAGAGCGCTCATTAGCCTTTGGCTGACCTTGAAAAATTGCGTTTCTCTCCAATTCTTCCACAAATTGCCTTTAAGGAGACCTCCTTAGTTTTACCAAGTCACAAGGTTCGACTGTGTGACTCATGTTTTTTAGCCACTCTCTCACGATCACAAGGCATGCTTGCCTTTTACACGCAGCCACAATTGCTGCAAGGAGGATACGTAAAAATGCACAACAGCCTTATTAATAGTGGCGTGTTCTTATTTGTTTGGGATTTTTTTTTTCCAACCTCAAAAGTTTCATAACGAAACAGTTGGTCTTATAAAAAGTGTCACTCATCAAGTCAAATTTTATCGCTAGGTCATTGTAAGGATTTTGTCAGATTGTGACTGGGCATGATAAAATTTCGTAGCTGTGGAAGCTGAATTAAGTGTAGTCAGATACTTCTGGGGGCATGAGCTGGCTCTCAAAGGGATGTATTCTCTTGTTTGAGACAAATAGCACCACTACACATTTCCTCCAGACTGTTGCTGGACACAGGCCACCAAAAATGTTGAACCAGCAGGTCGACCCGTACCCTGAATCTATGCCTCTGGTAACAACAGTCCTTGCAGCTGCAAAGGAGGCCTCCAGCAAAGCACTTGGATGAAGGAGGAGAGCTCTGCTCAAGGTGCGCCTTGCCCTGACGTAACGAGTTCTGACACCTCCATGGTGAAGGTCTCAGACGTACTGTTTTCAGCAGAACTTGGCACTGGTGTGCGACACCTGAAATAATTACCTGCCTGCAGTGAGGCTGCAGCCAAAAGCTGCTCTGCCATTCTTCTGTTCCTCTTACATGGCAGATGATGGGACAGAGCAGTCCCGGAGATGGGGAAAAGCACTGCCTGAAGGAACTGTGGCTTTGGTGGCACAGCTCACCCAAGGAGCTGGAGTCTGTCTGAGGAACCTGCCACAGCTGGCTTAGAGCGTGCTGGCAGACTGATGTGCCACATCTGTAATGCCACAGCCACAGTGCTGTCAACCAGCACCCTTGCTGAGCAGAGCTTTCCTGCGTGGGCATCCCACTGCTCAGCTCTCCCCATGGGAGGATCACTGTCAGCATCGCCACAGGAGTGGTCCCTCTTCCTTGCCACTGGGCTACACAGGACCGTGCGCTGATGGACGAAGCAGATGCACAGGTCTAATTCCACCCAAAAGAGGGCAGTGGTGCTTGCAGACACACAGACACGCAGGCAAGACAGTAGTGTAGGCTCCAGCTGCTCGACTTTCCCAACCAGCTGACAGAAACTCTCCCCGGCTCTTGGCACAGGCAGAGCAGTCCACAGAACTCTCTTTCACACACTCTTCATTTGCCTCTGCTCTCACTTCCTCCCTTTGACTCATTAGCTGTTTTACCATCATTTCTCTTGAAATTCAATGGAAGAAATCACATGGATCCATCCATGCTAGTGCTGAGTGCCCTGTACCAGGTGTCTCTGTGTCACCACCCCCAATCTATCAGTAATTCGGCTGCCAGCCGGTACACATCTTCTGCAGAAGCAGCTTTTCAGATGAGCTGTAGCTTGGGCGTAGCCGGGAACGGAAAATTGGATGGACTGCAGTTTATGGCAATCAGGCAATGTTCAGAAGCTTGATGTCACAGGAAAACACTGATATTGCGAATAATTCAGAGCAATTAAAAAAATCCCCAATACACCAACTGTTTTTCCCTTTTTCTAGCGGCTATGTATTTCAAGTAGCCTGTTTGTCCACCGCATACACTTTCACCTTCAGCAGGTGTGGTTTACGAAACAATAAGATCAAACCCAAGCACCCGCCATTAACACTTGTACTTACCACGGTCCTCACTCAGCCACAGGGCTGTGTGGGTTTCCATGGTCTAAAGCCAACACAGGTCACAGCCTTGAAGTGGGGAGAAATGCTCAATTTGCTTCCCAGCATCAGAGGGCTTCTCAACCTGGCAACCTCTGCTGTCTTGAGGTTGTCCTGTTAATGCTGTTTTCTTGGCTCCCACGCTAAAAACACCAGACATAATAGCAGTGGCCAAGGTATTAACAACAAAAACAGCAGCAAAGACAATAGCAACACAAGTGTAGCTCATGAGCTTAGCTTTGTTTAACAATACAGGATCTGCACAGCCTCTGGCAGCTGGACTCAGAGCAAAAACCACAGCCAACTTTCCCTCCCCTACTGCTCTTGATGGTTGGGAATGACCCTGCTGCAGACCAGCACAGCCTTTTACTCCTGGGTGAAATGAGACACGGCCCCAGCACGCTGTGGCAAACACAGGCCTGGTGGTGTGATTTGTTACAGAAACATGTCTGTACAGAATTTTGTGCTGTAGGTGCGACATAGCCTTTACACAAGCTGTGTTGATAGCATCACATGGCAGTCCTCCGGTGATGCACCTCTACCCCCACGTGGCGCTATATCCCCTCACCAGGTTTCCAAACAGGAGGAAATGAGTCTGCCACTGCCTGCACAGACAGGTCACAGTCTCCGTGCTGAGAAGAAACTTTAAGTCTCCTTCAGGGTAAATGCTGAGACTGGCACTCCTGGGTGTGAGAAGCCTTTTTCGGTGATGGGGCAAGCTTGAGTGTGGGTGGAAAGGTAACACCTGCACAGCTCCAGGTCACCCTCTAGTGAGACAACCCTTTCAGAAAGTCTGAACAACACTGGGTAGCAGTGTTACCCCTTCATTGACAAATATCAGATGCTGTCCTTTAAGACTCTGTCTTGCACTGACAGAGAAACCAATAGAGCAGGGTCAGGTCCTTAAATCACAGATCACAGTATCACAGTATCGTCAGGGTTGGAAGGGACCTCTGGAGATCATCTAAGTCCAACCCCCGTGCCACAGCAGGGACACCTACAACACGTTGCACAGGACGGTGTCCAGGCGGGTTTTGAATGTCTCCAGTGTGGGAGACTCCATAACCTCTCTGGCCAGCCTGTAAATGTATGTACCTGCCCTGAAATGATCTGATTGTACCGCAGGTAGCCCACTTGTTTCTTCAACACCTAAGCAATACCTTTGCAGCGTGAAATCCATGTAAGTAGACCTAGCTGCCTTAGCATGGGCTTCTGGGGTACATGGCAGGACCTCAGACATCCGCTTGGGGCTGGGACATGCCCTCTACTGACACTTAGGAGAAAGCCCTAGGGCGTTTAAAATGTGACTCTGTTCTTGCATTTGAGCTAGACTGTCATCTAAGTAAAGAGCAAAGTCTATCACACTTCCTGCACATCCCTTTCTTTCCTGAGGCTGCAGGAAAACCCTTTGGACACAAACCCTTCTAAGTAGAAACCTAAAAATTTATTATATTGCTTCAAGGGGAAAACCCTACTCGCACCCTCAGAGCAAGACCTACTGCCCTTATTGACACACGGTGCAGACAACTGAGTTGGCTCAGTGTGGATCCACATGGAGAGGCTACTGTGACTCTTGAAAGAAAAGCCAGGTTATTAGTACTGCACCTGAAATAAGAAGCCTGGTCCCCAATGGCTCTGTAGTACTCCTAGCTCTGGAGCTAGTGGTGGAGTCAGTAACTGAGGCATACATTGCATGATGTTGATCTGCTCTCCAATGCCTGTTTTGCTTGCTGGCACTTACCAATAGACATCTGCGGGTAGAACTTCAGGTTGCCCTGCAGCTTTATGAGTACCATACACAAAAATCTGTGTTTGCTTTTCTTTTTGATTTTTAAGTACACATGGTTAGATGCACTTACTCTCCACTTACTCTCCATTTCACTGCAGAGGTGATAGAACAAGGATGAGGACCCTCATAGACAGTACGCCACAATATGGAAAATCTGTGCTTTTTTCTCCAGAGACAGAGAGAAAAGTTATTGCTATTGAGTGTTAGGAGAAGATGAGCAATGTCAGTATTACTGCATTTGGGAAAATGCAAATATGAAATTCTTTCCCAGTGAATAGTGACAGTACCGTGCTATGTAGAAATGCAGGGAATTAGGCAGTGTCATCCCATGTGATTTGTACATACTTAAGAGGGAATTAAATCCTTGTGAACCTATCCAGCTTTACAGATGTTGAGGCCTGATTTGGCTTGCTGATGTGCCAGTTTTACATGGAGGCAACTCCACTGAGACCTGTGTAGTCATTAAACACTGATAGAAGAAAGCGGAGACTCAGATGCTGCCACCCTGCTTACCATGCCAAGAAACAGCATGCATTTCCCAAACGCTTCATCCACTGAGCAATAGCAGCAGCACAGGCAAGGTCTTCCACGATCTGCTTTCCCCATCACCTTACCCATGAGTCCAGGGGGAACCACCTCCAGGAGTAAGAGGTCAGCAGTTTATCTGGACCCATTCTGGTTTGGGCTTCCCTGCAGGGTTACAAGGATGTCAGCGTCTGTGTTCTGCCATTTGCACATCATCAGAGCTCACAGGCTTTAAAGGGTCCTTTGCCGTACCATTTGGTGCCCAGGTTTCCCTTCCCTCTTAAATTACTGCCATATAGTGCAACCACTTTAATGACGGAGCTAATGCAGCACTCTCTCTGCTGAAAGGCTCTGTTTCCGGTATCCTAATTGCAATATACCCCATCGTAATCATTGTCACCCCCGTTGAGGGATTGGCTTTCCACCACATACTGGGCCGTATGTTCTGGTTTACAGTGGCGCTATGCCCCCTGACCTTCCTCTTCATTTACGCTGGCAAGAGAAAAGTCAAGGCCAAAGCAACATTCTTTTAAGTAGGCCTTTCGGAATACTCCGGGACCAGTGTCATTAGGGCTGTGAGGCTTCCCATCTGTGTCTTGAAGGATTGCTGCATCACGCAAAAGAATCTAGGCATGTAAATTGTTCTGGGTGCAAACCATGTTGAACATCAAGCACAGCCTTTGAGCAAAGTGTCAGTGTGAGCATCTACTTTCTGCCCCCATCCATGGAGGAAGGCTGGAGCAGGATAGACTGGGATGGGAATACGATCTGTATCGTGCTACTGCAGGATTTACATGCCTGCTGATTTTACTCATGCAACCACGTCAGGTGTCCCCACCTCCTCACCCTTGATTAACTTTTAGCAGAAGAGTGGGCCTAGGGACATGAACGACACCGTCCAAGTGCATAAAGCTAAGTGTGTGCACGCTGTGTGGAGGATCCAGGCTTTACTCATGATTCATGCTGTTCCCTGGGAGCAATTTGGCAGCCCTGCAGCCATGCAGCCAGGCGTCCATGCAGCCAGGCCTTTGGGAATGCAGCCTTGCAGCCTTTTCTTCTCTCAGCCCTGGAATCAAGCCATGGGTGCTGGGAGAAAGGATTGGGTTTCCTTTTTGTTCTTTTTTGATATTTTCCGATGAACCCACCCAATTTTGCAACATTGCAAAATGAAGGCTTTGCCCGTTGTTTTTTTTATGTCCTGCTGAGGGGAGGGACAGAAAGAGCTGGGTGAGATAAAACAATGGAAATTGGAGTGGAATGGAGGAGTGTGAAAAACAAGAAGGTTGAGGTTGTGAAAAGCAGGACCAGGCTTGGGAGAGAAAAGCCCTTTTATGTATTTAGACGTTGTCTTATAGCCACGGTATGTATGCATCAAATACCAACCCAGTAGATACAGAAAGCACAGACAGGTATAGAATTGTTAACAGAGCTTTTGTAATCTACTATTCAGCCTAAGACACAAACTGGGTGATCTCGCCATTAGCTAAAATCTATTAAATATGTATAGGCATCTGTGTAAATTGAATTGCCTTAAAAAAAACCAAAAAAACACCAAGTCTTGGATTAAAAATGACAGTAAAATCGCATCAGGTAGTCCTACAGAGTCTGGCAAGCTCTACAACTGCTTTGAGTTACTCCTGACCCTGGCAGTTCCCCATTCAGTGTGTGGTCCTTGGCCGGGGCGGCTGTGCCACTGATCTCAGTGCTGCCAGGCCTCCGGCTCACTTGCCTGTTCTCCCCTGTTGCGCTCTCTTTCATTATAATGGGGTAATATGGAACAGTAGTTGTTGTTCAGCAAAAATCAAAATCAGAGGCTTTAATGTTTGACAGCCCTGCCTGGGACGGACCAGCAGAGCCTCACTCTTGGGGGGTGATGAATACCTTGTCTTTATGAATTTTGTGCATGAGGGGTTCCTGAGAATCCCATGGGATCTCCTTCGCCACCAAAATCCATTTTAAAACACAGCACTTACTTTCATGTTTTTATAACACCTCATTTGCAGGCATGTGATTAGACCTAATTAATGCTTGTGATCAATGAATGCTTAATCACTGCTGGTGAAAAATGCCGGATAAATGCAGAGCACTGCTTGATTGAATGCTCTTTGATTGGCTAATGGATCACTCTATTACTCTTTTAGATTCTGCTTAAGCAGGCAAAATATCAGGGCTGGTGTAAAACAATCCTGCGTTGATCCCTCCAGACAAGTGGGGTCTTTCCAGTAATTAGAAGGGTGGTGACGGGAACAGACTTGGCTGTCTGGAGGACCAGGGGGCTGGAAAGAGGGTTTTTTTGTTGGTTTTGGGTTTTGTTTTGCTTTTTTTTTTTTTTAGATTATAATTTTTTATTTATTTTTTAATTTGAAAGTTATGCAGCAAATAGCAAGGAGAAGACTGGTCAGATCTTTTGACTTTTAGCTGTAAAAAATCATTTAACATTCCCTGATAAGCCTCTTGATTTAAACAGAGAAGCAATTTCGGCTCCCTGGGAGTTCCATTTGAGTAAGCCTGGCCCCAAAACTTCACAGGCTCAAATCTCTGGAACCAAATTCCAGGAAACATTCATATGTGGATGATGCATCTGTAACAGATACAAAGGGGAGAGGGGAAGCATTTGGCAATTAGGAGCTGGAATCATTTATACTCCAGCTGGTACTTCTCTTTTTTCAGGTGAAATGTCTCGAGGGGAGGAGGAGAACCTGTCAGTGGCATGTTTTGTACTATGTCTTGCCTTTTCTCCATGTTAAGGCTTTCCCCCATGAACTTTTCCAAATGAAGACAGTTTCATGAGCATGGAGAACCGGCGCTAGATCGTGCTCTACTCTCAAACAGCCTGCACAAAGGCCACTGAGGAGCATCCTCACTGCGCTTCTCTGGATTCACACTAGTGTGCATGACAGCAAACTGTGAGCGGGTGTTCAGAACAAGAGGGACCATGTACCAGACATGGGTCCTAATTTTTTATTTGACTGTGCCTTTCTGGATCCTGCGAGAGCAGGACCATCAGGTGCTAAGCACCCGCAGGGCACAGATCCCAGCAGGTCTGGGGAGGCAGAGGACCAAAGGGATCCCTTGGCATCCTGCAGGCTCATTTCCACTGTGATGATGTTGCTGAAGCTCTGTGTAGATTGGCAGTGAATCTTTTCCATAGAGAGAAAAGGGCATTAAGAAAAGCAACAGAGATGATAGTTATGATAAACTGATTTTCAGTTTTCTTATGAATCCAGATGAGCTCTGTGGCACCCAGATCACAGATCATCCAGCACTTATTTGCAAGGCTGAATACCTACAGAAGCAACGGCATCAGCACACATAGGTCTTAGAGTGCAAGTGCAGTTTCCACGGTCTAGCCCATTGTCTCTTTAACTTTATGCTCTGTTCAAACAGTCAGGCCTGTGCTCCAACGTAAATACATTGCCTGAATTTCCCTCCCCCTACATTATTCCTCTTGAGCTGTGGAAGATTATTCGCAATAGATAAAAAAGTGCTTGTTTCTTTGACAAATGCAAGGCTTAAAGACCACCCTCGGCTCTTGAGCAAAATTAGCTTATCTTTGCCCCAAAAAATGTTGTTACTAAATATGAGCCATCATTTGTGTGTGGCCTGAATGAGACGCTCAATTCATCTTATTAGAGGTTATCCTTTGAGGAGCTTTAAAAGGAAATGCATTGTTCTTAATTATTCTTATCTCAACAGCTGTATAATTCCTGGTTTTGATTAAAAAAAAAAATGTCCAAAGAAAGATTAGACTCAAAGCTGGAGATGGGTCTGAACCCAGACTGCAGAGTTGAACTGCAGCTGTGCTAAACTGTATTCCTCTTTCCTTTGCGAAGATGTGTGTCCTTTCTCTTCTCCCAAAGTTAAAACATGAATTGGTGCAGAAAACAACAGAAATACAGGTTTCGGCTCTCTTTCTTGTTTTAAACTTGTCCTAATAGTCCTCTTTTTGTTGTATCAGAAAACAGTAAACAAGACTTGGTGAGGAAATACTACTTTCCTCTGTCATTCCTGCACCCCAAGCTATGCTGAAAAATTTTGTAAATATTTTCATCAGAAAGGCCCAAACCCAGTATTTCTTTTCCATTCAGTGAAAATTCTAAAAAAAATCAAAGCGAATTGAAATTTGGGTGAAATTTACTACCACGCTAAAAAGCCGCTTTCTGTTGGTTAAATGTTTGCACAAAAAGTGACATTTGCTGTGATGCTGTATGGTTGTCACAAGCTGCTACCCACTTTGAAGTGGAGCAGCACATAATGGATCAAATTCTCCACAGAGCTCAATGCCAGAGTTTCAAGTGCTTGGCATCTCGCATTTGGTCCAGCTTCTCTGAAGTGGTCAGCTTCCAGCAGCTTCTATTGTGACAATAAGTGGCAAGATGTTTTGCAAAAGGGCTTAGCTACCAAGCTGCTGAATTCTTCTGAAAAATCTGGTCCAGGATGGTATTGAAGGCAGTTTCAGCTGGTTTGATTGAACCAGCTGTTGAATCACAGCAGATTCCCTGAACTTCTTATTATAACATGATGCCGCCGCGAAATGCTGCCCTTCTTCCAACAACCAGGTATTCTGTATATCCTCCTTCCCATTGGTACCATTTTCTTATCTCAGAAAAACACATGGGTCCTTCTTTTTCTTCCATTCCATCTGCTCAGGCTCAGCCCCAATCCCTATGTTTACATATAAAACAGTTTCTTCCCATGATTCACGGCTGAACCCAGTAACATCGAGAGCACGGTATGTCTCTCTTTTGGTTTCTTACTAAATGACATGTTAAAAGATTAGCACTGACTCAAGCTGTGGGTTTTGGACTCCGTTAGAAACATTAGCCCATGCACACGCTTCGTACTGGGATGCACATCGAGTATGTGTGTGCCAGGAAAAGGCTACAGGAAGGACTGGAACTACGTACAAAAAGGAATCTTACATGTACCAAGGAAGCTTTTTGTTTATATCTTATATAAACAGCCTGTTGGAGAGGTCTCAGTTTCAACTGGGCTATTTAGTGCCCATGGCATTTGAAAACCAAACTGCTTTGGTGCCACAATATGAAAATAGGCTCCGATTTTCACAAGCATTTCAAATCAAAAGGGATTAGACGCCCCTAACAGCATGGCTCTAGAAGCCTTATTTTATCCAATTTAGCAAACCTCACCTTCTTTACACTCCAAATACCAATTTAAAGGTGTAAAATAAGTTAAGCAGCTGCCATGACTGCTAACCATGATGCTTTCCTCTTGGCCATGACGTAGGAAGCTGGAGGATAAACTGCCATGTTTGGCTTGCCAAGCAGCTGCACATCCTGCAGGGGCTACTTTCAGCCAGGAAGAAGTGTAGCTCATGCATTCCTTTCCAGTGCATCCTCAGTATCTTATCCAGGAGGATCTGATTGGTTGGACATGGGCAGTCACAGATCTTCTTCCCACAACAAGGTATTTGAATGTTTCCACGGATGAGACATCCACAACTTCTCTGGGCAACTTTTTCCAGTGTTTCACCACCATCATCGTAAAAAATTTCTTCCTTATATCTTGTCTGAATCTACCTTCTTTTAGTTTAAAACCATTTAGCCCTTGTCCTATCACAACTGGCCTTACTAAAAAGTCTGTCGCCCTCTTTCTTATAAGCCCCCTTTATGTATTGAAAGGCCTCAATAAGGTCCCCCTGAAGCCTTCTCTTCTCCAGGCTGAACAACCTCAATTCTCTCAGCCTGTCCTCATAGGAGAGGTACTCTATCACTTTGATCATTTTTGTGGCCCTCCTTTGGACCCACTCCAACAGGTCCATGTGTTTCCTGTACTGAGAACTCCCAAGCTGGATGCAGCTCTCCAAGTGGGGTCTCACCAGAGCAGAGTAGAGGAGCAGAATCACCTCCCTCAACCTGCTGGCCACACTTCTTTTCATGCAGCCCAGGTTACAGTTGGCCTTCTGGGCTGCGACTGCACGTTGCTGGCTCATGTCCACCTTTTCAACCACCAATACCCCCAAGTCCTTCTCAGCAGGGCTGCTCTCAATCCCTTCATCCCTCAGCCTGTATTGAAACGAGGGCTTGCCCCGACCCAGGTGCAGCACCTTGCACTTGGCCTTTTTAAACCTCATGAGGTTGACATGGGCCCACTTCTGGAGATTGCCCAGGTCCCTCTGAATGGCATCCTGTCCTTCAGGTATGTCAACAACACCCCTCAGCTTGGTGTCATTTGTAAATTTTCTGAGGGTGCACTTGATCCAACTGTCTATGTCATTGAAGATATTAAATTGTAATGGTCCCAATATGGGCAGCTGAGAGACACCCACTCATCTCACACTGATCTCCATCCAGACATTGAACCGTTGACCGCTACTCTCCGGATACAACCATCCAGTCAATTCCTTATCCACAGAACAGTCCATCCATCAAATCCATATCTCTCTAATTTAGAGAGAAGGATGTTGTGGGTGACTGTGTCAAAGGTCTTACAGAAGTCCAGATAGATGACATCTGTAGCACTTCCCTTGTCCACTGATTTATCACTTCATCGTAGAAGGCCACTAGGTTGGTCTGTTTCCCATAGCAGATTCAGGAGTTCACAGATGTGCCAAGAAAGGCACGTGCAAAAGGTATCTTATGAAGTGGGACTGTCAAGAGGCCACATAGAACTATGCATGTTACATGGCATGTGACATGGTCCAGTGGCTAGGAATCAGAACCTAGCTTAACGAGTTTCTCCTGGGGACCTCATGGTGAAAGTGCTGCCCAGTTTGCAGGGTGTATCACCACTGCACACACAATAGACTTGCTAGGCATCCAGGGCATTCACTTTCCTCCTGCAGAACACATGGTAAATCACTAGACTATCCTGACTGCCTGTTGTCTTTCTTATGTGAAGTGACTGCTACCCAAACATTGGTAGTACGGGGCAGTACAGAGCACATTGTTCACACTTCTCGTGTATTTTTGGGTTTGGAAGGTATGCTTTTCTTTCCAGTAGATCTTAAAATTTCAAGCAAGTAAAAACCATCATGTTTATAAATATCTAAATCATAATGATTTTTTCATTGCAATCATTCCTTGGTGTACTAGCTGCATAGCGATAATGGACAAGATAATAAACCAGCTTGTGATGGGAGCTCTCTACTGGCATTCATGCAGTTGTGATCAGGCTCTGGCTGCTGGTAGGTTCAGCAGGGGATGGTTGTTTTGTACAACTCCCCCTCCAGTTAATACGAACGTACATGTGAAAGTCACCTCCTGTCCAAAACACAGCAACTACTGAAAGCACCTAGACACTATTTCTCTGCAAGAGATACTACTAGTTAAGCAGTGTTAGCTCCGAAGACCAAGCTTCATCTGAAAAGATGCTCAGCTACTATCTGTAGTGGATTTGGGTCTTCCCTCCTGAATGGCACAGTCTCCATTTCTAATCCCCAAACAGTGATGTTCTTGCTTTTCTTTCTCATTAGTGAAAGGCTACAGGAGGAGCACAAGATTAATGACTGCAGCACAGCCTCACTCAGTACCTACAGCAACGGCAGCTGTTACCTCATACAAAACAGTATTTTTCTCCCAGGTAATCGTTCTACCTACACCAGCAACAGTGATAAGGACATTACAGTTTCCCAAATTCCTTATCTTATTTCTAGACATTCTTAGCGAATGTATAAAGCACCACTGCTAAGCATGAAACAGAGAGAGAAAAAGAACAAACCTCCACAAATCTTAAAGATGCACTACAGCCAGATTTTAAAGAAACAGCAAGGTGGTACGGCAATAGGCCATCTCTTCTAAAACCAGCTCTGACTCCTATCCAGACATATGCTTCACAAAGAGTGAAACTGCCAAACAGGTATTGATGACAAAGGAATTATTTTAAAATACTTATTTTCGTTTAAAAAGATTAATATCTGCAGCTGAAGAAAACCTGACCATTAACGGGAACTTTAATGCACCATTCACGCAGAAATAACCATTCGCCAGCACCGCAGAGATCAGACATGACAAAAAATAGCTTGACTCATCCAGACAGTAATTCAAAGCAGCAAAATATATCCAATCCTACCCAAAACCCCACCACGCATTTTCCACGTGGAAAGTAGACGGCTCCCACAGAGAATATCTTGTTGTCCTAAGCACTTCTGAAGTTGCACTAGAAAAATCTCTCTTCCACCAAGTCACGCAATATTAATGGACACATTGCTACTTATCACACACGTACACAGCTTTGTAGATTTATGTTGTTGCTAGGGATACGATTTAGTGAGAACTTGACCTGAGGAATGATTGAGAAATCTCTGTATGTGCAATGATCCCAGCAAAAGGCTGGGGGTGCCCAGTACCTCTCATGAGCAAGCCTGTGTTGTACACAGTCATCCTACATCCTGAAAAGCATGCAGCTGATTTATAGCAACGACTTGAGTGCAAACTGATTTGGGTAAGGCTTGTTCCCTTGGTGGAGTCCCAGCAGTGTCTCATTCAGACTTCACTGAAGATGTAATCCTGTTCCAGTATCATTGGTCTCATTTTACGACCTCGGGTGAAGCACCAGGTTGACTCTAAATGTGTGCATGTAACTCTGACTATTATCCATCACTCAGCATCCAGAAGAGATGAGAATAACTCACCCACTTTTCATTGGCCCAAAGTTTCTAGCAGCTAGCAGACTCTCTGCTAACTGGAAAGGAAAGACTGTGCATTTCTGAAGCAAGAGGATCTCTCACATCATAAACACGAAGTTGTGAATGTCATTTTACCAGAGGATACAGCTCCCTTTTCTTTTAAATTAGAGATGGGTGAAATAGGTAGGGCAAAATAAAACCTGATCCAGATGTCCTCTGAAGCCTTGAGATGGCCTTAGCAGAGAATTAGATATAATGGACATGTTAAAATAACTAGATCTCATTTGAAAACATCAAAGAAACAGAAACACCACAGGCCACATTTTAAAAACAGGCTGCCTGATCAGTGAAAGGAAAACTGTGTAAGCACCACCTCATATACCAAATATGCACTGATGTGTGCGAAAAAGGATACTCATGTACTCCACCACCATTTCTCCTCAGGCAGTTGTCCATTCCCTTAAAAAAACCTGGTCTTGTACAGACAGAAAGTAATCAAATACATTTGTAAGAACATTTTGGTTATCTAATTTTGGAAACATATCCCCGAACGACACATTCTGCCCGAAGAGGATTGGTATGCTCTACCAACATGCAGAGCTGTTGCCAATATTAGTATTCAGGCTGGTTCAAATTTCCGTACAAAGCTCAATTTTAAGTACATTAATTTCTGAGTACCCAAATGGAAACACTGACTTTTGTAGGGCAGGTTTTCAGTACTCTCTTTTTCAAAAGAGCTCTTCAGGTTGTCTCTGCTAGACCTCTCCCAGGTTCACTGTAGTTGATTTTGGAAAGGTAAAGCATGTTCCTCAACCAAGTATTTTCTCTCTACCTTTTGTGAAGGGATTCGGGGTCCTTCTTCCTTGGCAGAAAGAGTGTCGCAGTGAAGTTTCCAGGTATTGCACAGAGTGACTAAATAAAATCTCTTGGAAAAAACTCAGTCTGACAGCATCAGGTTCTAGGCTACTGCAAGAACAGAGGAGAGATGCAAAAATGATGTTAGTGCATCTTGCCACCCTGTTGTCTTTCCACCGTCCTCAGCTGCCTCAGCGTGAGGATAAATGTGCTCCAGGGAGACCAAGGTGGGCTGGCTGACGCCCACTGGCCCAGCCACCCCAGCCCACATCCCTTGCAGGGTCCCTGGGGATCTGCTGCCTGCCCCGGGCATGCAGCAAGGGAAAATGGGTGGAGAGGATGGGTGTGAAGCTGGCTGAGCAGCCCAGAGTC
This sequence comes from Pluvialis apricaria, assembly GCA_017639485.1. Classification (NCBI taxonomy): domain Eukaryota; kingdom Metazoa; phylum Chordata; class Aves; order Charadriiformes; family Charadriidae; genus Pluvialis; species Pluvialis apricaria. Next base: position 65,756,435 of record CM030008.1, read on the forward strand.
TCTGGCCCAAGGTTTTGCCAGTCGGCTTGATTACAAACATTTGTGGCACCCCAATGAGAACGCTTCAAAATGCTAGAGTTCACACCGCAGGCAACAACTGCAGAGTGCAGTGCTTATTTATTTATTTATTGTTATTTATTAACTGAAAATGAATCTGTTTCTACACTTTTTAAATGGGGTGTGTGTGTGTGTGTGTGGGGGGGGTGGTGTGTTACAAAAAAATACTCCTTGCCCTGTGCAGTCGAAGGAGCTATTTTTCCACCAGGGGAAGAAAGGAGCAGGCTGAACAGGGGCACTGCACAGCAACGGCACCAGCTCCTGCAGGCTGTGTCCATCACAAGCTGACCCTTTTTAAAACTCGTGAGTCAGTTTTAGTGCTCAAGAAAATGAGGAGCAAGTAGCACAGATGTGTTGTCCAAGCTTCCCTGCACAGCTCTGCCAGCGTAGTGCATCTTAGCCATGTCCTGCAATAACCTTGTTATCCCAGTCCTTGGGAAGAGACTTTTGCAATTTTCCCATGATTTGATTTCTTGTATAGACTTTTCTGTAGCCTGCCTCACCAAAGCACAGTCAGCATCTCTAATCATTGAGCCTTTACTTTTCTTCATGGTGTCTGTCAGATTGAGCAGTGGTATTGTTTCCATTTTCCAGATGCAGAGAGAGGCTCCAGCACGAGCTCCAGGATCACCCCAGGAGCCTGGACAAAACTGGGAAGACATGGGCTCTGGGTGCATGTGAGAGGATCCTGGCACTCTGTCAGGATGCATGAAGGTTGACCTGAAGCTGCCAGCGCCACTGCTTCACGAAAGCCATGGGGGTGAAAACTAACACACCACAAACCCTGGAAAGCAGAAGGAGAGGCAGCTCTCCCTTGGTTGGTCCATTTTCAAATCCTATGGACTCAAAACATCTGAAAGGTCAGTGCTCTGTAGAGAGAATATCTGGCAACATCAGCTTTCAGCAGCAGAGAGACCTGACTGAACAATGATGTCTAAAATGTCAACATCTGCAAAATTCTGAGGTTCTGCTCTTGTGTTTGTTAGGCACAGGCAAAATATTTCACATTTGTCAAATTTCTGGGCTCTTTGAGTTATTGCAGTTTTCAAATGCAGCAGTATAATCCATGAACATTCAGAAGAAATGCTAAAAATAAATTTAAGAAAATAACCCAAGTATTGGGGTGTGTGTGTATGTCCCTAAAACCTAAGACTCCAACCTTGATCTAAACCAGACTGTTTCTCTCCTTCCCCCCACCCCCTTCTTATTTAAAGAGAACTGGAAGGGAAAAGACTCGATCAGTCTCTGAGTCTGTAAACCTTTTCCCTCCCTAATATCCGAGACAAGACTTAAAGAAGAACCAGTCTGGAACAGAACATGAAAAACCTTCTGAAAAATGACTGGAGGCCTAATGCTGTCACTGTCCCATGTTTATTTTTCTTTCTTTGATGTCTGATGTCAAAGAGAAAATAATGTCATCTGCTGGAAACTCAAACATGTTTGCATTTTGAGGTAATTAGAATTAATGTTGAAGGGCAAAACTAACACCGAGCCACTCCAGTCTTTCCCATGTGAGGAAAACATTCCATAATGACTTACATTTAATCTAGGAGCTGGCAGGCAGTCAGGAGCAGCCTGGATTCAGGCAACAGGGTAATATTTCAAAAACATTTTCTTAAAAAAAATTTAAAATAAATTAAATTAAAACAAAACAAAAAAACCCAAAACAAAACAAAACAAAACAAAACAAAACAAAATAAAATAAAATAAAATAAAATAAAATAAAATAAAATAAAATAAAATATCTATATGTGCTCTGATTTATAAATGATGGCAGCCTGACTGTGCTGCTTCAGTTCCAGAAGGGTGTAACTCTGCTGAAAATCAATGGCTGACAAGGGTGTAAATCAGGGAGTAATGGCAGCCCTGGTTCAAGACCACCACTGCTTCCTAAGTACTCAGCACCCACAATTGCAGCCAGATTTTCTGAAGAGCTCAAGCCCCCATTCACATCCAAACAAGGGCCAGATTTTTTAAGTGCTTAGCATGCAGTCTCTCCCCATTGTGACATTAATGGCAACATGCTGAGCTCTTTCGGAAAATTGGTCATACATGTTTGTTTTGGACCAGATCTTGTCACCCTTATACATGTTGAGTAGCATTTTACTTAGTGAAAAATCCTGCTAAGTAGTGCCTGTGCTCTGTGTGAGCATTGCTGCAGAAGGAACCTCTCTTAAAAGACAAATGCAAGCCATGTTGCTCAATGCCCTGCTGGACGAGTCTCAAATACTATGGTTATTACCGAGCTATGAAAACCTGACCTGAATATAATCAAGCTGAAGTGAGTAGGTATGGGTTAAAGCTTGGTTCGTGAGAAACTGGGTTTGGTTCTCAAAGGGCGAAAAGAAAAAAAAGGTTATTTCTGGACTGAGTACTTTCATTTGAATTACTCAGCCGTCTTCAGGGGTTAAAAATAGAAAAGCAACCTTTTCCAGTTCAAAGAAAATAAATGGCTACACTTATCTGTGTGGGTAATTAAAAACAGCTGAACTCCAAGAGCTGAAACCTTCCACACAGCTAGTCCTCACTGAGGAGTAGCTTCCTAGCAACATTTGACGTATTAGAAAAAAATCGTATTATTAAGGATTGCTCTGGGGTAGGTATAATGCGGTTTGTTGCTACATTCAAAGGCAGGTTATTGGTGATAGAACTATGGAACAGACTAAAACATTCAAAAGCCAAAACAAAACGCTTTTCCTTTCACATGGGTCGATTGCGACTCTACTGGCATGAACTGTAGTTAAGAGCAGAACAAATGCTGGATTTTCCCTTCTGCAACTCTGCAGAGGTGTGTGCCCTGGCCCTTGGCGTTGCACAGATGCTGTGGCAACCCAATTGACTGCAAGTATGGCTAATGCACTCACATGATGTGCCTTGCACTGCAATTCCACCTCATCAGTTCCCCAAGTCCCACGGGGACTTCACTGGTTCAAAGATCATTTTTGCCTTCTCATGTACTGTCAATGAGTTTCTCTTTTTCTGCCCTTTCTGACAGATCATGTGGTCCAACAGCTACCCATGAAAGAGAAATGACGCAGGGCCATTTCCGTTGGCTGCCCTGAGTCTGGCTCAGAGAACTTGGGCAGAATGACTGAGAGTGCAAAGAGGAAGAGTAGGAGTGGTGAGGAGGAGTCACACTCATTCATGGCGCATCTTGCTCTGTTGTCTGTGGTCATTTCATGTCGCTCCTCAAACTTCTCATCTGTGCACCTGAAGCCCTGGTCTCACACTAGTGCAGTTCAGTGGAGTTACTCTTGCTCTGTACCACTACTGTGGCATGGAGAATTGTTGTGGAGGTGGACAGGTATCACATGCTGTCATCCTGCTGGCTACCTTTCCAGCCCCTCCACCATGCTGTTGCAGCGCAGCCTTCTATTGACTTCTGCTTGACAGCCAGCTAGCAATTGCAAAGGCAGCAGATCAGCTGAAAGAATCAGCAACGCCTTTCTGCACAAAGGACAACATTTAAAAGGCATTTTTTCTTCATGTTTCATCAAAGCAGCATATAGGACAATGAAATCCCAAACTTTGATTATTATCCAGTTCATCAGTCTTTTTAAGCCTGCAAAGCTGAAAGTAGCTGAAAGACCTCTTATATTTGCAACATATTTTCTTTATTTAGCTGTGGCCAAAAAAAGTAAAACAATAGTATACTGACCTTTTCAAATTTACGTTGGCCCATACAGAAAACTCCAAAGACAATTTCCCTAATCTGCGACTGCCTCCTAGGCCTGGACTTAACCAGGCTGTTTCCCATGTTGACAAGACAAAAGCATCTCTGACTGCTGTAGACGGCATATTCCTGTGAGTGTCAAGGCCATACAAATTCCTGGGCCCTGAGTGCTGCCTACACATCAGATGTGTTCCAGCCACAGTCAAGCAGGAGGCTAGAAGAGGAGGAGGGCCATAGAATGAGTTTCTTGCTGTTTTCTTCAGCCCTGGCCTTCTCTGCTGCTTCCCATCTTCCCTACCGTGTTCACCTTCCCCCCTTTTCCTCCCTAGCCTTCCAAATGCAGGGTTGCTCACTGGGAGCAAGCGACCTATGGCTCAATATCAATTTATGCAGCTATGGGTAGAACTTAGTGCTGATCAGGAGCTGCGGGGAAATTGCATATATGTGTTAAACCAAGCTGGGAGTTCTTCTTTTAGAAGAGCATTTGCCCATTGAGTCCAGATGCCCATTCTCAGAAAAAGCTGACGACTAGAAATGGATTGTCAGGAAGCAAATTTTCACACAGAGGAAAGGCAGCACAGCTCCAGATCTCTAGGTCTTTTTATCTGCAAAGAAATATTTCCTCTGGCTTCCTCTTTTCTAAGAACAAGGCTGGTATCACAGCTTGCCTGCTGCTCGGTGCCCCTCTCTCCCCAGCTTGTTACCTCCCCATCTTCTCCATTGCTTCTCTCCTTTGTTTCCTTTCTTCTATTTCTTGTGCTTTTGCTTCTCCCAGCTCCATTTCATTTGCAGCAGCCAGCGTTTGCACAGCAAGGGTATGGTGAGATTAAACAGGTTTGGAAAGTTTGCCTTTGCTGTGCACACATGCTCTGTTTTCTTCCCTCCACTCCCAATGAAGAAAAATGCATCCAAAACTGCTGTGAATTTCCTCAGTGAAGAGCTGGCACAAAGCTCCCCAACCAGAGCAGTGCCATGCCTTTGTCTTGCACAGGAACCCACACACAGCTTACAACAAACAGAATGGCAACTGTTAATAGGAATAAAAAATGTCTCCCCACACAACATGCTAGCACTTTAGTTAAAGAAAAAAAAAGAGAGACATTAAAAAAGTTATCACACAAGTCGCAAGTCTTTCATTGCTTAATGTAGATATATTGTACCCAAAACTCATTTCACTTCATTTAGTGTGAAGCTGTGGTAAGTCCATTAAAACTGAAAGAGTTGCATCTGCCTAGAACTGGCGCAAGCCAGATCACAATCAGATCCATTACATTTATTGCTATAATATCATCACATTCCATATGGTGCTGCAACTAGTCCGTATGCTGAACTGAGTTGTGCCTAAAACCTGTTCATCCCAAAAGCTGCATTGATCTTAGCCTCTCTTATACCAACACAACCACCTCCCCCGCAGATCCGCAAAGACACAGACATTGTCACTGAGCTGTTTATAAGTGCCAATGCATTATGGAGGATTCACCACTCATCCTCACCTACTTCTGAACACAGATACTCAGATCAGGCTCTCTGACAAAGACCAGAGCTGAACTTCCTTAGTAGAGCCTATGTGGCCTTGGCCCTTTGCAAACCATATGCTGCAAATATGGTCCGTCACTGTACTGCTGTCTCACTCCTCACTTTGCCAAGGATCCATGTGAAGCTTTGAAGTAAAAGGTTTCCAGCTTCGTCCTCTGATCTATTACAAATAGTCACGGTGTGGACTTTCTAGTGCTGGTTAATAACAGCTATATCTAATAATTACTTAGAAAATTAATCCCAGTGATGCCAGTATCCCACCTATTATTTCACACCACTTCCTTTGGATACTTACCCTGTTATCCCATTACTTTACTGAATATGAATTTCTTCCAAGTTCCTCCAACCTGAGAATCTTGAACTCTGATCATACCTTACATCCCTGCAAGTGGAGTGGTGGAAACACAAATTTTTGAACAACAAAGTACCAACAGATAAATGTATTTATGTGCTTCAAAATCCTCTTTCACTGGCATGCAATTGTCATACACGGTATCCAACAAGCAGCATTTATCATTGTGGACTTATCCTCATGTCCTCTCCTACCTTTATCTACTGTCATGGCCCAGTTCTTTTCTCATTTAAACTTCACCTTCCTTGGGTGAAATGGTTTGTTTGTTTGTTTGTTAATGTTGTAGAGTGAGCTGCAGCAGATTCCTCTTTAACTGCACATCATAACTGACCTTTTATTTCTTCTTCACTTTACTTTCCAATTGAGATTGTCTCACCTGATCTTCAGGTTAAATCGCTGATCTAACAGGGTGAGGGATTTGCTGCTGCTTTCCATGCACTTTTTGCCCCAGTGGAATTTCCTCATATTTATTCCAATCATGTTCCCCACTTATAAAATATGAAATCTAAAATGCCAGCGATTAATACCGTCCAGTGGAGCACGTACACTCACTGTTTGTATTAACTCCTGCTTTTTCCTTAGGGGTAAACTGAACCTCCCCCAAACTATGCATCAAAACGAGTAGCTTTAAATAGCAGTCATCTGTGGTATTAATCAAGTTTCTTCTTAAAACCATCCCAGATGTGCCACTCAACCAGCTTATACTGGTTTCTGTAAGAACACCCACTGTTATTATTGTACCAACAGATTTTGCAACTTCCTTAATTTCTTTTAACACATGAAGGTCTTAAGCTGAGATCTCTTGCAGCAATGAGGGTATGTTAACAGCAGAGGGTTGCATAAATCTGTGCAGCAGGCCAGCGGGCCGTGAGGGCTGTAGGTACAGCATGGACAAGGGCAGGGTTACTTTAAATAGTTTGCAAGCTCTGTAATGTAGCTGACCATTTTCTTCAGTTTGGAAGCTACTGGAAACTGGACAGAGGAGCAGGAGGTAAGCTTGGCCTTACACAGCTGCACAGGCACATGAACTGAGATTGTGTGAACCCAACTGCAGTTGCCTGATTCCTTTTTTTCATTGTTTGAGGGACAGGGAGTGTGTCAGGAAACCTGTTAGAAAAGGCAAGCGGATGGGCAGGGATACACAGCCGCCCCGTACCAAACCAGTGCAGTAAAATGGTGTTTGGCAGAGGATAAGGTTCCTATAAAAGAGCTCTCCGTCTGCGCCTGGGACGCTTGGGACATTCTGAGCATTTTTCTTTCCACCGCCCTCAGGCAGTGGGAAATTACTACCTCTTGTGTGAGTGGAGACAAAACAACTAGGCAGTCTCCATTTTAGCATGCAGGAGGTAGGTGGGTCGCCTTGCCAAAGGGGTGGCTTTTATTTGTATCAATGGACAGGTATCTCCATTCTGGCAATGTTTTGGGGAAGCGCTGTGTACTCAATTTCTACGCTGCATGGTCCAAGGAGCACTAGGGCAGTACTGCCCTCTGTTACAAGTCCCGACATTTGTCTTGTGGCTTCCTTGATGAAAGCAGTCCCCAAACCGCTCTCTGTAAGACCTGATGCTCCCTGGATCTGAAAGCCTAGCTATGTATTATCATATGTTCTGGGTCCAGTTTTTGCTGGATCTGCCACACTGAAAATTTGAAATTAAAACACTAAAATCAAAATGCTAAAAGCAAAGTCTGAGGAAGGCCCAGTGAAACGACAGCATACATATCTGAAAAGTATTTGTACTGAGGGCCTTTTTCAGTCATATCCCTAACACAAATATCAAACTCAGCCCTATGACATTAGAGAAATCCAATAACAGTTTCTCATGCAATGGAAACATTTTTGTAGAGACTTACATTTTATTTGGGAACTGGCTATCTGTTACAACCAGCAATTCAAGTCGCAGCAATGGAGTAATATTTCAAAAATGATTAGAGCAAAACAAATAATCACATGAATGGTATTATTTTGCAAAACATGCGATCCTCAGTCATTTGTGGTTTTTGGTCCCTGGTGCTAAAATTGTGCTGTGTCTTTAATCAAGCTAATTATGCAAAACTCTCTGAAGGTCACAAAAGGTTCAGGCGGAGGCTTTTTGATGCTGAAATGCAGACCAAACACCCATAGTACATTGTTCTGATTAGAAATGAAGCACTGCTTTCTTCAGACTAATACTGTGTTTGAAATTTCAGTGTGAAATACCAGTATTTATACCTTACATACCCTCAGAGTGCTTTGCACACCGCTGCAAAAATTAAATTATCCTCTCCTGCTCTCTAACGTGGATATGGAAACAAGCCTTCTCTTTCCATCACCATGCCCTCTAAAAACATTACATTATACTTACAGCATTTATTTATTTTTGGCAGCCAGCCAGAAAAAAAAATATAATCCTTTTTCAAAAATACCCCTCCCTGTGAATTGGATTATGTTATAATCCATTCTGGATCTACCCCAGGTCTGCTTGCCTTCTGGGGTAAAATGACAACGTTTTGGACAGTTTGCAGGGCTGGGCGGAGGAGGTGGACCACCAGGAGACTATGATACAGCCCAGGTTTCTCTCCCACTTCTTAACTTTACAGCCACAAGGAAGAAACCTGTACACAGAGTGGGCTTTGTCCATCTGTGAAACACACGATCTCCCGGGTTGCTGCCGCTCATGAGGTCATGATGTGGGACACATGGTTAGCAATGCCGGCAAAGCAGTGATGCCAGCCCTGCCTGGCGCGAGCGTGGGCTGGGCGCAGAGTGATTTGGGAGCATTTCTACCCTACTGGCACTACTTGGGGCTGCCAGCCAGGATGTAAACCATTGGTGCCATACCCCACTGCCATGGGGCAGCACAGCTCCCAGCAATCCTGCAAGGGTTTGCTGTGGCTCTTTCCCCCCCGGGGCAACTGTTTATGCTGTTTTGCTGGCATTTTATGTTGCTTTTTCCCTGCAAACTGCCACTCTCCTTTTTTTTCTTCTTCTTCCTGAGTGGTCTCCATGGCCAGTCTTCTCCATCTGACTTTGTGGTGAGTTGGGGATTACTGGTGTTCTGGAAACCCGATCGCTGTGTCTCCGGCTGCAGTGTAGGGACCAGAACTCTCTTCAACTTAAATTGAGGGCAACTCGATGACAAACTGAAGGGACTTCAGAGAGGGGGAAAAATGATCCAAGGCTTAGATGTGGGCTGAAGGAAAATGAAGGGAATGGGCTTTGCACATATCTTGGCTGAGTGATATCTAGTTGGGCTATGATAATTCCCTATAAGTCTTAGGAAGATATAAACACTTAAGAGGCAAAGGAATTGATTAGGACCAGAGAAGGGAGTATAAGTGAGATAATTAATAAGATGAAACTGAGAGCAGGAAAATTTATGCTTTAGAGTAACGTTTCCTATTAACGAGATGTACTACAGTGTGGGGTAGGATTCCAAGGAGAAGCAATGGAAACCCTGTTGCTTAAGTTATTTCAGAGATGACTGGACAAAACATTCAAGAACACACTGTAGGGAACAATTCCACAGTGACAGGAGGATGGAAAAGATGATCTAATAGTAGCTCTTTCCATTTCTAATTTATACGGTGAGTTTAAATTAGAGGGGTTTTTTTTTGAGCTGCCAACCAGTCATCAGTAAAAGAAACATGCTAAAAAGTTCCTTTTGGTATTCCATAACAGTCCCTTATTTCCCTACTTCCCAAGTCCTGTCTCTTACTCATATACACAATAGACCTGATGATTTATAGCAGAAATGTCATCCTCCATGCATCCTATGTTGCTGAGTTACTGCAGGGTCTCTGAACAGTGGTTATCTTCTCTGCTGTATGAGCTAAAACATCACAGCACAGCACAGCAAATTCAGTCAGATGATTCAATATTAATTTCATGGCTTTGAAAAGTTGAAAAGTCAAATCTTCAGTGTCATTTGAAAACTATTTCTTTTTCCTGTTACCTTTTCTTCACATACACAGGCAGTTATGTAAAATAACATTTGGAAAATCTTTGTAAATTGAGCCTTATTAGGAGAAAGCCAGAACTAGGCATTATTCAGTAAAAAGAGGGGGCGGAAAGGCTCTTTGTACTGCAAAAGGTACTGTAAGAGAAAGGGAATTCTTGCTGAAGACACATTTAGTTCTGTACCATTGACTTTGTAATACATACCATTCCATATTACATGAGCTCTATTTTTTTATTGCTTTACATCATATACATGAGTGACACACTCTCATTGCAATGAGGGAGGGCAATAAAGGTTCCCTTAATGTTTAACATAATAATTTGAGTTATGAAGTGATAGCACAGATTGCCTGGGGAGGTAGAAGATAGAAATTGATTCACATGCTAGAAATGATAAATTTAATGCTAGAACTAGATAAAGCCCATCCTGCTTTAGATGAGGATAGATTAGATGCCTGCTCAAGCTCCTTTTCAGACATATTTTCCATTTTTTACAGTATCTTCCATTGGTCTCTCTGCAAATTTCCAGACATCTATCTGCCAAAATATACGCAGATGCATATAGGTCAGCTAAATCCAAACATTGGTAGAGTCTAAGGTCAAAATAGATTGTTGAGTTTATCTTGTGAGCATTTCTGAACATTTTACAAACCATGATCTCTTATTACCCCAGAACAGAATAATGGGCCGTTTCCCTCTTCTTGACTGTAAAAGAAGGGCAGCTGAAATCCTGTTGGAGGTTCTAGGACCCGAAGACTGAGAATGAAGGCTGTAGTTCAGCCCCTGAATAGAAATGTACACACCAACTCCCAGTGCAGGTGGGAGCACAGCTGCATGACTTAAGCGTGCAAATAGCGATATGCACAGACAGGATACAAGGCATGCAAAGGAAGGGACCCAAGGTCTGCTGTCTGCCACATACCAAATGAACTGCTGGTAGAAGGTGACTGATTTTGATAGACTCATACTAATGTATATTAACACTGTTCAGAGTGTCATGCTAGCATATACCACAGCTAATGCTGACTTCATTAAAGCCCTCTGGTCAATGAAAGCAATTGTGTGTTGTCTAGTGGCTGGACTGGAAGACAGGAAAGGATTTGATTCAATGCTAGCTGTGCTACTGACTCATGGCTTACCCTCCAAGTAAGTCATTTGACCTTTCTGTAGCTCAGTCAATCTGGCTGGAAAATTGTGCGGGAAGAAGGGAAAAGCACTATTCTTACTGAAAACCACAGACGGAATCTGAGCTGAGTTTTCCTAGGGTAAAAAAGAAAGAGACAATATCAGAACGTGAGTCAGGATCGGAACCTCCCTGGCCTTTTCCACTCAAGACGTCTGGTAGTATCATCATTATCATAGCAGAAAATCATTTCCTTCAAGTCTTACTTCTAGCTTAGAAACCAAAATGAAATACTTGATGCCCGTGCCAGGTACACTCAGCTTCTGAATAGATTGAAGGACTATCTGAACGGATTTAATAACTTTGGACTTCTCTACATGGATCATATTTAAAGTGTATAAATAAACAGAGCAAAAACTGGAACAGAGATGGATTTATATTACTAATATTTTTTTAAAATTTTTTCTGATGGGAAAATGGAAAAAAGTAGGGACTTAAAAATACCTTTTTTCCTTGTGTTATGCTTTCTGTCAGATTTTGTACTATAGAGACCTAAAGAACATTTTTTGGCAAAATACCAAGCTAAATACAATGTGGTGTAAGTTCCTAATAATGGAAAGAAAGTTGTGGTGGGAAAGTGTCTAGAGCAGATTTTGTAGACAGAAGGTCCCTGAATTGGCTGCAAAAACAATTTCTTTTCCAGAATGCCTTCCTCATTTTGAAAATATAAATAGCTCTAATTAAATGCCCCAACCTTTTTCTTTTAGCATGAGTAGGAAATGGAGTTGTAAAAGATTGATTTTGGCCAGTACTGCCATAAAGTGGTGAAAACAATAATGACCTGTAAGGGAAACTGAAATTCAATGGGGGCTGGATTTGTGGTTCTGGATATCTTGAAAATGCCTCTATTTTTGTGAGAAACCTCTACTAGACCCATGAAATCAGCCTCCCTCTGGATTTCAGGAACGTTTGAACTAGAGTGAAAGGCCCTCGCTCTCAGAGATTACTCAGGCTGAGAACTACTGTATGAACGGTACTATTGAAGATGCATCCACCCATACAGTGCCGCTCAATGTACTTCTGCACAGTGGGTCTCAAGGGGAAAACTGAATCAAAACCCATAAGCACTCTGTGGTGAGGGAATCACATGCAAAATGCTGAAGGTGAGTGGGGCTGTTGGATTCAGGCACTGTGAATTTTCAGTTCTGAGACAGCCCTTAATGGAAAGAGTCTGCTTCCAGTTCGATATCAGGTGAAATATTGAGATGCTTTGACCTGATGGTAGAAATATCACTAGAAGTGTGGCTTTAATATTGTAGCCATCACATTGCTGACCTGTCAGTCATTTATCAAGGGGCCTACAAAAGACGTGCCTTATGAAAAATGGCTATATATTTTCATGGATCCAAATGTTTCACTTAGGTCTTCTGAACTTCTTTTCAGAAATCTCGAGAAGTATCTAGCGCTTTCTCAGTCTAGCTACAGGGATTATCAGAGCTTTTAGGTTAATAAGACACGGTAACTATAATGACAGCATTGCACAGTAGGCATCATTAGCAGGGAGGAGCTGGAACATGGAGATGGGTTTTTTCCACCGGAAGTTATAAAGTTATAAAACATGGTACAGATAGGAACATTTTTATGAGTCCTAGGGATACCACTTCTCCATCAGCATCATGAGAAGAAAAGAAGTCTCAACTTTATTTTCAATTAGGCGGTAAAACACGATCAAGAGGCTTCTTGGGGGCTTCTGTGAATTAATCACCATCACTGAAGTGTGTTAAAAGACATAGAGGACATAATGGACAATAGAGTTCTGGCAAGATTTCACAGTGAACAAATCTGAACTGTAATTTTAGACTTATTTGAACTGAGATCTGACCTTGACCTAAGGTGGATTTACATCCAGTAATTATTCTCTTGGCTTATACACAGAAAGTCAGAACTGTACTGCTAGACATGAAACACTGTGAACTCTGATACTCTGAAAAGAAGGACAGGGAACTGATGGAGAGGGTCCAGCAAAGAGCTACAAAGATGATTAGGGGACTGGAGCATCTTTCTTATGAGGAAAGGCTCAGGGACTTGGGGCTTTTTAGTCTAGAAAAAAGAAGACTCAGGGGGGAATCTTATCAATACTTATAAGTACTTAAGGGGAGGGTGCCAGGTAGATGAGAATAGTCTTTTTTCAGTGGTGCCCAGTGATAGGACTAGAGGTAACGGGCACAAACTTGAGCACAGGAAGTTCCATCTTAACATGAGGAGGAACTTCTTTACTTTGAGGGTGGCAGAGCACTGGCACAGGCTGCCCCGAGAGGTTGTGGAGTCTCCCACACTGGAGACATTCAAAACCCGCCTAGACGCTGTCCTGTGCAACCTGCTGTAGGTGTCCCTGCTGTGGCACGGGGGTTGGACTTAGATGATCTCCAGAGGTCCCTTCCAACCCTGACGATACTGTGATACTGTGAAATAAAGCCACGCATCTGTATCACCTGGAAAGTTAAAAATATTTGGAAGTAGAGTTTGATAGGACTTGTGAACATTGTAGGCATGTCTCATCTGTTAGAGTTGTGAATATTTTCAAAAGTTTTGCTTTCAGTCTGTGTAGACACTTCATTTATAAAATTCCCCTCTGTTACTTCTTGTGTGTAGGAGACAATTATTTCCCAAATGGTTATCTTTTTCTCATATGATTCAATCTGGAGGGGAATATTGTCTCTTTCTCACATGCTTTTACCTTTTTAATAAATTAAGTTTCTACATTCAGGTCATAGTGATATCATAGCTTCAAGGAATTAACAGTTTGGTCATAAAGTACAAGTACAACATGACCACACTACAGGAACAACATTCCTGAAGCAATACCAAGTTTTCTTATTTCTTTCAACCTCGCTCTTACAGTAATACGGCATAAGTTACTTTACATCTCAAAACCAAAAGCAACTGAGCCAAGTCCAAAGGGACAGATGCAACAAACAACTTTTCTTTTTCCCATGTGTTGAGCTGGTCAAACACAATCTAGCTGCATGCTAAAATCAATGGTTGCATGGCAATTATGTGTGAGCTAAATATGCCCTGAGATCTTCATGTCCAGCCAGCTTTAGAATAAAGAGAGCAAATAAATGTACCTGCACATACGAAGATTTAGCCTTGCTCTCATCTTGAAGGCCAAGCATTTAAATAAAGAAATTGCCTTTGGAAGATGAAATAGCCAGATTAACTTTCAATTTAGCATAGATACTCTAGCATCATATTAGTGCTGCCCAAAATACAGTGCCATCAGAAGGCCCTAAAATGGCCTGGTGTCAAATTGTGCTCTGTCTTCATGACTCTACGCTTCCCTTACAATAGTGTGGTGGTTGTTATTCTCTTCATCTACGGAAGACTGGAAGACTTGAGACTGTTGATGGTTTTTGCACTTTCCTGTTTTTCCTGTGGAAGACCAAGTGGACGAAGCCCTCTATAGACAGATAGGGGCGGCATCACTTTCACAGACCTTAGTTCTCATGGGTGACTTCAACCACCCTGACATCAGTTGGAAGGGTAACACAGCCAGGCACAGGCAATCCAGGAGGTTCCTGGATTGCATTGAGGACAACTTCCTTCTCCAAGTGGTTGAGGAGCCAACGAGGAGAGGAGCCATGCTGGACCTTGTTCTTACCAACAAGGAAGGGCTGGTTGACAGTGTCAAACTTAAGGATAGCCTGGGCTGTAGTGACCATGAAATGGTCGAGTTTGAAACCCTCAAGGCAATGAGGAAGGTGCACAGCAGGCTGACGACCCTGGACTTCAGGAGAGCTGACTTTGGCCTCTTGAAGAATCTGCTTGGTATGGTGCCGTGGGATGAAGCGCTGGAAGGAAGAGGGGTCCAAGAAAGTTGGTTAATATTCAAGGGCCACCTCCTCCAAGCACAGGAGCAATGCATCCCTACAAAGAGGAAGGCAGGTAGAAAAGCCAGGAGGCCTCCGTGGATGAATAAGGAGCTCCTGGAAGTGACCAAAAGAAAAAAGGAGGCCTATAGGGAGTGGAGACAGGGGCGGGTAGCCTGGGAGGATTACAAAGGAATCGTTCGAGCAGCCAGAGAGCGGGTTAGACAAGCTAAAGCCCAGTTAAAACTAAATCTGGCCAGGGACATTAAGACAAACAAAAAATCCTTCTATAGGTATATCAGCGAGAAAAGAAAGACTAGGGAAAATGTAGGCCCTCTCCAGAAGGAAACGCAAGAACTGGTTACCTGGGACAGCGACAGAGCTGATGTACTCAATGACTTTTTTGCCTCAGTCTTCACGGACAAGGACAGCAGCCGCACTGCCCAAGACGCAGATTGCAAAGGAGAGGATTGGGAAAATGGAGCACTACCCACTGTAGATGAAGATCAAGTGAGAGACCACCTGAGGAACCTGAAGGTGCACAAGTCCATGGGACCTGATGAGATACATCTGTGGGTCCTGAGGGAACTGGCAGATCAAGTCGCGAAGCCGCTAGCCATCATATTTGAGAAGTCGTGGCAGTCTGGCGAGGTTCCTGCCGACTGGAAAAGGGGAAACATAATCCCTATTTTCAAAAAGGGAAACAAGGAAGACCCGGGGAACTACAGGCCAGTCAGTCTCACCTCTGTGCCTGGCAAGATCATGGAGCAGATCCTCCTGGAAACTCTGCTGAGGCACACAGAAAACAAGGAGGTGACTGGCGAGAGCCAACATGGCTTCACCAAGGGCAAGTCATGCCTGACAAATTTGGTGGCCTTCTATGAAGGGGTTACAGTGGCAGTGGACAAGGGAAGATCCTCTGATGTCATCTACCTGGACTTGTGCAAAGCATTTGACGCTGTCCCACACAATATCCTGGTTTCTAAATTGAAGAGACATGGATTCAATAAATGGACCGCTCGGTGGATAAAGAACTGTCTGGATGGTCGCACTCAAAGGGTTGCGGTCAACGGCTCGGTGTCCAAGTGGAGAGCAGTGACGAGTGGCGTTCCTCAGGGGTCGGTACTGGGACCTGTACTATTCAACATCTTCGTCAGCGACATGGACAGTGGGGTAGAGTGCACCCTCAGCAAGTTTGCTGATGATACCAAGCTGTTTGGCGAGGCAGACACGCTGGAGGGGAGGGATGCCATCCAGAGGGACCTGGACAGGCTGGAGAGGTGGGCCCAAGCCAACCTCATGCAGTTCAACAAGGCCAAGTGTAAGGTCCTACATCTGGGTCGGGGCAATCCCAAGCACAAATACAGGCTCGGCCGGGAATGGCTGGAGAGCAGCCCTGTGGAGAAGGACCTGGGTGTGCTGATTGACGAGAAGCTCGACATGAGCCAGCAATGTGCAATCACAGCCCAGAGGGCCAACCGTATCCTGGGCTGCATCAAAAGATGTGTGGCCAGCAGGTCAAGGGAGGTGATTCTGCCCCTCTACTCTGCTCTCGTGAGACCCCACCTGGAGTACTGCATCCAGCTGTGGAGTCCCCAACATAAGAAGGACATGGACCTGCTGGAGCATGTCCAGAGGACAGCCACAAGGATGATCAGAGGGATGGAGCACCTCTCCTATGAGGAGAGGCTGAGACAGTTGGGGCTGTTCAGCCTGGAGAAGAGAAGGCTCCGGGGAGATCTTATTGTGGCTTTCCAGCACCTAAAGGGGGCCTACAGGAGAGCTGGGGAAGGACTTTTTACTAGGGCATGTAGTGATAGAACGAGGGGGAATGGCTTTAAGCTGGAAGAGGGCAGGTTTAGATTAATCATTAGGAAGAAGTTTTTCACTTTAAAGGTAGTAAGGCACTGGAACAGGTTGCCCAGAGAAGCTGTTGAAGCCCCGTCCCTGGAGGTGTTCAAGGCCAGGCTGGACGTGGCCTTGGGCGACCTGGTCTAGTGGGAGGTGTCCCTGCCTATGGCAGGGGGGTTGGAACTCGATGATCTTCAAGGTCCCTTCCATCCTAAACCATTCTATGATTCTATGATTCTATGATTCTTCATGTGAAAACATTCCTACCTCTCACCACGGTAGGATAAGGCAAGTGTTTCTAAGTTTCTTTCCCAGTTCTCCTTCATAAGGAGCTCAAAAACATCCTCTATAGCCAGAAGTTTCTTTTCTGTTTGAATGTGTATTAGTGCATCAAGTTATTAAATAATTTTTCAAAGTCGTCTTTCCAGAAGTCTGCTGTGACCGTGCAAGTCATGCTTCAGAACCATAGTGTTCAATATTGTATGCTTATGTAATTATATAGATGATGTACTGGAAAGCTTTTATTTAAAGATCCTGCTCTTAAAATGGGGCCAAGATGAGAAAGAAATGAGAAAACATGGCAGGCAAAGCAGACAGAAGTAGGCTTGTATGAAATTGTGTACTGAATGCAGATGCAACATCCTTATCTTTTAAATTGTTCGTATAAATACCTTGGGGTATCTAGAAAAAAAACCACTGATTTCTCTTGGCAAATACAAGAGTGAAGCTTGTAATTTTCTAAACCACTTCAAAATAAAATGCAATAAAGGAAGGCTGGTCTTTCAGATTAGAAAATTTTTTTGCTCAAGCAGTTTCAAACAGCATCGGTATGGTGACAGCCTGGCAACTCGCCATCTGCCAGAATTAGAGCGCAATGCTGCTTCTGATCGGAAACTGCAGTGGGAAAGTTCCTAGTTTCTCTTCTTGGGTATAAAGCACCCATTTCTTGCTAGATGATTCATAAGATAATGGATTTTCATCCTCTAAATAATCCAGCATTTAACATAGCCTTTGTTGCAGCACATGCCACTTTAATTTGAGAATTTCACACTTGGAAATTAAGAAGGAAAAGATTTTGTGGCAGGTTTTCTTTTTTTCTTTCTTTCTTTTTCTTTTTTAATAATTTGAAAACTGCTGCCAGCTCTGGAATGTGGGAAGTGTTCCTACATGTGGGGGTATGATACGGTGGAGGACAAAGCAATATACTTTGGAGCCAAATATACCTTTGTGCTTTTGAGACACTGACCTGAGCCTTGCTCTCTCTGCCACCACCAGTGTCACAACTAACCTTCTGAGCACTTTCTAGGCCAGCAAAGGTTTAACAAACAAATGAGAACTCCACTGCAAAGTTTTTACCTTTGACCTGGTAAAAAAACCTCGCACTCATCTCCAGTGTCACTATTCTGGGCTACAAGTTGTTACCCTGATATCTATAAAATCAGTGATAGCCATTTTGTCATAAATTGTATCAACTGTGCATTTCCAGAAGGTTCACTAAAAAACCCACAACCTTTGAGAATTGTTTCTCATCTCTGTTCCTAAAAATGAAGCTATCCTCTACCATGCCATCCTTCTCAGCCTTTCCTCAAATTGGAGAAATAGTCCCCGAAAATATTGGCTTGGCAAAAAGGAGCAATCAGATTAAATCCTGATCTTGGGGGGAAGTAATTTTCTGCATGACCTTGAGGGCTAGGCATGGGAAGAATAGAAAGGGGAGATTCCTGTTTTTCTACACAACCCTGTAACTATACTTGGAAGGTCCCAAAAAATCAGACTGGAAAGTTGGGTTGCTTCTAGTCACAATATCACTACAGTGGTATTTTTAGTGACTTATTTATTTCTCAAAAATCCCCCTAAAGAATAAATACCAGAGAACTCTACTGGAGCTTTACAGGTAATCAGAGAAGAGATGGTTTCCAATAAGGTTTCAAAAAAATTGTCTGAAACAGCTGTCCAGGTGGCACATCCAAATTACCTGGTAGAATGGTACAGTATAAGACATTGGTACTGATGTGAGTTAGTCTAACTTATGAGTAATCTCAAAGCTGTGCCAATAAAAGATTTATCATGAGATGCTATGTCTTCTCCCCCTTCCACTCTGACCAAACGAAGTGAAATCAAATTTAATCAGTAAATTACTTTAACCTCGGTAGGGTTTCTTATTAATTTGTGGTTTCTCATTTCCCACATCCTCATCGCTGCATAAAACTTCCCTTTTTACAGACCGTTCACTGTTTACATGATAAACATACTCCCTGCATTACCCTTCTGGACTTGAATTGCTCAAGCATGAGAGGTTCAGTACATCCCACTTCCTTACCAGCCCCTTGAAACCTCCTTGATGACAGTGCTTGGTGACCACAACAGGCAGTGAGTACTAATATTGCAGTACAGAGAACTTCCCCCCACCAATGAAGCGTAACATTCAGTTTCTCCAGCTGTTCTCATTCCTGGAAACCTGCTGGAAAAAGCCACTGTGGAGGTAAGTGGACTATCTTGGCACAGAGGCATCACCCACATCTCAAAAGAATTGACTGAAGAGGATGCGGCTCTTGTCCTGAGACTGGCAGCTCCTTTTGTTGCACTGCTGGGATAGAAAAATGCTTTAAAGTGTGTGTATTATCTGGAAGCTCACCAAAGAGAAGGACATTCCTCTGGAGGTTTAGATGGGACAATTGGCTCCCTGTGAGCTGCTGGCATGGAGGGTGTGCCTGCAAGAAAATGCTTCATGGCCAGTGCTCACCCTTATCCTGCTGTCCCTGGTTCCCTGCACTGTTGCAATCCACAAAATGCTGGTTTGCATTCAACAGGCACAGCCCTTCCCCAAGTGGCAGCCTGCACCCCAAAGCACAGCAACAAACCCAATCTACCCATTTCTCCCACTGGCACAGGGATGTCCACCAGTGTCACTGGAGGGTGGGTGTTTCGATCTCTTTTTCTTTCTCTCTTAACTATGTAAAACATCTCAGGCAGCAGCCTCAGAATTCAGACTTCCAGCCTACCTGGCATAAGATATGTCACTTCAGTGATTATGTTTGCTGTGGAAAAATACACTCCACCAAGTCAGTTTTACTATGAGGACTTGCTAGAGATAAACCCTACTGAGGTACATTTTAGTGCCAGGAATGTCTCTATCCCATCAGTTCTGCCTATCCAATAAACCTCATCAGCTCATAGGTCTTTTAGCAGTGTCCTTCCAGAATTACGTCTGCGAATCAACTGACAAGGGGCCAGGAGAAAAACACTAAAAACTACCAGCAACTTAGATTATAGTTATCATTTTACTCCAGCATAAGATTAAAGCTATCTACAAACCCAAAGGGGTTTATACTGTATTCACAATTTACCAAGTTAATTTGTATGTTCCTCCCAATTAATTAACAAAACAGTAAGAGCCAGGACCCAGTCTCAGATCCAGGGATACCATCTGTCACACCCTGGCTCAGTCCCATCGCGTAAGGTCACCAGTCTGCTGTGAGTGGGCTTAATCCATGGGGTCCCACCTGCTTCAAACCCAGCAATTTCTGAGGCAAATAGCCTTTCCTTGTGCTCCCTGTGGCCTCAGAGCTCCTCCAGCCCCTTTCCAGGGAGGTGAAACCCTGCAGGGCAACCAGCCACCCCCATCTCCCCCCCAACCCCCCCTACCCCACCCCCACCCCGTGCTGCCTGGGGCTCATGCACACTTCTGGGAAACTCATCCGGGGCTTCAGGGGAGCATTTCTACACTTCCAGTTTAACACGCACACACACACACACAGCCCCCGCCCAGGACAACATGATGAGAAAGAAAGGAGCAAAGTTTAAGCAGAAGAATGTCTGAACCACAGACATGGTACTCTCAAAAGGAATTGAAAATCATAGACTTCTGAAAAAGGGCAAAGTCCTGGCTTAGTCACCCCTTCTGTGAATGCAAGGCCTGGGATGAGGGGATGAGCCCATCCTTGTTTTTCCCACCCATGTTCAGCTTCTTCACAGTATCCCCACCAGGAACCCTTGGCCCTTTTCTCTCCACTTTTCTGTGCAAAAATAGTGCCCCTGGGAAAGGCCAGTATCTAGAAGATGATCAGCACACTTAGTCCTGATTTAGCATGATGGTGGCTTCTTACAGCTAGTGCCTAGGAAGGCCACCAAGCATATTTCTGAAGCAGAGCCAACCCAGCAAGCTGCCTAGATGATATCTAGATATGTGTCCAGGCTGATGATACAAAATAAAGTCATGCTATCTGACCCAAATATGCACCAAGCACTCTAGGAGAAGGTTCCCAGCTGGGGCATTGACGTGGGGTGTAATGTCACAGAGAAGGAAGTCACGGTAGATATGGATCCCTCTTCCAAGCTGTACAGCAATGTGCCCACAACACATTGATTAACGATTGGCAAGGTGAAGCCCCAGCATTACAGAGCACAAAGGAAGACCTGACTTTGATGTGGCTGGATTCAAAATTTCAATCACGGGCTACAAATGATACAAGGTGTGCCTAGAGATATATGTGTTTTCTGGATTGCACTCAGGGCACTTAGCGCGGATCTTCACACTGGTTTTGACATTATCTGAATTATTGTATTTATTTCTGAAACCAGTTAACTGCCTGGAAGTGTTCTAGACAAAACCCAATGAAACTACCACGAGACTCAAAAGAATGATTTATGATGAGAAATCAAAAGCAAGTGTCTCACCTACGCACAGAAGAATATGTTTTTTAAAGTAATTGTCTGCCTTTTAAGCTGTGTTGGATTTAAACATACTTCTGAAATGCATATTTTACGTAATGATAATGATGCTGAAATGGACATTATGAACACTACATTATAAAACTCTATTTTAATGTGTACGTTTTTACCATATCAAGCAAAATGCACAGCCCGTATGTGTAATCAGTCACCTAAAAAATCAAAATGCACAGCCTGTATGTGTAATCAGTCACCTAAAAAATAATTATGGGTGTACATGTATGTATATGGGCACATGTGCATGTATGTATTTTTAGTAATAAATTTGAAAAGTGAAAATAGCAAATATGAAGAGGGACATTTAGGATGGATTAAGGAATAGTGGAGGAAGTCAAACCTTCCTCAAAGTTAAGAAAAGGAATATTTATCAATGTACCCTAAACCTGAAATTAAAAATGGAATATATATAGTTAGAGAAGCTGTATATAGTTTTACCTGCATTTACAGAAAAGCAAATGAAGATACAAAATAGATTAAAAATAGTTACAGACTTTAGGTGCCTCCACTTTGGAGTGCCAAATTTTATTCACTGTAACAGCACCTAGACTTCTGAAGGTGAATTGGTTAGCATTAAAAATAGGCCCTTTTTAGTGTCTGAAGTTCAGCACCCCAAGGACACAGTTGGAAATGTTAGGCAAAGGACCAGATGTGTGAATTATCTAATTTCCATTGATGTAAATGGGAGTTAAATGCCTGAAGAAGGAATGATGTCCCTCTTTGCTACAGCCTTGTGTTTTAATGGATTCAGCAGAGACTTAAAACTTGTGCCAAAGATTTAGAGTTCACAGGATTTTTAAACCAAAATCTCCAACAACCAATGAATAAATAAAAGCCTCTACTGTATTCAGCATGGTACTTCTTTTTTTTCATCAGTGTAATGCTTTTAGAACTTTCCAAAGGTGGCTTAAGCTATAGGTCATTTCTCTCGTCTGCTACCTAGGGGAGAGCTGTGTGTGTAGTGTCATGTTTTAATTCAGGAAACATTTGGGATTATGCTGACAGGCACAGAATGGTGGAGGGAACAGGCTGAGGAGAATATGTCCGTGTGGATCCTTGCTTGGTTTAGACAGGATTTGCTTTCAAGGCCAGAATGAAACTCAGATCAAAATTTAGACTATTCTTCAGCAGCCTACCATGGATTTGAATATATATGTCTTGTTGGAATTTTTTCCCTCTCCTGTCAATCCAGAGGGTCACTTGGACCACTTCCTTCTATGTTTAGGAATACCAGTCTTTTTGCACTGCTTTTGAGGATGTGAGAAAAAAAAATCCCATGGGTTTTGAAGGCAGAAATGAAGCAGAAACCTTTTGCTGCTGGCTGCAATGCAAGTACATAGAGGTGGCCCAAAGCCCAAGCCATATTTTTTCTTTTTTATTTTGGGACCTTACAATTTGAGAAACCTAGGCAGTCTTGCAGCTCATTAGTTTGGTAATCCCTCTGCTTCAACAACAGAAGCAGAGGGAGATGTGACTCATTTCCCAACCACCACTACCTCTGGCAGCTGAAGACAAATTAGTGCCCAATCTCTGGGCCAGCAAGTTAGTTGTCTATAAGCTCAGCTGTGCCAGGCTTGGGGAGAAAAGGTGGTGCCACCTCAGTGCATGCAACAACCATGCCCTTTTCCCTCAAGATTTTCCACCATAAAGTAGGATGGAACAAATATCCATTTCTAAAGTTATAAGCAATTCACCGTTTTCTACCAGCTGGGAGGAAAGAAGGGTCAGGAAAACCTTTATGTACATAAACAGCCATTGCATTTGAATTTCCTTTTTTTTTTTTTTCCCCAGGCAGAAGCATGTTTCTTATTTATATGAAAACATCCTGTTCAAATTTAAGATTTTCTGTGGTTAGTTGCTGTTCATTATTATCTGTTCTCAAACGAGTCAGGATGGGAATAATTTCTGATGGGTGACCAATAGGGAAGATAAAACGAATGAGGAGAGAAGATGTGTGGGGAATCCTTGCATGGTGTGGTTGATGTTATGATCTATATTTGAAATGGGATAGAATATGGAGGGTCTACCAGCACTTCTAAGAAAATCAGCTAGATAGCCTGGGATCTGCAGGACATCTGCAGGGCAAACACATCCATGTGTCCTTTTTTGACTATTACTCGTTACTGCACAGTTTAAGAAGTGTGTGTCATAAAATAACCTGGGTAACCTTATGTTCTAGCTGTTATACATGATGTGCCCTGTGCCTTTCCCTAAATCTATCACGTAGATTTTTAGTCAGACATATATCATAACAGCAATTTTTTGGCTCCTCCTTTGGGAGATATTTCTACATATGCATTTCAAGTCATCTTCAACATTTAGTTTAGCAAAACGTTCTTAATCCAACACCAAAAGTTCAGGTTTCCTAAAGCATTTGCAAATAACCCTGTGGAAATGCTGACTACCTACAAACCCGACCCAAATTAGTGGAAGCAGCAGGGCATGCAGAATATTTTTGCTCTTGTTTCTGCTTCAGTAATGGTCACTTTTTGTTCTTCAGCTTATGTAGAGCTCCTTCAGCTTGGAGAGGTTCACTGTGTATTGTGGAGCATTGCAACAAGAAGAATGCTGAAAGAGTTACACTGCATTGCCTTTTGGTTTTTGTACATATAAATCAACATTGGATCATAAAACACAACCTGTAATAACAATCACCAATATTTAATAAATTTCTGACTAGTTTGAAAAGCTGTTCAAATACTTTGTACCACCCACAAAAACATTTGTAATAAATTGCAAGGCAATAAAAATCACATAACACATAATTACTGGCATTATTGTATACTTCACTTTTTTTGAGGTGGGAGGAGCTGAGTAGAAAGAGGAAGAGGCTGGGTTTGAGGAAAAAAAGGGAACTTTTCAGATGTATTTCCTGAGCTAATTCATTACATGATTTTTTTTTAATAGTACATCTTAACCAATGCTAAATATGGAAAAGGGCTTTTTTGAACAGCTCACAACTTCTGTTTCTGAATGAGTCATTACCGATCAGTAGGATTCTCTTAACAGGGGATTTACAGCAGAAGAACCAAAACCTATTTCCATTGAAATCAGTGGCAAACTCCCACTGACTTCAACAGAGGACTGACCCAGCAGATGTATTATAGCCAGGGATGGAAAAACTTAGAGAGGTGTTGTTTGTTTGTTTGTTTGTTTGTTTTTAATAAATCGGCAAGGACTCTTCCAATTCAATTTCCACAGCTTTCGGCACATTTTATCATTCTCCTAGTTCACACGCAGGAATGAGGTGTAAATGTGTAAATGGCTTAAGTACATACAAACACTAAATCCATGTTTACATTTGCACTAATATAAGCTTCTCCCCTCTTGTCTGTGGCTTGTGGTGAATTTACAATACTTGTGCACTAGTTTGTTTTATCAAAAAGTAGGTTACTGGCCACTGTATGGCTATTCTGTTTGTGACTCAAAAAAAGAAAAGGAAGCCAGTTCTGTCAAGCAAGGAAGAGCCATCAAATATATTAGCCTTCCCCCGCAAAAAACAGAACACCCGTTTTCAGGTGAAAATATAAGCTTTTGTGCTTAAACTAAGAACTGGAATGTAACATTTGCAAAGCACCAAAAGTGATTTAGAAGCATCAATTTTTGTTTGTTTTTTTGTTTGTTTGTTTGCTTTTGAAATACCTAGCGAGCCCAATTCCCATGGAAAGTCCCAGGAACTTGCATGCCTCTTGGAAAAGGACTCAGAGTCTTCTGAATATGTTACATCTGAGCATTTAGACATGTGGACTAAACTACCTAATCAGTTTTTTAAAAAAATACCAGCTATGAGCTTTACTTACGATCCAGGTTCACTCATTTTCAAAAAATTATTCATTCCTTAAGAGATTCCCTGATAATTATTACTTGCTCAAGACATTACAAAATTACAGCCATTCATGTTTGCAAGAAACTCAATTAATCTGTTCAAAAGTACAATATAGGAGAGATTCAAAATGCTGTCAGGATTTAGAAACACACTATGTTAGAAATGGCGCCTCAGGAGCTGGGTACAAGTGCATCTTTCAGATGGGAGCTGCAAGAGAAGGCTCAGTGCTTCTGGAAATGTTCTTATTATCTTTAACCCGAATTCTGTTTTGCCCAGAGATTTCTGCAATTTAAACAAACCAGAGTAGATCATGTTTAATTTTTTAAGTACATGTACTGTGGGGTTTTATATAAGCATATATATATACATATAAAACTTTTACTATCACAAAAAACTAGCCTCCAGCAATTGCACTGACATAAACTGGTTGAAAAGCACTTACAGACAGCTGGGGTCCTTTCTGCAGTAGCAGAATAGGAGAAGCAAAAACCCAAAGTTCTCTCCCTGCTTTGCCCAGGTCATATACACACACAAACACACACACACTCGTACATGTAAATTTGGCATGTTTCTAAAGTGTTATCTTGCCGGGCCGTGTCACTGGGCAGGTTCTGTTACTAATGGGGTCTGAGAAGGAACCGCTTATACTTGGAAGAGTAGGTAAAAATGGCTTGCAGGCCCAGTCCCAAATGTTAATCTTGGCTTTGACTTCACATGGTGCATGCACCCCTTGGGGAGTGGTGATGCCACCAAGTGGAAGAAAAAAAAGGCAAGAAGGAAAGACCAGGTACTGAACCTTGTCATTAATGTCTTTGTCCCTGGCAGATATGCCAGGATCTCTATGGCTCTCAGAAAGACTTCTGCTTGCTTTAGACAGTAAACTGACAGCTCATTTGAAGGGAAGCAAACTGTCTTTACTTCCATAAAAATAGGATTAAAAAGAACTCTGCATGAGGAACTCTGCAGTTTCCTACCTCCTTCTTTTTCCCAAGTGGTGTATTTTCATCTTTAAACAAATGTTTTGAAAAATTCTGTTAAAAAAGTAAAGCACACAATTAGAAAAATATTTATTTCAATACTGCTGAAATGCTTTTCCTGTCTCTAATTTAAAGTCCTGCAGGTGAAAACACGAGAAAAATAATTTGGGGCATTTCCACAGGCAGTCACAAGATCAAGTAAGACAAATTGTGGACTAAGGGAGGAACAGCCTCTGCCAACTGCAGCAGCTGAGTTAGAAAGTTACATTCTTCCACCAAGTACTTTTCCCATTGTTAACATGTGTACCAAGGCATTCAGGGATGATATACATGCGCTGCACACAGACAGTCACGGGATTAAACAGAGCCACTCACAGAATAAATTAGCTTCAGTATTAATCGCGCAAACCTTCCAGACCTGCTGTCAAACCAGAGTCTCTGCTGGTTTACGAGGATTACAAGGAGTAGAGGATGGTATGCAAAGATATCATAAGTACTGGCCTCAGCATCAGGGTTACATTCATCTTCTAACAATGAATGTTGTATGCATACAGAAAACATTACTTTGTACATCATTCTGGGATCACCAATGAACAAGCAGTGGGTTGACAGTGTGGTTGAAGCAAAGAAAAAACCCTCTGCTGAATGGTATTAATAAAAACATGGAACCAAATTTTTAACAGACTGAGATGGAGGAAGCAAACTGGAATTTAGTGTACACTTGAGATGCAAGATTAATGGTCCCAGAGCAAAAACATTGAGTCCAAATGTCTAAGCTAGTAAAGGCATATTTAGACACCTTAACAAAAATGGCCTGATCTGCTGTGTCGCTGAGCACCTGCGCTTCCCAGTGAAATCAGTGGGTTTAGCAGGCTAGCTTTAGGAACACAGGTTTGAAATTTGTGACTATAAAATGGAATAACAAATGGGGAGAGCAAAAGCTGCATCGGCAGATGCACTAGTCTTTGCCATAGTAGTGTCCTGCAGATGTTACAGAGACGAAAGCAATTTTCCACGATAGATGATACATTCAATATATATACAATTAAAGTAATGGGAAACAAAATGAGAAATGGGGTCACGCTCATCTGCTCTTTTGAAGATGTTTTTTCCATAGAAAGAAGCAGCTGAATGCAACTGTCGTCTAGTTACATCAAAACAACATAACATGTGTGAGCGAGGGAATCCTGGCACGTTAATTGGCAGTGTAGCTGGTAATGTGCTGTGTGCTCGACAGTGATGCCTCTCTCTCTCCCCCTATCCCCCCATTTTTTTGTCTTCTTAATAAGAAAAGTAAACTCAAGAGAAGGTTTACAGAACACAAATAAGCATTGTTCCCTGGATGGTAGATACGTGGGATGTACGTAACAGATTTTGTTCCACTGGGTTTGGGAAGATGAACAAGTCACTGCAGGGTAAGCCAGTATTTTGGATTCACAGCACACAAGCTGCTCTATAATAATAATCCTTATGCACCCTGCAGGACACTGCAGTAAATGCAAAATACTTCACCTCTCAAAGGACTTGGATGCCTAAAGACACTCTGTCTCCATGTGTCTAACCCATACCGAAATCCATGGGAATCTGGCACGAGTGCTTTTGTAAACATTACTAGCTGTCCACCTGCAACTTTATGTACCTAAATTCTTTTGAAAAACTTGACCTTGGATCTCAGGCAGGTAATGAACCATTTTCATACACATTTCATTTGATGCGTGTAGCGCATGTAGGCCATTAGGAGAACTATTAACTTGGTCGCCACTGCATGAGTTTCTGGTCCTTACGGCCTCTGCTGCTGGGGGAAAAGCAGGCGGCTCCCTGGGTGGGTGGAAGGGATCAGCGTCCTATTGCATTTGGCAATACAGCTCTTCCACATCCACCTGCATCCAGTCTTTCTGCCAAACTATGAGCCCTAGTTTTTTCCTGGTCCAGTTACATCTCCCAAAGTGCAGGTGGACGGGTAATATAGTAGACTGGAATTTCCTCAAGTTCAGCTCTGAAATCAATATGCTCCAATTGTACCTAAAGGGGCCTGATTTTCAGAGTTGAGCAACTCTGGCTGAGGTCAGGGGAATGAAAGTCAGTCCACTAGAAAGTTTGAGAAGTGAACCCCTTAGTGAGGTGTGCGGATTCAGACCGCCTCCTTTCACGGTAAGACCGCTGCTATGTGAGTTAGGGATCCTCAATTCTCTGTGGAGTCAGCTCCTTGGTAATGTTTCCTCTTGCTCTTTTGCCCATATGACACCACTGGTGCTTCCTGTAAGCCTCCCCATTTGAACAGTGGGGAATATTTTGTGAAACTACAGGCACATCAACCCAAATGAGATGACTGGCACACGTTTTCAGGCAGTGATTAAGGCAACTCTCATAAAAAGTATTACAAGCTTCAGGGTCTTTGTCCAGGAATGACAAATTAGAAGAGCAGTGTGATGGCACAGGAGGATTCAGAAGTCTGAAATGAGTGTATTTCGTACTGCAAATATACTTTGCTGTGATATTGTGCCTCCCCCAGCTCTGACAACACTCTCTTAGACTAACACGCCGTGATATGTAATATTAATAGAATAAAAATTGCAAATGTTGCATAAATTAAAGGCTTCGTAGGTATTAAAGCACCTAGTGCTTATCATTTCCACTCTAACCTAGAGCCTTAAAACCTTGAAAGATGTAAGCTTAAAATTTATTTTTTAGTTTGTATTTTTGCAGCATTATTAAATAAGTTGGTATTGTTCTCATGCATTTAAACTCCATTATCCACAGTTCCAGATTAACCCTTTCGATTAAATACATGTAAATGAACAACAACAAAAATGGTTGAGAAGGTACTAAATCCACTGAAACTATGAACTTTGCAATGAGGATCCTTTAATTTCTCCTTCAAAAATACAGACTAAGCCTGTACTGTTCTATGCATACCAAGAAACAATGATGCAAAGAAGTGTTGCATAGGTTGTTTAAGCTGAGGCTTACTGCTAAATGCACCTGTGGTCATGAAATGCTTCATTTAATTTGATGGGTTGAGAAGCCTGGGTACGAGGAGATAGTAGCTAGTTAAGGGCCTTAGAACCTTTGTTGTTACCAGAGGAATTTTCTCTCCAAGCAGTTTGGCACAGATAAGGAAAAACACCTCCTGTCTCCCATCTCTTAAGCCTGCACTTTAACCACACATCCCTTCCCTCCCTATCTATGTGAAAGCTGGAAGACCACAGCGTCTGGCAAAATATTTAATGATAATAATACTAAAACATTTCCCACTGACTGAGGGAACTACAGAAGTAACACATAGTGTGTGTAGGCCTCTGTCCAGGAATAATAAACTATAGGTTTCAGTCTGATGGTGAAAAAGAGCTCAGATAGCAGTGAAACAAATACATTTATCCTTATAAGACTGAAAGATATCTGTGCTGGGCCAAATATTAAGTGATAATTACTAGGGATAAGCAAACCCTGTGGAGCTGGAGGTTTTGTAAGCAGCTCAGGCTTTTAATATGTTTTGGAGTTAGAGTTTTATAAAATCCCAGGCTTAGGGAAAAAAAAAGTTGGAGAGAGTTGGAAAACTCATAACTCTCCTTTTTCTATTCCTACTCCACCACTTCTGTTGGAATAACGGCAATGGTGATGTAGGTCCCACAAGAAGGAGAATGAAAATATCAGTGTCCCTCTCCAACCTCTAAATCTTGGTCACCTTGCAGGACACTGAGGCTGACACACTGCCTTTCACACACCCGAGCAGCTCAGAGGGAGTGCTTTTCCCTCAGCTGAGTGGGGAGAATGGCCGGCAAATGTCAAGGTTTTCAAGCCTCCGTTTTTATTGCACCCATAATGATAGCTGGTGTTTCTTCCTCAAGGTCTTGGCTGCTGCAACTGGCTTATTACCTAAGAATCTTTACGTTCTTCTAGCAAAAAGAAAGAAAGGATAAAGAACTCAAACAAAATCTAGGTGCCACGTCTTCTGAAAGAAGCTGTTCTGAGTCATGACTTCTCTACGTGAGAGGTTTGCATTGCTGATTGTACCGCACATGGGCAAGAAACCATGACGCTATCTATAAGCCCATCAGCAAAGCAGCCTCTGAGCTGCTGCTCAGCTTTCTGAGCCCCAAGCAGAGAGAGAAGAAAACAAGAGCAGGAGTACAGAAGTTGTGCTGGCAGCAGCAGCAGCTTGGAGCAGCGAGTTACTGCTTTCCAGAGGTATCCAGCTGTCTCAGCAGATAGCTCCATCATGCCAGCTGCTTTGCCCTCACCCACTGTTACCTAGCTTCACCTTTGCTAATTTGAGGCCACAGCTGCACACCCCACTGCTATTGACCCAGCTTCACTGCACGGTCGTAAGAGGCAGTGACCTTAAGCTGAAGTGGAGGCGCAAGTGGTGTGTACAAGTTATTGCAACTATGCAGATTTTTAAGAGGTAATTTGGACAGCTGCAAAAAATAACTCACATAAATCGTCACATGGGGAGCTACACAGGCCTTCCTCCTTCCAAAATCTCTTCTCTTCATCTGCTGTGAAAAAAGCAGCCTGTTTCTGCAAGTGAACGATTTATTCTTTATCTGTTCAGAGAGAAGGAAATGAAAGAAAACCAGGCTCACTCTGCTATGTACAAGACTGTGTCACCCATTCTGAAATCCAGCAGCAGCAAAGGCACAAAGGCAAGGTGCCACACGACAGCAAAATTCAGGGTGTATTCCACCATAAACAAATGCAGATTGGCTTTGCTCTGACACAACAAAGCCCCTGCATTTGAAGGACACTGCTTTCCCAAAGAGCCTAACAAGAATGTTTCATACCACTGGCATGGCTAGAGACATTTTGCCCAGAGCTGCAGCTGAGTATTTTGGCATCCATACTCATTTCAGCTGTGAACAGCCTCCATTTACCCTGCATGCAGTTTATATGCCTGGGCAGCTGTGGCAGCAGCAGCAGACAGGGCTTGGGCATAATTCTTTTACTCTACTTCTCCCACTTGCATTGCCCTTGCTCTGCTCCAGATTTCACCAATCCAAAAAGGAAATGAGTAGGAGTTAGTGACTCTGACTCCTGAAAACAGACCTCTCAGAGCAGACAAATGTAGCAACTGCCTTGCTATAGAGTGCACAAGCTGACATTACTTCTCCCATCCAGAAATGAATAGATGTGAGGACGACAATTTATGTCCACAGCAGAACTGCTTTCTGGGAGAATGGGAAGAATGGGAGAGCCTTCCAGAAGTAGTGGGGTGCAGTTATAAGAAGTGGGATCTACCGATAATATGGGATTTTTCCCCTCTTCATAACTCAGCCAGGGTGAAGAGTGTCTGGCCACAGCTAGGAACTCATACATTGTTAATTCAGGACTTCCTTCTCTTCACAGCAGCCCAAATTGGCATTTTGCCCCCCTTTGAAAGGAAAACAAATCTAATCCTTTTGGAGTTCTGTTCCTCATTTCAAATGTGTGTGAGTGGGTTTGAAATGAAACAAAATATGTCCACCTCTTCTTAGTAATGCCAAATTACTGGAACTGATTGGAGGAAGGAGTGATTGGAGGGCACATTGCATGAACTCTGCACAGATTGCATGGAACAAACCTCTCTCTGTAAAACAATGCAGTTCAGGGACCAGTGAGTTGAGCATAATCCTCTGAGAGAAACACCAGGCCAAGTACATCACTACAGTATTGCTGTTTTCAAAGGAACTGAAAGATGCAATCGACGCATTTATCAGAGAGTATATGCTGAAGCCTGCCAGTCTGAATTCTACTTGAACCGGTACAAATTGGGTGTAGCTGTGCTTGAATCAATGATCTGATGTCAGCAGAAATGAAATTCCAGTCAGGACTAGAGTCTAGAAATAAACCCTCCACCTCCACCCTGTTTTGTTTTCTTGTCCCCCTGCCCTTCCCCCCTGCCCCAAGCTGGATCAGAGAACTCAGCTGAATGGTATCTTGTCACTGAATAGACTAGCTCAAAATGACTTCTGCTGAGCTGGGTTAACCATGGAAACATAGCTGTGTAAGCCAAACAACAAACAAGGAATTTGTAAGCAAAATTCTCCTATATGAGGTCTTAACACCATCTGAAAAGGGTGCAAACCGAACCAATAACTGTGTAGATTGCTTCACTTTCTCTTTAGAGATGTAGCAACGTGCACGGAGTGCGAGCTAGAGAAGAAAGTCTGGAGGAGGCACCGGTCTGTTTGCATAATGTAGTCATAGTGCTAGCTGGAGTTGACTTGCAGCATCTGTGAACAGGCTTCTCCTAATAAAGAGCCTCTTTAATTGAACGATAATGAAATCCTGCCATTTTATTACCTAGGATAGAAGAGATGGGGCAGTGACGCTCACACTGAAGAAGGGTGCGTGTTTAAGAAGAGAACAAGGAAACATTTATGGAGAGAAGCAATATGACTTGCTCCACAGGAAAGCTGGATTTCTAGCATTGTGTAATCATTGAAATAGTACAAAGGAAAAATGGATCCAGAATACAGAACTGACCATAAGTATTAATAAGGCAAACATTTTTCCCTATCTCATACCCTGTGCTTTGGCTAGGAAATACAGAAGTAATAGATAATTGTACATGATGTTAGGCAGAAAGATACTGTGGACAGGCATCGGGGTTGGGATGGAGGTGGGGAAAGTTTTTTTTTTTTTTACCTGGAATCAAGAAGAAGAGCTTAACTTAGATATGTAAGTTACGCAATGGAGAACTCTGGTATCCACATGTAACTCTGGAGACAAAAAGGATTCTCTAATCAGAAACAGCATCGTTTGTGAGACATGTGATTTCAGTTTGCAGGAGAAAATGTCAAGAGAAATATCTCCAACCCTGAGGAAACGCATACAAATGTCAACAGCACCGGAGCTGTCCAAGGGAAAAATCAAAACAGTGACAGCCATTAGTGTGCAGAACAAGTACATAGATGCAAGATAAAGAAGCCAATGACTCAGGACACAGCCAGACTGAATATCATGGCTCAGTGTACATACTGTGGGAAGAACATGAAAGGCAGAAATTAACATTCTCAGCCACTGAATACAAGTGCAAAGACTGTAAGAAATCTGTGCCAGTACACAGCCAGTTGAGAAGGAAGAATAGCTTTCAGAAGATGAAGAGATTGTAAGCAGACTGAAGGTGTCACAGTTTATGAAAAGATTGGGAAAAATTTGGTTTGGTGACAGCATTAGGGTTTGAAAAAGTAGAGGTTAATTTCATTGCCAGATCCTGCAACACTCACAGAGCTAGCTGAAGGATTGCACTGCCAGCACTGGCAAAGGGCTTATGGCTTGGGAGACAAGGGGGCAAAAAGCTACGGTATAGCTTTGGGCAAGTGTTGGTATTAGAGATGTGAAAAGTGGATATGAAAAAAGCATCATTATTGCTACATCCTTCAAGACTTGCAGGAACAGGGTAAGGAAGAGTGAAAAATGAAGATTATTTCTGAGGCACCTTTAGTTCTGGCTACGTCTACAGTACCAGCTTGAACTTCCCGGACACTGGAAAACACTCTTCTACAGTATGAAGCTGCTTAGAAACAGGTGATTTTGGCCTGCCGTCAAGCAACTCTAGGGCACACTTTGGTAGCTAGGACGCTGCTAGGATGCTGCAGGAAACACTCCCACTTCTCAGCACAGATTTTGGCATGTTTCCTCTGCCAGGGCTCCCAGCAGCATGCCATGGTCAGCTGGCAGGAGGAGGCAGTGGACACCCCAGTGTGGACAGCCTCTGGGCCCCCCTCACACCACCCTGAGACCTGAGGTACAGAGACCAAGGAAGGTTCTTGGCCATGACAACCTCTGACCCTGTACTTCACAGGCCTGGAGGCCAGAGCTCCAGGGAGTGCCCATTGGGTTTCCACACTTCCTGCTACCAGGGGACAGGGGAAATGTAGATGTGTTTGGGTGTCTTATGACAAAGGACAATAAAGAGAATAAGGCGTCGTGCATTGAAGGAGGAGTTAATTGCCATTGCCTGAAAAAAAGGGTCTCCGATGACAACTTCAGCAGATGAAACTAGGAACTAGCTAGGGAGGACATCTTTACTATCAATTGTATGCTCAGGGAGCAGCTGCAGCAACCAGTTACATGTGTCTCCCTATAAAGATCAACCCTGACAGGTATTTGGACTTAGCCAGCCATGGGCATATGGGTTGCTTTAGTAAACTTCACCCCTTTCCCCCAGCTGCTCTCCTGCTGCCTTGCCAGAGCAATCATGGGGCTGCCTGGGGGCACTGTGGCACAGAGTAGCAGCACAGCCAACATTTTTCTGGCAAGGGTTGGGATTAGGAAGCAAGGAG
Source organism: Pluvialis apricaria (assembly GCA_017639485.1). Lineage (NCBI taxonomy): Eukaryota > Metazoa > Chordata > Aves > Charadriiformes > Charadriidae > Pluvialis > Pluvialis apricaria. The sequence continues at coordinate 65,790,631 of CM030008.1, forward strand.
CTGCTTTCCTTCCTGAATCCTGGAATTTCAAATAAGCAGGTGAAGGCTACAGCTTAAAATGTGAGTTTGCAATGTAAAATGTAGTATGTTTGTATTGTAAACTGTCTTGGATTACTTTTACTGTCTTCAGGCTTAGGGTTGGGGTCAGCTCAAGGGTTGCAATTTAGTACAAGGAAATCTAGAACGAAATACAAGCCTAAATCTTGCAGGTGCTGGTAAAGAAGGATGAAGAAAGTAGTTGTTTGTGTGGAGAAAGGGTGTATGATTGATTTTTTCTGTCTAGCCTCTGACTCAGCTCAGAATGAATACTACAGTTAGGATCAGCTTTTAGGAAAAGAAATCCAATAGAGCTAGTTCTAATATAAAACCTTGGAATTTCAAATAACTTCAATTGAGTTGTCAGCATGTCTTTCAGATGCTTAAGATTTTTAGGACAGGAAGAGAAGAAATCTAAAATGAGGTTTATTTCTGAGTCTTGCAAGTCTTGATGTTATAAAGATAGACAGATGTAATTAACAGGAAGAACTAGTTCACAATTAACTTTTTTTTTCTCTAATGGTTTGTGATTTCTGTTTCAGATCATGGTCAGGAATATGGTTAGGTGTACTGATATTTTCTGAATTTCTTCAGAAAAGAAAAAGTAGCAATATTACTTTTGAATCTTACAAGTTGTGCCAGACTCATGTTCATTTGATAGAAATTATTTAAGTTTTGTTTCTGTAAGGAAGCAAATCTCCCTTTCAGGGTTGAAGCTGAGGGGGAGGAAGTCTCTGAATAGTTTTATGCTTGTACCTTGCAAGTCATAACAGGTAAGATAAGGTAAGGACACAGCTAGCAGGAAAAATAACTGATGAGTAATTTCAGCATTTCAAGAGCCTGTCTTTCAGGGCAGTGGTAAGCTGGGGGAGAGGAAGTCTAGAACTTCAGGGACTTTTCTTATTCTGGGAGCTTGCCAACATGAGGTAAGTAGCCTGCAGGTCAGATAGTTTATGATCAATTTTATGGTTCCCATGATTTGCAGGTTGTTTAGTCCTAGTCTATTTTAAACTAGTCGCGTCTGATGAGGGATAAGAAATTAGTCATAACTTCTTTTTCCCTGCTAACTTCATCCCACATCTTACCCTCTCAGTGGCTGTAAGAGTCAGGAACAAATCTGGCTTCACACTTTTCACTGCCTAAGCCCTACCCTAAGGGAGAGGCCTGAAACCCGCGTCAGGAATCATACTCATTGTAAAACATTTGTCTCTGTTAGCTACATCCATCGTCTTCCCTTACTGGAAACTGAGTTTCAGTAATAAAGCTAAAACTAGGATTCCTCAGTCCAAAGCCTTGCCCAAACCTGAAGAAAGAACTGTGACTTACAATAGACTTAAATGAATTATAAGCCATTTCCCTGCAACCTCAACAATCCCTTGGGGCTTGAAAGATTTGGGCAAGTAGAATTTCTCTGTAGAGTAAGCCACAGAATTTCTCACTTTCTAAAGCTACTTGTAAACCTAAACTAAATTCTAACATTCAGAACAACTCATATTCAAACTCAAATCAGAAGGCATCTTTTCCCCTTGCCAGCATAGGGAATCTGCTGGGTTAGGTTTAACGTTCAGAGTAGCATGGACTGAGTATTTTAGGTTGTTATTACCTAGCAGGTTCTATTACAGGACTGAAGATTTGCCGTGCTCAAAGACCAAGCACTAGAGAAGGTACCAGAAAGGTCTTTACCTATTCTTGGCCTCTATACTAGCATTAAGAGAACAGTAGCATTTGGAATAGGGAAAGATTTCAAGCAGGAGGCATTATGGGTAATTTTTTTTCTTCTTCATTCTGCAGGTCCTCCAGGCAAAGGGTGATGGATAGCTCAGGAAGAGCATGTAGTTTAGTATTCTTGGCCGCTTGGAGGGAGGGTAGATTAAGTCTAGGGTTTTGAAGACAAACTGTAGTTTTCTGTAGTTTGCAAGGCTGGAGAAGGTTGTTTCTACGTAGGTACTGGAATAAGGATCAGGTCAGCATTAGGTATTTAAGATTAGATTTTTCAGGTCAGTATTTTCAGATGTGAAGAATATGGCAGCATCTGCCCATGCTGCCTCTAGGTCTCTTCTTTGTTTCCAGCACCAGAAGATTCTGGCTCCAGACCTTTTCTCTGCCTCATTGAAGAGGAAATGATCCAGTTGTAAAGCTAATTCATCAGTTCCTCATTTTCTATACACAGACCTACTCCTAATTGTAACCTGCCAACTTATTACAGCCACAAAACTAAGCATCTCTGCCAGCTAGTTTCAGTTGCAGTTCTAACCATAATAACAGCAGAAATTATCCTTACCCATTCAGACTTGCTGTCATGAGTCCATGGGCTAGCACGGAAATTTACAGCAGGTAACCATAAGCCATATAAGCTATAATTTTTGTTTCTGATGTCACCAACACAAGGACTAACCAGTGATATCTCTTCATTGTACCACAGCCTAAAGATTCATGGTTAATTCAGGATCAGATATTGGTTTTCAGGTTAGGTTAAAAGTCAGGGTTCAGATTACTTTTGCGACAGCAAGGACTAAAGAGATAGTTTTATTGTTGGGTACTGCATGACCTGTAGGACTAGAAGCTAGTCTATCAGAGACAAATGGCTTGTGATTAATTCTCTTACTGTTAGGGGTCTCTGGACTATTAACCTTAATTTTAAGGTTAGGGTTCAGAAGATCTGGGTCATCAAGGCTAGATTTATTGCTGGATTCTGCAAAGCCCAGAGGGCTAGACTGATGGCTTGAACAGGAACGAGCAAATGATTTGTGGTTCGGGGCAGTTAGGGATGACTAGGCCATGGGAATAATGTAGCAAACAGTTCGCACAGATGCCAGTTTTGGCCTCAGCAAAGTTTTGGACTGGTAGCAAGTGAACGATAAGTTAAAGTGTCTTTTACATTTAATTAACCCACCACCCTAAAAGGTTTCTATGAATATATTAGATTAACAAACTTAACAGACTTAATTCCAGTCTGTTGGAAATACAACATTGTTAAGCAAATAATACAGGACTGGATTAATTTATCAGTTCACTAATTCTTATTCAGTGCAAATTTTCAGGAAGAAACAAACACATACACAAAAACATATTAGAATGAAAAGTTCAGTGTCACTGACAGGCCAACCCACTAATAGCAGGTCAGCACAAATCATGCAACTAATCAGAATTTTTTTCTCAGTATGAGACAGGAACAAGAATAATTACTTTGTTCAATATTCTCCAGCATATAAAGCCACATTTCAAGAAGACACTTAGAAGACAAGCTGAACCCAGAAATTGCTTTCCGTGTGCAGCTCAAAATCTAGCCATGATAAAGTCACTAACAGTAGTTCTAAAAATGACTGTAGCCATTACAGCCAAAAACCAGCACAAAATAAATCAGTGGTGTACTAATCAAGAGAAAGCCTTCAAAACAAGGTGGAAAGGTGCTACATAGCAGAATGCTGAAAAGACTTCCACTCCCCAGTAAGGTGGGGGGGTTAATACCAAAATTGCTTTGGGCAAAAGTACTCAGTGTTCTTGATGTCAGCAGCGGTTTGTGGTACTGGACCAGTCACCTGACTATTTGCCATCACTTTTGGCATTTATCATTAGTCTCAATATTGCTGTCACAAATCTAGCTACCCAAGTTTTCTGATAAGAATTAAACTATCTTTTCTAAGAACTAACTAGAGGGACTCAGAGACACCAAGCATGTAGGTCACCATAGTCCTGTTGCAGTACCGAAAGGTAACAAGAACAGGCTATCCAGTTAATTACACGATAACAATCAAAACAAATTCCCAAGCAAGTACTAGGAGTGTAATGTATCTGAATTCAGACAAGATGAAGCCAGACATCTTTTGATCTCTGAGAGATGCTGGTCAGGCCTGAGAAAGCGAGAGATAAAAGTAATGTCTACACCAGGAGATGAAAGGGGGAATCCACTGATTTACATGCATGGCCCATTGCTTTTCTGGGTTCTGCTTCCTCCTAGCTCTGCCTTAGACAATTAACATACGATGATGCCACACAGGGGTGGTCCTGAATGGACCTGGAAAAGAGTAAGAATATCCTGAAGTGCCTCAGTCTGCAGAGAAGACAGCAGCTTTCAGATGGGGGTAGTTCACTTGTGGGCCCTCAAGATAATTGCAAGAAAGAGGAGGGGAAGAAGCAACTCAACTTTGTCTCTCCTTTTCTTGCATTCTTTTGCTTTTTTTCCTTCCTGGAAGTTTTCTCCCGTTCTCTGACAGGTACTGGAAAATGAGGGCATCCACTTTGGGACAGCGGTGGCACAGGGATAGGAAGCTGACAGGACCAAAGGTTGTGGCTAGGCTGAAGATCTCTCTGTGCATGCAGCTACCCCATGGCTGCCTACTCCTTCCCATGCCTTCCCTTCCCTGTGCAACGGTGAGTTGAGCAAGGCTGAGGGGATGAGCTGTGGCTCTTGTGTTGGTAACATGGATAAGGCTACATTTCCTCTTTCAGGAGGTGTTCAAGATCATCAGCTTGAAGAAGGCTGCTTTGGGGAATAGTTATGATGGCTACGCCAGGGAAGTCAGCATAGGTAGGGGGTGCAAGGGCAGGAGACAGCAAGGAGGAGACACCCTAGGGCTTTGGGAGTAGAAATACAGAGAAACAGGTAGGAAATTATGATGGACCAGAAGCTGGCAAGCAAAGATTGCAAAGCAGGGGGAAAGGTAGACTAGACAGGCTCTGATGTGCCAGCATCGTAAGGCTTGTTGTTAGGAAGAGTTTTATTTTTTAGACCTATGTTTTTTATACATGTGACGGTGGCACTTGAGATGAGGGGAAAGGGTCTGCAGAAGGCCAGAAAGGATGCATGCATACCTGCAAAGGGACTGACAAGGTAAGGGGAGTGGAAGAAAGAAGTAAGGGAGGAACAGGGACAATGTTAAGCACCTTGAAGAAGTCTGCAAAGCTGGCAGCTTGGAGCACTGCTTTGAGCATGCTTTGAGCATCAGACAGAGCCACATTAAAGGCTCAAAATCAAAACAGCATCTGACTGAGCTCTTGGGAATTCAAGGGCGCTATCAGTTCACCTTTCAGTACTGGCTGGATATGAAATCCCAGTACAAACTGCCACAGGACAAAACCTCTGTCTGCTACACCCAAACAAGTAGTAAATCTAGTAAAGGTACAGGGCAGGATACCAATGCTGACAAAAACTATGGACTGGCTTCCATCTAAGGAATGCTTAAATAGACTAAGACCCTTCATACTAAGGGACAATATGATAGATGTCTGTAAAATCACAAGTAAGCGTGGTAAATAGGAAACAACTACACACTGTTTCTTTTGGTATACAGGCCAGAGGGCATCAAATGAAAAGCAAGAAGCATTTTTCAATCAAATAAAAAGGTACCTTTTCCCTTTCTTAACTCACAGTAAAGCCAGCTAACCCCTTGCCACAGGATGTTGTGGGATACCACAAGTTAACTTGCATTTAAAAATTCATGAACAAATTCACAGAAGAAAAATCCATCAGAGCTATTAAAAACAAAGGCCCCATCTCTGGCTCAGGAATTACCCGAGCCACAAATTCCTGGAGCCTGAAGAGTGTTTTGAGGAAGTCTTGCTACATTTGCCCTCTTCCCACAGCCTTCTTCAGTCATCTGGCCCTGAGACCATCCTCAGAAATGAGATATTGGGTTAGGGATGGACCTTCAGGCTTAACCCAGCCCATTGTTGTGGGCAAATGTCAGACAGAGGTAGAGAAAAGCATTAATATTACTATGAAATAAGTGCAGAAAGTCCGTGTGTCACGATAAATGGAACAAAGCCCAGAATTTGGGAACGCTAAGCTTTAGCCATCATTGGAAATAAGATATGCCAGTCACACAAACAACCATGAAAGCACCACCATACAATAAAGGGAAGCCAGATAAGGTAGAGGCAGGTCCTTCACCAGCAGCAATAATTCAACCACAATAGTGGGAGTTTCATTTCAAAACCAGTATATTTGAACATCTGTGAGACTTATGAGGCTGTAATGGGCTGGCAAGACAAGATTCCTTGTCTCTTCTGTGACTTATGTGCTTGTAACGTCTGGCCTCAGAAAATCAGCAAGTACTGGCTCAAAGGACATGGCAACAACAAACATTTTAAAAGGGAACATGTAGCAACCTGTGTGGAGCTTGGAGGGAGGAATCCAGGCTGCTGCCGCTCAGAGGGAGAGAAAGCAGCAGGAAAGTCAGTATGCACCGGAGGGATGCTAGCTGCAGATGTGGATTTTTGCTCATCTCTCTCCTACCAGAAGATTTTCAGTAGCCTTCTGACTCACAAAGCTCATCCCAGTTCCTAGGCTAATGCATACACATGTAATTCATATCTGTGCATTCTTTTGCCCTTAATTTCCTTTAGCTTAGAGAACTCTTCTTGAAATCCAGCATTGACTCTTCTCCTTCTCACTGCCCTCATACCTTCAAACCAGCTCCAACTTTTCATTTGTATTTATAGAAATTAAAAATTACCTGCATCAGCCTCTTTTTCTACCAGCCAAAGCAGGCAAAGCTGTTTTTATTTTCTCCCATAAGATAGACATAGGTTCTACTTTAAATTCATCTTTCCTCACAGTACAGGGCCAGAACTGTACATGGTATACCCTTCTTGGATCTCACCTGTGCCTTGTAAAATAGTATTAATACTTTCTTATCTTTACTGAAGTTATGTTTGACATAGTTTAAGGGTTTCATTTACTGCTTCCTGGGCTCCTTCAAATGACATGAAGATTTGTTGTCACAACTTAACTCAAAACCCCAGGCTTTTTTCCTCCTCATGCATAGGAAAATTGATGAGTTCTTAGCCTGGAGCAGAAATTTCTGGCTTTAGCTCTTTACATGCATGGCCTCACAAACAGTCCAGTCCTCAGTGTCATATGATTCTTTGTATATGATATTTGCATCTATCTTTGTTTTGACAGTGCTTCCCGTCTTGAAGTCAAGAGCAGATTTAATTAGCATACAGTTAATTCTGAGCCAGCATCATTAATGAAAATATTCAAGTAGATAAGGACCAAAACCATCTTTGCAAATGTCTATTTGTGTTCTCTTGCAAACTGTTCTTCACCTATGAGTACCAGCCATTCTTGTATACCCTTTCACTCACCTTGAAGTTTCAGTGTTAAACCCTGTCTCTTGCCTCTTAATGACTTATATTAGCCATATATAATCTACAAGAAATTTTCAGTGAAGTACACACAGACAAAATCCACTGCATATCAAACATAGATATCAGGTTATCTTGGCATGACAAAATTTGATACACCTCAGCTGCAATTTAGATTTTTCCCCACCATTTCTAATTTCTTTATCTTTAAAATATAATCTAAAATGCTGCATGTTAGGGAGGTGAGCCTAGAAGGCAAGTAGATTCCCCAAATCAGTTTTCCTCCCTTTCAGCAGCACTAGTGCTTTCAATTTACTAAAATATTAAATATAATTTCATAGTAATGTGTCATTTACTCTTGTTAGTTACCTGGCACCAACCCTTTAATAGATTTATTAAATTACTTGGCCTGTGACCTGCAATTTCACATGACAGTTCTTTCAGCATTCAGAAGTGGAAATAATCTACCCTTCTCACTTGATCATAGTAGGCATTTTGGATTTTGCTTCACCTGACTTTGGTTTCTCCAGATCCTCATTCCTGTTTGTCATCCTGCCCATCATCACCTTTATTTGAAAACTGAGGTAAAGTATTTGCTCACTTTTTTGGATTATACTTTCAGAATCAAATCCCTGCCATATCTTTAGTTCATATAGCATTCCAATTTCATCTCTTTTCTTCTCTTGTTCTCTTTTTATTTCTGTAACCAAAGAACTTCTTGCTGCTTGCTTTAATTTTCTTTCCAAGTTTCAACTCAGTCTGATTCCTGGCAGTTCTCACTTTGCCTGTATACTTCCTGACATCCAAGACACAGCTTTCCTTACCGGTTGATCCTTTTTTCCATCCTTTGTAAGCTCCCTGCTTACTCTTAATATCCCCTTCGAGATGGTTATTCATCCAGCTAGGGCTGGAGCCCTCTTGGTAAGTCTTTTCCACCCACTTTGTTGGGATCCAAATTACAGATAGTTTTGTACCTTTGACTTGAGAAAGTCCAAACTTCCTCCACATTCAAATCCCTGTATTTTTCATGCCAGTTGACTTTGCTAACCAGTTCCTTTAAAATTTATCATATGGATATTTCAGAGTATATAATGTTACATAGTCTTTTATATGTTTAAAACACAAGTACCACTAACTTCAGTTGCAGCTGTGAATGCTCAGCACTTCTGCAAACCAGACCCTAGAGTCTTTTGTCAGGACCCCAGAAATGAGGAACACACAATTAGTGACCACCTGTGGAAATGTGTGATGCCTGGCAAAGCACAGGGGCCGAATGGTAATGGCAAAGGAAGAGAATCCAACTGTGTGAGCCAGTATTCAAATATTGTAGCTGTATGACTTGTTCTTTCTCTGCCTACAGCCGCCTTGTTCCATCACTATACATCTCACAGGTTTTTGTAACAAATGAAGCAAGAGTATTAAAGATAATACCTTGCCCTAGTACCCGTTCCTAATTCACTCCCAAAGCAGGGCAGTGACTAAATGGCCTGTAGAGAAAAAACACCAAACAAACCCAAAAGAACCCAGTATGCCTGCAATTAAAGATGGTATCAGAGAGCAAATTTGTGGAATAGGGCAGGGAAATGCAATCATGATTGCAAAGTTCAGAGTGCTTTGGAAATTTTCAAACTTCCAGGTGCTGAAATGAAACTCTATGAATAGTACTCCCAATACGTATTTTTCTGTGCATTTTGGCTTGTTTTTATGTTTTTTGAAAGAAAAGTGAAAAAACAGAAGTTCCATCATGTAGCTACTTGTAAGCACTGCACTGTCAACCATGAAAATTTTCCACACAGATCTAAGTAATTTAATTTAATGGAGTAGCTTATAGCAATAGGTTGTTAACCTCTTTATTGGCAACACTGAAGTGGGATGACACACACTCTGGTAGCATTTAAACACATTTTTGCTGACAGCAGAGGAACTGTGAGAGGACATAAATATCACATCTACTATTCCATGTTCCTCGGCTATTTGTCTATCCCATATCAGCATTACCCCTCCTGTCTCACCTCCTCTGACATGGCTTTGCCTTCATTCATCTCTTCCCTGCTGCTGGCTCAGGATCCAAATTTCATCTTTCACATGAAACCTTTGCACTCACTGCTCCCAGCACATCTCTGTCCTTGCCTAACAAATCTGAGTCCTCTGGATGCTTATGCACAGTCCCTTTTCTTCTCTCAATCCCAGTCTTACTGTCCAGACAGCCTCAGTTACCATTTTGCATTGTAGCTCCTCATCTACTCAGTGTTGTCACTCTATGACAATTTCCCCTGACCATCCACCCTTCCTTGTTGCCATATCTCCCTTTCCCATGTTCCAACACATACAGTATATCCAGTCTTTGTACCTACCTTCTCATGAGCTGTTTGCCCTCAAATCTTTACCCAGCCATTTAGTTCCAATTTTCCTCCACTTCATGATCTAGACTCCTCTTTAGTACACCTCTCACTCCCTCTCTTCCTTCCGCTGCCCAGCTATCTGCTAATCCTGTTTCCATTTCCCAGCCAGCACTAGGTTCTTCCATCTTCTCATACACTGTCACTTCCCTTCTTTCTCCTGGTGGTTCCTGCTCTCTCCTTACCGTTCCTCCACCTGACATATTGTCCCTTTTCCCAGATAGTTTGAGATTTTCTTCTTAATCTCAAGAACATCTTGTGGCAGTGATTGTGACAGATCAATTTATACATTCAGGATCAAAAGATTTCTTTTAATCAATTTTAGATGTTTTTCTTTTATGCTCAATATATGTGCCAACCTGCTGTTAATATTCTGATGTTTGGAGTTAGGTATATGTGCATCAAATCCTCTACTTCCTTCTTAAGTACGTCTTCCCACTCTTTCTTCCCCCTTTCTCTAATATGGAAACAGCTCAGCAGCTCAGCCACACAGGAAAAAAATTTTTTACTTTTCTTACGTGACTCATTACACTGAAATAAACTTGAACAGAACATCAAGAATGGAAAGTTGGACATCTTCTAAATATATAGATAAACTAAGGTATTGGGAGAGAAAGAGAGAGAAATATTTTGCATGGACAGTTTACAAACCCACAGCGCTCTTAGAAGCGACCGCTGCTCCACGGATACAGCTGAACTGAAAGAGGGATGGTTTCTTTGATAACTCTGTGTTTCAAATCAAATAACTCACCTCATACCAGCTTCTAACACATTTTAAGATATGTTTTATTTTCACATGGGATGCCTTGCAAGTGCTGTCACACTAACTAGGGTGAGAGGTGATAGATGACAGCATTAGTCAGTCTCATCCATACTTGCCAGCCAGAATTAGCTTCAGCAGTGCCACAACCAATACTAGATTTAGTGCCTTTCCCAGACTTAGAGCTTCCCTTCATGTACGGTCTGCCTATTTTGGCTTCCCATGTAGTATGAGTTGGTATGAGCTTTGGAACTAGCATGCATAGGGTGAAAAAAAACCCAAACAAAAACCCCAACGCTCATTTAAATATACACTGTGCTGCCAGGTAACAGACCTACTGACTGTAGGCTCAGCGTACTGTGAAATGACACTATCCAGCACAATGCTGCTTCTGCAGCATCCTGCCATGTCCTAATGAAGACAGTCTGCCAGAAAACAAAGATTAGCCATGTCTGAGACCTCGACAGGTCAATTCAATCAAAAACAAATTCAAAGGCATGTTGGGTGGGTAATTCCGGAGCAGACTATTGCTATCACTAATGTAAGCCACACGGCAATATTTCACTGCCAAGGCTTTCATCTGGTGATAAAACGATGTCTCAGGAATATAAGACCAGGACAGACAAAAACCAAAAGCAAACATATCTCTGACATGCATACACACCATTCCACACTGAATGCTGTAGTGGTGAGAGCTGTTTCAGAGCCTTAAAACTGGGGTTGAAGGGAGTTTTCTTTTCTAATCAGCTCATTGAGAAGTTACAATTCTCATTCTGTTCTGAATATATAACTAACTGAGCAGTAACTTAAAACCTCGAGCTCTGAGTACCCTTGGATGGAGACCAAGAAGCCTGAACACGATATCCATGCAGCTCTGATTAGCTAGTTCCATGCCTGTACTGAGAATGAGGCATGTTTCAAAATCATTTGAAATGGCTCTTTCAGTGCTGTGCTCCAACATAGGTTAACCACCTGAGAGGTAAAGAGTGCCAGACTGTGCTACAAATTTTGTTGAGAAGCAGTGGCTAAGTGGAGGCTTGGTTTGTCTGGTTGGCTTAGCCAAAGACCTGGGAAATGCATCAGGAGGAGCCATCTTCCACCTGGTTTTCAAACATGCCTCCTCCCCTTAGAAGTGGGGTTAATCAAAACAGGGCCAAAGTTTGTTTGTGAGATTTGTGAACCTTAACAAACCATTTCCTCAACAGACCATCCTGGTCTGAATTTTGAGTTCATAACGAAAACTGAAACCTGGCCGGTGTTTGGTGGTTTGGGATTTGACAGAGAGCATTTCACATGGCCCTAGTTATTGGCTAAGGAAATACAGCGTGGCTGTGTCTACAAAAGAGAACTAAATCCCTGAAAACTGAATTGGTAAAATAACAACAGTGTTATTAAAAAAAGTGTAATGTGTAATGGCAGCCTAAGTATTTCTATGGTGTTTTTGCAAAAAGCCCGTACTTAGGTTGGATTTGGCACCGTTTCAACTGCACTATTTTTTAATTGTCTCGCCCACAGTTTTCACCACATCTACCTGAAGATCTGGCTTCTGGATGAACGGGAAGATCTTCCAAGAGTCCAGGGTAACCATGGAAGAACAGTTGGTACTCTTGGGAAAGAATCTCTGATAGGTCTGCTAAAGCTTCGGTAAGGAAGCGGACCTTTGACACAATGGCCCGTATGCTTCTCTTACAGCCAGCACTACACAATGTTTGTAAATGGTGCTCATGAACTGAAGCACAGCTTTTGATCACAAATAGTAATGGACAGGAAAAAAAAGGATAAATCCTTATGTCTGACATGAAATATAACAGATAAAGAAATGAAACGTCAATTTTTCAGTGTGTGTAATAAACCTGTACCTGGTTGTACCTGGCATAATAGTGGAGATCACCCTGTGAAAGGGGACTGTGGATATTGTGGACTCAGCACTTTTCCAGCTGTTGTTTTATACAGTTCTTGACAGAGACAATGAGGCCAATGGACATCATTAGCCCCGATCAGTTTGGAATCAGGCTGCTAGCTCTAATAGAGAAAAAAAAAAAGTATATTTCAGACTGTAATATCTGTTATGTATTGCTCTGACTCCAGCTTTATAAGGTACATTGAAAAGGATTCTCCCTCTCCTCCACCATTAGTTTAGGAAGTATACTGAAATTACATTGATCAAAGGACTGACAAAAACAATTTGGCCACAGCTAGCAAACCAAGGACACTGAATATGAGCCAGATTGGCTGGTGTAAATCGGCACTGCTCTCTGGGCTTCACTGAGGTTAGGGACAACCAGCCTCTATATCCCTGTGCTGATGCATGCGGATGGAGTCTGACGCATAACTCTCCCAAACACGAATGGGATTTAAGTGCATAAATCTTTATGCATTATGATGAAATATATCCCATGAAAAAATCAGACTTCTATTTTGTGTTTGTGTCATAAAACTTAAAAGAAGTGAAAATTTTAGCTGGGAGGGAACTTTTATAACCTAGTTATAAATCTCTGCAAGGAGCGGTTTGCTATTGAAACACTGACAAACTCTCAAGCAGAACAGTGCAAGTGGGTGCGCCAGTAACATCCCCTCCAAATTCTACTCCAGTGCAGTCAGTGTGTCTCATGCCAGTATTTAGAGTCCACAATGAAATAACCAGTACAAAGAGAGGAAAATAGTCATTTCTGAATTACTGTCCCTCTTCAGAAAATAACCACAAAAACTGGGTAATTTTGTTACTAGAATGTTGTGGTTCATATGTTCTAACAAGAGACTGTCAAAGAGAAAGCAACATATTCCCTCTTGCATATGTAAACAGGAGAAGAGGAGGACTAAGAAATTGGTTACAATGGTACTGGTGTGACAAAGAGAAAGCATTCTGTGTTGTGCTTAGAGACAATTAAATGGTTTTTAGATTCCTCTTTGTCTATTTCATAAGAGTGTTTCATAATTTTTTTCCCTCTCTAGGTCTATTTCATTGCTACTTAAATCATATTTCTGTTTTTTAATTTTCCTTTTTTTATTTATTATAGACATGAAGCTTAATGCATCTAACAAAACCAAGCTTTTTAAAAAATCTCAGTGTTAACATTTTTATCATATTGAGGTGCCTTGACCAATGAAACTGCAATTTTTTGCAGTTTGTCTCCTGTGCCCTTTCCTGACCAAACTGCTCCTAGGACAGAATGACATTTTTGGTTTATAATCCCTAATTAATTAGGATTATTGGAATTTCCCGTCTTTCTGTTTCGTAGTAGCACTCCACCTCTGCTTGCCAATCATAATTATAACTACTGACTCTATCACATTTTGCTTTTTTAAATGAAATAAAATGTTTGGCTTGGCCCTGTGCCAAGAATGGGGTCATTCCCAAACTTGTAATAACATATCCTTAGCTGATGTTTCTTAGTAACATGTGTAAATAGGAAAAAACAGTTGCACTGCGGGGGTTTAGCTTGGCCACATGTGACTACAGTTAAAGAACATGGGAAGAAAATCAGTGGTCTTTCCATGATAGCTGTCCAGTTCAACAACAAGCACAATGCACAGAGACAGAAGTGCAGACATACGCAAAGTTAACCACTTACTTTGCTCACCAGCAACCTAGTGCAGCATGTGTCTTTGCTATAAACCAGCTGTGCAACTTCTGCTTGGAGCTGAGATGAGGAGCTGAGCCTCAAAGATGAGTCTAGAAAAACATGGTGAAGTCTACCAGAATATTCCTTCTGGTATCTTCTATTTACCTCTGGCAACCCTAAGCTTCTGTTACAATTAAAAACACATCTTGGGATTAAAGACATTACAAGTGGTTTCTTGGTAGCACCCTCTGGATAAAAGCAGAATGATAGATGTCACTATGAGAGATTGGCTAAGACTGTAAAGCTTGGGCCAGGGTTTGGATCTTGGAAAAGCTAAGATGTTTGAGATCAAGGGTTTTGCTCTGACTGTTACAAAAATGGGCTGCCCTTCAGCTTGGCTCAGACTTTGAAACTCCTAGCAACTAAAGTTTAGGAACTTGTGAACTGAGGGTATTCAGATTCACAGAACAAACTTGCCCCATGCTTTGCTGCAGAGTAAAATTTTATGAAAACAGAGATATGATATGGAAATAATATATATCGCAGCAAATACACTGAACATGTGAAATTATCCTAAAATTATCTTTCCTTCCAGAGGCCCCAGTGACTTTCATTGTTCAGATTTCTACTGATTGTTTCAGATTAAGTGAGTTTAATGTAGGCATTCTGCAGTGGAAACAGTTGGAGGCTGAACATCACTATTAGGATAAAAAGAAAGAAATTACTGTCAGTGTAAAACAATTTGTCTAGCAGGTACCCCTAATGCTCTTTATAGTGACAGGTCTGGTAGAGGGACTGCCCAGCTCTACGTGGGACACACAAAATCTTTCCTGCTGCTGACTGTCCTTTAAGAAGGACAGGGAACTGATGGAGAGGGTACAGCAAAGGGCTACTAAGAGGACTGGAACATCTTTCTTATGAGGAAAGGCTGAGGCACTTGGGTCTTTTTAGTCTGAAGAAAAGAAGACTGAGGGGGGATCTTATCAATGCTTATAAATACTTAAAGGGAGGGCACCTGGGCGATGGGAACAGTCTTTTTTTCAGTGATGCCCAGTGATAGAACAAGAGGTAACGGGCACAAACTTGAACGTAGGAAGTTCCATCTAAACATGAGGACGAACTTCTTTACTTTGAGGGTGGCAGAGCACTGGAACAGGCTGCCCCGAGAGGTTGTGGAGTCTCCCACACTGGAGACATTCAAAACCTGACTGGATGTCGTCCTGTGCAACCTGCTGTAGGTGTCCCTGCTGTGGCAGGGGGGTTGGACTTAGATGATCTCCAGAGGTCCCTTCCAACCCTGAACATTCTGTGATTCTGTGATTCTGTGACTCAGCTACAGCTCCTCAGCCTCACAGAATCACCCACCCTCCTGTCTGAAACCTGTAATCGGGTAAAGCTGGAGGCCACATACCATAGCTTCCCCCTTCAAGGGCCAGGTGCCCATGCAGAGGTATGAACACAGCATTTTGAAAACACCGTGATCAGTCTGAGATGGAATTTGGCAATGTAGAAAATAACAGGTTGGCAAGGGAAGAAAACCCCCAGAACTGTAAGCTAAAGATGTTTAAAAAGAGTTTTTATCTGAGGTTCCCCCGCCCCGCCATGCTCTTCCAGTGTTGTGATCTCTCCATTTGCAACAGCAAAGAAAATGTTTCTTGCCTTTCCTCTGTGCATAGGGACAATATATCCCTGATCTGCCCATGAGATTTAAACAGAGGGACACCACATTCTTTTCTTCATTACTAATTTCTCTTTGACTCTTAGCCACTTGAGTGACTTTGTCTAAAGATGATCTAGTGCAACAGGGCTGTGTTTCCAAGCCCAAATGAGTACACCATGTACTGGGAGGAATCCTTCATGTGTGGTTTGGTGGTTATGGCAGGAAACTGGCAGACGCAGCTCCTGGGAATTGACATTTGCTGAGACGCTGGTGTGCAGAAAAGCACAGGTGGAAAGGCAGGTGGAAAATGAAACAACAGCAATCAAAAACTGTGTGCTTGGATTATCATTCCTACAGTGCAATAAGACACAAAAGCACAACCTCTCAACTGGTCCTGGATGAAATAGTGAACATTTTGTTTTTCACGTGAGCCCCACAGAACTTTAACATAACTTGTATAGAAGGAGGTGTCCCCTCTATTTTTCACATACTATAAAGTTTCCCATATGGGAAAATGGAAAGTAAGTTCAGATCTTGGCCCAGGCTGTGGTGGTTGTTTTTTTTATTAATCAGTCTGCTGGCACAAAGGAATTACAAAAATGGTTTAGCAGGATATCCAAGTATTTCCCTGTCGTGGATCTACCAATGGGAGTTAGCTGGAGATCCATTACAGCCAAAGCAAGCTAGGGTAAGCATGAGGCCAATCTTATTTTCATGAAGGGTTGATCTGAGTAGAACAGGTCTACAACCACCATTGCCAAAGAATCTCAAAATCTCCAAAAATTTCTAACATTCTCTCTCCACTCCTCTTCTTTCTCTTATTCTTTCATATATCAGATCCAAACTTTCTTTTGCTACCTTACGGACTCCATATTAGTTATAGCAAAATCAAGATGTCATCCAAAACTATGCACTGTACTATGATAACATAAGAGGCAGTGGGAATAATTCCCCAAAATCTCACTGGGTTAAAAGCAGTATAAACAGCTGGAGTTATCCAAGTTTCCCTTATTCAGTGGACGCCTCTGAAGACGATCTATATCACATGGTGTGAACACTGTTAATACAGGTACCATGATATTAGAATGGGAATTGTTATGCTATTAAATCAATGATATAAGTCTCAGAATGAGTTAATAAGGGTGCCCAGCATAAGCTGCAAGTTTCCAGAAGCTAGGCATAATCCATTTATGTTGAGTGCTTATCCCATAAATAAATATGGTGTGCTCTAAGGCACAGCACTCCTGACTTTTTTGAAGGGGCAGATACTTTATTCCAGCAAGGCTGGAGCTAGCAATCTAGTCAAAGTCCACTACAGTTGGAAGTAACTAAAGCAGGAAAATGGGAACCGTTTACTGTGACAGTTTATATACCTTTGCTCACAGAGAAGAGTCCTCACATGAAGTTTCTTCACGTAATGGCCCTGCTGCTGATACATACACAGCACTTTCACATGAGAAAAGGATAAAGACCACGTGACAGAGGTTATGACACATATAAGTGGCAAAATAATCTCAGGAACTATGTCACACGTCTGTCACCTTTGTCTTCCATTTGCCACCATGGACACTGTGGTGTGGCCGATTCGTGTTACTACCTTGAAACTTGGAATTCAAACATGATTTTAAAGGAACTGTGTAACTCTATTACAAGGAGATATTCAGTGTTTAGATAGCTGCTTGGCACTTGACACAGACATCTCTGAACAAACAGGAATAAAATAAAGGCTTATATAGAATGAATCAATGGTGTTTTCTCTGACTGCTGTGAAACGCTCATTTAACCTTGACCAGAGATGCTGGAAGACAGCCTGTGTGAAATTAAAGCAGCAGAGATCAGGGCCAAATCTTCAGCTGGTAAAACTGTCAGAGCTGGACTGAAGTAAATGGTGTTAAATCCCCACTATCAGATGGGACAGTCCATGTTACATCATCCAAAAAACACTTTAAAGTATGAAAAGCCAGCTAGCAAGCTCAATAAGAACAAATGGTTTACAGAGCAGGAAAAGCTCCTATTCATTAAATAAGGGTCAAGCATATGGGCCAGTAAACTTCCCTTCATTTGATCAATTACACTTTAAAAATCAAATGAAACCCATTCTTAAGGGTATGTCAAACAGTTAAAGACACAAGAATGTCCCACGGTTGGGTAACAGTAAGGCAGTAAATCAGATCTTTTCGTAGGCCTAGTGAATGCAGAGCAAACAATAACAAAACAGACAATGGCAGCAGAGCTGTATCGTTTGAACTGGACACTGTAACAGATATATACTGTGTTTTGCAAAAGCAGCACAATAGCATGTTGCTGAGAGCATACATAAAGCTAAAAAAAAAATTTCTGGCTTTTTTCCACTTTCAGTCACAAAAATCCGTGAGGAAGTTGAGATACGAGGACATCGCAACTGCTTTCAAACAGGTCATTCTGCTACGTGAGGTCAGCAGTACTGCTGGTATTGACTTCAGCTGAACCAGGTTTTGGCGCACTGGTTTTAATTTATCACATTACTGAAGTCGTACGCTGATATAAATCCACACCAGAGCAAAACTGGAATAATGCTGTAGTTAATCAGGCCTAATGAAACAATGGCCCTCTAGGTCAGAAATGCAGATGTATCTCTGATGTTAGGATTAATACTTGCTCAACTTTGAAATTAACTAAAAAGATTCATGCTATGGATGTCATAGATCACATATGGAGAGGCTAACCAGCACAACCCTCAGATCTACGTGATCTGGAAAAAAACCCACACAAAGAGGTGCAAATAAATAATTCTAATGATCCACCTGCCAAAAGAAATTCCATTGGCTAAGCACTAATATAAAAATTCAGTTTGATAATATGGATGAAGCCTAATACCACAAATAGCTGTAGATTCATAATCCCCTTCTTGCAGTCCAGGTGACAGAAGAGCAATACTTGTTGCATATATTACTGAAGAGGAGGAATGAAATACATGTGCCAGCTGCCCAACATCAAACAGACCGTTCATATATTCTGACCAACCTGCTGCAGACATATTTAAAAAACTCATTGATTAACCTCCTTCAGAAGAAAATTATCTACATTTCCAGAAATTATAAGATATTGATGATAAAGTCTTCTGAGGTAAGTCAATATTAATCTTCCCCTAAAACAGTCTAAAAACCAGTACCAGGGATCCCCGAGGAATGAAGGAAGTGATGGATTTATAATGGCTGATGATTTAGCTTAAAAAAGAGGTTTGATCATATTGAAAGACACAGACAATTTTTCCATATAATAGAGGCATAATGCTGAACTGAAATCTGGTTGAACAGACACCATCTACCCAGGAACAGAAACCAAGCAAAAAGATTTACAGCAGCAATTCCTTTTACTAGCTCAGGCATCTCCTTGCTTCAGCGTGCTCCATATCATGCCTATAGCTCATTCCTATAGCAATATGCTGACTCCAGCCTCAGCAATCTCCCACAGTCGTGATTGCCCAGTCTTCTGTTCCCTAGCCTATGCTCACATCCTGGCACGACGATGAGGTCACTCATGCAATCCACACTTGAACTTCTCACAAGTCATTGACTAGCACTCTTTGCCCTGCAACATATAGTGCGCTCTCTGGTATGACTGGGAGAAGCGCTGAAGCAAATACATCACTTTGAGAATGACAGTAATTCTCACTAACCTATATGATTGACTTCAGCTAAGGGTAAGTTACCCAGGAATGTTGTGCACCTTACTGAAGATAATCCTGTAAAAAGTAACATTTGTATAGCATTAAGAGATACATATAAACAAACATTTCAGTCACCGAAAATTCTGTTTGTTTATTTTAAAATGTTTTCGCTTGACCAAGCTACTTTCTTCTTTATGCACCTTTCACAGGATCGAGTACTTACTTCGTGCAAGAAGGGCAGTAAATTATTTATACCAACATCTCTCAACAGCACTGCAACCACCATTTGCTCCTAAATGGAACACAAATACTATGCCCGTATTGATATAGAGAATTTTGGCAGGTTGTTTCAAACTTTACAGATGTAGCATAATACTTTACTTACATAAATTAACTGCATTCTAATTGAAAACGTATTTTACAAGCATTTTTTCTCTTTAGCCACAACTAGAACACAGGTATGGAAGATAATTTGACTTCAGGATGGGTCACATGGTTAGCACAGCAATAAACAGATCTCCGGATAATTTGACTTCAGGATGGGTCACATGCTTAGCAGGGCAATAAACACATCTCCACCAACTGAAAATAAAGCACATTCCTTTCCATTCTGCAGAGTCAGAAAATTGTCAGAGAGATATCTTTCTCCCCTCTAGTTTTGTATTAAATAAAATCCAGTTTTATAAGGACAGAGTAAGCAAAGAACATTTAAATCCTCACAATTTTGGCATTTTAGGAAGAAAAGAATGAACGAACCTTGCAGTGTCAGAAGGAGAAATATGATGATTTCAGCAGCTTAGGAAAAACACAGTATCACAGGTATGGAAAAAAGTTAGCAAAGGACAAGACAAGTTTTGTTATGGCCTGGGATACATGCTTAGATAAAAGACATGATAGTTCCAAAGAACACAAATGAAAAAAACTGATTCAAGTTCATGAAATGACAGGCTATGGGAAAAGCAAGAGAGAATTTGACCTAAAAACCTATTTCTTACAATATGATTGCTACTCTAACATTCAAAGAGAAGCCAAAACTAATAAACAATTAGTACAGTGTCGATGTTTATGCATATCAAATCATGATGTGCAAGGCGAAGAATATCAGCAGTTCAAGTTACTGAGTGAACACCCAGTGAGGTATATCAGTTGCTCAAAAAATTCATAGGGCAATGAGATGGCTGAGAAAGCCTGCAGCATCTTCACTCCCTTAAACACAGCACAGAAGGCCAGTAAAGATGTGTGACCGGATCCAACTGGATCTTCAGAGTCCACCACTGAACAGAACTGGCTTCTTCAGCGTTGATGCCACTGAATGTATGAGTATGGGCGCTGCTGTTCAGAAGGTCATAAATACGTAAGTACATGAATAGTGTATTTACAGTTGTGTTAGACAGCAAAGAAAAAACATTCCACGAGGAATGACACACAGAAAACCCCTCTCCAGCCTGACAGTCACAGCCACAATGCCAAGCCAGACTACCCACCTGAGAACAGACCAAAGATGTCTCAAGTCAGGAAGAAACGTCACGACGGGGTTAGGCTCTCAACCATGGAGACGGGGCACAGCTGTCCCAGCTGCCTGTGTGGGATACCAGTGGCATCCCAGCTAGCCATCAGTGTGAAGCAAGGGGGGAAAACTGTCCTCTCACTGCAACAGAGGGGGATCATTTGTGATAAGAGTGCCAAAGTAGAATTCAGCAGATAGGAAGGAGTTCATCCCTATTTTAATACAAGCATAATGCAACAGTGAGCTTCGCCGAGATCTAGATTTGCTGTTATAAAACAGGTAATAACAGCCCTAACAGTTAAGAGGGTGTGAGAAGGGCATCACAGACACATTTGCGCTCTCATGCCCACACCTGTCCCACACCCAACTGAGTCTCAAGAGATGGTGGCAACTATCAAGAGACAAGGTTTTACTAGCGATGGAGAAAAGTGCTCATATAAATAAGTTCCTTTCACATCTTTACCAAATACTCCAACAGAAATGCTGAGATCTGAACCATTGCTTTCATTTAGTTCAGTAAGTTTTGATTTAAATTCTCCCCTCTCCATGTGGAAATGGCAAAACGCCAGGAGGAACGGACTTGTCTGTTGTGATGTGGTTCTTTTTGGGCATTTTCCGGGTAAAATCTGTTCACTCTTCCAAAGTCTCCCTTTGATGAAAAAATCAGTCTCAGGTGTTGCAATAAGCAACAGCTATGACAGTGAAACAGAGAAAAAAACACGTGGTGTCAAACATTACCCTAATGACTTCAAGTTGTTGCCAT
This sequence comes from Pluvialis apricaria, assembly GCA_017639485.1. Classification (NCBI taxonomy): domain Eukaryota; kingdom Metazoa; phylum Chordata; class Aves; order Charadriiformes; family Charadriidae; genus Pluvialis; species Pluvialis apricaria. Next base: position 65,812,057 of record CM030008.1, read on the forward strand.
CTGCTTCCTGTATCCTGATCTGCATAAAACAAGTGTAGTGATTGCGGTCCTGTTCCTGCAGCACAGAAATCTCCACGAAAAGCACCACTGCAACCAGTATCACTCTTACTACACCTGGTAGGGGTGTCAAATATTTAATAGACAATGACATTATCTAAGGTCACCTCCAGATAATCCTCCTCCAAAGCAGGTTAGAGGAACAGCAGAGGGATGATGAGGGAAAATGTACGTTAAGCACAATTTTCTTTTTGAGTTCACAGTTGAGGTTGGTTTTGCTTTCTGTTAGCCAAGGACAACAAAAGCCATAGCCGTGTGATAAACTTTTTTTTGAGCAAGCTGGACAGAAATGCCCTTTAAAATTAATCTAGGGGGGGAATAAAAACTCTTTCACTTAGCAACAGCCTCTTAGTCCCTTGGCCCTTCTTGAAAGCCTGTCCCTCCAAAAGAGGTGCCTCTAGTCCTCTCTGTTCCTTTTGGGCTGTCAGCTGGGAATCGTAGCTCTCGGCTAATTTCCAGTATTTGGGTACTGTTTTGTTTTACAGCGGGACCAGCTATTCCCACGGGTCTTCAAGGGGCAACATGCACTGTTACACTTCTTTATCCCGTGCTGTCAGTATAAGACTGTCCGTTTTTGCTACAACGGCAAGAAAATTACTTTTGAAAGAAGAATGCTTACAACACCCCCATGTTTTGGACCATAAGCAGAACCTTGTGTCCCAACAGACATTCTGGGCACTGCTGGGCTTGGTTTCATGTGAAACTTCAGGGCACACAGTTCCTTGAGCGATCAGATTTGATACGACTTCAATTCGCATCTGCAGAAGTTTAACACATCTCAGATCTTTCTGACAGCGCTACAGTTTTTGCTGAGATGAATGAGAACATTTTGCTGCTAGTTTATATCCTTTCCTGAGGAAGCACAGAAAGAGAAGCCAAAGCTTTAATTCTTCTAAGCTATTCTTTTTATTTTTCTTTTGATACACATTTTTACCCATAGGCATCTTGGTTGCTAGCTGTACTTGCCAGTCCCACAAGCGCTTTGGAACCCTTCTCAAAGGAAGCTTCTTACTCATCATTACCAAGTCTCTGTTTGCAGAGAGCTCTCTGAATAAAAACACGTTTATCTCCAACTTCTTCTTGCTGTCTTTTCTACTCATACCTGCTCCAAGTTTTTAGGGTATGTGGGGTACTACCCACAGCACTGCAACACGCAGTGTGTAGTGTCGTTGTTGGGAGAGAAGGGCTGTCCTCTGTATTATTAAATACCACAACCAAAGCTTAAATACTGTGCTGACATGAACTTCATGAACACAAAAGAGAGGTTCGTAGGTTGGTAAAAGCAGCAAGGATCCAGAAGAGCACATTCCCACACCCTAGGGTGGTATCTATGCTCACAAGAAAATCCATTTGCTTCTGTTCCTGCCTTGAGTGAAGAGGGACAGAAACAAGACTAGCTGCTATGATCCACAACTGAAATACAGAAATGCTCTACAGGGCAAAGGAGTGGTAGGATAAGCGCTACAATAGACAAGCAGGCTCAGTCAGCACATTGTTGCAGGCAAATGACATGCCAGCAGAAGAGAACAGCAGTCCCAAGACAATTGTGGCTGGCCCACAACCTTGGTCTATGTCAACTCTGGGGCCTGTAAGCCAAAGGTTTGCTTTTTTTCCCACTCCCTTGCATACCATATGGCATATTCAACCTTACACAACTATGCACTTCTCCCTGGATCTTTTAGTGAGTGAAACAAAGTCGGGAGCAGACTCCGTATAGCAGACAGTATGTTAGACATTTGACCTGAGAGCTGAACAAGGGTAAAGGCTGCTCTGACTCTGAAGAACCCTCCTGCCTCATTCAACCCATCTTCCTTGAACTGCACACGTGACAGCAATCTGTGTCATAGAACAGAGCAATTCCCTTTTCTGGCCATCCAGGTACTTTTTCACAGCTATGTAGAAGATCTTTCTTTTTCCTGATGCTCTCAGTCTTTGCTGGTCCCTGTGGTAAATGACTATGGCACTTCACGCACTGCCTATCTTGCTGGAATTCATCCCTTACAAGAGGCTGAAGAATCCCTTGTGGAACGGCTTGAAGGAAAAAAAGTCTCCACTGGATTACAGCTCATTGAACATAGCAGAAGGTATTTAAATGAATGAAAATTATACTTATAACCAGGCTGTTCTGCAAAATTATTACTTTCACTGTAAGACCATTACTCTAGCTACTGTGCCTTGCAAGTTGTGCATCCTCTAATAAAGGTCGTGGTGTCAAAACAGTAAGATACATACATTATTTCTTCTCAGCCAAGACATCAATTATAAGGCTGTTCGTGAAGAATCTCCATATATGCCAATATGTAAACAGCATTAAATTCCTCAGATTAACTGGTTCGGGGTCTCTCTGCAGCAACACAGACTGTTAGAATCAGGTGTTTGGAAAAGATGAGAAACGGTTGTTCAAAATGATGCTTCCTTCACAGGGACAGAGCAAGACTGAGGGGCAAGTCCAGGCTAATGCGTATCGCCACACACCATCAGAGAAACTGGCGATGGAAAAGATGCAAGATAATTCAACCTTTCTCCCGGACACTAAACATCATAGCTAAAAAAGGAAAGACTTTCAGCGGGTGGGGAAGAAGGGTAGGAGGCAGTCTGGGAAACTTGACTAGGCCAAGCTTTGAGTGCTCAGCAACATCCTACACGCAGTATGGGATTCTACCCACATACACCAAAGCGTAGGATAAAAGCAGCCCCCCCGCTTCGCTTCCCACCGCCGCGCTGACGGTGCCCCCCCCGCCCGGGCGGGCGGCCAGCCGGGCGGCCCGCGCCAGGAGAGGGCGCTCCGACACCGACCAAGTGCGGGGAATCGCATTAATCAGCACTTACAGCTAATTAACGCTGCGCTTAAAGGCTCGGGGTTTGCGGGGGTTAGCTCGCTCGCACTCAGAGGCAGAGCCAGGCAGGAGAGAGGAGGCTAGGGCGCAGGTTACAGGAGTGCTGGAGTGAAGCAACTGCAGTTTATTTGCAGAAACTTCTCTTTTTGCTTTCCTTTTTTACCATGTGGGCCAAATTCTTTGCCAAAGGGAAATGTCTGTCTTCCCCAAGGCAGGAATTGAAGAACATGACTCAGGCAGGCAAGCAATAAGGCTATTTCATATTCTATTTTATTCCCAGGAGCTGTGAGTTTCCTTGTTGAATCTACTGCTGCCCTTTTCCCAGTGTCCAGAAACTACAGGGATGGACACACTGGGAAGCCACAGCTGCTCCTGCAAGAGTAATGGTGTGCTGGCTCCTGTCCTTGTTGCTCTCTCACATCCCACCTCTGTCTTACGTCTGGCGTGGCTTCTGCACAGTGAGAAGACAGTCAAGGGGCTTCTGCAGTGCAGAGCCCACATCCCATCCATCTATAGTGCCCAGAATGCCAGAAGCATCCCTCAAATGCCTGCATCAGGGACTAATGTGCAACATACCCTGCCCCAAGGGCTCCCCCTGTCCCTAACCCATAATCTGACACATGAAGTCTCACGTACCAGGCAGAAGCAGTGTCATCCTTGGGCCCCTGATCTAACCGTGAAGCTAGGTCTAACTTCAAAGTTGCCCTAACTCTGCACGGGAGATTGGGCAGTGACCTCCAAAGGTCCCTTCCAAACCAAATGGTTCTGTGATTCTAAGTGCTGGATAAGTACTGATAAAACATCCTTATTCTCATTTCACACCGCAGAGCCAAAAGGTATAGACAGGTAAGTCAATTTAGACCAGATCACACAAGGACTAGAACATTTTCAGGTGGAGCCAGCTGTAACAGGATCTGTAAGCCGATAGCCCCACCAAAGCATTGCCTTCCTCTCTACACTGTCCTGTTAACACTTCTTTTACAAATCGTGTAAACGGGGAGTGGGATGGGTTACACTCCTACATATGGACATCAAGAACTTAATTTATGGTGTATACCCATTCCGTAGGAAAATATGGCATTCACTGATGAAATGATCAAGAAGTTTTTTTCAATGCTAGCAGGCAAAGGATTGTCACTTTCTGTCATTGCAGTTGCTCACTGGTGTGTGTCTGCTGGCTCACTCCCTTAAGTTCCAACACCATAAATCGAGAATTGGTTTATTGAATTCTCTGAGGCTTAATCAGCCTTCTTTTATACAGCCTGGTAAGAGAACTTGCCTTTAGCTATCAATTTGATTTGATTGCACAGGTATATTTTTGAAGAAGATGATTCTCCATGCTAAAACTTATTTTTAAACCATTATCAGTGTTATGAGGGGTCAAATTTAACTCAAGTGGGTTAACATATAAAAAACAAGTTTGCTTTTACTTTGTTCCTGACCTGATAATATGGTGAAAGGATAAGCTTGACCTAGTGGATGCTGCTGTGAACTTGCACTTTGGACTTCCCAGGAGTCCCTGGACAGGCCATTTGCTCTGTGCCGCACTTCAGTATCCCATCTGCAACATGCAGCTAATACTTCCCTGCCTGGCAGGGGCAGTGGGAGTAACACCCTGCTAGGATTCCAAGATGCTTGAAGACTGCATCAATGAAGGCCATGTAGGTGCCAAGAACAGATATGTATCTACATATCCAGACAGCTACAGAATTATTGTGACTTGATCAAGTTTAAACATTTTAAGATAAAAGCTGCTATTTCAAGCTTCTTAGGCTCAAGGAAATCCATAATACAAACAAACCATCAGCACAGAAATAACTGGGTTTATTCACACTCAGAAGAAGTGAGAGAAATCACTTGTCAAGGTCACTTTTGAGACCTCAACAGACTGAGGAGAAAACAAAAAAAATCCAATGTATGAAATCCATGACAAGAAAAATATGTGAGATTACATCTTCTTTCCCCACTACTTATTCAAATAGCGAAAAAATTTTCCAATGTCTTATCTCCAGCTAAATACTGCTTTTAACCTACTGGCTAGAGATTTTCCTTCTAAGTGCTGGCACACAGGAAATTCTTATTTTAAAAAAGGCTGGAGTGACACTAGCAGAGCCTTTCCATCAAAAAGAAATTTTGATCCATCAAAAGCACACGACTGGTCCTATTGCCACCTCAGCTCTCCTGCTTCAAAGTCTTAGATACAGAGTTGCCTGTACTCACGCCAATAAGCACCACCCGTCACCCACAGCTGCACAAACTCTTACAGCAGAGATGGGTCTGAGCTACAAAATTCTGGTCTGAATCCAAAGTCTACCCTGCATCTCCCTAGTTCTGGATTTAGAGTTTTGTTCAGCCCCAACTCTAATACAAAGAGTCACAATTACAGACACGGTCACAGAAACATAGACATACGAACTTCCCTAAATGGGAGCTTCCAAACATATATGGGCTTAATTGGATCCTTATCCCCATAACTAATGACTAAAGGAGTGTGAAACTCAGTGTTATGCACTATGTGGAAAAAGAGCTCCTCAGTACTACCCTGGCCTTGCTAACTAGGATGTATTTTGTGTGTGCCTGTCTGATGTGGACAAGCTGTACACTCAGCGTAATGGCTTACTGTTGTAATTGTGGACGAGTTACTTGTTGCAGAGAAGGTCTGGGACCTTTCCTGTAGCAGATCTGTTGTTCTCCCACTTCTGCATTTCAGTGACCCCCTTCGGTCTGAGGCTTCTCCCTACCAGGTTGCTTCATTCCTCTGCGTCAGAGTGCATGTGTGCGTGTTACGTAAAGCATGTGGGCACATCAGTGTGGAGCATTTACGCAGCAGCAAAAATGTCACATGTCTGTTTTGCAAGGTATGGAGTGTTTCATATGCAAGTTATTAGCGAGATATAGATACAGATAAAGACATAGATATACACACTCATCTGTATCACTTTGGAAAATGTTGACACTTTCCTATGCATAGGGTAAGGCAATTTAAATCTACCGATTCCAGAGAAGAGGCAATATGTTAATCTTAGATGTTGTTTGAAGGACGAAAACATTTGATGAGCTCTTGGTTTGGTAGCCGGAGCAAAGCACTGCTATTCAAAGCAAAATGATAAAAATACAATAGTGAGAACCTTCTAACCAACTATGGCAAAACAATTTCTCTTACTATTTCTTTTTAACCTTGTATTTCACTCTTCATTTCTGCATTTGATTCCAAGTAACACATTTTTCCTTCTTTCTTTCAAAGGAAATGGAGATCAAAAAACATTGCTAATCCACAGAAGTTACAGAGATTGCCAGTTACCTTTTGCTGCTGCTACCCTTCAACTGTAATAGAAATGTGAGAACACAGAACTGGAAAGGACCATCTGGAACCATCTGTGAGCCGTTCCTCGCACTGTAGGCTACTATGAATTAGATGTTTAATTGCAAACTGTGCATAGAACATCTACTCCACATGTCACAGGCCATAAAACAGTTCCTATGTAACACAATTAAGAAAGATGATGAATAATAACGAGGATTCAGAACTGTAACGTGCCATAGAAAGAACACAGCATCAACAGCATCTAAGTACTGGGGGCTATCATCATTTTAGGATAGAATGATTTTAAGAAATAAAGCATGAAATTTGCTATAAGAAGGCAAAACCAAAAAATCCCACCAACCACTACTCTGACCCAGGGGAAGATTTCTTCTTTACCTCAAAACTTGCAATCCATTTAGCTCGGAGTGTGTGAATCAGATTCACTTCCCACTCACTTACAGGAGAGGAGTTCATGATGAAAGCATGTGTTATTGCCTGTAATTCATCTCCTTTTCATTTCCCCCCATCAGTAGTACTACAGCCATCAGCCAGGCCTGAAAAAGCTAAAGAAGCCCATACAGGGGAAGTGCAACCCTTGGCCAACTCATACATCCTACGTATGTACTACAAAGATTTAAGGGTGTCATTGCAGTGCACTGATCTGCTGTCAGTGGTCTTGTAAAGAAAATACAAGAAGCATTTGAGGCTATTTTAAAGGTATACCTGAAAAAGACAGTGCATCAAAAATGCTTCTGTTTTGTGGGCTGGGCTGAAAGAAGGCCTTTCTTCCTATTCATTCATGTAAGACTTCCTTACATAGTGTTTCATCTAAAAAAGAAACGTAATGGCTAATGGAAGCTTTAACTGGATGGCCATAGGGTTTGGGAGGATGTTATCTTCTAGGGTTAAGGCTGGGCTGAATCCCAGCAGCTTCAGTTTGCCACAATCATAAAACAGAGCATAAAACAACTGTCCAGAAGTGAAAAAAAAGAAGCCTACTGCTTCTTTTTCTCTCCCCTGATCCTTATAGGCTGATCAAGAAAAATGTGGTCTGTGTAAATGGAAGGTATTCCATAAATACGTTGAGTGGAGCTTACAGCATCCCAAAGGAGCTATTCATCAACTCCAACAGGAATATGCACTGGGAGGCATTCACTGAATTAAAAACAACAAAAAAAGAGCTATCCACTTATCTCATCATTTGGTTATCTCTGATTTCAAGGAGTGCATAGAGAAATGTTAAGCCCTCACTAGACTTTTAAAAAGAGCTCCTAAGCTCAATGTCTTTTTTTCCCCTAAGTACAGAAGAGATATCCAACAATTTCTGCAGGCACTGTCTTGCATTAAAAGTACATTTTAATTACATTTATATTATATGGGATTTAAATAATATATTTTTACTGATTTAGAAAAAGCTATTAAAACCCAGATTGAGCAATTCAATACTCCATTGACAGACAGTTTTAAATACCATTGGCATGTACTAGTGTCCACTCTGCCTGAGCTTCAGCAGAATTTTTGTAATTAAATTTAAGATTCTTTAGGGACTCTAAAGTGAAAAAAAAAAAAGTCAGTCAGGGTTCAATCTTACGAAATACTAAACATTTTCAAGACAGATCAAGTGTCCTCAATTTTATCTTAATCCAAATGAAAGTTGATGGTGCTCAGTATCTATCAGAAGCGCTCAGCACTTTGCAGGGTTAAATCCCCGAAGAACAAGCAAACAATATGCTCTGAATACTGACAAGCCTTTAGAAAACACTCTAATAATGACCTCAACCGTGACCTGGAGGGACTATTTCTCATGGGATCAGAGATAATTCAGCCTCTGTGTGAGTTCACACTTGAGACTTTCCCGACCAGAAATGGTCAAGTTGTGCAAATTATGAGTTAGCGGTCTTAGGTTTCAAGATACAAATTACTGTCTGTCAGGAAGCAAGAGCTATAAATGAATTTTATTTAGGAGTTGAATAATGATACAAAAAAAGGGTACTCTATCTGCTAAGCCGCTGTTCCCAGAACACTTCCAGCTCCCATTGAGAAGGTCTGGAAAAAAGAACCTTGTTACATTGCACAATGTACTCAGCTCACAATCAGTAAGACATGTTGACTCCACAGTATGTGAGAACTTCTGCAATGTGTTGACCACTGATATATGGAGCATGCAAAGACTAGACACATTTTAAATTTCGCTGAGGTACACATTTTTTTTTTCTCTACATAGCAAAAGGTGAAACTAAGAAAACCAATTTAGAAATACACTCAGACTTGTGGAATTTATTAAGAGAGTTTTTAAGCCAGCTCATTCTTCTACAATCACAAATTAAGCTGAGCATTATGCACTTAACTGACTGCACAGTCTTTTTCCTATTAGTTGGGTACAATTAGCTCAGAAGTGAAGGGTGACAACTTCTAAACATCACACCTTTGCTGTGCAGAAAGGCTTTGGGAAGGCTACCATGCAGGTAGAACTGTGATGGAAGGTTAGATCAGTGGGATGTAATTGTCAAGTGAGAACTGGCCAAAAAGGCAAGACTGAAGAGGGCTGTCTGTAGAAAGTGTCTTTAGCTGGGAACCTTAATAACTGCAACTGGGCAGAAATTTGGCCTTGCTTATCTCCCAAAGATATTATCTCTATCCAAGTATTAATCCTTTCAGCTTCTGACATACTGGTACATGTTCTGTCAAGAGAAAGAACCACCTTTTCATCAGCCTCCTCCATTCACACGGATACCTTTCATCTAATGCTGACCCATCCATATCACTTTAACTGGATATAATACAGAACAGTTGGATTGCCAGAGGGCAAATTGTTGCACTTTTTATACCTTAGATTGTATGATTAAATCCCTCAGAATCAGAGTACTACAGCATATAATGAACTTGCATCTTGTCAAATGAAAGGAACAGCCAAGTGACAGAAGGCAGTGGCTTAGTATGACACTGCATTATAATGCAGCTCTAGGGAATAAAACTCAGATGAAATTATTTGGATGGAAAATTTTCGATTACATACAAGTTTTTTCCAGACAAAAATGTTGTTATGTCTAAACTGGAGCTTAATAGAAAAGGACAGTTTTCCTGAATTTCTTTACTGGGAAACAAAGATGGAAAAAGAAACTGCAATTTCTGTCCCAGCAGAAGTGCCAATCATTCAGAAATTAACACATGCAGTTTGAAACACTTTTCAAATTACATTCGCAAATAATAATAGTATGAACATTTAGAAAAAATAAAAATGCCATAAACTGAATATTTTATCCAGATCCTTATTCTTTCCAACTTTCAGTTTGATTTTTCATTCTGTTGCAGCTTGGGAAGTTTTATAAAATTCTAACAGCTTTCATGCCTTACCCTTTTCCTACCCAATCCTGAGGACTCCAATAGACACAAAACTTACTTTTCTTCAACCATGGACTTGTATTCCATAAAAGACAAAATGACATCTGACAAAGGCTCCAGTTCTAACTGGATGGACAAGGATACCAAAAGAAAACTAGGTTTATATAGAGATGCTTTTATAGAAAAGGAACTAAATATGCATGAATGACACTGCATTTTGGAAGTCAAGAAGAGTGAAAATTGCCAAAAGTTGTATTGAGTCACACAGACTTCATGGATTTCCTGACTTTTCTTAAAGCAAACAGAAAAGGTTCTTTGTTCAATACAAATAATAAAATAACAAGAATTATTGTTGTGCAGGAAGGGTGGGATAGGACTCCAGATATGGCTCCAAAAATTAACTGAGTGTGTTGCCTCAGTTTCCAGCAAAGATGCAGCTGTTGAGTGTAAAGGGCAAGGTTATGGAGTGAATGCAAATGAGAATTTGTAATGGACACATCTGAAGTAAAAACAAAACTGAAACAGCTAAGCATGCTCAAATCACAAGGTAACTGCCACCCCAATTGTTGGCCTGTTAAACAGTGAGCCTAGTAACAATCTGTTAGTAAATCTGTCAAGCTGAGGGAGCACTGAATTACTGGCAAATTTTGAATGTGGCAGCCAGAGATAACAGAGGGAAGTGTGATCCAGGCAAAAAAGGGCATTTGACTGATCTCAGAAGTATTTTAAAGAAAAGAATAATTGAGGGCATGCAGTTACATGAAGCTGAGTAGTAAACACGTAAAAAGTGGACATGGTTTCGTCAGAGGTACTTTGTGCCAGAACATCCACAAATCTTTCTTTGATATTAACAGCAATTTCCTAGAAGTGTAAGACAGTTTGAATTTCAGAAAAACATATGATATGATGCTACAACAGAAATTACTGGGAACTTTAAGAGGAATTGTGCTTTAAAGATCAGTGATGTCCCAGAACAGAGTATGGAGGACTTCTCATGTTTCCAAATCTTCTCCTTCAGGATGAGTTGAACTTCTTTCCCAGTGATTTTCTCAGGAACAAAATCTGGAAAATAAGACATTTTAATTAAAGTCCTCAGGAACTCCAGGAGAATATGATGCAATGATGGTTGAAAATGGGATGTATGAATGGTTAGGACTAACAAAGGACTGCTAGAAAAAAAACCTTTGAAAGGCAGATACAAAGGCCACGGATGATGGCTACAATGATATTTATATTACTGGCAATCTGAGCTGTCATCAGAAGAGACTTTAAATCTTAGATACAAAGAAGAAATATCCAAGAAGAAAGATGCCAGTCAGGAGTGATACCCAGCTTGGCAAGCATTACAAATGCACTAGAGTTAGAGAACTCCGCCCTGAAAGAGATGGGACTGAAATGGTCAGTTTAGCAGGTGGAGGAATCATCTATCTGTTACACAGCACCAAACATGCCACATCTGATGGCACTGAGCACGCAACCACTGAAATGGAAATAGATGGTGTGTGACCACAGCTGGTGGATATCACAGACCCATGGTGATAGCCGTGCTTAGCATCAATGCCTCTGACAAACTCAGAAGGCCCTTGACCCCTTCTTGACCGGCATGAGGGATGGTGAACAATGTCTAGTCTTTCCAGTGGCCTGTGCACTTACCTGCCTGAGGTGTCAGGGGTTGACCACACTGTGAGCTCTAAGAAGCATGATGTTCCTACTGTGCAATCACTGCCTTGTAGCACAAAAAGAGAGGCTAGTTTCAAGAAGAGTAGAAAGCTGTTTTCAAAGGAAAATCTCAGGAGAAGAGACTCCACAAGGGATACTCCCTCAAAAGTAATCTTAAAGAAAAGTCACAGGCTGAAACTGAAAGCAGATGCAAAGCCCTCGACGAGGGGGCTTTCACAACAAAATTGACAAGAAAACATTTAGCAAGACCCCATACGAACTGATGTCTTCTGTACTGGGCTGGTTTACCTTCATGTGAAAAAAGGCAGTCTCAGTCATCTATAACTACATAAGTTGACTAAATGAAATTAAGAAATCAACTGTGGGCCTCATCTACTTGAATGCCACAATGCAATGTTTCTTACTGCTCTACCCTACTATCACTACCATTGGGAAGATTCAGAGTGCTATTGGGGCAGGCTCACTACCTCTGCCCTTGCTGTTTGGTCTGAAGGAATGAGATATGGCATCTGCAGTGCACATATAAGCCAAAGAAACTGTGCTTAATAAGCACTAACCAACACACAAACCCCAAACCCACAGGACAATCCATGTAAACATGCTTGAAAAGTCCTCCTCATTTCTGTTATTTCCTAACGCTTGGCTAGTGAAGCACTTGGCTTCACACACAAAAAACAATCATACTCACCTATTCATGTATATATACATGTATGTAGATGTAATCATGTATGAACATACAGAAACTTGCTTGATCAAGCAAATACCAGAGAAAATAAAATTTCTTACAACTTAAGTTATATAATGTTGCTTGGTGGTGCATTATATTTTGCAGCATGATGCTAATACACATTCAAGTATATTATCAAGTGAAAGAATGCGAATACTGGAGTGAGGTCATACAGGGGCAAGTTATCAAATCTAGGCACATTGAATTTTATGAATAAGCACGTTGAGTAATTCCAACCAAATACTAAGCTGGGCAATTCTGCCAACTTCTGACTGCCTGTATTTTCCTTGAGATTTAAAATGGATACAGAATTCTATATCTCCTAGGCTAAACCTTTTTGGCTGTGAATTTAACGTTCAAGAAAGGTGCCAGATTAATGGCCTGGAGACTAAACCCCCTTTGTGCACAAAAAAAAGTACGTTACAGGCAGAAGCAGTGCAAGTTCCCTGCATTCTTCCGGTAACACTGTCCACACTTGACATGGACAACTTCTTTTTAAAGGTTATAGCATATTTCAAGGCAGACTGGAATAGAAAATTAGGCGAAATGGTATATATGACAAATAACATGATGTTAAATATGAACCAGACAGCCTTGAGAAGGATTGGCATTTAAACATTATGGCAATTTATGGTTAATCTAAGCGGACTGGAAGATTAAGCATGATCAGCTGACATGAGGTTAAGTGGTCCTTATCTATAGTAATGTGTATTCCTATAAATCACCTTATTTTATAGGTGTTTTTTAGTGTTTTGATTTTCTTCTTTTCCTAAAGCCCTTAGTACCTATTAAAACCACAGATTCTGCTGAAGTATTGAGCAGCATGCTATTTCAATGAATATAAACTAGACACAGAGGAATTCAAATAATTGATAAGGCAAGCTAAAAGTATTAATGAAATTCCATGATCAATAGGTGTTAATTGGAAAAATAACTACTTCTTGTCCCAACTAGTTCATAAATCAAACAGAAAAGGAACACCAGCTATACATCTGTTTAAATTCTATCTAGAATTTTTCTATCAGCAACAATGGCAGAAAAAAGCAAACATGCATGATAAATATTTTCATTATGTATTTTTCTCTAAAAAAGAAAATGGGAGACGGCATGCATGTTTCATAATGGATTGCTCTCTAGTTTAGCAATAACTACAGATGTTGTTCACCATAATGTATTTATGTTAACCATTCCCAGGTCAAATGCATTTTTCCAAGCAATTTTAAAGGAGTTGTCTTCAATGCTCTCTTATCACCTGAGTGTTGGTTTTTAAGATTTATAAAATAGAGAGAAAATTCAGATTATTAGAAGAAAGACTTAGTCTTATTACACTCTATCTTATTCTATCTAGCTTAAGATTCAGCTAACTCAAACTACCTTTTCCTAAGTTTAAAACAGGCACAAAAGATGAGAATTGTCATTGCACATTGGGCACTTTGGTGCTGAACCGGCCAAAATAACTGATTCTGGATTCCTTCAGTAAAAATATTAAAGAGTGAAAACGTAAATAATACCAATCTGCATAGTTTCATGGAATACCAATGAGTATTTGGAATGCAAAATCAATGTGGTAAAATCAACATAGGAGACATTAAGTGGGTTTGTATCTAACTAACAACTAGTTGATAAACTATTCATGAGGAACTGCATAGAACAGGGCACTTCGTTTTAATTCCACTGAACCTTCCACTGTCTCAGTGTTACGTAGTATAGCAATTCGAATACAAAACATGGAATATATTAAATCATTACTAGCCGTGGCTAAAGGTAATGAAAGTTTGATGCCAATGCTTTTATCTTGTAGGAGGTGAAGCTGGATTATATGGTATTAAATATATTATTCTGCAATTATATCATGTTGTGATGTTTTCTTGACGCACTACCCAGCCTATTTGGAAAGGGAGAGAGACCATCACAATTGCTTCATGTAAGTACAAACACCACGCAGTTGAAGAGCTAGAAATGACCTTTGACCATAGCAAGCACAACCCAAGACTTACTCTAGTTTAACTGAAGTCAAAGAGAGTTTTGTTATTGATTGTGATAGAAATTACATTAGATCTTTAGAGAAAAAGTACATATTTGTGACTAATTTCTCCAATAATCTATTCTGTCCAAATGGAAATATACCTATTCTAACAGACAATAAGGAAAAAAAACCCAAAAGCTATAGAAATACCCATCTCAGTTTGCCAGGTGTTTGACCTGTCTGCCTAGTCCTTCCCATTCATTCAGTCATGGCTACTTCTTTGCTCTTTTCCGTTTGCTTTTTCCCCAGCGTGAATGAATCATTTGCTCTGATGAAATAACTCTCCCTTAATGTCTAAATTCCTCTTCTCAACAGCACTTCTCTTGAAGTAAGAAGGTATCTTTTGGCTTCAAAATGATTGAAACATGGAGTTAAAAGTGAAGGGTGGCATCTATCTCTTCCTTGGTCTTAGGCAATAGGTCACCAAGACTAGAAAGACATCGGCTTCTTAGCAAATAACTAATTAAATATCCTTCAAAAAATCAACAATGAAAACATTGCCCTTGAAATTATCTTAGTTGCCTTTTTATATAGAAAGATGTACAAGCAAACAGATATTTTATGTTACCCAAAACAATGCAGAGCAGAAAATACATAGCAGAATGTACCAACGCTGAAATCGCATTGAGAGTATAATGATAGCCTGTATCTGAAGTGCTTTAATGTTATACTATGGAAGATGATGCTTTCATTATAACAAAGACAGCTAATGGTTTATATTGCAAGTGACTTCATCCTGTGAGGATGCCCTGGAACGTCCCAGCTTCCAGTTAAAGATATTCTCTTTCATCTCTAAATAGATTACACCTTCAGCAGGTGTTTGAAATAGGCAGAGGCTTGTAGCCTCATAAAGAGGAAAAAAGGGAATGATTGGTCAGACATGGAAAGTGAGAGCTGGTAATTATTTTCATATGACACGCAAGAGATGTTATAGCAAAGCTGACTAAAGCTGAGCATGAGTTAGCCAGTCCTCTTCAACAATGATGTCACCCAGTTCTTGCTTTCTACAAAGTTATGATTAATAAAAGGGGAGGATTATTACAGTAACTTACTCTTAGTGGGCAAGGGGTGACATCAACAGCAGCTGAGAAAACTGACCAAACTTAGTTGTGTGTTGTTGAGGTTTTTTTTCTCCAGCAATGACTAACAAGGGGCTAACAGCATCTGACAGCACAAAGGGCCCTTGAAACTGGAAGGATGCTTCTGGTGGAACATTTGAATGAGAGCCACCATTTTAACTCTTTGCTTCATTTTACAGTGCAAGATGTTTCAGTTGGTCTACAGTGAGCTTTTGCCTTTCTCTATTCGTTAAATGCACACACACATGCAAACTCAAAACTGGAAAAAACCCACCCCAATAGCCTTTCCAGCATAAAGCTGCATGATCCTTATATTCTGCTTCATCTGCTGGTATTATATAACTTTTTTCTTCATTGCTAATTCCAGAATACCTTTACAAAAGGAACTTATGCATCTTTGGAGCACGGATTTTAACAGCAACAACACAAAAAAAGTTAGACACGGAATGTATAATGCCAAGCCTCTTCTCTGGAAGAATGCTGTGTTTAATGACATTTTCTTTTTTCAAATTGATAGAGCCTTACAGCAATCCTGGCTGTTATTTAATCTTTGCAAATTTGCCCTCCCTAAAATTAGACTTGGCCACCTGGAAATATTTACCAACCAAACTAAAATGTTCTTGTGAAAGCACCGCCAGTGTAAATTGAATTCTTACCCCTGTAGAGTAACAGCACTTGCATTGTGCAGTCCTGTATACAACTATGAGGTGCTCTGAGAGAAGGTCAGGCACTTTGGACTCTTTCTATCAAGTTACCTTTTCCACGCGAGGTGGACAGCATTTGCACTGATAATAAAAAGGGCATATGACACTACTTTCAACTTCTCTGTCATGCAAGCACTAAGAAAACAGTTTCAAGTGGGAGCTGCAGAGGTTTGACATTATATTACTAAAAAGTTATCTGAGCTGGGACAATTCAAATGCCCTTTTTGAATATTAATTAAACAAAAGATAGAGTGTGCAAGCTAACCATTTACTTGTCCAAACACTAATAACATTGTGCTTCTCATTTTCACAAAGACATCTTGTAAAGGAAACAAAAAGAATTTTCTAAACTGAATCAGTGAATAATGGTCCCAATGGTAATATCTGGAAACTCAGCCAGATGATGAGCTGAGGAGTACTACAGATACTGAAATGTTCAACCACAGACAGTTAACTGTATCCTAAACATTTTCTGTTGGAGGCTCTGTGAAGTTTGGAATGGTTTTACAGTTCATAAGTAGGTAGCAACATATTTTAGCAAGTAGGGAGAAAAGCTTGGGAACCATAGCAGGTTCCCATTTCCACCCCGACCACAGACTTCTTTGATAGCCCTGGACAGTGAATTAAGCACTGTGAGCAAGCTCCCACCTCATATCTTCCAAGTTAAAACAAGACATATACCTATTTATAAGGATATAGTGGCGATTAACCAGTTGATTTCTGAAAAGATCTAAGTACTATCTGAATACTAAGTATTCATGCCACCAGTGACTAGTCATTGTGTCCCTTATACTTAACTTCACAGTTAGAACACAGTTAAAAGACAAGTTTAGATTCTGCGCAGTTCTTACTGTATTTTAGCCTATTCTTGAATCTCAGAATATACTTGGGAACAATTCTTATATTTTTTGTCTGAAGTGAACAGATTTTCTGCAGATGCCTAAAAATGTCTCGCAACATCTGTAACTCTAGTAATGTATGTCCGAAAATGTCTATATTTGCTATGGATAAAGCTCATTGTATGTAGAGATCAGGTAATGAAATACCAAACTGTCACTTAAGCAGTTATTTCATTTTTATGAGCTGGAGCGCTCAAAGGAAGCTACTGGGGTGGCTTTACTTAAAAGTATTACCTCCTGACTTTCACCCTTCTTTCTGAGTCAGATGTCATCCTGCAATTCCAGCCTCACAGTCTGTTTCTGTTTCCAGACAGTGACATGCAGCAGGCTTCCCGTAAACATTAGGACATCCA
The DNA here is from genome assembly GCA_017639485.1 of Pluvialis apricaria. Classification (NCBI taxonomy): domain Eukaryota; kingdom Metazoa; phylum Chordata; class Aves; order Charadriiformes; family Charadriidae; genus Pluvialis; species Pluvialis apricaria. The sequence goes on from CM030008.1 coordinate 65,829,065, forward strand.
GCCATACCTGGGCAATTCAGAACAGCTTTGCAGCTAGACAGCAGAGGCAGTCTTTCCCAGTGATTCAGCTTTGAGACTATGAGAAAGCAGTCTAACGTATACGAAAGATGTTTTCTTAACTTTTCATCTTAACCAGCACTTGACATACTGCTTCAGCATCACTGGCTGAGGAAATGTTTCCAATTGCTTGTGATCAAAGTTAACCAATAATCATTACAATAATACTGAGCTCTGATACAGTGGTTTTGCTCTTAAAAACACTCACCAAAATGACTGTGAGGGGTCTGTTTTTTGTATCTGACACTTTTTTCAGTTCTAGATCAGCAGTTCAAACCCAACTTGTGTCAGTTGTGACTAAGGTGGTTATTCACAAGACTAACTTCTGTCTAGGGTAGATTTCCTTTGAAATTGATGGCGAGAGATAGGCTTTTCTGAGGGTGATTCAGGTCAGGAACAGTTAGGTCTTGCTCTGAATCACCTTCAGGAGCTTTCTTCTTCTTTCCACAGCACGGAGACAGGAGTGCCTTGTTACCACGTAAGGACATGAGAAACTCCCTGCAGGGTCCCGCTGGTGGTCCATCTAACCCCCTTTTCTCATTCCAAAAGTGGCAACAGCAGATGCTATTTGGAGAGAGAATGTAAGCCTGGCCGCTTTCCGCAGGCCTGTCCCTTCAAACTCCCCAGCATCTGCAATTGTTGTATTAAGGATGTTAAAGGATATGTCCCTGCCTATTCCCTCTGGTAGTTTTTTATGGACCTTTTTGAGTCTTCTGATACTGTCTGCCTCCACGGCCTCCTGTGGCAACAAATCCCAGAAGCTCAGTCTCCATTGTGTAAGCACTGTATCTGTTTTAAATCTTCTCCTACCAGTTTCAACGAGTTCTCCCTAGTACTGCAGGATTTGGTGGCTAACAGTTCGGCATTCACCTTATCTGCCATCTTCATGATTTTCTAAACCCCAAGCATATCTTCTCTCAGCTTTCTCTTCTTCAAGTTGAAGAATCTCTGCCTTTGAATTTCTTCTTATTAAGCAGCTGCTCCACAATCACTTTAGTGGCTCTTCTCTAACTCTGCTATGTCTTTCTTGAGATGCAGAGACCAGAAATGTACATAACACCCACCTTGTGAGTGCACCAGGACTTTATATAGGGGCAAAATGGTGCCCTTTGTCTTGCTCTCAGCACTCTTCCTGATAACAACTAACATTTTGTTGGCTTTTTGGACTGCCACCGCACATTAAATTTATAGGTTTGGAGACCTCTAAATGATACCTCCAAGACCCCTCTCTCACTTGGCTGCAGATACCCTTCGGGAATACTTCCCTGAATGTCACTTCCCAATTGGCTATTTGCTGATTTGTATGAAAGGATTCACTTCTTTCAGTTCAGCTCCCACACAAAGCAAGATGGTACAGCAGGCAGCTCTGCTGAGCATCCCAAGAACTCGTTGGACCAAGGGCATAAGCTAGCCTCTGTGTACCCAAGAACGCGGGTGAGGAAGGCTGTCCTGTGGCTGTCCCTGCTGCACCTCTCCTGTGAGCAAGCAGATTATGTTATTGTTCAAAGCTGTCAATTTGGCTCTGATCACAGGAGCTAAATTCAGTTTAAGGGAATAAAAAAAAGAAACAGAACTAACCCCTCAAAAAGAATCTGCTTCATGAGAAACATCTGAACACTTCTTTGTTGGTTTTATACTTCCTAGATGCTTGGTTACTGTCCCTGAATGGGAAGCTTCAAAGGAGCAATTAAAAAATGTGTGCATGGACACACAGATGAGCCCTGTTTGCACACAAAAACTTTATTCTGAGCTACCTTATGTCACCCCTTTTAGCAGGAGTCATCACGAGGGCATGACACCAATAAGTAGACAATGAATAAAGAAAATAACTGTTTATAAGTTCATAGTTGGCATACAAAAGTTATTGAAGAGGAACTGATATTCTAGGCAACTGGCCATCACTGCTGCCTATCAACCCTCTGTTCCCCCAACTGTTAGGGGCATTATAAAGCTCATTTTAAAATCACTTCTATGAGACCTCTGAGCTTGGCAGGTACAATTTTGTCCTCACTGATAAACAGGCCTAAACCTTATTGTTCGTGCACATATTAGTTTGTAGGCAAAGACACCAGGCAAGTAGATATTTAACTTTCCACGTGTTACAGCTCCCACCTGCACTAAACTACAAGTATAAAATTTCAACCACGAAATTTGAAGTCACATGAGAAAAAATAACGGAAGTGGATTAGTGAATTAAATCCAGATTTGAGGACCCCACATCCGTTCCAAAGGTTTAACCTCAGTGCTACCAAATCAAATCTCAACTGCTATAACTCCAGATTTACAGAAAATTCTCAGATAAATTCTCAAAACTTAGGCAGGTTTACATTTGAATTTTGAAACTCGGGGTCATCTCCAGTTCTTGTTAAAACTGTGTGTGTGCACATAGGGAAGAGGGGTAGCTTCATTACATCAACGAATAATGACTATTTTACTCTCTTCACCTCCCCATATGTGAAAGACTCTCAGAAATTTCCTGTGTTTCCCTGAAAATAATCAGTGAACCCACCCTCAGAGGTAACCTGTGTCTGTATTGGACATGAGTCCAAACATTGTTTTAAATAACCAACATGAAAACCAGTGTTGGCAGTAAGAATAAAGCATGGAATTGCTCACTGCACATAATGTGCTTTAGCTGGACATCATGTCAAGTCAAGGAGCTTCTGAATTGGGTGGTTAATGGTAAAAATGCTGGATTAAGATTTTCAGTGAAGACACAGATACTTGTTCATGCTCCCTCCTGGGAGAGCCTCAGCAGGTCCTCCTGTGTGATGCAGGGCTAGAAACTGCCTCTTCTAGAAGATCACTGGTGCCTCAGGAGGCACCACTGAAGGACATCAAGGAAAGGTGGTGCCAAGATGGTACTAAGGTTGTACCAAGGAAAGGCAGAATGCACAGGGAGCATCAACACTCTGCTCAATGTCAGACAAGTTCAACTGGTGCCTGTGCCCTCCCCCACACCATACTCTCCCTTATGGCTTCTTTCTTTCAAATTGTGAAGAGTCATGAGAAACCAAACAACAGCGAGGACTCGTCTTTCATTTCTGACCCACAGATCTCAGAACAGAACTTGATTCTTTTCATTTTACAGATGAGGAAATGAGGTACTTGTCTTCTTATTCAGCAGTCAAGGGCAGAGCCAGAGAATCCAGATTTCCTGGGTCCCCATCTAATACTTTCTTCAGTAAGCAGTTGTAAGCAGTCAGACTTCCCTTTACCATTTTCACTGCAGGATGTATTTACTGTTTTGCAGTGATTTGCTCCACAGGGGATTCACAATGAACAAAGCAGCAACAATGTTGGAACTAGGTGATCTTTAAGGCCCCTTCCAACCTAAACTATTCTACGATTCTGTGATTCATAAGATCAACACATTCTTTTTAAGTCGTTGGTGTCGTCAGTATTTCACATATGCCAATCCTCTGCTGGCCACTCTCACAGAGAGGGAATATCTGTCAATGTGTAACACTGCAGCTTTTCCCAATGGCCTGTGCCTGTTGACTACCTTGGAAGATTTGCCAGCATAACCTCTTGTTGAGTTCAGCTCAATGAAAGTGGCAAGCTTAGGAGCTTCATTCAATTCCCTCCCACACGTCAGCAGATTTAGAAGTAATCAAAACTTAATAGGAAAAATGTATCTCCACCATTGAAGGAGCTAAAACAAGGTGAAATTGGGCCTTTCTTACAATATGAAAACTGGGATCTGCTTTTAAAAGGAAAAGCCAAAAAGCCCAGACATTAATACATAGCAGTTAAATTAAAAAAAAATACTTTCGATCAGATCTTCTACTGATGTAACCCAGTCTCTGAAGTCAGAAGAGTCACCCATCTTTACATTAACTAAGAGCCCACCCATCCTCTTGCAGAGTTGTAAATTTTTCTAAAATCCACAGGCAATACTACTTTGGGAAGTACATCAGTGAATAATCATTTGAACAGCTTTTATCTAAGACCTAATTTATTGTTTCTCTTTCCATCTACCAATGGTTAATATTAACCTTCAGAGTCAAAGCTTGATTCAACTGACTTCTGGTCCCACAGTCAACAGTAACTTCAGTGGCATTGAGAATTGGCCTAAAAGCTAAAAGACAACAGGAGTCTCTACTAACACTGTTGCATATATTGTGATTTGACTAACCGTAGTAAAAGAAACACAGAACAGATAATTCGGGGCTTGTCAGAGTAAAAAAATCATTCCCTGTTATTTTGCAGTTGGCCCAAATATATCCTTGATAAAACTCCGCTGATCGAAGTACAATTACATAAGGAAAGATTTTGATGTAAGTTTTGTGCAACAGTCAAGGTTTTCAACAGCATGCAAATTAATTTAGCCAAATCTACCTTTCAGTAGTAGCTTTAATTCACCTATAAATGTTAAATGCTGCTCCAACTTTAGCCATAAATTTTTCACCCTACTTGGAACCAAATAGGATCTGTCATCTGGGGCTCCCTCCCTGTTTGGTTTAAATCATTGATGTGACTCTAATCATAACCTCTGGAAATATCTTTGAAGACAGCATCACTCAAGACATTTTACACATTACAGAGCTGTTTCTCAAGGATAAACAAAAAAAAGACTTTTCCAGTAACACGCTGAAAAATTGCCTGTCAAGTGAACAAGCTGTGTGAACAATTTTAGTTCTTTGGAGTATCCTCTACAGTTATAACTTAACTCCACACTCCCTATAAATTCAAGCAAATTCTCTTTGTAAATAGGTTTTCCTGCAAATACAAAGTTTTGAACAAGCTCTGATTATAGAACACAGTTGTGTCATATCATCTCACACTAATACCATCATCTGTGTCACCTGGCTTATGTATCCATATCTCCCGGTTTTTCTTTTTAAGTATAAAACAGCAACACATATGCTAAAATAACATGGACATAAAAATATCCTTGTTAAAGAAACAGCTCACTGTTCCATGAGTTGGCAAGAAAAAAGATCAATGAATGACACGGCAGAAGACTTAGGTACAGTTTAGAAAGTAAATTAACATACTTGCTTCTGTTGGTCAGATTGACTTTATATAAGATTCTCTTAAAACAGAACATTTATACTTATCCTGTCCCCCTGAAAAAACTGTCCTCCATTAATATTTAAAAAAAAAATGCAAGAACTTGAAAGCTATTCTTTACCCCAACCTCCAGACCGAGTTCTTATCCTCAGATGAACCTTATTTTTTGACCAGCTCACTAATTATGATTGAAATCACTGGCCCCTCTAAACAGCACATAAGCACTAGAGCTAGCAGCAACAGCAAGACTGGCCTTAATTGGTTCACTTACATAAAAGTAGAAACATTAAACTTCTAAATATAAGTTTCTGGCATATCTTTTCTTGCTATTACAGTAAAATAAGGTACAACAGAGTGAGATTCCAGCTGATTTGCACAGAAATCTGTGCCAATGTGTTTTCTAGTGACTGCTCTTCAAAGCAGGAATGGAGACCCACAAATACTATTGTGTGCAATTCAGGATTCCAAAATAGCCATTAAATCACACAATCTCCACTAGGTGAATAATGAAGTGGCATTGGGCCATTTTTTTTAATGGTTTATAAGATAAAATCCACAATTAGGGAAAAAAGAGACAGGTTGCTGGAATACTAACATTTCTCTCTCAGTCCCATTCTTTTAATTTTTTCTGATCCAGCAGGGACCTAAAATATGCCTGCGAGCCAGCAAGATAGGCTCAGCGTCACTCCGATGTTTTATGTGGTCTCAATCAGTGATACCAGAATTTAAGTTAGAAATCCCAGCTTCACTAAATGAACAATGATTATCTGGATTCTGAAGCTGCCAGAAAAAAGAAAGAAAGAAAAAAAACCAAAAAACAGCTACAGTCTTTCCCAAGAGCAATTGCCCTTTCTGGCAGGAAGGGGTAAAAATAGAGGCAGCTCATTAATATGGCTTGGCAGTGCTTAATGGCAGCTGGTCTGAAGAGTTAGATCAGTGGGTCTTTCCAGCAGTACTCCCGGACCACTGCCAGCAGGTGTTGCTGTGTTCAACAAAATGAAAAGAAGTGGAGGGGTGGGGAGAAAAATATTTATAAAGAGAGAAATAGGTGTGAAAAAAAATTAGTCACTGAGTAAAGTTTTCATTAGGCCTTTGGTAAAGCTATACACAAATTCCCCGAGGCAATAAGGAGCATGCTCTGAAATGAATAATGCTTTTCACTTCTCCTAATCTCCTTTCAGAAGTTATCCTGCACTATAAATCACGTACATGTTTGCTGTGCTTCACTCGGTAGCCTTCTCTTTTTGTCACAGACCACACACTTTAGCACTGGGAATTCTCTGACCCACTGCCGTTGTGGGAGAAGCTACGGACCGGCTGGGTGCAGCACCAGTAGGGGTGTGATGGTCAGCAGCCATGGCACCAGCTGCTGCGAATGGAGCACCACGCTACTCCGAGTCCAAGGAGAAGATAACTCTGTTACTTTCAGGGCAATTTTTCCACTTTCTGTAAAACCAATGCAGTACGAGACCTCTTGCTGAGCATATGTCTGCTGCCAAATTACAACAGTCACTGCACTACCAGTATGTAACTAATTTCAAAGAGTTTTAGGGTGCTAGTTAAAACCAAATTCAGTCTGGTCCTGAGAAAAAACCAATTCCATTACGGAAAAGTCCTTTGCCTAAACTCAGTTTTAGGATCCCTGTTAAAAATATGGTCCGGCAAATAACTAGGTATGTGCATGCTCGTTATTTGTTTGTTCAAGTATGCCTCTCACTGTCCCTGAAGGAAAGAAAAAAAAAAAAGCAGTTTTTTGTAACAACTGGAACCACCAACATCAGATGGCAGGAGAGCTACTGAAACTTGTTTCAAGAGGCTTCAATCCACAGCATGTTACAGCCTGAAAACTTATTATATGCATATTAAACCTGGGAAACAAAACAACCTATCTGGTCATATGTTTCCCGTTAACTCCTGATTTTTTGCTCATTTTACCAAAGCTGTTGTGTGAATACAGCACACACACACCAGTTCCACTCAATGCTGCTATAAGGACTCCCTGGTATCACTGTAAGTTGAAAATTTTAAATCTTTCTTCCCTGATCCAGATCAGCCATATTCCAAGACAGATTAAACTTGCATTACCAACAGGACATAAAAATACAATTATAAGTACAATTCAGGCCAGAAAAAAAATCTGAAGGATGGGGATTTTCTGGTAATCAGTGGGTGTTTTGAATGAGTAAAGACTGCATGATCATGCCATTTGTCATAAACGGTAGCACATAAAGCCAGCTATTATGTGTGTTTAAGAAAGGAGATGGATTTTGGATTTACTTTTGACCTTATGTATATTACTTTTGTACTGCCTAATTGGCATACAGTTATTTCTGATATTTCTGATTTTCACTAATGTAAACTGAAATGAAAATTGCATTTTATTTTATTCCACATGTGTTAATATCACATTTGCAAAAATGTGACCTGTCATTCATTGTAACTTATTTTTAGATGTCTAAACAGTTTTTAATAGTGTGATGCAATCTGCACGTCAAGAAGCCAGCAGACTTGGACAAGAGCAATATGATTCATTTTTTAAGAGCTTTAAAGGGATCCCTAAGTTAACAGGAGGACATATTTATACAAAGATTGAATTAAAAAAATTCTTCCACAGCAAATGGATTCTTAATCAAATGCATTTTCCTGAATTTGAAAAGAATCCAAATTTGCAAATAGACTATCTGGTATACCCTTAAGTATGAAAGAAGAAGAAAACAATTTGCAAACTAGTAATTAAGTATCTGGCAAACACTGTATTTGAACTAAATCAGTGATATCTACATCTAATAATATCTATATCTAGCTGTGCAATAAAACAAGTTGGAGTGTGTCTTCCTGACTCATAATATTTGCTTTCAGTCTGATTTTCAGTTCTATTCTTTAAATGGATACAGAGATCACCACTACAAGTTGAATCCACGGTATTTTGTCATGCTAGACAATTAGGAGTTTCCATTAGATAATTACCAGAAGTATGTCTCATACAGGAAAAACAGTCAATTGCTGATGTAACAGGATTAACCAATCCAGCACAGTGATCCGGCCCACTTACTTTTGACAGACATTATATGTGAGTGTACACATGAGAAGTACAGTATAAAGCTTCGCATTATAAATACCACAAAGAGGAACTTCAGCAGTTCTTAATGCACAATACAGCAGTCTCCTTCTGAGAGTCAGGACTAGAGAGGTAAAACTTTAAATCAGCTTTTTTCTTTTAAAACTGAAACTTCTAATTCCTGTGCATGCTGTTGCATACTATTAGGGCTATGTTGAATGAATGCATATACAGAGCTTTGCAGCTCAGGTAATTTTATAGAAAGATTCTGAACCACCATTTCTATATTTATTCAAACACTATGTATTTTTGTACATATATATATGTGTGTATGTAAGTACAAACGAACTATATATCAGCGTCATCAGCAGACTCGCTTTTAGAAAACTGATTTTTAGAAAGTTATGCTTTAATGTTAAGTCTTTCATCATCATGGCATGCAAGTAAAATATGCTGTACCTATATGTAATGGATTGTCTGTGATAAGCATACCTGTTATATATGGCAAGCAACGTATACCCCACAGCAAGAACCCAAATCTACTGATCTGTATTTTATATTGATTTATGCCTACCCCTTACTTTTCATCAAACATTGTTGGGATAGGTGCTATATTAGAACTATAAATAATCCCTTTAATTATGTCATCTGTTAGTACATCTAATCATGAATGCATATTTTCATCTGAAATTATTTTTTTGTCCAATTAAACTTTTAGTTCTATTTCAAGCTGACTTTCAGACTTCGTATAATTACAGCAGACTTTGGGCTGTTCACAAGATCCAAGAAATTTAGATGTATTATAGCGAGGTTTGTGTTACAAAGATGTGTTTATAAGAATGACTGCAGGGTTTATAATGCTGACAGACCCGTAAGTGTAACAGTATATAACAGTATAGCAACTGAGGTCAGTAAAACGCAGATGAGGGTGTACTGTGGATGCCTTATAACAGTGAAAGACTTATAAAAGAGCTTAATTGAAAAGGACTTGCAATATATAAAATTTGTAAAACTTTGGTTGATTGTTCAATTACTTCTGTATGTTTCATTTACTCTAACTATAATTCCTTGCCTGTCTCTCAGCCCTTGTGCCTGTAGTAATCTCATGGAAATTAGAGACTTTACAATGCTTATATTTATAAATTACTCCTTTCCTACTAAATACATTACTCCTTTCCACTAAAATACAATGGCCGATGGTAATACAGTGAAAGTGCGTATTTGCTGGGTAGGAGGTAAGCACACCTGAAGACAGAGGTGTGTGACAGACAGAATGAAAGGAAGGTAAAGAAAGAGGGTAAATACTAAAAACGCAGAAGCTGTTCTAAGAAAATCTGTACAAGTTAAAGTCTGAAGGGGAAGAACTTCAGAAGTTAGAGTCTATCAAATGTAGTTTTCTCCTTTCTATTACCAAGTTCAAATGTGAGGGAGTTTGCTAACTTCACCCTTGCTAGGTGAGGAACAGAACGGAGAGGCTACAGAACGTAAAGGCAACATGAAGCCATGGCAGTGACACAGGGAATGCGTTTTCACTGCAGAGCAAATCCCTCAGGGACTTAAAGTGGCAAGGGTCTACCAACACTCTAGCTCCTAGCAGTGTTTTAGACTGCTTTTGATTCCCAATGTCTTATTCTAATATTGTGATTGCTCTGTGTGGTTTAAATGAATGAAACAAAAAGTACCTTCTAATAACGATGGGCCAAATGTAGAAGATCTTACTCAGCCTTCACTCAGACAGAATTATTATTGGCATTGATGAGGGATTTGCCTGAGTCAGGAGTGAGTGTGATTTGGCCAGATGGCATGTAACACTTTTCACCTTCAAAGCATTTTTCAGACATTACTTGATTAACCCCAAACCTAAATATGTCTGCCTGAGAACTTCTAGGCACAGACTAGCATAGAAGTAGGGATATTTCTGGTGCAAGGGCACTACCTTAGCATGTCACAGATAGGTGCCGTACCGACTCCTGCTTAGACTTTCAGTGCCTGACCGTGTATTGCATCTGGAGAGTGTATGATGTATTATATAGCCCTCCAAACAACAGTGTTATTTTGCTCCCGTCAGATCTCTTGCCAGTGTTGATAACCTCCAGCATTTAGAAGTGAGCAGAAAAGATCTTTTCTCTTCTACTCAAGGCAGAATAATGTTCTGTCCAAAATATTCAGAGCCCCTGCCCGCATCCCCATCTCATTCACAAGCTGTTTAACATCTCCTGCTATCCCTAACAATACCAGGCAGGACCAAGAGCAAGGTGCTCGTTAAAAGGTTTCACTCTTTTCATTCATTCATGTTTCCTCTGTTTAGTTAAGCCAGTGATACTGTTGAAGGAATAAAACAAACAAAACAAACAAACAAAAAAAAAAAAAAAAAAAAAAAAAAAAAAGAAAGAAAGGGAAAAAAAGGGGGAGATGACAGCCAGGGAGGAGCCAGGAGGGTCAAGCGGAGAGAAAAAAAAAAAGAAAAAAGAGTAAATTTACAGGAATGAAAAGAGATTTTAGGAAGGGGGGAGGGTAGAAACCATGAGTAGTGATATTTGAAGAGGTGTGTGTTAGGGGAGCAATGAGCATAAGGAAGCCAGCCTGCCTGTTCCTCCCCCTTCCTAATCATAGCCTTTACTCACAGACAAAACTCCCTCCCTCTCTCATTCACTCACTCACTTTAGGCCAATCCGTCCTCTCTCTCTCTCTCCCTCTCTCTGTGTCTCTCTCCTACTCTGAGACAGAGTCAGAACTCTTCTCCCTGACAGCCACAAACATCTACAGCACTTATTGCATTCAGAGAGGGAACCTGCAAACAAAACTTCACAGAAAACTTTTGGTTCTTGTTCCAGAGAATTTGCTGAAGAGAAGGAAAAACAAACAAACAAACAAACAAAACAAACCAGCCCCAAAAAAACTGTGCGTGAAGGGGGAGGAAAAGCAGGGCCTTTTAAAAAGGGAATCACAACAACTTTTGCTGCCAGGATGCCTTTGCTTTGGAAGAGAGGATTTCTGTTGGTGCTTTGCTGGATTATAGTGAGGAGTTCCCCAACCCCAGGATCCGAGGGGCACAGTTCAGTCACTGACTGTCCATCATGTGCCCTTGCCACGCTCTCAAAGGATGTGCCCAGCTCACAGCCTGAGATGGTGGAAGCAGTAAAGAAGCACATACTGAACATGTTGCACTTGAGGGACAGACCTAATATCACCCAGCCGGTGCCCAAGGCAGCACTTTTAAATGCCATCAAAAAACTCCACGTGGGAAAGGTGGGAGAGGATGGTTATGTGGAAATAGAGGATGATGTTGGAAGAAGAGCCGAAATGAATGAAGTTGTGGAGCAAACCTCAGAAATCATCACTTTTGCGGAATCAGGTGAGTGCTTGAAAAACAGAACTGTAAAATATCCTTTGTGCCAGAACTGCAATTAACTTCTTGTCTTCTCCTCAGCAATAATATTTTCTGTAAGGTTGTAGGATGAGACTTGGGGGAAGGGAGAAGGAGGAATGGGATGGGGGGACGGGACTTTGAAGGAATTTGATTTTTCTGACTTAGTCTTGGCTACAGATTATACTTGCTAAGCACAGACAGCCACACAGAGAGGAAGCTCTCTAACCAATCTTGAGCAGAAAGTCAGGCTGCAGCGGGGTCCTCCAAACTGTGCCTGTGAAGCCAGAGTACTTGCAGTAAAGTACTGGATTGCAGAGCTGATAGTGAAAGAAAAAGGGCTGAAGCCTTTTGGGGAGTTTATCAGGACAGAAAGTGAGCTGCAAACTACTTGAGAAACAACCCTTTCCTGTAAAAAATATAGTGGAAGTTATAAAATAAGATGAAGCAGCTTTAACTTTAAGAAGTGAGAAGGCTTTTTTTTTTTTTTGCTTTTTTTTTTTAATTTAACACAGCATCTTCAGCAATAAAGAGTTGCAGGGACTGTCAGATGACTTCAATAGAACCAGACAAGTTGCTGTAGCTGATCCAATTTGTAATGCAGACTTCTGTATACTGGAAGAAAACGATTCTGTTCCTAGAACATTCCTGCCAAAAAAATGCAACCTTGGTAGGGTGTATTTTGAACTCTTTCGCAGTTCTGTTTTCCCTAACTCTTATACAGTAAGAACTTAGAATATAGATATTTCCTAAGTAATGGCTTAGAACTCACATCAACTGCCTATAGGAAACAGCTCTGAAGTTGTTCTTTACTGTCTTGTTCCTACACGAATAGGACCAGAGCCCATTTTAATTCAATGTATATGTATGTGCATATTTATCTGTTTGTATATGTGAGCATGTTTATACATGCATCAATAGAAGTATCTTGCAATAACACTATCATCTAACTAACAGCAACTTTTTATGATGCTGTCTAGCCAAAGCATTTTTCCTGTTGCCAAGACGGTTTTAAAAGAATGTCATTGTTTTGTTTGGTACAGCATATGGTAGGCAAAGTATGCAAAGGAACTCCAAGCATTTTTGTTTAAAAGTTTGCTGCAGCAGTATAAACAATTAAGACAACACTCAGAGTTTCCAGTCCTGAAAACCTGTTGACTCAGATGTTCTGTTTGCAGGGAAGCCATGCACAAGAAGTGTGCATGCTTTTAAGTGCAGACATTCCTGCTGGCTGTCCGATTTCCAACTGTACAAGGAGCCCTTGCCTTTGGAGTCCTTGTCAATATGCACATTATCAGTTCTTTCAGTATGAAAGCTCAGGTTTTTTGGTTTTTTCCATCCCCTCCACTTTAGAAAGCAGGCAGAAGGTGTCAATGCCAGTGGTCATTAGAAGCAGGGGAGGCTCAATGTTAGTTTAGAAGTGAGTTTTTAAAAGCAAGGAAAACTTTAAGCTATCTATGAGTCGGATTCCCCACCTGGTTTTCAGCAGCTCGCTCTGAGCACAGTGAAACACATATGGCATGAGCAGTGGTTTCTCTTCACTGTCTGAGTCCCAATCATTTGTAAACACATTATTGTCTCTCCTGAGCTCTGACACAAAGGAATTTGGAATTTGATATATGCCTACTCAGTACGACACCCTCCAACGGCGGCTCCTGAAGCCATTGGCTCTCGGGGTCACGTGAGCAGCGAAAATCGTGCCATTGCCTGCACGCTGGCCAATAGTCCAGCCACTGATCCCCCCCGCCACAAACTACCCAACACTAAACACGTCACTTGGTTTGATTTACATAGCGTTGTCCTACGACTGCTAGCCAAATTAATTTAAGAATTATGCTATGGAGTTACGCAGCTGAAGGATAGGGCATCCGCTGTATTCCCATGCCTTTTCTTCCCTGCTGCTTTCCTCCACCTTCACACTAAGCCCAACCTGGAAGCCAAGGCAGGAGGGCTGCTCCAGCCCTTTTTCCCATGCCTTCTAGGCTTTGATTTGGGAAGAGGGAGGAGCAATTAGCAACACCGAAGCCGAGCTCTATAATTTGGGCTTTTAACGGAAATGATAACGTCGCTCTGTGGAGTAACTTCAGACTGATAAAACATATTTTTCATCTGTAGCCATTCATATTTGGTGTCTTACTAACATCAGAGGATCTACCACACTTTACAGATGCCAATGCTGCAACAACTTAAGTAAACTCTACCTGGGATGTCTTCCACTCACGCACCAGCAGTATTGTTTGTCAAATATTAAAGCAGTATTATTTTTCCTGTTGAGGAAAGTGAAGCAAAAAGAGGGCAAGTGACATGTCATATAGGAAGTATGAGTTAAAAGGACAGGAACGGAATATAGCTACATGGAGAGTCCCCACTTTTCACCCTGTGGGAACTAGGAAGAGCATGGGTAAGTTTAAAGCACCGAGCAGGAGAATTAACATGTTCCTCTCACAGTCAGGCTGATTTCTTCCTGCTTTTAATGTGACACTCACTCTGTCTCAAAAGAGGGCAATAGGAAATCAATGAAAATGCATGGAAACATCTCACGTTGTATCAAATAAAGGTCTATGGAAAGAGAAATAAGACTTTAGGCTTTTTGTTCCTTTGGGTATGACTTGACACAAACCAGCCATTCCCCCTACCTTTCAGAAGCCACATTTACTACTTACCTTCATAAAAAAGTAGTATTTCCATCTTTCATTGCCCGTATCCTCAGACATTCAAAGAAATGGAGTGAATGAACAAACAGTGCCCTGTGCACGTGACTCTGGCTTGAGACTGCTGTTTTCTAAAATAGACCAAAATTCAAATGAGCACAGGTTTCAGATAATTAGAGGGGAAACTAAATGCAGTGAACTTGTCTGAAGCACAGGTGTAGTTATGTCCAGGAAATCAGCAAAATAGCTGGCAGGTAGTTTTCACAGCTAACAAATCCAGGCAGATCTTTACAAAATTAATAACTGCAAGTATTGGGCAAAAGTTTACAAATGCACCCTACTGTCCTTTGGCACTATTACAAGTAAAACATGAAAATGATTTTCTACTTGCATATCAGACTAAGATTACTAACCTCGATTAGTTCTGCTATGAGGGTAGCTGTGCCAGAGCTCTGTGGGTTACTTCAAGGTCTTAAAAATAGTCTTTTGAGGAGAGGGGTCATATAATTTTGTGACAAGTAAATCCAACAGGTTCTATAATGGAGATACCCAGCGCTCATAAAATATGGTCAGCTACTAACTCTTTCATTATTTTAAGTAGATAGCTTATTAGGCAGACCTGGGATTTTGCCAAGTGAATTTGATCCTGGCAACTAAACTACCAATGAAATGTGTTGCTAAGATCAGCCCTTGAGAAGGTGATAGGAATTACTGAATGGAAATACTGAAATCCAAAGGCTTATCATTAGGAGAACTGTCAGGAAAAAAATAAGAAGTCTGTCAGCTATTTAGCTTCTACCTTTTTGTATCACTTCATACTGAATTCAAGGTGAACTGACGATCATGCGATGCCTACATTCATGTGAAGATACATGTGCATACACACTCATGCCTTTACCTAGGAAGACACCTACTCCTATACATCCAGGCTGGCAGTTCAGGAGGAAAAAAAGGATGGGTCGCTTCTGCCTTTTTAAATCATTTCATCAATTTTCTTTTGAAAGCAAATGTATTTAACGGTACAGATATCCGTGCTGAATAAACAATGACCACGAGAGGGCACACTCCAAAGGCTTTTTGCTCCACACAAGGCAACCTTCCTGCAACTTCTATTTTACCTAATTGGATCCTGAATCCCAGAGATCTTTATGCTTATCTGTAGCTTCTGTGAGTGGAGCTCTTGTTTCTCTCTTCTAGTTTATTTAAAAGACAAGGATTCACTGGAGTGCAAGACTGTAAGTAAAATAATGCAGGAAGGAAGCAGGCAAAGGGGAAAAAAACTGGTGGATGCTAGAGGTTCTGGAAATCTAGAGACATCAGAAATTATCATTATTATTTTTTACAAGATACTGAGAAATGTGACTGTGAATCATCATCTGAGCTGATTTTCTCACATCTTTTTTTATGCAGTCTCCTTGGCTTTTAGAAAACAAGCCTATTTCCCCTTGACTTTTTTTTTTCTTTTTTTTTTTTTTTTTTTTGCTTTGGCATACTGTATCAAAGATTTAAAGTTTAGCAAATGAAAGCAAGTTACTTCCAGAAGAAGAAAGCCATTCTGTATTAATCTGTTTCATTGTAACAAAATGTGAGATTTCAGGGAGGTTTGTTGGTTTGAGAACAACTTGAGAAAGCACAGACAAATCTGAGAAGGTGGGAACCAGTTTAGAAAAAGGTATCTGAGAGAGAGAAAGTATGGTATGTGTCCCTCTGTCTGTGTAGTCATGCATACAGTTTTTTTTGCAAATGCAGTTAAGAATATCAGAATATGCATTTGCCTGTATGTGTGTATAAGCACACATATGTCCATATGTACAGGTATGCCAAGGCAGACATGCTTATGTAGCCGTACCTGCATCATTGTAATATGAATAGGTTCCTGCAGATAAGTATGTGTATTCATGTGCTCTCGTGTGTGCAGGATGTATCTACGCTGCATATGTGTAAATGATTCACGCTGAGGAGTTCTTATATATAGATATGCCTATACGGGTATGAAAAGGCAATCTCATTTAATGCAACAGAGCTTTGCAAGACAGATTTGGGATCGAAGCTTAGTCTACTGGAAGCAATTGGAAGTTTTGCTGTAATTTTCAGTGGGCTTGGGATTTGGGCCTTAGTGCTTAGAAATTAAATATTTTAATGAAAACAGACCGGTAGGTTCTGATGTGCTCAATTTTAGCATTTACAGCAAATTATTACAAGTATGTAAAAAAACCCCTACTCTCTCTTTTATGAAAGACAATGACCTGGTATTGTTTTTACCTTGAAATATGTTATTGGTGCAAGTGACCCTAAACTTTGCTTGAGCTATTTTAAACGTAAATGCAAAAATCAAGTAACAAAAAACTTCAACCAAGCAAACACCTTTTTTGTTTCTAAATATTTAAAGTCATGTGGGGGAAGGGCTTTCAATTTGGAAAGAACTCTAGGCTGTGGATGTAAAGTGCCTCCCTCCTGACAAAATAGCAGAGGAGAGTCAAGGTTCACCAGAACTGAATTATTTCACATTCTGAATGACCTTGTCAATGCCCCTTTGGGTTAACTTTTCAAGAAAAGGTATTTAAATAAGTTTGCTGCTGCTTTTTCCCCCATGATTGCTTGGGGAATAGTTCTTTTTCCTGGTTCTCTTTTTTGGTTCATTTTTTCCTACAACAAAAGTCTCCTTTTGCTGGCAGCAAAGGGTATGCGAACATAAAGATAAAGTGTTTGTTATTTGTGTCATAATTGTCCCTCCCTTTGTGAGAGGCAAGAGTCAGGCAGTCGGGGAGCAGAAATGAAAGTACACAACCTGGATGACCAGTCGTACGAGGGGTAATGAATAGTTAGAATAAATTGTTTGCCAGTGATCCACAGGTTGAAATGCATTCACAGAAACAGCCACTGTCTAATCGTGGTAATAACACATTATTACAAATGTAATAATCAGTCTTCCTAGGGGATAACTGCTAAAGTCACTGATTAAATTCTACGTTGTGAACAATTCATCTATCTCTAGTGGTCACTCATTAGTAAACATTTTGAGCAATTATCTCTCAATAACCATGCTCTTCTCTTCACTCTCTTTAGAGGAACCTTTCTAGTAACCTATTTTTTTCTGTCTCCTGGGGAACGGAAATGAGAAGTAAAGAGAAGGATGCTTTTGAATGTAATTGCAGATTGGCATGCAGTACAAATTCCCCCAAATCTAAACATAGGCAGTAGTAAAGTTAGCAACTAAAAAAGGAAAAAAAAGCTTGCTTTGTATGGAAAAACAGTTCACTTACAGTATAACGTAAAAAGGTTAAAATTAAGCAGCGGTAAAGCATGGGAATTTAAAGTAACAGCACCTTCTTACACAGTGAGCATTTTTCAAAGGAAAATGTAAATACTGTGTATTAAGAGGAATTAAGAACGAGTCATATTATAATGTCAGAAAGGATAATCACTTTCATTATGAAAAAAACCCAGCCATAATCATTTAACAGCATATGGTTTAAAAAAGAAGTTCATTTTAAGTACCTTAGCATTTAACTCAAAAAAACATTCTTTTAATTGTATAGCTTAGACCCTACCTAGTGTCTGTATACAGCTTGAACTAACAGGGCTCGATCTTCAATCCCGCTGCAAATGGCAAATAAATGAGCTTCAACTGCACAGTTAAAGCCAGCGATACTGAAGAAAGGATCCTTAGCCCCAGAGGAAGAGCACATTGGAGCCGCAGGCTCCTGCCGTGGGCCCAGCCATGAGCTACCCCACGCAGGGCTGCCCCCGCCAGTTTCCCCGTGCCTGGGCCCGCAAGAGCCCTGCCAATCCCTCCATGCTCTCCTGCACTGTGCCGGTCACCAAGTACCACTTGGCAGCATGTACTGAGTGTGTGAGCCCTGAACAGCCCTTCCAGAGGTGGAGAGCAGGGTACCCGTGCAGGCGCCCCTCTGCTTGCATGTTCAGGTTTCTCTCCTAAAAAGGTGTGTGAGCACCACTGAAGAGAAAAACAGGTATGAGCAAACCCTCATGGTATATATACTGATGCTACACTTTCCATTCAGTAACTCCTTCCATTAAACCTTTTACCATATATGCACTACTTCTTAGGGCTTGTATTTTTTAACCATTTCTCACAGCATTTGCCAGTGTCACTCGCACTGCTCGACTGCTCCCTCGGCATCACAGCCTTCTTCCTGGAAGGGACTTTACTCAGCAGTAAAGCAGAGAGGTGGCCTCTTCAAGGCTTTGGGAAGAGAAGATGAGGAAAAGCAATCAAAGGGGGCCCAAAGTAATCCCTTGTCTCCTTTTTCAGCTGCTTTCTACTATGATAACAATCCAGGCTGTTGACATCGCCATTTACATGAGCATGGAAGTGATGAAGGCATTACCACTGTTGGGCTGTGGGTCTTTCCACAGGAGTCAGGCAGGAGGAGCAGGATGATTAGAAATGGAAAAAGACCCTTGCAAATCAGCTGTGGCAGATGAAAAGGCAGGACAAGAGGATAAACAAAGCATAATTATGGAAGTGATACCATCCCCAACTTTCAGGAAGTTCCTCTTTTTACTTTCAGTTAGATGAACAGTATGTATTTCCAAAGCTTTGAATCTGGTCATTAACTCAGACCAAAAAGGAAAGACTGCTAAATCCCTCAGCAATATTTGGAGAAAATGAAATACAGTGATTTTTTTTTGTCTCAGAACATTTGAAGAATTTATTTTATTGTAGCACCGTACCTTTTGGAAATAAAGATCCTGTTGTAAAGTGAATGTGTAATCACAATAAGCCAGATCCAGAGATCTCAATTCAGTTTTAGCACAGGCCAAACTCTGATTTCAAAATGAGCTTGTCTGAGCATAGTGACCTCGTAAAGACTGCAGGATTCATACCATTTGTGCTCTGTGATCGTAACAAACTATTTGTGAATGTGGAGAGAATTCAGAAAAGCTTTGTGTTTTCCGAATGTGAAAGCATGCTTTTTATCCCCAACTTTGCACCATTCCCAGTCTCCTTCTAAAAAGATCTGTGAAAGGGAAAGGTTTTTTTAATTGCTATTAAAACCTTTTATTAGCTATGCAGGTTTGAGTCCTCAGGATTTTGTTTCATCCAGAAATATCAGGCTCATATAAGCTTCCTGCACCTTTTTTCTTTAGGATCTGCATCAACCATTCATGTGTGAAAATGTAACTAACCACATCCAGAGAGGCTGTTTTTGTAGCTAACAATGTACAGGGAGGCAGGCTGTTATCCCTGTATCAGAACATGTCTTATGCTACCTTGCTCAAGCTCACTTTCCTCAAGTGAAGAAAAAGCAAGTACTTGAGTACTTTCACTGTACTATTCTGATATTTTTAGTAACAAGGAAGAATTCAACTTTCACACATACAGGAACATATGAAAAACTAATTAAGAGAGTTCTTGAGGTCCTGTTTCTTTCCTGTAATATCTGTCAAAAAGAGTGGCTGTTTTGCTATACTTCTGGCCAGTGCAAAAGGTAATATGAATATTTACTGTTGGAGATATGTCACTTCATAACTATTTTCAACTCTGCTAGCATGGAAATAACAAGATGTGAAATATCAAGCATTAGCACTTAACAGCATTAGATTATTCTGTAACACAGGGCTGCCTGGCTTTTCTGATCAGATGGGTGATACAGCTTCTTCCCCTGTTGAGCCAGGTCTGCACACCCTGGCTGTTTTTTTCAGAGCACATAACTGTGCCGTGTTCATGTCCAGCACAGCTGATCTGCTCATGCACAGGATCCCTCCTAGCACCCAAACTGCTGTCTGTACCCAGCTTGGTACCTCAGGAACACAGAATAAGTTTTGCACTTCCCAGCAATATATGCCTATTCCCCACACCAGTCTGTGAGGTCTGAGGAAAGAGAGCAGCTGCAAAGAGGCTGCTGGTGCCAGAACAATTTCCGCAGCTTGGTCTAAACCATTTTTTTTCCCCCAAGGTTTCCTTGGGTAGGGACTGCAAGCAAAAGGGGTTGGATGGAAAGTTTTCGAGGCAGCAACCCATTCCTGATAGGTCACCTGCCTTCAGGTTCCCCTGAAGACCAGGTGCCCCTCAGAAAGGATTTATCAGGACTGTGCCAAGGAAAAGGATAAGCTAAAGTTAGAACCTTGCTTTAGAAGAGAGAGTCGGGCGGAATGAAGCCACAGGCTGGCTGGATGGTCCTCGCAGACCTTTGAAGTATCCATTCTCATAGAAAACACTCTATGAAATCCCTACGTACAAGGGATACAAGGGAACCAGCCTCTTGGACCAGACTTCCTTTGGACTGGAGGAATGTCATTGTGCATCCCCTCATGCTCTGAAACACGGGAAGGAGTGGGATTAATGCCTATCACCTGCCCTCTGCTCCAACACAGCTGGCAGCTTTGCCATAGTTTCATTTCCAGAATGGAAAAAAAATAGTATTAGCTGGCAAGAGCTGACGACCTTCCAGTCATTACTGAATGAATCTTATTTAAAAAATAATAGAAAAACAGTAACTCCACCATACCACACAGTACTGGTCAGCTTGCTCTGTCTTTTCTATAAGCCACTTCCCTTTCTAAGGCACAGTCCCACTGGTTCGTGTAGCTCCCTGAGAAATGAATGTAACTCACTTTGCAGACTGGCATCAGCAAATTCTGTGAGAAGCAGTTAACACAAACCATGTGTTTCCCTATCTCAGTGACAGTTAAAGGTTACAATTTCACACTCTCACTTAGAGGGAAAACAAAAACAAAATGCTGTGCCCTTTGGCCACTGTAATTCAGAAATGTCTGTCTCTTTGACCTGGGAATGCCACCAGGGAAATCTGAATGTGTCAGTGTCAGGACTTCACGGAGAAGGAAGGCAACAGGTAGTTCAAAGGGCAGCACAGCCTGCTTACAGACTTTAGAAACCAGGAACTCTTGAATTTGCAAGTGAGTACGGGATACACGTATCTTGTGATTTTGCCCCACTTCTGTTTCACCTGAGAATGGGGGAGCAGGGAGATGGTCAGGGAGTCCGTACTAGTGGAGTTCAGTGGCAATGGGCAGCAGGGAGGAGAGCCTTGCTGACATGAGAATAATTTTTCCTGTATTCGTCCAGCCCCTTCAGTTTTGATCATACTTGCCCTTTTTAGGGTGCAAAGTTCTGGTTCCGTGACAAGCAGAACCACTGCACAGAGAATGAGATCAACCAGCATGGGTAGCTCAAGAATAATATCAATGACAAACTGACAATTATGAATACTGCTAGTGTCTCACTAAGGTCAGGTATCTGTGCATTTCAAATCTGTGACCCCAGTACATGCTGGCCTCCATGCTTAGAAAGAACAAGAGATGCCAACATGGCTTTTTCTTTTGTCAAGAAAATGGAAAAGTACCTCTCTTAAAAAAATAATACGACCACTACCCCCCAGCTAATTCATTCTCTCTTAACTTTTTCATGCTCTAGTGATCAAATCATTAAACAGCCCTCATTATTCATTCTAACTTCTGCCAGGGATATGAGCTCTGTATCAGAGAAACACCCCCTCACCATCATAATCATCATCATGACATCTCAGCAAGTTGATACAATTATGCCAGAGAACCATCCCCATAATTATACAGTTCTTTAACTCATTTCTCAGTGTATTCACCATTACTATAATCACAGCGAGTACAGTGTGTTAAATTAAGAACAGGATCTACAGCTAACATCTCACAGGAGGAAGAGTCTGCCTGCTGCAATTCTGCAATTCTTTACAATGTAACTCTGCAAACCTCTCAAAGCCGAGGCTCATATTTTAGTTTTCCTTTGTTTTTGAAACAATTAACATTTACAACTCATTTTAAGACGCATACGAAGAATGACATTTTACGGAGGGAGAAAGGGCAGACCTTGTTCCCACATAATTTCCAAAGTATTGCCAAAGAACTGGCAGGGCTGGAACTCACTCCCTAACTTTTGCTATCAGGCACAGATTTATATGTGTATGGTACTTATAGTCATGGACTGTCGTCACAAAAGCATTTTTGCCTTTCAGCTAAAAGTGATCACAATGACAGCTTAGGCAAATGAACTCTTAGCAGCCACTGATGCTTATTTGCCATGAGATGCTTTACATAAATGACTACATCATTACTATAACAAAATGCTTTGGTTAAAATATGATACTGGAAAACAACAGTCAAAGAATTACTTTTCTAAAGAGACAATTTTCACAAAAGACAATCTGAGGAGGAGATGAGGTGAAGGAAGGTTAGAACAGAAGAATCATAAAAATTTAAAAAGCCAAGTAGGAAACCTAGGGAACTTTGTGCCTGTGGCAACAGTAACAGAATTCTCTTTAACAGAATGCAAGCAGACATACTAACAAGTTCTTCCTGTCTATTTCCATTTACCAAATCAGGCACAGCCAAGAAAATGTTGCACTTTGAGATTTCCAAGGAAGGCAGTGAATTATCAGTGGTGGAACATGCTGAAGTGTGGCTCTTCCTGAAGGTCTCCAAGGCCAACCGGAGCCGGACAAAAGTAACCATCCGCCTGTTTCAACAGCAGCGGCAGCCAAAAGGCAACACTGAAGGAGCAGAAGATATGGAGGACGGGGGGCTGAAAGGTGAAAGGAGTGAGACTTTGATTTCAGAAAAGGCAGTGGACACCCGGAAGAGCACTTGGCACATCTTTCCTGTCTCCAGCAGCGTCCAGAGGCTCCTGGACCAAGGCAAGAGTTCTTTGGATGTGCGGATTGCCTGTGACCTGTGCCAAGAGACTGGAGCCAGCCTGGTGCTACTAGGCAAGAAGAAGAAAAAGGAAGATGATGGGGAAGGGAAAGAAAAGGAAGCTGGAGAATTCACAGGAGAAGAGGAGAAGGAGCAATCACATCGCCCCTTCCTGATGATGCTTGCCCGGCATTCAGAGGACCGCCAGCACAGGCGGCGGAGACGAGGCCTGGAGTGTGATGGCAAAGTCAACATCTGCTGCAAGAAGCAGTTCTTTGTCAGCTTCAAGGACATAGGATGGAGTGACTGGATCATTGCACCTACAGGTTATCATGCCAACTACTGCGAAGGAGAGTGCCCCAGCCATATAGCAGGCACATCTGGTTCATCATTATCTTTCCACTCCACTGTCATCAACCATTACCGCATGCGGGGCCATAGCCCCTTTGCCAACCTCAAGTCATGTTGCGTGCCCACCAAATTGCGGCCCATGTCCATGCTCTACTATGATGATGGCCAGAACATCATTAAGAAAGACATACAGAATATGATTGTGGAGGAGTGTGGCTGTTCATAGACACATGAGTGCGCAAGACCCTTCTCACTAAGTTGAGAAGAAAATGTATCAAAAGCCCAAGAAGAGGAAAGACCAGACATGGTATAACCTTTTTTGAATGAAACAATCATTGGAAATAAAAGCAAAAACAAAAGAGAGAGAGAAAAGAGAAGAAAAAAAAAAAGACTTAGGGAGGATCAGAAAAGACTTCAGCTATAAAAAGGAAGAAAGCTTCATAAACCTGGGCTTGAATGAGATACGTCTGAATGGCGGTATGGGTTGGGGATTTCCCCTTCCTTTCAGTATGCTCCTTATCTTATTACGTAGTATATTAAACATTAGTTATTACTAGGGGAGTTATGTTCCCTCCCTTAGTTACCCATCAGTTCAAGCCGTGGTAGCAGTTCCTCTAACCTGCAGCAATTTGGACCAAGTCCAAAATGTCATTGAAATTCCTTGAAAAGCCATGTGTATGAACACTACATTCACTGGCACCTTCCCCCCAAATTTACCGAGGAACTGAGTAGGTGTGTAGTGTTTGCATGTATATATATATGGCTATGTATTTATATACATATCTCTATACATACAGACACTATACACATACATATACTTAACATTGGTAAAGGGACAATATTGTGCAGGTGTATACACCTTCATCTTCTGCACTACATTTACAAAAAAAAAAAAAAACATGAAAAAAGGAAAAAAGAAAAATGAAGAAAAATACAGAATAAAAAAAAGAATGAATGAAAGAATAAAAGTTACATTTTGTAAAGGTGCTTACAACGTTAGAACTATGCAACCTAGTTGGTTTGAAACTGTTTACCTGCGAAAGAAAGAAAAAAAAAAACAGAAAGACTTTTTTAAATGGAAGTAACTTGTTTTAAAAAAAATTCTTCAGTGAGAGATACTTGAAAGGAACATGTTTGTCCAGTTACTGGAGCCAAACATTTCTATATTTTGTAAAAAAAATTTTTAATCGTTTACTATTTGCACTACAATGGTGTCTGACCTGTTTAATCCTTATTTAACAAATATTTGCAAGGGAGGGTGGTTGGGTGTGGGAGGGGTTGAGAGCTGCACTTATTGTGAGCTATACAAGAACTGCTACAGCACACAAAATAGCTATTTTTATTATTATAATAATTATTATTATTTTGTACCTTAAAATGAATAGACACATACACCAAAGACATTTGTGTGAGCCTCTAAAAAGTCTGTTTGTGGTTGGTACCATTCACCTGTAATAAGTTAGGGTTTGAATTAAGGGTCAGTGGGTTGATTACATTCAGGCTAGAATATCTGTTAACCAGTTAAATTCAAATAGTCCCGTCAACAGAAAATTGCCATTTGAAGTAAGCCCAGAAAAGCCTTGGGATTTGGATCCAAGTGCTTGGATCCGAGATCCACCTCAGCATAATTGTACTTTTTTGCATGTACAACACTAAGACTTGTCTCTGATGCACAGCAACTGTGCATTGTTGGGAAACAACTTTATACAAGGGATATACATATATATGTATATATTTCTGTATGTATATATGTATGTATACACAAGGTATAAGCACCTCTGGCTTCACTTTAATGTTCTTAAAACAATGAATGTTTGTGTGCAAAGCACAGTATGTTAAAAGATTGTTTGTTTGTTACTACCAAGTGGGAGGCTACACGTTCAAAATGGTATTTGTGTGAGAGAAACCTAAAGTGCTGGTGTACACTTAAAAAGTCTTGATGTAAAGTCGCAAGCAGCTTTGGGCCCTGCCCACCATTGCCCCTGCAAATATACAGAAAATGGCAGTTGTGGTAGGATTTCTGTTTGAAATGCAGTCTTCGGTGAAAGACTGGCTGTCTCAACCACCACTCTCTAGCATGACAACTCTTAATTGGTTTGCACGTTACCTGTAAGACCTAATTTTCAGTGTCAACACCTAACCTGAAGGGTCCAACCCATAGGGCATAGGTAGATAGTTTTTTTAAAAAAATTCTATCGCTGTCATATTTAAAAGAATGTTAAAGTTACAACACTTGTCTTTGGGTAGGGGGAGATGATAAGAGGGAATGGGAGAAACCTTTAGGCCCTGTTTACACTGAGTTTGATAACCCTGAGCCTGAAGATTCAGACTCACATAGGTTTGCAGGACCAAGCCCCTGTTAGCTGCCTTCTGATGGAACAGGCTTCAAAACGCCTCTCACGGAAAGCACTAACGTGGCTCCCCACCTTGTTGAGAGCACAGTCTGTAAAAAAAATAAAAAAATTTTAAAAAATAGCACAATTTAACCCACTCACATTGGCTAGGGATAGCGTGTTAGCACCTTTATAGCAAAAACTATGGTTGAACAGTGTAATCAGGGCCTTCATTTTTTGTCAGCCAAAACTGTTTGTGTGTGTGCATGTGTGCGTGGGTGTTCTCTGTGTGTGCATATGTATGTGCGCATGGGCGCATGTCTGTATTTGTACGTATCGATAGAGATTTAAAAAAAAAAAGAAAAAAGAAAAAAAGAAAGAAAAGAAAAAAAAAGCCCTTTCCTCCGTTGAATAGATATCAACATACATGCTTATAGCTACGTTTTCTATCTAATTTATTCCACAGTATTTAGATTGCATAGTACAGCTAATGGGTTATACATTTATGTACTTTTTATACAATACATTTTTTTTACAGACTTGTTTGCAATTTGCAAAAAAAGATTTTAAAAAATTTATAACAATTGGGTAAATACTAAATTTGTCACTAAAGTATTCTGTAAAATATCAAGGCTTTCTGATTTAAATTATTTGCAGAAGCTTGTTGGGTTTTTGTGTTTTCTTCCTGGGGAAAGGGAGGGGTACCAAATGCTAGTAGGAAAATTTAAAAAAAAAAAAGAAAAAAAAAGGAAAAAAGATGCACAACTAATTTATCTTTATAACTTAAACAAACCAAGCTCCTGACCCTGTTTCATTTGAAACAAGTGGCAGAATTACCATTGATTTTTCTAGCAGTAGAGCCAGGCTCTGGAACAGCAGGAGCAGGGACATAGTCTGTGACAGTTGTTGAGCAGAGTACCTTTTATTTCACTGGGCTTTAAACTTGGCCTTAAAATTGAATGCATATTGTCCCAGAACCCTTACTCGTGTCAACAGGGTCTTTAACATTTACTGGTGTCCTTACAAGAGTAGTAAAACTACTTACGTGAGTAAAGGTAAGCGAGGGTGAATCACAGGTTCCTTTTGCTTTGGGCAGTGTGAAGGGAGAGAGAAGATTTTGAAAGAATGACACCATATCCAACACTGTTTAATTGAATTGTTTAAACCAGGCTGCTTGCATCATAGTTGATCTCTGAACATATTGGCAAGGGAAGCAGGTGAGATGTCTCACGGTGGTAAAAATTATTCTCAAGTGTCATTAGTTAAAGAGCATTGGAGACCTGAAATCCCAGCACCTTCCCCTAAATGACAATGGCAAAACTCCCATTGACTGGAAGCAGAGTAAGTTTAGGCTCATGGTTTTCCTGGCCAAAGCATAAATAGCCTTTAAAAAGAAGTCTGCTGAGTTTGATATCAGCTTTTATGTGAATGGGGACTGGCCCTGGGAAATATGAAACTAGCCTGAGACAACTTGCAAGTGAGGAAAGAAAATAGGATTTTAGGTGTGGTGAGCATGTTTCATGATAGATGCACCAGAAACAGAAGAAGGTTTTCAAATGAAGAAGTAAGTGTTCCTAAGCCCTGCTTTTTAGCTTTCATTTGTGTGTGTATACTAGTCACAAATTTTAAAGGTTTCTCCCTCCAATCTCGAGGTTCAGTCATGGGGTTTTGATTTGTGGTCAGAGTTATTTAAAGCAGGGGGAAATGAAAAACTATATGATAAAATAAAATAAGAAATCGGGATGTTAATCAAGACTGACTGATTCCAGCAAAACACCCCACCACCGATAATTTGATTTAATTAAATCTGCATGTACTTAAAATAGCATTAGAAATTGTTACCATATTTAAACAGTTGTTCAAGGGCATGCAGTCTCAAAAATTACTTCTCCTTTCAGGTATGACTATACCAAAAAAAAAGAGGTTTTTAGCTACTAACACATTCCTTTCCATATAACCTAGTTCCTGTTTATGTTGAAAATGTATTTTCAGTATATATTTAATGACAGAAATGTATTTGTTTAGTACCTCCACAATCTTCTTGCTTCACAGTTGACCACATTTTGTTGTCTTTTCCCTTCTCCATGTCAGATGCTCACTGGATACAAGGCCTAAGAAACTGGCAGAAGTGCATGTTAAGATGTTTCTTTGGGAGGGCTGAATGTATTTATATTCTTGGGTTTTAGCAAAAGGAAATGCTTACAGATGCTTATAATTATTCTGCACTCATATGTCACAGCAGAATATCGACCTAGGGGCCAAAGCTGTAGAACTGAATGAAATGGGAGTTTTGTCATTGACTTCAACAGAAAGAATATCTTACCAAATCATTGCAAAATAGGACTCCATTATATACACCTGCTTTTTTTTGTATTTAGTTGAGATTTAAGCCATCAAGTTCTTTCAACTGTGACACCACAAGGCCACGTAGAGGCTAGCAGCAATATCTCTGAGGCGGAGAAGTTCAGGCATCTGTAAAGTCTATGTGCAAAATGAAAATTTTTATGGACTATAGTTACTCGTGTGGAACAGTGCCTTACTCTGTAAGCAATGCTGTTGATTTCAGAGGGTCTCCTTTCCTAGAAAGTTAGCAGTCAGCATAAATAAAGTGAGCAAAATCTATTTCTGGAGTGTAGGTAGGAGAGATGTGATGCAAATTATTAAGTTCTTTAAGTTAAACCTCATGTCAATAGTGTGCATCAGTATAAGAATCAGATGCTAATCACTTTCCTTACACTGAAAGAAGCTTTACTCCCCATCTGCTCTCACTGCATTACATGTGGAGTAAAAATGTTTTCAGTATGAGTAAATAAAATCGTAATTTGACCTTTTGTGAACAACTATAAGCAACATTTTCATGGGCAGAAACAAACAACACTTCTGGGTTATATAGCTATTTATTTTTTGAGATATAGTGAATCTGTGTTAATTCTCAATGGGTTTCTTTGTATTTAAATACTTTCAAAACAATACATTGACGATGGGTTGAAGATATATATATGTATGTATATATACATATTATATATATATCTATGGCATATATATACACACACAACTATATATATATGTATATACATATATATATAAATTATGAAAGCCAAGATATTATGAAGCCTATTTTGTTTTTATCATTTTGTGTTTTGTTGTTGATATTATTATTATTATTGTTATTATTATTATTTTGCATACTACATGCAGTGCTTTAACCAATGTCTGTTTGGCTAATGTAATTAAAGTTGTTAATTTATATGAGTACATTTCAACTATGTCAATGGTTTCT
Organism: Pluvialis apricaria; assembly: GCA_017639485.1. NCBI lineage: Eukaryota > Metazoa > Chordata > Aves > Charadriiformes > Charadriidae > Pluvialis > Pluvialis apricaria. The sequence goes on from CM030008.1 coordinate 65,857,830, forward strand.
TAATATTTATTGTGTAGAAGGACTGGTATTTTTTTTATTTACATTATGTTTAAAGAGGTAACAGTTTGATATGTTCTCATTTGTTTATATTAGAAGTTATTTATTTTCACGGCATTCCGTCTGGTATTTTGATATTTGGAAGGCATGCTACCTATACTTTGTACAGTTAGTGGGCAGTATTCAGCAGCTCCCGGTAGATTTTAAGGCCCTGTGTTAAATAAAAGACCTGTTTGGGATTTTTATTTTAGGTCTTTCCTATTGGTTTGCCAGGACCACTCGGTGCACTTATTGCCAGACACTCTGCCTGCGTGACCAATTTATTCCTACTGTATTTACCCAGGACAGAGGATGAAACCACCTCTGGTGTAAGTCCAGTGACTTCAGTGAAGTTATACCAGAGATGTACTTGGCTCACAGAGAAAATGCTTGTGCAAATCAATGCAAAGAAAAGGCAGAAAGAAAGAAAGAAGGAAATAAAAAAAAGAAAGAGACAGAAAGAAAGAATGAAATAAAAAAAAGAAAGAGACAGAAAGAAAGAAAGTCTTTGCATTTGGAAGGGCATTTCAACGTGTTAAAAATGTTTGGGTCAGCTACTATTTTATTTTACTTTGTTCTTTTTGTTATTTTGCTCTTTCTTATACAACAGCAGCAACAACACAAGTGAAATAAATAAAGGGAGTTTCACCAAGCATTGTGTAATTGTCCCTTAATATGCATTCCTGGTTGGGAAATTCACGGGAGCTGGGGAAATAAGAGAATAAAAATTAGCCTTAGAGGTGAAACATGTGGGTACCTCTTTGGATTGAACAGTATGATGCCTTTCTCTTTGGTTTGACTATGCTAAATGGACATTCAAATTCATGGCCCTACATGTAATGGAATTTTAGGTTGTTCACTTCTTGTGAAACTCACCAAGTACAAAAGCTAAAGCCAACTGCAACTTCCCTTTGCCTGCAGTCTGTTAGGTCTTCAACTACCATCACCGCAATTCCCTTGAATAACCCAGAATTAGATGCTTACACAGATAAAAGGAGAATTTGTATTACCAAGACAAAATTGCAAGGCTGTCAGTTCACATGCGCTAGTTTATAAATTGCTTAGTAGTCAGATGAAGTGATCAAAGAGGCCTGATCACAGGCAGCTGATCCCTGCTCTGAGTGAGAAATTATCTAATACCCTCATATTTGAAGGTAAAGTGAATTTATGCAGGGTTTTCACCAGTCATTGCATTCCTACGGTGATAAATGGACTCCTGCTACATTCCAGTGGAGTGAGAATCAGGGAACAAGAATTTTGAGGTTGATCTTTAAATGGATTATTTGCACGGTGCTCAAGCATAGGCCACTGCAGCTATAAGCAGGCCTTTTAATAATCAGGCACTGAAAGCTTTTCTACAAAGGCTGGAGAAGTGAATTGTTTTCCTTTTACAGAGAATAATTTTTCAACAAATCAATGCAATCAGAGCTAGAGAAAGCCTTTGTTTCCAATATAATTAAGACATGATTGAATATTTGCTTTCTTTCCTTTGTTATGACCACTATTATTATTATTGCCAGCAAGGACAAATCCAACCGGATTTGGAAGTTGCTCTAAGAGAATAAAATCATAAGGGCTACTTGATTCCAAATGCTATTGTATTAACCTGGTATAAATGAAGCTTACACTTCAGGTGTAAAATGAGGCGTTATCCTTTCTCCGGCATGACATAAAGTTCAGTACTGGATGGTGTAATCCAGATTTTTTCCATTTTCTCCAGCCATTAGATTTTCTTTTATTTTAAGAATGCTATTGAGAACTGTTGCTATTGTACAGGCTTGTTGAAATCCCCATCTGAAAAGAACAGTGGAGAACTAAGAGCTGCCTTTTGCAGCAGCAGAACAATCTGCTAAAACTGAAAAAAAAAACCTAAACAGATTAGACCAAGCTAATAATACATAGACAAAGGCAGGTAGCACCAAAAGTTTTTGCAAAACAGATACACAGATAGTGTCTACTCAGTGTGGATTTCCTGCCTTAGAGGAACATCTTCAAACTGCTGCCTGGGCTATTGAGTCACTGGGCTAGTTTCAGTGTATATCATGATTCCTTCCGTGCTTGTCACAGGGCTAACAGAGTCTATGTTTTGGTAGTCTCAATGGCTGCCCTCAGTGATCCCTTTCTTACTTAAGTTTGTCTGTCTCCCCGAAATACAACCACAGACTGATTTCAAGTACTGCCTAGGGCTCAGAGTGACTGTTCTCCTTTATGCTGCTGATTGATAGAAATACAGCACAGGGATCAAATCCATGGTTTGCAAATACTTGCTGCCCAGCTTCTGTGACCTCTGGGCATTTCATGGTTTCAAAAGACCTGTATTGCACATGGTCACCATTTAATCACATCTCTCCCATCTACTATTGCTTCTCATCGGCTTTGCTAGAATTTCACTGACTAGAAAAATGGTGCAGAAAACCATCAGCTGCTAGAACATCCCGAATTGTCTCTGCAGGACAGAATTAAGTGAACAGTGAGATTTCCCTTTCCCCTCCAACAGCCAGCAACTCCAAGCACCCAAAGTGGAAGGGTTGGGAAAAAGGTCCACATGAGTACACACTATCTGTCTTACAAGGGCTGTGAGAGGGAATGGGTTTAGTTTGTCTTTGAACAGTGACACTGCAGCTTATGGGCACAGTGGCAAATTCAATGTACATATTGCAACATCACATCAGGAAACAGCATAACAATTATTTAATATTTCTGACTCATCCAGTCTCTACTGCATGAGAAAGTTACTCTGTTTCTGAAAAGACAGAAATGTATATCACCAGAGTTATGGCCTCCAGAATTTCATATAACAGCAGAAAAAAACCAACATAGCAGCTTTATTCAAACAAGAAAAACATTCGGAGGAAAGTTGGCAAGAGATACTAGCAGAGATCCCTAGAGAGGCTCTTGAGCAAACTGCTTCTCCACAACTTATGCACACACAAGAATGCCTCTTATGGCTGCATTAGGATGCAGTTTATAGGCCTGGGCTTGATCTTAATGAAGTCAGCAGAGTATTACAGACCTGGATGGCTTAACTGAAAGTAAAATGAAATCCTACTTTTTGAGAAAGATCACTGAGTAAAAAAGAGCAAAGAGTAAGATGGTAGATGATGTGGGCACTTTAATGAACCACATACGAGAATGGTCAGAGTTGAATGCCTTTGAAAAATGTGAAGATAACCTAAATCAGGGTAGAGGTAGAAAAATCTCCGATTACAGAATGCAAGTTCACATACATAAGGAGCCCATTCAGAGGTCTAAATCTTAGTTCTCAGCTGAGCTGTGTTTCTTCTGCTTCACTGACACAGCCCTTCCCAGGGTCATGCCAGCCTTAGAAATGGTGCAATGCAGGTAGAAACACAGCACCAATTTCAGGCATCAGACACTCAGTGCTTTTGCCACCCTGAGAACGTGCAGAGGCCACACATCTCTCTAAAGACTGGGCAGACAGATTGGTTAACAAGTGACAAATCAACTATTTCAATTTTTTGAAATTTCTAGCACATGACACAACCCTCAGAAGCAATTCAGGCCTGTCTCAGCACTGGCAAGCTACCTTAATATGAATCAGGTTTAAATTTGTCATGCTTTCAAATGCATACCTTTTTGTGCAAATCCTACTCCTTTCTCACACTTTCAGTGGACAGCCTGGTCATTTGTACACAGCTGTTGTGGCAAAACTGGCTCTAGGTTTAGGCTTCAAGCTTCACTTCTCCATTCATATTTCCATAGCCTAAGAAAACACTCTCAGGCACAGGAGTTTTATGCCACCCCCACATGTCTGGGCAAGAAGGAGAGAGATCTGATAAATAAGTTAATTATGTCAACAAATAAGAGACATTTTCTATGGATAGAAACTCCAGGTCCAATCAGAAGAAGCCCAGTACTAGACCTGCCTTGCCAGTGACCCAGCCTGGGTACTGAGAGGGTCTGCAGTACCTGGGGAGGAACAGAGGGACTGCAGGGAGAGGAAATGCAGCAACAGGGGAGTAGGCTCAATTACTCCCATGCAGTAACTGTCACATCGAGTCGTAATTTTTTTTCTGTCATGAATGACCTCTTCAGGAAGCAGCTAGACAGGGAATCCACAAGAGAAGCAATGAACATTTGCATATGCATAACACATGCATAACAATGCAGGACCTGGCTTAAGAATCTATTATCAAAATATTGTTCTGAAACAGTAACTATACTACACAGGTTTGTTACAGCAAGAAGGTAAGTCATCCTTGTCCATCATTCTATCTACCAACCTCTGCTACAGCAGAAAGAGAAACTACAGAAACCTGTGAAAACTTCAAGAAACTAAAAGGGACAGCTGAAAGGGTAAAACATTTCAAAGCAGCTTGCAGGTTACTTAAGAATACTGTATTAGGTGCACAGTACTGAAAAAGACCCCAAAAGCCAATATGATGGGTTAGCAGGATAAAGTCATATTTAAGTGAGAAAAATAGCAAAGAACAGAAATATCAGCAAGTTAATTCTAAAAACATATTACAGAAGGTTAGAAAAGAATCTGAGTACCCTGCAAAATCCATAATACCTAAGAATGAGTTAAAAGGTCAAGTAAAATAAATTCAGTAAGAGTCAATGTGTGCTTTGTAGGTAGAAAACCTGTTTCATGTCTTGCAAGGAATCAACAAGTTCACGGAAAGGAAAACATGCTGATATAGTCAGCTTGGATTTTCCAGAAGGAATTTATAAAGACCCCCTCTAATTTTTCCTGAAGAAACCAACCCATCATGGATCCTAAAGAAATTAACCCATCATGGGGTAAAGAAGTCAGCATACACATAACTAATAGTTTTAATTAAAAGAGATGAAAGAAATGGAGATGTCATTAGTGTCTGGCTCTGCATTAGGGGCTGTGCTATGAGCATAAAAATCTGAAAAGTGGATGAAAAGTCAGATGGCAAATCTCCTGACAATACTAAGTTAATTAAAATAGCAAAGACAATGGCTAGTGGCACAGAATTACAGAACAACTTCACAAAATAATGAAAGAGTAGTTGAAAACCAGTATTGATAACCGTAAAGTAACAGAGGTAGCACAGCACATGTAGGAGAAAACAATCCCGACTTCACATGCGTAGAAGTGAGCGGCCCCTCGGGAAAGGGACTTGAGCAATATAATGAACAGTGTCAGCTAAATGCTCATCATCAGTAAGAAGAGCAAGTTGAAGATTAGGGATTACTAGACAAGACAAGGTTTGTTGCTTATTAGACCAGTTGGTATAGCTGCAAAATGCAGACATGGGTTTGGGTATTGAAAGAGAATGGCAGACTTCAGGGTAAAACAGAAACTCTCATTAGGTAGCTGAAGACAGCAATTAGGTCCTCTGTTTGCTTTCTCTCCTCCAGGCTGAGAAAGTCCAGCTCACTCAAATTCTCCTTATACAATTTCCTCAGAGGGACAGACAGAGGGAAGAAAAATAAGACATAATTTTCAGGTCTTCATGTTTCTGGTTGGAAAAGCCATACTCTCTCTGGTAGAACAACATGAAGGATCAGGTTATGAGCAGACACCGGTCCTGTGTATACAGAGAGAATTCACTCAACACCATAAGACAAAAATACAGTTATGCTGCAGTAAACCAAACAGCTTGGTTATCCTTCTGATGCAGCCAGTTGTTTGGTGTTTTGTTGTTTTTTTCTTTTAAATACATTTTTTTAAGATCCCTTCCTGTTGAATCACAAAACTGTATTATCCTCATGGCTGAACAGCTACAGCTTGTGATGATTATCTCTGCACTCTCCAAAGGCCAGTCACTATGTCCTTCAAGCTCAAGTTCAAGTCCTCCTATCTGTTTCAATTGCACAAGCATATGTGTCCCTGGGGAGACAGACCGATGGGCAAATCAGCTTGTGAATGGTCAGGTTTGCCTTGCTGTATTCATGCAACAGCAGCAAAGATTATATTGTTTACATTATTATTGCTGGCCTACACTATCTAAAAAGAAAAGAAAGGAGGGTTGGGAGGGAGGGAAGCAACGCAAGCTAAAACAAAGATGAGGCTAAAACCAAAATTAAAATAGTTTTCATACTATTTCCACATAAACAAAATTGTTTGACAAAAGTTTTTTTTTTTTTAATAGAGAAAAGGAGGGAACATAGACTGAAAAGGAGAAGTGGATGTATCTTTTTGAAGATACGAACACACAAGTGGGTAATAAATATTTATAAAATAAGACATGCATCAGCCTGCCACATACACTTTCTACAAAATGATATACGGATGACTAAAGTGTGATAAAGAAATGCAGAGTAAAGTAACACAGAGCCTAAATTTAGACACATGGATATTTTTCCAAATGTTGCATTTTCAAGTATATTAAAAAAAAAAAGAACAGGAGGGAGGGGAAAGATGAAAGTTTTTTTGTTTTTTCAAACTAAACACAACTGTTTCACATCTTCATTTTTTCTTTGTTTCTTCCCTTTTTTTAATTTCCCTCAACTTCCAGCCTTTGTTCCTTTGTCTTATAACACGTTGTTATTCTCAATACGACAAAAGTTGTACTTTTAATGTCAAATTGTTGGATACATTTTATAAAAGAAAATGAAAGACAGACCTTTGACTGCAAGGAGATGCAAAAGCTTGCTTGGTGCCATAATGTGCTACATCCACCATTTTCAGTTAACCCCTTTCCTGACCAGCTGCTGCCTATGCACCCCTAGCAATGCATTTCCTGCCAAAGCAGCTGAATAGATCACCACTTCTGCAAAACTGAGAGGTACTGCTTTAAATTTCTTAGACACTGCTTTGAGATCAAATTAAGGCTTTCTTGGTACATTTAGCAGAATGGTGACCAGATCTCTGTGCTAAAAATGCTATGCCTCAAACCTGGCCCCCAAAGAATGACCTCAAGTGGGTCTATGTTTGTATCTGGTAGAAGAAGTAAAGTTTTACTGTTATTAATACTCGTTATTCCTGCCATTCTAACACAAAGCCTGAGCAGCATTTTATTCTGCAGTGTATGTTTTCCTTGCATAACGTGATTCTTTAAATCTGTAACGTGCTCATGCAATGCAATGGCCCTGGCAGTGTCACCAAGGGCATGATTTGAAGAAGACAGGGTGGTACAAGCAGAGGCTTTACAATATAAGATAGCCTACACTGGTTGCAGAATCTGATGATGGTGTGTCAATAGCTCGAATCATAACACCCTGTACATTTTGCAGGGCTAGGTGCTAGGAAAGACAGCTTTTTAACTTACAAAATGAGCACTTCTGCAACAGAAACAACTGTCAGACAAATATAGAACCCTGAAATGTCATTTTTATGCTCTTTTTTCAAAGTAATACTACACTTTAAAGTACAGTAGAACATAATGACAGTTTTAAAGAGAAAAAGAACAGATCTGATTTTAAAGACTAGGTATAGGAGAAGTGAGTCAGACCGGATCTCAGGGACACCAGAGGACATTTGGAGTTACTGCATTAGGATTATTTCTGATGTAGGCAAATATAACTGAAATCAGGATCTAGCAAACTCTGGAATAAACAAAGGCAGAAATATCCTTCATTACGGAGCACTTGAAGATGGTCACCAAAAAAAAAAAAAAGCTACATAAAGCAGAAAGGTACATAAGCACAGACAACAGCGCTCCCCAAAAAACTTTGTGGTCTGTGGCCCCAAGCCCAGGTACTTTCAGCCCGCAGAGAATAGCGGCACTACAAATCAGTTCTGTCTGATGAAAAAATTCCCTAATTTTGGATTGCCGCAAGGATGTTCAGGGTGTTATTGAAGAAAACTCTGGGGTGGAAAGAGCATGTAAAGTTACTTCACAGGCTGATCCTGGCAATGCTTATCTGTACAGTTATCAGCCAAGAGATTAAAGAGGCAGGAGGTCAGAGAAGTACTGTAATCAGAACAAGACAGATTTTGAAGACCAGCATAAAAAATCTGGTCTGGAACTGAACCTGCATATAAACTTCACATTTGTTTCTTTACATGCAAAATTACATCTCTTGTCTCTGTAAACAAGGTGGCTACAGTGCTTCCCTCAAAGGAAGCTTTGCATCCACTAAGGTAGTTGTTGAAAAGTAAAAGACTTGGTGCTTCAGGGATTCATGCAAAGCTGGAAGGACACAGAACCAAAGCATAGATTGTCACTGAAAGAGAGAAAACAGGTAGAAACATACTCTCTTTCAGCAGCATACTTGGCCAAGCTGATATATAACTAATAAAAAAAAGATGGCTTAGTAAAACCATTATATAGAATAACAAGTTCACCTAATCATAATTCTTGAGGATTAGGAGTATTTGGCAAAATTTGCCCAGTAATGGAACACTTTTGTGTGATTTAGCATAAAAGAAGAAATGGTAGAGATTGCAGCCACACACACGACCCTTTGCTTTGATCCATGTGTGCTGCACAGCCATTCCAAAAAGGAAAGACAAACAAAGAAGTACAGCCTGCTTCAATCTACCTGCACTGCTTCCATTTCTGATATCACATGCCCTTTTATAACTGGGGGAAAATATTTCTGTAGTGGGCAGGAATCACTTCTTTCTATTGCAGTTACTAAAGCAGTTACACTTCATGAGAGAGAAAGTTCCTCAGCTTTCCAATATATGTACACTCATTGTACCTTGTATCTCTAAACACGTTTTAGTGCCCATCAAAATACAAAGCACCCTTTGCCATCAAACTTTCTCTTTGTAGAAACTGTTTCTGGCAGCAATGCTAATATTTTTCCTTACATGAACTGCAAGAAATGGTTAGTCTAAAAGGATCTAGAATGATGACAGTGATGCATGGTATTTGCTGTTCTACATTCACTATATTCTGCTCATCTAACATCTTAGTTATGTGAAGTCATTCACTTTTTGACCTAAATTATTATGCAACCTTACTTTGTGCTATTTAAAAGTTGCCTCATTTCACCTTTGTTACCACTAAACAATGACAGCTGAAGTGATTCCTAACATGATTTGTGCTCAGTTTCTGGAATTTATTCAGGTAACAGGCCATACCAATGTAAGTTCTTATTATCTGACAAACTGCTGTATGCTTGGAATATGTCTGAACATCTAGTTTGGATATCTGAAACAATCCTACTTTTCAGGAGACAACTAGCGAGCAAATAATGTTTATGGCAAATGTAAAAATATATTATTTCAATGTTGACTAACAGAAAGATTTATGAATGTGTTTTATGAAAAATGTAAAGATAGTATTTTGGATCCTCTAATAGAGAGATTGCAGAGAAACTGATGAAAAAATTTGTTTAATAGTACGATACCCTAATTCAACAGTAGAATTTAATCATGCAGCTTGTGAAAACAGTTATGGAAAAGAGACACAATTATGAGGCATCTCAATCCCACAGAGGTAGTGGGATGAATCCTGTTGTCCTTGCTAAGTCTTTTTCCTAAGGGTTCCCACTGAGCTAGGTACATTTCTCATCACTTCTGGCCACTTGCCTCAGTGGGACAGGACCATTCCTAAACCATTTTGCCACATCTAGCAGCCACAGGCTCCCTATGCAGGGTGGTCAGGGCAGAGACAAAGCCAGTCACGGATGCAGAAGCAGCATGAGTTCTTTGGCATGATGCTGCAGCAAGCCAGTCCATCCCAGTGCAAGGCAATTGTCCTTCTCCCAGGCATACAGCAGTGCTACAGAAAATCATATACGCTCTTCTAAGATGTGCGCATGTATCAGGGATTGGTACTTTAATCCCCAAGTGAATTGTGGAGGCAGAAGTCGCCACGAATTGGCTAGCAGAGATCGGGCTCCTCTGCACATGCAAAAGGGTTTCCTTGTGCATTGAACAGAAAGGCTGGCGAGGGGAGAGGAGCCACATATGAAGCTGAACCCTGAGGAAACTGGTCAGCAGTATGTTAGAGGACTATGTGTCATTGATGACCTTGAGAAATGGTTAGTTGAGGACCTGGATGTGATTTGAATTGTGATTGAAAAATTCAGTGTGGTAGCAGTGACTTATTACGTGTCTATGGAGTTAGGTAAAGAAATGTTCTGTGGTTACAAATGTCTCTCTAGTGCAATATTAAGACACTGCTGGCATTTGCAAAATCTGTACCTAATCCTGTAGACACACAAACTTCTTTGATGGCTAAATTTCAGTGGCTGTCATTTCACAGGGGCCCATATAGCTGCCAACGTGCATCTTCTAGACACACTGAGTTGCAAAGGGCAAAAGCTCAACAGGGCTTGACTAAATAGAGTCCTCCTTACTGTTTCACTTTGCCATGGATATGATCCAAACACAAAACACCCTGTTAAAATAATCTCTATCCTGGTTACCCAGTGGCTAGAAAGTCACTTGCGACATCTAATGCATAGGAATAAGGAATTCGATAGCCCTTCCCTAAAAGGACTAGAACTGTTTCCAATGCAGGGCCTCTAGTGATGGCATAACATGTTGCCACTTTTGCCATGGGTCTCACTTGCTCCAACTCATTCAGTACCTACTGCACTCAGAGTAAGACTGCAAAGGGTCTGAGAGATCCCCACACTGGATTATTTACAACACGATGACATGCTACCAGGTGAAAGCTTCTTTTCTGATATTTATTTAAATCAAAATGCCAAAGAGAATCTCTAGTACTAATTTTCCAGCCATGCTACCCTTGGTTATTATTTTGGTAACTCAACATAAGCAAAGTTTAACTGCATCTGGTAAATATCTATGGGGGCAGAATGACTCAGTCACTTAAATATGTAGCATGGTTCCTCCTATTTCTGCATTACAGCAACACCCCAGTCTGTGACTCTGAGCAGGTCTCAGGCTGTCTTTCAGATGGTATTTGACGTGAGGTTCTCACTGCTTTCTAAGAAAGATCCCCTGGCAATTTTCACAAAAGTAGGGCTATTAACCTCTCTGACCTGACCATATTCCACTATTCATTAAGCACCATGGGGGGAAGAACTAGTTTAGTACTGAGTCAGAAGGAAGACTGCCCCCCACTGAACCAAAACCATCACACTTAGCAGCAGCCTGAGTATACATGTACATAGACGTATGTGTGTTTATAGTATATATACACAGTGTATGTTGAACAGAAACCAAGGAGTGATTGTTACTCTCTCTTCTTTACTCTTAGGGTGATGAGACACTGGAACAGGTTGCCCAGAGAAGCTGTGGACACCCCATCCCTCAAGTGCAAGGCCAGGCTGGATGGGCCTTTGAGTAACCTGGCGTAGTGGAAGGTGTCCATGCCCATCGCAGAGAGGGGGAACTAGATGATCTTTAAGGTCCCTTCCAACCCAAACCATTCTATGATTCTATGATCTGACGTGATGGTTATAATTGACCATGTCTTAGATTAGTGTGTTACACCATTCAGTGGCAAAACTGACAAGATGTTACATGATCACATTTACTCACATTAGGTATGTTGTAAACCAAATACAGAATTTTCTCTAATGCTCATAGTTTCAGCATCCAGGGGGAAATCCCTGATGCATGACTGTAGCCTTAAACTGGTAGATTTACACCAGGAGAAAAATGAAACAGGGAATGAGGCCCATGTTATTTCTCCCGTCCCACAGGTTCCTCTCTGCATTGTGGCTGTCGTAAAAACAACTTTCCTGCTTGATATGTTGTTCTTTCTACCAGCTGCCACCTTAAATTACACTTTCTTGTGTCATTTGGTAATAAGGATCTTTGGGTTCATGTCAGGACATGCATTTAGCATGCTTCTGATACTCCAGCATAAGCAGCTGTGACATGTAGGCAATTCTGAACATCCACAACCATCATCACCAATTACCCCCTTTATTAGTCCAACCTTGTGGTGGATACCCAGGGAGAATTTCACTGTCATTCTAAACATTTCACAGCTTCCTATGTTTCATGAATATATATATATGCTGTGTTTCACATTTCACTTGTTAGCTGCCCTCCCAAACACCACTTTCTTAATTTTAGCTGCTTCAGTAATAAGACATAAATCACTTTTTTATGGCTGCTGCACCATTTTTCTGCTAACAGCTGTCATATTGCATTAGGCTACATTATACAGGATGAAGAACGAGGGAGAGGTGGAGCACGACATGCGCAGCCTAACAAATTTAGTATGCTGTTCGGTTGATAGGCCTATTCATCTTTCAACGCTTAGAGTACAATAAGTCCTACTAACCCAAACTAACAGTACTCCAGGAAAATGTTAAGAATGTAGATTATATACAAATCAGGAAACCCTGATACTGTGTATTCAGCTGGGATAATCTACTCCTTGATAATGGAGCCGATGTATTTTAGGCATCCATTACCCTTAGGATGCTTTTATGAAAAGGCATTTATAATTCAGTTTCCAAGCACAGTGGAAATCTGTATTGAACAATGGAACTGTTTAGCTTGTGGTTATGTTTATACAGCTCAAACACACTCAGGACTTGTCTACACTGCAGGCTGTGGGGTGATGCAGAGATACCACATCTCAGCTGAGGTAGCTCATGGTTTCCTAGTGCAGTGTGGCCATTCCCTGGGCCCATATTTTGGAAGCAGGTGAGTACCCACCTAGAACAATGCAGGAAGTCCCTAGGGTGCCAGAAGTGCTGCTCTCCCCTTGCCTGAAAAGTCAAGCCTCATTCCTGTGTTTTGAAGAGGTCATCTACAGCCTGAAGCATCCCTAGTCATGTTTATCATTTCAGTGCAGCTGGGCTTCTCTGACACTAACACATATTTTTAAAATGGGCTGTAAAAACTGTCAAATGTGAAAACTTGTTTAAAAACTCTGGCCCCAAAAACATCGGGAGTTCTTACAGCTACTTTTATTGAATCCTGAAATTGAAATTTCCAAGTAGAATTCTTCTAACAGAAGAAACAGATGTTTCTATAACAGCAAAAAAGAAGTAATTAAAATATGTAAGTTTGGAGTATAGATTATATAGGCTATAATAGTTTTAAGGAGCTCTTAAATATTATTCTTCTTCCTTTCCCATGCAAAGCTCCCTGCTGCTTCTACAGTTATTGGGAGTTCCTTAAATCACAGTATTGAGACTCCATATTAAAGAATACACAAATTAAAATCTTTACAATTCTAACTTTTACTGAATTATCTTTACAGCAGCATTCGTAGTGTGGGGAATACTGTAAACCATATGGTAATGTTAATTATGTGCAAATGGCAATTGTAAAGGTTTTAATAGTGACCTCTGTAACTAGAAACCTTATTGATCATGCCTACACTCCTATGTGCAATCACATAGTCCTGGCTAAAACACCGAAATCCTCTCCTGGCATGTACTGAAGTCTGTGTAAAACCTGGGGTAGACTCCTGAGAAACAAATTCTTGTTTGGTTGCTTTTCAGAAACTGTTAAATGTCTCCCCCTTTTCCTCAGTAAACTAAAATTTTAAAAGTTGGACAATGATTCTGAATTATTTTATAGAGCTGTGAAGAAAGCTGATTGAATCAAAAACTCACAAAGTAATCCATGCTGGTTTGTATTTAAAACATTCGCAAAACAATGCTTGAATGAAGACTTTGGCAGGTTTTTTGCTTCCTATCTGGATATCAGCACCATTGCACCTAACAAGGCCCTTTTATTTCTTGTGTGTTCTGAGACCTAAATACAACTCTTTCAGTCCTTTGGTAGTTCAAATGGTTCTGTATTTAACACACACACACACACACACTTATTTCGAAACAAATTCACTGGAATATGAACCTCATTTTTTGTGGCCATTTTTTATTGTAGAAATAGTCCTTAGACTTGGGACAATCTGGAGAGATCTGTTTTAAAATCCACAATGCACCAAAGCACAGATTTTCTGCTTTCCACCTCTGTTACCAAGCTGCTCAGGTAGCCAAGATTTTCCTACAAACCGTGAAAGTTTTGATCATGAGCCACAAATCATTTAAACACAGCGCTGAGTAAGCAACAGTCAATACCATGTCACAAAATTTGGACAATATCTCAAATAAGCTTTCTCCGGCGCATGGGAGCTAAAGCTCTAGAAAATTTAGATTTTTTGCTGAGACTCAAAAGAGCACTGTACACGACTATGTCTGGTCAGCTTTGCAGGCTGCAGTGAGCGATAAATGAGACCATATTTTTTGTTCTCTTCATCTTTAAAATTAAGTTCATGTGAGCCGCTTTCTGTACCGGCATACGTGCTCAGCAAATCTGCCACTACATAGGGGTGTTATTCCTCACTCCTTCACTGCAGCCATACAAGATCTAGGCACATTTTGTCTTGAAGAGGTTAACCATCTCTGAACCTTATGAAGTGTTTTGAGTGTTAATGGTCTCTGTTCAGTTCTCCATTGCTTTGAAATAGCCCAGCTTATGCATCTGTTTATTTGAACTCAGATTAGCTAATGCAGTTGTTTATTTTTCCTTAACTAGAGCACTAAAACACTTATTCTATATAGTTTTAATCATTAATTCCTAAGAAACACATTTTTTCAGCATAAGAACTTGGAAAAGGTTGTGCACTTTGAGTGGGAAGGGTAAGATGATTTTATCCACATTTGGGTCTTATTGTTTTAAAAGCGGAAAAGAAATGACAAAATGTTGAGACAATTACATATGTGCAAAATTATTTGTTTATTTGATGTTTTAACCTAGTGAGATGCATGAATTTATTTAAATTTTGTTTGGATAAAACTTTCCCTTGACACTGTAGTCTACATATTTTAATTTGGTTTAATGCCTGGATGCTTTGTATAAAGCCAAAACCAAAAAGTACATTCTCCAGCTATATCTAAGAAGATTGCTAGTTAACTGCTTTTTAACCTTTCCATTCCTCAGTAAGGAAGCATCATCAGTATCAAAATGCTAGCTCTCATTTTCGTATGTGGAACAATCTTTATTAGAGCAGAATGAAATTCTTGGTTCAAAAGAAATATTTTGAAATGGAATCATGATCGTGAAGGATCATATTGATGTTTTCAAAACAGAAACTTTCCACTTCTCATTTTGCAATAAGGGTTTCTTTTGGAATTTACCTATCTTCAGTTTTAATGAATGTTAAAAAGGCTAAATGAAATGTCTTCTGACCTGAAATGACATTTCTTTCAAATTTGTGTGTTTGTTGCTGTTTGGCAAGAAAACTGACAAATTTTAATTCTGGGTGGACCAAAAGAAATGTTTTTATTGTTGTTGATTTTTTGGTTTGGCCAGCATACAAATATAAATAAATAAATTCTTCATATAACTCTAGTCTTCAGATTAGCAAGAACTAACTTGGTCAGCAAAACTGTCCATTCAGTTTTACACATGTAAACAAGAAGTAACTGTATTTGTTTTCACAGGGTTGCTTCATACTTATGCAAGAGAAAGGAGCAAGATTTCCTGTCAAAATAGTAAAACCAAAAAAAAGGTTAAAAAAAAAAAGAAAGAAAAAGAAAAACAAACCAGTGTAATAGAGCTGCATCTCTCCTGTGTGTTGCTTGACACCAGCTGAAACAAAGCTGACTTGAGGCTCTGCAGAAGCAAAGTTTGGAAGCGAGCAAAATAAATTCAATCCTGCAGCAATAGAGCAACTCCCCTGGACACTGCACTGGAAGGAATCAGGGGAGTTTCAAGGGGCTGTGGGTGGAAAAGAGGATTAGAAAGAGCCAGCGGGACTTGGCCGACCTTTGCTAACTTCCTGACCCCCACTTTCCACTCCTGGGAGCCAGGCTCTGGTCGTGGGAACAGCACCTGCCTTCCCCAGCCCTGTCTCCACAGGGGCTGCTGCTGCCCCACGGGTGCCTGGGGCCAGGAGCGACTACAATTAGGGGAAAGCCTCCACGCCTCATCTGCCCCACTCCTGAGTCCACAGGGCTGGGGTAGCGGCAGGGTGGAAAATGACTGAGGTGTGGTGGAGCAATGTGCTTCATTGCTGCGGGTTTTTCTGCAGCCCCACTGGAGCAAAGTGCCCAGCCCCATCTCCTTGGGGAAGATGGACCCCGACCCAAAAGACAGCATAAAAACAGAAGCCGCCATCATCTTTAACCATGGCTTATGCCGAAAGGTGGGTTTGGGTCACACAGGTGGACACCAGAAGTCAACCACATGTCTTTTTCAGTCATCCATAACTATACCATCAGTATATCCCTTACGCTAAAGGTTTAAAGCCATCAGCTACAAGAAATAGATAGGATCTGAATAACACAAACAGACTGAATATTGAATATACTTTCTATACCACCCTGTCTCCCTTATGGTAATACAGAGAACTACAGTAAGTTACACTGATATTTCAATACACCTGCATGGAATAGACAACCACATATGTGCTACAGACTGAAAACATAGCCCCACTTGGGTCAACACCTACACCTCTGTCAATTTCTATGCAAACACATTTTCATATATAGTGTTCAGTGTGCACTCTGAGCACACGTGTGAATCTGCACCTGTGTTTGTCTAGTGTGTATATCGGTTATCCTTAAATTTCTGTTTAGAGGAAGATTATTTACCCTACAGTAGTGATAAATCATGTACCACATAACATGTCAACACAGTGGTCATAAATGACACAGTACCCACATGGAACACAGGCCAGCGGTATCACCACTAGCAAACATTTTGACCCTGAGAAGTTGATTGCAGGCCCAGGGCAAAAGCCAAGGAGATTTCTGTTGAAGTAGACACTTTTCCCCTTTTCCTGCTGTCTATTCTTTCCCTTTTTTTGCCCCTTTCTTCTGGTTTCCTGCTTTCTCCAGCTCAGCCTTTCCTTCCTCTAATTAATACCACTTTTACACATTTTTCTAAGTCTATCATCATGCCTAATTAAATTAACGAATCCTATAGTAATATTACCATAGTTCTTTTTATATGTCTTGTGTAATATTTCTCTCATTTCTATGACTTATACAAAAAGAAAAATTATGTTTATTTGCTTTTTTCAACAGGAAATTCAACAGGAACATTTGTCTGTCATGAAAGACAGGAAAAACTTGTAAATGTCTGGATGTAGAAGAACTAAAACCAATATAGAGATACTGCATTACCATACACATACCCACACATATTTTGTATATCAAAACACAGCAAAGATGTTTTAGCAAGGTTAGTTTACAACTTGTCCTAAATAAGGGGCAAGGGTAATGCATCTCTGCGCTTGTCTAGCCTAGGGTCAAATCAAAGTCAATTAAGTCAATGTAAAAGTAAATTCTTCCTTTCTGGCTCCCTATCTAGTCTGGGAATGGGGAAAAAACTACGGCTTTGGATCCACCTTAGTTACAGGTGATGGTTGTTCCCTCTCCCATCATCGCTTCTGCATAAGCTCAACCCAACTGCATGGCACTATGAGGAGCATATTCAAAAACTCCTTAGCACTCAGGAGCTGCGGGTGCTACAGGCAGAGCAGACAAGGGGACAAAGTTTGCTCCCACCTCACTTGTGCTAATGGGCAATTTGGATAAACTAGAAAGAAGGTAACAGACTTCAAATATGGACATGCAGGAATGCTCCTAACCTTGCCATGAATCTTTATTATTCATTATTTTATTATTACTATACTATAAATATAGCACTTTTCTTTTAAAAAGTGGAATGCAATAATGCAAATAAGATACAATGTCAAGCGTACACTTCTTCAATATTCAATTCTACATGCAGGTACTAGAACCTGAAGTGGAAAATTATTACTGCAGAGAAAAGCTGGACAGGTTGATGTCTGCAGATGAGTACAGGTTTTGAGATAAACAGTGAAGCAATTCATTGTCTTAAGATCAGCAAAGGGAGGGAAAGAACAGTCTCTTGGAATATCAGATCTTGGTGGTTACTGCAATCCCTATTAGGTAAATAAGATTTGAATCTGTCTAGAACTATACGAGAAGCAGGAGGAGGAGAGACCTCCATTCTGATTTTGATCTTGCATCTTAAGACGTGCCCATTTCAAGAAGTTTTTTACTTGATACATTTCTCTCCACACCTGCTGTCCCTTCCCCATCCTTGGAAGGGCAGAAACTGGCAGAGATACGCACTTGTTTATGATCCTGCCTGGTTACTGGGCCCCTGCTGCATGAGAGCATAGCTCACACAGGCCGTGGTCATAGGTCTGATCTGGGAGTGGTGCTTCTCTTGTAGTATATGAGATCTCAACAAAAGTGAGTTGGGGAGTTCCCAAAGTGAACTGCCCTAGATGGTAGTTAGACTAATACCATAAAAGTGAAAGCTCTTTTTATGAACCCTTAGTGAGAAATAAAACTGTGAGTAAGTTGCCTAGATTGTTTTCAAGAAGGCAGCTCCAATAAGGTCTTATAGCTCCATTTCAATAACAACACAGAAACCTGCTGATTTATTGCAATGTGCTTTTAGAAACTTTGGGATGCTTCAGGTGGCTACAAGTAATGCTGGAGCTTTAAGCAACAAATGCTTGGATGAGCTCAAACATTCCGGGTTTTCCTGTGCTTAATATGTTGCATTGCTATCTTGATATGTAATGTCACAGATGGTAATATTAGTCATGAAAGAACAAAGCCAAGTCCATAGACAAATTAAGGTGGTGGAGGGGCAGAGAGAGAGAAAGAAGAGAAAGGAAAAAGAGAGAATAGTGAATGCCTACAGCAAACAAGTTTTATTTTAAAGCTTCTTTATACCCACTGAACACCTTTTCAAGATCTATGTGTTGGCAAGAGTAGCCATAGAAGGCTGTAAATCCTTAACCTGGCTGGTATCCACTGCAAAAAGTAGAGCAAGCAGTATGGTGAAAATACTTGGAAATGAATGGATGAACTTAATTTAACAATGGGCAGCCATCCCACAAATTCTCATGCAAACCAGTGGTGGCTTCCTCTCTCTTTTTTTTTTTTTTTTTTTAATTAACTACACAGTCCTTCTCCAACAAGGGGATTTAGTGTTGCCTCTATCTTCTTTGCACCTTACAAATGTCTTTCCTAACTATTTGCATACGGCCCATTTTACCTACCATGAAAAGATTAAGGGAAAGTTTCAGATAGATTAAATTCAAGTATGAAAAGAAAGAATAAGACAGTTACTGAAGGCACCATTTGACAAACAATTTATAAAGCCCATGAAACTACATATGCTACATGGAGTTGTGGAGAAGCTTCTTTCAGCTCAGCACACAATATGATCACTAGGGCTTCTGCTTGCTAATTTAATTCTGTTTCCTCGAACAGAGGAAGTGGAGCTGATGTTAAACAAGGTAGCACACTTCCATGAAAGAAATGCTTGAGTAATTTCTGAAGTCAAATACGCAATCCTATTGAAATAAATTCAAGTGTAGAACTGTACCGGTGAAATTGCCCTTCTCATCTCTGAGTCATCTGAGTGCTTGGGAAGAGAGTGAGAAAGGTAACAATTGGGCCAAAGAGCTATGAACTGATAAAATTGAGAAATTTTGTGAAAGACAAGAAAAATACTTCACCTATAGTAAATGTAACAGTTTGTCCATAAGTTCAGCTTTGAAACAGATTTCCCACTTCCCTTTTGTACTTGGTTGACTTTACAGAGGTTGGAGTATATGTGATGACAATTTACAAGAGTTTGATGGTTGAACTCTCAAGGAGAAAGGAGAGAAAAGGGTGGCTTACAAGTGTGACTAATGCAATACAAATGAAGAAATCCATTTTTAGGCTAAGCAGTAGGGAAAATTCTCAACACTGATTTTATTGTACTATGGAATAGAGTCCTCAAGTGAAAGGATAGATGCCTAATAGCCTGAGATGGAAAATACTATATACTGAGAGTACACTTTCATTGGCAAGGAAATGCATAATTTAATAGGTCTTTTCCATTTCTATGATCCTATAACTTGGGACCGTTCCACGTGTACGGTAAAAGGAAAGATACATTCAACTTCTGCATCTCTTTCATAAAACACTTGATCTATCTTGGCATACACAAGCACATATATTGAAGCTATTTTGTTTGAAAGATTTTACTGTTTGGAAAGAGATTTGATCATTCTCCAGAGATTGGACAAATATAGAGAAAGCAGAAAAAATGGCAAGTGTTACCCACTCCCATTTATTTTATAAACCAGATTTGACAGTCTTGCTGCACTGCCTGGATTCCCTTGAGAAAGAAATAGCAAACTAAGTTGCATTGCATATGATGATTTTGTAATCTTCCTCACATTTGTCATACGTCACTCTCATTCTCTGTATGCAATGCTTTTACATAGACCACAAAGCGGAAGGTCTGATTTCCATTTACTGCTTTGTTTTATCCTATGCTTAAGGGGTGGGACAGAAACCTACAGTCACTCCTCTGATACTGCAAGAACCAAGAATACACATAAATTGAGCCCATTCAAAGCCTTCTATTCTATTTAAAGTCCAGACTGTGGATTGGGATTTTCTCAAAGACCCAATACTTTTCTTAACATTTAGCAGAGACATATTTTACAGAAATAAATTCAAAGGGTTTAGAAGGTTAGAATGACCATTTCTGAGAAATTTGGGGCAACATAAATGAGATATCAGCCTTTCTGCAAGACTAGAATACAGGAAAATTAATATTTGGTCCCCTGAAAATGTATTGCAATTAAGTAATACCACATAAAAGTCCATTCCATGGGGTTTATTTAACCCATTAGATGCATAGGCACAAAATTTGACCTTTCAAGACACTGACACCAGAGGATCCTCTGTCTCCCAACATTCCCTCTAATTGATGTAATCTGCACAGTTGGGCTAACTCAGATGTATTTTCCTAGACCATGAATCATGATAACCATACTTCAGCAACATGAAAAAGCACAAAGAGCTGCTCCTGCTTCAGAACAAACTTCAATCCATGGATATCAACGTTTATTTCTATTTTGGATTATACTTGATTCCAGTGAAAAGTAAGATTTGAGATTTTTTTTCTTAAAAGAACAAAATGCTAAAATGTGCGCAGATAAATACCCTTATTCTCCTTCATGCTAGAATGTACTGTTCTTAACAACTGGATTCTCACACATCTCTAAAGATGTGGAAGGGTGCAAAAGAGTTTTCATATGTGGATATCCAAGCAAGGTAGATTACATGAAAATCTAGGGAAGGAAAAAAAAAAGAAAAAATATGAAAACAAGAAAACCAGAAATAATGTAAAAAATATGAAAAGGTCTTTACCTTCTTGTGGTGTTAAAAGTATTTAATGTGTTAACGGCCAGCTGACTAGCTAGCACATCTCAAGTTGTGGGACATGGCTCTAGTACCATGGGTTGCAAAACCCCTAATACTGTAAAACATTAAACATGGATATTTAAGTAAGTTCAAGAAATATTTCTCCTGTAGTTTATGAATGAATGCAATGACAGTTATGAAGATTAGGTGTCAGAATTAAAGCACATGGTAGACTCTTCTTAGAGAAAGTGTTCTTACTGCACACGGAATATAGTGTTATCCGCTGTGAGGTTTACTGTATGAAGTAAAGAAGGTTAAATGTTGTGTTTTGTGACATTGAAGGATTTGATACACATGAAAAATGTCCTAAGGATATCTGCTTTAACGCTGTAAGTTGTAGATAATTTCCTTTTCTTGAAAGAGACCTGAGCATCCTGCTTGAGCATTTGTGTTTGTGCAGAATTCATCCCACTGGTTTGATCTCACCTATATAATATATTAGTTAAACAATGGCCTTAGAATCATCAGGAAAACACAACAAAACAAAAAACTCAAACCACATGATTCCTACATCTTTATTTTTCCCTTTTTTCTATTGGGATCCATAGAACAGTAATTACTTCATTTACACATTAATTTTAAATTTGTCTGGTCCTGGAGGGAATATGGGTCCTTTTCTCTTCTTTGGCACTTCTGAGGTTAAAGATCTGTTTTGTTCACCTGGCCAGAGAGTCACAGCCCCAGAGACAGGATGGAATAAACAGCATTGCTTCTGGGTTTTTTTCCTCTTTCACCATTACCCTGAGGAACAAAGGAAAACATGGACAATGAACACACAGACCAAGAAACTTCCTGAACTTTGTATCATTTAAGAACTCACACCTGAGGTCACAAGATGCAGACAGGTTGCATGATGCTTCTTGTTAACTATCCTGATAGGCAAAGAGGTCAATCGCCAGCCCACGAAGCTATGCAAGAAAGCTACCTCTGCATGCAATTCTTCTGTATATGTCTTGGTGTTTATCTCTCTCAGCAGACAGTGCACACAGAGATAGGACATATTCTCCATCAGGAGCAGGACAGTGCCTCTTGGAGATAAAGCTGATTGTGGTTGTCTGACTTGGATGAGAACCATGTCAGACACGGAGTGTCATGACAGGACACTTGATCTCTGTGGAAGGGGCAGCGCCCAAAGATCTTAAGGAATCGTGTACTGAGTAGTCATTGCCCTACTGTCTTCCCTCTCCTTTTGATACCAAAAATGGTTTGCCTAAGAGGCTCATTTTTGCCCATATTTTTTCCTAGTGCCTGGACTTCTGTCCCTCTCCACATCACAGCAATGTGGAGTGAACACAGAAGGAGGGGGACAACTTATTGCAAGTAGATATGGCAGCAAGCTGGGACCAATAATGTGGGCACAAGTCTGTAGTAGTCGGGAGCAACAGCTCAAGAAGGTCATACAGCAGCTACTAGGCACATAGACTAGATGTATTTAAACTTCTGCCCCTCTACTCTGCTCTTGTGAGACCCCACCTGGAGTACTGCATCCAGCTGTGGAGTCCCCAACATAAGAAGGACATGGACCTGCTGGAGCGCGTCCAGAGGAGAGCCACGAGGATGATCAGAGGGCTGGAGCACCTCTCCTATGAGGAGAGGCTGAGAGAGTTGGGGCTGTTCAGCCTGGAGAAGAGAAGGCTCCGGGGAGATCTTATTGCAGCCTTCCAGTACCTAAAGGGGGCCTACAGGAGAGCTGGGGAAGGACTTTTTACAAGGGCATGTAGTGATAGGACGAGGGGGAACGGCTTTAAGCTGGAAGAGGGCAGGTTTAGATTAAACATTAGGAAGAAGTTTTTCACTTTAAGGGTGGTGAGGCACTGGAACAGGTTGCCCAGAGAGGTTGTTGAAGCCCCGTCCCTGGAGGTGTTCAAGGCCAGGCTGGACGTGGCCTTGGGCAACCTGGTCTAGTGAGAGGTATCCCTGCCTATGGTAGGGGGGTTGGAACTCGATGATCTTCAAGGTCCCTTCCAACCTAAACCATTCTATGATTCTATGTGTGTCAGGAAAACCCAGCTGTTATTCCCTATAGAGAAGAAGGAGCTACAGGCTTCTAAGCTGAGTTGCATAAAGTTCAAGCCTTTGGTTGTTATACTTTTTTTATCAGCATCTTAGGAAGTTAGAATATTTTACTCTTTTCTCCAGTTTGGACAGCTGGGCTTTCTCCCACTAAGAGAAGAAATTGCTTTGGTTGAACTGGAGAGCTGTCTGTCCACAGGAATCATCATATTTGGAGTCTTGCTCTTTCAATATTGATCACTCTTGCTTTATTTCACAAAGGTGCTAGCTTTTTTCCCTCATTTCTCTCTTCTCTCTGCACTCTATTCTCTCACTAGGTTGAATAAGGGACCAAAACTAAGATAACAAAATGCTCTAGAAAAATGTGGAGGATAGATTTTTGGCAAAGTACCCATATTGCATATGCTCCTCAGGGCTGAATACTAACTAATGGGTGATTATAGAGAAGATTAAGCCAGGTGCTTCTCAGAGATGCACAGCAAAAGGAGAAGAGACAACAGTTGCACAATTCAGCCACAGTATTTGTCCTGGATATAAGAAAAGAATTCTTCATGACGAGG
The DNA here is from genome assembly GCA_017639485.1 of Pluvialis apricaria. Classification (NCBI taxonomy): domain Eukaryota; kingdom Metazoa; phylum Chordata; class Aves; order Charadriiformes; family Charadriidae; genus Pluvialis; species Pluvialis apricaria. The sequence goes on from CM030008.1 coordinate 65,881,475, forward strand.
TGGTACATTATGGACCAGGTACCCAGAGGGGCAGGGGAATCTCTGTCTTCGGGGTTATTAAAAAATCACTTGGAGACAGACTTGACAGCAACCAGGCATAGCTTGGATCTGAGCAGGAGAATGGACTAGATGACCCTCTGAGGTCCCTTCCAACCTGCATTATACTGTTGTTCTATGTGATACAACCCCCCCGGTATTTCACAGAAGAAAGGCGAATGTGTTTCCCCTGGAGGTGTCAGTCTGTAATATGATTCAGTGGGGGACATGAAAGGTTACAAGAAGTGGCAGCTCCAAGACCCGTTGCAACACATTCTGACTTGGGCCACTCCTATGCACCCTGGACCCCCAAGGGGAAAGACGAGGAGAGGTATAGTTAAAGGCATGGCAGCTGATGCAGGCCCTAAAGATGTCAGAAGTGTGGCAACGACACAGACTTGGATAGCTTTGGTATCTGCATTGTGTGGCAATTCATCCACGCATTTGAGCACAACCTGATGTGCTAGGGCCCTGTCACATGGCCATCTGTGCCAGAGTGGGGCTGGCTGTCCTGCAGCCGTGGCTTCCAACCCTCTTTATGTCTTTTCTTAAGGGGAGATGAGGGCCAAGGAAAACCCACCTGGCTGAGTCTGTCAGCCGAGCAAATGCTGTTGACAGATCAGGGCCAACCTCCCTGCTGAGACTCTCAACAGAGGAGGAAGCTAGAGGCACACATGGTTTCATATGCCTTTGGCTTTTCTTGGACTAACTTGATCCCTGAAGTCTACAGGAAAGCAGAGCTGAGGAGGCAAACTGCTCCAAAAGTAAATGCCGCCTGGGGACTTGGCTGGGAATTAGACAGACATGTTACTGTGCCAAACTGTAAATCTAAAATTTTGAAATAAAGTTTGGAATTTTCCTCAGAAAAGCTCGGCCACCAGGAGGTCTGGCTGTAATGCCAGTGCCAGAGGAGGCAGAAAAAAACTGGACTGAACTTCAACAAGCAAGATATTCCCTGATTGCCAGTGATTGACAAGCTTGGATTCAGCCCCACTCTTTGAACACACCGAAGCAGCTATCAGAAAAAGGCACCTCCTGCAAAAAACATGGGAAGTTTAGTGGGTAGTATGAGTCTGCTTTTAACTCAGGAACCCCTTAGGAGTCAGTCAGGAGCAGCACACTAGTCTCAGTAGCAGCAGAGGCTTATACAGTTGAGAAAACAAAGTTGAAAACAAACAGCTGCATAATGTATTGCAGTAAGGCTTTCACGGGACAGAGATAGTGGGTCATAAACAAGTCCCCCAGTAACTGGAGGATATCCAACAAGGCACAAGGCCTAAAAAGAACTATTTGTTTTTTTACTCTTCATGAGATGAAATGCACACTGCAGGAAAATCCCGTGCAAATCAACATAGCGTCATGGAAACCACGAAACCATCAATAAAAGTAATAAATGGAAAGGGTTATAATAATATATACTTAGCACTTTACTTTTTCAAAGTGCTGACAGGACATTAATCCTCAAAATACCCCTGTGAAGGCAAAGGCAGCGTTAACATTTTGAGGTGGGCTTGTGAAACAATTTTTGGTCTCAAATTGATCCGACCTGACTTCTGTTCACCAGGATCATACTATTCAAAGTTAAATTGGATTATAGTGTTTTCACACCAGATAACACGATGCTTCATTGTTTCTCCTCCTCTGAGCATGAGAAGCAGAGCCCAGTCAGTGTTTGCTACACCACAGTTTTGTGCCAGCACTGTGAAACTGCTTTCTAAGATCAATTCTTCCTCTTAGCTTGGTCCTATGGACCACTGTGTTTACTATCACTGGAGAATTTTATTACATTCAATTACTCAATTAACCTTTTTCTCCAGTCAAATAACTATGTAAGACATAGTTGTCAGTAATTCATGTACCAAAATATGCAGAATAGCTATTTCCAATGAACTGAGAGGAGAATTGCCTCCAAGACAGCCAGAAAAGGAAAACAAGAGAACATAAGTTATATTTTATAACTTCAAAGGGCTGCTTTTATCTTCAACAGATTATTTATTCATCTGTAGTTTTGAAGTAGCTATGCCTCTCCTGACGCTTAGGTCAGGGGCAGGGGTTGGGGGGGACAGTTCAGTTTTTTGCACATTTTCACTCCTATTTCCAGTTGTTTTCACTAGGGCTGTGATTCTACTACTTCTGTTACTGTTCATGATCTCAGTACGTCAGAATGTCATAAATGCTGGATACTCCTGTGTAACTGTGCAAGATGGGTTTTATTGAAATAATACGAAATTAAGTAGATGGCTATAAATAGACTATCTGTGCCAAAAGCACAAAAGCTAAGATTTTAAAAAAAAAAAAGGAAAAAAAGGGAGTCCAAACTTAGGTCTTTAAGAGAAATTATTGATCAAAACCAAAACCAGGAGAGGTGAGTCGGTGGCTGTAGAAAGAGGGAAGAGGGAGAAGGAGCAGAGATCTAGAGATCATGTAGACATGTACTTCCTAAATATTTAGAATAAACAGCAGTTCAGTGGGTGTGATATTCAGCCCAGCTGTATGATACTTCATGTTCTGCCCATGTAACCTTAAAACTGAATGAGCATATACTTGTGAAGCAGGTTTTTATAAATATTGGGACTGAGAGCATCCACTGTTGTAAACTGTACTATGTATGATAGCAGAGCGAGAATGGTCACCATAAGTAATCTAAAAAATAAAAAGCTAAGAAAAAAACATCCCAAACAAAAAACTCCAAACCCAAACAAAACAACACTCATGCCAGCACAATGTGAGATTTCCTGAGTAAGGAAGGAATTGCTAGTGAAGGTCTTAATCACAATTTATTAGGCATATTCTTCTGAGAAAAATAAGCCTGAACCAAGCAATCAGAGAATCATTGAATATCTTGAGTTGGAAGGGAACCATAATGGTCATCAACTCCAGCTCCCTGCTCCTCTCAGGACTACCAAACACTAAATCATATGTCCTTCTTTAGAATCATGGATGTACAGTGACTTGCATAAAAGTGCCATAAGCCACCCATTAGAAGAATGTTTAAGCAGTACATTGCTAGCAGAAATCGTGGAATGAATACGTGCTGCCAAACTGTGGCACAAGCAGATATTTGGTGGAGGCTGATGGGGGGGCGTGTGCATGGGCACCTAGGGGAGGGACGTTGGTTCTGCAGTTAAGTTCTGCCAGATCTTGCTACGCTGGGGATTCCTGAATGCATCTGTACCATCCAGCAGATGATTTCTAGCAGACATCTGGGCTGGGTCCCTCTGTACTCCTTGACTAAAGAGATAAAAATAGAGCTGAGAAATTACTTTAAAATATGCAAAATCTTTTGAAGATAAAGTCCTCAAAATGCCTGAATCACCTCTTCATTGTTAGTGATAATGAGAGGAGGTTAAAAAGAATTTGAAATGACCAAGCATGGCACATCACATATGGGGAAATCACCTCAGTGAACATACGCAAGCAAGCTAAATGATGGTGACCTAAATTTCAGGTCTGTGTCTATTAGATGAAAAGCAATGACAATTCTGTCTGCACACAGACTGTGGATACAAGATTGCAGTGACCCAAGCAGATCCCAGACAGACAATAACTATCACTCTTAGTTCTCCAAACTATGAGTTCAGAAGTTTAAGCTGATACAAATAGTATGTTTTGCCGTTGCTCTCTCTTCTGCTTATCTTTAGATTTTATGCTCTGCTTATTACAGTGGTATTCCTTCTAGGCTAATCTTCCCACAAAACACTCTTGCCAAACTCCTAATGATCCATTCATCCTGTGTCTTGATATAAAAAACCTCATGCAAGACATGATAAACACTAAGGCAATTAGCTACACCACCTGCCCCATTCCACCTACTTGCCTGACGCTGCAGGAGACACCACCATATCAACAACAACTACAAATCCAGATCCAGACCCAGACCAATAAGATGTCCCTCCACAAACTTCCTAGTTTATTTTTGGCTACTGAATAAGACAAGCTTCCTTCTTGCATCCCATTAGTTTATCCAGGAAGTACTTAAAATCAGAAAATAGAAAAGCGTCTCTACAAACTATCAAAGAAAGATTAAAGAAAAAAAACCCACAACAAACCATGTAAATTACAGGAAAACCTGTGCCTTTTAACCAGATCGGCATAGCAGAAATGCAGACATTCCTTTGGAAGAAAGAACTTCTGTTTTGTGGCAAAACTGAATATATAACTCATGCTTTCTACTAAGTAAACCTTAATCACTATACAAGATATATATGCATATTTGAGGTTGCATGTTGGCCAGGGGATAGAAAAGTATACTTTTATACTTTTTTAAGTATATAACCAACCAAAATCAGACATTCCTTGCTCCAAGACAGAAGTACCTATTTACTGTTCTAAGAGGGAACACTTAAAGAAGATCTCCTTCCTTGAAACTGTTCCCACAAAAAAATATATTAGCACAGCTGCACCAACTCCTTTGCAAAAGAATTCAATAGAACAAAAAGATATAGGCATGTTCAGTTCATATACACATGGTTAAGACAAGTGCGGGTCCCCGACATACCACTGATGGGAAAAATAGGGTTATTCTTGCACCTTTTATTCCCATCCAGGTCTTACTAGGATCAGTGAAAATACTTCCACTGCTTTAAGGTATAGAAGTCTGACTCAGAAAAATATGTTAAAGTACAGAGCTTTAAGCATTTACATACTTTCACTGATTTTAATGAAAATCAATTACAAGAATTAGGCATCCACATAAGAACGCTGCTAACCAGGAGCCACAGTGAATTGTTCTATTAAATTGAGTAGAGTAAAATTCAGTGACTATTCTACTGTGGGCTAGCTAACGTAATCCCATTTATTGTGTTTTCAATACTTTCTGAAGGATCTATAGGGGTAGTGCTATTTAGATCTATGCCAGAAAATAAGTTAAAATACTTATGAAGATGATAAATGTATTATTTAACATAGCACTGGTAACTACTGGAACCACAGCCATGTGACTTATGTTTCCATTATCACGGCACTGAAATCATGGAGCAAATTAAAAGACTCCTGTGACAAACCCTTAGGAAAAAATCTCCCTCAAGTGAAATAAAGAACGAACTTCTAGCACTTTAGGAAGAAGTATGAGCTTAGTACTTAGCACTGTCGACCCGAAAACTTCGATCAGCAACCAGATCTGGGTTGTTTTCATTAAAAGATAGTGGGAAACAATACTTTTACACATAAGCTTGCTTCCGTTTTCTAAGCATAGGAGAGAGTTACATGCAACATACACTCAAATTTTCAGATTTCTGAAAAATCTAATTAAATTACTAGTTGCTAAAAAGTAACTGAAAAATCTGTGTTTATGGTGCTATTTTTTTTGTGGACACAGTATAAATCCACTGGAAGAAGATTAATTCCAAATTCACTTTCCAGGACACTTTCACTGTTACATCATTATTTCATATTTCCACTTTATTAAAGTTCTTCTCTTAATATGAAATGAAGACCATTTCTGTCAACATTACTAGAAAATGACTGAACTCGCACTGAGACCAAGGCAGCTGGGCAGAAGAAGGGAGGACAACTGTGCCCGGTTTTGGATCACATGGTTTTCCCTTTGGACCCAGTATCTTGGCAGAAATAAATGAAAGAAAAGACTGATTTTCATAGAAACACAGAATGGTTTGGGTTGGAAGGAACCTTTACAAACCATCTAGTCAAACCCCCCTGCCATGTGGAGGTACATCTATCTCTAGATCAGGTTGCTCAAAGCCCCACCCAACCTGACCTTGAACACTTCCAGGGATGGGGCATCCACAACTCCTCTGGGCAACCTGTGCCAGTGTCTCACCATCCTCACTTTAAAAAAAAAATCCTTCTTTATTTCCAATCTAAAACTACCTTCTTGCAGTTTAAAACCATTGCCCTTTGTCCTGTCACTACAGGCCTTCGTAAAAATTCTCTCTCCGTCATTCTTGTAAGCCTCCTTTATACATTGCAAATGCCCCAGTAAAGTCTCCCCAGAGCCTTCTCTTCTCGAAGCTGAACAACCCCAACTCTCTCAGCCTTTCTTCACAGGAGAGGTGTTCCATCCCTCTGACCATTTTTGTGGCTCTCCCCTGGACCCGCTCCAAGAGGTCCGTGTCTTTCTTGTGATGGGGACCCCAGAACTGGATGCAGTGCTCCAGGTGGGGTCTCAGGAGAGCAGAGGTATTTTTTCCCAAATACCTACATTGTATGTATAAGAGGCTAAAACAAAGACACCATTAATTCTGTAATTATTAGTCAGATCTGAAAAACAGAAAAAATATCTTTGTGGTTAAGCTGTGTGCTCCATTTCACTTTGGCAAGCCGTTTGTTGCACAATTTATGCTAAACAAAGTGTTCTCCAATTCACAACACATTGTTTCGTAAAAACAGAGAAAAAATGCAGAAGGTACGTGCCCACCTCTGTGACCAGTTCACACCACACGGGACAACTTTCATCTACCATTAGCAACAGTGCTATAGCTTAGCAATATTTGCTTCTAAATGTCTAACCTGAATGCAATCACCAGACAAGTTGCACCAAGAGATTTTGCCCCTTTATAAATATGAATGGCTGAAAGGAAAATGTCAACAATAACAAAAAATCAAATTCCATGCACTTTCTACAAATTGGCATACTTTTGCAGATGACGTAAATCTTTTGTTCTACAGTGGATCACAGTTATCTAAACAAAAGGATTACAACAGCCAACTGATTTTTGGTAGTAATATTGAAAACTGACACACAAGTTTCAGCAAGAGGTTTGCCAGTTGGCACAGTAAAGAAGGGAAACCCCTCTAACAGGCAACACATGATAGAACTCCTCACTCCTAAACACACAGAAGCTGTAGCATGCACTTTGTGACTTTCTTCTTTCCACATCCTTACATTGAGGCAGTTTCCACAGTTTATATTCAGATTCTCAAACCCTGCTCTTGTTCCAGTGCTATAAACGCAGAATAATTATGTTTGTATGAGTAGGCATCAAGAAGAGAACCTGGCAGAGAGCATGAACTGAAAATAGCTTGTTTTTCTGATTCATGAGCTCATAACTTATCTTAAACCAGTTATTCAGGGCAAAACACCCCTTGCATTCCCCATGTACCTCCAGTGTGATGGCTCCCACTATGATGCAGCCTCACAGCCAGCCCCAGGAAACTCTCAGGAAGCATTCAGAGCTACATTAGCAGAGCAAAGAGTGGCATGAGTCTGCTTAATTTCAGAAAATGGCAGTGTCGGAATTACAATGTGGTGACAGGACTCATCAGAAGAATTTATTTCCATGCTTTGGGCCTGTGGCCTAATGAATTGGAAAATATTTGCCTATGTCCTCTGCTTAAGCTCTAAACTAAACTGACACCTTTTATTAAAAATGCCAGTTTTACAAACTGAAATACATGACATGCTATTGCCTGTTTGATAATACAAGCTTCCTGTTAGTCCAGGGTATAATACCAACATTTTTTTCTTGGCATACATGGGGGCTGTAAGTTCTTCACAGGTGAAACTCTAAGGCCCGAATAGTGCATTCTAGTACAATAGTCTATACTGTTTCTATGTAAATCAACAAGTATACGGAATAATGCCGGCAGGGTTATAGTGCTGAGATTACATGACAGATTGCTGAATTTTTATTTACCTTGTTTACAGTACCTGAAAAAAACAACAGTCTATTGTTTGCTGCCTATTCTTTTAGCTTCCCACTGATGGGGTAGGGATTTAACAAGCAGCTTGATTGAACTAGGTCTTCCATTTTCAGCCGTCTTAGAGGAGTGAGGACTTCTTCTTTGGGAGCTTAAAGGCTTTTGCATTGAGGCAAACCAAACTATGCACAGTCCGCTCTTCTGACTCCGTGTCATGAAGAGGAAAGCAGCAAGAACTGCGGAGAGCCACCCCCAAAGGGCTTGTTTCAGCATCTGCTGAAGATCTTCCAAAGAGTAATGCTGCTCTGCAATGCAAGGAAATGGTTTGATAACGCCCTCTCTGTAGCTTGGAGAGCCAGACAAAAGCAGCAAGGAGAGATTTAATTTACACTTCAGAGGCTTACAGTTGTGTTCTGCTAATGAAGTGGTGTGACTCTGTTAGACCTTTTCTTGCTGAAAATATAAAGACTGATAAGTCATGTTATCAACATTGCTATCAGTGGTTTCAGGGATGATATACATATTCTGTGCCTGAGATTTTGCCTAGAGCTATATGAATCTAAATAGTGAAGTGGTACAATACAGCCAAATCCGTGCTAGAGTGGGCTAAAGGAAAAGTGAAACCAGCAGCATTACAATTAATGAAAGATTCATTTTTTGAATTTTTATTTCCTTAAATAGATTCCATGAAAATTCTCACAAGAATCAATTCACATTAAGAGATAACAGGGTGGAGTGCTGTTCTCACAGAGAACAAAATGAGTCCATACCTCTTAAACTTCAAAGTATCTGTGTTAATTTTGAAGTGCCTGCCAAAACCTCTGCAGCTTCCTGAATGAACATTATTACGTACGTTATGTGTGTTCAGTGCTCATGCAGCTTAACCTGGACATAGCACAGTACAGGAATGATAAATCACCAATCACAAATACTGACAGTGTTTTTCTGTGTTTGCTGCATACTACAGGCATGACAGTAAGAAAAGCACACCACGCACCAAGGTCTCTCAGCATGGGAGCTCTGTCGCCCTCGGGAGCTGCCTTTCTCCTCCCCCGTGAACTGCTTGCTTTCGGTTTTTTGACCACCTTGTATTTTGTGTTTCCTCTCCCTTCCCCTGCCCACAACAGTTCCTACAGATCACTTTAAAGAAGTTTTCTTTTCCCTCTACACACTACATGCGTAATGCAGACCCATTCATCTGTCGCTTAATGGTGTTTAAGTCGGTGATGTTATACCAGCATAAAGGTGGTGTGAAAGGGCAATTTGGCTCGGTGTAGTCTTCATCTGTTCAAGCTCATACTAGCACACTGAGTTCCAAACAATTAGGAGCTCCTCTCCAGCTGGTGTTTTGGTAGAAAAGGTGGTTGAGCAACCCAGTCTGGATTTTCCTACATCTGAAAGAGCCTGGAGATGCCTTGAACATTACATACACTTTCCTAATGTGTTTTCAGTGTCGGCTATAGCACAGCAGTGGGTGGAATGACAAATAGGTATTCTTTGGGAATGAATTGCCACTGTCAGGGTTCAGAGGAGTTCAGAGCATTACATTTGTATTTATTTACTGGTGCTTTCCACTGTTTACCAGGATTTTTCCCCTGCCCAATCCATTCAGCTATACTCAGAGAAGAAATCCCTCAGCTTTGCTGCAGAGGTCCCCTGGATATTATCACCCACAAAGTTTGCACACTGATGAAAGAATACAGGGACTTTAAGTGATATTTTGCATATTCAGGTTTCACTCCAGGTCCTGTTAGTGATCTGCTGTGCCACCTTTCTATACAGGCGTTTTGGAGACAGCGTGAATCACAACATGTGTATCACACAACTTAATGTTACTGACTATATTTTTTTTTAAACCAAGTGATATATTTCTCTTCAATAGATTGTGAAACAACAAACAGGTAAAATGTCAAACTTGCCCACCCCTCAACCTCTTCTTAATACTATATTTTAAAAATGTAAAAGGAATATGAGAGTTGAAACCAATCAATGGAAAACTTAGGATGCTATTACAGAGGATTCTGGATATTGTAACTATCTTTCCACTGGACTTCCATACAGCAATTCAGGTGATTTCTGTTAATAGCTAGAGCACAATGAAGATTTCTAACTGAATCATCTGAAAGACTATTTTAAAGAATGATTACATTAACAAGTATTACCAGCTTCCTGCTCAGACTAAAAAGAATTTATTCTTTTAATGAAACTAACGCCAGGGTGGGTTTTTTTCCCCTGTCTTCTGCCTCCTCTTGTCTTCATTCCCTTGGGTTTCACAAATATACAGTAACAATTAATTATGACTCAAACCAAGGTGGTTAACGCTGCACTATTAATAAAACCTTTCTGGGGAATTATAAACTACTTTTGCATTCACACAGTATATAGGTAGCAATATTTATTCATGTATTATTCATCAGGAGATGATGAGCTGAATAGGGAAGGTTGTATTAGTGTGGATATATTAAGAACAGTTGAATACCTCACCCTAAAAATCAAACTGAACGTGAATTTTTTTTTTCCCTTTGGAGATTTTAATGTGTTCTTTCCTTTTTCTCCTCACTTCTTTAGTTCTTTATGTAATTATTATAATGTTCCCTCTGCATTTCCAAGCTTCATTCAATTATAGCATTATGTGAGGAAAACTGAAACAAAAAGTACAACTAAAATCACATTAACAAGAGATTTGCAGAAGAGAGAGGATACTGTAAGTGCTTGATTCAAACAATTCCCAACAATATTATTTGCATTTCCAAAATTTATCTTGAGGGAAAAGTGACTGCAGTTCATTACATGCTATTTAGACATAAAGAAATGTCAAGAGACTCTCCACAAACACATTAGAATATTAGAGGTGTCCTAAATTATTATCAATAACTGTGGCTCACATAGACCTTGTATGTCACATTTTTTAATATACAGGAAGTAAAACTGCAAATTAATTCACATATGAAAACTGAAATGGCACTCCTGAGATAGTAAAGAACCAATAATACTACAGTATCACACAGGGACATTAAACACCTCCTTTGGAACAGTGTAACTTAGTTGTGGAAGAACTTATTTAGGCATGCAGTCTCATCCACAGCAATGACAAAATGTGTTTGAACTTAAATGATGCTCAGTTCACATCCCCAAAATGCCACTAGCTGTATTAAAGCATGGCGTAAACTGGGGTTTAGAATCATCACACTGAAAACACACACGCACGCAAGAAAATACCCCCAAACTTCAAAATCCCAACCAGTTGAGACAAACTATTAAATAATGTTTAATAATCCATCAGGTAGTCATGAATTTGCAGTTTCACTTCATTTTAAATGAAATGGCATTAGATCTTATGAAAAAAGTGGCAATGCTTTTCATCAGCAGTAAAATTTCAGTGGGAAAAAGGCCCACGTTTTCAATAAACATTTCATCACAGTTGCAACTCTCTGACTCAAACATTCGAAATATTGAAGAGGCTTTGCTATTTAAACTATGAATTTCAGAAAGGAAGCACGAAATGTCTAAATGAAAAGTTCTCCCTGGTTTGCAAACAAGTCTAACTGTCACACTATAAAGAGAAATTTGCTTGTTTGTTGAATTATACATACCTAAAAACCTTCCTTTTTGTATTATTGCTGGGGTGGGGGGCACATCTGGAGGGGGAGGAGGGGAAGACTGGAGCATTAAGAAATCTGTTCTGGCGTTTTGACATCATGAGTTACTGCAAAAGAAAAAGGAGGTACTGCCCCATTTGCAGTCCTTGTTTATTTTCCTATCCTTCTCATAAATTAACTCAATTCAAGAAGCAGTGCATTCCCTTATGACATCCACTTCAGATTTCTTCAGCAAACTGTGCAACTTTGTATGATACCTTCTTCTTTCGCTTTTAATATTTAGTGAAAAGCTAAAAAAACCCAAAAAAACGTATTGAAACCATGACTTATGTAAAACCGAGACATTTCCAGTACAATTTAATGGGAAAAGTATAGGCTTGATTATTATTAAGCTATAAGTATACAGTTATATCCACACACACAAGCACACACACACCCCCCTTTCTGTGGCTTGGAACAATTGCAAAGGACAGATGGACTTGGGAGGGGTTTCACAAGTACTGCAAAAGGTCTCATGTACTGCATTTGTTTACACCAACTATTTAAAAATACATAAATCAACCACTTCAGGGCAAGCAAAGCAAAAAACGAGATGCAAGTAGACCACACATATTTGGGACTAATAGCAGAAAGCTAATCTATCTGCAGTAACATACAGTAAATGTGGAGAATATAACCTGCTGTAGCTCGTGCTGTTCTTTATGTCAGACTTACTTAACATAACTGCTTACAGAAATGTTTAATATTAGGTTATAGCAAGCTCAGAAGGGAAAAGAGACAATAACAAGCGTTAAGAGTATAAAACTGGTTTGCACTCAGAAAAGGCCATAGACGACCAGTTCCTGTGCCCAGACTGAAGCTTGTGTACAGCCTAGGATTCAACACAAGGGAAAAGGTTCCTAAAAATAGTCTTGGCCCATTGTAGTACATAAAGCCTGATAAGGACTTAATCCTGCCTAGTAAGGGTGGGGTTAGATGCATCATATAAGCAATAACATCTGAAAGTGTTAAATCCCTTGAGGGATGCTTTCAGGTAGTGTCTCTGAAGAGTTAGTGCCCTTTGGGGATGTATGACGACACTTTGAAGAGACAGCCTTTTCCTCCTCCCCAGAAACCTTTCTAGCACTGCCCAGTGTAGGAAGAGTCACCTCTAATTCCCAGAGAGCAGGCAGAGCCTGCATTCCAGTGAACAGCTCTTATTTAAGTATTATCTCAAGAACAAAGTTTACTGGCCAGTTCCCAAACTCTTTCCCTCCACTTAGCTCCTAGCAGCAAGGACCTTGGTCCCCGACCATCCAGTAAGCCCCTGGCAGTACTTGCCACTCCTTGAAGAAAGCACTGGTAGCACAAAGTCGGGTACCTCTTTATAGCTATGGTTTCTTAGGAACAGAAATCTCCTGTGCTTCTCTCCATCCCTTCCAGTAAACTCACATCTGTGAATATGTAATTGAGCTCCTACTGTGCTGTTTGAGAAGAAATCAGGGAATAATGAATTTTCAAATCAACTACCTACCTGTTCTGTGCAAACACGAGTATCCTTCCCTTCAGAAAACAGTACAGTTGCCCAGCTCCCCTCTTCTTGCTCTCTCTTTTGTTCTTCCCTCCCCAAATGATTTTTTCCTATATTCCTCCTAGCTGCTGAGTCCTCAACTCAGCTAACAGAGCATCAGCACTCTCAGCATGGTACAGAGATGACATACTTAACACGCCTATCTGCCTGTGTTTGAAGTTGCTGCATCTCTAGCGCACACTTGGATTAGGGTGGCAGGGTGCTGCACATCCCAGATAGCAGTTACTCCATGCAAGACCTTTAGAGAACTTTGTGATGTTCCACGTATGAAAAGGTATATGCTGCTTTTAGCTTAAAGTCAGCATGGTTTAGTTAATCATCAAATTCACAGGCAAAGTAATTTTTTAGTATTTGGCAAAACTTATTTATGTGGTCAGTCAAAGGTGTAAGTGAAAAATAGTGCAGGGAAGGATCTAATTATCCCAGTTAGTGGCTGGATCCATTCTTCTCCCTTTCTGTCGTGAATAGCTTCCACTGAGCATGAGTTCCCACACTGTGAATAGGAGAGGAGAGGCCTGAAAATTTTGCACTTTCCCAGTGTACTCACTACTGACATTCCTCAGAGCTTCTGAATTACAGCCTTCATCTGCAGGCTTTTTGGGGACAGGCTTTTTTCTTTCTATTCATTTGTGGATAGATTATTTGAAATTCTGCAAAATCTTATTTCCCCAGGCAACACAGATAAATCAATATGCCCTCCGCTCCCCATATTTTTGTACAGTTCAACAATCCTCCACATTGCTATTGTGTGTTTTCACTTAAGAATATAAAAACACTTTTCAGTAATCATGCCGCTGGTAAGCATTATAGTGTAAGTTCTGCAGCAATATTAACTGAGGCATAGTAAAATTTATGTCACGTTCAGATGCACAGGGTGTGTTAGGAGACATCAGACTTGTGTAACTACTATTGTGCTTGTAGTTCAGCTGAAGCAACTTTTTCATTGATTCTAAATATAAGCTTGATTTTGTTAAACAACAAAAGGCAGGCAAAACTTGCATACCACGCTGATCTGACTGAAGGTAGGAAATCTGACAAGAAGTCATACAACTTCTGTATTTAGACATGCTCTTAATGGCAAAGCTGTTACAAAAACTTGCAACCCTGGGCAACCCTCATCCCTCTTTTCCAAATTCAACTTTCCCTATTTCAGCACAGGCCAGATGAAACACGAGGGAATAGCAAAGTTTGTACTGCTGCTGTGTGTGATGAATTTGCATAATGTTACAGTATGTTAGACAAAATGATCCATTATTCATTGCAAAGGAATTATCCAGTCATTCAATATATGCCAACACTCAGAGCAAAAATATCAGTATCAAAATTTCCTTAATCCAAATCACTATTAACTTCATTATGTTCTGTCACATCTTGGAGAAGCTGCATTTAATTTAATGAGCTGTTTCAATCCCCTAAGCAAAGAATTTTAGCAGCAGAATAACTGTAAGACAACTCAGAAGACCCTAAATGGGGTTTTGAAAGCTCTGATAACCACCTATGCTGTACTATATCATAGACTTTCCGCCATTCATAGAATCATAGAATGGTTAGAGTTGAAAGGGGTCTTAAAGACCATCTCGTTCCACCCCCTCTGTCATGGGCAGGGACACGTTCCGCTAGTCCACGTTACTCCAAGCCCCATCCAACCTGGCCTTGAACACTTCCAAGGATGGGCCATCCACTAGTTCTCTGGGAAACCTGTTCCAGTGTCTCACCACCCCCAGAGTAAAGAATTTCTTCCTAATAGCTAATCTAAATCTACCCTCTTTCAGTTTAAAACCATTACTCTTTGTCCTATCACTACACTCCCTGACAAAGAATCCCTCCCCATCTTTCCTGTAGGAAGGCCACTATAAGGTCTCCCTGGAGCCTTCTCTTCTCCAGGCTGAACAACCCCAACTCTCTCAGCCTGTCTTCATAGATGAGGTGCTCCAGCCCTCTGATCATCATCATGGCCCTTCTCTGGACTGTCTCCAACGGGTCCATGTCCTTCTTATGTACCCAATTCTTGTGAATTCATTGAGCGTTTTTTGTGATAGAAGAACTTTAAAAGGCTGCATGCTTGGCTTCATGTACAAGACATGATTGTGTTATTTAGTATTTAAATGGGCAACAATTTTTTTAAAAGGAATAGAGGTGCAATATCTTATCTTTCACCTACTAATTTGTTCCGCAGTTTTCTTAACATAACTTGACATTTTACTCTCAATTTTCCTACAAGTTTTTCTGGGCTTTCCTATTTTGTGCTTTCTTTCACTTAATTTCCCTGTAAATGTATTTGTTTAGTTTACCTGCAACTAAAAAGCAGTCCATACATTTACTCACCCCTGCCGAGGCCCCAAAGCAAGCCATCTGGAGAAAACCCTAAATGAGTGCCACAAAAGTGCTATTTAGAAAATGACTGCATGATATCTGGTAGGCTTATTACTCTTGTAGAAGTGCCCTGGCAATAACTACACCTTACATAAGTGACAGAAAGACATTAAAATCCTGTCTTTCCAGGGACAAGCACAGAGCACTCCTCATGGCTGAGTGTCAGCTGCAGTTTTGGTCTCTGACATACACTGAGCAGAATTTAGCAACTGATAGGCAGAAGCCAATCTCCATGGCCAGAAGGGTTTATGCTCTAATTACACCAATTCATTCTGATAACACTGAAAATAATACAGGGTAGTCAAAGATGTTTTCAGGATCAAAGGATTTGTGATCCAGTGACATGCATGCTGTAAAAAGAGCCTTATTCACTCCAGTGAAAATAGAATCCAAGTACCAGAGGTAGCTTCATACCACAAGTCATTTGAAGATGCAATGAAGGAGCCCTATACTTGTCTAATTTATAAAGTGTTTAGTGAGGGAAGCTTTATGTTGGCTAAAAATAACAGATGGGATTCAGGTGCTTAGGTATAGGCATCTATTGTCATTTTAGATGCACCCTGTTTCTGAGACATTTGCAAAATGCTGGGGGGTATGGCCCAGGACTGACAGGACACGTCTAACCTGACACTAAATGCCTGTACTGATACACCCAAAAACATAAGATACATGAAGTGCACAATGATTGGAGGCAGTCAGAAATGAGAAAAGCATTTTGTTTAAGAAAGATACATGCTTAGTTAAGGAATCTCCTCCTGCTTCACTGGCTGGGGGGCACTGTATGGCCTGGCAGATTAAGGTGTTTCTGCTTAGCAGGTTACTAGCTTGAAATCTTTCAAATTACATAATGGCTACAAAAAATGAGAACCCACTCAGTCTGTGCTAGAAGAACTCATATTATCTTTCAGGTTTATGAACAAAGTCACTCATAATAATTTCATTCCTATCGTGAAAAAATAGGTCAGCTGATCACTTAAAAAAAGTCTATTGATCATCGTCAGACTCACTAAAACCTTATTTCCAGATGTCAGAAAACTTAATTATAAAACAAGTTAATATGTGCCATTGCCAGCATTGGCTATTTCTGTTCATACTTAACAAAGACAGAAAACTAATCTTGTTTTGTGTGAACTGAGCAGCAGGCAAGGCATGAGAAGGATTCACATGGCTGTATGTAATAATATCTTGCAGGAATAACAAAGATGCTGAAAGCTAGAATTATGACTCCTAGGAAGGCTGGAATACAACTTTGGAGCCTGATAAGGAGCGAGTAAGAAACGGAGTAGCTGGAACATTTCACAAGGTAACTGGTATCATGCGGTGGCAAAGAGGAGGAGGATGGACATTAAATGAAACAGATTAAAAAGCACTGCATTCAAATGTATGAGTATTATGCCCACACTGCAGGAGACAGCAGGAGGCAGTGAATCATCCAACATTTAAATCAACACCCCCTTAAAACAAAATGTATTCAGCTCAACGTGGGTATCTCCAGTGGGCTCCAAAAGTTCTGACAATGCGTGGCATGGGTTACTCACATCTTGCTCTGCCCATAACGCAGCCACCATTTAGTAAGTAACTTGATTCAGAGGCATAGAGAGTTTCTGATGAATCATAAAATGCTCAGTGTCTGATTTAAGGGCTTTCTCTCACCACTGTAGACTTGCTCGTGCTAATTTTATGTAGAAAAGGGCTTTCAGGGACAGAATGATGATAGGGTGAGGGATGGTGGGGAGGAAAAAAAGAGAAGAGAGAAATGAATTCAAGGGTCCTGGAAATGGACGGTGAAAGTGCTGTAGAAACAGCATGTATGTTTTCTGCATTTTTGTTTCTGTTTTTTTAAAAGAAGTGAATATTGAGGAGACATTAATCAGATTGTTAAAAACCTGGCAGAATAAATGCGTCAACAAAACTCCTTTTTTACTCACATTCTATTAAAACACTTTGAAGGATTTCTATGGAAACAGTAGGCTGTTACAATGGGAAATACCCAGCATAGCTGAAAATGTCAATCTTCCTTTCATCAGTGGACTGGCCGTAAATAGAGATTCAGTGCAGCAAAACTGGTATCACTTGGAAGCAAAGTCTCAAGTAAGGGAAATACAGCAGTACAGGAATACTTAAAATCCAAGATAAAGCAGGCAATTGCCTCTCTGACTAACAACAGCACCATGATATCAATAAAATATTTAATTACACTATTTTCTTATTTTGAAAGAATACATTTGGATGTATCAGGATATAGAATCTGTTTGGATATACTGGAATAGTTCCTACTTCTAATATTTTTGCATTTGGAGATAACTCCTAGTGACAGAAAAAGGGGGATAGCTCACAGAATGCCCATTTTATTTATTTATCTTATAAGTGATGACACTCTACAATCACACAAAATCAGCAGTATTGCCTCTGCCTTACCCACTCAGGCCTTCTCTTTCACCATACCACATTCAATGTCATATTTAACTCTTCTGTGTACATTTCCTAGTGCCCAGAGTAGGAGTTCTTATACGGATTTAAAAAACAAAACCCTAAAACCATACTGTATTCTTTAAAACTGTGTAAACCAAGAAAGAGCTCTTGCTCTTTTCAGAAGGTCCTCAGTTATGCACACACCCCTTCCCACACTCTTCCCACACACACGGATCCTATGACTGGAATAGCTGCTTCCTAAAGCATGAAATATTGTGAAGGCTCATTTATATCTTAGACCATTAATCTCATCCAAACCTTTAAATCTCTAAAGCGTATAAAAATGTCATGATCACCATTTGTAATATTCTGCTGCTTTTGACACACAAAGAAAATGAGCCCTCTTTCAGTATTCTACTTGTGTAGCAATGTATTTGAAGAACACATTGGTCCTTATTACAGACATGCACTTTCAGTAACTTCCAAGGAACAAAGCAGGTTCCAAAATAGCTACACAAGTAAAGATTGTTTTCTATACCTTACAAAAGGATGCAGGGAAACGCAGAGACATCATAAACTTACTTTTTATGAGTGCTTCTTCATTTCCGCTTCTGAAATTCTGGATGGCCACCTTTTGCCAGTTTTGCACACAAATTGGGGTCAAAGGATTGTCTTGGTGGCAAGCGGCAATTTGGATAAGATCAGGCAGTGACTCATTGGTGATGTATGGGGTAGAAGCTACTGGTCTTGGCTACCATAATGCTGCTCTGTTAGATTGGTATCGCTGCCTCCTTTAGTCATCGAACACATGAATTGCTGTCAAATACTAATAAAAATGCACTAATTTTTTCCCATGTTTCTTATTTCCCAAGAACGAAATGCTTTTCACATATGGACGACGAAATCTGGAGGGCAATGACATAACTTGAATGAAACGTTGCCCGTTGCTTCTGATTGTTATTTGTTGACAAGTCCACTTATTTAAATGTGCCAAAGTAATAACAAGATGGAATTTAAGATAAGCATTCCAGAACATATTATTTAGGAATGCTGTGGGCAGCATGGTGTTTCATGCACTGTGTTGCCTGTTGTATCAGTAATGAGTTCATGACTAAATACGTTTTGGGCATTTGCCAAACTGATGGGATTGTGAAAGACTGCAAGAATGATGGCCTGAAACTACAGAGCCCAGCAATGCAGAAGGTCTTTGCTAGACCAGTAGATGATTTCTCAGTAATCATCTGTAAATTATGCAATTACAGCTGATTAGCATCAAACTCGTGTGGACACATAGGGATTGAATAAACACCATACAATCGTGTCGCACAGAATAAAACAGCACTCCACTGCATTAAAATAGGGCTTCAACAATAAGGATGACATATCCACTCTGAAAGTAAGTATCTTATGAATGACACACTTTTTTCTTGCAGTAAAATGCAATCTAGTCTCTCAATCACCTCACACAAAGATTAACGAACAAAAAAAAAATCATCAAACCCTGGAATTCATAACTTACTTTGGAAAAAAGTCCCAAAATTCAGATGCTTAAGAGGAGACAGAACATGCTGATCCTGCAGCATCCAGCAAAACGAATCTCACAAGTACCAGGTCTTTGTGAAAACTTTTTGGGAGGTCTGTTTCTATCTGCAATTGGAAACATTGGTTTGATTTTCAAAAGCAGCTACTGTCTTATGCTTGATTTGAAGAGGACAGAAAATTTCTAAGGACAATACCTTCCAAAATCTCTGCTTCTTTGAGAATGCTTTAAACTGGGCACCCCAAGTATGACCAATCTTTACGTAACCAGTCTCTTTAAAACTTAGGCAGCTTTCTGGTAGCCACTTGGAACACTGAGATTTTTAAGTATATTCAGAATTGAATCTTAAAAATTAGTACAATCAGTCAGTAAAAAAAAGGCCACTTGCAGGTAGTGAGTTTCTTTTTTTACAAGTTACCATGGATCAATTAGGAAATAGAGTAAAGATGCAGTTTGAGGTACTTAAAAAAATTTCACTGCATAAAATACTTCATATCGTACAAGCAAGGAAAGTCATTAAGACTTCTGCCAAAAAGGAAAGAAGGAAAAAAATCACCATTTTATCATTACTAGAAATGACAGGAAGTTCTGAAAGGTTTAGGTAGAGAAACATATTTCTGCAGCAAAGTGAACACCAGATTCTTGACTTTTTATACATTACTGCATGTGGTCCAGCCATTCTGGTAAACTAACACTGGGTGAATAACTGTTCATCAGTATGAGAGACAGGTTCACAATTGACAATAACTTTCTCATGTCCAGAATGTAAAATCATTAACTTAAGTATAACAGCAGCATGAAAATTTGTCCTGGATGAAAATCTCTTTATTTTATCGTAGGTTTGAAGAATAAAGGCATAGAAAAATTAACAAAGCATTAACAGAATCAATTGTAAAGACTTCTGTCTGTAGGGAATGAATTTGAATTAGTTTTAGTGACTAAAAATAATAGCCAAGTGGTAATTGCTGACTAGCTGCTATAAAGACAGGTAATGACATTGTTCCTGAGATGACATATGACAGCGCTCCTGACATCACAAGGCTAACTGTGCTACATGATTTTGTTTTGTTTCTTCTTGGCAATATTACCACAAAGAGAAGGGTTTAAATGAATCACAGTGGATGTGCTACCTCCTGGATTTCCACTCATTAAGAAACACTGATATATCAACATGATGAAAACTGGCTGCTTACAGCTTATGTTATTTTCCCAAGTTGTCAACCTGACCCGTTTCCCAAACCTTACACTAGCTGCTTTTAAAATGTCATTTTGTCATGTGTGTTTCATTCTTAAAATCAAAAGCATGCTGTATTCTTAAAAATGTAATCCTGAAAAACTTGATTTGTTTTGAATTCTACTATTTTTCTTGTTGACAGCAAAATATATGCCTCTGACTACTGAGAAAAAGTACTTGATTACAATAATAACCTTCATATGGGTAAAGGAAAATTAATTAAAAGAAAGATAGCTGTGCACAAAGACAAAACCAGCAATTGAATATCTTGGAAAAAAAGGTGTACTTAAGACCCATGTTAATTTGAGAGATACTTTAAAGTCATTGTCACACAGCTGAACTGATGAAACCTGCATCCTACAGATGTGTCCCTTTTGTCCCCTTAAGATTTTCCCCTTGCATTAACCCACTTCCTTCCCATTTCATTGCCAACACACTAGATGGTGTCTCTTATCCATCAGATATGACATGTCATGCCGCTTGTCCAGAGCGATACCAGGGTCTGAAAACCTTGCCAGACAGAGGCCACAACATCTGCTCTTCCTGCTTAATCCTCACTGTGCCTTCCACCAGGACTCACTATCCAGCTCAGCTGATCATGCTTAGAAATCTGCACAGACAACCCCATCTTTGAGATGTCTATTTCCCTGCCAAGCCTGGCTGGACACAACCAAGACTTAAATGACCAAAAGTGTGGCAGGACGTGTGAAGGATGGTGCAGAACAGGAAGCAGAGCAATCTGAAGACTGACAGGTACAGACAGACCAGTTACTTAATTCTTGTCTCCTTACATAGATAAGCAAATTAAAATAAAAATTAGAAATGTAAACCAGTGAGGGGGTGGATCAGAATATGCTGTCATACATGTTACTCAGACCACAAGCTTATAGGTACCTAGCTATGACACAGCAGAGATGAAACACTTATTAAACCTTCGTTTTTAATCTAAAAAAATTAAGTGTGAATAAAAGGTAATTCCTTTCTATCCGGTTCAATAAGAAGGTATCCACTGCATCGCTGAAAGTTAGCTTCCCTGGATTTGTTTTAACTCACTAATAAAGGATTTTAATATTACTTGAGAATGAGACTGGACTTTTTCCCTGTATTACTCAAAACCTGTTTCAGATACAGTTTGAGGTAAGGAATATTAATCAGGGTGTAGCTGACTGATGTCATGATTATCATGAGAGATGGGATTTGGTAAAACAGTTAATTGGAGTTCAACATGGAATTGGGGCAGGATCTGAAGTCTCACTGCAATCGTTCCAAGGCTGTTTGTGCATACATATGTGAAAGTTTTGATGGCTGGTTTTCTTTGGGAAGTGTCCCTTTCATCAGTCAAAGACACTGTGCAGGAATCAATTAAAGCTCAGTGCATTGTTCACCAGAGATGAAATTCTGGAACATAAACCCCTCCAGATTCTCTTAAAAAATCTGGGACCAGTTCTCTATTCGTCTATTAGGTTCATGTCAGGCTTTCCTTCCTTGGTAAACATCCTCCGTTGTGTGCTTAGTAACCCAATAAAAAAGAATAATTCCAGCATTGGAGAGCACTGAGTACAGGAATGTTGGAATGAAAAAATTGAGAGTATGAAGTGAGAGTATGAGAGGAGTGGCTACACAAAAATACCAAAATCCAATTTACCAGATGGTGTCAGAAGTAGAAAAAGGAGGGAAGAGCAGCGAAAAATATTCCCCAGCGGGGCTTTCCTGAAGATGTCATGCTGCTGCTAACAAGAAAATTGCAAAATTCCAGAAGGTCAGTGCAGAATTCATACTGTTTCTGCCAATAGAAATGTGAATACATGTCCATGGGCATGGCATGTACACTTACACCAGAGCAGGTGTTACTCCAGTATTTTCAACACCATCTTCCTCCTCATCACAGAGGTTAAAGCGTGAAAGCAAAATAAAAGCCACTTTTAAAAGCCTGATTGACAAGAACAGTACATACTCTTCTAAAACTTTTTTCAATCTTTTTGTTTGTTCACAGCTAATGGCTTACATGTTATCACATAGCAGCTACTGCTACCATAAAGGCCATTTATAATTTTACAACAGTTTTAATAAAAATAAATAAATAGTCAAATCCTCCAAACCTTTTAGGTTGTAATCCAGGGAGGGAGACATTTTTCTTAATGGCATTCAAGTGGCTTAGCCAACATTGACTTTTTATAACACTGGCCCCATTGTTGGTGACAGTAAGACTAGGGGAGAGACCTTGGGAGGTAAACCACACATTTATTTGGTCTTTAGGATTTACTGTGGTGTTGGCTACTGTGTGATCTTTGTGAAACTCAGGGATGCAAAGTGCAGTCTTTACAAAGACCACTGCCAGCAGCTTGGACATGGCTTTCCCACTGTTATTCCTGGGAGACTTCTTGCACTTGGACGTTTGTCCCCTGTTCTGCAGTCTTGACATTGCGTATGGTGCTCAGCTTCTCAGCTTATTTTCTTGAGTTGGATTCAGCATGGTGTAGATGTAGTATTTAAGGGATTGCTAAATGTGGTCAGGGCAGACTGATGCTGTCAATTCCTGAGTTGATTTACCTGTGTGTTGGACGTGGTAGCACATGACACGGGAGACTGCCGCTGCCTCAGGGATATCCTGCAGCAGACCAGGAGAGTTACTGTGAGTCTGTTACCTATTTCGCTGTCAAAATTAACTGCTTCTTTAGGGCTAATGGAATGAGGCTTCTGAACTCCAAAGTGACCACCCCAGGTTTTTGCAAAACTTTGCCCACTCCTCCCTAGCTGCAGGGAACGTAGGGCTTGAAGCTGCATGGGGCAAGAGAGACAAAGGGGAATCCAGGCCTCCTGACAATCACCTATTTGTTTGCAAAAGAATTATTAAGAGGTTATAGGACATCACATGTATTTGAAGTAAAAATATTGCAAACCCTACATATTTACTGGCTCTCCCTGTTCAACCTTATGCAAGTAATTTCATTTTTTTGAGTGACCATTAAGTGGGCGGTTGAGTTTTCTGTTTTACAGGCTTCTCATTTTACTTCTCCCAAGTTATTTCTCTCAGCGAGATATTGCTAAGCTTATCTAATAATGGTTGTTACAAACTTTATGATTCTTAAAGTATAGATCCTACAGAAAAGGAAACTGCTTCAAGAATGATAAGAGCAATCAATAGCACAGCTCTTGCTTTGGGTCAGTGATAGATTTCTCAGACAGCTATCACTTAGGATTATATTTTCTGAGCCTCTGGCTGCAGCTGATTACTTTTAAATTATTATTATTTTATTTTTTTTTTTTTTAGCCTGAACAGTTCAGCCATTGTAAAAATAAAGGGAGAGGAAGTATAGGGGAAATAGGAAAATTCCACCCCAGTAAAAAGGAAAAAAGCTAAGAAAGAAACTCTTCCATTTTAGACCAGCAAGATTTTCTACAAGCAGCTAGAAAGTAGAAACCTGGGGTGGAAACTCTGCACAGTGCTCTTATCGGTGCCATTTTATTTTGATTTTGCCTTGATTTGAAAATGTGGTTTTGTGCTTGTACAATAAAATGGGTGTGACTTAGACCTTTTCTCAGGAAAATCCCAAGTCCAGATAAACACTGACTGTACACGCATGCATACATTTCTAACTAAGCAGCTTTGTGAAGAATTTAGTAAGGATATGCAGTGAAGGAGGCAGGAATTAAGCATTACTTATGTACAGATATGAGGCCTCAGGAACACCTCTTTTGTACTCCATGATGGCTTGAGTCCAATTCCCTGCCTTTGTATTTCCCTGTTCCTTAGGAACAATTAGTTTGGGGTCATCTCCAATTAAAATTGATTTCTTCAAGCCTTGATTAACACACACCAAAATTAGAAACAGAAGGTTTTTAAGTACTTTCTAAATATCTGTGAGTACCATATACAGAGCTAAAAAGTTAAGGCTGTCCGAATCCTAATCTGCACTTCAAAGTTTATCAGCAGGTTTTTAAGATTCTTAAAATTTGTCAGGCAATCTCAGGGAAGATCTTTTCCATGCTTTATGAAATATAAGTTTGAAAACATGCATTTTTTTCGATCTGGGAACACACTTATGGATTTTACATTAAGGCAAACCAGAAAGCTCTCAACTCCACAGGGATTAATAACCATACAAAATAATAGACTGACATGCTTATATTATTTACATAGTACTTTCCACTGTGACTCCTATCCCAGGAAGAAAACAGAACAAGTGCAAGTGAAATATTGTAGGAAAGAACACATGGCAGCTGAAGAGTATTAATTTGTAAAGCAAGAAAGATGAAAGTTATTAATCAAAATTGCTGGTTAGTGTCTTCTTCCTTCCCCACCCACACCAAAATACACTAGTTGATAAACTAATAGCCTGTCAACATAGAAAAGAGGCTTTCAGATTTTATCACCTAATAGGATATAGAAATGGATTTAGAAGAAAGTTCAAAAGGGCTTAAGTGAATGTAAGTTTCTCCAATTTACAGCTTCTTCCAGCCTTTCCACATGTGGAAATTCACTTGGAAAGTTCCAGAGATATAATTTTCACCCTCCTACACGTCACCTCTGATACAGCTCACAGTTCGCAAGATGCAAGGGACTAAATCCATACCTGACATCAGTAATTGCAGACAGCCCAAAACAGAGCACATCTACTTACCTTTGGGATTGCAGAAATGTGTACCCACTTACCCAACCTGGTGAGACAGAGCGGTTCAGAGGTATGCAGATGAGAAACATGCATTATGAAAAATGAGCTTGCAACCTCAGCTGGGCTTGCCATTTGCAGCAGTGGAAAAGCACTAGGGTTGAATTATGGCACTATGATTTGTTCACTACTGTGCTACAAACTCTTAAAGCAGCCCAAGGAGGAGAAAAGAGGGGAGGCTCTCTGTTTTCCTAGGACAGTAATAACGG
Source organism: Pluvialis apricaria (assembly GCA_017639485.1). Classification (NCBI taxonomy): domain Eukaryota; kingdom Metazoa; phylum Chordata; class Aves; order Charadriiformes; family Charadriidae; genus Pluvialis; species Pluvialis apricaria. The sequence goes on from CM030008.1 coordinate 65,906,717, forward strand.
GAACAATAAAAGACAACAGATAAATTTTGCTTGTGGCTTATTCTTCATGTAAGGTTTTTGTTCTTCTAATGCTAATTTTTCCACTTCATACTCACTCATAACAGCTTATCGTCTGTTCACTACCATTCATACACCAGTATGCATCCAACCCAAGAAACGCTAGTTTCAGCTATCTCTATTTTTGGAAGATGGACTGACTATATTTGTTTTTGATTACTGGTCTTTGAACTTACTTTATTTAAGCGTGGTCATCTTTTGAATATATCACTCCATAAATATGTCACAGTAGGGTTTCATGTTTACTGTTTCTCAATGACTTCCAGATCAGATTTATTCAGTTTGAAACCAAAAAGATGGTACATGTGCTTGGTTTTGGGCTGGGGTTTGTTTTGTTTTGTTTCTTTTTAGGCATGGGGGGGGGGGAATGGAGACGGAAGCAAGGTTAACCAGTATTACGCTGTCAGACATGTCTCTGGAAGTTAGGCTAGCTCATGCATCCTCTCCATTGCCAGTAACAAAGATTTTGCAACTGGGATTTCACTAACGACTCCAATTATGACATGAGAGACAGGATAGCGTATCATTTGTTTCCTATAGCTCTGCTGGCGCTTTGCTGGCAAAAGGATTGAAAAGTAATGACAGACACTCTCCCAAGTGAAACATGCATATGAAAGTGGTAATACACATAGGGAACAGATCTGTTGACTAAGGACATGCCATTTTCACACAGTCACTTTTCTGACCATAACCGCACTTTATACTCCAGGCATGGTTCTGTTTTCCTCTGCTGTGGCACAGCAGATGTGAAGCATTTAAAACCTTTTAACAGGACCCAACCTAAGGCTAAATGACAAAACTCTGACAATATAATCATTAAATTTACATCCCTGGCATTTCAAATCTTCTGTCACAGAGTCAAAAATATTGATAAATCAAAATTCTCACACTGAAAAAAAAACCCCACAACATAGAGCCATGACTCATCCAATGGTAAGAGAGGCAGATGTCTCCATGAAGTCCTGTTTTGAACAATAAAAGTTTTAAAGATACAATTTAAAAAATACCTCAGCTTCCTAGCTGTATTTGCCCACTGCAATGTACCGGACAAGGAGACAATACACAGGGTTACGTTTCTGGGAAATCTCAGCTGCCTCCCTGCTGATAATGCATGTTTCTTTCAGTCTTTGGTTCAGGTCTGGGACTATCTCCCCTTAAAAGAGTCATGTATTATATTTTACTTATAAAGTGAGGCAGTGAAGCATCGGACACCTCAGAAGCTGGCTGCATCTTGCTATAGCAAATAATCCAAAAAGGGACTTCTGCAGGAGAAGGAAATTGGCAAATGAGAAGAAAATCCCTCTATTTGCTAAAATAAAATACAAGAGACTCTTTTAAGGGTCCACCAGCCATTTTTCTTGGCCTAGCAGAATACCACTGGCACTGCAAGCATCCTGGGTTAGTCTGTCTATGACAGTTACTCTTTTTGAAAGGTAATAATCCCAGAATCCCATTTTACAACACAGCCTGGAGACACAAATCAAACTATCCATATTTTGCAATAGTTTCTTGGCATGATCCATGTGGTAATTAAAAAACCTTTAATGGAAATAGCTGCCACAATTTGCAGGCTTCCTTATTCCAGCTACGGTATCTGCAGCACCTCCAGGCACCTGTCTTGTTCTCATAATACAAAATCAACAATACCATGGCAGGGCTTGCGGGGATGTCTGAAGATGATGAGAACTTTGAAAGGAATGCCAGTATGAAAATTTGGCTAGTGCTTGGCTTTTTTTTGTTGTTGTTGTTTATTTATTTAACCATTCTTTTACCAGGAAATATCACATGTACAAATGAAGTCTTCTTTTGCAAAGGCATCCAGGCCAAATAGCACTAAATTATTTTAACACAAAATTAATTAAAACAAAAACATTTAAACACTATAATTCTAAACATGGCCTTCAGCTAAATACATGCCAAGCTACAGCAATTGCAATGCAATAAATCAGTGTGAGATATATACTAACAAAGTAAAAACCTGATTTTTGCCAGGACAAGGGCAAAGCTCTCTTAAATATTTTGAAACTGCAGTCTTGAAATGATCAATTATCAACAGACAGCTGCATGGGGATTTTTTTTGTTTGTTTTGTTTTTAATGAAATTTAGCCCTTCATTGCTGTACTTGGAGTTGGTAACTACCATTTGTTTGGTTCTGACTTGAAAAACCCAACATGTTACTTTCTAGTTTTCAAATTCTCATCCTGTCCCATTGCCCAATTTTCTCTTCCCCCTAGTACTCACGTCAAACCTTTCAACGGGAAAAGTGCACAATATCCTCCTGAACTAATTCTGCTTATCAGTTTCACGAAAACAGAAAAATCCAAACAATGGTATATACTGTCCTATGAATACAAAATTCAGTGTTTTCCTTTTGTATTGGATACAAAATTCTTTAGCCCATTCCAAGAAGAAACATCACCACACCATAATACCTGGACTTGTAGTATTCAACAAGCCTTTTTTTAATGTAATATCATTCTGGGAAGGTGCTTGAGCATGAAGGAGGGAATCACATCCAGTTAAAGTTACCTACCTCTGCTTTTCCAGCTTATTGCACTTTTGCATATAAGTGGCACAATTCTCCACACTGGTTTGCTGCCCATCAAAGTGCACTGAAGTTTGAGATAACAAATCACCCTCCACCTCGAACTTTCCCTTCTGGAGGGCTGCAGTTTCACAGAGTTTATATCTCTACCGAGAAACATACTCCAGCTGTATAGCTGTTGTTTAATACTAATGCTTATCCATCTGGTGGTATACACTGTCTCTGCCTTTCCACCTCTATGGAATATGAACACAACCAAATTCACCAAAATTCAACCTGACTGACACCAGCCTCAGCCCATCTTTCAGAATCTCAGAGGTTTGCTCCGCATGCGGCATGGCCTCTGTCCAGCTCTCTAAGGTGACACTGGCGCTACCTAGACCCCCATCTCCTGTAGCAAGACTGTGGCTGCTCTCTGTCAGCCTTGGAGGAATCTGACAAGCTGGAGCAGGTCCGGGAAGCAGCAGCCGCTGACCTCCTGCCTCTGCAGGTGGGGTGGCTGTGAAACCCCAAGCGTGCCAGCTTGTTTGTGCCTGAGCTTTCTTTGATGCCTACAGTCAAGTTACAGAAGAGATCACCTTTCCCCGCTATTCCCCAGGGCTGTCTCAGGTCTATTGCTGTTTCCCTGGGTTTCATCACCCAGGGTGGGCAAGGGCGCTCACCAGGAAGCCCCTAGCCTGTCAGACATGCTTCACCTTATGGTGCACTGGAGCACTGGCTCCAGCACAAGAGACCTTTACAAAAAGCACAGTACAAGTCAAAGAATTACACAGAATAAATAGCCTTCACTCAAGACTATTTAATGTTTTTTTTTGTTTTAAAAATCCAGCAATATGCATTCCACAAAAATAAATTTCTGATATTATTCATCTGCTGAATCTGCCTCTATCTTATTTGAAGCAACAGATAAGATATAAAGCAAGTGGCAGGCAATTTAACCTTCCTCAGCAGACAAATACTGTTTATCTTATCATGTTAATTATGAAAATAGGCCTAGAGGATTTGGGACAGGAAACCTAACACACAATAGTTTAAATAAAACTTCAGGAGAAAATACCAAGCAGTCTATCATTAAGACAAAGGGGTGAAGGGTTGGACAACTTGTATTTGAACTACCAGTATCCATTTTAAGACTGACTAACAGAAGCTTTATAATCATTACTGTCTTATTCTGATGTTAACTGGCAAAATACAGAAATCTGAAATCCTGGAATATCCTGAAATCCTCATATTTCTTTAATTTTGGCACTCGACATCTCTTTCTTTGAATAAGGGATGTGTGAATTCATTCATCATGCACATTTTTCAAACCCTCTGACACCACTAGTTCGAATAAAGTTTTGCTGGTTTCTAATTACAATCAAAAGAACAGACAAAAAAAGGGACGATCAAGACATCACAGAAGGAGAAAAAAATCATTCAGAATATCATCAGAGCACAGTGGATAACATATAAAAGGAATACAGAGTAAAAGAAGTGAAAAGAGGGAGTGAGAACAATTTCTGTGAGAGCAGAACTGAAAAGACATTCGTATCATCTACTTGTGACTGAGTCAGCATATGGCCCTTGATTAAATTCCTAAAATAATACTGACAACACTGTACTTGTTCCTTGCACTGCTATTATGACAAACAGTCCTGGCACGAACAATGACTATGAGGCCCACCCTGAACCCTAACCTGTCTTAAACAAAGTTACAGTACACCTTGCAGGCACTTGACACACTTACATTCTCCACCTTATTTTCAAAATCTGCTGTCTGAACATGTGCAGCCTTACAAAAGGGCAGCTGCAAGCTTCTCAGCCCTGTAGGCAACACCAAATTTTGCCATCCCATGGATGAAGAAAGAGTCAGGGCAGAAATATCTCAAGGCACCAACTAGGGCTGGATGAACCAGCAACCAGGATTCATGGCTACCCAAGACCAAGGCCAGGCAGCTCGCTCTCTTGAATGGACCTGTGCCATTCAATAAGGACAGGGAGCAACTCATCACCACTGTGATTTTGCTGCCTTCATAGGTTTGCTTTCCTTAAACTAGTGTCTACCTTGCTTGAGCCTAAAGAAATTCCTGCCATACAGTTGCCCTTTCTAAAAAGTGAGGCATAAAATACTGGTAGTTGAATGTGTTTCGTATTATCTTTAGGAAACACCATCTCAGAGCAAAAAGCCTCCAAGGCCATTCTGAGACCTTCAAATGTAAGAAAATCCCCTGTAGCCAAAGCCAGAGGGCCAGAGGGAAAAAGGGAAAGGCATGCCTTTCCAGGCAGGACCCATGATCACAAAGTGAGGGATCACCCTAAGCTTCAGTAGAAGCAATTATATTCCCTGGTACTACTGTGAGATTCCGGCAGGACAGCGGCTCTTTCTTGCAGGATTCCTGCAGCAGCCTGACTGCAACAGGCAGTCATGAAGAAGCAGCCCTTGGTGCGGAGGTGGACCGACAGGTAAAACACTCCCTCTGTATAGGTTAGACCACATTGAACAGCTGAGGTAGCCAAGAAGCTGTCATAATGTTATCGGCCGGTGTACCACACTGGGCATGTAGAGATTTGAAACCACAGATGCCTAACTTCGCTTCCTGCCAGACATTTATTTTGCAATACAACAAATAAAAACAGGCCTTTGCATTGCAAATGCTGTATTTCTTGAATCTGAGAACACGAAAGTAATTTGTTGACATCTTTTTGGTTTTTTTAAAACCATTTTGGATAATAGTTGAATGTAAGCAGAATACATGATAGTCAAATCACATTACCTTGGAGTAGAAGTAGGAGAGCAGATGTCAGAGCAGTGAGGGTACTGCAAAGGGGGTTTTCAGTCGTCTTGAGGTGATCCATGCCAAGCTGCAAAGGTGGGCAGGTGTATGACAGACTCTTCCCAAGGTTTCATGTTAGTCTGTTGCAGGACAATAAAGGAAGGCTGATGAGTGTAAAACTTCTCCTGGTATCCCTATACCTGTATAAATATTCCTTATAAAATGCAAAATGGGAAATCAAATTGCCTGTAGTTAACACAGTCTCACTATTCCCATACGCACTAGGGTTTTGATGTGGTACTGACTTAGAGGAAACCATTGCCCTAAACTCTTTTCACAGATGACTAAACAAAGAGGAGATTATCATCATTTCATTTGATGCTGGTAATTAAAGGTTTTGAAAAATAAAATTAAAGACAACCCTCCCTTGCAGTTTGGAGACTAAGTAAAAGCATATATAGTTTTGCAACATAGGCACTTAAAATGGCCATACTTCATCTCCTAAGTCTTTATTTCATGTGTAATTTATGTAGATATACTGTACTGTGGGTTTTTTGGTATAGCTAATGTTTGGGCAGAGAGGTCTTTAAATGTAGTAAAACAAAAAGAAACAAAACGAACACCATATACAAAATCCACAGTCCTGGCTGTCTTAACCCTTTGGTCCTATACCCTGCCCCCTGCAATTTAATCTGACACTATCAATTTTTATCTGAAAAAGCCAGAAAATAGTTAATTTTTTTAGTAACAGTTGACACAAACACATCCAATACAGTACACTGATAGAGCCATACAAAAAGATTCCACATACTTAGGGGCAGGGGCAGCATGTGAAATGAAAAAGTAATATTGTCTACTTTTCCATAGCTTGTAAATGTTCTAAGTAATTATTGTATGTATTTATTTTGTTAAAAAGAGAGGCATTTTTGTTTTGATTTCTTTGCTCTGATCCCACTTATTACTGCTGTCTTTGAAACTCCACAGACACTGCATTTCTTTTACTGACTGGACATTTCTGAAATAGTACCACTATCAGGTAGATCAGATTGTTGGCAAAAGCTTTGGCACCGAAGAGACTCAACAAATAAATTTCATCATGCTGACCCTGTACTAAACAGCAATTTTATGTGGATAACCTCATGGGAATGGAAGTTGAGAAAGAGCTATTTCAAGGCTGCCAATAACTTAATCTCTGTTCAGTTCATAATGCAAAGCCATTTCTGTTTCCTTTGCTCACAGTGCTAAAGAGTTTTTGGGATACCGTAATCCTCATAAGGTGGGGAGGGCAATGTCAGGGGTAGGGGTTTGCAAGAGGGAGAGGAGATCCCACTCAAATTATGCCGCATTTAAAAAAAAAACAAAAATAAATAAAAAGCCAAGTTTTTCATCTTGGAAATTCTCAGCCTCAGTTACGTGAATGCAAAAAGTAACTTTTATTTGAAGAACTAACACTCACTTCTTTGTTAAGAAAACTTAGGGCACCACCCAGCAGACATGAAGGCTCCTATGTTATCAGCAAACTATTTCCTGGGTATATGTTCACCCTTTCCACGCAGCTTGCTTATTTTTTCAACCAAAAAAAAAAAAAAAAAAGAAGAAGGAAAGAAAGAAAAAAAAGGCAGTGCAAACAAATTCTGTAACACTGCTGAATGATCTGTGTTTTGCTGCAACAACTACTATATTGATGTAATGGAAATTTCATAGGTGTCCAGCTTTGCAGAAACAAAATTGGAAAGGTGCCAAGGGGAACCCTAGCGCAGCCCTGCATGTTCTTTCCAAGGTGAAAGGGCTCTGCACAGTGCTGCTGCCTGCCATCATCTGAGAACAGCCCATAAGAGGCAGAGGCAACGTGCGCAGCTGAGCAAAATAACTCTGGTGGAAGAACACGAACCGCCATTCCTCCATTAATGGTTAACCTAACCTCTTACCCTCAAACATAACACCAGTTAAGCTGCAAATTTAGCATTGCAAGCTTGAGTTCTACAGAGGAATAAGCTTGAATGATTATGCTCTTTGCCTATCTGCCTAGTCCCAGTTTTGAACCTATATGCTGATCTGAACTATGTTTGATGGGGGTGGAGGAAGGCAGGACTCGCAAAGATATCAGGTTCCCATAAAAGTCTGGAAAGCTGAAGATGGAAGGAGAGCCAGAAGAGAGTTTGCTTGTGCCTCCACAGCAGGGACACCCACAGAATCTCTCAGCGACTCCTTCCTACACACACTTCTGCATCCACGAGTCATCAACTAGAGGACCCTGCAGCACCTGATGCCTTGCACCCAACCGGCAAGGATGCAAGGATGCTGAAGAGATGGGGGAAGTGAGGGGGGATACACAGGGGTCAGCTCTGGGGTGTGTGCAAAGGAAATGGGAGATACTGTGGGAGAGCACATCAGGAGCACAGGGAAGGTAGCCAGGTTATTGCTGTGGGCAGCTAGGGCAAAACATAGCTGTTCATAGTGCCACAGTTTACAGAACAAATTGTCCTCTTACTGGATCCCCCTTCGCCCCCATGAAACACTTTTGTACAAGCAGCAGGAACGGTGGGAAAAGAAGATTATACAACATCCAAAACAAATAGCCGATACCACATGCAGGAAAGTATTCCTTTCTGCAGTCCTGGGAGTCACCTCAAGTAACAAACCAGACAGGGATATGGCAAAAACTTAAATCCTGAACAACAGAGGTTCTTGGCCCTGTAATAACGCCACGTGTAGCATGATGGATCAGGCTTCAGTGTCCAGCGTGGTTGTACAATGCTTGTCAGAGGACTGCAATGCTCGGGGAGCTTCTGCCCCCCCCCCCAGCCCCAAAATTGTGGATCACAGTGTCCACAGCACTGTTTAGCAGCATAACCCAGCAACTTGCAATTAAGTCCCCTCTACACTCCTGCACATGAATCTCATTGTTTCCCAGGAACGCAAAGTGGAAACCCAGTATCCACTGGCAGCAAGACACTGCAGTCACCTCTGCTGACTTCAGGCTCAGCCCAGTGGAGCGACAGAAGCAAACCACCATGGAGGGGCTGTGCCTCAGGCATCAGTGAGCTTTGCAGACCTCTGCAGGCTCACAGCTACAGAACAGCATGAAAAGTAATATTAATATAAAAACCAGGTGGTGCACAACTTTGTCAGTTGTCCTGTTTTGCCTCTGGGGGGGAGGGGGAGTATTGAGAAAGACGAAGATGACCTCTGTCCCCCTGCTACTCCGACTAAATCTTCAATACTAACTTTTGACTTCTTTTAAAATACAATGCACCTTTTAATGAAGCTGCCCTTGGAAATGAGCCGTACCAAATGTTACTGTAAATATCAAGATACAGTACAGTGTATAGGATATGTGAGTTTCTATAGGACTGGAAGAAGAGATGAAGTAGTCTTATGAGAGGAAGATTTCTTTAACTAGAGGTTTCGTCTATGGATTTCACAGATTTAACTAGCAGCAGCCAGCCACGGCCTTGCTATTTCATCAAGCCAGAGCTATAAACACACCTTTGCATTTCACCAAGTTTTATCCTTGAGAGAGTCAGGTGCCCGTGGCTAGTGTATCCAGACTTTTAACCAGATACCCAGTCCAAATACAAGAAAAACAAAGGGCTGTTGTGATGGAATAAATGCTTCCCTCTGCAGCCAGCATTTGCAGTTTCACTCTCTTTGTCTCTCAGTTCATTGCCCTGGTAAGGTGTCTAGCAGCTCACAAATGGAGCCCAAAATTTAGGGGAGCCTGCAAAAGCCAAGTTAGCTTTACGTGCACATTTAGTGAAAGGAGAGCCCAGGCGTCTCACCATGGTAAAGTAAAGTAGCAGAAAAAAAACCAAACACAGAGTTTAAAAGTTTCTCTTCTGGAAGCCTTTTGCACCCTCGACGATGCCTCTGTATTTCAGGGCCTTTTAAGCCAGCCTTGTTAGCCTAGAAAGACCTCTGCACAGTCAAGAAAATACTCTCTCATAAGACCCTGAGATATGATAAGGCTGCAAATCCCAGGTTTTAAAGAAACAATGACAGCAAAAGACCAAACAAGTGAAAGAACAGAAGATTGGCATCAGAAGGTGAGCTATGAGGTAAAATTGCAGTGGTTTACATTTTTTAAATATCAGGAAAAACATTCAATTGCAAGAATGATTTTCATGTTTGTTTTCTAGCATCCCCACCTCTCCAAGAGAGTTGTTTGGTTCTTTTTCTTTCCACTTTGGCTGCTCTAGGCAAGGATTTTTCCCCTCAACTGTTTACTCTTTCTCTCAGTCTTCAGTAAAATGTCAGCAAACAATTGTCATTTGGTATCTGTAAAAGATAATGCAGGTGGAAAGGGGAATACTGAAACCCAATACCTCCCTGTAAAAAACCTACTGTACTATCAACACCAGATAAACTTCCTTTTCTCTGTTAGAAACCTGACCTTGTAAATACACTTACTAGGATAATGGTAAGGGAATACCTATCCAGCTTGTTTGGGTAAGTTATCAGCAGGTCTTCCCCTCAGAAGACAGAAGTTTTCTAGAAAGTAAATACCTGACCTAACTTTGCAATGGCACCTTACGAAAGCTTTTCTCTGGATCTCAGTATGAAATGGGTGAGGATGTGAGACAGGTATAATGGGTCCTGCAATGAAGTGCTGGGCACAAAGCAGCAATCAGGTCAGTACAGTGCATTCATCTTGAACCAAGTAATTTGAAAGAAATTACGTTTACTTAGCTTTCTCAGCACATCGCATACTCAAACATTGTTTGCCTTTTCAGTTTAGAAATACATTATTATCAGAACAACACTTTTGATTCTAAAGCTTTGAGGTGAATGTGTTATTTAGAAGATGATTTAAGAATAAAATAAGGAACCACTCCTCCTGATTAAAACCTAGGTAAAATTCAAACCCACTAAAAAGCAAAGTACTACTATGCTGTATTTTTGCAGTGCATGCTTATATTTTAGTTAACTGGTCAGTAAGCTCTTGGTCACCAGCCCTTTTTTTTTAATACTCAATCTGCAAATTCCCTGAAAAGAAAGGAGGTGCTCTTGAAGCAAATTTTGGTAATCAAACCCAGCTCATGCAGCTTTTGTTCATGTAAATATGCTACTCACAAATGCAGTGTCAATAGCACTTCACAAATATCTCGTCAGTGTTGGACCACAATCTAGCTATATGTTTTTTTTAAAAAAGTACCTCTTGGAAGTTTGTTGAGGAAAATTATGTTCAAAAGACCATTTTTTTGAATTTACCTCTAGCACATGAACAGTCACACAGAAGTCACAGGAACCATCTGCATCTGCATGAAAAGCAGGATTTGGCCCTGAATGACTCAACTAAACTCCATGCTGTCAACCTAAATTCTACATGTAATTCAAGTTGGGCACTACTGCTGTATTTTTTCAACAGAGACTGTTTTACATCTCAGAAATGTCTGGGACCACAACAACGTCACTACTAGACAACTTCTGCTTTTTACATGTTTTAGAACTTTTCAGGGAGGGTGAACTGTTGTAAAAAAACCATTTTTTTTCCTTCTTTCTGTTCTAATCTTTAAATTGAATTGGAGTCCCACTAATTTAAGTATAGAGCTTTGAGGTATACATCTTAAATATGATAAATCACCAACAGAAAATTAAAGGTTTACTGCTGCAGCACTGTCAAGCCTGAAACAATGTAAAATCATGAATCACAACATCTACATGCAATCCCCAAAACTGTGTTCTGAAATATAAAACAGCTCCCATAATCTTTTCATCTTACACAAACGTATATGTGGGTCAGATTTTAAAAGCTGGAGTCAGTCTATGCAAAGCCTGAAAGTAATATATGTGTTTGACAAGGAATTCCGAAATGTCCCTCAGTGGAGTTCTCCCTGGCCTGTTCCACTTGCACAGATGTTCTACTTGGTACCTCTTTTTTACCTCCCAGGCACATCCTTTACATAGTATGACCATACCTGCTTTGCTTTTCTCACTGTTACTCTACATTTCAGCTGCATGGAAGGACAAAGGAAGTAATAGGAAGAGCCAGCAGATCAATACCTGGCTCCGAGCCTGATGTCAGCGGCAGGACTTTGGGTTTTTTGATCATGGATCGGTTTACGTGACACCAGGCCTGCTGGAAACTGGCAGGGTACACCTGTCTCAAAGGGGGAGAAGATTCTTGGCGTAGGAGTTGGCAGGGCTCATTGAAAGGGCTTTAAACTAGATTTGAAGGGGGGAAGGGGATGAAACCAGGCTCTTTAGAAGTAAGACTGGGGGTGGTGTGCCAGTGTCCGTGGGACAGGATGATAGTGAGGTCCCTTGGTCTGCTGACTCCCCTCAGGTAGGGGATGGAGATTCACGCAACAGCAGAGATGTGAGGGTCATTGATGGGTTAGAAATGGGTTAGAAAGCGGCAATTAGAGCTTCTCCCCATAAAAAGGTGGCAGGCTCAATAGCCCAACTGAAGTGCTTGTAAACTAATGAATGCAGCATGGGCAACAAACAGGAAGAGCTGGAAGCCATTGTGCAACAGGAAAAACCAAGATGTAGTTGCCATCACAGAAACGTGGTGGGATGACTCACACAACTGGAGTGCTGCAATGTATGGCTATAGACTCTTCAGGAAGGATAGGCAAGCAAGAACACGTGGTGGGGTGGCCCTGTATGTCAGGGAATGTTATGAATGTCTAGAACTAAATGACAGTGAAAATAAGGTTAAGTGTCTATGGGTAAGAATCAGGGGGAGGGCCAACAAGGCAGATATCATGGTGGGAGTCTGGTATAGACTGCCCAATCAGGATGAAGAGGCAGATGAAATATTCTATAAACAGCTGGGATAATTCTCAAGATCGCGAGCCCTTGTCCTTGTGGGGGACTTCAACTAATCAGATATCTGCTAGGAATACAATACAGCAAACAGTCTAGGAGGTTCCTAGAGTGTGTTGAGGGTACCTTTCTGACACAGCTGGTAAGGGAGTCTACTAGGGAAGGTGCCCTGCTGGATCTGTTGTTTGTAAACAGAGAAAGAATTGTAGGGGATGTGATGGTTGGAGGCCATCTTGGGCATAGCGATCACAAAATGATAGAGATTTTGATTCTTGGAGAAGCAAGGAGGGGGGTCAGCAGAACTGCTACGTTGGATTTCCGGAGGGCAGACTTTGATCTTTTCAGGAGCCTGGTTGACAAAGTCCTTTGGGAGGAAGTTCTCAAGGGTAAAGGAGTCCAAGAAGGCTGGACATTTTTAAAGAAGGAAGTTTTAAAGGTGCCTGAGAAGGCCGTCCCCATGTGCCAAAATATGAGCCGTCGGGGAAGAAGGCCAGCCAGGCTGAACAGAGAGCTATGATTGCAACTCAGGGAAAAAAGGAGAATTTATGGCCTTTCGCAGAAAGGGCAGGCCACTCGTGAGAACTACAAAGATGTAGTGAGGCTGTGTAGGGAGAAAATTAGAAGGGACAAAGGCCAACCAGAAATTCACCTGGCTACTGCTGTTAAGAACAACAAAAAAAGTTTCTATAAATACATTAACAAGAAAAGGAGGATTAAGGATAATCTCTGTCCTTTAGTAGATGGCGACAGAAACATAGTAACAAAGGATGAGGAAAAGGCTGAGGTACTTAATGCCTTCTTTGCCTCAGTCTTAAACAGTAAGACCAGTTGTTCCTTAAGTACCCAGCCCCCAGTACTAGTAGACAGGGTGGGGAGAGCAGAATGAAGCCCCCATAATCTAAGGGGAAATGGTGAGTGACCTGCTTCAGCACCTAGACATACGCCAGTCTATGGGGCTGGATGGGATCCATCCAAGGGTACTGAGGGAGCTGGTGGAAGTGCTTACCAAGCCACTTTCCATGATTTATCAGCAGTCTTGACTGGGGAGTTCTCAGATGATTGGAGGTTAGCAAATGTGATGTCATTCTACAAGAAGGGCTGGAAGGAGGATCCAGGGAACTACAGGCCTGTCAGTCTGACCTTGGCACCTGAGAAGGTTATAGAACAGATCATCCTGAGTGTCATTACGCAGCACATGCATCACAACCAGGTGATTAGGCCCAGTCAACATGGGTTCATGAAAGGCAGGTCATGCTTGACAAAACTTGTCTCCTTCTATGACAAGGTGATCCACTTAGTGGATGAGGGAAAGGCTGTGGATGTTGTTTACCCAGACTTCAGTAAAGCTCTCGACACTGTTTCCCACAGTATTCTCCTGGAGAAACTTGGATCGGATGGGTGTTTTCTTCTCTGGGTTTGGAGATGACACCAATTTGGGCAGGAGTGTTGACCTGCTTGAGGGTAGGATGGCTCTACAGAGGGATCTGGACAGGCTGGATCGATGGGCCAAGGCTAATGGTATGAGATTCAACAAGGCCAAGTGCCAGGTCCCACGCTTAGGTCACAACCCCATGCAGTGTTACAGGCTTGGGGAAGAGTGTCTGGAAAGCTGCCTGGTGGAAAAGGACCTGGGGGTGTTGATTGACGGCTGGCTGAATATGAGCCATTAGTGTTCCCAGGTGGCCAAGGCAGCCAACAGCATCCTGGTGTGTATCAAGAATAGTGTGGCCAGCAGGACTAGGGAAGCGATCGTTCCCCTGTACTCAGCACTGGTAAGGCCCCACCTTGAGTACTGTGTTCAGTTTTGGGCCCCTCGCTACAAGAAAGGCATCGAGGTGCTGGAGCATGTCCAGAGAAGGGCAACGAAGCTGATGAGGGGTCTGGAGAACAGGTCTTATGAGGAGCGGCTGAGGGAGCTGGGGTTGTTTAGCCTGGAGAAAAGGAGGCTGAGGGGAGACCTTATCGCTCTCTGCAACTACCTGAAAGGAGGTTGTAGCGAGGTAGGGGTCGGTCTCTTCTCCCAAGTAACAAGTGATAGGACAAGAGGAAATAATCTCACATTATGCCAGGGGAGGTTTAGGATGGATATTGGGAAAAAATTTCGTTACCTAAAGGGGTTGTTAAGCATTGGAAAAGGCTGCCCAGGGAAGTGGTTAAGTCACCATCCCTGGAGGTATTTAAAAGACAGGTAGACATGGTGCTTAGGGACATGGTTTAGTGGTGGTTTTGGCAGTGTTAGGTTGATGGTTGGACTTGATGATCTTAAAGGTCCCTTCCAACCTAGACAATTCTATGATTCTATATAACACTTTGAGCAAATGAGGAAGACAACACATCTTTATCAGCTTTAACTACAATGGGGTGCAATAACATTCTTTGATAGAGGAGAGACGATCATAAATATTTATCAAGCCCCCTGCTTTCGTCCCACACCTTTCCCTCACCACCTGTTAAGTACCAGCTCTGCTGGGGAGCTCCTGCAAAATCCAGAGAAGGTGTTGGAGACTACTGCAATATCGATATTTCTCCCTCCTCTGACCCTGAGACCAGGGGTAAAGCCTGGAGCAAGGAAGACTTACCCTCAGTGGAGGAGGATCAGGTTAGGGAGCACTTAAACTGGGCATACATAAGTACACAGAGCCTGAAAGGTTGCACCCTTGAGTGCTGAGGGAGCTGGCCAATACCATTGCAAGGCCATTCTCAAATATCTTTTAATTGTCACAGAGACTAAGAGAGGTTCCTGAAGACTGTAAGAGAGTAAGTGTCACTCCTATCTCCAAGAAGGAAGATCCAGGAAACTAAAGGCTGATCAGTCTCACCTCAATCCTTGGAAAAGTGATGGAGAAAATCATCCTGGAAAGCATTTCCAAACACATGAAAGACAAGAAAGTAATCAGAAGTAGTCAGGATGGATTTTTTAAGGGGAAAACATGCTTGATCAACCTCATAGCCTATAATGAGGTGCCCAGCTTGGTGGATGAGGGGGGTGCAGTGAATGTTGTCTACCTGGACTTCAGTAAAAGCCTTTGGCATTCTCTTTCACAATAAAGCTGACAAAATACAGGTTAGATAAGTGGACAGTGAGGTGGATTAAAAACTGGCTCAACAGTTAGGCCCTGAACATTGTGATTAGTGGCACAAAGTCTACTTGGAGGCAAGTCATTAGTGGTGTACCCCAAGAGTTGATACTGGGGTGAAAACTGTTCAACACCTTCATTAATGACCTGGAGACTGGGACAGAGCGCACCCTCAGCAAGTTCACAGACAACACAAAGCTTGAAGGAGTGGCTGACACACCAGATGGTCATGCTGTGATTCTCAGAAGGACCTCAACAGGCTGGAGAAGTGGGCCGAGAGCAATCTTAGGAAGTTTTGTAACAGAAAATGCTGAAACATCCTCCATTTGGGGAAAAATAACCCCAGGAACCTGTACACACTGGGGGAGGACCAGCTAGAAAGCAGCTTTGCTAAGGACCTTGGGGTCCTGGTAGATGACAAGCTGTCCATGAGGGCTGATGCAACCTTGCAGCAAAGAAGGCCAAGTGCATCTTGGGCTACGTTAGGAAAAGCATCACCAGCAAGTCAAGGAAGATGGTCCTTTCCCTCTGCTCAGCACTGTTGAGACCTCCTCTGGAGTGCTGGGTCCAGTTCTGGGCTTCGCAGTACAAGAAAGATATGACATACTGGAGAGAGTCCAGCCCACTAAGATGGCTAAAGGACCGGAGCATCTTTCTTATGAGAAGGGTTGAGAAAGCTGGGACTGTGCAGCATGGAGAAGAGAAGGTTCAGGGAGATCTTATCAGTGTATATAAATACCTGAAGGGAGAGTGCAAAGAAGACAGAGCCAGGCTTTTTTCAGTGGTGCCCAGTGACAGGACCATGGGCACAAACTGAAACACAGGAGATGCCACCTAAACATGAAGAAATATTTTTACTGTGAGGCTGACCAAGCAGTGGCACTGCTTGCCCAGAAAAGTAGTGGAGTCTGTATCTCTGGAGACATTCAAAACTTGAGTGGACACATTCCTGGGTGACTTGATCTAAGTGGCCCTGCTTGAGCAGGGGGGTTAGATCAGATGATCCAAGAGGTCCCTGCCATCCTCAGCAATTCTGCTTTACTCTTGTCTTACAGGAGATAAGGAGGGGAACATAAGGTGTAAAGCAGTTTCCTGCATCATCATGTCTAGTCCCCCACTCTCAGAGGTATGTTAACAAACTTTTATAGCATCACATTAACAAACTTTTGTAACTCTGCCTTCTGTCCCACTGGAAGACACTCAGTGCCATAATGGTCAGGAAACCTGACTTAATTTCCTGACTAAATTTATCCTAAGTCAATAACGATATATTCTCTGGCCCATCTCAGTCTTGCATGGTTCTTTATTTTCCACTTCATTTACCCACTGCATGCATTTTAAGTCATTTCTGCTTAGTTTTCTGTTTTTCAGACTGGAAAAAGACATTTTTTTCTGCACTTGTTCTGTTTTTCAGCCACCTCCCTCAAACACTGTGGCTTTACAGCTGTTTATATGGCTTCACAACCAGGACAAAACTAGCACGTGCTGCATGGCACTCTGCATCACCATTTCTTCTAGAAATGCTTCTTTCAGTGAACACAGACCTTGCAGTTTCCTGTTCATAACTGTATTACCAGTGCTGCCTCATAGTTAGCTTGTCATTTTGGGACCCTTGGAGCCTATGCTGCTTTTTTTTCCCTGACATTCCATTTTGCACTCCTTTTAAAAATTATTTTTTTGCTAGAAAACCAGTAATGAAATCTGTAACATTATTATGGCAGGATCTACCACTTTCAACTCATGAGACCCAGGGCTGCCTTTCCCTCCATTTTCCCTTCACCAAATCTTAACTTTTTCCCCTTTATCAAAAACCAAGTTAGCAATTTCACAAATCAGTGGTACAAAAATCTGGATTCACATTTGTTCTAAGTTACCCAGTACTCTGGACTGATGAAGGAAATGCAATTATGTCCAGAATATGTGTATTCAAGCACTGCTATTTAGAAGAAACCAGCTCCCACTTCTCCATGAAAGGATAAGAAATTCCCTCTGAATTCAAAATGAACCTGTAGGTGAACAGCATTAAAAACCAACCAGTGAAACAAGCAAAGAGGCTACTTTTATAGCTATCTATAGATATAGATATCTTCTATATATATATAGATATATATATCTATAGATATCTTCAGACAGCTTTTTAAGAGATCCCAGAGGCAAAGCAACTGAATAATATATATGCAGCCAGAGGCAGATAATGCATATCTGTTGATAAAGCAGTATTGCAAGACAAGAACAGGAATGCAAAACTTCTTTTAAAAGATCAAGTGATTAAAAGTCCTGAGTAAAAGCTGCAGAAAAATAAAAAATAAAATCCTTATTGCAAAGGTCATAGGCAAAACTTAGTAATTCTTGCTTTTCAAGAATCTTCTTTACAAGGTATCAGTTCTGAGACATGCTGTACCCAAGAAGTTATATATTTCCATTGTTTCCTGAACTTTTTATATCGCAAACCAGCCACTACTTTTAGACAAAGATTGCAATGGATTTTACACACCATGTCTTTTGATACTCATTCATCTGGAACTTGGACAGAACTTCATTCTGAATTTTATATTATCGTAAATGTTGTCATGTACTTACAAATCCTAAAAGCAAAACAAAACCACCCCCCCAACAAACAAAAGGATTACGGCACACACATTTCATTGCACACGGTGCAGATTATGATGTAAAATCTACTGCAAGCCATAGAAGCTAACACTAACAAATATGACCAGCACATAAATTTAAGTATTTTATTAAAAGGACTTGAAAAAACAATGTGAATGATGTCATATTGCATTGGTCTTCTTGAGTAAATAAAGTCAGTACAGTATTTATACAGCAGGTGGTAAGCAGGATGTGACCAGAGGCATTTACACTCAGGAATGGGGTTACAATAGTGAAGAAGTGCAGCAATTGGTTTTGGTTTGATATATGTATTTTTACCTAACCTGTTTTAGAAGTATCATGTAATAGTAAATATGTAAGGAAAAAATCTGTTATGATGTGTCTAGCTATAGCATTGGTGTTTGAACCCATTCAGAGACAACTATGTCTGCAGCAGCCAGATCCATTGTTTCATTCCTTCTTGCCAAGGAGAGCACAGCTAGTCACTGCAAAGTTAATATTCTTTTTCCTCCTAATACACCATATAAACTGACATACTGTAATACCCAGAAATACCACCTGAGGAAAGGGACAGCTGCAGGAAAGACCTGCTTGGTGCCTCTTAGTATTGCAGAATTTGCCTTTTTGAACAGGCCGGAGTTTCTGTATTCAAAATAGTATTATGTAGGTTTCTTTCAGTTTTAGAAAACCCTGTTTTTGTATTATTAGCATAAGACATTATGGGTTGGCAGTCTGGAGAAATAGAGCCAGTGGCAAATATTTCAGTGTAAGGGATTTTAATGGAAAAAATTGAGTCATTTCATTGAAGCTGAAACATATTGTGGGAACATACCAGTTCTCGTGGGATTTTTTTAGAAAAAACAGACTTGGAGTCCCATTGTGAAACTGTAAGGACCAAGGAGAGCCAACAGATCACAGGTGGTTACAGTGCTCGCTGGGGATACAAGACCTGGCTTCAGAGTTCCTTTACAGGTAATTGCTCGCATCCTATGTAAAACTTTTAAAATCAGGCCATATGGAGAGCACTCACTCTCACTGCAGCTGCCCCGCTTTGCATAAAAAAAAAACCCTAAGAGCTGTGGAAGATCTCCCATAGCTGCAAAGAGAAGCCTGGGAGAGACCTACCTTGGAAGAGCCTTCATGAGGTTGCTGAAAGATAGCAGAGCTGGATATGAGCCCCAAGCACAGGGGTGTTGGTTGGTCTGCGTGTTTATGCTAGTGTAGAAGTACACCCCCACTCTCTTTGCAAGATGGAAAACTTTTAAAGTTGTTTCCTGCCCCCCTCTATGCAACAGGAACATTTCTGATTACATGACAAGTTTCCCAGAACAGAAAATATATTTGCTACCCAGCTCTCAATATTACTTTTTTTCCCTCAGCTAATACAACCATTGCTAAAAACTATTACTTGTACAAACAGTTCCTACTCCTATGACTAGCCTCAATGCAATCTGTGGTACCACATTCCTAAGGACAGTTTTTGTGAGCCAAAGGAATGAGGCCCAATGTGTACATTTTGTTTGTCCAACCAGAACCTTGCAATAAGCACGTTTTGCAAATAAAAATAATCAAATATCATTACCCAAAGTCTATAATTTATGATAAAGTTAATAAAAACTCACTCCTTACTCCTACTTCACTGTTAAATATTCTTTACTTTGTAAAGAACTGTCCTCAATTTCTTTCCAGCTTGTTCTGACCATCCTTGCCCCAAAAAAAGAATTTAAATAGCAGCTCCTCATTGTTTGCTGCTCTTACATCAGAAGATGTATACTCTGAGCTTTCATATGGCTCAGCAGACAGAAATACTGAAAAAAAAACCCTGAAAAAAAATACTGAAAAAAACTCTTTACAAGGAGCAATCTTGCGTTGGCAGGAAAATTGACAAGATGACCTAATAGGTCTTTTCCATGTCTAATTTCCCTGAGTTTACTACTTCCCCTGTGGGGAAAAATAAATTGTCAGCAAACTTATTATAGAAGCAAATATCACAGTAAAAATAGTTACAGAAAATTGCCCACCAATTCCTTGATGTAAGATATGAATATATTTATTCTTGTGACAGTTGCTTATTCCTAACTGAGAAAAACGTGTTCCCAGATTCTGTACAGCAGTCAAAAATCTCAAGTATCAGTAGAAACCAAATAAGAGCGTTACTAAGCAATTCTCAAATACATAGGAAATTAAGAACATTGAATGAAGCCTCTGTTTATTTACCTGCATAGTACAATTTTTATGCCTTCTCAAAAAATAAATAAATTTTGTAGAAACATGGAATTTAAAGACTAAAGAAACAATGTAAATTTTTTGCAATTTTCACGTACACCATCTTTTTTTTAGGTTAGGGTCAGGCTAGTGTCACCACCAATTATTCTATCTTTTAATCAATTCAGACAAATTTTAAAAGGCAAAGCAACCAAACAGTGGAAAATATCTGAACAGATGTCTTTGTTTCAGACAAATGTTTAATCAGGAACCTGCAGTTAGCAATACAAAGGGCCCACGAAATGGCTTCCAAAGCTGGGCCCTGCCACTAACATTGTTCTCACTAACAGTTACATTCAGTATTTTACTTATTTCCTGACATGATGGCAATGAAGACAAGAACAACTAATATAGATCTGAGAATCTACTAAGTACATTTCATTTATTAAATAAAGGGATTACAGAGGCAAGGCAGAGGAGATCTGATGATAGTTAGCAAGGTATTTCTTGTCTTGTCTGTTATAACAAAGCGTTTACTGAAAAAAATAATCTTTTGACTCTATCGATGAAAAATACTCTTTTCTTCACATCTTAATTCCTATAAAACACTATAAACTAGGAAGTTTTTGATTTGGTTCAAAATAGCACTGTGGTTCTCACATGCTTCATTGTCAAGTTACCAGGTACAACTGGCTGAAATAGCAACAGATGTCTTAAAATATTTACAGCATAGTATTACTTAAAATAAAAAAAGATGTTCAGTTACCTTATTGGAGGAAACTAGAGCTGCCACATATTTAGGGTATAAAAAGAAATTTTTTAAAAGATAATGCTGAAAAAAATTGGCAATGATTTTGGTTGCACACTACTATACATGTTAAATAGTGGCACAAAACTCCACTGGTGAGAAAGAACAATAAAGAACTGGAACCCTGAGATGTAGTTCGAAACTCAGTCACCGCCTCTCCTTACGTTTTAGGAAAATGTGGATACAGATCTATACTCAAATCTGGAGCCACATCTGATTTATACAGCACAGGATTACATGTAATACTGCCCACATGACAACAATCCTTGGACATCATTGCTGGTGAGACAAAATTCCTTTAGGTTGAAAGGTACCTTCAGGGGAGCACATGTTGACCACTGTTATAATTTTTCTAACTTGCTACAGTCTCATCTTCCCCAGTTTTATCCATCCCACATCCTGTCTCCACAAGATCTGAATCTTTTTTCTGTATGGCAGAAAAAAGCAATGGTGTCTGTCTCAGTCCATCTTAATTACAGCCTTGATTATGTATGATAATCTCTAATCAAGTTATACTCTCTAACAGATAATAAGTCCTGATTTTCCATAAAGCAGCTATTGATATGTGCAGTCTATCTCATCTTGTGGACTCATGAAGTCCTGTCGTGTCAGCAGTGGTCTGAGAAGTGAATATTCTTCATGTACTAGTTTTTGGGGGTTTTATTTTTTTGTTTAGTTGGGTTTTGGGGGGTTTTGCTTAGGTCTTTTTGCTTTTTAGCATTCTAAAGTTTCCATCTAGATTCTACTCAACTGAATATATGCAGAAGATAATGAAATATGGTACTGTCTGCTAATGTGACTCATTTTCCATAAATGGTTATTGGAGAGCCATATTTCACGACTATAAGATCCTATCTGTGTTTATCCCATTACTGGGGGATTACCATAGTATTATATCAAAGATAAAATAGTCATGAGCAACTTACAAAACTCTTACATTAGTTACAGGAATCTATAATAGAAACTGTAATATATTTCATTATGTACCTGACAGGTAAGTTTCTTTGTTTTCAGTTGGGTGTGATTACAATGAGTAGCATGTCAAAATAAATCATATTCACAGTAACATATGAGCAATTACAATCAGAATCACCAGCATAACTCAAAACTGTGAGATGATATGAGATGGATTCTACATAACTTAGTGAAGCTCACATACATGTTTTCAGCAGTATAATGTGACCTATACTGTATTCTTTAAGATTTCAGAGGAGTCATTATGTGTGGGATATGTTAAACTATCAGCCAGTTTGTTCTGTAAAAAATCCCTTTTGTTTTTACACATGCAGTAATTACTGTGAAAGTATATCCCTTTGAAAAGGTAATCATCTTGGGTGTTATACTATTTTTTTTGGCACTTTATTTTTGTTTTAAAGTAAATTATAGAGCAAGCATTCTACATTTTTTCCTGTCTAAATCAGTCATGTCTGTCGCACTTACGTAGGATCCAAAACTATTGACCAAGGGAGCGGGGAGGAGAGGGAACGAATGGAATGGCTGGTTTTAAACACCAAGTCTAAGATTCCAGCATGATTTTTCTTCTTCCTTTTTTCTTTTTTCAAACTTAAAATATCAAAAATATATGCATCTGCAGATGCAAATATGGGTTGAAGTCATGTTTCAGAAAAGAAGACAAGTGCAAACTTCAGCCCAGACCTAGAACTAAATTAACTTTAAATTATACTTCTGGAAACACTGCGTGTGGCTGGAAACACATGAAGTCTTCATCTGTAGGGAGTGGCCACCCCATCCAGGACTGCATGTCCACCTATTGCTCCTAAAAGCAACAATTGCAGATCTTGTTCTTATCTTCAAAACAGCATTGTGTAAAGAGATAGCAGCCCAGTTAGAGAGTAGGTGGCTGTATTAAGACAAAAATGTCCTCCTCAGGTGACTTGAGGGTTTTCTTAATTTCCAGATTCCTCTTAGCAGGCAGTGGAAAATCTTAAGTTAAGGAGTTAAGTTCCTTAACGTGGATCTATAATCTCGTTTCCCCGTAGGGGAAAAAGCAAAAAACCAACTTCACAAACAAACAAAAAACCCCAACAACTCAGCATGAGATGAGAAAATGGAGAAAACAGGTAATCTTTCTTCTGCAAAACACAGAAAAAGACAAACCCTAACACATGGAGTGGTATGCGTCACCAAGGCATAGCTAATTTCTTCTCTTTACATTGCCTTCAATGCTAGCGAAATATACAAAGCCATGTACAAAAAAGTAAAAATTATTGTATGTATTTAAAGCAATAAGAGACGGAGTCCAGAAATTTATGGGAGCTGCTAATAAAGCACACTCCTGCTCAGATGCGAGCAATAGGATTTTTGTAATTTACAGTACTTCTGGCTTCACCACTTGTGAGACACCTTTATGCCTCTGCTGTTGGGAATTAAATATTAAACTACTGCCCACAGTTAGTATTCCAGATCTATAAATATTTTTTCCGACCTTGTCAGGACCTCGAGAGGAGTTAGTTAAAACAGGCCATGAAGAGACCTCACTAGCCACTGATACTAATAGAAAAATCATTAAGAATAGATTTGCTGTTACACTGGAAGAGATTTTTTTTTTTCTGTTTTTCACTGCCACAGACTGTCTTCCAGTGATAAATGTATCTATGTCAGTTCTACACCTCTGAGCAAGGATTGCAGAACATTGCATTGGGAAAGTGCATCTGCTCTGCACACAGGAAAAAAGCCTTCTTGCCACACACATGTCCATAAATACGTTCCTACACTAATTGCAAACTCCAGAGAAAAAGCTAGGGGTACCATATCTCCCCATATCCGCCAGTAGTAAATTGGTCTATGAATTAGTGATGCCCAAAGTTGCATTCACCTTTTTGTTAAGTTCACTTTGTATTAGAGATAGTCATTTTTAACAAAGGAGTCTCTGACATCACCCAGTTACTTCAAATGCAGAAAATAAAACAAGTGTCTATTTTGCATTCTGGTGCTTTCAAGATGGGACAAACTACAAAAATGTTGTGGCAGCCTGTACATGCATGTGTTGGGACTGGCAAGCCAACTCTTTATTTTCTTCTGTATTTTCTTCTTGAAACACTACCTTTTGTCCATAGCCAGTATTGTTTCAGAAGTGATTTTAATATGTTAAAGATGGGCTTGCAACAAATGCTGTCACCCTTTTTTAATTATTACCACTGGATTTCAAAGCAGTCATGATGCAATTTACAAGAAAAGACGGCTTCTATAACTATTTGAGAAAGTTTTATCTGTTGCATCGTGGATATTTGGAAGTTCAGCTGTACAAGCTTGTAGTTTCCCAAGGAACAGAATAATTAGGAAGAAAACTAAAAGGTTTATCTGATAGAGTCTCGCAACATAATGTCAAAATAAGAACCAACCAAAAACCCGAACAAGAAAATAAAAGGACAGAAAGCTCTAAGGTAACAACCAGGTGAAAGTCTGCACTATTGGAGGAAGGGTGACTCATGCTGTACTGATACACGTAAACATTGCATAACACAGGTTGATTAATATCGCATTGCTGACTCGGACCACATGTCAATCAGCTTATCAGAGACCCACTGTGCAAAGCTGCCTTTTCCAATAAAGGAAGAAGAGCCAAAAAAGCACGTGACTTAAGACATGCAGAAGTTAAATGCAATATAAAGCGGAACAATTACATTTTGAAAAATAAAGCCAGTAGGTAAGATGAAAAAAAACAAAACAGGAGCAGGTGAAAGAAAAGGGCTGTGTGAAGTGAAAGGCTCTATCCCTCCAGGAGAGCCCGATGCAGTCACAGCCCCGAGCCAGGAGGCCGGAGGCTGTGGTGAGCCTAGGAGGTAGGGTTCCCATCAGCCAATGGGAGGCATGTTGAGGAGAGGACTCTAACCTTCACTTCCACTCCTGGCTCTTGTTCCTGCTCTTATGTACTCTGGTCCCTTCAGGATTTCTGGATCCACACACTAGCTGTTAATTCCCTGCTAGCTCCCATGCTTCCTTCCTTGAGAAGGTTAAACGTCTTCCCTCCCTTGTTTGTTCCCGGAAACATTTCCAACCTCTTCAGTTCTGCTTCACCTTCCAGACTATTGGAGGGGCTACAGCCACTTCAGAGCACATTTCTTATCTCCGACCCATTTATTTGCAATATTTGTAATCTCTATCCTCTAGACCACAGCACGTAGACTTTTTTCCAGTTCACAGGTCAAAGTGTCTTCTGCGATTGAAAAGAGATGTTTTGCATAGATTGCAATGCCATTACAAAGAAATCCAAAGTCCTAATGCCAATAGCTAACATGATGACAATAGTGTATATTGAAACCCAAGATTTGTATTAAAACCCAAAATCTAGCTGAAAGGAAATTGATTTGAAAAAATAAAGCTATTAAGAGGCTAGAGCAAGATCTCTTCTTAGCCACTGGCCTGAGGCTGGGAAGAAAGCATAGGTGGATACACAAACTAGAGTTTTAATTTAAACTAAACATGAATATAACTACTGTAGGATATATCAAGGACAGGACCACTGTTTTGACACTGTACTGTTAAGGGACACATCAAATTTTCAGAGCTCATTTGATAATGGCCATCTGCTGATGGTCTACTACCATCAACTTGTGGGGGAGGAGAGAAGTAACTTCAATGGGAGTAAGCTGGGCCAGTAACAGACATCACTGAAAACCCTGATGTCAGTACACAGCATATAAGGATCAGTTAAGCACCCTGTTGAAATAAAATTACATTCTACAAGGTGTCAGCTAAGGAAGAGAGACCACAACTAAAACTGGGGAAACTAGAGAGGAGACAGGGACAGGGGGTGAATAACTCATTTAGTGAAAAATTAAGTCAAATAAACATAATAGTCCCATCTGGAAATACTTTTTTTAGGGTGGGGTTCATAAAACCAAAGATTGCAGGCTTCCTTTTTATCCAATGTTTTGATGATCTGAGGGCACTTAAATACTTCAAAATATTCATTAAGATGTAAAAATTTACAAATTGCAAGTGCAAAGATTTTTTCAATGAAACAACACAATTTCACTTGAAATTGAAGTTATTAGAGTGAATGGCTGAATATTACCCTGCAGAAGTTTCTGGGTATGATTGAAAAATGATGTATGCTTTGTTCTTAAAGTACAAACAAATTTCTGAATTTTTTCACCAACAAATTTAAAAATTATTTTTAAATTAGTTAAAATACCCCTGAAACCTCTTCTTTATTGACTCCAGGTGTTACACAAAATCTCAACATTTCATAGTGAGCGTATCATACATTAAAGAAGTTGAAAGTGATTATAATTGGGGGGGGGGTTGCACAATATTCAGAAAGAATAGTCACGACAGCATCAAAATCTTCTGGACTACAGTGTAGAACTACATTGTTTTCTGTTTGGTTTACATTTAAGAGTTAATTTTATAGTTCATGGCATGGATAAAACCCAAAGAAATAAGTTATTCAGCACTTCTTCACAAAATTCAAGCGTTGTTAGTGTTTGGCTTGCTGCTCTCCCACTTTTAGGGGCCAGCTATGTTCCAGGTTGTTACAAACAAATACATTATAATTGACTAAAAATCCTCATAATAAGTAAAATAAATATATTGGAATAGGATATTGTTCTGTTTTCAAGCCAAGAAGCTAAGTTTTATATATTCAGACCGGTGCCTACGATAGTTGTATTAAACAATAGTATATTTTGTTCTGAGTTATGCTGTATTAAAAGAGTTTCTTAAAATATGTTTTGCCTTCTTTGATGATTGTTTTCTTGCAAAGATAATTCAAACCAGCAAGGGCCCACCCAGTCAGAGCAACAAAAGGTCTAGTCCTTGATGAGCAGTATTTGTAAGCACTCACTACTAATATTAATTAATTTGATAATTTATCCTCTTTTTCTATTCATCAGTTGTCTCCATGTGGTTTAAATATTCATTCTCTATGCAAAACTATTCACACTGGATGAATTTCATTCCTCTGTGGAGGACCAGCATAAGGCATATGCATCACTTCAATCCTCTGAATAGGGTTCAAATAAGTCTCAAAGCGCTACATTGTCTCTCAGCTCATGAATAAATTTCACCATTTGGCTAGATGTAGATGCTTTCTGAAGTGCTTGTTGTAAGTCACGGTCTGTGCTTCAATCGTTGCTGTGCCATCTTAGACTGTGGCCCTGAGAATTCAATTCCGTAGGTTGGATGTGCACTTAGCGGTGCATAGAATGAATCATAGAATGGTTTAGGTTGGAAGGGACCTTGAAGATCATTGAGTTCCAACCCCCCTGCCACAGGCATGCACGGTACCTCCTAAATACCTATCATTGATGCACTGTATCAGTGATTTGAGCCCAGTTTACCGGATAGATGCAGACCACCAGCCTGTACATGCCTGCGTTCTCCACATGCCCCATGGACTGATCACATCCACTGCATCTGGGACATTCAGACACTCTGGACAAATGTCCAAAGTCTTTCCATTCCAACAAGATTTCCGGGTGAAAAAGGGCACATGCTCAGAGAGGTCCAGACAGAGGATAGGTTTAAATTTAGACTTGTAGTGGCAGGGACCACCATCTTCTCACATGTATGCACCAAGCACAAGAGAGCACTCTTTTGTGGCTGGATTTCTTATGCTCTACTCCACAAACAGGCAAGTCAAAAATAAGCAGAAAACTCCAAATAATATTAGCTATTTAAAACCTGAACTGGGGTGAATTATTTCAAGTTCGAACTTTCCTCTTTTTGCAAATATTTTGCCAATAACAGAATTCCTAGATTCCATGTAGAAAGCAATCTCAAAAGGTGAAGTCAATTGAAAGTTTTAAGTAATTGTAGAAATGCAGGAATATTTTTCCAGTGCTGGCACCGACCAAGCATCCTTTTCCATGAAGTTTTTTTTACAGTTCAGTATCATAATTGAACCAGAGCTGAAGCAAACAGTTTACCTTCTCTAACAAACAAACTTATCAGAAAGTTACTTTGAGGTTGGAAGATAAGATAAAATGGGAGCTTTCATTAGGAGCTCAGATAGAACATCTTCATTCATCCTCAGAATCATTATGTAGATTGGCAAAGAATAAAAGGTAGCAAGTGGGAGGAATGAAGAGACGTCATTCTTATACAACAAATATACTACAGTGATAAGTGATAGAAAATGGTGCTGTACATACTTAAAAGTTCAGCTAAGAAAATCCTTTGCTATGCAAAATTGACACAGGTTAGCCTCATTGCCTATTAATATTACTGGAAAGTTTTAAAAGATACGTCTCTGAGAACGCTGTGTCAGATTAGGAACTGGAATTTAAACAAATGCAACCTACAGGAAAGACAAGGGCATTTCTAACTACCTTTGCCCTTTGCCACTGCAAGCTTCTACAAAGTTAAAAAGACTCTATGAATCAACAAGAGAGCTCAGGAAAGTGGCTTTCACTTACATCTGAGTTATGTATGGGCAGTTTCATGACATCCAAGCACTCAGAAAACAAATAGCAGAGTGCTGTGTGCTGCATGTCCCTGACACACATCTGGGCTATGTCCCAACGACATACACCAGCTACACTGCTTTCTCTGAATAAAGTGTACTCTCTCAACCAGAAATTATGAGAAACTAGCATGGGAATGATATATCATATTCCGAAAACACAGCCAGTATGTCCATGCGTAACTTCTACCTGATCCTGCATTCTTTGGGCTTTCAAAAATTCTTCCCACGGCAAACAGGGCTTTTGTGTGCAAAACCAGAGCATAGTAAGAACAACATAGTAAGCGCTATTGTACAGCAATGATGTTCAAATAGTGGAACTTTGAGAAGTGTCATTTCACCTTTTTCAGCAGCTACCTCAGTTTGTTCTGCAGAAACACAAAGATTCAGTATCTTTTACATGTGACTGATTATCCTTACTGTCAACTTGCTGGTTCCGAAAGTCAGGGAGTGACACTTCCCTTACTGAAGCAGAGCTCCTAGTGCTGACCAGTATTTCACTCTAGGAGCCTATTTCCCCCCTTGTAGTACAAGACTTTTGTTGATTTATGCTACGTGGCAGGAGGAAACATCCTTTAAAATCCCCATCTTCCCTCGACAACACAATAAAGAACGGTGCGTGGCATTTCATGAAACTAATTAAATTAATTGTTGGAGAGGAGCAGGCACAACTCCTCTGAAAGTAATGTTTACCCTCTCTGTTTACCCTGAGATTTAGGTTGGCTCCCACTGTCAGCTATCAGTTGATAGTTACAGCAATTTCAATGACAGCATGAATCATAATGCAAAAAACATGTTATATATTGAATGATAGATGAGCAAATTTCAGGCCAATTCCTACTGGATTGTTCTTTGTAATTCACTCAACGGATCAGAATATCTCCTGACTAGATCCACATGGCTTGTTTTTGAAATTTTAACTACTGAAGTGTGTGAGACATTGTCCCCATGGCTTGTGACAAGGAGGTGCTTCAGTCAGATGGCCACCTGTCATTTCAAACATCAAATACTGTGTATTTTTATATGGGTCCCCTGTCAGACTCCTTTCCCAGACACATCAATGTCAGGTATGTTTAACAGTCAGTTTTTCTAAGGGACATGAGAAGTTATAGCTTTGCCATACCATCTCTGCAGCTTGTTTTGGAATAAGGCAGTAGTTTCCCTATGCTCCACAAGCTCCACAGTCTTCATACTTGCTGCCAAGAAAATGGAATCACAATCCCAGCCAAAGGAGACAGGTTTTGTCTAAGGCAGCAAGCTTTGGACAAAACTCTTTTAATACTTTCTTACTTAAAAACCCATTGATTTGCTTATGACCTCTGGAAAACTCTGTTACGAGTAGAAATGGAACTGGCGGTCTCTGGAGATCTCACAGCAAAGCAGCTCTTCCCACTTTCTCAGGCTGCTTACGGGAGCATTAACACTCCTACATAGTACAACAGATAGGAAACTTTTTTTCCTTTGATATTTTTCTTGCAGATCTGCTTCATTCATCCCCCTACCCCCTACTCTCTCCTCCCACCCCTCACCCCCCAAGACAAATGTGTAAAAAGGAAATTTTAAAAAGTCTGTTTTGCTGCCCTGCCAGTCCCATACGTTTAGTAAAAAAATACTTCACATCACTGTGTTAGAGCATGCAAATTCTCTAATCTATGTCAGTGGTGATATAACAAGATGATAGCACCACATCTCGTTCAATGTTTCCATAATTATGCACTTGAGGAGACACCAGTCATCATAACTTCCACTTTCACTTTTCTTAGGTGGTCCTGAATCACAGTCAACAGCAGTGAAGAAGCGTGGCTTTGACAATTAACGTATTTACAGTCTTCTATTTCCTTGCATCAAAAGCACTGCAGCCAGCATCCTGTTAGAATTGTTTAAGCCACTGGAAGTCCTAATCATCACTTAAATCTTATACAGTGCTTTTAATTCTGGCTCCTCCTTTTCCATTTCCCAGTTCAAGTGATTTTGATTTTTCTCATTCTCAAAACAATTTGAAAAAGACTGGAAAAATGAGAAACATAACAGAAATCTTTAGACAGTTCCATCCATTCCACAGAAGCACTGATAACATATTCTTTCAGGAAAGGTTGCACTAAAGCATATATTTCATGCTTTAAAAATTAACAGCCAAAAAAGGGATGGGGGGGAATGGATCACGCACAGTAATTGTAAAATTATAGCCCTCTTGTTTTGGATCTGGTTGCTAATGTGCTCAAAAAGATCTGCGCTTCATCATATTTTATAGGGAGGATATACAGTATGTGCTCTATGGGGAGCCTATATGAGTCCTAACATTGCTCAAAAAGGGCAGTTAAATAAATGACTCCACCAGTCAAGTCACTGAAAAATTTGTATGTCTGCCAGCTTGCTTCCAGCCTCTTTGCATCGATGGATTGTGGTGACAGCAATTATGTCATCCGTAAAGTTAAGAAGCTGGGAATCTTTACATCAGCTCTCAGACTTGCTTTTTTGTCCCTCCTGCAGTTATCACTTGTTATCCTCAGCACTACCATATTTTCTAAGAGGCTATGATAACCAACACAAGCACTATGAAAATATGGTTGATTTTAAGCGGCTCTAAATGATCACAGTCTTCACTCCACAGCATGCCTCATACAGACTATCACAGGTTGGAAGAGGATGTGTGGCTTTTTTCTTCTGTGTTAGTACACATAACACCCCTTAAAACAATCTATCCCATTCAGTCCTTAACTGCTAATATTTTGTACCCACCTCAGCAAAATACAGGTTGCTGCTTACAACTAGGGTGATTCAGCTAGAGATCCGGTTCTATGAATCTATTGATTTTCAGACAGTGGAGGGGACAGCTAAGCAATAAGATTATTTTTTCTGGGTTTATCAGAACATCCTCTATAAGGTATGTCAAGACGCCATTTTCTGAAGCTTGGCTTTATTTTTCATGCTGCCTCTTTGCCAGTTGTCCCATTTCAGTGCTGACCTCTGGGAAATTTTAGAAACTCTGTTGCCTGCATTTCTTTTATTGCTTCTAATGTCCATGAAGCATATTCAAGTCTACTGCTCCACAGCACAGTATCTAGAGCTGCTCACAAAGAAGGAGGGAATAATCTGAAACAATGCCACGATGTCTTTCCAGTGGCAAACTTTAGTTTTGTGATAAATACCAGCATGTACCACCTTAAAAAATTATTGGCAGAAGTCTGTCTCTTATTGGCAGAGCTGTTGGCAGAAGTCTGTCTCTAGTAAATGACTGATACATTCATGGACAACAGTTTATGATTCTGGCACTGCTGTATTTTATGGCTGTCTTAGAATGAGTCATGGTTTTCTCTATTTTTTTTCCCAAAAAACATTCCAAATCCACTTACACACTGAATTCAACACAGCTCTGGTTTTGCATTACAAGTTCTTCAGAAAGAGCAGGCCTCTGAATTGACTTCTGAGAGAATGCCAATGGCATATACCATCATTTGGTGACTACTGAAGGAGACTGCTTTAACTAGCTACAATCTATAGCAAAATGCTCAGAAACACAAAACGGTTGCTGTGTCTCGTTGGCAAGGTGCTCGTTGCTCACTTCTCCCACCCACAGAAAGGGTAAATCGGGTAAGTTGGCTGCATCAACCCAAATTGACTTACACTGTACATTATGTGAGATGAATAACAGGCCATGTTCGACAGCAGACTTTGCAGGATCAGGCCCAAACGGCTCCACGGCCATCTACTGCTTCAAATTGTTACTCCTACTGGCACATCTCCAAGTAGGGGAAGGAACACTCCAGCTGTAGCTCATGATGTTGAACACACACTAGTTAGTTTATTGCTTGGTACTAATAAAAGGTTTCCAAAGAAGACTGACTCCTGTGCAGCACGCAGACTTTCCTTGTACCACTTCCAAGAGGGCTCCGCACTCTCTTCACAACTAGCTTGAAATGACACTCTCTTATTCACCTTGTTAAGGAGACGTGTAGAGCGGAGCCAGTATTCTCCCCATCCTCTAAATTGTCTGTGATGAACATGACTGCTATATATAAACATAAAAATGAAGAAATATTTCAGAAGCAAGTTCTGAGTCTATTTTTTCCTTCATCGAGATATTATTTCTTACGGTCTTCTATCCTAAGTTTAGACAGCATTACCCTTCACTTAGGCTACAACGCTTGCCAGACTTAACAGACATTTCACAATAAACTTAAAATAATGATGTTGATTAATCAAATCCCACAAAGCAAGAAAACCTGAATTAGGGGGACTGACAGTAAAGCCCAGCAGCTGTGTAATTCAGAGGCCGGACAAAATTATTAGCATTGTAAGATTGTCCAGCAAAAAGGAAAAACAGCTTGCATGGCACCAACACTTTTCATAGGGAAAAAATGTTCAGACAGAAAAATAATGCTTACTGCAGGAATTTCAAACAAAAATGTTGCTGTTTATATAAAATACTGTTTTGGCATTCAGATTTAAAGAAACCTAAGTGAAATTACAATTAATTTTAAAATTTAAATTAAAATAAAACTAGAAAAATTAAAATGCTTTTATCAACACATTTTGAAAATTTTAAATCTCTGAGATGATTTTTTTTTTCCAGAGTCAATTCCTCCAAACAGAGAACCATCAGGGCTTTAGATTCAAGTATGCCTAATATTTGGGAAAAGTCAAGACTAGTTCCAACAATATTTTTTCATTTTAAGCCCATTTCTACATTTATTTAAAGGATTTATTCCCAATTATTCTTTGGGAAGCTTTTATGTCTTTCCCCATCTACTGACTGCATTGGAATACTTTCCCTAGCATAGCTGTAAACACAGTTTAACACAACAAAAAAATGGAACAGTATAGATACAGCCTGATTAAAAATATTAGTCAATCCAATCAGTCCAGTGCAAGAGTCAAATATTTCTATTCTATAATTACCAGTCTTATATGAGTTAGCTAACGTGATTTTTTTAAAAACTAACAATTGGCAGACTTCCAGTTAGTTTAAAGACTTCATTTTGCCTTACTCTAAATATTCCATGCCAGAAGACAACTGATTGTTTTCTCTTCCATGAATCTGGAAATTACTTCTGCACATTCCACTGGATTTCTTGCTAATGCACTTATAAGGAGCTATATGAAAAACAGAGGAAGGCAACTCAAAAGATCAGTGTATTGGACTCTGAGAGGCATGCACTTTGAGCATGCCTGGACCAAGAGTATAAGGAAAGGGGTGTCCCGCTTCTTCTGTAAGAAAATGCTGAGCTGTTTTTGATATCTGATTTGGGGATGCAATTTACAGCTGACAGCTCAGGTAGTCATTTTTTGGTGGACACAAAAATATTGTGATGGGGAATTAATTGATTATCAAAGAATTATTATCAAAGTTATCTATGATTTGATTCCATACTAGATTTCCTGAGTTTTCTCCAGTTAGTTTTCTTGCTTTTAAAACAGTCCAGATATTCTGAGATGGACATATTGTTTGGCACACCATCTAGCAAATATCACCTACTAAAAATCACTGTGTTTATCCCCCCATCCAAAGTCCCTATATAGCAGAGAATACTCCAGTGCTTTAGAGGCCTTTTCCTTCCTGCCTACAGCAGGACTGACTTAAGGATGACCCAAGCCACATCATGAAGTATGTCAAAAGTGAGCCTGGCAGTACTATGTTAAAGCTCCTTGATCAGCAGAGCTCTAAAATGAGGTTTAGCCTCCTTCCCATCCCTTTCCCCAGCTATGCCTTCCAGCTGCAGTCCCTGCTGATTCACATATAGTCAAAACTCTCCTCTCTCTGGACACTCACTAGTAGCTCAAGCTTCTGCTGAAGTTTGTGTTTTCCGTAGAGGAGAGCACTCCTCAAATTTCCCGTCCTGACCTTTTTGCCCCCTCTGTAGGGGATATACTTTCAATCTAATTAAACTGTGTATTTGACAAAGACCTTCTAAGTAGTTGCTATCAGCACAGCTCAGGCACGCTCTGTATCAATGTGCAGTGTTTCAGGCCTAGAATTTTAACGAGCAGTTGGCATTTCCCATCTCAGCAGTGCAAGAGCCATGTGAATCATTCGGCTGCAATCCATTTTGAAAAGTGGCTTGGAGACTTTTGACTACATCCATATCAGGACCTCAGTTGTTACAAAATCTAGCTTTTGGATATCTTGAGAGCGACTGGAGTCCCAAGGCCTGTCTCACTGCCTGTATTACACCTATACGGTACAGTGAGGATTGGCCATCTGATGAAAGTTACATGTACACAACGTTTAACTTGCTTAAAGCCTGTGGGCTTAAGGCAGAAATAAATTGGAACATTTTTGAAACAGACAGGTATGAATTCAGGAACAAAATGGATTCAGGAGGGTGGACTGAAACAGAAGGATTTATGAAGAGGTTTAGATAAAATCAGAGTAACTAATGTAATTGATGAGTGTAAAATCAATGTAATTATTTCCTAATGAATACATGTCTAGGACTAAATGTGTACTATGACATTGAAGCCTGAGTGAATACATTTTGTTTTCTTCTAAAAGAGCTCTGTTCCCAAACAAAACAAAACAAAACAAAATTAAAAAAAGCATACAAACACCAAAACATTCCCCAAAAAGAGGATGTAGATGTGAAGGGTGAAATGTGACCTGCACTACTTGGAGGCAAAAGCCAGGACACACCACTGTGTCACCTGGACTTCTGACACTCTCCGCATTTATACTTAATCAGCATCAGTCCTGATAAATTATTTACCCTGGAGGAATGTAATGGGACGCCAGTTTGTCTGTGCATATGCTCTCATATTCTGCTAGACTAAATAAGCAGGGTTGGGGGCAGGGGAAAGAGCCCTGACTTCTGTCAG
The DNA here is from genome assembly GCA_017639485.1 of Pluvialis apricaria. Lineage (NCBI taxonomy): Eukaryota > Metazoa > Chordata > Aves > Charadriiformes > Charadriidae > Pluvialis > Pluvialis apricaria. The sequence goes on from CM030008.1 coordinate 65,941,788, forward strand.
TGGGACCCTTTCTAGACTCTGTTGGCTCTACTCCATACAGTGCTGGCATCCTCCTGTGACACAAGGCATGTTTGATACACCCTTGACATGAGTATCCTTAAAAGGGAAGTTCAGGGTAGTGGTCATGCATCAAAGTATGTTAGACACAACAGGTCTCAGAAACAATAAACTATCTCATAGGGAGGTTGATAGAGGAATGAAATCTAAGGGGTAAGAGATACTACTTAGCATCCAGAGGAAAACAACAGCATCAATATCGTAGATAGCATAATCTTGCTTAACCTTACTTTTAAGGACTGGGCTTAAGGTTGTAAAAGCCAGTTTTGATAGTAGAACCACACAGTCTTGTGCAATGCATTATCCTTAAATTGCAGTTGCATTTATATAGTACTTGTTACATGGCACAGATTACTTGGCATGCAAAAGAAGTTAGTGAATGCTGGAGTGCCTATGAGGAGTCTCACTGTAACTTTGATTGCTTGCTAAATTGTTCAGTCATAACTTTAATATTAAATTTAACATAGATCTTAATGGATTTCACTTCTAGTGCCCTTCCAAGTAAAGAGTTGCCCTGTAGTCCACACGATTTAAATAGATTTGATGGGAGATTAGACTGCATAATAGCAAAAGGGATTTACATTTTTAAAAACTGACCCAGGTAAACATAGACAAAACCAAGCACTCAATAGGGACATTGTCTCCATGGATAAAGCACAGATAACTGGTAAACTCTGTATTTCCATTTTTTCCTTTATGTTTTCCATATGTTTTATGGAATAAAGAGCTACAGCCAAGAATAAAACAAGCCCAGTTCTCCCCATAGCACTTTAGCATCAAAAAGGTGAAAAATGTGTTATGAAAAGGTGGAAATAGACAAAAAAAGTCACATGAACACTGACATATTTCTGGGTTCCTCATGAAGAATAATCTGGAATCAAAGCCATTACAGGCAGGAACCTGCCCACACTTCAAATGAGTTCAGAAAAGCAACATCAGCAACAATTTCGAGAGGGGACTCTCATAAAGAAAATAATGTAGGTACACTGAAGGCAGAATTCCCTGCTCAAATTAACATCTCTCCTATGTTAAGATAATATTTTCATCCCTGGAGTACAAGATTACTCTAAGAAGCCATCTCCCCAGCCTTTAAAATAGATTACAATCAAGTAAATTCTGCTTTTAGTACAAACTTACTTCCGCTCTACTTGAATATGGGAGGGTGGGGTGTGAGTGTAAGAAAGATTTTCTATATCTCCTAACTTTGGACCAGCACTCATCCTTTATCACAATGCCTAGAGGAAACTTTGGGTAACAGTTCTCTGTTGAAATAAGAAAATATCTCCCTGAGGAGGTTGGGAAGGAGAGAAAAGAATTAGCCTGGATGGAAGAAGGGAATGAGGGTGATGAGATGGAAAACAGAGATGTTGATCTGGATTCAGTACAGGATCAGAGATGGGAGGGAAATATGACTCTAAGTCACCCATCTGCTCTCCTAATTCTGGAACAGAATGAAACTGTACCCAGTCTGCCCAGACACAACTCCTACACGCCTGGGTGAGGAAAGTGTGGAGCATATAGATGACTCCATTGGATTTATTCCATTTTCACTAGGAGAAATTCTGGCTGCCTTGTTAGGGCAGGCCTTGGTTCCCTGAGCAGCGTAAAGTGAGTATCTTCCCTGAGGGACTGTGAAGCATTTTTTTGCTTCTTTCCTTGCATTCTCACCTTGGACCTCAGAACTATGGCAGCACTGGCCAAAATGATCATCTGAAATATGTGTAAGCTTTTCATGCTCACTTAAGTCATGTATAAAGATGGGGGGATGACCAGGTCTCCTGCTAGGGAGATAGAGAGATACGGTGCAGATGCCTGACTACAGTTACCAATGTAAAAGTGTATACTATCATGAACAATTCAGATAAGCTAGAGCCATAGACTGTAACGACAGTTAAACTACATGTTGCAGTTGGTAAATGTTACCTATTGAAATGCCTTACAATCGTTTGCGTCCTATAAAGCCTGAATGCATCGCTTAGGACAAGTGAGTCACCAGTTTAATGGTATTTCTATATGTATTTGAATATTTCTTTGTAGTATCACAACAGACAATCCAGATCTGAATACATACGTGTCATATTTATCCCAGATTACCTAAAAGAATTCAGATGAATTGGATATATGTCACAAAACTGAAAAGTTTTGTTTCAAAAGCTTATTAGAGTTGCTAGGGGACAATGTTATAGTTACCTACTACATCATTATTTACAAAATCCAAACACATGAAACCACAGAAATTAAAAACTAAGGGCATCATAAGTCTTAGATGGTTCATAGTCAGACAAAAATATGTTATTCTTCTCAAGAAAATATTTCAGTATGAGACACAGAGCTGAACTCCACATCTTGGAGCTGTCTAATATTTTTGCTATCTAGATTTCAATTAATAATTTATTTAAAATACACTACTAAGTGCGATTTGTCAATCAAAGAGCTTTTATGGTTTGGGGGTTTTTTTCTTTCTTTTTTTTTCATAAAACACTCAGAACAGTGGTTTCTTGGTTATGGTGTCATATATTCACTTTAACACAAATTCTGAGGAATACAACAGCAGAGGTTAAATGACAAAGCTTTAGCAAGTGATGCAGTAAGACCAAAACCACTGTAGCCTAAAGCTGGAAAAATCTATGAAACTATGCTACTATGGGACAGATAAAATATGTAAATGCACTTTAGTCGTCTGAAGCAAAGAAATAGTATGTATCATAATTCCAACATAAAGCTTGTAATAGAGTTCTTTTGTGTGTGTGTGTGTGAATGTCATATTAATATTTATTTTTTATATTTTGCAAAAAAAGAAAAACAAAAATGGTTATTTTTCATGTTCTCACAGGTTTGGTTTTTTTCGCCTTCATTGACTGCCTCTCTTTCTCATCCATCTCTAACATTTTTTTTCTTTCCCATATCTTTTTTCCCCCCTCATTTTGGCATTGACCAAAATATAGAGGCAGCAGACAAACAAAAGACTGGAAAAACTGGAGTTTTACTTCTAGTTTTCTTTAAATAAAATTTAAACTGTTTTTTTGCATGTAAGCTGTGTTAAATAAAATCCTCCTGTGACAAGGGAACTCAAGCACAGAGGAGGATCCTGTACATGCTCAGATACTTCTCCTGCAGGCACTATGCATATGACTGCTATACTCCACAGGGACCTCAAAGCTTCAGTGTGAATGAAATTAACATGCACCGCTTAGCTGGAGAACTTGCACGTGAGTGTGGACACTGCTGCCACAGACAAGATAAATGCAACCTCAAGGCAAAAGGCAAGAAAATCCGGGTGGATTTTCTGCCAATCAGCAGGCCTGCCAGAACTAAATGGCTAGTAACTGAAAATTATATTCCATCATGTCAGCATTTCCTCTCTTCCTGCAAATGTGGATGATCTAGGGCGAGTCACCAGCTCATAGTACGTCTCAGAGTAAAAGAATAGGTCCCTGCTGGCACTGAGCAGAGGAGTCTGCATGTGCTCCAGCACGACTTTTATTTCAGAGGTAGAGCCCCCACCTCCTTCCCTCTGCAACCCAGCTTGAACCCTGCAGGGTTCCCTTAATCCCTGGGTGATCATGTTCATGTCAAAGATAACGGCAGTGGCCAAGGGATAACTCAACTTCCCAACATGCTTGTACAATAGAGAGGGACTCTCTTTTCAACAGAAAGACAGTAAGTGCATGGAATACCACAAAAATACCAATAACCAGTATGACAGCACTATCTGACCCTTCTCTGTCAATTTTGCACCCTTCTTCTTGCCCTCACTCATTCCCTACATTAACAAAATTACAGTAATATCCAAGCCACTAAGTAAAAGGTTATACAGAGAATTCTGCATAGAATTTCTTTTGCTCTTGCTAGGAGCTGTGCATTTCATAGGTTATGCTGCCTTCATGCATCCATTTTCTTTGAAGTTTGATTTTTTTATAACATACAACGCTAAAGATAAGTCTATTGTCACCTAGCAAAATTAACTTGCTATTGTCTTTGAAGTTACTTGTCCACATCCAGCCTCCTCATCACCTCATGTTTTCCTTTTGGAACACATATCTCCATCAGCAGGAAACCTTTCATGTGGTGTATATTGCAACATGCTCCCAGGCCTATGAATCAATGCTCACCGTACCTTTACTTAGCTTCTACAGCACTTTGAAGAAATGTCACATGCTAGTTTGTGGAGCATTTTATGGTGCCCTCAGAGCACTGACTGGTCATATGGTTTAAGCCCTCCTTATCTTCAGCCATGAGAAAGAGGAAGAAATGAGCAGATGAGGTGAGAAATAAATAATTTATTGCACTAAATGCAGCCAGTGAAACTCACTAAAATAGTTTTCTTGTGTGAGTTTTCATGTAACAATTCCTACAGTTGTCACTGGGGCCTTGTGTGAACAAAAGAGTTGTTTTTTATGATCACAAATGGGAAGGAAGCAGGTCCATGGCACAATATCTCTGTTAGAAACCCTTGATCTGAAGTCTGGGATGTTATAAGTTGTCACCAAAATAGAAACACTCAAGTGATAGAGGAACGGACAAACCACAGGCCACCAGATAGGAAAAAAATATGATACCCTAATGTGAGGGCCCCACAGGCAGGAGAGAAGATCTGGACAATGTTACCAAAGAGAGGGAAAGAGAGAGGCAGAGAAAGGAACTACAAATATATATGCACAATATTATGACCAAAAGCAGAGATAAGGGTGCTGCATTGTCATTTTATCTCTGTACCAAAGATATACTGGTTAGCCTATTTCTATGATTCTGAAAACTTATGTATTCATCTGTTTGCTTATATATGCACTGCAATGCTTTATCAGTGTGATCCAAACCCAATGGCAAAGACTGCTATTGATGGGAAGATGCTTCTGTACAGACAATGTATTGCTGTATCTAAATGCGTGCTGCTCTCTCTATTTACTGATTAACCTGTACTCGTTATTGACTTGTCTCTTAACCTCAGTCACCTCATAATCTCACCTCATAATTTTTCTGGTAGCCAGATACCATCGCTATGGGGACTTGGTTTTCCATTAGGCTATAGAAAAACTTAAAAGTTGCTGATAGCACAGTGTTATCCATTTCTCCTCTTCAGGGTGAAATGTTCATAGCTAGACACCATGCAACACAAGGTGTTAACTTCATACTTCATTTGATGTTATATTGGCAGCGTCCCAGAAAATACTTTATCTAGGTACTTGTATGGCACTCATCACTTCAGTATCTGGTGTCTTCCAAAATTCAGTCCTTATTAATATATGTGCTTATCCACAGTCTCTGTGTCTGCAATGGAGTAATAGCACCCAAAATAGCTCCTTCCCTTATTCTGAGCTGCAGCCCTCCAAACCTGTCTGCTAAGATATCATTGTTGAAACACTTGATGATGCCAGCCTAGGCAGAGAAGGGCAAACTCCTGTGATGCCCTACAGCACTTGTAAGCAAACCAGTGACTCGATATATACAGCAATACCAGGACAGGAATGCTGACAATCAGGGGGGCACTCAACTTCAGCACAAACAGAGATTTGATGTTTATTACATTATCATTCTATTGAGTAACCTGAGAATGAATTGCTGGGAAGCTGGCTTATGGAAAGGTTTGTCAGGAAGTCCAAATAATGCTGAATGAAAGTAAGGTGGTGAAATACCAGGTATTTTTGATGATGAACCCCACCTGTGCTGGTTCTCTGCTCAGCGAAAGACTGTTTATGGGACCAATGTAGGACAGGACAATTCTGCCTAAGAGCATAGATGGTTAAAAATATTGACCAAAGACTGTGAAAATACAAGTCAGCACTGGAACTACCCTTTTCAACATCTGCTCAGTGTCAGCACAGCTGTCAACATTGTGGGGTTTGAATACATTCCTCGAGAAACCTATCTTTGCCTAGGATGATCTTCCAGTTACAGACAAAATCTGTGATGCTGTAACAACCACGAAAGACAGCAGAGGGGGAAATCTTACTTCCCCAGGTTGATAAAACTTGACAAGAAAAATCTTCCTTCAGTCATGGCTTCTACTCAGCCAATTTTGGATTTTGTTGAGAAGGAAGTTCTGCAAAGACATAGAGATCTCCCCAGAAAACATGAAATGACTGAGAAACAATATTTTGCTTTCATCACTGTCTATATTTATTTCTCAGAAGACTTTGATAAAATTAATTTATCTGGGGTTTGGAACCTTATGGTTAAAACAATCCATAACAGAGTCCGTGGTCCTTCATACAACAGAGAAATCCTGGAAGAACTATATCTGCTTTTCACAACAGCAAGAAGTGGTAAGAAACATTGCACTATATGGTCTATGCTACACATTTTGTTTTATGTTACAGCAGAGGACAAGACAACCTGCAAGCTTCGGGTACAAGTTTGAGTTGTAGGAAGACTGCCTGCCCTCTCCAAACAGGAAACCAGGCCAAAGGTACTCAAATAGAATATACTTCTCTGTGTTTGTGGCAGTGTCTTGGTAGCCCATTCCAAATATCTCTCCTTCTCAGATCAGTTTGCTGCTTATACTTAAGGAACTTCAAGACAGGTTTGAGGATGAGAGGCCAATCAGCTCTTCAATAACTTTCTGAACAACCACCAGTTTAAAGGAAAGCAAAGTATCTAGTACATATCTTTGGAAGAACATGTACTACTTCTGCAGCATGTTTCAGAAAAGATTCTTTATAGACAGGGAGTACTATCAAGACCTGTGACAACACTGATAGATATACAGCATCCAGATGATGCTCTGCTTTGTCAGGCTTACACCAGCTGAATGGAGTCAGCCTAGAAGAAAACTTTCCACAGGACTTAATTGCATCAAAGCTGCCACGTTAGCCATGCTTCTGTGCATGCATAAAAGAGTGCACTGTTCTGAGTGATGAAGCGCAGCAAGCTAACAACAAAGGCTCGCTCTGTGCCAGCCACACATCCACCACAACACACACAATGAAATCCACCTGTGGCACATTCATTACATAGTCCTGTGGAAGTGGCAGGACCCACTGGTAGACAGCAAATCTACTGGGTGGTGCATGAGGAAAAGTGCATGTGGTCACCGCCCATCCACCTGGCTTGTCTTCCTTATTCCCCCATGGCCCTATCATTCTCATCTTCTGTGTTAATTAACTTCTGGTAGAAACTGAAACTTCACTCAATGTGTTCAGTTCACGTATAACCTCAAACATCTCTCTTGGGGCAAAAAAGAGAAGGGACTTTGATCTCTGAAAAGGTCATTATAGCTTTAAACATGACATGCAACCTAGGAATGAATCTTTGAACAGGCTTTTTGTCCATGTCCACAGCTGTTGTCTATTATTGTTAATAAAAGTTTATTAGTAGTGTTTCACAATCATATCCTTGTAAACAAATAAAAAGGAACAAATCCAGAGTATTTGGCTTGGGTTGTTTGTGTTTTTTTTTAATCAAAAAATAAAGATTCTCCAAACAATTACATTAATTTTTGAGATTCTATAGTGTAGCATGTGTTTTAAAATCATGCAAGTTTTTTCAGTAGCAGTCAGCATACATATAATGAAGGAGACTAGAATAACTTTGAGTTTCACTATGTGCTACTGACGCAGACTCACACAGGGAACAAAATCTGTAATGGATAAAGAACTTCAATTTCACAAACATGGCCCCCATCTTCCAAGTCATTCCTTAGCAACCATGCAGTAAGCAGTAAAACAAACAGAACTTCACTGATCACCCATTTACTTCTTTCTATTGATTATGCCACATTTTTCAACTAAAATACTGGTAGCATATTCGGAAAGACTGAAGTCACTAATCTCCTGACAAAAAGTGCTTACTTTGTGCAGAGAGCGGTAGCTTCACAACATATACCAATGCATCTGTATCCATGGGAAAAATTATTCAGTTCCAGACAACTCTTGTTTAATTTGATTCTATTAAATTTCTGGAGAAAGCTTCTCCCAAGATCACCATGGTGCTGCATCAGTAGGTTACAGATGTTAGAGGGGTGAAAGAGGGGCATGGGAAGTAAAATTTGCAGCTGATGGCAAATAGACTAAAAAGACAACTAACAAATTAGATACTAGAGCATCAGGCTTGTTTGATGGAGAAATAGCTGTCTCAAAGAAAACTAACTTGGGCTTTCCTTAGGAAAATGGTACTTGATTATATAAGGAGATGCGGTAAACGCAGTGATAAAATCACCTGGTTTAGGCACTTTACAAAGAGATGACTGGAAACACAGAACACTTCATCTGTTACCTTCCCTAATTCACATGCAACCTAGGCATGCAACAACCTCAGCGTGTCAAAAATTGGGGAGCTCCATGCATGGGCAGTCAGTAGGAGAGAACACGTAACAAAAACAAGGAGCCACGAGCAGGACACTTAAAATATATGTTATGTCTGCTAGAAATCTCAAAAAAACCCAAGGAGCTGGGGTGGGGAGGATGTGATTTTTTTTTCTCAGCAATCTCTTATGATTAATCTCAGTAGTGATATCTCTACAATAGAAACATGATTGATTTGCTTCAAGCTGCTAATGTTATAGCATTGTTACAACTTAGTTCGCTGCTAAATCTCAGCTTTTGCACAGATTCCCATATTCAATGGCTATTCTGGGAGGCCCTGATCTGCTTGGAATAACTCTGAATGTTATCATAGGATGGGATCCCAAGAAATGTTGAGATGTATTCCCAACTGTGGCACAGACACTGATTGGTATCTGAAGCAAATAAATAACTTCTCTGACTTGATGTGACTGCGTAGATTTTAAATTGGTGATTGCCTTGAAACAAAGGAAGGATTTTGCTTTTCATTAGCAAGGGGTGTGGTTTCACATTTACAAAATAGAGATCAAGAGTATCAAAATCTATTTTTAATTAATTATCTGAAGAACGTGTTCCCTTCTTCCTCAAGAATAATGATTAGGAACAAGTTCAGTTGCTTAAGCTCACTTAACAGAGGTGTTTGCAACTTTTAAATGCACATGGCTCTTTTCTACTAGTACAGGATACAAATGTACAATGTGTATTGTGCTAGTTACTTGTCCTAGCACCGAGTCAAAAGAATGTGAAAATACACACTTCCATTATAAGTTCTCTCATATGCAAATTCAACTGCTTGTTCAAATATTTGTGAGAACCATGACCTTGCGAAAAAAGTGTAAAGAGGCGAACTCAAAGGATGGCCAAAGAAAATTAATAGAAACTTTAAAACAAAAAATGCACCATTTCCCCCCCCTTCAATGTTCACACAGTTTCTTCTGTTAACTAATGCTAGTAAAGCAATTGGAAGTTTAAAAGCCTCACATTAAGTAAGAGATGGGCACAAATCAAAGCTCTGGAAGGGAACAACCTAAAATTCTCTAATGGTTTGAATTCAAACCTATTTGGCAGCATGGGCCCATCTTTGATTTAAGGGCTAAGTAACAAATATTTGTCTGGGAGAACACGAACAAACTGCTTCCCGAACATAAAACAGAATCCTTTTGAGATTTTGGACCACACAGCCTTGTTCTTCCTTAATGGACTCCAGTAATTTAAGAAATTACATCTTATCTCATAAGTAAAATAGAAAGAAGGATGCTTCCAACACACTGAAGTATGCTAAGTTTTTGGTTTGGGCAGGGTTTTAGTTTTCTTCTCTTTTTTACAGTATAAATTTTATTGACATTATATCCATAAATCTTACATGCATGAAACCATTTGGTTGAGGAAGGCAGAATACTTCCAAGATACTTTCAACTTACAAATTAATCTTACGGGGCCTAGTCTCACTTGTCTTTTTATCATATGTTAGTTCTTTAAAAATTATTGCAGCTAGAGCTTTAGCCTTTCCTCCTCATGAATTGTTCTTTCTACCCACTTTAAAAACTGGGTCTTGCTAATACTAGTAGACACTAAATTCCTTTTAAGTTAATTATGCTTTGTCAAATAAGTGTCATCTTATAACACCACTTTAGTTTTACATAGCTCGCTGTTAACAATAGGTAGGCAAATATTGGAGGACTCTGAGTCTAAAGGGACGTGAATGTCTAACGAGATATAGATTGACATCCCTTTAATCAAAATCCTGTCTTCAATATTTTTAGATAGAAGACTAGATATCCAACATATTCTTCATTAATAGAAGTGTGTTGGACAAAAGCTGTTGTCATGAAATCAGCATAACACACTGATTTCAGTTCAATGGGTGAAGCAGGCTGCCTGTGTACGATGATGAAAAATCCACTGATGATACAGTAAATCAAAGAGTAGAAATCACAAAAAAAATTCTAACGTTTATCTAGATAGAGGTATTTACTTAGTTGTACATTTTGCCTTGTGGTGATGTTCAATTTTGTTTTCTATACAGCATTTGTATTCTCTGTTTTGTATCTTAGTTAGCATCAGATTGTTGGGGTTTCCCCCCTGCTTTATTCCTGAGTTTAATATCTTAGTTTTTCCACTTCCTGCTTAGTTAGAGTTCAGCTGATTTACAGTTCTGTTTTTATTGTTTGTTTGTATAATTTGGTTGAGGTGTAGATAGCTGTCTGTTTTTATTGGTTCATTAAATTTGTTTTTTACCATGGTAACTTTTTAGTGCATTTTTTCCTGAGGTTTGAAGGGATGCTTTGAGGCTTTTCTGTGGTGGTCTGGTAATCTTCATCAGACTGCAACATGTCTTTACATCTTCCTCACACACTTTGACTGTCTTAGTTTCTTAACTCTTTGCTGTTTATGTGGATCTGATGGCCTCCTGTATTGCAATTTTTATTCTGACATTTAAATGAAAGTTACGGAACACAGGATATAAAATTCATACAGCAAAAATAGATACATGATTTAAATATAGTCTATGCATAGGTGTGAGGAAATCTATTTCTTTGTAATCTAGACTTACTCTGTCATGAGGATCTCCTGTCTTATGCATGGAAGTATGTATAATGGTCCCAGTATGTGCTGGACCTAATTCTGCTTTGAATGCCCCAGCCCTTTTACAACACACAAGCAGTAGGACAACTTAAAAGACAACCTGCCTGTCCAAAAAGAATTTCTCAACATCTTCCCAAAAGATTCATAAAAGTAATAGTGGTAGCTCTGGATCCCTTGTATAAAGCTCTACACACAGGAAAAGGGACCCAAAATTTCCTGAGCACTGCTGCAATGGCCCAGTGAGGTTCTGAGGCTGCTCTACTTTCTTGTGAGAGCTGGGTACATCTGAGGACAGCCCCGGACTTCACAGGGGTCCAAAACTAGCTCAGAGCTGCTCTTGTACCTTCTGTTTCCTGTCCAAGTACAGCTGAGTTAAAGCAGGGGCATCACTCACTGTGTAACGAACTGACCTGAGACCATACTAAACCCTCTGCCACAGAGGTCACATCAGAGACATGGGAAGAGTGGAAACCATCCATATTTGAAGCTGTGTTTTGGAGACCAGTTTGCTAGTTTTCTTAAAAACACAGATGGCCTAACAGTGCAAAAGCTGCACATACACTTTATAGAAAGTATATCAAATAGAAAAAAAAGGCACAGTGCTGATGGATCCTGATTAAATGCAGCGCATCCGGTATCCTGGTATGGCTCAGTGCCAGACAGGCACTGTTCAGCTTGTTCTGCTAAACAGGAAAACGAAGCTGTGCTTGAGCCATATATGAAAACTTAACTTAATTTCTCTGACTATTGGAATCATACACATGTTCACATTTATTTAGAAAACCTAGATTATTTTTCTGTTTTATTTCTTATGAAATTCAACTTGTTACCTGCTGGGCTCAAGTTTTCAAGTAACTTGCCCCCCAGTGTCCCCAAAGTTTCTTTTCTTTTATAATCTTTACCATTTAACCAGCTTTGTAGACCAAGCAATTCTTGGTATGGAATGGGTATTTTTTTTTTAAAAAAAAAAGCTCTGAAATACTCTTATGATAAGCCTTCTCCACTAAATTACATAAAATTTTTCTGTAATTGTTCAAATAGCCTCCAAAATACTACTGACTGAAAGTTTGACATTTTGTTTTGTAAGGACAACTCTGTTACAATAATCCTTCACATCCATTTCTCCTGAAGAAAATGCACAACAGGAAAGATCCAAAAGTACAATGCAGATTTTGGTTTTAAGAATGTGCGAAAGTTGAGAGAGCTCAGGATATTTATGACCAGATGGCAGGAAGTTCAGAGCTTTTTTGCACTTATGGATGATGAGAGATCATTTGAATTCCTGGGGAAGTATGCAAACCAATTGCTAAAAGGGCAATTATGGAAAAAATTAATAATGGGAACAATGATGTGCATCATCATTTTTCCAAAGTGTCAGGAAGGAAGCGGCTTTGAGATCTGATTCAGGCCACCTCCCAGACTCAGGCAGTTAACACTGTTCATAGTTGGCAGGTAATATTTACAACCCAAGGAACTACAGGTATATTTAAGAGACTTAAATTAGTGAAGTTTTTGAGCATTCTGCAGCAGCTTTGGAAGAAAAAGGAAAGCATGCAGAAACAACTCTGCCAGGGAGTAAGCCTTCTAATCCTGGGGGTGCATGTGGTAGATTGAACAGAGATTGCCTTAGATTAACCCTATTCTTTTTGTCTAATCTTTTCTTTCATAGAGATGGATTATGTTAGCACAGTTGCCTTTATAAAACCTCATCTTGAAGCCTGTACTAATTTTGGACTCAATTTGGAATCATTTTGAAAGAATACTATTGAATTTAATGCAGAATGATACCCTTGCCGAAAAATTATGTTCTCTGTTTTTCTCAATCATCCCATAGTAAGAGCAATTCTGTGTTACAGTCTACAGAGCAAAGCATGATAATTATGGCCAGTAAATTATATAGGCTTTTGGATGAGATAATCCTACTAGGTTTCCATAGTAAAGCACTGATTTCATTCTTACTACCATTCTGTAGGATATTTCCACAGGGAAAATTTTGAGCTAAAGCAGAATCTCTATTATCTTCCTCTTGGCCTCCAGCTACTACACAGCATAACAATTATAAACTGATAAATCACTTGAATCGTTTATGACATCTTCCATTGACTAGGAGGGCAGTGGTACATACACACATGCCGCTGCCAACATTAAATAATGTCACTGAATTAAGTAAATGATGATTTAGCCTCAGCTAAGCTTTTAAGGGCAAATTTTTTTTTTCCTCTCAAACAGGGATGATGGTTGTACTTCCTATATTCAGATCTTGTTACACTTTAAAAGTCCAGTTTATGAGTTTGCTGATTTCACTAGGCACTTTGCCATGCTGAAAGAGCAAGATATTGGAGTTGAGTCTTGCCATATAGATTTAGGGGGAGGAAAAGGTATAGCAAGTTTGAAAACTCTTAAATTCCCACTAATGTGTAGACAAGAACAAGTTTCACATTGTAGATACACAAGTGTGCTTTATTCCAGAAATTTTTACATCCTATAAAGTTATAAATAATTTCCAGCCTGTCGATGTATTAATCTTATCATGTCCCTGTAATCGTTGTTGTTCCCCCTCAAAAAAAGAAAAAAAATTCACAGTGCTCCAATAACTGATAGGCAGTCTGAGTCGCATAACTGTATTTGTTTAACTAGCATCCTTTGACCCCAAAGAGCAGTTCTCACTCCTGCCAACACAGTTGCAATAATATTTGTAGAGGTTCACTAAAATATCTGGAGTTTGGTTGTTCTTTTTCCTCTTTGAGAAGGGGAGAAAAGGCAAAATGATGTAGGCTGGGAATGCAGAGATAGTCAGGATGAACACAAGTACTTGCTAGAGTCGGACTAACTATGCAAACAATTGTTTGCTTCCCACAAAGATGGCATCAGTTCCATTTGCCAACATGCACTGCAGCTGTATGTGACCTACTAAAAAACCCATACACAAATTCAAGGTCTGTCACTTTTGGCACAGGTACCAGTATAATTCCAGTGTAAAAAAAACATGCAGTAGGTGGTCTTTTTTTGCTCATCCCCTCTCCCCTGTCCCCCCAAGTGATACTAACAGTATCTGCTCAGCAGACTGCCAAGGACAACAGTATCACTCCACTTAGTCCACCTTTTTGGCACACCAGCCTCTGTTTTAATTTTGTGTTTTCTGCTGTCTGATTCTAACTGTGCTAAGAGTACAAGTTTAACTATATATATAGGGAAATCTAATACATTCATTACAGCTGTAAAAATGACACTGCAAAAAAAAAGGAAAGATGAAACACAGGGTACAACAGATGGAAGAAAGAAGAAAATCTTTCATGCTTCATCCACGAAGAGAGCTAAATTAAGCAAAGAATTTCATTTTCAGAAGGCATTTTTTAATAACGTCATTATCATGCAGGTCTGCTCAAGAATTATAACTTCATAATCAAAAGAATGCAGAATGGACTTCGAAATATCTGATTTTCCATGTTGGTGAGGAAAAGCAAGCCTGTTTTTCACTGTATGTTCACTCAGTGGCTGAATTCTAAGTGGTCTCATTGCTCTTTCCTGTACTGCCTGTACATTATTGGCCATGACTCATTTACTAATGTCATTATCACTAGGTGGGTCCTGTTTTGCCTTCCAGTTAGACCTGGGAAGCCATTTGGCTTTATCACAACAAGTAAACCAGAAAGAGACTGTCACTCTATGTTTGAGAATACAGAATATCTTATTCTGTAGATACCAAAACATAAAACTTTGCTTGGGAATGCACTCCTGCAGCCAAATATCTTTTGTCTTGATGACAAAATATGTGCTAGTTTGAAGGTAAAAAGACCTCATTACCTCAAAATCATCTAAATGAATGCTTAGAGAATGCACTTTTTTTCTTTGTCACACACACTCTAGACGTATTCTGTTCTCCTGTCCCAAAGTTACCTTCCTTCATTCTTAAGTGTTAAAATTATTTGCAGAATAAGTATATTTTTCCTACAACTTGTGCCCTGACATCCATCTGATTTTTGAATGGGGAGAGGGGGAAATATCTAAAGAAACTGGGGAGAGAACAGTATTTTGACTCTAAAAGGTTGCTAGATAATTTAAACCATATTCTTCCTAAAGATTATATCTATATTCTTCATATGATTATACCTATATTCTTCATCATTTGATATTTTTACTCCTTACTGAATGCTGAAAACAACTCTTTAGCTGAGAAGAACTAAAACCCACCAACTTTCTGTGACATTTACCAGGAAGAGCTATATTCAGCTTCACCTTAAGCAGAGAATCTTACCGTACTTTCATTTAAGTACAACAGATTCGTTGCTCTCCTCCCCAAACCAGTGCCCATCTTCTTTTCCTGTTCATGTACGTACTTCTCTCACACACAGTTTCTTGCTCTCATAGGAAAGAAACTAAAATGCCTACCACACAGAAACAGAATAAACAAAAGACAAGTCCACAAGAGAAAGCCACTAGGACACTGGTTAAAGTATTTTCCCATGAATCTAAAAAAGATAACAGGCACTAGCTTATATGTCTCCTTTCATCCCTGAAAGCTTTAAAGTTAATTCATGGTTTCATAACTACAATAAAGTAACCATGCAGAGATTAAAATCAGGGCCTCTTTTTATTTGGATATCAACAGTATGAATCCCACCCAGGTCTTTCTAAAAGCAGCCTTGGCTGACACTCCAAAATGCTTCCTCAAGTTCATCTTCAGCCAAATAAGAAGTGGTCTGGAAAGGATTCATCCTTTTAGTGTACACAGAAGATCCTCGTCTTGGATCTATAAACCGAGTCTTTAAATTCCATTGTAATTACTTTGCAGTCATAAATAGAACAGACGCTATTTGTGGCATCCCAGCTGGCTTTTTAGACAAGGTGCACATATCTTCAAACAGAGCTTTCAAAAAATAAGTGGGGACAGTGACAGAGACCTGAATATGACAGTATATGAATTCTTAAAAAGCAAAAAAAAAAAAAAACCAAACTTTTTTTTAGCATGCAGTAATAGCAAAAAAGAATTTTCTGTATTAAAGAACATTTGCTTAGAAGCTGGATTCCTACCTTGAATGTTTCTGTTTTCAAATATGGGGTTGGTGCAAATAAAAGTCCTGCTATCGCAAAGTGCTTTAAATTGTTTAACTCTTAAGACATGATGACTTAATAAAAGTCTTACACAAATAACTGAACTCTTCACTCTGAATTTAAGAATCAAAACCAAACCACTATTTTCCCCAAGAGACACATTTTTGGAGAGATGGTAATGGAAATTTAAGACTATGGTTAGTTAATGCTTGTTAAAGATTTTACCAAAGATTACAAGTCATTGACAGTCCCTCTGATATCTATAAATGCCTAGCTTCCATGGATGCATATGCAATGGCCACAAGTCCCTCCATTTTAAGATGGGATAAAATTATTTCCATAGATGTTTTCTGCCAGGGGTTCCTCCGACCCACAGATTTTGCTGGCTCTTCTGCTGAACAACAAATGATACTTGACTATCCGTGAGACAGCCAACACTACATTTTTCTGTTTATAAGCTCAGTATAGAATGAACATTCAACCGGTCTTTTAACGTGCCCGATTCTTGCACTAATTGTTAAAGAGTTTGAGAAACATATCCCAGAAGTTTCATATACTCGGTAGTAAAACACCACTGAAAAACATGGATTATTAGAGCATATGGCCATTCTTGGTAATCTCATCTAGTTCAGTATCTGATCTCCAACACTGAGCTTAATTTAATGGTGAGGAAAGAGTGACAACTAAGTATATATGATATCCCTCACTGCCTCCAGTGGTAATCCCTTAACACAAAAAGTACTATGTCAACATAAGCTAACTCTGTATTGTCATTATCCATCACTGCAATGGTAGACCACAGATGAACAGGAGTTTTAGAACAACTCATTTTCTAGTAGAGAAGAATGCAGTCAATCTGATTGATAGAACATATTCTGAGGAAATATATTCTAAAGAAATTCTAAGGAAAAAAAGGAAATGCAGGAATTGTCTAAAAAAAGTTTACAGGTATACAGGATAGCAATATGCATGGTCTATAGAAAACACCAACCACAAGGGAAGACTGAAAGAACTGGAGCTTTATCAAGCAAAGTAAAACAGGAGAGACATGATATGGTTTTTAAGATACAAAAAAAAGACTACTGCAAAGGGCAAGTTAGCAATCTGCTTCCCATATCCATAGTTACAAGAAGTGACAGGCTTAATGGCAGAAAAGAAGTTTTATAAACATTAGCAAAAAATACCCTAGAGTAAGGGTAGTGAAGCTCTGTAATAGATTGCCTGGGGGCTTTAAAGAATAACTGTAAAATTTTGGAATAGGTTAGACAAACATCTGTCAGGATTAGCTCATGCTGCCTTGGGCAGGGTGATGAACTAGGTGATCTCTTGCGCTCCCTTTTAACCCTAAAATTCTATAATTATTAGCAAAAAGCCCCACAATTCCATGGTAAGAACCAGAGAATATCTTGCGTTCACTAGCAAATCAAGGGCAGTGATTAAAAAAAAGCAGTGGTCTACCACTGGATGAAGATAGTAATTTTTTAATAATGCTGCAAAGAAAAGCAAAAGTTTCAACACTTATTTGTGTTCTTTAATCTGAAAGAACAATGATCTGCTTTTATTTTGCTTTCAGGTTTCTTGTGTATGCAAGTTCACTCATAAGTTCCTCAGGGAGAAAGAGAGGAGAGTCATCCTATAAACCTCATTTTCTTGAGAACGGAGGTTAAAAACTTATTACAGATAAAGACGCATTTCCATGAAGTATGGAAGACCTATAAGGAGAGGGGCGTGATACATCTGATGAGACTCAGTTATTTAAGGGCAGATCTTCACTCTGTAAAGTAGCATTGTGCAGAGACCATGCAATGAACCCCATGAGATCTGTAAGCAGAAGCTGTACAATTGCATCGTCATGGGCCGAGAATCAGGTATTTTCACTGCAGAAACTGCACCAGAGTACCTAACCGGGAGGGAGAAGCAAGATGGTGTTTATGAGTGGCATCACACTGCATCTGGTGTGCACACCAGCCTAAATCAGTGCTGCCTCAGGATTCGCTCTACTCTCAACTCTACTGAAGCAAGAAAAAAAATGATAGAAAGAAGCTTACATCCGATTTGCTATTCCCAGGTAAATATTTGAATATGTATAACAAGGTTGAAAATGTCAGATCTTCATTAAATAGTACTGGAGTTACGGAATGACTTGACAAAGTTCTGTGCAAAACCCAGACTTAAGTTCCCACTAAATTGCTTTTTTCTATAAAGTGGAATAGTTCCACCCAAGGAAAGCCAAGGGTATAACAGTGTGGGGTCTCACCTGATGTCTCGCAGAGGTGAGATCTGAACTTCCCTTATTCTAGACACTTACCCCTCATGTTGCACCAGCTACCTTTCTATTCAACTAGCTACATCTCTTAGATCAAAACTTGAGATGCCTTCACAGAGACAAGGAACATTTTCCAGCTCAGCATCCTTTGAAATGTAAGGTTCCATTAAGAGCAGCTTTGAAAAATCAGCATTTTTAACTCAGTTTCATACACAAATTTTTTTTTCACATTTCACAAAATCTCTGGTTTGGTTCCCTTTCCAAGGAAAATATAAATAAACACCTGTGAGGGGATGCACTTTGGAGTGTCTCACAAGTGTCAGACTAGACTGGCAGCCCCACTGCCCTTCTTCCTCCCAGTGCCCCTGTGAAAATGCCCTGCCTGTGTTCAAAGGCATTCCAGGGCGGATGCTAATGAAAAGCAGCAAAGCCTACTCCAGCTCCTCATCCTCCAGGAAGAAGAGCAGTTACAATGAGTGAGAGAGACAGAGGGCTTGTGCCAACCCAAAGGAATGGCAGGGAGCTCAAGAGAAACACAGAAATGCAGTTTGTAGTTTTTTTGCTTTATCTTCTCTTCCCTCTCCAGCCCTCCCCCCCAAGTTTATTGCTTGTAAAACTGCATGAAGAGAACGCAGCTGAAGATTGCAGGCCAATTAGTGTCCATTTGGATTAGCCCAGAACCCCTGCAAACCTACCCTAAAGAGTCCCCAAATAATTTCTTTTCCTTCTCATTCCCTCTAGGCCTTCATCGCCGCTTCTCAGGAGAAATATAGGAAGTGGTTAACTCAGGATGAATGCTTGTACAGACCCTGTGCCATTCCAGAATCAGCAGAATAAAGTGATATTGGACACAAAGCTATATGTTCAAACACCCCATGTTTACAAATGCTACCTATGCATTAATAATACTACTTACAGTACACAGTTGCTTTTTGAATTGTTGTACTTTGCAAAAATATTTTAAAAGACTGCTATCTATGACAAAAACACGGCACCAGCAGCTGGTCTCCAGCACTGTATCAGATTTGCTGGAGGAATAAAGACCTTTCAACACCTTAGAATACAAGGGCCAGCCTCTGAAATGCAGGTAGCCCTCCCAAAATGTCATCACATTAACCCTCCACCAACTGTTCAGAGCTATGATTTGAACACAAACAGGGGACACAAACAGCTCACATTTGTGTCTCACGCCATGCTAAGGCCTCCCAAAATTGAAAACACAGCTGGTTACAGTGTGCAGCTTTCATCAGCTAACAAGGCTGGCATCCCTGGATGTAACAGAGAAATTTAATGAGGTTTCAATATGTCACGCTGAAAGAGCTAAATCAGAGCTACTATGACTGCCATGACTACTATGACATTATCTTACTAACTTCTCACCCTGGACATATAAATGGCTCCCGAAGAACATGACTTATCTGAGCATTAAATTGAACAGGGTTTAAATAGCATAATTAAAGATAATATGAATCTACTCATGTTAAATATGCTGAAAGACTTCAGACACTAGAATAAATACAGTCTAATCTCTGGGGAAGGATTAGCGTGATAAAGAAGACTACAGTTCTACTGTTTAATTTTGTCATGTAGATGCTCCCTGTAGACACTGCAGAGAGATAATTTTTCTAAAATAGAAAATGAGGTTCTTTTTCTGAAGGCATGCAAATCCAAAGCTTAAGAAAACAAAATGTTATTCAACCTTGTAAAAACAGAAGGCTAAAACTGCCAAATGTAAAATGGTATTGATAGCATTCACACTCATCCAATTTAATGAGGTTTTGGACTCTTGATGCCAACTTTAGTGCCTGGGCCAGTAATACACAACCTATGCAGCGAATTACTAAATCATGAGCTATAACTTCTGTAATGTGTTCATTGTAGGTAAATGGTTGTGGATTTTTTAATTATGTACATTAAAAACACAGTAACAAAAAGACTTCTTAACACCAGTAAGCAAAGTCAAGGGTGCTAAAGATAGGCTCAAAAGCCATCAGAATAAAGGATTTTAAATTTAATTATTCAAGTCAGATCAGAGTATTTTGTTAATGGTTCTGAGAAAATGAGACTTATGTCAAATATTTAGTAACACCAACTACTAAACTTAATAAATGCTTAGACTTACTACAAGAAAAATCACCAGATGGTAAACTGACAAGCTTTCTAAAGAAAAGTCACATAAATGTATCCCAAGTATATTAATCTTTATTGCATTTGCCATACATTGCAAATATGGCCCTACTTACACTGAAGTTAGTAAAAGATAAACTTATCTTACAGATCACCAAATTGCTGCTGGGTGGCGATGCACATATGCAACACACAACATTCTGGAATAGGATTTACACCGCTGAAAATACAAACTAATCCTAATTACATTCCCTCAGGTGTGTAATTCGGGAAGTAAGAAATTTGAATTTATACAAAAATATGACCAAAATATTTACAATGGTGTTTAAAAAAATACTGTGCCTAGATTACTAATTCTCCATGTCTGATCCTGCACTTCTGTAGTCAATCAAATCAGAACTGAGACTTACAGGAATGCAGAAATATCAAGATTCAGTGAGGGATTTATATATTTGTTTGCTTTAACTATAAGCAGCGCTCTATACTAATGATGCTGAAACATCCAAAACCAAACTCACTCTCCAAAAATACATGAAAAGACTGAAAATGGACAAACACCAAGCTGTAAAATTTTAGTTAAACAGTCTTTATTTCTGAGAAATCATTCAATGAACTTGCAAGGTTTTTAGAAAACTTTAACTTCAGACAGCCACTGTCATAATATTGTAGCTACATTATGCTAAGTTTTAAACATACTGTGCTGTGTGAAAAAAATGAATGGTTTACATCTCATTAGAGGAAAAAATAAACCTGACTTCAGTCATAAAGCTGAATGGAGACAAGAGCAAATAAGCCCAAATAGTGGGATACGTATAGAATTTACACTGGTTACATAAATGATGTCGAGAATAGTCTTCATATTCTGCACTGCCAAAGAATCACTAAAATGTAATTAACAAGACCTATTTTGTCATACTTTACTCTACTTAAAGAAATAAAGAAAATGCTGATAGATATCAGCAACACCAAATATTAGTACTCTATTCTATCAGTACTCTATTTATATACAAACTATGCATATTGCAATGTAGTCAAACTCGCACATCAAATATTATTTACTGTTTTCATTATTAATTGTCAGATCTGATAGTTTCTTCTTACATTATACTGACCTTACATGGCATTTCATCTAAAATATAAGTTGTGTTAAACATATACAAGGAAAGAAAAACATTTTCCAGCATTTTTTTTAAAGAACAATAAAATTTTATAAAATGAAAACTAGTGGGCCGATTACCAGAAATTCTATCCTATTTTTTCCTGCATGAGGAAATGGGAAAATTTTTGGTATTGTCATGAGGTCACCGGAAATACTGCAGTGGTGAATATGAATAAGTCTTCATTAGGTGACTGCTGCTTTGTGGTCATTACTTGGGAATGGTTCTGGTTTATCATCTTATTTTTATTGGCTCTAATTTAAAGATACCTTCTTCAGCTGGTGGAAAAATAATGCTCCTTCTTTAGTTCTAAGAACAGCAGCCTAAGGCTGGAATGCTCTAAAGAAACCCAAGCTTTTGTAAAATGATGTCATATGCCAACTGTGCCAGGCAAATGTGTAGTAATAGCTAAAGCATTCTATAATTAAAACAAGTCCCTTGTTAAAAGAGACTGAAAGTGATCAAAGCTCTTTTGTCTGTTGAGACACTTGATAGATGTGAAGAGTTTTGCTTACAGTGAAGATGGTGCTGTGCTTTCTGTCTCCATCTTAAGTGGCCATAGAGTACATCCTGAACTATGCCTATTTGCAAAGAAACTAATAAAAGTAATACAGCAAAATGAATGCAACAAAAGGGGCATTCAACACAACATAGACAGGTATTTCTTGCCCCTGTAAGACATGGAGTGGAGCCTTAAATATCTGAAACTATTATTTAATAGTGGCAAGGCAATAAAGTAAAGATATTTTGATAGTACTGAAGTAAAGTAAAGATATTTTGATAGTACTGACAACAAACAAATTGTCTACTCAGGCTAAAGGGACCATTCGATACCAGTAGTCACTTGATTACAGCATGTGGTCCATGACAATTCTTTTGCACTATCGTGTTTCTAAAACATTTCATATTTACCAAGAAGCATGACATGTGAGGAAAAACTTTGAAAATAAAGTATTTCATTGATTGAAACACATTTCACAGCTTGCCTCTGACCTTGTATCTGCTCTATGCCCTAAATTGCCTTAAAGTGTAGCCTGGTTATTCAAAAGCACCATTTCTAAGGAAGAATAATTTCTCATCTAAATACACTTCAATACCATTTTTATATGCCACATTTGTTCTTGCTTCTTGGACTTTGAGAGGTACAAATATAACAAGAGGCAGACAGTTCTAACAATAGATCCGGCTATGTTTGCAGGAGACATACCTGGAAATTTTAAATTGAAGATTCTCCTCCTAGCATTTCCTTCACACTCTTAAGCGACAAAACCCAAACATTACTGAACCTGCAGCAGTCAGCACAGTTCTTTAAAATTCCAGTTATCTGACCCAGAGTGCCAGGGGACAAGGTTGTACGTCAGCATGAAAAGGGCAGTTACATTCCAATTCAGAATAATGGTTTGAAAGGAGCTGATTAATGCTAAACTCTATCTTGGGCATTTGCCACCGTCGAACTGAAGCTCCAGCATAGGAAGATATGAACATAAACCTACTTCTTTCCACCACATAGTATCAGGTCAAAACCAAGTAAGTTTGAGACAACCCATTGAGCAAGTGAGGAGACTGTGAGCCCACACTCAATGATATGTTCAATACGCAGGCACTTCATTCCTTGCAAAAGTTGGTACCCTCAAAGATGATATTTGGAAATCTTTGACTTCCTAGTGTCTAATTAATTCTTGGACAGTTTACAATTGTACTGCAACAGCCAAACTCTTGCCACTTTTCTCATTAAATACCCAATGAAAATTCAATAGTAAGCCAATATAAACACTGCATTTCTAATACACACCTTTAGCTATGACAAATTAACATCATACAGCGATTATCACTACAAAACATAACAAGGGTAATTCCAGGTGCAAGGCTTTAGCTCCAACACTCTAATAAAAGAACAAAGAAAAACATGAGATGCTATGTAAAATAATACATGTATGTTCCACTCTTTCTGACCCAAATAACATTTTGTTTTGAGCTGACTTCTGTAGTAAAGCTAAGTAAAGTATTCCATTATAATTTTAAAAGACTTGAGTCACATTCTCCCTAAGGGAAACAAAACAACTGATTCATGAATTGTGAACAAGGATTTCCCAGATTAAAAAAAATTTTCCAAATTGATCTACTTATGGTCCATCTGCAAAATGTAAATCACAAAGTAAAAACCACAATGTAGATCTTCAGAATTCTTTTTCTTCGACCTGTCTACACTATATACCCTTTCCCATTATAAATTACCAGCAATCACATAAGATTTCATTTCTCCATTCAAAAATGCTCTTTTTCTCTGATAATCAATGCTACATATAAATAGACCGTACTCTTTCAAAAACCTTTTTAGATCTCCTCTCCTAGCCCACATTCTGCTTCGGAAAAAACAAACAAAAAACTGCTGTGGCAAAGAAAGCCAACATGATGCTGGGTTGCATATACGAGGGTATGACCAGCAGAGATAAAGAAGTCGTTATCCCACTCTACTCAGCGCTTGTCAGGCCACACCTGCAATACTGTGTTCCGTTTTGGTCCCCGCTACACAAAAAAGATGTGGACAGGCTGGAGAGGGTCCAGAGGAGGGCTGCCAAGATGATCAAAGGACTGGGAAGCCTGCCATATGAGGAAAGGCTGAGAGCATTGGGTTTGCATAGCCTTGAGAAAAGAAGGCTTTGGGGAGACCTTATCACCATGTAACAGTATTTAAAGGGTGGCTACAAAGAAGATGGAGACCAGTTTTCTACAAGGAGTCACATGGAAAAGACAGGGGTAATGGGTACAAGCTACTCCAGGGGAGATTCTGATTGGACACAAGAGGGAATTTTTTCACAATGAGAAAGATCAGCCAATGGAATAATCTTCCCTGGGAAGTGGTGTATTCCCCATCATCGGACATTTTTAAGATTCAGCTGGACAAGGTGCTGGGCCATCTTGTCTAGACTGTGCTTTTGCCAAGAAAGGTTGGACGAGATGGTCCTTGAGGTCCTTTCCAAACTGGTATTCTATGATTCTACGAAAAACAAAGCCACACACAGAGAAAAACATCAAACCATGTTATACAGACAAGCCTTCTGAAAAACAAGCCATTTAGGGTGTTTCTAGACATACCATATTTTTCCAGATGTTTTCTGACTGCTAATGCAATTTACTCTAGGAAGGAATTTGACCTGTCTCTAAAACGTTTCATCACTAAAGGCAAGTGTAACGATAGCTGGCATCCTGGATCTGTTTCAAAAAGTTTTCATATTAGGTTTTTTCCTATATCTGTTTTAAAGCAGGGTTAATGCTCATTCATTGTAGCTCTAAAAGAAGTCTCATTTCTAGACAAGAAATATTAAACACTCTTATTACTGGATTACTAAACTCTTAAGTCTTTTCTTTGCAATTCCTAATGTAATGTCATTTGATTGAGCTTGGGTTTATCTCTATCATCTCTTCTTACATTCATCATGTGATGAGATGTGGCATGCAGCTGCATAGTTGTTCTCCTGCCACGTGACTGTTGTACTGCAAAGTTATAAGTGGGAAGAATGATCACGAGGGCTTGGTAGCTGTGCATCTTCAACCAGCTGGATTTGAGAGGAAGCAAAGCAGGTCTTCACCTAGTGGTCTCAGTTCCATTTCTATCATCTATAACGTCAGCCTTTACCCAATGATCTTTTATCACAAACCAGGTATAGTTGCGGTAAGATTACTATGAAACGAATACTTATGAAAGTATGATGTGTTAGGTTTTACTGAGGTTATTCTTAGAAGGCTGTAACAAAGAATATCTGTAGCCAGAAACATGCTAAATAAGCTACACAATGGAAATATTAAATCAAAGTGCTTTCTAAACAAGTGAAAGAAGTAGTTTCATCTCTCCCCAGGTGTTGTCCCAGGGAACTGTGACTTCACAGAATAAAAATTCCAAAGCCATTAAAAAAAAAAATTAAAAATGGACAAGCTGGATGCTAGTTCTGGGTGGCACAGGAGAAAACAAAAAGGGAGAATATTTCTTACCAAAAGACAGTGGGGAACTTGTCCACATCAGAAAGATCCCCAAAGGACTGTAAGACAGGGCAACTACACCCCTGTAACATCTACCAGTTCAGAATTTCTAAATGTCATTTCTATAGAGATCATTTGAACATCCAAATCATTGTCCTACTCTAAGGACATCCAACAGGATCCTTTCTTCTCTTTTGTCTAAACTTGCTATGAAAAAATTGAAAAAGAAATAAAAACAGTTTATCTATCCATTTTTATTGATACCAAGAAATACCAGGCAGACTGGCAATGTGCAAAAATGACAAATTAAAGTCTACCAGTTGGACTCTAAGTTCATGTCTTTTTTTTTGAAATGTCTGCATACTTGCCACCTCCCTAACCAAAAATATCATGATGATACAATGGAAAGTTGATATAATAATAATAAAGCATTCAAAAAATGCCTTAAGGAAATGACTTCAGTACTGATGAATGAAATCCATAAATAAATGCTAATCCCATTACACAACATGGTGAATTCCCAGCAATGCTGCATTTGGTGCTGAAGAAGAAACAATCCAAGCATTATCAAGAACTAACGTAATTCAGCATAAGTAAAGATGCTCCAGGCTAATATTTTATACCATACTAACTTCAGCATGCTATTCCAGTTTGTTACTGGCTAAGATTATAGACAAACTAAATACTTCATCATGTCCACCAATTATTGTTGTCTTATAGTTATTGAAACTTCATATCTTCCTGAAAACACAGGGAAGACAGTGTCTTTTCCCCATAGGAAAAAGCTACAAAGGTCAAAACATATTTATTATGGTACATGTGCCAGTTCTAAAAGGGCATTTGAACACCTTCTTCTGAAACAAAGGCTCATTTAAACAAATATTCTGGAATATCATCCTCTGGTCAAAACCAATCAGAGTAAGCAACAGGTTTTAAGGCTACAGCTTGATCTCAGATCAGTCAAAAGATGTTCATTTCTCCAGAAACAGAAGATTCTGTGCTGTTGTGAACATAGTAACATTTATGGTTCAACAAAGTACTTCCACAGTTCCTTACCTATTTTGTGTCTATTGAATTTAGTCACCTCTGCTTAGGGGTGAACTTGCCCTGCCAAATTATAGAATATGGCAGTGTATATAGTGATATATTTGTATAAGAGAAATTTTCACAAGGAAGATAAAACCTACTTGCAGCTTATTTTCTGATAGTCTCCAGTAACCTATGTGCAACCAGAGGAAAGACAACTTATTGCTACATCTGCCAGTAGGGAACAAAAGCTATGCACTACACTAAGTCTTGCACAATGAGTGTCCATTCCTTCTTCCCCACCACAATTTTTATGTTTATTTCTAAAGTACTTATATTGCTGTAGTGAGTAGAATCAAGCATCAAGAAGTGACTTGGTCTTGCAGTGGTAAAGGAAGCACAACCTCCCATGAAAGCTGTTGTAAAAGCAACAAGCTAGTATTTGAATTTCTTGGGAGCTGTATTGGTTTGCCTCTGTGTTTCTGCTAACCAAAGAGACATTTTCATGTTGACAGCTCACCAGAACTTTAAATATCATGTTTTAACCCAGTGTGGCAGATATAGTCTTGGTCTCTAGAGCTGGCCTGGTGCCTAGCTCAATGGGATACTAATCCGTGACTCTGGCTCCTAGAAACTGTAATACAAAAGTAATAAATAGCAATAAATAACAATGGATGATCCGAAACACCAGCTCACATCAGTGCCCTGTGTCTACTAACATTTCTACATTTTCTACCACCAGTAGAGCTGAAATTGAGCCAGTAATTGTGGGAAATTTTAGGAAAGTATGTCAAACGTAGACAAGATAATAGTGTCTGTCGCCCTTTTTTTTCTTCTTTTTTAAAGAGCATTGTGGGGTGCCATTTTTATTGTCTATCAATGACTTCCAGATTGTTTACTTAGTTCACAAATAAAAATTAAAAAGATTTTGAAAGTGAGCACTTAGGAAAAGTCACGGAAAACTGTAAAACTACCAGAGGATTCCTTTAAAATGTAAGTAGTATCAAGCTTCAAAACACAAAACTGGAGTAATCCTGACAATAAATATTCAATAAATTTATGAAAATAATCCAAAACACTATGACAATTCCCATTGTCTTGTAAAACAATAAGCAGCCACCCAAGAAGCAAGCCAAAATAGTTTGTTTTGTAGCTGTAGGACCTTTTGTGCTATCATTTAAACTGATGGACGATCCACAGCCAAGTTATTTAACAAGGGGATGAAGGGAATTACTTCAGATATTTCGAACACTAATTTATGCTACTTACACTTGTGTGTTTACTGAAGCACAGATGGTGTCTTATCAGAGCTATACGTAGGGCAGGTTTTACGCTAAGCTTTGCACTAACGCTCATTCAAAGCTGTTAAAGGCTCACCTTTATCCTGTGTCAGAAACAAAGCTTGAATCATGGCACAGGCAAGGAAGCACAATTTTCTTTTCAATTGTACTGAACTGGTTGCATGTTTAATCTAAATTAACTTGTTCTTTTAGCTGAGAATCACCAAGGGGAAATAAAAGTATGCAAAATTTATTTTGACTGCATCATGTCCAGAATTCATGACTTGGAACAATGAACACAGAGTGTGGACTCTGAAACACAAAATGCAGAATGTACAACAGGGCATTACTCACAGCATGGCAAGCAGGCTCTCAAAAAATACATATAGTTAGCATTCTTTATCACTCCAAGTGACACAACATTCTTGTAGCATCCTGAAGTCTGGAAATGGGCATGAAACAATATGGAATATTTTTATTCATGATCTATAACTAGAACCTCTGACAGATATTCAGGTACCATGATGGGAGCTGCAAATACTGTAGACTGATGACAATTTTTCCAAGAGGTTCACAAATACAGCTGGTATCCCATTTACACATTTTAGAAAGTGTTTTAAAAGGTCAATACATGTTATAAACAAGTCACTGTATATTAGGAGTTGGTAGTAATCATTATGTCATCAGGACATATAACGTTGTTGTATCATAACATTTATTTCTTGTAATGAACTTAAAATTTCAAACTACTTCAGTGAAGTAACACTATTATTCAAACCAGTGTAATATCACACAAAAAAAATCTGACACATTCTTTTCTTCCCCTTCTGGGGCCAGTTTCTTCTTCCCTTGCACTTTCTGTAGACTTTTACAACTTTGGAACAGCTACCTGCAACCCTACCAGAGTTGAAAGGCAAAACTAAACACACTTATACTGAGAAGTACAAGACAACCAGATATCTTAACTTAGGCATCCATAGGATATCCCACATTTACATTTGAAAACGTTATCATATGCCTTTTCATGCCTTTGCTTATCTGGAAAATGTGTAGTTAGTAATGTTTCTTTCACCGGCTTGTAAAGGTAAATTGAAACCCATAAGCTAATATGAAATCCTAAAAATAGTTATGCTATAAATGCAAATGGTATGTTGTCATCCACCTTCATTCAGAATGGGTTTGTTTCATGCTTTACCATTTTAGGAAGATAAGATAGAGAGATACATTGCATAAACATCTTTGAACTATGACATGCTTGGTCAAAAACTAATATTTAAGTGAAGTAGAGGCTGTTACGCTTTTTTAAACTGATAAATCTTACAATCATAGAATGATAGACTCATAGAATTGTTTTGGTTGGAAGAAACCTTTAAGATCATCAAGTCCAACCGTTAACCTAGCACTGCCAAGTTACCACTAAACCATGTCCCTCAGCACTACATCTACACATCTTTTAAATTCCTCCAGGGATGGTGACTCCACAACTTCCCTGGGCAGCCTGTCTCAATGCTTGACAACCCTTTCAGTGAAGAAATATT
This sequence comes from Pluvialis apricaria, assembly GCA_017639485.1. NCBI lineage: Eukaryota > Metazoa > Chordata > Aves > Charadriiformes > Charadriidae > Pluvialis > Pluvialis apricaria. The sequence goes on from CM030008.1 coordinate 65,971,134, forward strand.
TCCCAATATCCATCCTAAACCTCCCTGGCACAACTTGAGGTTATTTCCTCTCATCCTATCACTTGTTATTTGGGAGAAGAGACCTACCCCCACCTCTCCACAATCTCCTTTCAGGTAGTTGTAGAGAGCGATAAGGTATCCCCTCAGCCTCCTTTACTCCAGGCTAAACAACCCCAGTTCCCTCAGCCGTTCCTCAAAAGGCTTGTGCTCTAGACCCCTTACCACCTTTGTTGCTCATCTCTGAACACACTCCAGTACCTCAATGTCTTTCTTGTAGTTTTGGGGTTTTTTTTAGTCATCTTTCCAATGAAGAATCACTAGAGGATGGAGCACAGGAACTGCTTTTCCATAGTATGGCAAACAGCAACCATTACACCCCAAAAGGCATGGGGAAAGGGTGATGAATAGATTCAGGAATTTTTCTTCCATTTTCAAAAATGGACTGACTGTGCATGTCAGTAAACTCAAGGGAAGGCTATGACATAAAAACTGGAAAACTTAGGTGAAGTTCACACATCAGAAATTGCACAGTCTATCTCACTTTCAATGTGATGCCAATGTTATCCTTGGGATGACAGGTTTACAGGAAAAAGAAAAGGAAAAAAAATTACAGCAAATGAGCAGGAAGGTTATGGAGTGCACAATGTGAAAGAACCGAGTGGCTGAGAGGACAGAGGTTACTAGTGCAAGCAGACCTATGTCCCATCAGACTTCCAATTTGATTTCTGTATGGTTTGACTCACATACCTGCTCTACTCAGAGAAGAAACCAGACCACGTGGAAATGAATTTTTATAAAAAAGGTATTTAAGAGTTGTGCTTTCTGTAAAGCATGACAAAGACTCTATATTTGGAATGGGAAGGCAAGCATATCACTGAATCTGCCAAATAAACCAAATTTTATCCAGGAAGTATATACCTTTTCATAGGAAGGCAACAAAATAATGTCAGAGACAACAGGAGTACTTAGTCACCTAAAGATAATAATACATGCTTAAGTGTTTTTATTCTATTGGGGCCAGAAATAGGACAAGATGACCTTGGAAATGATGTCATATATAACAAAACAAATATATAAATTAAATCCCGCCTTTTCAGAGATGGAGGACATTAAACAAACCACCTCTGGAGCTAGGTGCAGCTGGAGACAAGAAGGCCTCTGACAGAGATTGGCATAGATTTTATTAACATTACATTAATTCTTTGACTAATTGCTCAAAAAAAACAGGATTAAATGACAGAAACAGATATACATCTCCCAGGAGCGGAAGAAAAAGACATGGAGAAATTACGATCAGCCAGAACGCTAACCATGGGCATCTCAGCTTGTGACTGGCAAGACTCCAGAGTGTACAAGCAATCCCTGATCTCAAACTTCCATAGGCAGACAACAAGGGAGACAAGGAATGTATACAACAAAAACTTCTTAAGCCAGTGGGGAATACTGATGATGCAAAGTAAAGTAAGTGCAACCCCCATATTATTTATTTAGATGAATGAAAGATGTTTTAAAAGAAAAAGTCCAAGAGGTCTCAGCAGCAGGCAAGATAATAGAATCACTTAGTATACTCAGGGGCACACTACAGGAATACAGTATTTCTTTGTAGATGAGGTAATTACTAGAAAACAAGATGACAAGAATGACTGGATTTAGGAAACAGCTGTATCTGATTTACATGGGACATTGTCAAGGCCTTATCTTGAAGGTATATTAAAGTTCTATAGTTGGCACAGCAAATTACTAATAAAAAACTTCTTTATAAACAAACAAACAAAAAGAAATAGAAGAGATAGGTAGCAGTGAGACAGTAACATACAGGAAAAGATTAAAAAAAGCAAACACAAAACCCTAAATCCCAAACAAAACAAAAACACACCCAAACACCTTAGCATATGTTTCCAGTCCAGAAGCTAATTAATGAGATGGGAAGAATCCCTCTGCAGTACCAGTCCTTGTCCCTACCTCAACCTGAGCTCCCCAGCTCCCCAAAACACACTTCTTTCAGTTTCCCTGGTTTGCGCTTTCTGGAAAAAAGAGCTCCCATGCTAGATGAAACCAATAGTTCATATACCCTGACATCTTCTCTTCAACAGTGGGCAGTCCCAGGTGATTCAGAAAGAGCTGCAGCAAAGTCTGGCCCAGTAGGTGGCTGAAGGATGAGCTGCCCCAACCTGGAAAAAGTCTCCTCCTGGCCTCAGACAGTAGAGGCTGGTTTATCCTCTAAACATAAGAAGTGATATAGCCAGAGTGATCACTTCCACAGCTTTTTTTTAACTTCTTACAGTAAATTTGTATACCCTTGTAAGGCACATAAATATCTGATGGGTTTTGGATCCTCATCTCTCAAATGTACAAAAATTGAAAAACATGGGCTTTGTTGTCTGATTCTTTTATGTTCCAAGTCACGGGTGCCCAGAAATCCCCCCTAAATTGTTTTGTAGCTAATTTTCACTGCGATAGGGAGACATCCCAGCTACATTTCAAAGGACCAAGCTGGGGTACCAGAAGCAGTCAACATGTTTCAACAAAGGTCTCAGCACAGACTGTCCCACTCTGTGAGAAGCCCATACCCAGCTACCTTCCCTGGTTGTTTCTGACTGAGGAGCATAGGAGGGAAAAATCTCTGATGTTGATAAGCTGCCAGTTTATTATGGCTAAAGCATCCCAGTGCTTCTTTGAACTAACTGAGGTACTTCAACATTTACATTATAGCATTGTCTTGATGTCCAAGTGGCGAGAAGTGAAGAGTGGTGTTCCTCAGGGGTCGGTACTGGGACCAGTGTTGTTTACATCTTTGTTGCAACATGGACAGTGGGGATTGAGCGCACCCCCCTAGCAAGATTGCCAATGACACCAAGCTGTGTGGAGCAGTTGGCATTCTGGAGGGAAGGGATGACATCCAGAGGGGACCTGGCCAGGCTGGAGAAGTGGGCTTGTGTGAACCTCGTGAAGTCCAACAAGGCCAAGTACAAGGTCTTGCATGTGGGTCGGCGCAATCCCAAGCACAAATACAGGCTGGACAGACAATGGATTGAGAGCAACCCTGAGGAGAAGGACTTGGGGGTGTTGGTTGAAGAGAAGCTTAACATGAGCCAGCATTGTGTGCTTGTAGCCCAGAAAGCCAACCACATCCTGGGTTGCATCAGAAGCAGCATGGCCAGCAGGTTGAGGGAGGTGATTCTGCCCCTCTATTCCGCTCTTGTGAGACCCCACCTGGAGTACTGCATTTCAGCTCTGAGTCCCCAACCTAAGAAGGACATGGACCTGTTGGAGTGAGTCCAGAGGAGTGAACCACAAAGATGATCAGAGGGCTGGAGCACCTCTCCTGTGAAGACAGGCTAAGAGAGTTGGGGCTGTTCAGCCTGGAGAAGAGAAGGCTCTGGAGACACCTTATAGCAGCCTTGCAGTACCTAAGGGGCCTAGAGGGAACGCGATTAGGACAAGGGGGTAACAGTTTTAACCTGAAAGAGGGTAGATTTAGATTAGATATTAGGAAAAATTCTTTACTCTGAGAATGATGAGACACCGGAACAGGTTGCCCAGAGAAGTTCTGGATGCCCCATCTCTGGAGGTGTTCAAGGCCAGGCTGGATGGTGCTTTGAGCAACGTGGTGTAGTAGAAGGTGTCCCTGCCCATGGGCAGGGGGTTGGAACAAGATGATCTTTAAGGTCCCTTCCAACCCAAACCATTCTGTGATTCTATATACAGACCCTTCATAACATTGGAAATTTTGTTGTACGAACCATTGCTTATCCCCTTTGTCACCATATATAAATAAAAAGCTGAAAAAGCAGTACAATATTTCTGGGGGCAACCTTGGGGTCCTTTCTGATTGTAGCTTTTTAGTGGGATGAAGACCAATCATGTTATTTATTATTATTCTTTTTCTTATTAGGTGACCTAATCATTTACATATTCAAAAATAACATTTTATTATCGCACATCATGACTACTTGGTTTCTCCTCTGTGCCTCTGAGGAGAGGAAGCACATTTTTAAAGACCTTTTGAAAGCCCTCATGGAGTTTGTTAACAAGTGGATTTTGTTGTTCCCCCTACCCATTATCCACTTATTTATCTCCTGCTCTTCAATATGTAGTCACAGTAGGAGCAAAATACTTCAGAACCTCATTCTGCTAATCCCTTGGATGAATCTCATTAAGATCAATGCATGTCTTTCCCTAAACCTTAAAAAAGATTATTAGCAAAGGCTCTTCAGCCCCAAAACTTGACAGTGTAGAAGTCAGCATTGTACACAACCATGTGCACAGATCTGCCATCATTGCCAGTAAAGTGAGAAACCGTGCATAAATTTAATAAGAATACTGAAAAGATGTAAGATTACCTTCACCACAACAGGCACCATCTAATTGTAAATCCATATACTTATCACTGCTAGCTTGCCTCTACACCAAGGGGGTGTTTTAATGCATACTTAAATATTTCTATCGGCTCCTTAGCACTCTGTGTAACCACCCCACACTAAATACTACTTCCATGTTGCAGTTCTGGAAGAAGCAGCAGATTTCCACAGACAAACATCAAAATCCCCAGGCTAAGGTGCTGGCGGCAGGGGTATGCTGCCGCTAGGAACAGGTGAAACACCTTCCCCAAAGGCCTCTCCAAAACCAAACTGTACTTGCAAGTTGATTTTTCCAGCAGATAACAATTTGTTTAGCCTTTCCTCATGGCAATTGTTACAATTAATAAAAATCTCTGGGACCATTTACAGCGCCGCAAATCACCTATAAAAATTGACATTTCACGATGTCAGTTTTGATGCAGATCACTTGTAACACTTTGCGTTTTATGTGAACAGGCTAGAAAACTACCGAGGCAGCCATGTTCCGCCTTCTTGCCACAGCGCACACAGCCATTCAGCGCCTGTTAATTTAGGAAACCGCTCTGAAACAAGTGAAGCGATGTGAGAGAGACTGCCAGACCATGGCCGGCCTATGAGCAAGGGCGGCAATGCTGCTGCTTAGCAGCCGGGCACCTGTACCTCAGCACTCTCAAAAGCTAGTAAGAGAATATTCCTGTACGGCAACAAGCCCGCAGTAGAAAACCTCACTAAAAAATAAAGTATTACAAAAGTGATAAAAAGTGGGAAAACCCACTGTTAGTTTAGCCATTTCAGAGAAAACCATGTGTACCTGAAGCCACTCTTGGGAAGCCATATTAAAAGCTACCGAGGGGAAGGAAAGAGCTCACGAGCTACAATTAACCAAACGTTATCAAATGGGTGGCCTGGAAAGGCAAAGCTATTATCCTGGCAGGGTCAGATCAGTGAATACAAGGGAAGAGAAAGGGGATGGAAAAGACAGAAATAGGAGTAGGAAATTACCTGAGGGAGCCATGGGGACTTTCCGCTACGTGTCTGCAGGGTGTCACTCACACATTTCTTGAGGAGTGTGCAAGGCGCCAGGTGCCCAGGAGCTGGGGGAAGGCCGCAGAGGTTGTCTGTGAGGTAAGGCGAGGCGAGGCTGGGCTGCCTAGAGCCCGACACAGCTGGTTCCAGCGGCTCCACCGGCCGGGCAGGGCTGAGCCCCTCAGCCACGGGCGGGTGCCTTGGGGGAAAGCGCCGCTCAGCAAGGGCAGAACGGTGAGGGGGCGAGGGGGAAAAGTGTGAGGAACAGCCCCAACAGCCCCGAGGGGAGAGCAAGAGGAGGGGGCAGGAGGGGCTCCAGCCCCAGCAGAGGTTCCCTGGAGAGCCCCCACCAGAGCAGGTGGGTATCTGCTGATGGAGTTGCGGCCTGTGGAGAGCCCCCGTCAGAGCAGGGGAACAGCCTGAGAGGGCAGGGGGTGGCTGAGAGGAGCATAAGGGAATGACCGCAGTCCCATTCCCCATCCCCCTGCACCCCTCGGTAAGTGATGTTCCTGTGTTTTATCTTGACCCCTGAGCTTTTTATTTTTCTCCATTCTACTTTTCCTCCTATCCTGTGGTGGAGGAGTGAGAGTGCTGCTGGGCGAGCATCTAGCAGACAGCCAAGGTCAACCCACCACAACAAGGAAGTGCCATGTACTTGAATTGCCTAATATAATCTTAAAACCATTTTTTATGCTTAGTCACTGCAACATAAAATACTTGCTACCTCTATTTTTAAAGGTGCGCCTGAATACTAGAAAATTAAAGCCAAAGTATTCAGAGACAATATGCAGCTTAGGTAGTACGACGAAAATAGTGAATTTAGGCAAGCCAGCACAGTCTGGTCACCCAAGGCTTAACAGTCACCGACAACTCCACAGGTAAACAGGTAAGAGATTGACTTCTGTATGGGAAACCTGTGAGTATACCTCCCCCAGTGACAGAGGTGTATGAACATTAAACACAAGTAAATGCAAGACAGTGATGCTTCTTACTAGAACTTAAAATATTACTTTTCACATGCTTTGCAGTTAAAATTTAGCAGAGTAAATGAGAGAATTTCCTTCAGTAGGCAACAGGTTTAATCTCTGCTGAGGCAGAATATGAAGCTGCAGTCCAGCTACCAAGTTCATTTTAACTTGCATCTGTGCTGTTTTCATTTAATTAATTGAAGAACTTCCATCAGCTTGAATGGAACCAGGATCAGGCTCTTGAGAGAGTGGCTCTTTTTGAAGCGCTGGAAGCAATGAAACTTGTCACAATATTCAATAATTTATTATGACTTTTTTATTTTATTGTCTCCACCACTACCATTGGACTCTGTTAATCATTTCTCAATCGTTTCAAGAGTGAAAACAACAAAAATTAAGGATTTATTTTTTTTTAAATTGATCTTTTTGTTAAATGGAGAACAGTAATTCAAATAGATCAAACTCTTGAAGACTGATATAAGCAGGCCTTTGCCCAGGGATTGTAAATTAACCTTATTTAAAATTAGCACAAAGAAGATGCCCAGAACTTTATTTTATTTTTTTAGATGTTTCTAAAAAGGAAAAAAAACCCCACTGGTTAATTAAGTTATGACTGTGCATTTATGACATCTATATATAGCTGCCAGTTAACAGGATTTACATCCCCCTGAATAAAAGCCAAGAAAGTGATTCAGTAAAACCCACTTATATTACAGATTTCCTAAAGTGCCATGCAAAACAGTCTTTTATTAAAAAAAGATTGAAATTGCACATATCTTAAAATAACTTCAGCGCATTATGTAAAATATACTATAGTCATTCTGATTTTTTTGGAGTTTCAGAGCGGTAATTAGGCCCCCCATTTCCCAGAACAAGAGTTCTGCTATTATTACTAGTAATCTATAAAGTTTTTCTCTTCACAGATTTCTACTTTCTCGGAGATCATCCAGGAAGTATTACCGTATAGAGAACAACAGCACATAGGAGAACATTTTTAGTAGGCTGATTTGACCTATATAAAAGTCAATTCTCTATACTTATGTGTACTGGATGATGACTGAATGAACATTAGGGTGTGCTTTGATCTGCACACAGATGAGAGCTGGCAAAACTTACTCACAAACCACAAAATTTCCATGAAATGTAGTTTCAGCTTGAAACTTTCACATATTCAATCCAAACTATTAAAAGAAATGTGTTCAGAAATAACTTTGACCAGAAACACCCCATAAAAATCAAATCAATCACCCCTGTTCATCCATCACTACCACACACAAAGATAGTTGATAATCTTTTTTAACCCCAATGGTTTTGTAAATGGCTTTAGCCAGTCGGTTAGAATGAAACACAGGCAGTTTTTTGTTTGCTGAAGGACACATGAACAAACAATCTCCAGGACAGCTATCTGGATAATCTAATGATTACATGGGGGTTTCACTGTCCCTTATTCATTCTTCTGCATGTTGTAGAAATATGTAAGCATGCATAAGTACCAATCAGACATAATAACTCACAGTAACTCACGTGAAGCCACTTCCTGGGGTAAAATGTCCCAACCACCAACAGAAGTGCTTTTTTTTTTTTTTTTTTTTTTGTGTCTCAAATTATTTCAATAATTTACAGATGTGGAAAGAAAATACTTCATTCAACAAACAGGACATTTTTGTTAACACTAGCTGAACACATTCTCAGTTTTCTGACTCAGTGAGACAAATACCCAATCAAATTAAAGCCTTTGAAACAGTTTGACAACTATTTTGATTAAATAGTTGATCGAGGTAAGGTATGGCAATCAAATTATTTACAGTCCTATTGATCAATCCCCCCCACATCTGAATATGTAATATTGGAAAAAAGCAGTTAAAAAATAAAGAGTAAGAAACTTAATATTGAAACCTAGTTTCTCCAATCAAAGCTAACGGAAAAGTTTAAATGTGTTAAAATGTCACTTCTTAGTTTATACTCTGTATTGCTTTAGCCCTTGGAAGTCACCCCATCTGGACACCTCACATAAAGCTCTGCTGGTAGTATGAGGCAAGGTTTGCAATGGGAATTCTCAGCTGACATCTTTTTTTGTGAAAGTAGCATGAAGTAGACAAATAGAGAAAGAGTGTCCAGCCTGAAATCTTTTAATCAAGCTCCATTTACCTAGACTCACTCGTGTAAAATTGCTAGTAACTCCCACATCAGAGCTGAGCCAGGAAAAACTAAAAGCTTAAAACATCATAAGCAAGGGCAGTTGTACCTACTAAACCTACTAAAACCACTCCAGAAAGCAATGGACTTTGTGTGCTACGCTGGAAGGCATGAAATAATTATTTTATTTTTTTTTTTACGTTTATATTGGAGCATGTAACATTAGGGTCAAGGCAGATGTGCAACCCAACCCTTGGCTAAGATTGTATTCACTGCACACACACTGAACAGAAACAAGCATGCAGCTGCCAGTAAACCTCTAGTTCTATGTCTTACTGAATTTGTTTTACCTCAGTTCAGCACAGCTTGTACACTTATTTGGTACGATTTGTTCATTATTTACCTTCCTCATGACCATCTAGACAAACTCAGATATTGTTTCCATAGCTACCATCTGTACATTACTTAAACTCTCCCCTGACCCAGGCATAAATTCCTACAAATGCTTCTTTTCAACAGCTTTGCACTGTCAAGCGTGGCAAATTCTCAGTAGAAGGTCTAAATTCAGAAAAACTGACTTTCAGCGAACATTCCTGGAGTTTTACAGGCCAGATCCTACAGCTTACATAAAATGATGCAACTTCAGCAGAGCTACTGGAGCAGCAAATACCATAAGAAATAAAATCCTGTGCAAGCTAATCCAGCTTTTCGTACAACAAGGACCTCTGAACACAAATTGTTACATATCAGAACATGGAAAAAAGGCAGTGCAACTGAGTCCGGAGAAACCCAAATGTCTGACTCAGGAATAACTAATTGTCAGGCAACACATGGAGTATCATAGACTTTACTACTTAAAAGCAAAAAGCAGGTCCTGTGTTAAATTATGTGGTGCATCAGAAAATTCATCACCTGAAACAAACAGGTACAAAGAGGTCACATCTCTAAATGTTTTCATGGTGAGAAGCACAGGAAGCCAATCTTTGTTTGGAAACAGGGTAACATTTGTGACACCTAAACTGTTTCATTGCCCCTCAGGCAGCAATCCAAAGCTACTAAACTATGACCACAAGCCACATATGATTACAACACATCTAGGAGATTGTGCCATAACAAGAGTCTATTTTTGAATCAAGTACACGGGTATTGAAAGGGACATAATTGTCCCTTTGTATTTTGTAAGTATATGTCCTTCAATGGCTTACCAGTTACATCTAGAGGTACCACACAAGAATGTAGCAATACAGAGCATATCATACAATCAAGACCTCGTTTTACCTAATGCCAGAAACAAACTCCAAACAATAATGCATTCTTTCAGCAAAATTTTTCATTCATATAAACCTTACATAAATCTCCAAATAACGAGTCCTAAAGAAAAATGTTTTAAGTTCCTCATTTTAAAACTTTTATATTTTTTAGTTAAAAAAAAAAAAAAAAAAAAAAAGAGAAGAAATTAAACACAGGGAAAGAAATTGCCTCCAAAGCAGACCTCTGCTAATGCAAGTTGATTATATAATCCCATTCAGAAAGTCATCAAACTTTACCTCTGAATTGGGTTTGACCTGAGTCTTGCTGCTGACATTAAAAAGCAATTGTGGAGCATTATTAGAAGAATATTCTGACCATCAGAGGAGCATTTTCCCAGCCTAAATTTAGTCAGTTAATATCCTCTTTTTTCTGGGTTAGCAGTGTCCTTTAGCTTAAGCACCCCTTCTCTACCCTAACATTCATCTCTGCTATGCATTTATACAGATCTATTACACATATCCCTCTATCTATCCCTTTAGTTTATAAGGCTAAACAACAAGCTGTTTAGTTTTCTCCTAAGGCTGCCTTTTGATCCCCACATCCATCCTAATCAAAACAATGGAGTTTTTGACTATAACAATCCAATAATATTGTAATTTAAGACCAAGCTATTAATAAACAGAAGCTTAAGTGTAGGCTCCTGAAACTCCATTTGGACAGCCAGGAGGTCAAAAACTGAAAAACACATAAATAGATCCCCAATTCAATAGAATTTGCTAGGTGGGGTTATGCTGAATTTTAAAAGGAACAGGTAGAAATGTTGCATCCCCATTTACACTATCTTTCCGCTAAAAAATTATCCATAATTATATCTTTGATCTTTTATTAATTATATTTTCTTTAGGTATTGAAAGAATATTTATTTTTTCATAGATGCGACGTTATTGTAATTTACAGGCTTTCTACAAACTAGACAAAAGGCTGGAAATGATGAAATGTAGTTTCCTGACAATGTAGTAGAGAGTTTATGAACTCTCTACTGCCATGTTTCCAGCATCTGAATTAGCCCATTGTACTAAGGAGAGGGGAGGGGAAAAAATAATAAAAGAAAAAAGAAAAGAAAAAAGAAAAGAGGAAAAAGGAAAAAGAAAAAGAAAAAGAAAAAGGAAAAAGAAAAAGAAAAGAAAAAGAAAAAGAAAAAGAAAAAGAAAAAGAAAAAGAAAATGAAAAAGAAAAAGAAAAAGAAAAAGAAAAAGAAAAAGGAAAAAGAAAAAGGAAAAAGAAAAAGAAAAGAGAAAAGAAAAAGAAAAAGAAAAAGAAAAAGAAAAAGAAAAAGGAAAAAAGAAAAAGAAAAAAAGAAAAAGGAAAAGAAAAAGAAAAAGAAAAAAGACAATGTGGGGTAATCTTCCATTGAACTCTGTTGCTTTGGCTCTGCACTGAAGCGCTTCTTCACACCATACCTGAACTCCAGCTATTTTCATGTGACATTCTTGAACACGATCAAGCCTCACACAGAGAAGAATATCAAGGAAACCCGTTGCTAGAGACTCAGGCTAATCAGCATTAGGAATGCAGCCCAGCAAAGTCCTGAGGTACGGAGTAGTCACAGCTCAAGAGAAAACATTGGGGAAATACAGACTATTATGAGGGGTCATCTCTTAGAACCAGTTAGATTTGGATTTTCTCAAATAACGGGTATGTACTGTAGCACTGGAAATCTTTTCAAAAGGAAACCAGAAATATGTACCTCCACCCTCTTCAGCTTATAAAGGGAAGAGGATGCATGACAGCTCTGTGCTGCCTGGCAGGTGTGTAAACTTGATATGGCGTGAAAGGACAATGTGATATTGTACAGAAGACAAAGACGCTAGTTTATATATATATATGTATAGCTGAATACAATGGAAACAATGTGATTGAGACCATTTCAAGAAGAAGATATTACTTGCTCACTAACTTGGCTCCTTCGGATTACCCTGCAATCGACCTTCCAGGAGTCCTTTCAGAGTCACTATGTTCTTCCTCATTGCAGCTCATGGATAGGTTGAGCTGAAGGAGGAACTAACACAGACCCGTATCTGTTGTGCTCCCCTTCAGTGTTGGACAGACTTTCTGTGGTCGCTTTAATACCTTCATTGATTGTTCTTTGACAACTTGCATTTACAAGAAGCAGCATGGAAAAAACAGCTCAAAGAGGAAAGAAAGGTGAAAGGGGTAAAATGAAAGGGCAAGGAAACTTTGTAACAACAGCGAGATTAGCAGAAAAGAGGGTGGTATCAGCCAGGAGTTGAGACTAAAACCAAACAGAAGTAGAGAAGTTTTTTGTGAGGGCTTTATTATATGTTTTGCTAAAAAAAGGAGTTTTATTATTAGACAAGTTTTATTGTGATTGGATTAAATTTATTATTGTGGATTTTTTTAATTTCAGAAAAGCTTAATTTTTTTTAAATGAACTCATCTGTTTTCATTTTAACGTGACATCTTTATTTAGAAAATTGCCAGTGTTCAATTAAAAAGATTTTAAAGGCTTGAGAAAACAAAACATTTTGCTTCTCCCCCCTCCTCCCCTCCCCAGTTTAGCAAAAAAAAATCCACCCAAGTTAATTTGAATCAAAACACTTCTCTAGTTTGGCTAAAAACCCTGAAAACAAATCAGTACTGCATCAAATACGAGGTAAAAATTAAATAAAGGTTCTACTAGTAATTAGGAGAGAAGGCTTACTTTCTCCTTACTGTGCTCTTTAATTGTTCAGGGAAAAAAAAACAACTGAAACACTACATTTTCACTACAGCTTATATTCAAAGGTACCAAAATTTTTTTCAGTCTAGAAGCCTCTAGAAGCAACCACTTTCATTGCTGAATATTCCTATGTAACATACACCCCCCCACCCCCCCCCTTTTTTTCTTTCTTTCTGTTTTAGGGCATGAAAAGCAAGGGAGCAGGCAAAACTGTCTGCATGCACATTTATATTTCTCTTGCATCTCTAACTTCTCTTCCATGGTAGTTGCTCTGCAAGAAGGGGCACCACCTCACACTGTCTTCCAGCTGCCTGAAAGTTAAAGTGTTGTATTTTTGTCACCATGAATTACCCCACCAAGTATTACATAATTGATTAAGTATTGAAAAATCATAATTGCACCTTTGCCCTTGTCCCCCTTGTTTTGTTTGTGCCATTCACTGACCATAAACTTCTCAAAGGGTGGGCACAATTTTGCTTTGCAACCCAGAGAATAAAAAGGAATGGGAAGCAAGTTAAACAGTCAAGACATTCTAGAATATTATATTCTCTTACTACTTTTCTTCTTAATGACTAATTTTGTCCATGTGCACACCTACATGCTTGAGTTGTGAAATTCTGCAGAAGACTTATATTGACTGTACTTCTCCATCATCTTTATAAGGTACACCTGCCAACTGCCAGTTTATAATTTCTTATCATCATGTCCACCTACTTAATTTATAAAATACAGAGTTATTTAGCACTTGCATAAAGTAAGTGTAGGAGACCTTAGCTTAAAAGTCTGACACTTGAAAACATCCTTGTTTCTCTCTCCTCTTTTTCTTAGCTAGGAGCTGAATTCAGATCTGAATTTAGCTGTTACTTGCTCTTAGGAACAAAGTTCCACACCCCCACACCCCTCCCTCACAACTTTGTGGTAGAAAATTATCCTTTTCAATAGTTTATATCAACTGTTTGCCTTATTAAATCAATAAAGAGAGAGCTGAGTGATCCACGACCATGTGAAACTTCTGAGGATTTGTCTTTCATTTACATGTACGTATGAATATACATACATATGTATGTATAGGATATAACCCTAGAACAAGGCTATATTAGATATTCTGATAACGCTACACCTTGTCTTAGCCCAAAGGACATATTGACCTCTTTCTACATCCTACAAATGTCCCAGTTCATGCCTTGGCAATATTAAGTGGCAAGTCAAGTATGGAGACAGGAGATCCCTTAGGTTACTCTCCAAGTTGAAAAGAGAATACAAGATCTGTTCAGATGATCCTCATTTTCTCTGGAGCTCTATTTAATGACTGATTTTTACCAGAGTTGTGAAAAACACAGGAGGAACTTCATGGCTTTTGGCTAAATGTGGTTGGTAGTTCTTGTAGTTCTTCCTGCTGCAACATGAAAAGCAAACAACTCTGGAAATGCCTGCAGAGGCAGGGGTTCCTTTCCCTGCTTCCCCCCCCTTCTAACAAGGAATACCATACATAAAAGCTTGATTTTGGCTAGATAATACATATTAATCCCCTAGTTTATGAGCAGTGATCTCACTACAAAACACAACAATAATTCATCTCAGTGAATTATCTCTCAACAAGCAGCCAAAACTGCACATGTTCTCGCTAAATGTTCTTGAACACGGAAAAAATATTTAAAATGTAAAATTATTGTGGCCTGTTATAAATTAAGAAAAAAATACATCTATGATACATCTGAGGTTTGGGGGTTTTTTCTCCCTCTTTTCTGAATGATTTTTTTAATGTCTTTCCTTGTCACACCTGAACTGGAAGGTCAAATTTTGATTCTTTTCTGAGCATTTATTTAGCCTCATATCAAACTGAAAAATTGTGGCTTTGAGTGCTGCTGGATTGAGAGAAACACTGCTGAAACATTTAACAGTAAAGCTCTTCTCTGGAATCCAGTAACATTTCTGTAAGACCAGAAAGAAGAATGAAATCATCACTCCTTTAAAACAGAGTGCATGTTGCTATTGAATTCTCACTGAGTTCAAAGGGGCCTGAATAGCATCCTGAAAATCTTAGATATAAGTACAAATAACTACTGCTTTCTTGTACCTTCTCTTGACCAGCTCCTTTAACACCGCAGCATGAAATCTAGCAGAGAAAACCAAACTAAATTCCAGAAGGCAAAACTCTGTTACATTATTTAGCCCTTTAAATTGCAAACAAGCCTATTAAAGAAAAGATCCACTGAAGTAGAATGGGGATAAGAAAGATCTAAATAATTGGTGTTTATTTTTCATATTGCATTGACACCTAGAGGTGTCAATCTTCATTAGAATCTCTGTGCAAGTTTTGCATATTCAGTCTGCAAGAAAAGATTATGTCCCATAAGAGGCTAGTAAAACCAAAACATTTAAAAAATCAAAAGAAAATAGAAGAAAGCTGGGAATAAGAAAAATGTTATCTCCATTGTCAAAATTAAGATCTCAGGCTCCAAGTGATGCACTGATTTGCATAAAGTTACTCACTTTTAGGGTAGCAGAGGTAAAAATACCCCAAATTTTAATGGGCAATGCATTCAAATCCAAATAGTCAATCCTAAAATTACTTTCTCAGTGCTTCTCCCTTTCAAACAGCTTACACAAATAAGTATATATTTTAAATTATGTTGATATCAGCAAACACACACAGGAGAGTATAACAACATTCATTACAATAGTTTCAGGGTTTTCTTTATTTACTTTTTTACATTCTGTATTACCTACATTCCTTAGTTTGGAACAACAACAACAAAAAGTTTGCTTTGCCTCTATCATTCCTATAGCTAGTAAATTACCATTAAGTGTTAAAAATTCTTATTTGTGACTATGTGCAAGAATGAGAAACTGGGTATTTATGTATTATCTGTGCTTGACAGAGAAGAATTCCTAATAAACATTCAACATAGCAATGAATCGATAATTTTGTTCCTTTCAAATGCAAAGGGTTTAGCCAAACTTGGCAGAAACAGGAGTATATTGCCACCACTCATAACAAGAGCTAGCCAGGTTAAACTGAGTGGCGTGTAGTGAGCTCTGCACAGCTGGGCAATTGCATATATATATGGTAATGTATCCGGCAGAGTCTTCCAGAAAACTAGATCTCTTCCCATGGGCTTGTCTGCTGGGCTGGGCTGACAGTCAGCAAATGCTGATACTCTCAAAACAGGTATTCAGAATGGGTCTGTGTATGATGGCATACATACCAGCGTTCATTTGAGTACACCAAAGCTTTTTTAGCTTACTGGATATATTTCTTCTTGAGACTAAATGGATTTAGTAGATGTTTATTAATTATAACTTTAAAAAACTAATTATTCTTCAAATCCATCAATTAAAACCCTTTGAGCAAATCTTATTTTATCGTCTCTTTGATCAGACTCAAGTGATTTACTCTGTTTGTGCCTTATCCTATCCTACATCCAAAGCTCACTAATAGGGAAGAATGGCTTTTAGCGTGAAAACTTTCAGTGATCCATACGCAGGCTAGTCCCACAAACACATACTTGAGGAGGCAGAGCACCTCCTGGAAGAGGTAGAAATGAGCCAAAAGAAGCATGAATTTCTCAAGCAACTCTTAATTCAACATCTCTTAAACTGTATCTAGACTAACTTTCCAGGGTCAGAGTCCACTTTATCCCAGTAGTTGTGTGTGTATGTGTGCATGCACACAGAAAAGATTCAACTCACTGTGTGCTATAGCTAAGTTTCCATCCAATACTAGAAAGTTCAGCTACTGGCAATGCCTTAGCCTCTCCCAATAATTTATATTGCATAAACATTAGAACTTGAAGCCAGTTCAAACTCTCATTACAATTAGAAACACATTTCCACTTGTCATCAATTTTTTCCGTTTGTTTACATCAGATACAAATTGGTTATCTATTACATCTATTATGAAGGCATCAATGAAAACTTACATTACAAAGGAACAGTTACTACTTTAGATTAAATGCTAAATTAATTCTGGTTCACTACATACTGAAATTCCCATCACTCCCCTCAAAAAGAAACAGCAAGTGAACTTAAAAAAAAAATCATAACTATTTAAGAGAACTGTGAAGCAAATTACCATATCCCACTAATGGTTATAAGGCATTGGAGCCAACTACACCAAAGTGGCTGGAAAATTCTGTCATGTATTAAGCTGCGTAGCACTTCCTGACTGTGATAAATCATAAAGCATTCTATCCTGTAGAATTAATTGCTGCTGTTAAGAATGCTAAAAAGTATTTTTTAAAGATGAAATATATGAACTTAACCTTAGTGGTCTGCCATACTGATGCTCATGCTAAGCTTGTGTCTAGGAAAACAACATTCCCTAGAGGAAACAGCACTCAAGACTGGGCATTTGAAATGTTTGGAGTGCTCTTTTTAAGAGTGCAGAGTCTAGCCCAAATTTTCCAACCCAGACTAAACTGAAAGTCCTAAAAAATAAGCACAGAGAAGCACGGACTGTACAAACTCCTCTGAGCAGGCTAGAAAAGCCAGTGTAAATCGTACTCTCTGGGTTAGCTAATGTACTCTGACTCTCAGCTTATAAACCTCCTAAACCAAGAGGACTCTGTGGCTTTTGGACTGACTTTTGGTTTTGCTCGGCCTGTTCATATAGACATGATTCTATCCCTACCTCAGCTGTACACAAGTACTCCTGCTTTCAAACAAAGACCTGAAGACAACTAGGTTGCCTGCCTCCCACAGGCTTTCACTGTGGTTTAAACACTGATTTTTCTCTCCTTTCCTCTGAATGGAGAAGAAAGAAGGATTGTATAAATTCCTGGAGACAGCTGCTGAGAGACATGACATGGAAAAGCCACCCCCGGCCCCACTTTCCCTCTCCGACAAAAATGGTCACACAGAAGAGACCAAGTATAGGTTCTGCAAGGAGATTGATTTGCACGAGTTTTTCCGTGAAGCTGAACTGAAACCTGTAAGATTCTTTATGGACCCAGGAGCAGATGCTTTTTTTTCTTTTTTAAAATTGCTGTGAATTCCCATGGCTTGCAGAGTATAAGGGACAGCCTTTGTAGTACTACTACTGCCAGGAAAAGGAAAAAAGATGTCCAAGAGAAGATTTATCAGGCTAAACCAAAGGTCTGACTAGCCCAGTGTCCTTCCTCTAACACTGTCCTTAAGTTGAGGTAAAGATAGGATTATTTTTTCCTCTGCTCTGTGTATCACTTTATTTCTGTCCACACTGAATTTAATCTGCCATTTTATTGACCAGTCATTTGGTCTTGTCAGATCCCTCTGCAATTCTTCAGTCAGCCTTTCCCTGAATACCCCAATTAACTTAGCACCATCAGCAGACTATCGCCTCCCTGCACACCCCCTTTTCAGATCAGTTAATTCTTCGGCGCCAATCTGTCCATGCAAGGCAAATTTCATGAAAAACTGCAAGAGGTGCAAACTACCCAACTCACCCTCCACTGTTGATCTGTCTTTTCACAAACCTAGCCTTTCTGCCAGACACTGATTAGCAAGCAGCAGGGCTGTGGCAATAGCAACAGAGTTTTGAAAGTTTCAAAATAAAACACTCAAGCCATTATCCAGCAGTCTGGCAATCAAATTATATTGCTAAGGTACTCAATGAGCCATACTTCCCCACTTATAAGCAGTAAGTCAAACAAATGGGTTTAACTAAAGAGAAGCGTACTAGAAGAGGAGAAAAACATTTTGGAAATGGATTAGGAAAATCTAAACAATCCCAAAGGCAATACTATCTTTTCCCCAGAACATGCCAGCAATAGCCTCTGTATTAAAACTGTTGAAATAGCTCCTCGTCCAGCTGCAGCACTCACCATTTCATATCCAAGACTGCAATGAATGGACAGATTCATCTGATGCCCCTAACAGCACATCCTCTATTCCCAGGTGCTATGTCCTCTCGCAGCTTTACAGAGGGAGTGCTTTGCTCCTGAAGCTCTTTAGGGGTAATCCCTTAGACCAGCCCCCCTGAGAGTCAAGACCTCCACCGCTATGGGTTTACACTGTGCTTTCTGTCAGACAGTCCCAAGAGTCACTTTGTTAAGTGCACTCTCTATCAGCACCCACTAGCCAGGCTGCCCATTAACCTGCAGCCAGTAACAGCACTGGCCACTGGTCATTCCTACTGGTTGGATTCACTAATTGTTCCACCTCGTTGCCGCCTGCTTCTCCCTCTTACTGTGCTTCTTGGCCCTCTCAGTCCATGAGTTTGCGGACTGCAAGTTTACACTTACCCACCCACAGTGTTGTCAGCGCTTTCTGAGAGGATATAATGACATACAGCTTCTGTACACTGACCTGGCAACAACAGAGATTTCCTAAACAGAGCCTTTCTCTTTCTTCCAGAAATCTCTCTCAACTACATTTCTTTGCCAAAGGATCATTTGCTCTAGGCTGTAGGCCATAATGGATAGCTTGACTGACCCTGGTCCGTTAGGTACAGGTGAGCTGCCCACACGTTTTGCCAGAAGAGCATAACTATATGACAATTAAGACATAACTGTCTTAATAGAAACACCCCAGAAAAGAACATGCATATGAACGAGGTTTGTTTAGACATGGTCAACTTTCTTTTTCTCTAGAGCAGAGGCTGACAGAGGACTCCTACTACTAGACCCACAAGTTCATGTGAGACCATAGAAGCCCACCAGCCTATAGCATATGATGCTCTTAGGCAGATCTCGGGAAGTGCTCACCTATTCTTAAGCTTCACGCTTGTAGTCGTAGAAAGGTTTTCTGGTCTGGAAAAGACACTCATAGCTAACAATAAATTCCTAAGTAAGATCCCTTTTCACGTCTTTGTTAGAGGAAATAATTATCTCAAAATGTTCAAGTAATTTTGGATAATAGTCATGAAATGTATGGCATTCCTCTTTATTAGAAACTCGTTTGACAAACAGGAGGATGCAATAATGCAGTAGTTCCATTCAAAACTGTGTGGTTATAGAAAGCAACAGCTTAGGACTAAAGAAAGAAATCAGCATAGCTAGCAGGAATGATAAAAACAGTTCTAAAGACAGTGCTGTTGTCTTCTCTTCATTTTTGTAAAATGCAGACATGTTCTGCTGTCCAGAAAGACCTGATCAAAAAAAAGAAAATTAAAGGAAAAAAAAAAGGTACCCCATCACAGAGACAGGCCCATGAATACATACTTATAGAAGGAGAGAAGTAGCAAAAAGCACTTACTATAGCTATAAATACGACCTGATACGTCTTTTGTGCCCCAAACCGTTTTAGTCTGCAGGTACATCTTGTCATGGCGCACATCTTCTCAAGTTATGGGCCTAGGTATAGAAGTCCATGCTTTCACTAACCCTAATTAACCTACTGTAGCACCCACTAACATGGGTATCACTGTGAAGGACTCCAAGGAAAAAAAAAAATCAGCATTAAAATTCAGTAACCACTAAGTGGAGAAAGACAGGCCAGTGACAAGTGACCAGACCAATTCACATTCCGTTTATAAGCTGATTATGCAGTTTGAATACATAGCTGTGAAAATTAACAGCAGCTTCTACTACCCTAAGCGATCTCTCTCTCCTTTGCTCCAGCAGATAATTTAGGTGAGGAACCTTTACATGAACGCAAAGCGGTGGGATATTCTCAGAAGAGGGCCCTGATTTGCAGCATCCACTCCAGCTGGGAATTAGGCTGACACAGCTTTAAATCATGACCCAACTTGCATGTCCTCAGATGGGCCCTCTCCCTCCTAATAGACAAATTATTCCCTCTAGCTAGGTTGTCCCAAAAGCCCAATGGGGATTTTATCCTTCTTAGGAGAACAGCTGTCACATGAGAAAGGAAGGAAATATTTATCCTTTTTAATTAAGAAAGATAACTATTTCCATTATGTTATGTGGACCTCCCACATAACATAGTGCTGGGTGCACTTCTAATACTCTTGGTTAGATAACAGCCAAAACCCAGCAGCAATGTATACTAAAAGATCAAAACATAAGAGTAAACTGTCTTCTTTTGCAACGTTAGCCTTTGAATATGTGACAGAGAAGAAATCTTAGCAATTAATGACTCAGTATTTAAAATTAAGGGAAAGAAATGGAATCTTTGCCCAATTTGTTGGCAAAGAGTGAAGACTAAGTGAATACCATTTGCTATTGTTTACTGCAATAGGTAGAGTTAGTGTGTTGTCTGAATTTTTGCTTTTTTTCAGCTTACTTCTGTCATATCTTTATAATGCTACTTTATAAAAGTAGCATTTTATGGTTTAATTCTTTTTCGAGTTAGTCATTTGAACAAATGTTGGAGATTGTTGCAGTTTGTTGGATGGTTGCAATTAAAAGACATACTATGGAGGTTTCAAAATCACACAGGCAAATGTCAATTGGAAAATTCATCTTTCTTCCCTTCTGAAATTTAGAATTTAATATTATTTCAAGATCTGGAAAAACTCTTTTCTGATTTTCCATTTAAAAAAAAAAAAACCAACAAAAAAACCAAAACAGTAGCCAAAATGCAATGAATGGAATCAGAACTGAGCAGGATAAAGAAAAAGAGCATTGTATTTGCCAGGATCACTAGAAGTCTGTTTTAAAGCTAAGTTGCAACAGGAAGGGAGCTTTGATTTCAAACAGTGCTTTAAAGTGAAGGATCCCTTCCAAATGCTATTACCAAGCAGATCCTATTGTGATGGTAATGACATGTTGCGTGGGAAGTAGTGGTTTTACTTGGACACAAAGGGAAAGAACATCGCCATGATTGATGTACCATATGAGGGTCAAACCACATAATCACTAACTCTCACACTGCCCAATGCAGTGGGATTGGGTTACTTAACAATCTAAGATTTCTGATTATTATTATTATTATTATTATTATTATTATTATTATTTAGTTGTAATGGTGAAAATATTTCACAAATTAAATGCATTGTCTCTTAAGAGGATGTCACTAATATTTGATTTACTTTTCACTGGGTGTGGAACAAGTTCCACTAAATTCTCTTCGCAGCTACCATATCGCAGTAGTGCTTTGGCTGAATAAGACCACCCACAAGCTATTTGATAGTTCAGAAAGTTCTCGAAACGTTGCACAAAGAGAAAGTGCAAAGCAACTAATGATGAAACTCACATTTATCAGCCCTTAATACTCAAATTTCAATGTTCATATGTTGAGCGTAAACCACTGGTTTAAGCTCACATATAAAAAGGATAACATCATCTTGGAGAAACACTTTGCAGAAGTACCATGAAAAGAAACAGAAAACTTTTTTTTTTTCTTTCCCTAGGTAAAGATTATAAATGCACTCATGCCATAGTTAATACATATTTTAGAACTAGTTTCTGCACTGCTGAATTCAGAAGGGGAACTAGTGATGATTTCAATGAATGCAGGATCTAATCCTTAGCTCTGCTTCAAACAGGCTGCTTCTACTTGGCAAGACATCCAGTTCCATATACAAAGTCAATGACAATTTAATACATGCTTAAAACGCTTTTCTGAATAGACAGATCTAGGATTCCCTTCAGATTGTTGAACTGTAGAACTGGGAGCCTTGTGCACAACAGTGTGCCCCCAGGGATGCCTGTCATGTATCATATATACCTTTCACTTTCTCCTTAGCTGAAGGAGACTCCAAGACTAACAGCCTCTGCTATTTAAGTCCACGTCAGTTTTCAGCTTCAAACAAACAGCACCAAGAAGCAGTTCAAACTGTTTCACCAAAATACACATAAAACAGGAAAGCACACTTTTAAAAAGGCAGAAAACCTTCCACTTATTTTTCTTTGTTAAATGGATGGTAAAAATTTGCATGGGTATGACTGTAATTTTGAATTTAATGATGCAAACCCACCTAATTTTTTATCATCCACTATTTTGCGCAAATTTGACAGGCTGAAAAAACATTTAATGCCTTAGATGTGTTCCTACTGGTTTGTTTCACTTCTCCCATGTCACTTCCTAATTAAAATGAAACATGTTGTAATAATGGAAAGCTTATTACAGTTAACATGTTCAGTGTTATTTGTTCCTAATGTAATTGGTAGAAAATTTCTCCCACAGCTAGATCATATGGTGCTTAAAATCCATTCAATTTTTACAGCTGTTAGTGTTTTTCCACAATCAATAAGTCATATACATATATACACCAATCTCAGGAAGAGACCGTCTTTGCCCTGAAACAACCCATGTGGACCCTTAAAAGAGAACAAACCAGATTTTGCATCCTGAATATGAAACTAATTGCCCTTTACATTTCACTTCATAAGACTCAAATGGCAACAACTTCTGTAGTCAGCCAACATCATTGATTGAATGAATCCAGACCAAATTCATGCCAGACTCTTTGCTGCACGGCACAAAATCAGGCGCTGTCCCTCCTCAAATAATAATACTGCACAAGGGTATTTTTTCAGTGGGAATAATGGTTCGTTGGTCTCCAACACTTGGTTCTCTGCCATTGTGGAATTGAATTAAATCAGTCCCAGGTCACAAATAATTGAGTTAGACAGTGTCCATTCTCATAGGTTGTTAAAGGACAGTAGACCGAAGGAGAAAACTGCAGCTCTTACTTGCCGTCTTACTCAGTCTTCGCTCATGGGAAACCTAGATTTGGCCACGCCAGGGCAAGACGGTTCAGAACAACTGAAATTTGGTGCTGCCTCGGAAGAGGTCTGAATTTAGCACTTCCAGCCTCTCTGTTATTAATCATTGTTAACAAAGCTTTCCAGAGCAATTCCTACTCTATGGAGTAGGAAGTTGTTTTTTCAGTACCTGTCCCAGAAAATACGTTACAGTTCATTTCATCAGTACCCTATGGCTTTGAGTGTACTGCGGAAAGTACTTAGAATACAGCTTCATATTTTCACCCATTTTTCAAATTTTCACCCAAATTTTCAAAGCACTGGAAGGTCTCACATTAATAAAGCCCTCTTCTTTCTCTGAAAATTAATTCTCTGGGTCATTTAATTTAGATCAATGAAAATTTTCTTTCTAAATCAGAAAAAAATCTTGTGTGTGTCTTAAACCACTGAAGCCAAGAAATCCAGATTTAATACTGAATTGATTTTCTTAATCATAACCGTATGCTGTTGATAATGTTGTAGAGATTTCCAGTAAGAAAAGACATTACATCCGAGCTCTGCTACGAATGATGAACTTTGAAGGGACAGATGTTAGATTCAGGTAAACCCCAAAATGTTTGGATGAGAATAGGAATATCAATCAGATTAACCAAATCTTTTGAGTCTAAAATGAAGACAGAGGTCAGAGTTTCCTCTGAAATTTCTAAAACAGTACTCTTTAGGATAACGTTAAGAGTCTTTGAGCTACTCTTCACTTCTAGATCTAAAATCTGAATCCTGTCATTGAGAGTAGTTACTAGAAAGAGAAGGAGTACAGTTAGCAGGAGTCCTAGTACCTTTACTTAGTGTATTTTCTAACAGAACAAACTATGTAAGTATCTCTATATATGAGCAAGTACTTATGAAAAGATTCTTCTCAGATTTCCACTATTTCTGTCCTTCTGTTAAACTGTCAGGAAAAAAGACTGCATAAAATGACTTTCATTACTTCTGGTTCAGAAAAGACTTGGAAAAAAATGTCAAGAAAAAAGATTTTATTCTAATTTGTGAGCATGGTCAAGCCAATAAAAGAGGAGGGGGGGGGGGGGGGAGAGAGGTGGAAGAGACAAGAATCCCAACTTTAAGGTATCAGTTGTTTTTCATTTGACATTGGGATTGCCAATACCTGTGTAAGGGATGACTTATACTACTACTCTACTGCTCATTTCCTCTTTCCCCTTTCTTCTCCTTTCCTTCATCCATCACATACAGGTCAGCTCACATAACTGGTTAATTCATATTCAGAAAACCATTTCCAGGCACATGGAGGACAAGAAGGCAATTGGGAGCAGTCAGCATGGATTCACAAAGGGGAGGTCATGTTTGGCCTGATAACCTTCTGCAATGAATAGACTAGCTTTGTGGATGAGGGGAGAGCTTTTGACACTGTCTCCCGTAAGATCCTCATACGAAAGCTGATGAAGTATAGGCCAGATGAGCAGACAGTAAGTTGGGCTGAAAATTGGCTGAACAACCAGGCCCAGAGGGTTATGATCAGTGGTATGAAGTCTAGCTGGAGGTCAGTAACTAGCAGCATACCTCAGAAGAAGACAGAGCAAGGCTTTTTTCAGCAGTGTCCAGTGACAGGAGAAGAGGCAATGTGCACAAATGGAAACACAGGAGACTCTGTCTGAACACCAGGAACCACTTTTTCACTGTGAGGGTGACTGAGCACTGGTCCAGGTTGCCCAGGGAGGTGGTGGAGTCTCCATCTGTAGAGACATTCAAAACCTGGCTGAACATAGTCCTTGGCAGCTTGCTTTAGGTGACCCTGCTTGAGCAAGAGGGTTGAATCAGATGGCCCTTTCAACCTATATCATCCTATGTCTCTGAACACACACATCAAAAGGAGGCCTGCTATAGATACAGTAGCCTCTGGGAGGCCTTCTGCCCCAGAGGGTCACTTCTAGAAGGCTTTTCATTTCACACGTTTCACAGCTAGCTAGCTACTTGGAATAGAAATGTTAGCTTTCTATTGAAATAAAACAAAAAATCCTAAAAGCTACCTGAGACAGGACTTACCTGAATCTTGTATTTGGGCAGGGAATAACATCAAGTGTCTCTAAAACAACAGGTTAGTCTGAGTAATACCTGATCTGAATCTAAATTGCTGCTGGGTATTCTACTCCAAGCCCTGAAACGTGAAAACTGGAAGTTGGCCAAAGTAGCTTAGGACCAACTTATTTCAAGAAGGCTGAGGAAGTGGGAGTTATCATCAAATCTACCTATAAACACTGCTTGGTAAGAAAGGAATACCATTATAGATGTAAAGTTGACATGCCAGAAAATATACCAAATAAAGATATTTTAATAACCCTGCTCCTTCACTTTCCTATAGCTATCATCTCTGATAGGATTCAGACATACAGATCTGGAAGAAATGCTTAGTTCAGCACATATTATTTATTTCAATAGATTCAGGAAAAATTGAGCAAGGGGATTTGTTTTTCTCTATCTTTTCCAACATAATCCTTATTTCCTTGCTCAGCAAGAGAAGAATAACCAAGTCCAAGTGAATTTTGGAAAGTGAGACGCATTTGTTTCAGCCATTGCTATCTGAGTAGTTCATATAAACACACCAATGAATGTAACAAAGGACATTTTTAATTCTTTACCCACTTGTTTTGAAATTCAGCATCTCATTTCCAAAGGAATTATGTTTAAAATTATCCAAAGACTTGGTCTAACAGAGCAGGTATTTACATAGTGCAAGGTATGAACTTTGGCTGTTTTGCCAGCTGTTTCTACGCTCCCC
Organism: Pluvialis apricaria; assembly: GCA_017639485.1. NCBI lineage: Eukaryota > Metazoa > Chordata > Aves > Charadriiformes > Charadriidae > Pluvialis > Pluvialis apricaria. Next base: position 65,996,921 of record CM030008.1, read on the forward strand.
AGAAATATTCAAATTATACCCTGCAATAGCTTTGTCCCAGTGTCACAATACCTGCATGAGATACTGTTTCTGCCAATTTACTTTTCCCCATATATGCAAATTCTACACCAAAAAAATGCTCAAATCAAAATCAAAACAACCCACCCCACATTTGCACTGGCTGCTGTGTTACAGAGACAAACCTAAATGGTCTATTTTTTTGTACTTGTACCTAAAGCATCTGAAACAGTAGCTCAAACTGACCCTTGAATGTCAATACTGGAAAATCACAGTGTCCCTCTCAAAGCAAACACTACGCACAGTAAAACATTTAAAAACCAAACAAACAAAACAACCCCACCCCCCTTTTCTTAAGCCTTTATAACAATTGCAAATGCTAATGGCAACAGTGATAGGAAGGGGAAGACTTGAATCCTTGAGTTCTATGACACCCCTTCTTTCCACCTTCTGTTATACAGTATGGGTTTCCAGAGAAGAAACTGTAACATGGATGAGAAAAATCAGTAAGATGGCAAGGCAGTGAAGACTCCTCATACTTGTAATTGCCACAGGCCTCCTGAAAGAAGCGAGAGATCATTGAGCTGTGCATAAAAGGAATGTGAAATAAGAACTAAGGAAGAGTTTTCATTATAGTTCAAGAGAAACCAACAATTTCTTTCCATTACAGTTCAAAAGAAACCAACAATCATAAATCCTTAGCCAGGTCATTTCCGTAAGCTAAAGCAAGCGTAAACCATACAATTGATAGAGTTATACATCACAGTCTGAGTGAGAAAGGAGGAGACTTGAGCCATAAATGAAACCTTCCAATAAAACTTGGGTTCTGAGGAGAGAAACAAAGTGAGAGCGCTTCTCTACTCCCTGCATGAAGCAAACAAGAAGTGTGAACAAGAATTCCTCATGCACTTTATCAGGAAACTACTTTCCATTAGAAAGTGAAGAAATAATATATACTACCTAAATTTAGGAGAAAGAACAGAGATAGCAGGAATGACATTTCAGTTCTGTGCTGTGGCATCAATCTGTCAGCATAAAGCTCAGGAGACAAAGCTCATCTTTCACTCACTGGAAGACACCAGGCAGTTCAGCAGAGAGGACAGAGTGGACTGTGCACAGGCTGCCATTGCCACAGATGGGACTCTGAGAACAAGTAAGGAGGAAAGGACCCGAAGAAAACAATGCGGCTTTAAAAACTGAGCAACATAGAAGAAATGAATGAGGCATCCAGGAGTTGCATAGAGAAAGTCAGATCGGGTAAAAAGATAGGAACATAAGATGAAGGGTTACGGCAGAGCAAGGAGGTTGTTCATGCATCCCAGAAAGTTTGGATTACTGGGGTTGCCTCCAGCAGAGTTGGGGAATTGACTGAATGTGTTCATGATCTGCCAGCCCCCTGCACCTCGCTGCCAGAATGGGCTATTTTTCTTTTCCTCTAGAAATGCGGGAATTAAATTATGGCTCCTTCCCATCTGAATAGTGCCATCTTCCAGCTCCACAAAGCTGTCAGATGGGCAAAATACAGTGGGTAGAACAATACCACTGAAGTTCCACGAGAAAGAACACAATCAGGGTTGAGAACAAAACCAACAAGTATAACTTTCTTTTTTGGAACTGTTTACTGTTAAGGCACAGTGAATCCCTCACACTGTCAGGGTACAGAAGACCAATGGGTGCCAACTGAGTTCAGTTGGTGACAACCTCCCTCTACTCCCTACAATAACCATGAGAGTAAAAGACAGGGTCTTATCCATGTATTGAATATGGACAGCAGGGTTCTCCCTTCGGCTACCGTCCCGTCTGTACCAGCAAGTCTGTGAAAACAAGGGAAGAGGCACTACCTCCTTAACAAAGCAGAAACAGCAATGTATTTTCAATGGGAAAAAATTGCCATGAAATGTACATCATCAGCTCTGATGGTGGTTGATAAGGACAGCCATGGCTGGATAGTATTGGGGGGGAAAAATATGCTCTCTGCCTCAGACCGCAGTTGAACAGAAATGAAAGCGGCAAGAAAACAGGGACAGTTGCTCTGAAATTTCCCTTTCTGTAAGAAATAAACGTGCAATTTCACAAACATTAGAATGTTTACACTAATCTGTCTGATTTCCCTCTGGTAACTTTTGGGAAAAGAATGTAAACTTCCCTGATCCTGCAGGCCGTCTTGGGTGAACCCCATCTTTCTTAGCAATGAGGCAAATCCCAGAAAAGCAGGAGAAAGCCCAGAACATCTGTATTTGGGCAGGTCAGATAAACGAGAAGGGCATATCAGTACATAGGTACTGAATTCTGTTCATGAAACAGAAAGTGTATTTCTATTATCTCGAAGCCTTCAAAGACCAAAAATAACTTGGTTTTGACCACAATCTCATTAGGAAAACTAGAAGATGAAGGAAGACATTTTCTCAAGAGTTCAGTAGGAAAAAAACCCAACTTTCTCACTCCTCATTGTTGAGACATGACATGTAGGATATGGAATCACACAGAATCTCCTAGATTGGAAAAGACCTGTAAGATCATCTAATCCAATCATTAACTTAACACTGACAAGCCCACCACTAAATCATGTCCCTAAGCACTATATCTACACGACCCTTAAATACCTTCAGGGATGGGGACTCCGCCACTGCCCTGGGTAACGCGTTCCAATGCCTGATGACCCTTTCAGTGAAAAAATTCTTCCTAATATCCAATCTAAACTTCCCTTGGTGCAACTTGAGGCCATTTCCTCTTGTTCTATCACCTGCTACTTGACAGAACATGTCAACTCCCACCTCTCTGCAACCTCCTTTCAGGTAGTTGTTGAGAGCAATGAGGTCTCCTTGAGCCTCCTTTTCTCCAGGCTAAACAATCCCAGTTCCCTCAGCTGCTCCTCATAAGACTTGTGCTTCAGATCCCTCATCAACTTCATTGCCCTTCTCTGGACACGCTCCAGCGCCTCAGTCTCCTTCTTGTAGTGACGGGCCCAAAATTGAACACAGTACTGAAGATGCGGCCTCACCAGTGGTACCCCTTTACAGGGGTAAAATCACCTCCCTGGTCCTAGTGGCTACACTATTCCTGATACAGGCCAGGATGCCATTGGCTGCCTTGGCCACCTGGGCACACTGCTTGCTCATGTTCAGTCAGCTATCAATCATCATCCCCACATCCCTCTCTGCTGAGCAGCTTTCCAGCTACTCCTCCCCAAGCCTGTAGCATTGGTGGGCATTGTTGTGGCCAAAGTGTAAGACCTGGCATTTGGCCTTATTGAAACACATACAGTTTGTCTTGGCCCATCAATCTAGTCTGTCTAAATCCCTCTGCAGAGCCTCCTTACCCTCAGGCAGAACAACACTTCCACCCAGCTTGGTATCCTCTGCAAACTTACTGAGGGTGTACTTGATCCCCTCATCCAGATCATTGATAAAGATATTAAACAGGACTGGCCCCAGTACTGAGCCCTGGGGGACACCACTCGTGCCCAGCCACCAACTGGAAGTAACTCCATTCACCACCACTCTCTGGGCCTGGCCTTCCAGCCAGTTTTTTACCCATCAAAGTGTATGCCCATACTTCTCTGATTGTCTGAAATACTTCTCTGATTTCTAAAAGAACAATAACCAAGTATCAAAAAAACCATAAGATATTTTTGCTTCTACAATTGCATTATGTTGTTCTCCTCTTTAAAGAGCATGCCCCACAACAAGAAAGCGACCAAGCTGACAACATAAACTTGCTGAGACACTCTCATAAAAAGAAGCCTGAAGGAGCTGACAACGCTCATCTTTTTTTCAGGGACAGGATGCAAGTCACAGTGTGGATGGGAGCATACCCACAGTTGGAGGTTGCAACATGGTGCTAGTGGAGCTAGAGCAAACCAGAGTATCAAACAGCAGCTAGGATGACACAACTTGGCAATGACCTAGTAGGCAGCGGAGTGCAGAGGAAACAGTTTTGAGTTTCTCCCAGGTAAATCCATGCTTGTCATTCATATCAAGGTCAAGAAAACTCAGTCTTCATGCTGTCACAGATCTACACAGCTAACCTAAATGAATACCGGAAAGGAAGTGAGTATTTTTGACCTTGGTTTCAAAGAGAAACACCCTGCACCCTTACTCATCATGACAGTGCTGATTGTAACTTTGTAATTAAAACAAAGTTCCTTTTTTTTGTGTTTAAAAGAAGGAACCTATTTTTTTTTGTCTGAAAGTTAGGGAATACACAGCAAAATTCTTTTTGTGATCAAAGAATTCAATAAAAACGTGTCTCTAAGAAATCTGGCAACTTACATCAATCTTCCTTATCCCATGTCATTTAACAACAAAATAATGCAGACATTTGACACCTTCCAATGTAAAATTACCAGATGAGAGGCTTAGCGGTGGTATCAGTGACATGATCTGGGGCATAAGAAAGTTGACACTATGACATATACATTCAATTTACTCCTTTCATTTGGGTATTAAAAAAACTACAGCCTCCTTCCTCCTCCTTTTTCAGGAGAAGAAGAAAAAAGACCCCACAAAATCTTGCCTCAAACATGGTGTTTTCTCCAGCTATAAAAATTCTTCAAATAATTTAATTTCAGCCTCTGTTCAGAAGATTAGTTTCTCTTGGGCTTTTTTGAATTTCTCATAAGTATTCTTTTATCTGTCTTACTATGTTACATACATGGAAAGTAAACTCAAAAAGGAGGCCTACAGAGGGTGGAAGCAAGGACAGGTAGCCTGGGAAGAATACAGAGAAACTGTCCAAGCAGCCAGGGTTCAGGTTAGCAAAGCTAAAGCCCAGATAGAATTTAGCCTGGCCAGGGACATCAAGGGCAACAAGAAAAGCTTCTATAGGTATACATCATTGATAAAAGGAAGACTAGGGAAAATGGGAGAAAGGAAAGGAAATGGGAGACCTGGTCACCTGGGATATGGAGAAGGCTGAGGTATTCAACAACTTTTTTGCCTTGGTCTTCACCAGCAAGTGCTCTAGCCACACCATCCAAGTTGGAGAAGGCAAAGGCAGGGACTGGGAGAATGAAGAACCACCCACTGTAGGAGAAGACCAGGTTCAAGACCATGTAAGGAACCTGAAAGTGCACAAGTCCATCAGACCTGCTGAAATTTATCCGCGGGTCCTAAGGGAACTGGTGGATGAAGTTGCTAAACCACTATCCATTATATTTGAGAAGTCCTGGCAGTCTGATGAAGTTCCCACTGACTGGAATAGGGGAAATATAACCCTCATTTTTAAAATGGGAAAAAAGAAAGACCCAGGAAACTACAGGCCAGTCAGTCTCACCTCTGTGCCCAGCAAGATCATGGAGCAAATCATCCTAGGAACCATGCTAAGGCACATGGAAAATAAGGAGGTGATTGGTGGCAGCCAACATGGCTTCACCAAGGGCAAATCATGCCTGACAAATTTGGTGGCCTTCTATGATGGGGTTACAGCATTGATGGATAAGGGGAGAGCAACTGATATCATCTACCTGGACTTGTGCAAAGCATTTGACACTGTCCTGCATGACATCCTTGTCTCTAAATTGGAGAGACATAGATTTGACGGATGAACCATTTGATGGACTAGGAATTGGCTGGATGGCCGCATTCAAAGAGTTGCAGTCAATGGCTTGATGTCCAAGCGGCGACCAGTGACAAGTGGCGTTCCTCAGGGGTTGGTACTGGGACCAGTGCTGTTTAACATCTTTGTCAGTGACATGGACAATGGAACTGAATGCACTCTCAGCAAGTTTGCCAATTACACCAAGCTGTGTGGTGTGGTCGACACACTGGAGGGAAGGAATGCCATCCAGAGGGACCTTGACAGGTTTGAGAGGTGAGCCTGTGCAAACCTCATGAAGTTCAACAAGGCTAAATGCAAGGACCTGCACATGGGTTGAGGCAATCCTAACCAAGCACAAATACAGGCTGGATGGAGAATAATTATCATAATTTATCAGTAGTCCTGGCTATCCAGGAAGGTCCCAATGGACTGGAGATTAGCAGATGTGATGCCCATCTACAAGAAGGGACAGAAGGAGGATCCAGGGAACTACAGACCTGTCAGTTTGACCTCAGTGCTGGGGAAGCTTGTGGAGCAGATCATCTCGAGTGCTATTACGTACTATTTAGATGACAACCGGATGATCAGGCCCAGTCAACATGGGTTCATGAAGGGCAGGTCCTGCTTAATGAATATGATCTCTTTCTATGACAAGGTGACCCACTTGGTGGATGAGGGAAAGACTGTAGATGTTATTTACCTAGACTTCAGTAAAGTCTTTGATACTGTTCCCCACAGCATTCTCATGAAAAAACTGGCTACCCAAGGCTTGGATAGGCATACATGCTGCTGGATTACACACTGGCTGGGTGTCCAGGCCCAGAGATTGATGGTGAATGGAGATAAATCCAGTTGGTGGCTGGTTACAAGTGGTGTTCCGCAGGGCTCAGTGTTGGGGCCACTCCTGTTTAATATCTTTATTAATGATCTTGACGAGAGGATTGAGAGCACGCTCAGTAAGTTTGCAGATGACACCAAGCTAGGCAGGAGCGTTGATCTACTTAAGGGTAGGAGGGCTCTTCAGAGGCACCTGGATAGGCTGGATCAATGGGCTGAGGCCAACAGAATGAGGTTCAACAGGGCCAAGTGCTGGGTCCTGCACTTGGGTGACAACAACCCCACGCAACGCTACAGGCTTGGGGAGGAGTGGCTGAAAAGCTGCCTGGCAGAAAAGGACCTGGGAGCATTGACTGACAGTTGGCTGAACATAAGCCAGCAATGTACCCATGTGGCCAAGAAGGTCAATGGCATCCTGACCTGCATCAAGAATAGTGCAGCCAGCAGGGCTAGGGAAATGATTGTCCCATTGTACTCAGCACTGCTGAGGCTGCACCTTGAGTACTGTGTTCAATTTTGGGCACCACGGTACAAGGACATTGAGGTGCTGGAGAGAAGGGCAATGAAGCTGGTGAAAGGTCTTGAGAACAAGTCTTATGAGGAGCGGCTGAGGGACTTGGGGTTGTTTAGTGTGAAGAAAAGGAGGCTGAGGGGAGACCTTATTGCTTTCTATAGCTACCTGGAAGGAGGTTGTAGAGAGGTGGGTGTTGGTCTCTTCTCACAAGTTACAATCGACAGAACAAGAGGAAATGGTGTCAAGTTGCACCAGAGGAGGTTTAGGTTAGACATTAGGAAAAAATTCTACACTGAAAGAGTTATTAAAGACTGGAACAGGCTGCCTGGGGAAGTGGTTGAATCGCCATCCTTGGATGTATTTAAAAGCCATCTAGATGTGGTGCTCAGGAACGTAGTTTAGAAGTGGGCCTGGTAGAGTTAGATAACAGTTGGACTTGATGATCTTAAAGGTCTTTTCCAGCCATAATGATTCTATGATTCTATGAATGGATTGAGAGCAGCCCTCAGGAGAGGACTTGGGGGTGTTGGTTGAAGAGAAACTCAACATCAGCTGGCAACGTGTGCTTGGAGCCCAGAAAGCCAACCGTATCCTGGGCTGCATCAAAAGAAGCATAGCCAGCAGGTTGAGGGAGGTGATTCTGCCCCTCTATTCTGCTTTCATGAGACCCCATCTGGAGTACTGCGTCCAGATCTGGAGACCCCAACATAAAAAGGAAATGGACCTATTGGAGCAAGTCCAGAGGAGGGCCACATGATCAGAGGGCTGGAGCACACCTCCTATGAAGACAGGCTGAGAGTTGGGGTTGTTTAGCCTGGAGAAGAGAAGACTCCAGGGAGACCTTATAGCAACCTTCCAGTACTTAAAGGGGCCTACAGGAAAGATGGGAAGGGACTGTTTATCAGGGAGTGTAGTGATAGGACAAGGGGTAATGGTTTTAAACTGAAAGAGGGTAGATTTAGATTAGATACTAGGAAGAAATTATTTACTCTGAGGGTGGTGAGACACTGGAACAGGTTGCGCAGAGAAGTTGTGGATGCCCCATCCCTGGAGGTGTTCAAGGCCAGGCTGGATGGGACTTTGAGTAACCTGGTCTAGTGGAAGGTGTCCCTGCAGGAGGGTTGGAACGAGATGATCTTTAAGGTTGCTTCCAACTCTAATCATTCTATGATAAAAAATATCTTGTTTATCTTATTTTAGGAATACATTTATCCTTATTATTATTCTAGAGCACTCTTCTAAAAAGTGACGCAAATAATAAACTTCTTGGGAGCTGCAGAACTTCTCAAAAGCAGTCTGCCCATTTCCCTACAGACTGATTTTTCTGAGTCCTTTCATCAGCAAGGTGCTCCCAGGCCACTGCAAGGACTGAGAAACTTCACCTTACACAATCCACAACTTACCGTGACAAACAGAGAGCCACCAAGGCCTCATTTTCACCTCTTTTACCCTTGCTCCAGTCATCATCACAACTGCCTTGAAGCCAGTGGATCATGTGCTAGGACAAAAATGGTTAAGAGAGAAAAAAAATAGCAAGCATACAGACCCATGCAGAGATGGGAAGGGAGCAGCAAGGATATAGTTATAATTTGCTTGCGATGGGAGTCAGCACCTGTCTAGCTATTGCCAAACAGCTCTAAATTACACACTGTTTCGAATAGGTGAAGTGGAGCTTGGCCATTCCCTGCCCTTAACTCTCCACCATAGAAGCCCATACACTTGTGCCAGCAGGGAGGTTTTCTATGATGTGGTTGGCTGTTTACAGCTTCTTTCCAGCCCCTTTGTTCCTCTGGCTATAGCAAAAGAGCCAGATTTGTAGTAGGACTTTAGCTAATGGGTATAAGTGATTTCTAAGCAAAATGCACCTAAATGATTTCTGAATGACCACCACTATACGTTCTTCCAGATCAAGAGCAATCTGCTCCCATACCCTGCCTGCCTGATCCAGAGGGACTATCCCCAGCCTCTGAGAGGACAGCTTCTTTTGGCTTCAGTGAGCTTTCAGTTAGGCTCCATCATCAGAGGGTTGATGAGAGGGGGAAATAATTTAATCTGTTTGTAGGTTGCACTTTGATGCTTACATCCCTAAAATGTGTTTTTCATTTTACTGATGTGTTTATAGTTCTTAAATATTGATACCTAAAAGTCTTTAGTCAATTAATAACCCAAGTAAAGAAACAACCAAACAAAATGCTGCACCAGCAGTGCCTTACAGTAGCTGAACAGGTTGTAGAGGATACAACAGAAAGCAAAACAAAGGGCCTTTGGCACCTAACCTGCAAAGTCATTTTCACTTGTTTCAAGGAGAGGGGGGAGTAGAAAAAGGAAACCCTGTGGAAGGAAACAAGAAGAGCTGGGCTCAGCCAGTGCCTCTGTTACCCTGCCTGGGCATCTTCTGGGTGTTCCACAGAGACCTAGTGACTGCCTGAATTAGCCTCCCTGTGGCTCCCAGGTTAGCCCTCACACTTCTGGTGTTTTCCTTTGTGGCCCTGTGAATGACGATTATTCTGCTTTGGCACATAACCAGTATGTTGCATAACTGGGAAGAAATCTAGCATGCATCCCCGCACTGCGAGGATCATGTTCAAGCAGTGTGGGCTGCCCTCCAGAACAGCAACGTCAATCAAGCAGCAGAAGGATGCTTCCTTTCCATAAGGGGAAAAGAGGGGAGGGGGGAGGAATCAGCTTTAATAAAGCTTTGACTTCTTTTTTCATGCTGTAGACTCAGAGCAGGATTTTCACTGACATCTCAAACAAAAAGAAAAGCTAGCTCTGTCATTACTAGAACCGGTACAAGGGACCTGGCACAAGATCTACTTTGCTAAAGCCAGGATTAAGCATCAGAACTGACCCAGAGAGAAACAGATATTCATGAAGTCTGAACTGCCTCAGACTGAGCTTAACGAAAGTGTTGTGACATCCTTCTGACAAACCTGCCTACTGATTGCTTGATTTAATGATATGAAGCAAAACACCCATAGCTCAAAAAAAATCACACAAATTTAGGTACTGTAAAAGGATCCCAGCAAAGGAAGCCCAAGTCCAAAAAGCCTCTAACATACAGACAGCATGGACATAACCAGTAGCTTGTGTTAACTGGTATCCAGAGCAAAGCAATTGCAGGTATATTTCCTCTAATGGACACAGAAAACTGCCCATGAGCCTCTCTTTTACAGTGCATCTTCAGTTTTTGCATTTAAAAGCATAAGGGGGTTTTTCAGATAGGATTTTCAGGGGTAGATGAGCCAAAATTTGAACAGTGTTCCATTGATCGCAGCTTGATTCTTCTGTTTTGGAACATCGATTTTTACATTTCCCGGACTCGTATGATCAGGTGTCCAAGGCTGTGGTTAGCTTGCTTGAATTGTTCTCAACTCCTTTTTGTGGAACAAGTAACTGTGGTTTGCTGACTAAGCCATTTGCTGTTTTAAATCTGCTTTTGTAAAGGAAAGTTCAGTTCCATAGCTCAGCCTCAAATTGTCATGGATGTCAGTAACACAGAAGGAAAGGTCCTTTGCTGAATATCCTTCCTTGAATGCAAACTAAATGGACAAACTGCAGCCTTGTCACTATGAAAAAAACACGATAAAAACAGAATTGAGTTTGGAGGGCTGCTGCCTCACACAGTTCTCTCAGATAGCTTTTCCCCCCACCCCCACTTTCATTTATTTATTTTTTATATTGAATTCAGTAATTAGTTAACAAAGGCAGCAAAGAGACTGGAGGCAGCTGTCCTCCACATCACCCATGTGCCAAGTGCAGTGCAGACATGAGCAATGCAGGCTCATCACACTGCTCTGCTGGTGCACACGAGGCTTGGCCAGAAGATACAGCATCTTATGGTTGGAGAGTGACTGTGATACCCACCCACAGCAGTTACGAGAAGTGCCAGATTATCACCCCAAATTTAGGCTTATGATGCCAGCAATGTTCTAGAGTGTCTTCTTCTCTGGGTAGATAATGTGACATTATTTCCCAAAAATTGTAATACTACATGGAGGCAATGCTTTTGGAATAGGCAGTGCTTTTAAAGCAGTTTTCAGCTTAATTTCAAAACTCGTATTTTTAAATACGGAGTACCTACACTTGTTGCTACAGGAAAATATAGGCTCCTAAGTTTCAGCTTCGTGAACAAAGGCTGAGAAGCACTTTTGAAAACCTTGCTCCTTGACAGGGACTTAGGGACTAACCTCAGGGGCTTAAGCCTGAAATTCTTGACCCTGACAAATGAATGAGGTTTTCAAGTCCTCAAAAAGCACTTCCGTTTTTAAAATTAGACATCCAGTAGTAATAAGGACCCCAAACCAAAACAGTTGAGCCCTTGCTTCTTGTCGTGTCAAGGTAATGATCAGTTTAGGGTGCTGATGTAGGATAAACTTGGCATAAGTCACCATGTAATCAGCAGCTTCTCCTTTCAGGGCTTGGATTTATTGCTTATTTTTCTACTCTCTCCCACTGTTGACAGTGGAAGATTATGTAGCTGAAGCCACACAGATGCTCACTTACTCTTCTCATTCAGGTTTTAATTCATAAAGCTACAAAAAAAAAAAAAAAAAAAAAAAAAAGAAAAAGCCAATGAAGTGGGCATACTTTGATCTCTTAACCATATTTTCCGCCTGTTTCTCCTCTTGTCCCTTTCTGCTTCCTAAACTCCCACCAGCCCTTTCAAGTTTTATAACACAATAGCAGTAGAGCTCTCAGGCTTCTTTAAATGTAAAACTTGTTCCTCCTGCACGGAATGATCTTGCCTTGCCAGATCTCCTTTCATAAGTCTCGATAGCACAGAACTGATGTCAAAGACTTTTGCATGCACCAATTCATGGGCCCTCCCGGGAGGCCTATACTACGCTATACTGACTATAACCGGGCTTTTATATCTAACTATGGTCACAATTCAGTGACTCTTATGAATTTTGAGCTTTCTTATCCCCGGCTCCAACTATGAACCCTTTGTCTAGCATAAGACAATTTAAAGGAGCTGAGTTTTGGGTTTTTTTTAACCTATTTTTCTTCATGGAAGTTTCAAATCTGATCTGGAAAACTGGCATCTATTCTACAACTGTCCCACCCCCTGTTATTAATAGTTTGCTTAGAAATGGCAACTTTATTCTGGGTATATAACATTACTCTGGATTAGCTTAGTGTTTGCTGGAGAAAAGGCATAGTGGGTTTTGGAGTTTTCCCTTTTTTTAAAAAAAATATGTTGGGAAAAAAGCTTTCTTTCCTAATCTAGACACAGTTCTAGAGTTTATGCCAGTAAATAAGTTAAATTACTGACAATCAAGGCCTTTTTAAAAAATTTAACTTTATTTTTAGGCTAGCCTAGATATTTCCAAGACACTCAAGCTTTTTTTCTTGGACCTCACTTACTTGGAGCACAAGAACTCCTATCCTGAAATAAATCTATCCAGACTAGCTTTTAGAGAGGTTTTAATTGCCTTGAGTAAATTGGCACTCAGGTAATTGAAGGCAATTAGCGAAAAAAGAAAAGTAGTCCAGTGTAGGCAAACCACAGTTGTCCAGGCATGTAAAAAACATCATAATTTGGCTTGGTGTTGGCTTCTGAGATTTTCACAGCTACGATTCATGTGGTCTTTCACTCATCTTGCATTTGGTTTCCAGGAGAAAAAATGGATATGAAGCACAGTGAGAAATTTGATTTTCACTTAATTTGGAAAAATACCCACAAAAGAGAAGTGAAAGAAATGAGAACGACTAGTCAAAATCTTCTAAGGTAGAATTCAAGTCATAAACTGAGAGATCAGTTATGACAGGAAGAATAAAAGCTTACTTGAACCTAAGAGATTTTTATAATGTCAAGCTGAAGAACCCCTCACTTGAGTAAAATTTTCATAAAGAAAACTGTGGAAAGTCCAGAAATACATACAAATTGTTATAGCTGGCAGATCAAGGAATCATTAGACGCTGTAATGAAACTAGACTGTTCTTAGTTACTCAGGATCTTCTGAAAATACTGGCGAACAAGTGTCAAACCCCTGGCAGCCAGGTTTTTTAAGTGTGGCAAAATGTTCGAGCTAAACCCTTGAGCACAATTGCTGAAACAGTGCCAATGATGTCTTTATAAGCAAGTGGTGGGTAGATCATTCATACCAAGTTGGGGCTTGTTTCAGTGATTCATGGAATTAAAATTATGAAGGAGAAACTTATAACCCAGCTAGAGTAGATGTTCAACTTAAAAAACAAGTTAAACTTGTGAAACATCAAGATAGCATATTGAGGTAGCATTGCTAATATTATAACCCAGCTGTTCAAGACTCACGGTACGAAACGCAAACCCTCACCAAAATGTTAACAATGACCCATTCAGCAACATTGGAAAAATCTCGCTACTACGTCAGTGGGGCATTACGTAAGAGCTAGCAATCTGCACTTGGACAGGAGAATTGTTTTTAAAAACCTTGAGCTATGAGTTATGATAGAGTATGAATGGAAACCAAATAATTTCTTACAGAGACTTAAAGTACAGAACAGTGAAACAGTCCAGGAATGAGTGAGAGACTGTGTGCTTTTTCTTGCCGGCCCTGGACTGAGTTGCTGAATATAGGATCTCACTTTAACTGCATCAACAAGAGTTCAAGGGAGAAGTTACGACTAAGAGGAACTGGGGTTTTTTTCCTCATCTGGATCATGAGGAACTATTTCCTGGGTCCTGGTACAGCCCTGCAGCAGCACAGTAATCTTTCATTTATGAGAGTACTGAGGAAACCTGAACCCTTTTTACCAGCTCTTCTTGCGCTCATGGTGAATCAGATTCATCCTGAAAAGAGCGGGCAACAACCCTATGTACCATTGCAAATCTGGATCCTTTTGCCAGTGACATCTTCTGGAGTCTCCATTTAAACCAACTTCTATACACAAAATATCTGTCACAAATTACAAGCATCTACTGTTAGAACATCCTATAAGCGTAAACCTGGGTTTTTACCTCTCTAATATGCCCAACAACCTTCTATTCCAAGTGGAACAAAAAGTTTCCAAGGAGCAAATAACTTCATTTTCCACTTTTGTACAACTTCCTTATCCAAAACAGCCCAGCTCAGTTTCAATATACAGATTTTAAATGCTGTGCATTCACTCTCCCGTCAAGCTCGCTGAAGCACAAGGAGGTGACATGTTTTCCGGAAGCTCACACAGATCATCCACTGTCAGGGAAGACGGACCTCTTGACTCCCCTTCCCTCCTATAACCAAATGTGTTCCCTAAGTCCCCAGTCTGAGATGACCACAGTGGGACTGGAGAACCGTAAGTCACAATGTGATCCGACCACAAAGTGAATCACAGCATGAGCCTGCTTTACAAGAAATCTTGTTCCTGGATGGAGTTAGTAGGGGCAGATGGATAGTAGGGGCAGTTTTGCCCTTGGCAAAGGGATGCAGGCAGGGATTAACTTGCAAGCAGCTGATATTGTGCTGGCAGTGCCTCCCCATGTGCAAGAAGAGTGAGAATATCAAGCTGATCACTACCGTGTCCTGTCAGCTTCATTAGATTTACTTACATTAGCAAATAAACACATTCAGTAGCATACATAGCAGGATAAGGCTTGTAGCAGCTGACTATTGTGATTGTCCATTAAAAAGCAGTAGAAGTGAATACAGCTAACACAGTTGATGTAAAAGCAGGCATTAGGAAGAAGACTTCCACAGGTAAGGATGACTATGCATTGTTAGCCTCAATCTTTGTGATAAAACTTTCAATTAAAGCTCACATTCTGTGAGTTTTTCCCCCTACATTTCACTTCCTATGTTGTACGCCACAGTTGACAAGAGCTTGTATAAAGTCCCCAAAATCTTCCCATACTTTCCTCTTTCCTGAGAGCATTAAATGCAGGTCACATAGTGCCCATATGCCCTATGTTTTTATTTGTTTTTAATCACCATATGCCGTGACCACAGGTAAGCCTACACCTGCCAAAATTGACTAAAAACATGTAGAGTCAGGCATTTAGAATCATAGATGTTACAAAAGGAGTAGAATAAAACTGGATTTATTTGTTTATTTATTCAGACATTCCTTAATGATTATACTTAATGGTTAGAACTTCAGAATTATATTAATTCCTGTGAAAAGCTGCTTATTAATCATAGGTTGTTGCATTTGGTCTGTATGAAGAAAATATACATTTAATTTAAAGAAAAAAAATGTTTTATTGGGATCCATTCCAAATTAAGACATTCCAAAGTGAGATACTCTTGCTACGTACATCCCACACCCTCATATGCAGCTGAACCTCAAACCTGGCCAAAAAGGGGGTGGGGTGTGTGTGAAGATACCCCAAGCTGAGGAACAATACCAGGTCTTTATAGAAGCTAAGAGCCAACCCTCTTCAGAGGAGATAAAAACAATACTGGTCTACTTTGGGGGCAGAGTATGTTAGCTGCTGTTGAGAAACTCCAGGCAGACACCACAGCCTCCGGAGAGTGTAAGCCTAGAAATACTGAAGGATGACCCAGTGGATTTAAACAGCATTAAATAGCTTCTCCATTTTCTGAAAGGCACTAGCAAACTGACATCTAGCATCACAAAACTGAACTGTAGATGGTAACACTGAACCTGAAGGGACCACCTCAGTAACTAGATGATGTAGAAAATGTGCCACAAAACAGATTATGTAGTAACACAAATGTCAGCTGTGTTATTTAGGATTGTCACTGTATAACAGCATAGTGCTACTTATATGAGCTTCCTGTAGCAAAGAGGACTACCGATCTGTCTCTCTTTTGTACTTTGACCAGGACGCTGTTCTTGTGCCTCCTGTTATATTAAATACATGTTTAAAAAATTAGGTAGCTGAGAAATTTAAGCAAACCCCAGAATTATGATAATACCATGACATTATCATTTGTGAAACCTCTAGGAAAATCCTTTTACAATTCCTAAACAATAGCAAAATCATGATAGCATAAGAGTTCACACTAAATTAAAAGAAGACACAAAAAAAGAAAGAAGGATTATTTTCTTTTGTGGGACCTGCTTTCTTTTTTATTTATTTGCCTGGTGAACTTAGCTGAAGTTGTGAGACGTAATTAAAACCTTGACATTACATGCTTGAATTTCTTCATATTGTTAAAGGCCTTCTAGTTCAGGACTTCAGACAACAAGAGCAATTCTACCTTCAAGCTAAAACTCTTCTAAATGAGAAATTTTGATTCTTAGATCTCTCTCCTCAGCAAGTCAAAACTCTGTATTTTCTTCAAATGACTTTTTAACTACATGTTTTTTCCCCTTTGGATTAGGAGCATAGATTAGTTTGTTGCTAGACAGCCTTTTCTAAAGATGCCACTGTTCTCAAATCCCAGCTTTTTGGAATCCAGCTTTTTCCTCCAAAAGGCTAGCTTGTCCATAGAAAAAAATATGTCTTTTCTTCCAAAACTGCCTTCTTTTTAGAAACCCAGTGTTCCATGGTAAACCACTGTTGACAGTAGGTTTTCAGCTAAGTTTGTAACTAAACTCACCAAGAGACATGGAGAACATTGCCGAAGCAGGCAAAACTCTGCCCTTGCTGCCGGAGTGTCTGCTGAGGGGTGTGAGGGGGGTCACCAGCAAGTTAATCAGCTCAGTTCCCACACCGGAACAAAAGTCTAGGCAACAGGAATACCTCCCTTCCCCCTTCCAGTTTCCTATCGTTGTCAATTAAATGAACTAAAAAATTAAAATGGCATCAGGTCCACTTCACAGGTGAGCTTTCAGTATGGAGGTTGAAGAGGCAAGCCTGAGTTAATATTGTTTTGCCTCCCCAAATTTCTAAGCAGGAAAAAGAGGATAAGTCAGATTTGAATCTTCCTGCCCACAACTGGTTTTGCTTCCCAAGTTGCAACGGCATGCACTCGAGCATCCTGTCAAGCACAGGCTCTGTGCAAGGGCTGGTGCGAGTCAGCCTGGTGAATTCCTGCCATGCCAGGTGAAATAGGAAGAGGAAAGAATACAGCTTTGTTTGGGGTTTGGCATTTTGTTTCTTTCTATTTGCCAACGCTTGCAGCTCAATGCAATTATATTTGCGAATGGAGACCATGTGATGTGAAAGTAACAGAGAGCAACTAAATATGGTATTTTCCCATGTTATTTTTCTCCTAGCAAATTTCCCAGACCTGAAGCAAACTTTTAGTTTTGGTAGCCTTCAAGGAATCAACTTGTTGACCTGCAGTCCCCAAATGGTCCTGTGCATAATGCTATAATCCCTGGGAACAGATCAATTATCAAGTGGCAGAGAAGTTTTGCAGGCCTACACAAAAATGCAGGAACAGGCTCAGTGGTCAATCTACTCATTCCTGTCTGAACACTGGGAAAAGACAGAGGTGTAGCATCCCTTCTATCTGTTTTTATATTTGCAGTATAATCTACTGATCTTTTTACTCTCATTATTGCTATTGAGAGGCGACTTCTGAGATTAGTCTATTATTGGAGGCATTGCAATCAGATCGTCTTCTGTTCATGTTTGTTCGCTGCAGCCTCTTGCACAATCCTGTTTTTCTTTGCTTCTGAATTTGACAAATTACAATTGCTTGAATTGTTTACTATTTTCCTTTGTAGGCTGAATTATATATTATTGTTCATTTCAATAAAGAGGATTTGGCTATTTCCAAGGCTACAATTTTTAGGGGGAAGCAGAAAGAAATAGTTTATGTTATGTTTGACAAGACAGAAGTTTAGTAACCTTTCTTGCTATAGGTCCAAGGATATGCCTTCTGTGATCCCCATGAAAAGCCACTCAAATTATAGGCCCTTGAAATATCACGTAAGCCTTTCATATGTAGCTTGTCAGGTATAGTCACAAGTTCTGTTTAACTCATTTTCTGGATGCCTAAGTTGAATGCTGATTTTTGAATTACATAAGTGCTGGTCACACATGACTGCAGCTATCCTGCGTTGCCTAGATCAAGCTAACTCATAGTACTTGGAAAAGTAATCAGGTCCTGGGCATCTCAGATTTCCCTAAAATGAATGGATACATTTAGCTTAATCTCTCTGCACATCAGTTTCCAGGATGCAAACTAGAGATAACACTTCCTTTGTTTCACTCATATGGTGAGAAAAGAGTTCTTGAAACAATTTGAAAATGCACTGATAAGAATTACTAAAGAAAAGCACAACCAAACACTTTTGAGGAAATTAACAATCCAGTATTTGAAGCACAGCCTGAATGCAGGAAATTACTCTGAACAAAAGAAAAAAAATTAATTGTGATTAACTGGAAATTCCAAGAATATTATCCATCCTGTGGCCTGGAAAGATTACGCAGAAAAAGAGAAGCATGTGACTGTGTGATTAAGTAAGTATCAATACAGATACATAAGGGACTGGCCTAAGTTCATGCTGACAGCCTTACAGAATGGCACTTCCTACCATCTGAGTACTTCACTATACAAACTTATTAATATCCTCTGAAAGCAGAAGAAAGGCTTCTGCACATACTTTACACTGCTGAACTTGGAAGACCCCAAGGAAATTTGGATGACTGTGCTAAGCACTGTACAAACATAACCAAAATCTGTATGCTAATAAGGCATTGTACTAATAAGTGTTATTACAAGAAAAAAGTGATACTAAGACCACAAAAATACGTATTTCTATTCATTTCTTCACCTGCTCTGTTTTTTTTTAATTTGTCATTTCTTTAACTTTTAACAATCACCACTTTTTTTGTGACAAAGAACAGACTTTCAACTTTTTCCAGCATCTAGAATTAAAGATGGTGTATTGAAATTAAAAAAAAAAAAAAAAAAGCTCTATCTGTCCTGATAAAAAGTATTTTACCTCAAACCAGGACACAGGTGTTTCACCCAGTACCAGGAGAAAGAGTCCACTACATATACAGATATGCATTAATATATTAATATTGAATTTGTCATTGTTGTACAGCTGAATAAAAGCAGTATCAGCCCATTTTTACTTCTATATTGCTACAGTGGTACCCATGAAGTTGGGGTTGTTCAGACATGCTTTCTGTTACCTGTAGACAAGCCTGAAAAAGAATATGCCTATTTCTCTACTGCTTTTTGTATTCAGAGCCATTGTGTAAAAGCTATAGAAATGTACCTTCTGAAATTCCTACAGTGACCTGTGTCTTCACACTGCTTAGACTTCTACTAAAAATTCTGTACTGGATTAAAAAGACTGGTATTTTTCTAACCCTCTAGCTAAAGTGATCCATGGCTTTTATAGGTAATAAAACAATTAATGAATGAAGCTCCATTATAAACACACATTTTACACACACACAGAGGCAAGCTACTAAGTACTGGTGAAAATCCCCCTTGCCATGAATTCTGCTTCAGACTATTTTTGTCAGATTTTTTTTCATATCATCCATCTATATTGTCATCGGAGCTACAAAATTCTCAAGAGAAACAGTCCAAGGTGACTCCAACTTCTACATTAATGTACTTGGATATTTTGAAATTAAAAAAACCCACAAACTTCTTGGTATCATAGAGCACAAAATATTTTTACTGTGTCTGGTTATGAGCAGATAGTGTAATGGACTGTACAGGTGACTAAAAACTACTCCTGCTTATTCTTTGGAAAAGCAATTGCAGAACAAAATAAATTTGTCAAACAGGTTGGGGGAAGTGGGGTTAGAGAAAAAAAGAAAAAAGGAGCAGATGACAAAACTAAAAGCATTCCACAGTAATAAAACTCCCTGGTAAAACCCTGACTGACGTTTTTAAACAGACAAGAATAAGAAAGAAAATACAGTCAAAAGACAGTCAGAAAAGAAAAGTAGGAGCAAAAGGGGATTTAGAAGTTTAGAACATTTGGTGAAAATTAGAGATGGACTATAACCAAAATGCTTGATCCAAATACCTCTAAATTTTGGAGGACACTTGATAGCTTGAACTGGATTTGAGTTCTACAAACTTGCTTTTTTATAATGGATTTGTATCCAAACTCCACTTCCAAACTCTGGGATAGTTTGAGAGCATCTTTAGATTCATATCCTGAATCTTACACCCATGTCAGCTGGAAATCTTACATTAACGCAATTGTTGAAAAACAGCGTTGTGAGCCAGGTTTCTATTTTCAGCGGTTCAACCTCCAGAGCTGTTCAACCTCCAGAGCTGTTCTAGGCCACCACCTTCGTCTGCTGGAAATAGTGCATGAGGTTTGACTTGGGCAGCTCGAACGCCTTTCTGCAACGCACAGACGGAGGTTTTATTGTAAGCTTCTCTTTCCAGCACTTCAGTCCCTCCTACACAATTCAGTAACCAGTTAATTTATATATTCTGCCTGAAGCACTCCCTGTGGCTTCATAATATAATCTCTCAAATGAAGAAAACTTACATAAAAGCGGATACAGCCCATTCCCAGGCCACTCACTCAGCTCTAGGCTGCCTGCTGGCATGAAGGCACTCATAGCCAGCTCGGTGTCCTGGGGCAGTCTGCGGCGCTGGATGAACGTCAGCCCCTTGCTGTGCTCTCCAAGCAGCCACCATCCTGCTGCACAGGCACCTTGCTACATCACAGGGTTTTTCACTATATTCCCTATATTGCATCCACATTCTTGCCAGGTCACCCTGGAAGATTTTACCTTGGAATCAGCTTGCTTGCAAAAAGGTTTTTTTATACTGACAGGAGATTAAAGGCGGGGTAGGGGGTGCGGGTAGGAGAAAAGGGAAGGGTTGAAACAAGTAGTTTATGAGCACTAGAGATAATGAAGCCTCATTTCCTACACATTTCTTACTTATGGAAAGTTCAAATATCTTCTCAGGAAGATGTAAACTCCAATTCCTTTTCGCCCCTGTGATTTTAGTGTTTCTGATGGCTACTGTGCCCTGTGAATTTTCTGATGTGTACTACAGGAAAGTTCATGCTGCTGCCTTTCCCTTGTGGGGACATTGATAGGGTCTCTGCTCTTCCCGCTGCCTTAACTCCTCTATTAAACTTGTCTGAAGTAAGCCAGTGGATCCAAAAGTTATTCGGGGGAATACACGATGAGATACGTTCATGGACAATGCAACAAAAATAAAAAAGCTGAAGATCAATATGCTCACTGCAGACCACCCACCCACCCCCACCCCCCAAAGAAGAAGAAAAAAAAAAAAAAGAAAACACCCACAAACAAACCACACAAGAGAAATTGAAAGGACCTTTGAGCGCTCTTAGATTTAGGAACTTTCTAATGTCTTCCACATGTACACCCCTATAGAAAGGTGAACCACAGGGAATGCCATTTAAGTTGACAACCCAGCATGCTAAAAGGACAGTAGCTTTCTCTTAGCTCCTAGCTCTAAGATAACAACAACTAACTACCTCATTTCAGGTAGCTATTTGTACGTATGTTGGTAAAACAATACTATACTAATACAGTGCCTTTTTTCAATAAATAATGTGTTGTATGACCACAGGTTTGTGCCTCTGCATGTAGGAGTGGAAAACAGATTTCCCGTGTTTCTAGAACGTTTACAATCTCAAAAAGTTGTACTGAAATACTGAAGTATCAGACCTTTCCCACAAGCAGGAAAAATGTCTGTGTATTCCAACTGGGACTACTGAAACATTATAAATTTTTTAAAACAAAGTCAACTGACATTATTTTTTTTCTTTTAAAATACGAATTACCCAAAGTTGCCAAATGGATAATTGCTTTGAATTTACAAAACAGATTTTAAAATATAAAGATGAATGTTTTGACAATTTTTTAAAATTTTTTATTTTTTAACTGGAAGATCTGTCAAATCTTATATATAAACTGAGGCTCTGGTATAGTTCCAGTTGCAGGGAACTACCCTTTTGGATAACTTCAGAGGCAAATCCCATGAAGATTTAGAGTTAAAATCATCACTCAGCTCAAAACTGCCACAGACTTACTAATTTGTCGTTTTATGTTGCACAATTTCTAAATCAGCAACCATTTTTGTAGATTTTGCATACAAGACATTTTAAATTTGACACCTCTTTTCTCATGCTGAAAGGATAAGAAAAGAAAAAAGCACTTCCTTTTCTCAGAAAAATGGCCACATTCGTTTTTGGCACACTTCAGTTTCAGCAAGAGCCCTGTCAGAGACTTCACCGCAGCTCTTCTGCGGTGTTTTCCTGGAGGCACAGGATAGACTAATTATCCTGTGTCTCCTTTGCGATCCTGGTGAGAGTAATCTAGGAGTGGAAACTTCAGGTAGCATTTCCCACAGAAGGTGGCTGAAGGGTGAAGACCAGCTGATGCTTTCAGCACAGGAGCACAGCAAGAGGCAGAAAACAAGCTGATAACTTGCAGCCTATGATGTTCACACTAAGTATAAAGGACCTGGGAACTTGGATAGCTTTGGCTTTAAGAAAAAAATTACCAGCATGGAGACTGTAGATTACTTTCTTCTACTACCAATAATTCTATTTATATCAAATAAACAAGAGAATTGGGGCTCCAAGACAGTACTTTTTTTTTTTAAAGTGTGGAACACAAGGAGCCTTGGAAGAGTAATCTATATCAGGTAAAAGGCAAACACAGATAATACTTTTTTTTTGTATAATATGTACACTTTTCCTTGCAACAATATGTAAGCTATCATAGTGCAAAATCAGGTTGCAACTTTTGGTTGCCTTTTTCTTTTTTTAATTATTACCTTCTGAGTAAGTCCTTTTCAGAAAAAAATGTTTTATGAAAACACTCTGGCAGGAACGCCAGAATATTTTTTTGGATCTCTAATAAGATTTTGTCTCATGATTCATCCTGCACAATC
This sequence comes from Pluvialis apricaria, assembly GCA_017639485.1. Lineage (NCBI taxonomy): Eukaryota > Metazoa > Chordata > Aves > Charadriiformes > Charadriidae > Pluvialis > Pluvialis apricaria. The sequence goes on from CM030008.1 coordinate 66,019,499, forward strand.
TGATTCCAAATTATTGCTTTTTATGTTCAAATATTTTCCTATGTAAGCAGGAATTCATATACTCGTGGCATGGGAAAAATGTGGTAAATCATATTCCAGGGCAATTCTTCTTTTCACATACAACCTGCCATGTTTAACTCCCAAGGATTTTTAAATAGCCCAAAGAAAAACACAAATAAAATGAAATGCAAATAAAGCAAATTCTAAAAGTAGAAAGAAAAATACTGTTCCCCACATATAATCCTGAAATGTTTCACCAAATTAATGTTTGTTATTTATATAACGCTTAGATACAGTTTTTCATGGTTTTACAGAAAACAGTGTCCAGCACTTCATTTCAAAACCCTACAGGTAATTCACTAATCTTCAAAATCCTTCCCTAATAAGTAAATAAATAAATATATAATATTTTAGAAAGGAAAAAAAACAAAGGCAGCAGCCTACTTTTCCAAGGCTGAAATTGGAATCAGCGAGAATCAGTTCTGAAACCAAAGGGAGCTGAGGGTCATTTCAGCACTCAAGCCATTGGTTTCTTTACCTGTGCATGAGAAGGGAGGTGGATTAACCTTAACCAGCGCACATCCAAGGCTCTGTCTCTAAACATACGGCATGCTCAAGGAGGACACGCACTGCATGGGCATATCTAAGCCCCTTACTGACCAACATCAAAGGTGGTGGCGTTCCATCGAGTGCAATGAGGAATTCATTTCCCAGCCATTGCTCCCATTTCTGCTGTAGAAACAGGTTTCTGCAGGAACTCATCCAGCTACTGAGCCTTACCCATCACTCCCTCACCCGCCCCTCTAAAATTCTCCAAAATTCCCCTAAACATTTAATAAGATTAGAGTATGTTTAGTTCAAAATAAAGAGCTATTTAGTTTGGATTTCATCCCACCTTAAGGCTTGCTTCTGCCACAAAACCTACCAAACACTGCCAGCCAGTAATGTGCAATCAGGAAGAGAGATGCATTGGGTGATAGCTATCCTTCCGTAAATGAGCTCATCTTCCCACTATCCAATTCTATCAATTTTCTTCATCCGCATGTTGTTTCCTGTCATGCTTCTAGGTGTTAAACTTCTGGAGGTACAATCAGCTTTTTGCTGTATCTTAGTGTAATTTCTACTAGAATCCCAACTCCAGACAAGGACTCAAGGGTGTTCCTGCAACATAAACCCTTACTTTGTCCTCCCCAAGCTACTGTCCTATTATAATATAATACAATACAATGACTGACATCATTATAACTAAATCTCAATACCTTTCTTTTCTGTCTTTAAATAAGTGTCCCTCTGGACTCCCCATCTCACTGATAGGTGTTTTGTTTATAAGCTTTAACTCTGATAAAGCAATAATTTTCCTCCCAGCTGACTGGGCTCAGCAAGGCATTTAATATACAGATCCACCATAGGGATGGAAGAGATTCTAAGAGTTCCCTCAGTCCCTGATCCAGTCCACAGTACACCCATGAATCCACAGTAACTCCACAAGTCAATAATACTTATGCCTTTATTGACAGATGTTCATGACCTGGCTGTGAAAATGCACCCACAGTGCCTATGGATAATATAAAGTTTCCACCAGTCTATGGCAACTCACTAGCATCCTTACTGTTAGAAAAGTTTTCCTAATGTCTAACCTTCATATTTCTCTGTGCAGTATAAGCTCATTATTTCTCCTTATGTGGGCATATTAAAAAAAAAAAAAACAAAACCTAAAATTCTTTGCAGTTTGCAGCAAAGTCTTCCAAATATTTGAAGACTATCATCATATCCTTACTTAGTTGTCTCTATTTTAGATTAAGCAAGGCCAAATTAAGGCAGTAGTCTATCACTGGGAATGACCTAAGTGATCTGACTGTTGACCACTGGATCCCACCATTCTGTACCATCCCCCAGCTTGAGCCTTGCCACAGCATGCATAGCATAGTACAAGACTTCTTCATACATCTTCCAAGATATACTTCCCCCCAAGTATCCTCATACACTTTCCCTTCTGCCCCCACAACAGCAATGTATATTTGACTTGTGTTTAACTTGTAAGCTACAACAGCAATGTATATTTGACTTGTGTTTAACTTGTAAGCTACAACAATTACTACAACAGCCTTTCATCATTCTGAAATCAAGTTCTCCAATATAGGCTCCCTGCCCTTCCCGACTTGCATCATCTGCAAATTTAATAAGGCACATTGTCTGTTCTCCCCCTGATCATTGACAGAAATGCCAGATTTGACAGAGAATCTTGATGATTTCTTTCAAAATATGATTTTCCAGTCAGTTTTGCCTTTAGAGTTTAACCCAACCACATTATTTTCATCTTCCTCCTTGCATCCTCAGTGAGCTTAAAACCTCACTGAATTAGGTAGGCCTGATTTTCACAAATAACATAGGGAAATGTTGTCATTGCCTTTTCCCATTGTTGCTGCAGTCATTAAAATACATCATTCAGGCTCTCAAAAGTGACTGTTGTTTCTCATTGTACTGGGTTTGTGTGGCAAGGTTGTGGTAGCCGGGGAGGCTACAGGAGTGGGTTCTGCAAGGAGTTGCTAGAAGCTTTCTCTATGTCCGGTAGAGCCAATGCCCACCAGCTCCGAGATGGACTCAGCACTGGCCAAGGCCAAGCCAATCAGCGATGGTGGTAGTGCCTCTGTGAGAACATATTTAAGGAGGAAAAGTTGCTTCACAACAGCAGCTGCAGACGGAGACAGGAGCAAGAATATGTGAGAGAAACAACTCTGCAGACACCAAGGTCAGCAAAGAAGGAGGGGAAGGAGGTGCTCCAGGCACTGGAGCAGAGATTCCCCTGCAGCTTGTGGTGAAGAACATGGTGAGGCAGGCTGTCCCCCTGCAGCCCATGGAGGTTAATGGTGGAGCAGATATCCACCTGCAGCCCATGGAAGACCCCATGCTGGAGCAGGTGGATGTGCCTGAAGGAGGCTGTGACCACGTGGGAAGCCTGCGCTGGAGCAGGCTCCTGGCAGAACCAGCGGACCTGTGGAGAGAGAGGAGACCACGCTGGAGCAGGTTTGCTGGCAGGACTTGTGGCCCTGCAGGGGACCCACGCTGAAGCAATCTGTTCCTGAAAGACTGCACCTCCTGGAAGGGACACACGCTGGAGCAGCTTGAGAAGAACTGCAGCCCGTGGGAGGAAGGATTCACGTTAGAGAAGTTTATGGACAACTGTCTCCCATGGGAGGGACCCCATGCTGAAGCAGGGGAAGAGTGTGAGGAGGAAGGAACAGCAGAGACAACGTGCGATGAACTGATTGCAACTGCCATTCCAGGTCCCCCTGCGCCACTTGGCGGGAGGAGGTAGAGAGAATCGGGAGCGAAGTTGAGCTTGGGAAGAAGGGAGGGGTGGGGGGGAAGGTGTTTTAAAATTTGGTTTTATTTCTCATTACCCCACTCTGATTTTGATTGGCAATAAATTAAATTAATTTCCTGTAGTCAAGTCTGTTTTGCCCATGACAGTAATTGGTGAGTGATCTCCCCCTGTCCTTATCTCAACCCAGAAGACTTTCTTCATATTTTCTCTCCCCCCGTCCAGCTGAGGACGGGAAGCAATAGAGCAGCTTAGTGGGTACCTGGCATCCAGCCAAGGTCAACCCACCATACTCATTTAAACAAATCTGGCTTAACGCAGATGAACACTCAGTCCTTTAAAAAGAGTCTATCAGGTTTAATATGTCTTGATTTTGGCACCATAAGGTCACTAAATCTTTTTTGACATGCAGTCTCATTAAACTTTTCTGTTTCCTGTTGTTTGTATTTTCTTCTATGTATCTCTAGTTTTGGAAAACCATTGTTTTTCTACACTTCTTTCCCTGTGCACCTTTAATTAAAGGCAAAAATAAAAAAGATTCAGCCATTGATCAAAACTCTATTCAAGCTCCCAAAATACAATCTCCTCTGTAATACCAAAATGACTCCCAGAAGTGCAGGAAGTAAACTCAATGATCTGGGGCAAAGAGATGTGCATTTGTATGTTGTTTTCTCTTGTCAGAAATTTAATTTTTTCCCCAAGCTTTGCAAGGTTATTGGAGAGGGAAGTAAATGAGAGGGGTTACATCTAATTAAAATTATGTGACTGATTTTCTTGAATTAAGATGTGTGAGTCTTCAAAAAACTTTTTCAGTTTGGATATGGAACACCACTTCTCTATGCATTTATGCATTTGAATTTCAAATGCTAGCAAACTTTATTCCTCCATTGATCTATTTTGCAATAATCAAAGTTAATTTGACAAGCTTCTATAATACAAACACCAATTGATGTCTAAGTAATCTCAAGAATCCCACAATAATGTGGGATATTAAAATAAAAACAAAAATACCATAGTAGATCATATAATTATACCACTTCTCACAGGAATGACAAAATAAAACTCCTCAAATATCAGATGTTTAAAAAGATATTGTAAACCTAAGAAAAAGAAAAAAAAAAAAAGGGTTACCCGATGAAGGAAAAAAAGGGACGGTCATTTGCGTCATCGTTAATCAAATGAGAAACTGGCCTCCCTAGCTCAGCGTAAGAAAAGCAAAACAGTAGCAGAACAACACACATTCTCAAGAGTGCTGGGTTTCTTTTTGTTTTAAATATTATTTTTTTTAAATCTCCACAGAACCTACAGAACATGACCCCACTGCGAACTCTTCCAAATCAAAGAATGTTATCTGGGTTCATATCCTTTTTCACATCTTTTTTGAAAATCAGAAACTATGAAAACAGAAGCATTGTACCCTTCCAGAGTACAAGAAGACAGAAGACAGTCTGTGAATTCCCTGAACATTACTATCATCTTTGTTCAGTGGAATACTTTTCCACCTCTAACTCTGAGCACTGTAACCTCTCTCCAAATGCCCTGGGGCTTAAGATACCTGTTCCAGTTTCAGCCCAGCTTTTTGCCTGCAGAGTGAGTGGCAGCAATTGTTATTGCTGGCTGTAATGTCACCGCACGTATCTGTCGTCATTCCATTTATTACATGAACAAGGTAAGTGAAGACAGGCAAGAAACACATACATGGCTACCACTTCAATCCTTAGGAATGAAATCACTCTCTCTCAAGACTATTTTTAGTGAGGTTTGTTTCCAGTCAAAGGCAAGAAGCATTATCAAGGAAACAGCTTATTCTAGCATCACATTACTGGTCATTTCTAGACAAACCCATGTTGCTTCAGAAACTAACAATATCCGACAATAAATAGTCCCAAGGTCCTTTTCATTCACTTACTGGGAGTTTCTCTTGTTTGGGAGGAGAGACAAGGATCTTTCAGAGAGGTACTTTCTTCTAAACTTGTCCTCTTGAATTTAGGCAGTTTAAGGAAACAATGACTGCTGACAAGTTCCTTATTACCAGCAATTAATGGCCAGTTTGTTAATTAGTGTCCTGAGGCAAAGTTAATGTAGCATTTCCAGCAGAACCCAAAACAAAAACATAGAATATTTTTGGATATGGGCTAACAGCTCTGTTTTATTCAGTATTTTTCTTAACAAGGACAGATTTTCCTGTCCAAATCAGTGGACTGCAAAGTGCATAAACCGGGAAAAGACATCGGCTTCATTAAAAGGAAAAATAATAATAAACTGGTTGTGGTCTTTTTCCTGACCCAGAAAATGGCAAGTTCCCAGTACATTCAAGAAAGAATAAAAATTCAGGGGAAAAAAAAAAAAAAAAAGCTTGTGGAAGTGGTTTCTCTGCCTTTTCAGTGAAAAGTCCAATCAATCCTGGAGGTTTTCCTCACAGACTGTTTCCCTACCTGAATTACTCAAAGAAAAAAAAAAATCGTCTTTCAAATACTGAAAATGTCTTCAGTGAGCTTACATCTTTTGGGGGAAAAAACCCAATAAAAAGCCCCAAAACAAAACAAAACAACCCACAAAGCTCATGGAACTTGGTCCTAAGAAGTGCTGTTTGCTTTGGGGATATCTCTACTTACTCATTACAAAATCACGAACTTTACAAAGGCAAATTGAGAAGCCATCACATACCCTCCCCCCCCTCAATACACTGTCTCTCAGAGCTGTGATTAAATCTTCATCTTTTCCTCGTCTAACCAGCAGAGAGAGACAGGATATCTCCTCTCTTATGAGTAACAGTGCTGCTGGAGCAGTGTCTACACTGGGCACTGGCATTTTTTATGATTTCCCACAGGTGTCCCAAAAGGGTGGTGCTCAGAGACCTCCAGAGGAGGAACAGATATAAATCTTGAACTGGCTTTAAAACCCACTGCCAATTGTAAATACAACAAAAATCCTCCAGCGACCACATGGCAGAGGATCACAGGCCTTTCTAGGAGTGACCTCTGTTGCCACTATTTCTACATCCTCTTGACTGTTCCTCGTGTGGTCGTTAAACCAGGCAAAACTGCTGCTGGCCTCTGCTGTACATAGGAGACACCATGAAGACCATGTATTTCTTCTCAGCTTTCCATAAGGCTAACAGCCAAAAACCAGAGACGGCCCATCTGGCTCCTCTGTGAGCCACGCAGACAGTAGTGCCGAGGCAGACATGCCAGTGAGAGTGACTCTGAACAGCTCACAGGGAGGTTTCTCCAGCAGAGAAGCTGAACTTTCATGCTGCAACAGCTCATTTCATGACTCTCCAGGAAGAGGTGGGCTACAGCTGGCAGCTATAGTCACTATAGGCATTGCTGAGAACATATTCCCTATCACTCAGTGATAAAACCTTACACAAAAAGTCAGAATACTATAAATATGAATTTTTTTTGTTAATAAGGCATAGCTAGGCTGATTTAGTTTCAGACCTTGCATCAGCCAAACACAACTTTCAGACATGAAACATTTATAAATGTCTGCATTTAATTAAAATGGTAAAACTTCTTAAAATAATTCTCTCAAACATGTTAAACCACATGAAATGCAATCAAAGCTGCACCACATCTAAAAAAAATTACAAGGTTTTTATTGTATAAACGATATTAAATTTTAATACCAGCAATGATGTACTTACAATAAAAACAAAGCAATGCACACAAAAAAAAGCTGGTTTAGCGGTATATCAATATATAACTGAACCTAGCCACTCGTTGGTGGTTGAGTGGTTACTTTCCCCACAGAGAGATTTGTGAAGTATGCTGTCAGAATACTTCAGAGTAGTCAAGGTTTCATTTGTTCGGTTAATATATTTGTTACTGCTGAGAACTGCACTATTTATAAAAGAAGAATAATCAAGAGCCATGCTTTTACATGCTTTTCTCCCCGTCCCATCTCCTAATGAATTGTAAATAAATTTGAAGTTATGAACGACTTCATGATTAATTTAAGATAGTTTATATGTATATATTTATAGTTTTTATAGTTATAACACAATAAAAAAAATCAGGATTTTTAATATAGCTCTGTTACCCTTTCCTTTTGGGATAGTTATATGAATGCCTTTGGGAAGAAAGCATTGTCTTCCAATAATATATCAAGATTTGGCATTGCTGACATTGTTTTGACACAATGGTTCAGCATAAACTGCTGAATCCATTTATATAACATCAACTACTTTTATAAAAGCAGAGACGGATAACCTGAGAACTCTCATGTGTTTTATGTACAATTTACTCACCAGGACTGCAACCACAAGAAATCTTGAGCTTCACAGTCATTCCATTCATTTTTAAATGGAAGGTTGCATTGACTTCAGCCAGTTACAGCTTATACCCATTGTCTGTATGGGGTTAATGTTATGTGTGAATTGATTCAAGTGCAACAAGACAGGCTTATTCCTAATATCTTATGTGCAGTGTGAGGTCTCAACCAAAGTCTGAAGCTAGAAAGGACCCCTTTAGAGGTAATCAAGTCTTAAACTGATTCTGACTGTAGGTTTTATCAGGATTTTGTCAGACAGCCTAAATAAAGCGGTTAGCGCAAACAAATCCAGAAGTGTTCTGCATAGCCACTATAACAAATGGCCTCCAAGGAGCATTTGAGTAATGCTTTGATTATTAGACATGCTAGTAACTACTAGTTATTTTAAATTGTGGCACCTCACCCAAAAGCATCCAAAAAACTCTTTACAAAAATAAATTAGTCAGAAGATGAAGACATTTTCTACTCAAGAATATTCTGGGGGGAGATGGCAGACTGGTTTTGCCAAACTGCACACCCCTGTAAAACACATGACCCTGTGTCCCTGTCCTGCTACCACTTGAGTGGATATTAGGCTAATCAACATATCTTTATAGTCCTGACATCTCAAGGATGTTTGAAGACAGAGCATAAACCCAAGTTGAATTTTTGCCACTTTTGATCATTTTGGAAGGCTGAACTCTCCCAAAGCATAGAAGTCCATGAAATTTTTGTTTAAATAGCTATTCAAGCTATCTTAATTAGATATTCCAGCATTACAATAGAGAAATATAGCACAAAGCCACACGAAACCAAAGTGGCAGGGAAAGGATGAAAAGTGTTCAAGTATAGAAGAGAATTTGACTCAAAAAGCCCACACCGTAGGACTGAATTAGTTGAAAATAACTTTGTTGGAGAACAGCAGTTGGAGGACAAGAGAGGCACAATGTGAAAAACTATTAACAGCAGGCCAGGGTTTTAGGAGAGTTGTATCAGGAGTGAAGGATGTCGTGTTGTCTGGGTTCCTTCTTATTCAAAGATGATACATTTGCTAGTTGGACACTTAGCACCTCTAAACTACAGTGGTTTTAGTATCATTTGCTAAAACAAGCATGGCTGTGATTTGCCTTTTGGAGGGGAGGAAAGAAAAATGCCTTTTCACTTTCTGATGCTTTTATTGTATTATGTGAGGTGTGAGAAATCCAGAGTAACCATGCAGGCCTATACCCAGATGAGTCATCTATGTGAAATGTGCACTACCCCGTGCAAAACAAGTTGTCTATTTTGATTGGGATATTTTTTTCCTATTATTATTTTTTTTAGTGATGTGGTAAATGTCTGGATAATACTTCTACCCTGCACGCAGTTGATCTGTTCTGGGGATTAGAAGGAAAACTCTAGTCAGCTAAAAGGTTGTGCTGAAAATATAGCAATGTCTACAGTTTAACCTGCCTCCACCTGTCCACCCACGCAGTTACCTGTATCAGGAAAGAGGTGAGTAATATTTGCTCACTCTTGGGAATTTGTTTAACGTTACTGAATGATTCATAGAAAGAGAGATGAGGAATAATAACAACTTTTAAGGACAAATGAAAAACAAAGAAATCTGTTCAACAGACATGCATTCTTTGGTATGAAATATAACTGGGCTGCCATCCATGGTCTTCTCGTTTCTCTTCTTTAAAGATATTTACCCTGTCACACTTTGATGGAAATAGGAAAACTAATTTGATAAAGCCATGCCAACCCAAAAATCTCTTGGCTTCACTTTTTTTTTCTGAGTGGAAAAAAAAAAAAGATATTAGAAACCGCACATTGCTCCTCAAAAAGATTTTAATGTGAAGCAATCAGTAGTAAAGAACACCCTTCTCACGCCTTGTGTGGGACAGAATAGAACCACAGGTTGGTGACAGCATTAGACTCCTAAACACTACAACAATCACAAAAGGAGGACTTGATGCTCAATGGGTTATCAAAGCACTAAGATAATTTTAACGAGCAATGGGTGAAACAGAAGTAGATAACATGATTTTTTTTTTGGTGAGACAATAAATCTAAAGCCCACAGACCTTTGTGATGCCCACAGTTCCACCTGAAGCCACTTGTCAAATACACTGATTCTTTTTCTATGAGGCCAGCTTCACTCTCATTAATGTCACACTCCTCAAAAACATTAGTAAAATGGATCAGCTTCTTGCAACATGCTGTTCCACATAAATAGAAACAACAGAATATAAAATGGTGGTGACTTTTTTCAAAAAACATATTTTATTTATTCACTTAAGGTATTTTTGTGGCCTGAATTCAGGACAGCATACCTCCCCAGGAGAGACACACAAGTATTTGCCTATTGGTAAGCATGTACTTCAGCACTTCCCTGAATTAAGATGATGTTGAGATTGAGATGCTATGTTGTACGCTTGTTCGCGTGAAGATGCTGAACTTGCCAGAACAAACATTGTACATGTAAATGGAGTTTTTAAAACAGTTCCTAATATTTTGTTGCTTAGCACTCAGTTTTCAAACCTGGCAGGCCAAGATCCACTCTCAGGCACTTTAAAAGGGGCCTTGTGTAATAACATAAAAAGAACATACAGCCTCCACTAACATCCACAGTCAAGTCCCTGGATGTCTTAGCTTACCAAAAAAAACCAAAACAAACCAACCTGAAAACCACCACACACATACCAAAACCCAACCGAAAACCCAAACCCCCAAAACCCATCACCCCTCAAGATTTAAGATCTCTAAACTTATATTTAGAAATGTAAATTTAGGCATTCAAGTTTTAAAAGTTGTCTCTGCACTTTCAAAAAAGTACAGGAACCTGACATCATGCTCTAAATCATTTCCTTTTAAATAACACTGTAAACTAATGCTGACTCTCCTCAGACATTAAATTAGGTGATCAACAGACAGGCTTTTCATCAAGTGGTGCTTTGCACAACTGGAAAATCCTGCTCTTTTATTAAACAGCCTAAAAAATAAACACCCATTTCACTTCTGTTCTTCTTTTTTCCTTTCAAAAACACTTCAATACTTTGAAAAAAGGTTTTAAAAGCATTCTACAGAGTTCCTCTTATCTCTTATAGTAAAAATTCCTTTCATGCTTTGTTATACACATATGCACACAGATGTTTCATCAAATTAGCTTGTGGGTATGCTTAGATGCATATAATGTCTGGCAAATTGCAATACTCATTTATAACAAACACCAAATAGAGAACATGGCAACTTGTGGAGTCCAGTTCGTTTAAGAATGCAAAATTGTGTATCAGGACAGTGCATTCTTGCATCTCATTCTGTCTTTGGAAATACAGTACATCCTCCTGTTTCATTCGACCTCAGAAAGACACAAGTAGCCATGACTCATAATTTCTTTCAATTAAAAAGTAATTATTTTACCTCTGTTTAATTGCTTAGTTACCTCTGTAATTAAAAATGGACATTTTCATGTTACTATGAACTTGAGCCTACACTGGTACACATTTGACAGCATCAAAATATTTGAACAAACTGGGTTTGGTTCAACTATTTTGGCTTGTAAGAATATGTGTGCTGCTCTGCTCAGTCCTGGTGAGGCCTCAAATGTAGAATTGAGTCACATTTTCCACACCATGCCATAGGATCAATCAAGGAAAATTTGTGAGACCAGAAAAATGTCCAGAATCAGAAAAGGATGAAGGAACTGGTCTTGTTTACTCTGGAGGAGACCAGGGAGCAGAAAGGGGAGCAGAGACATGATGACAGCCTTCAAATATGTAAGAAGCAGTTCCGGAGACAATGGTGATCAATGCTTTCCATATGCACTTGGAGTAGCTTGGGGAGAATTTGGCTAATTTGCAGCAAAATTTTTCTTTAAATGTCTCTATAATAGTTATGAAGCACTGGAAAGGCTACCTACAGAGGCTGTAGAAAATTCTTTATTGGGAATTTTTACGAGCTGATCCAGGTATGATGATTCTGACCAAGGCAGAGTCTATATCTTTTAGTGTTGGACACATCCTGCCACAGGCCATGCATCATGACAGCTGCAGCAATTATCTCAGGTCTAATTACTGCATTTCAAATTCAAAGGGGAGAAGGGCAAGCACTTCTGAAATTTCTAGAAGGAATTCTGTGTTACTTGGATGCTACTGCCCCAGTGACTTTCTCTTTGAAGAGAGAAAAAGCAGCCAAGATCAGGCTAGGAAAGGCCTGATCATGCAAATCCACTAGCCAAAATTACTACACAAGAAAAAGAAAAGGGAGCTGTAGTCAAGGTTACTTTACCAACAGCAACATCTCCCAAGTTCTTGAGAGGAAGATTGCCAGGGAAACAGAGAGCATGTGCATGGACAGCCCCCAACTCATAGGATCATTGGCCAACACGTGGATTACAAGCATTATTTGATCAATCATTAGTTGATATGTGGACTACAAATATTATCTGAAGGACTGTAATGCACCCCAAAGGAAAGGAAAGGTTACCTATCTGCATCTCAGCAGTATCATGCTCAGGCTGAAGGCTTGCCTTCATAACTAAAGCAATTTTTATTCCACCTACAAGCATCAGTGACTTTAACATTCACAAGCATCACAAGATAATGTAGTCACTCTGGACCTGAAAAACAAAATGCAACACTTGTGTAACAAATAAGAAATAGGTTCAACCAAATATTCCGATAGTATTTAGGTGGAGAAACAAGACACAGTTGTAGGAGAAAAGCTGAGTACCAAAGCACTTCTGTGTCCCCATTAGTTGGGTGTCCTCTCTCAGCAAGTGGCTTTCTTAAGAGAAACTGTATGATCCTCCAGAGGAGGACATAAAACTCCGACAGTATACATAAAACTCCGACCGTATACCAAGTTGTGATGACTTTGCCATAGGGAAAAAGTGCTTCCTGACTGCAGTTGGTGATCAGCTCATGCCCTTGGACATGAAGATTGATCATACTCTTAATTTTTTTCTTGGCCAGTGTAAATTCAGGTGCTGTTCTTGTCAGTTTTCTATAAATTAAAATCTCAGTTCTTTTTACCTATTTATCTTAATACTAACAGACTATGGGCTACCTCCTCTCCCATTCACAAGTGCGCTTTCCCTTTGGTGGCTATTTAATATCTCTGTGGCAAATACCAGAGTGACCACGTAAAGCAGAAGCAAGTAGGTCTGTGTTTGTAAAGCTGTCTTTCAATGAAATTCAAAGAATGAAAATAAGGAAAAGGTCATGTATAAATGCATGAACTACCTTCTTGTAGCTCCACAGGCTGTCGGACTCCAAAAAATCAGGTTTCCCCCTTTTTAAATAAATTTACCATGTAACTTTTGCTACAGTGAGTAGTACTTATCACCAGAAAGGCCAGAACTAAATTATTTGGCAAGGACTCTCATGAAATGTGATAAAGTGTGACTGAATTTGGTCCTGAAGACTGTGTCTCGCTAATTGGGAGAACTCACTGCCTAAGCATACTAATTACATGCGCAGTAAACAAAGCATTATTTTTATTGAATGTGTTCTTCTTATGACATTATGAGAAATTAAATACAGGACCACCCAGTTACGCTTCTTCTTTATTTGTTATTCCAATGTCAGTTTGTGACTCGGAGAAATAGGCATAAGAACTGAAGTAGATACCACCCACCATTTGATAAAAGTAGATGTTCCAATTCCTGATTACAATTGTAATATGGAAAATAAAAAAAGCAGAACAGAAATAACTATTACTTTCATAGCACCATTTTTGAAGCTGTCAAAGCGATTAGCAAGCATTTATTAGTCTCACAACAGCCCTATGAGACACTTAAGATACAATATTATTTTATGGGAAGACTTCTACACTACAGCAACTAGTCCAATATGTGAATTCATGTATAACATGCATTTATTTTTTTTGAACAGGTAACCTACTTTCAATCATGTCTTTTTCACTGTCCCCCCTTTTGGGAATATTTTTATTTACTTATTTTACACGATCAACTACACAGAGTTCATGTACTTCTGTACTGATTTCTTGCAGCTAACTCCAAACTGTACAAAAGGTTGTGGGTATGAATAAAGAACATGGATTATACTGAAACAAACACAGTATGAAGTAGCAACCCCACTAAGCCCCCTGGAATGCAGCAGGTGATAAATGCCACATTTCAACAGAATTAGCACCTCTCCCTCCTTTTGGGAGAGAAGGAGGTCGTCTGAGGTGATAGGAGAGGTATGCAATCAGGAAGTCCAGCAGAGGATTCCTTTGACTCCAGGATATAAAAAGAACTTGACTCAGACTCAAAAGACCCATCTTATTCACCTCAATCACGTCAGTGTACGCCCTCTCAGAGACAGTTAATACCTGCTCTGCACAACTAGCTAAAGGATTACGTTTATTCTTAGAATAACACCAAAAAGCTGTAAAGACAGTGCCTTGTATTAGGCAAAATTCTTCAGATCCTGCCATAAGAGGATGTTTAGACACGTGCAAGTCAAAAGCAATGTTAACACAGGCCCACCTTACGCATCATACACATTTGGAACTCATCTGTAGACTCAAACACATTAATTGTAAGGCATATAATCACATTTTCCAGCCAAAATAAAAGACATAGAGCTTAATACTGCAAAAGAAAAGGCTAATAGAGAGCAATATATTATCTTATTTTTTTCTTCGTTTTCTTTCAAATGGCTTAATTTGCTTTATTTTCATGGAGACATAAAAATTGTCACTGTTTATATAGCGTTCCCCATGCAGACATACTTACGTCGCACCTTACGTTATTGCAGACATCCAGTCTACAGATATCACATAGACAAATTTTCAGCCACAACTGATGTGCCGTTCACAACAGCAGAAGTACTTAACATACTGGCAGTTTCTAACCACATCACTTATATTATTCTGGACTTCTCTCAGAATTTCTGCAAGAGCTTTAATTTCCAGCTGAAGAACTGGAGCTAGTGGACAAGAAAGCAAAAGTGTCACATCCAAGGTTACGCCAAAGGTCAGATGGGCCCTTTCTGGCCCCCTGGGTTGTCAGTGTCTCTGGTCCTTCAGCACTGGATATGAACCCAGTACTGACAATATCTGAAACACACTGCTGTCAGTCAGCCACAAGGGTACCACACTGACTAGAGTGGCGTGATGTACCACGGCACACCAAAGCCACCCTTGTAAATCCAGAATTTTCCACAACAGGTCTCATGGGGTTTACAAGCCTAAAGCCACTTTTTGTTTTTGGCTTCCCCAGCGAGAGGTGTCCCACTGGACACCATGGGGGAGCCACCACTCACACCGGCTGCCCTATTGTCACTATTGCAGAAAGGGCAGAGCAGCCCATATCCTCTTGTCTCCATTTCAGCTTTCACATTTCCCTCTCACCTCAAGCATCAGGCAGCAGCCACAGCTACAGCCCTGTCTGTATATACAGTATTAGGAGCCCTCCGTTTCAAACGCTGACTTGGACGGGTGCCACACACCCCCTGGAAGCATCTGCATTTGAATTTAAAGGGGTGGGTGAGTGACAGCAAAACTAGCTGCTGCTTCTGACAAGGCTTTGGCAGATCATTGGTTGTCATCAAACCTATTGCGTTTCTTGGTCCCTGCCAAAAATTCCACCTACATGCCTGATGGCAATTAGTCCTTTGTAGGTGCTAATGAATAAAAGCAGCACGCACACTTTACAGACTTAAAAAGAATATCCCAATCCATATATTAATTCCATATATAAACTCACATGCACACACAGTCCTCCCTTCCCCTATCCACATGCCACTGTGCACCCACACCCAAACTCGTGCTTAGAAAAAAAGCAAGCAGCAGTAAGATGATCATCCAACTGTGTGCAAGTAGGATTTTTTTCATGAATCATTATCTGTTTTTCCATAACTCATCTACTGCAAAAAGTATTGCTTTATGAATGCAGAAGGCAGCCTACATTTGGGATAATGAAGCACATTCATCGCATGCTTGAACCTTTCAAAGGTTCAGACATTTCACACACTCCCTCTAACCATGATTTTCTGCGGTGTCCAAAATCATCTGGGGTACGACAGTATGACATACCCACACTTCAGGCAAATGCACTGACAATTTCCATAGAAGGGAAAATGGACAAAATAGGGGCACCGTGAGACTTCAACACCACAGTACTTCCAAATCAACACACTGAGCTTTGCTTTCATGTTTGTGTAATTCTGGGTTTTCTGTTTTATGTCAATTTTAGAAGACAAGGCATCAAAACAGTATGAGGAAATACACTCTATGTAAAGCCAGTTAAAGGGTCCTTATAAACTTTTCCCATCAGCAAAAATTCAGTTTTATCCCAAGCAAACCATTTTATAAGACTGTATCAAATCCAAAACAAAAAATTTAGGGGGAAACATAGCATTTTGAATTTCTTGTTAATGCTACATATATAGACAGAATTAGGTTTAGGAGTCAAAACAGAATAAATTGAGTGCTACAAAAAAAAAATCTTTTAAAGCATCTTGAAAATGATTGCATATTTTTTCCTCAGACATTTTGCATGTTTTAGCTCTCAACCGAAGCTTACAACATCTTTTAAATAAGGCACTTTCCCAACCACTTTTACAGTACTCATTAATTAATCAGAAGCAGAGCATTCAGTGTCTTACCATAACATTTCCAGACCAGATTTCACAGACTCCAAAAGGCTTCAGAAGGTCAGCTTTAAATTAGTACATTGCAGAAAATACCTTTCTTCAGCCTCACTAGATTAACAGCAGGTTTTAGCCTTCTCTGCTGGCTGGAGCGTAGGCAGGAGCAGTTGGAGAAGACAGTCATCAGCTCAGGAGCTGAAGCAAAGTTGGCCTGAGCTGAATGGCACTGCCCCTCATCAGCCATAACTGCTGTCAGGCTGTAACTGCTGCTGCATTGCTTTGCCTGGTGAGGTGTCTAGAGCACGTGTCTTTTGAGGAACAGCTGAGGGCACTGGGGTTGTTTAGCCTGGAGAAAAGGAGGCTGAGGGGAGACCTTATTGCTCTCTACAACTACCTGAAAGGAGATTGTGGAGAGGTGGGGGCTGGTCTCTTCTCCCAAGTAACAAGAGATAGGACAAGAGGAAATGGCCTCACATTATGCCAGGGGAGGTTTACATTGGATATTAGGAAAAATTTCTTCACTGAACAGGTTGCCAAGCATTGGAACAAGCTGCCCAGGGAAGTGGTGGAGTCGCCATCCCTGGAGGAATTTAAAAGATGTGTAGATGTAGTGCTGAGGGACATGGTTTAGTGGTAATTTGGCAGTGCTAGGTTAATGGCTGGAAATGATGATCTTAAAGGTCTCTTCCAGCCATGATGAGTCTATGATTTAAACAGTCTGGCCCTGCAAGTGGGTAGGGTCTTTCTTCTTTCCACCTGATACCCCTTGTGTCACATGCAATAGCACTGTACTCATACTGGCCACTGCAAAGCTGTCTTGATTGTGGGGTTATTCTATGTTTCATATTGGTTTTATACAGACAGAAAAATCAGACAAAAAGTCTTAAGTATTCCTGGTGCAGGTGAGGACATGATTCACATCCAGCCACAGAATAAAGAGATTCTCTGCAGCAGCCTCTGATCCTCCCTACCACAGAGGTATATGGCCTCTTTATTCCTGTTACATCTGGGCAAATCTCTTGCTTTGCAGCGGGTTTTTGTCAACGCAAGCAGCAAGGGTAAAGGGAGGGAAGGGACAAATGTCACAATGTACCCTTGTGACAGACCTTAGCTGCAGTGTCCTCTTATTTTAGCTTCTAGAAGAGGTCTGTAAGTTTTATGCCAAAACAATACTTTTTAGAATTAATCTTAACTGGGCAGGGAACATTTTTTCCATTTTAATTTTTTTCTTTCAGCCTGCGAGAGGATCACTGTCCCAGCCCATTCTGATCCATAGCATATCCACAAACACAGCAGGGATCAACATCACATGCACTTTCTTTTTTTCCCCTCTTGAAAAATTTCTCCTCTGACTTCCACTTGCAGCTGAGGAGTTCAGGCCAAAAAGTCTGGCTATTTCTGTCTCCTGTACCATATCAACAGTCATTGCACCAGCTACTTTAGCAAACACTGTAGGTGTCCACAAACAACAGTGTCAGCATATCATTGATGCAAAACAACTGAATGCTCTGAAATGCCCTTACACTCACATTTCACTGCCTGGCTTACCATGTTTCACCATGTTTTGCTGGCAGGCAGGACCTTGCTGCCAGGGTAGGCAATAGGGTAATTTCAGGAGCGCCACAACTATAATCGCAAAACTGTTCTCCAAAGGGCTGTTTCCATCACAAATGCTGCAGTACAGGTTCTCCAAATAAAGTTTCACTAATATCCACCTGGGGAAAGCCCAAGCATACAGGGATGGTTGTACCTTCAATGAATCCCACCTGTGGGACCCATGTGCTTTGGGGATAGCCCAGGGTTGCAGGTGCTCCTGACGGTGCAAGGCATGCTCCTCTTGTGCTACAGCGACAGGCATCTCCGTGAATCCCAAAAGCTCCAGCACATCTCTTGGAAGGCCTTGATCTAGGTGTTGCCTTCTCTTAGCCTAAAAGAGCTAAAAACTCTGCCTTTTGTTGCTCCAAGAGGTTTTAACCCTTGGGCTATAGGACAGCTGCCCCAGAGAAAGGCATTTCCCGGAGGCAGAAGGTGGGGTCACAGTGTGGGCACGAAGGCAGGGCTCCTCCAGCCAGGCCAGCAGCAGGCAAGACACCAGCTCTGTAGCCTGATAGGCAGAACGCACCACTGGGAGGAGGAAAACTGCTTCCTGAAATTATCCCAGGATAATTTTCTTTTCATTCAATCACTGTTTAATGTAAAATGCATTAAAAGCTTAGGAGCAAAATGTGAAAACATATGGAGTGAAGATGTTTAGGCAAATTGACAAATACAGCCCCACCTCCCTGGAAAGTCTTACAAAGGAGCTTAGAAGCTCCTTGGATTTAAATATCCCTTCAGCTTTCATTGTCCCCCATTTTGTTCTAGACAGCTTTTGGGAATATCACTGCTCAGAATACTCTGTTTTATAAGGTTTTGAATATCCCCTGAGTTCCACTTATTTTAAGAATTGTCAAATTATCAAGGTCCTAGATATAATCCTAGTGTTTACAGAAAACCTAAACTTCTAACTGGCATGTCTTAACGCTCTAAGGGGAGTTTGGTTGCAGCTGATGTTTCATCTGTACTCTCCATTCAGAATCCGACAACTACATGACTACGTTTGTAATCTCCTGATCTTTTTGTGTTGTAAAAGTTTGCTATTTTCTCCCTCACTGGGTGGTTGGTAAAATGAAAAGATAAAAATAAAACAAAGGCAAAGAAATATACTAAAGTAATATTTCAGGAAAGTGATTTCTTTCAAAGTATTTTTAATTTTTACATGATTCAAAATAACTTCACATACAGTAACCACTCAAACCAACTGACTCATCTTCATGTCCACATGCTTTCTTTAAAAACAGAAAATTCTATTTTTTTTTTAATGTTCAAAACATAACATTTTGCTGGAACAGATGCCTTATTTGAGCAAAGTGCCACATTTCTGTAATATTTAAAACGATGTTTCAATTTAACAAAGATGTGACTAATAGTCAATGAGTAGGAAAAGTTACCATGCCTGTATTTTTGTTCGGTACTAGTGACATGAGTGTGAACCATCCTGATAAGTGCTCTTTGATAACAACTCATGTTCTGAACAATATTTCTTGCTCTCTTAGTTATTAGTTTGGTTATTAGCTTTGCTCACAGGAGCTGACCAGTACAAAGTAATGAGGTAAGGCTGTAATCCTGTGCTAATATTGCCTTTTTAACGATTCACTTATTGTTCTTCTGTCTTTTTTTATAATCTCCATTTTACCCCTTCTGCTTTTAAACCTTGTGAAAAACATACTCTAGTAGCTAAAAGAATCCAGCCCCCTGTGAAGATCTCAATGCTTTCAATTAATTTTTTGCTTTTCTATTTTTCCAGCAGCAGCACATCTGCCCCTGAAAGGCTTTAAGTGTCTTTGTAACTAATACTAGAGGAACCTCAAAAAGTTTTATTTGCTTTGGCTCAGTTAAAGGCTTTGGTTTCTAGCTGCTTGTTCAATCCTCCTGGAACTGCAAAAATAGATGGGGAATCTCAGGATGTTTCACTGTGTTTTTGTCACCTCGCTGTATCCAGTAGGAAATTTCACAAGAGCCTTCTTTATAGTAAACTGACATTTCTGTTAATGGATCTACATCTTAGCTGTAGACTTAGCTGCAGACTTACACTGGCCAACTTAGCTGTAATTGTCACAAGACCTGCAGCAGAGATGCAGGAACAACAGGCTGTCCTTATCCCACGCCTGTCACTTTGCGGGGGATAATTCCATTATTGTTTTGAGTCTAATCTGAGAACCCAGGATTTCCATGCAGATGACAGGCACTGTGATACAGTCTCAGTGACGTTTTTTCTCGAATTTCTTGATCTTTATGACCAGAATGTGGTTGGGAATTGAGCCTCTGGCATTTACTATCCATGCGTTCTCTAGACGTATAAAAGTACAATTTAGAATATATATTTATTTTGGTACAACTTTTTCCCACCCAAATGACAAAACTGTAACAGTTTATGCAAAGAAACACATCAGGCCCCACAAGCTGAAGACAACACACGGATAAGAGTCAGCACAGCAGTGTCATGAGGTTGCACCACTATTCTGATCATTCAGCACAAAAACAAGGAGCATGAACATGGGCCATCTGGCCACAAGGACATAATGTCTAAGCAGCAAGACCACCTACGTTGACTGTGGGCATAGCTAGCCATGTAGGCAAGACATATATGTAGCAGGGTCCATAGATTTTGAGAATACACCGAGCATTGTTGGTTGGCAATTGTCCTTCCCCACACCCAGGCCCGTACCATCTGCTCCACCACTGGCTGATGCCGACTACCAGCTGAGAACCATGTCCAGCAACTCTGCAATTGCAGGACTGCCCAACCTATGTCATCTCAATAAATTCTCACTGTTCCCATAATTTTGATAATCTAATAACAACTCTGGTCATTATGGGATTTTGAAACAGATGATTTCATCTCAAAAAGGCATGAGAAATCCATACAGATGTTTAATATGTCAGAGCTGAGCATCAAATCCAATAAATCCTTAGTTCAGAGCAATGTAATTTTGTTAGTTCCTAGGAAATGGAGAAAACAAGAACTCCTTTTCATGCATCTTTAGTTTTCAAGTCCTAAAATTTATGCAAATGTTGTACATCTCCATAGTTATTTTCTGTACAGTACAATAAAGGAGTCAATACGTAGTCGAGAGTGTCAAAAGATTCTAAAGGTGCGTAGGCACTGACCAGTGCCAGAGAAACTCTGGCAGATTTACACCAGTTTAGACCAGCTAGAAAACTGAATTTTTACTAAATAATACTTACATTTAGGAGCGCTGGATCTGATTCTCATGATGAAACCCCTGAGTTATATCCTCTGGTTTTACCTGTAGCTAAATCTGTTCCTGAATACTCATGTCCAGCAATAGTACTGGCCAGTTCCACACTTGGCTGCCAACAATACATCTCATGGTTATAATGAGATTGAAGTTACTGGGGAAAGTGAAGGCGACCTAGATCGTATAGATATCTAAGATGACACACTGTGGTGTACAGTGACAAAGCTGAATAACAGAAAGGGAAGACAAAGAAAAGCTCTTACAAGATCACCTAAATGTACATTTACGAAAACCTACCAGATTTCGATTAACGCTCTTACATGTCCTTCTGCTTACCTGGCGTGATTTTCACAAGGTCCACATGCATGTGCCTCCACTGTGTCTTCCATTAAAAAGGAATGCGAATGCTGCCAGTTGTTTGCAATCAATAATGCCTGTTTTATCAGACCTTTATTGTCTATTAGACAGCCTTGTTCAGGCTTACCTCCACCCTCATTTACATCTGTCTTAAGTATAATGGCACAGACAGTCTAGAAAGGTGTATTAAAGCACAAACAAAATGAAACAAATAAATCAGGGGTTTGGTCTGTTAGCAACTATACCTCTTGATGATAAGCATTCTCCTTTTACCCTCTTCCAAGGCACATCTAAATCCGTATGGGAAACATGCATTCCCCAGCCAGCTGAGAGCTGGAACTGGATCCAAGATGGAATTCAAACACTCTGGCTCATGTCTAGTTCAGTGCAAAAACCCTAATACTTACACTGGCTAGAGGTGAACTTGAAACTTTCTCTACAAAGTGCAGGTCACCTCTAATCATGGTGTGTTATTCCATAACAGTAAATAATTGGAGTTCTTGAAAGAGCTTAGCACACAAATCACATATAACCAATGAAGTAATTTTCTTATCAGATGTTTATTTTTGTAGTTAATAGAATTATCAACAGAAAGTCTTAAATCACTAGGTGAGTCACCAGCAGGGAGGTGTGTCATCATCGGAACTGCAGGGTATCTCCTTGTTTGGCCTCATTATCTAGCCATTTTTGCTAAGAGGTATTGGGAAAAAATCTTCTCTGAGGGCAGGAAAACCCCACAACGTCCCAGAATGATGAAGAAAGGAAAGTACATCTTGTGTCATCGAAGCAAGACAGCCACTGAAGTGTGTACTGTGAATGACACAGAGGGGTTTCTCCATAATAAAACACATGCTGCTGGCTACTTGCAGTGATTAACTCTGTCTCACAGACAGGAAGCAAAGATCATACGTTCCTGCTTTAAACCATCTTGGTTATTTTATGTGTATCAGATCCTCTTCCTGTTTAGCTCCAGGGTAGCAACACCAGCCACATAAGACAGCTACAACCCTTAGTAAGCTGGATTTTTCCCTCCCTCCAAGTAGTAAGAAACTTCCCGGAACTGACTGAAGGCTTTGTGTTAGTGTTGTGAATGGCAACTCTTGGTTAATGAAAAGGGAAGTATTTCTCTATTTATTTTACCATATTTGGACACCCTTTGAAATCTGTGGGTTTTAAGTTCAGCTGTGAAATTGCAAAGATCTTTGCTCAGGGAGGCTTATGCGCCTGCCCTGGCTTCACTGAAGTCAGCGCAGCTCGTCTAAGCAGACCTCATTTCAGGACTTGAAAGCATAATTCAAGCCCTGCGATCCAATTTCCATTTGGTGCTGGCCAAAAGAGATGCCAAGACTAGTGTATGGTTTCAAATCTTATGTCCCTTGTTGCCCTAAAATCACTCAAAGAAGTGTCTTCATAGTTTGCATAACAGCAGACTTCATTTTAGAAGTTTTCAATTCAGAAGGGAGGAGGAGAAGGGAGAAAGTACAGTCCAAAAGTTGAAGCTGAAGTTAGAAAAATTTAGACTGGAAATATGTACAAACATTTAACAAAAAAAGTTTGTCACCACTGGAGCAACTGATCCTTCACTGTTTTCCGTCTTTGAACATCTTTCTAAGACATATGCAGTCATTCCTGAGGTTCCAAACTGCGATACAGGTTGCACCAGTGTGCAAGCCATGCCACAGCAAGGAGCTGCTGTTGCTGATGGTGGTACTCAGTAGTGCTATTAGGTATGGGACATGGGAAGAAACACATGCATGGACACGCACACACATACACGCACGCACACACATACACGCACGCACACACACACACACAGAGGAAAATTTATCCTGCCTTTCCTCAGGAGACAATGTTGCCCACTGGAATAGGTGAGCCAAGGTGATCCATGCAGCTCAAAAAGATTTACCAAGTACAGAATCTAAAACGTAAACTCTAGAACATCTTGAGAAAGTATATCAACAGGATATTCGGTAGGTCTTACTCAGTACAGACTCAGAAGTCACTCCCATCAAGGTGGATGCTAAATTTGCTCAGTAAGAAATGACTAAAACATCGAGAATAAACTCACAGGTCTCCCTCCAACTCTCACTGCCGTTAATGGCAAATTAGCTACATACCACAGAACTAAAATTTCTCTTCTTATTGTGAGTGATGGGTGACTCTCTCAAGTGGAGGCTGAAACTTTATCCCCCCACTACAGAGTCTGGCAATGAGGCTTCTGAAATATATTAATCTATTTGAGTTTTATTTTGACCTTAAAAATTTGACAAGGGATGGGCAATGAGATTCTGCCATCAATTCTACTCTCCCCAGTTGCCACCAAAAAACCCTAATTTTTGTATTTCTAACCTTTTTCTTGACCAGAGGCCACAATGGCAAAAGGCTAAACATTTCATTGATCATTCTAATTTAAAAAATACCTGAACACACAGCAAGATCTGGATTTCAGTGTCAGGCCAAAACCTTTACTCTGACTGCCATGACTGCATCACTGACTGTGATGCTATCAGGATCAAAAGCTACTGAATTGCTCTCTCTCAAAATATTCTAAAAGTAGTTGGAAGGTCTGTTTTTCAGAAGGAAACGAGCCCTCAGAATGGAGCTCCTCTTTAAAAAAATAAAAATCATCCATTTCTTTTTGCTAGCTCTTTATATATTTAGCATAAATATTAATTTGAGGTTACAAGAGAGTACAAAGAATTTTCAGAGAAGTGTCCCACACAAGTATTTGAGCAACGTTTCATTCCATTTCCTCAGGAGCGAGCATGTTGAAATCAAAAACCCAAAGATAACCCAAAGCTATCTTTTCTCTATTTAAGTGCATATATCTATGTGCTGGCTTCTAAAAATGGTAACTAGCACACATGTCCTATAACTGTATGTACAAATATATTTTAATACATTTAGTTCCCATCATTTCTCATATCCTCAATAAAAGAATAAATAAATGAAATTTCCTCGTATTTTCCCCAAACAAAAAGGAAAGGAAAATTTGGTCTGGGATGAAGCAGAGGAATATTTTGAGCCCCAATGAATATTTTTGTTTTGTTCAAAGTTCAGTACCTAAAATATAGTGTTATAAGGAGATCATTTTACTTTCAGAACAAAAATACTACATCTTTTCCTTACAAATGATATATTGCTCAAAAAAAACATTATACCCCTCTCTCTTACAGGAGTACTCTCTCAGTACTCACTGAATTTCTCCTTTTTTTCACCAAAGTGCAGTCTGTGTTTTTTTGACAGTCACATACAAAGTGCTGTACTACTGATCACAGCAGATGAAACATTCAGAAGAACTGAACACAAAGAGGTAAATATTGCAATACTTGAAGAATTTCCTTCCTTCCTTTCATAGTTTTGCTGCTGGAACAAGATATACGCACACCTTGTCTAGGAAATGGACCTCAGTTCCTTTCAAATATTAGAAATCTTTTCCAAAAACTTTTGGACTAGGTTCCAAAAGAATCCAAATTGTGAGTGCTTTCCTCTCAGTAAGAAACCCCTTGCACTCCACGAGTATCAACACAGGCTGAATGCACAACTGATCTTCGCTAACCAAGAGCCACTGTCTGACATGGGAGAAGAGCAAACACTCCCATTCAGGGGAATTTATTCTTCAAACTGCTAGAAAAAAAGAGCTGCCCTAACAAAACGGCATAGTTGTACCAGGGGACTGGGATGCCCTGAGAGCCACATGCAGGTGACAGCGCACAGTCACCGCGGGAAGTCACGGCGGCACGAGGAGGACCCATCCCGGGGGAGGGCTTGGAGGATATACAGAGGCTTCAGCCCTGGGCTTTTGTCGAAGAAACGCTCTCACACGTGTTTGAATACTGCATCGTTTCAGCAGAGAGGGAAAGGCTTCCAAGCTGCACAATTATGCTATTGTAATCAGACGGCACAGGCCAAATTAGACAGAGTAGCTCTGTTTTCCTGAATCCGGTTTTATAAGCTCCATTCTAGTGGCGCTCTATTACGCTGCTATGCAGAAGTGTCTGGCATTGTTTCCATCACAAACAAATCTTTATGTCCTAAATTCATGTTGGACGGAAACTTGGCTTCTAAGGCCTAAACCTAAGAATTACATTTGTTTGTTTAAACAAATTTGAGGGAAAACATACTTGGCCATCTTTGAGTTATATGATGACAAGATGATTTAGATTTCCCATAAAAGATATAATTCTTTTTCCCTCCTCACGCCAAACAATGATGCTTTCTTATAGCCGGACAGTTGCTGGCTAGAAGAACAAACCTATCAAGAAAAGCCAACTCTCGGCTATATTGATTAGGGCAGCAGATGCTGAGCACCTCACAGGATGTGGTTCTTGCTTTGGAAAAGTGAAGACAAAGGCTTATCTCCTACATTTATAAGACTGAACTTTCATTTCTCTGATGCTGCTCTGTGTAAAGCTAAATTGTAATTGATGTATTTTGTCTGTATTTTGCACAATTGGAACGATTTTATCTTCCCTAAACAGTGCATATTTATGAACTGCTACTGCAATAAGCCATCCTTGAAAGGAAACAGGCTGACATGCAATTGAAATATATAAGAAATGCAACCAAAACACAATTTTCCACTTTTTCACAACAAATTATCCCTTATGTTTACCTAAAGTACTATCAAAAGAAAATAATGGTGGCATTCTGCACCCAACACCAAAAATATCAGATCTTTGTGTTAAATCCTTGAACTGATATGCACAATCTTTTTTTCTTCTTATATCTTTCTATAATATGCAGGAAAAAAGTGCTTTATATTTCCCTTAAGTAAGTAAATTATCCCTCAGAAAAAATAATGTAGTCTAAATGTATTCATCATTTTCTCTGTATATTGCAGAAGTTGTGTCATTTTGGGTTATCTACACGATTTCATATATTGATCCAATCCCACTAATAACTGGCACTGAAAGTATCACAGAAGAATAGAGAAGCTTGGGAAAATTAGAAATCATTAGTAATGCTTTCTCTGAAACAAGAGGCAAAGCAACCTTAGGAAATGCTTTATTACCAATCCACCCTTGTTACCTATTTTATCTCCTATCACATTTCATTCAGTTGTGATCTAGACTCTACAAGGCTGTGTCAAAGAGCAGAATAAACAGGAAATGCATAGAAAAAAAACCCCAAACATATTCTCAGAAAACACACTGGAAGATATTTTAGACATTCCCCTTCTGAATGCCTAAAAGCCACTTGTACCTTTAAAAACCACTGGGTCAGGACACAATAGAAGTATATGTGAAAATTTAAAATTTATGAAATATATTGCTTCACATGAAAAGATGAGGCTCTTCTGCTTTACTGAAATCAATCCTGTAGTATATAGGTACAAGCAGGTCAGCCACGCATTTCTTCATAGACCTGGGCCTTGACTGAGCATCTTCTTGCTCAGGAGGATTCTCACAAATCACTCTTTACAACTCAGCCAGACCTACCAGCTAGTTGCCTTCTCCAAACTATCTCTTAAGATTTCATTTCCAGTAATGAATATTTGTTCATGGCAGTCTCAGAGCAACTCAGAAATACAGATTAAACAAACCATTACATGCTTAGACACCTGCTACTCTATGGTATACAATTACCAGAGAGTCAAGTCTCAACAAATGACTTTGTTTGCTCATTGTTGTGTTTAAGCAAGTGCTTGCCGTTTAAAATAAAGCAATTCCGAGCAGTTTCCATTATGGAGTTATCTGTTCTTAATGTCATCATTCACTACAGCAGTGGCCAGAAGTGGATTTTCTGTGCTGACTAGATCATAGTTTACTTTGACATAGTAATTATCTATTATTCCCATGTATACTGTTTGTTTATAGGTTCACTACCACATTCTTTTTTCTAAACAGAAGCAGTAGTATTTGCTGAAGGCAAACCAAACAATGAGTTAGCATGAAGAAATACACTGGTAGTCACTGAAACTCTCACAGTTTAAAGATCTCCCAGCCAGGCATGCAATTGCTTTTGGATAAAGAGGGAAATTAAGAAGCTGCACGGTGAGCTAAGAAGCTGACACTAGCCAAGAAAGGACTCTGCAAGATATTTGCAAAAGTTTACCCAACTTTTCCAAGCCACTAAGGATCACCTGGACCTCCCACTAGGATTACACTAAATTCATTGAGTCTTCCACACTTCTCTCTGACTTTGGTATACATACAGACACTCTTCCCCTTACAAAGGAAACACCTATACATCTCACTGGCTTCCTGTGCAAAAGCAATCCATAGTCAGCTTCTTCCCAGTGCTATAACCTTGAAAAGTGCCAAGCAGCATGCCTTACTCATCAACTCAAAACACTGAGTCTCACTCTTCCTTGGGACTTTTTCATATTCCACTTATTTATCTGGCTGGCTTCCACTATGAAATGCCACAGTGCTTCTCTTCAGAACCAGTCTTTAGTTGCTTTCTCTGATCTTCCACCAATAACAACAACCACTTTCAGAAATGGGCCTCTTCCCTACTGGTGCCCTCTTCCTTTTTTCCTCAAAAAAATTTCACAGGGTGAGCAATTGATTTTTATCTTCTTCAAAAACTTAATTTACTATCCATCGCAATAGCTGACTCTTTACTGCATGCACTGCTTGTTGCTTCTTCCTAAGGAGGGAAGTCAAAATTGGTACAGCTGACATTCTGCTCTCGGTAAAAAAAGCCAATTTCCCTTTGTGGGGTGAAGTAAACATGTACATTAAATCTTTTAGCACTAGCTAAAATAATTCACTACAGTTTCCTATTGAAGGGAAATGAGGAAGGTGATCTCTATGTGCAAGCATGACAAACTAACACCTGGAGATTTGACATGATCAGCCCCCAAATATTTGTGAGGAAACCAGGGGCAGAAGGCAAGACAGTTTCGAGTCAGAATGAATGCACACTGAAACTAGGCTCAGGAGCAGCTCACATCGGTCTGCCCCCGTGCTTCTGTCAGTGCCACGTTGATCTTGTCCTCATGTTAAAGAAATAGTTTTTAAGTTACATTTGAAACAGCAAAAGGATATCTTAATAAGAAGCATGTCCATGCACACTCACTTGCAGACACACACACACACATTTTCTTGACACTAACTGGCACCTGGAGATCGGTTTCAATATTCAGCATCTCAGTTCTCTGCAAACACTTAGAGGAAAACAGAATGCGTGAAGTCCTCAGCTCCAGTAAAATCCATGGCAAAACTCCCACTGACTTCAGCTATCCTCATTCTTCTACTCAACCTCAAGTCAATGCGCCTTTTTGTTTATTTTCCTGTTCAAATACTTTCCTCTAATGATATTAACACAGGAAAAATAACTGCTTGTCAGCAGAGCTCTACAGAAATTGGCAGGTTCTGTTTGAAGGCGTTTATGCAAGCTTCTTCTTCGATTTGATTAGAGTAGATTCTAGCTGCAGTGTTTGGACCCAGATCAAGAGAGAAATTTCAAATTCTGCCCACAGAATGTTCATGTACAGCATCTGAATTGCACTGAGGTCATTCTGCCTTCATTTTCATGCCTTGAGGTTTGTTACTAGCTTTAGAACCAGAAATTTGCAGCAAAACCCAGCTAAAGCCACCTCCTTTCACCTAGTTTCAGGACCAAATTATCTAACATCAGGAACTACTTACATTGGTGAATATATGCCAACAGTTATCACACAGTGGTATCTGAGATGAAACATTTATTTCCTCTTTTAACCGTAAGGAAATATTATGATAACAAAATGTCGTCACCCCTGGAAAGCATTGACTTTTACATGATGACCACAGGGTCCATTTTTGGACCAGCTTGTCTGAAATTCATTACACTAACCAAAGATTGGTGGGTTGGGTTTTTTATGTCGTGTTCTAAGAAACTGTGGAGCCATAAAAGCTTCATGCCATGTGAGATTGGACAACAGAAGCTCTGCAAAGTTCCTTTTAACCGTGCAGCTGTAGCCCACACCAAGAGACAGTAGTATTTACAGCAATGTTGATTTGTGGATGTCTGAAAATCAGTGGTCATTTAATTTCCATTGCTTTAGAGGAGTCTGCTGGAAAAGAGCCCACGTGTCCTTCAAGAAAACATTTCAAGTTGAAAGCAGTGAAACTCTGAAGCTTACTGTAAGGGCACAGAACTCAAGCTGGCATGGCCAGTTCATCACTGCTGACTATATAGCTCTCTGAAGTCAACTCAAGATTGATCCCAGAAGCATCAAAATAACTGTCAATGCAGTTTTTGCTCATTTCTTGCTATTCTTATTTCCTTGTCACTCTCAGTAACAACTTTGTTCTGTTGTCCTTACAGGTGTTTCTCTCTGAGCCATCTTCCTCCCTGTGTCACAGTGCTAATCAAACACAGCGCTGTCCTCCTAGTGATACCATTCATCAATTCAAATAACGTGGACACGATGCTCACAGGCTGTTATGTCATCTTAGATATTTCTATTGTCTTAGACATTGCAAATAAGAGCTCCTGCAGTGGCAACCTAGCTAGTGGCCGTGCAAAGGTCATCCCCATCTATTTGAATGGAAAATCCACAGCATTAATTAATTTGTGCATTCACCTATATTTGAAGGGTAAAGAAGTCTGGCAACCTGGTGAAGACCATCACTGACTTGGACATGCAGGATCTAGTTAGCAAGTGTTCCTGTAGACCCGTAACTCCACACATAACCCCGTTCTGTTTGACGTTTCCCCCCCTTGGTTCTATTTTCCAAATCAAATTTTAAAGGGCTGGATCTGACCTTCTCACCCTGAGAAACAGAGAAAGTGCTTAAGCAGGAATACCTGGCCAGTCACACTATTAAAACGAAAACAATTACTGCCTTATTTAACAAAACAAGCCACAATCTCAAAATGGTAGAGGCCGCCTATTTTGTTAAGGTCTTAATAGCATATTTTGTGGTTCCCTGGGGAATAATTCTCCTTATTCAGAGAAACACTTACTAACCTTCATAATTTATTTGTGGCTTCACTAAACACGCACATACTGTACTGCACGGCCATTAATCCTGGGAATGAACTTATTAATGATGGGTTAACCTTAAAAGGTTCAGTTTAGCTCAGATAACCACCCAGATTTCTAGATGCCTTTTTGAAATGTATCGACTATTTGAAACTCACTACTACACTTTTTCCAAAGTCCCTGTTATATGGCACACTGTTTCTAGTCAGCCCTCCCAGAAGGTCTCCGGTTTCCTCCCACCATGTTAGGTAAAATGTTACCTCGGACATTTGTTAGCTGACACCACAAATTGCTTATTTGGCATTCTGGGATAAAACCTTTGCTGTTACCTAGAAGGTCCTAGAGTAAAGCAGCTTGTATTGTAGTCCTAGTCTTTGCCATCATACATAGATACTGCCTCTCCCCCATAACACTTGTTTCAATGTTCTTCCTCTGAGTGAAGTGCAAATGAGGGACTACAGAAATTACCCCATCTGACTCCTATAAACTGTTCATGTGGCTAGTCTATGCTGAAACCTCCTACAGCTTTTGTTACTTCATCTCCTTTTTTCAATAGCCTACTTAATCAATCGAGCCTTTTTAGATGCCTTGCATTTTGATCCAGGGTCTCATGTGTGTTTCTACTGTCCCTATAACAACAGGATTCTGGACCTGTTCAGGACTCTAAACAAAGCCAGTATTGAAAATAATGATTTATGTACAACGCGTTTTTTAAATTTCCCAGAAATACAGTCTTACTACTAAAGAGAACAAATGCCCAAATACTGGGAAGCCAGTTTCCCTACTAACGCTCACTGTAGTCTGGCTTTTGAATGCTTCTTATGCTTTTGACTTTTGCTACTGCTTTCAGCCAGTTATTGCAACTGAATATGAAGAACTCCTCCTTAACATATTCTGTCATTTTCAGAAAATAGAGGAACCCAATACTAATGATGCTAACTTACAGAATTTAATACATACTAGCACAGAGATATGTCTGTGGAGCCTGTAGAGGAAAGAGCCATACCACGGCTATGTGAGCAATTACTGCTTGAACCAGAACTAACTTTACAGAAAGCTATAGTTATTTCTAGCCAAATTGAGACTGCAAGGGCAGAGGCTGAAATAATTGCTCAAGAGGCTATAGACCATGTCCAAGTAGTTCATTCATTAATAGGGTGATCTCTAAACTGGTATAAGTGTGGCAGGCAGAGTGGTGGTAAACGGAGCACATTTGATACATCTAGAAAGCACCATGCCATCTCAACACCCTCTGATACTTCAAAGTCAGGCTTTGATTGTGAATCTCTACTATGTATTGCCAACTCAACTCTGAAATGCAACCATGGACCACAGGCAATTCCTGTATCGAATTAAATGTAGGATAAGGGTGAGATTAAAGAATGCCAAACCTGTGCCTACAGCTACCACACTCAAAGCCATGTGAAGACATCAGACATTCAAATTCTATTAAAACAAAACACAAAAAAAAGACCAAACAAAAACACACTAAAGCACCTGCCTTCAAGCCTATGCTGATTAAAAAGAAAACTTTGAAAGCATGACCAGATGGAACCAATGTAACAAGCTTCACTAAATCTGCAAACAGGCTGAAATAGCGGTGCTGAAAGACATGAACTGCTCTTTGTATTAGACAGACAATTAATTACTAGAACAAGTGCTCCACGGGACCTTATCAGCACCACTGTAATGATATACTTCTACTACCAGCATGCCTTGGGAGAGGGACTGGGGAAGGAGAAAAGGAGGTCTTGTTGCTGCCATCTTTGTCTGGTTGGCTGGATAAAGGAGAGATGGGTGAAGAGATGTTTCCGACTGCCCCTGGGAAGAGAAGAAATGCTCTATTCTGGCAAAATCAGGAGAGAAAGGCTACTTGCTTCTGATAGCTCAAATAATTCAACATGCAATCGGGCACAGGGCTCACCTAACTGCATAAGACCAAAGAGACCAACAGGACCAAGCAAGGGTGTGCTGCTGTTGGAAGTGAAGCACTTGATTCTGTTTAAGGGCCCGAAAAACAGTGCACTTCCCCGTAGGTTGCAGCAGCCAGTATCAACTCTGCAAATGAGCAAGGCAAGATAAGCACATGCTGTGTAACGTGTTCATACACATTGGCTAGATTTCATGCACATAATTAAATACAAGCTCTGAAGTGCAAACACTTCCATAGCTTGCTCATTGGAACAGTAAGGCACAGAACTGCTACCTGTGGTGGGGAGGGCAATACGCCCTTTGCTTGCTAACAAATCACTCCATCTTTCTGAACAGCTCTAAGTACGTTATGGAGTAGAGTGGGAAAGTTTGAGGCTACTTAACTTGCAGAAAATGCAGAAAGATCCCCTGATATAAGTGTGACAGGTTGCCACTGCCTGGCAGAGTTGCAGGGGACACTGCTCTGCGTCCCACTGAACGCCAAAGCCAGGTGCCTTCAACTCATTCAGAAATCGCTTAGGCAGTTGGCTGGAAGAGCAATGGCTCAGAACCAGATTCAAGTCCTAGGAAATCCTGTTACTTGCCAGAGGCATGAGAAAGGAGCTGTAATACAGTTGGCCCAATTGTATCCATTGTTCCTGACATGGTGTATTAGGACCTTTTGGAACAGCATCAGAGAGCTTACAGTATGCTACTGCTTGTAACAGACTACACCAGCCAATGCCTAGAAATAAGATTTCTCTCTGGCTTACTTCTATAACAATGCGTCTATAAAATACTCCTGTGTTGCCTTAATTATGCACCCATTTGGAATACAACCCTTGTTAGGTAAAACCTCCAAGAATAAAATAAACAGAGGAGCTGACTTGTTCTTTTTCCTCTGTTTTCATTAGCACAGCCAGTCACAAAAGTGAAAGTAGGAAAACTCAAACATTTTCCTAGAAATCTTCATTTTTAACTGCAACTGTGGTTTTAATTATTTCTTTTAAGTCATTTCTTCAACCATTTTAAAGACTCTTGTCTTTTATATGCTCAGAGATTGGGGGGGGACCATTCTGCATAACAGTTGTTGTTTTACATTGGAAATGTAGACAAAATTACTCTGACAAGCTGTACTGAATAAAATGTGTAAAGTCTGCAAATACTTGTTTTATTTATATCATGGTAATCACCACAGCATTTCTGGTGCACCTAAATATAAATGGAACCCTATATTATAATTCCACAAGTTCCTGTTTGTTATTATATATACTAATCGCAAAAGAGTGTTTTCTGACTGAAAACACTGTGCACCACTGTAATGTAAACATTAACTACAATAAAATAGTAACGGGCAATTGTTGTAGTTTACAAAGCTAAAAATATACATAGTGTCTGCAAAGAACATGTAACAGGATAAGTCCAAAAGTTTTTCATGGGTTTTTCACATGGGGTTGACTGTGACTCAAAGTTCTGTTAATAAATATATTAAAATGTAAGTCTCATTTAACACAACTTGCATCCTATGGCAACTGGGAGGACAGAAATGGTCTTTCACTGACTCGCGCCGCTGGCTGCTGGTATAACAGGGTCATGAGCAATGCAGCCTAAGTAAATGGGGTAGACTGACGTTTCTATTTATTTACAAAGGATATCTTCCTTCCTCTGGTCTGCCTTCCTCCCTTCTTCACCCCCGCAGTCTAACCCTGCCCTGTCTGGTACGTGGGTATGGTATTTGTCTTCAAAACATAACAAATAGAAGTTAACATTCACCAACTGTGACTTATCTGACAGCTCAGCACTCTGTTTCAAGTCGTTCACCGTTGCAACCCAATTTCCACAAAGCCCTGCGTCATACAGTGGCACCCTGCCAGGTCATAGGCTGCTCCGTCTCTTGGAAATGGAAATTTGTTAAGTTCGCTGAGCTTTTTATTCCTTCTCTTAATATGTTTCATATATTAAGCAGAAGAACATGACAAATGTTATTACTGCAGGGAACAAAGATTCATAGCTCAGCAAAACTGTCCCTCCGTTTCCAGTGTGAGATTTTACTGCTTTGTACGGCACAGGAATTCACCAAGTTCCTCTGCTGTGAAGATGTTGTTTTACTAATATTCTTCCTTGCACTAGAATGAAAATCCTCCTATATGGTTCAGGTGTCAATTACTCCAGTCCAGAGGTAGCATCCTCTCCTTCTATCTAACCAGACTTGTTTCAGGCATGGGTCCAGCCTCCTGCTATGATCAACTGCTTCCTGACCTCAGCTGCACCATAGGAACTCTTTTTTTTTTTTTTCTTTAAAGGGCCAATATATTTTATAGGTTTTTCATTCCCTGTTTTAGACTTTGGAATAGATCAAGGACTACTCTGGAGTCATAATGTAGCGATCCATAACAACAATGACAACAAAAGTTAATAAAGAAGCACCTTTATGTTCCAAAATATAGAGTTTCCATTATGGTAAAATTTGTCTGCAAGTTTTTCTTAAAAGAGATAGTAACAGTTTATTTTGTCAAATGTCTGCTTATACTTGTAACTATTTCAGGAAGAACAGAAACTTCTTAATCCCTTGGTATAGCAAGTGAGTCATCATGAGCCAAATCCCATACTTTGGGGGCCTTCAAGATCTGCATGGCAATGGTAATTTCCTTTCTTTGCTCCTTGTTCCCACATTCAACTTTCCTGCCCTATTACCTTACACTGAAATGACGCCGGAACCTGCAACTTGCAGGTGCACCCCGGGATGCCTAAATCTGAAAGTGATAGTACTGCACTTAATCCAACCACAAGGTTGGATTAGTGGGCTAGAGCCTTTTCTTGTTGTCAATGCCTTGGTACCGCTCCAGAAACTCAAATTAACCTGAAAAACCCTCTATGTACCTGTTTTGCTCCACCACGTAACTGGCTGTGCTATCTGCTACATTGCAGGTTGCAGCTGGCATATGCAGAGCCAGATCTATATCACATCTCTCTCATGGTTGCCAGAGGATGCAGCGAGCCAGGGGAAGGCACCAATGGATGGACCATCACTAAATCACTCTCGAGGTCATCCCCTAACAAGCAGCCCATCTTAGTCAGAGCTGCTCTTAGGAAACCAAGTCTTAAATGAAGGACTTGCCCAAGGATTGTCGGAGACCACAAAAAAGCAGAAAAAAGTCCTAGCTCCCTATTCTGGTCATCTGCAAATCAAGATAAATAATTTCCTAACTGTATATGGCTATGTTCTGTGCTATTTTCTGGTTATTGTATGGCTATTTTCTGTGTTGCAGTGCTATGTTGACAAAGTCTCGAGAGCCTGAGTAACAGGCAGTCCCCATTGGTTATTTCTAACTTTGTGCCCTCCCTAACAACTGGGAGAGAATATTTCCTCAGCTGAAGTGCAGTATGTCCCCAATGCTGCTGCACACACCTCCCACGTGGAGCTCTGTCTCACAGCAGGGGCAGTCACAAAGACTGTCCTCCTCGTGTAACACAAAAATCCTCTCCTGTTGCTGGGGGACCTGTCCACAATGATGGAGGCAAAGCTAGGAATCTGGTCCTACCCATACTTTCATTTCACTGATACCTCTTTCAAAACACCACCTTCCCTCCAATGGAGCGATCAGACTGGTATTACTCAGATACAAGCACCAGAGCACCCAGCCCTGACTCACTTTCTTACTTGGACCTTGCTTAGACAGAGGAGGATTGAACAAAACCTCAGTAAAGAGCTAAGGACATGGCCTACGGTGATTAATTCTCTCCCACAAGTACAAGTCACTGATGGTGGTGCCTCACCATAGGTACCAAGCCCTTCCATCTCTCTCTAGGGCAGGAAATCCTCACCCATGTCCCGAAGAAACAGGGCACCCCCTGCTGACTGCACCGAGAAGACAGGTAGTTTTCCACGCCCTTAAACCCAACTGAAAAAACCAAACGGATCAATAGAGCTCCAATTTTTTGTACATAGTCTTAATTCCGTTCTTTTATGGATACATTTCTTTTCACCCTTCAAAGAAAGCATTGCTTCTCGCAGCTCAAGAACTTCCTAGGGTAGAAAGAAATAAGATTGCTCTTCTCCACCTAGAGCTTTCTGCTCTTGGCATCTTTGGGGAAATTACCCAAAGTAACAACTGTCACAGAAGAGGAAAGCTGGCTTTTGTACACTGCTGTTATGCCTTTCTGCTGCTGTTGTCATAGCTGAACAACCAGAGTAGATAATTATTCTTCATACCAATAATAATAATAATTCTGATTGGTACGAAGACAGAAAAAAAAGTACTTATTCCTTCTCTGTGAGGAAGAAATTTAGGACTTCGTGCAACTCAGGGTTCAAAATAAGTCTAATTTCTCTACGTCCTTGTATCAATTGCCCCTGTGGGATGCTGCTGGGACAAAGAATTACTATTGTTCAGGTCTAATCCAGCCATGTCCTCCACTCCAATACCTGCACAGTTTTCTCTCATCAAGTAAAGGTAGCTTTGGAATAAGTATACAGCAAGGTCATCATGCCTTCATGTTTACCCAGGAAATAGGAAAGGAGGAGGGCTTGCCTCTGTCTTTCATTTGGTTTGGAGCGATTTAACTTGAGGACAATCAATATGCTTGTAAAATCTGAAACACCTCACAGATGCCAGGTCTCCAATTAGCTTTGAAAATCAAAATTCATATTTTAAAATTTGCACTTTCAGATTTCTACCTGACATGCTGGAAATACCAGGAGAATCATAAATCGTCTCTTCTAGCACTCAACTTACTCCAGAATTCTCATAACAGACCCCTGAAAAAATGTCTGAGTAGCAAGCAGAATAGGTGAGGGACGATTACAGCCCACAGAAAAAATGTGCATACAAAAAAATGTCATAAATTTCTAATCCAATCTAGACAACCTTGATTACGACATATCACATTCTCTCTTTTAATATAATAAAATGTAATTCATTTAAATTCATCACATATGCCTAAAATTGAAGGAAAACAGATTCCTCTTTCCTTAGTTTATGATCTTTGGAAGAAGAGGCAGACAACTCAGGAGGACTAAAAGGATGTTGTGAGGCTATGCAGGGAGAAAATTAGGAGGCCCAAAGCCCAACTAGAACTTAATCTGGCTACTGCCATAAAAGACCAAAAAAAATATGTTTCTCTAAATACATTAGCAACAAAAGGAGGGCGAAGGGGAATCTCTATCCTTTATTGGATGCGGGGGGAATGATAGTAACAAAGGACGAGGAAAAGGCTGAGGTACCTAATGCCTCCTTTGCTCAATCTTTAAGAGTAAGACCAGTTTTTCTTGGGATACTCAGCCCCCTGAACTGGAAGACAGGGACAGGGAGCAGAATGAACCCCCCATAATCTAAGGGGAAATAGTTAGCAACCTGCTATACCACTTAGATATAAACAAGTCTATGGGGCCAGATGGCATCCATCCAAGGGCACTGAGGGAGCTGGTGGAAGTGCCAAGCCACTTTCCATCATTTATCAGCAGTCCTGGATAACTGGGGAGGGTCCCAGTTGACTGGAGGTTAGCAAATGTGATGCCATTCTACAAGAAGGGCTGGACGAAGGATCGGCGGAACTGCAGGCCTGTCAATCTGACCTCAGAGCCTGGGAAGGTTATGGAACAGATCATCCTGAGTGTCATTACACAGCAAGCACATGCAGTACAACAAGATGATGCGGCCCAGTCAAGGTGGGTTCATGAAAGGCAGGTCCTGCGTGACAAACCTGATCTCCTTCTATGACAAGGTGACCCACTTAGTGGACAATGGAAAGGCTGTGGATGTTGTTTACCTGGACTTTAGTAAATCCTTCAACTGTTTCTGACAGCATTCTCCTGGAGAAACTGGGTACTTGTGGCTTGGATGGGTGTACTCTTCACTGGGTAAAAAACTGGCTGGATGGCCAGGCCCAAAGAGGTGAATGGAGTTAAACCCAGTTGGTGGCTGGTCACGAGTGGTGTTCTGCAGGGTTCGGTACTGGGGCCGGTTATTTTTAATATCTTTATCAACAACGTGGACAGGGGGATCGAGTGCAACTTCAGTAAGTTTGCAGACAACACGAAGTTAGGTGAGAGTGTTGATCTGCTTGAGGATAGGATGGCCCTACAGAGGGATCTGGACAGGCTGGATCAATGGGCCAAGGCTAATGGTGTGAGGTTCAACAAGGCCAAGTGCCAGGTCCTGCGCTTGGGTCACAACAACCCCATGCAGTATTACAGGCTTGGGGAAGAGTGGCTGGAAAGCTGCCTAGCGGAAAATGACCTGGGTGTGTTGATTGACAGCAGGCTGAATATGAGCCAGTAGTATGCCCGGGAGGCCAAGGCGGCCAACAGCATCCTGGTGTGTATCAACAATAGTGTGGCCAGCAGGACAAGGGAAGCGATCGTTCCCCTGTACTTAGCACTGGTGAGGCCCCAGCTCGAGTACTGTGTTCAGTTTTGAGCCCCTCACTATAAGAAAGACATTGAGATCCTGGAGGGAGTCCAGAGAAGAGCAATGAAGCTGATGAGGGGTCTGGAGAACAAGTCTTATGAGGAGCAGCTGAGGGAACCGGGGTTGTTTAGCCTGGAGAAAAGGAGGCTGAGGGGAGGCCTTATCCCTCTCTACAACCACCTGAAAGGAGGTTGTAGTGAGGTGGGGGCTGGTCTCTTCTCCCAAGTGACAAGCGATATGACAAAGGAAATGGCCTCAAGTTATTCCAAGGGAGGATTAGGACGGATATTAGAAAAAAATTTCTTCACTGAAAGGCTTATCAAGCATTGGAACAGGCTGCCCAGGGAAGTTGTTGGGTCACCATGCCTGGAGGTATTTAAAAGACATGGAGATATGGCACTAAGGGACATGGTTTAGTGGTGGACTTAGCAGTGTGAGGTTTATGGTTGAACTCAATGATCTGAAAGGTCTTTTCCAACTTAAATGATTCTACGATTCCATGATTTAGGGGAAGACATAATCCCAAGCCTTATACCTTCTTTTTGTTTATTCAGCACCCCTCACAAAGGCAATTTCAATTGCCATTCTATTTCACAAGGAACTTTTTGCCCTTACTGCATGGAAAAAACAGAAATACATGAAAGTTTTTAATATCAAACATGGTTTGATAATTTCTTATTGTTAATATTTCTATTATTACTTGAGAACTGAAAGTTCTAAAGTAGTAGAACAGTCCTGATTGTTCATGGTTTTCAATTCAAGATAATTTTTGTTTTAAAATTTTATGTAAAATTGCAAAAAAAAAACCCCTTAGTGCAGAATAAATATCAAATGAAGTGCTGTTAAATGTTAAGGAATAAAGAGCTGCTTGAACCATGAGTATGACAGATGGAAAAAAAGACAGCCTCTTTCCTGAAGATCAGTCAGACTCAGGGTTTTTCTGATCTTCTCTGCAAGACGATTCCACATTCTCTGATTAAGAAAGTCTTGTATCCGGTTCTCACATACTTTCTTCTGGGTGATGTGTTCTGCTTCAGTCAGTAGGAGTACTATTGTCATGATGGTTCATACACCAAAATTTGGATTTGATTAGCTGGTGTTGATTCACTAACCACTCTCAGTACTGAAAGTGACATCAGAAGGTCACCAAGCATTAGGAGAAGACTTAAATTGCTATGTCCAGGGTAGCATACACCATAGAAAAAGAAGGCATCAACACCTACAGACATTTAACACACCACTGTGTAGCTGCATTAACCTGATCCTGAATGTGAGCATTATTTTTACAGTCAGATGAAACACATCCAGATCAAATGAGTTCCAAGAACGCAGAGCTATGTACTCCTGCTCTCAGGTTATCACCGCCTGGGAGGAAGGAAGGGACATTTCCCAGCTAGCTGTGAAATCTTTAGAAAGCAATGCTACCTGGCCATCGAAGCCAGGCAGGACAGGCTTTGCACAACTTTGATAAATGGAGGCCATATGTCTTCAATGAATGGAAGGTGGAGACAGTGCCTTGGCCCCCTCTTCAAAGCATTCCCCCTTTCTGACTAGCATTGCTTTGGTCTTGCCTGCGTTCAACTTGAGCCAGCTGCTCTTCATCCAAGAGTTTATTTCCTGAAGGCATTCCAAAAATCCTATGGCCAGTGTGAATATACTGTCAGATTAGACCATCTAATAGCCCTGTCTGCCCTCAAAAACCTCAGAATTGCTGCAGTATTAGCACCTACAAGGCTCAGCTGAGATTACAGCCCATTCAGATTATACACAGGAAGGCAGACCTGGCCTGGAAGAGTTTCCAGATGAAATTAATAAAGTGAAGCAAAGGCAATGGGGATATAGGATGGCTACAGGGTTCCCTATGAGCAGGGCAGGAGCACTAGGCGTGGGTCCAGTCCCCACTACTTCAGTACTTATCTGCACCACCTGACAGAAGTACTTCCCCTCAAAGAACCTCATAAAAGGAGAAAAACATTAACCCTAGTTTACAGCTTCTGGATCCTGAAAGTACCTCAGTCTAAGAATCCTTTTTGTGCTGTAGAAATTCAGGGTTTTCCAAATAAGACCATTTTAACAACTTAAATTATTTGCACCAAGAGCATACTGACATTTTGTTTTGTGCAAGACCTGCTTTTATGAAAATATTGCCAGTATCTCTAAACATATTCAGCCAGCAATATTCCTTTAATTAGATTGTTTTTTCTTATCTAAGAAGGTATTCATTTGGAGATTTCTTGCAGGTTTTCGTATTTTCATATCAGAAGTAACCAGTGTGATCAGCCGATCTGATTTCCTGTGTAACAGAACTTAAAACCATCTTCAGAAATTTCTGTCAAGCCCAATATTTCTGCTCAAGTCATAGGATTTCTCCCAGATCTTTAGCAAATTGGAAAGGCATTCTTGTGGTCTGCATTAAGTCACTGAATCACTGCAGACAAAAAAAAAAAAAAAAAAAAGTAATAACTATCTCCCGTATTCTAATTCTCACACATTCATTGCACTCAATATCACACATTCTACTTGAATTTTTCACTCTGTATTTTCCTATCTGTCTCATAGAATTAAATGTCAACCAGTCAGCTAAAGCCTTAATGAATTAAAGTTCACAATGTGCACAGATTAATATTAATCATTATCATGTGCAACTTTCTTGTCGATTTTATGTTTTAACTCATCAAAACTGAGAATGAGAGGAGCACTAGTGTCAACCTCTTGCATCAAAATCATGAAACCTTTATAAAATATGCCTACTGCTATTACACCTTTTCATGGGAAACTCTTATTTTGGCTATTTGCAACCAAGGGTAGCTGGTATACCCTGGCTAAGATGAAAAGGTTCTTGACATGGGAAATATGATGGAGGGTGGTGAAGAGACACTTTAAGTCTTCCACGCATCAAGTCAGGTCCATCCACATTGGCTTTACCTTGCTTGACATCTCCCCGACTGACATCCAAGTTGATCCCTATTGGACCACGGATGTATGGACCCTTGCTAGCACCCTTTTTCATATTTTGAGCCACAGGGGAACATGATGCAGATATATCCCAGCAGCTTATAACTTAGACTGTGGTCCTGGGGCAGACATGCAGACAGCCGAGTTGCAGAAAGCACCATGCCTCCTGACACCACCCCCTTGTTCCAGTCCTGTTTATTAATGTAAGCTCTACGTTGTAATGGGAAAAAACTATTAAAAAATACTACACTACTTTTGGATTTTTTCTATCCCTGAAAAAAGCATGGTTACATGTGAGAAGCAATCAACCTTGCTGGGCTCTGTACACACAGAAAAAAATAGCTAATCTCCATCAATAATTGAGAGTTGACAGTTTTCACCTTTTGCCTTTTTAATGATAAAGATTTCATTTTTCAAGCTTTTCTTTCCTTTACAAGTGAGACGTTGTTCTCCTTCTCAGAGGCTTCCTATTATCCCATGAGTCCAAAAATTAGCACTTTAAAAATTGTGAGAACTGGCAACCTTGCTGATTGGTCACCAAAGTTTTAAGTCAGTCCCACAACAAACGTATTATATGATCATTACACATGCCGATTGTTTCCACTAGTATATTTACCATGGTGGGGGAGGCTGGGAGCAGAATCAGTCTATCTTTATGAATAAATGGCTTTCAACAGTTTATAACTAGTCAGTGGACAAGATAACACAGAATGACTGCATATCTTCTATCCCCCTACATTTGGATGAAAAAATAAATGGAAATGGCTTTCTAAACAGATATATTTCCTGCATTATCCCAGCCAGTTGGAGAGCCAATATGATTTTTGTTATGTCTAGTAATGGCTTTTGGATGGTTTTCTGGCTCTCATTTATTTCCTATATATTTGGCATAGATCATACTCAATATTTTGGATGAGAAAAGAACCAGGGAAGTCATTAACTTTATAGAGCAAAATAAATAATATTATGGTGGTCCAGTGGTATTAGCTCTCCCCTATCTGGCACTGTGTCGAGGTCACTGTTGCGGCAATCGATGAGCCTTCTTGACCAAAGCTGAGAACAAGAAAAAAGGATGGGACTCCGCAAAGCCATAACTGTCATGGCTATAGGATACTGCTCAGGGACTTCATGGGCTTTATTATATAAGATGAAATTGAGTAATAAACATCATTATTCCAAGAAAGAACACAGATCAGGAACAAGAACACAGTATCAGTGAAACCTCTAAAGTATAATTCTGTGTGAAGCCCATAACCATCAGGAATAAATGTGCTTTTCTTTTTTTGCTTCTCCTGCTCCATCACTCCCACCCTCTACTGAGATTTTTATCATGTTTTTGGAGAAGGGTAGGAGAATTCTCAATCCCTTAGGTACATTAAATTTATATTTAGAGAATAGGCTGAATGAATACCCGACTTCCAAAGCACCTCAAACTTTGCAGGAAATAAGCACTTAGCTCCAGACTGTCATGGCCTAATCCAAATCTTGTAACACCACAAAGTTCAGAAAGGGACAAAAATGATGGTTATTGGCTAAAGAAAATATTTGGTTATGAACAGTGAAAGGGCAGATGTCTGTTCCAGAAATGCAACAGAAGACTGGTGTAATCTCAGAGACTTTTGTAGGGCCAAACCAAGGCTACACAAGCACAGAAGCAGAGTTTGGAACAGGAGGTTGGCAGCATTTACCCACATATCAACACATTTTTCCACCAGGTCTTTCCTAGCAACAGTTTTACCTGATACTTTCCCCTGGAATAATAAAATTTTCAATGTATGACTTTTCAGTTCTCTTTCTCATTCCTTCCCTTCCTCCCCCCAAGCATTATGATCACTGGAAATAATATTAAAAGTTCAAGTCCTGAAAACAGTTAATGCCATGATTAATTTTTACAGCTTAAGGAAATTCAAGACGACATATAGTAATTTTACTTATCCATGCAAGTGACACTAAGCATTGTTAAGCAGCACAATATTCAAATAAGAATAGTGAGTTCATATTCTCAAGAGCATGGAGCATTCAGGTCCAACATTTTGCCAAAAGATCAAGAGGGAGTCTCTGAATCACACTCCGGTTTAATCTATGATCGCTTCTTGTAGGAACATATCAACAGTTTCCTTTTTACTTTGCTATTAATCAATAAGTGTGAACCTGTGTCCTGAATTTCCAGTGCAAAATATACTCCCCAACCTAAAGCAACTAAGCATTGCTGAAAGAGAAGGACTGCATTCACAGTCAGAGCTAGTTAATACTCTTCAGACAAAATCTTTTTCAGAGAAAAAGGCAGATTTGCCCATATTAAAATGCTTCACTAATTAAAACGCTTTCATAAGCATTTAAAAAAACATTTTAAGTTGTTAGAGGCTGAAGATTTGTTTCAATATTTTCCTGACAGTTATAAAATCAAAGTTGGGTCTTTTTTAGCTGAAAATCAGTTTTCTCCTTATATAATGAAAAGCAATTTTTGTAGCAGAAATTTAATTAATATTCCATTTCATGTCTTTTTTTTCCAACCTGTTTCATTTAAAACATCAAGGTGTCAAGACCTCCAGTGCACTGGAAAATACGCTATTCACAGAGCTACAGTTGTGCCAGTTAGAGGCTTTGCAAATATTGTGGAGCAAGGACTCTGAGAAGTTCGGAAGAGCACAGAAGTAATTCAGCACACCTGCCTGAAATGCAGGCATAGCAGGAGGATTTTCAGTTTGAAGGATCAGGTTGCATTGGGCTCGCTTGCACAGATGGG
Source organism: Pluvialis apricaria (assembly GCA_017639485.1). Classification (NCBI taxonomy): domain Eukaryota; kingdom Metazoa; phylum Chordata; class Aves; order Charadriiformes; family Charadriidae; genus Pluvialis; species Pluvialis apricaria. Next base: position 66,063,758 of record CM030008.1, read on the forward strand.
CTGGTACTCACCGGAGCCGCCCCAGTGAATCAATGGAACAACTTTGGTAACTGCTCGCTAATGTAAATGAAACATTTCTCTGTGTGGCTCCACATTTTAAGTTTACTCCTGACCGAAGCTAATTCGGGTAACAATAATTAGCTCCTTTTCTCTCAAATGTCAAACCGCAACATTTGCTCTTCTGCTTCTGTTGCCACCAGAAAAAACAAAAAGATCCTTCCCAACCATTCGATGTACCTTAAGCAAAATGCTTGAGATAAAACATGATAAGAAAAAGCTTCA